>OY728154.1:25000000-27500000 GCA_963277665.1 Viscum album
GTTGTACTATTCACAACTGTCTATGGTTGGAACTATTCATCAAATGTCACCAATGACACTGTTCACATAATGTCACCATTGCACTGTTCACAACTGTCTACCATTAGAACTGTTCACCGATGGTCACCCATGGAAATTTTCACATAAATTGAAAAAAATTGGCAATGTGTTGGGGATAAGTCACCTTGACCTCCCAAAACACCTCAGAAACCTCGTTTTAGAAAAGGAATGGACTAGATAGGTTTGGGACATTACATTGAGATACAATAATGATCTGATTAAACTAATTATGATGAGGAAATATTCAAACGCTGGTGCTACAAAGTTAATCCAAAAAATTCATATTTTTTTATTGTAAAATATTAAGGACATCACATGCTCTTACATTGATCTAGAAATTTGAGATATTGTAAAATTTTATAGATATAGAATGACTCACTCATATATTAAATTTTATATTAGATACTATATTTTCCATTGAACATTCAGAATAATTTAAATTGAAATTACACCCATATTGATGTTGAATATAATAATAATAATAATATGTTCTTTATCTTATTTTAATTTTTCTATACAAGAGTAGAAGTGATATTAAAATTTAATTGTATTTATAATAGGTTACATATGTTTTATGATTAACTGTAATTAATTTTTTAATGAATATATCACTGACTCACTATTACTCTATATTGTGAAAAAATTTATCTATGTAATACAATATTACTAGAGGATGTTCAAAAACACTATTTAATGTAAATATTATAGTGTTAAAAATTCCTATGAGAGATACCGATGTGAAAAATAATAGATATTAAATCCCTATATAAATTAATAAAATAGACTGAAGTGGTTATCCGTCTCCATTAAATAGTTATATTCCATCATATATTATGTTAAATTTAATATCATCATATCTCAAATAATTTACTATTAATATTTAATAAATCAGTTGTCACCAAGAGGTTATCTTTTAAGTGCTTTAATTTTTTATTTCATTTTTTTATTTATGTGTTTTTATCTATTTTTACCATGTTATAAAGATTTTTTAGGCAAAATAAAGATCCTTTCTAAAAATTGGTCTTTGTAATGATGTTAGGGGAGCAGAAGTCACGATTAAAGGTCCCTGACTTGGAAGAGATGCATCATTACGATATATTTTTATAGGTGGGGTGTTATTAGGTTGTGTAGGAGATGAAACCCATATTCCACATAATGTCCTTGAACCAGCTAAAAAATGATGTTTATAAAGTATAATATATTGACACAATTATGAATGGTGTTCTCTACCATAGAGTTAAACATCCATTGTATAAGCTACGTCTTTCAGAAGAGGTGACCAACTATGCCAAATAAGTGAGTGAAATGAAAAAACATCCATGTCTCTTTACTTATTGGGAATTGGTAAGATCATTCCTTTTAGAACCACCATAGGATGGTATATTGTTATACATCATGTTTGAATAGCGAGGTTAAAATGAGGATTTCATTAAATTCCTATTGCTTTTTCGGAAGTCTGTTTTTGAATTTATTGGTAGGAATATTCAACTTGGTTTACATATAGGGTTTCTTGTGAGATATTATTTGTTATATGGTATGTCCCTATAGCTTTAACTAATTTTCCTCCCTTTAGAAGTGTTATTTCTATGTTATGTATGGATTTTCCTAATGGCATATCGATTGAACTGGATTCTTTTTTCGATCAAATTTCCTTCCCAAACTGTACAAATACGAAATTGGGTAAAACTATTCTTTGGAGTCACCATGATTGCTATAAATAGTAATATACTCTTGGGAAATGATAGAAGAGTTGTACCTATGACTTGTATGTGACATAAAATTCATTATAAATTTTTGATCATTATGATTCAAATTTTTTTTGAATAAATATTAAGAAATAATTTCAATTTTCACTCCATACATAGGAATAGTTATTGGACAACATGTAAATATTCCTATACTACCCCATGTTGGACTCTAGGGAAGGAGGAGTCTACGTTCATATTAAAATATATTAAATATGAATACTAAAATCAAACACATAGGTTTCTATTTCCATTTTCCAAGAAAGATTAGTTGGATAAAACTATTATTTTTAAGACATATATATTAACTTATAGATATTTCTTGAATTCTTCATCCATTCTTGGAAATAAGGGGGCTTATTCAGTTTTTTCAGGTCATGAAACTTTTCTCCTCTCCCTATTATTATTATCATATCATGAGTCAATAATTTTATACAATAATCTAATTCCATTTATTTTTTCTCTCAAAACAGGAATCTAGTGATTTTATCATTTGAAATGAATCCATTTAATAAATAAACAATATATTTTAGAATATATATGTGAAAATAAGTAACCCCCTGGAAATAATTCGTAGTTAATACTTTTACTCACTCATTAAAATTTAGTCAAATTTGGTAATTGTTATGAAAATAATTATATGATAATTTATATGTGTGAATTACCGTAAACTCAATCAATAAGAGTTTGAAAATCTTGATAATTGATTTTGGAACACTAAATTCATTAATTATCTGACGAACAACTTTTTCGGATTAATTAAATTTTGAAAAAATTAGTTAAATATTATATTTACTTATATAATAAGTATTATGACTATTAATTGTTTGGAAAACGCTGTATCTTCATGGTGTTCAATGGTACTATAAAGAAATTGGGAATTATGAACATATGTATAGATTGGTGTGGACTATGTATGTTAATAATATATAGGAGAGTAAATTAAGACTGAATTTAAACATTGTAAGAGGATCCAAATAAATATTAATTTTAAGGATTTTATTAAAGGGAAGCAAATTCATTTTTTATCGTAAAAATAATTTTACTAGGTTTTTGATTTGAGTGGATTTGGGGCCTATGTGGAGCATAATGATAGATAATACAAGAGGAAATGAAATAGTTCATTGGAGGGAGAATTGATTCACGAAACTTATTCCACATATATTCTTAATAATACTTAAAATTTATCCCCTCTCCAAAGTTGGCCATGAGCATTCAATGATATTTTCTTGTATAACACCTCATTTAAAAATAATTTGTGAGTATTGATAAAAAATGAATTTTTTTGAAAATTATTAATCGATCAAGGTTTTAGAATAAATTTAATTTTTATTTAAATTATAACTTTGTGAAAAAAAATGTCCATTATTGATTAAAAAATAGGGCCTCAAAATTCAAATATAGTATTTTTTACAAAAATAATTATGTCAAAAAGAAAAAAGATCATCCTGAATTTCATTACCCCAAATAATATTAGGAGAGGTGACTCCATCATTTACAAGAACATCAGATAAATAAATTTCTTCATGGTATTTATGAGTAAGGATATAATTCTTTGATGAGATCATATCCATTCATTTTCTCCGTCTCATAGTGAATTTATCAAATTGACGAATGATACCATCCCTGATAGCATGAAAGATTCAGGTTGAGTCACATTCCAACCACAATATGGAAAAACCACATTGATATTTAGTTTTCACTGGATTGATAATTTAAAAAATATCAACATCAGGAGAGGTAGAAATACTACACGGCCTATAAAGACAACCCATAGGGTCACTAAAGTTATTCTTAAAAATTAAATCATAACCAGAAGGACCAGGATTTCCTTTTGATACATCGTTTTTTTTTTGCATTTAATCCATTAAGGAAATACAGAAATACACATGAATTTCAAAGTTCCATAAGGTGGATGGTAAGTACTTGTAATTATAAAACGTTTATGTATAGAGAAAACATGAATATAGGTATCACACAAACCTTTTTAACCTCCATTTTCATATTTCACTAATATGAATATGAGGGACGGAGTCTACTGAACCCTGAAATAAGAACCCTCATGAATCATTTTATTTTAACTATACCATATGTAATGATCAACTTACAAGAAAGCTATAAGAAAAATATTTTCCATATACTGTGAAATATATAGAAATATATAGACTAGAACGTATTCCTTAATACTGAGTGATGAAACAATAAGGTTTCCTTATGACTTCTACATTCGTCTATTTTTTGAAAATCACAAAAACATTTTGTATGAAAAAATAAAATTTTCCTCCAATTATTTTCTTAATTAATATTTTCTTTCTCTAAGAAATGTTTTTTCCTTACCATGATTTTCAATGCCTTATTCAATGTCTTGTCAAAACCAATTATAACATTTTTTTCTCTAAGTCAAAAATTTGGATCCTTATCTAAAACATCAGAATATTATTGTTTCGTAGATATTGAGTCTTTCTATTTTTAGACCCAAAATCCTCTAAAATTTAGACTCTGAATTCTCTGAAATCCAGACTCTGAATTCTCTAAAATTTTGACAATAAATTCTCTGAAATTAAAGCTTTGAATTCCCAGAAATGATGAGAAATAATTCTTTGATATTCAGAATCTGAATTATTGAGAATTCAGACTATAAATTCTTCAAAATTCAGACTCCGAATTCCTCAGAATCTAGACTCTGATTTCCTCAGAACATAGGCTCCAAATTCCTCAGAATTCAGAAACATAATTCCACTAAATTTAGACTCAAAATTCTACATAATCCAGACTCGGAATTCCTCAGAATGCAAATTCCTTATTCATTAGAATTCATACTCTGAATTATTATAAAAACAGAATCTAAATATCAATTTTTTTCTATAATATGAGTTTTCATAATATTAGGCTATGATATCTATTTTTAATTAGACTCTAATTATTCAGGTTTTGTGAATCTACTTCATTTTTTCTTAGTTATTATATATTTTTCACAGGTTTTTGTTTCCTATGTTATTTTTACAATGAAACAATATCATACATTATGTTTATAACTAATAATTGGATGGGTGACATGTGTATATGTCCCTCTGAGATTCAAGAAAAAATAATATTGTTGGAGGAGGGAGCTGACAATTGGAATACTCAACTATAAATAGAAGCTCGTTCGAATGAGCTTAGTGTCAATTGATCATTCCTGGATCCTAGGGATTTCATGATGTGAATTGATTTCTACATAGAGAAAGACTCTCATGCCTTGTGCATGTTATGAACATCTTGTTCAGGTTGCATTGTGTGACTCTGATTGCTACTAAGTACAATCGAGGGATTTTGGGGATATGAAGTCAGATGTGCTTACTACCTTAAATTTTGAGGGCTTGTGGGGACAGAAATAGAGACTCCAATATTCTTATCAAAGGATTACCCTGGTTTGGGTAAGACAACCTTTCTTGAAATTATAAATTATGTGACCATTATCCAAGGTTTTTGGATACCCAACTATTTTGGATGAAAGTTTTTTTATTTTTTTTTTCTATTTTTATTTCACCTTTTTCTACTATATTTAGTTAAATAATGAAATTATAATTTTCTTGTAATTTTATTCAATTTTAATTACTCTGATAAATAAGATTCTATATGAATTAGGGTATAATATTTCCTTAAGAAAAAACCATAATAGGTATTCTAATGTTTGACTTGATTATGTTTAGGTTTCCTATAATTAGACCTGGTTCCTTTCAGTTATTCATTTAAATAAGAACGAATGCGGTTTTGTTAATTTACCTTCTTTAAAATTTATATACATATTTTTTCTTAATGGTAAAAGTGAATTGTTTTAAACTTACATTTAACCACCTCTTGTAATTTAGAATCTACATATTCTATTTTGATCATACAATTGGTATCAGAGAAAGGAATACGAAATACATATACTAACATATAAGTTTTATTGCTCAATTTTTTCTTTCATAACTTTTCTTATCCATGATATTCTTAAAGATTTGTATCTTTGTTTACAATAATTTACTATTAAAAAATTTTGTGTAAAATATATTTCCTTATGAAATGAATGGTATTAATATTGCTTATATTGACATCCTTAATTCTACCAGACCACCAATTTTTTGTGGAAATTATTATGAGTACTGGAAATATAGGATAAAGACTTGTTTCATTAACATTGGAGTGGGAAATTTTGTTATGCTTATTGGATATTTAAAAATTAAATAGAAAGAAGTAAGAACCTTCACCAACCAAGAGAAACTAAAATACCAATTAAAATACATGGTTTGTAATAATTTATTATGTTATATTAACATGAATGTATATAGTAAAAAATATTCTTGTGAAGCCTCCATCTGGAAGAAACTTGATGTTAACCATTTTGGAACTTCTAAAGTGACAAAAACTAGAAGATATATGTTAAGATCTTAATATCTTGGATTCTGATTTCCTTATGGAGAACCTATTTGCAAGGTACAACAATGATTAATGAAAAATGTCAAAATTATTCAGTCTATGAGAGATAATGGACTACATGGTGAGGTTATTATGGACAAGATAATTTAAATCATTCCCAATTAGTGGGTATCAAAAATTACAACTATTGATGAGAACAGAAAATTATCCAACATTACACTTGTTGAGTTATTTGGAACTATTCTTCAGCATGAAAAAATAATGAAGAGGGATGTTGATTTGAATAAGAAGAAGAATATTAATGGAAGTGTAGATTTTAATACTACATCTAAATCCAATATTCCGAAAAGGGTAACTAGATCTAAATCTACGAAAGCTGTTGTCATATCTGATTCAAGAAACAGTGAATAGTCTTAAAATTAACTTCCCCGTCTTGCTTGATGGATGAGAAAGATTATGGGAAACCAATATTTTTAGTATATAAATATTATGAAATATATAAAGGACAAGAAATACTCTGAATTAACCTACTGAAAATCATTGTCTTATTGATAATGTACACAATGTTGAATCCTTGACCAATATGTCTTTAAATTATAATATTCCAAATGATGAATATTTTGAATCCTAGGATGAGGTATGCACTTTATCAGAATATAATACTTTTCCTTAATTTAAAAAGTTTCTATATTTTCTATATTACATGAAAATAAGAAATATAAGAAAAAATGATGTTATAGAAAGAAAATTCTAGAATTTCTGTTCTAAAAAATGAAGTATTAGATCTTTCTAAAGATATTGGTAAAAAAATTCTTGATTTTTAAAGTTCCTATAAAAACATTAAGGAAGTTAAGTATGTTAAATATAAACATTCTATGGATATTTAAAATGTTATTTATAAGAAAAATATTTTAGATAACATCTCATGATCTAAAACTATTGAATTTGATTATAAGAATTTATTCATCAGACTAAAACCTGAAATTGTTTCCTTAATGAAACATTTATCGAACTTTACTCTGGTAAAGAAATAATTTGATAAAATTTATTCAGAAATTTTTATCTTAGAAATATTTATGTTTTTGGTTATACTACATCAAACCCTATTTTTAGTCATAATTATGTTTTCCCCAATGTTCTCCCTTTTTTAAAAAGTGTCAATGTGGATAAAATTAGGAGAAAAATTGTTCGTTAAATAAATCTATATCCTTATGTTTTCATAAGGATTTCTTTTCGATGAAAATTTGGAGTCCTAAGATTCTACTTTCAAAAATTTCCAGATCCCTGAAATATTAGATTTAGAAAGTCAAACTCATTTATTTTCAGGAAAATAAAGAATGTACTAACAAAAATATGTGGTACATGGATAGTGGATATTCATGGCACATAAATGAAAACAAAAACATCTATTGAAGGATTATCAAGATAAAAGGATAAAAATTAAAATTTAGAGATAATGATTAGGGAGAAATAGTTGGTATATGAAACATTTTTCTTCTTGGAAAAACATTAATTTCAAATGATTTTTTTGATAAAGGAATTAATAAAAACCTTATAAAAATAATAGAATTATGTGATGTTGTTTAACTAGTGAATTTTAGAAAGGATAAATGATTAGTATATAATTCCAAGTAGGATTTTATTCTCTCTTCCCATAGGTATGAGAATGTTTACACACATAACATAGAAGTCTGAAAGATCCAAGAACAACATTGATTTAGTGGAATAAAATATCAATGATGGTTATGGCATATAAAACTATGAAACTGTAATCTTAGGATCCTATGAAAAATCTCAATGAAAGGACTTGTTAAGAATTTATTGGAGCTTGGATTTGATTCTTCAAAACTTATTGATCCTTATCAATATGAAAATCAATATAATTCAAGCTTTAAATCTATCAGTGAAGTATTAACATATTATTAATTATATCTAGTTCCTATGTATCATTTTAATCCAAAAAAAAACTATAAGTATTGAATGAAAATAAAATGTATTTTTTTAGTTAATGATTACACCAAATTTACATAGGTCTATTTTCTAGCACAGAAATTGGAAGCCATTTCTTATTTTAAAAAGTTTAAAGCCCAAGTAATAAATGTGAAAAAATTTCCATTAATAAATATTCATATTGATCACGGGGAAGATTTTCAATATTCATTTTTTTGAATTCTTTTGTTGTATTAAAGGCATTACTCATAACTTCCCTTCCCCTAGAAATGTTGAATAGAATTGTATTGTTGAAAAAATAAATCAGATTCTTCAAGAGATAACTAGATCCATGTTGAGTGAAATTATATTTCTAAAAACTTTTTGGAAGAAGTTTTTAATGATTTTTGTTATACTATAAATCGAGTTGTTATCAAACCATGCCTTAATAATACACTTTATTATTTGTGGAATGGTTGAAAATGATGACTTTTTTACCTCGAAGTATTTGGATGCAATGTATTCAACATAAATATCAACGATAACTTACTTAAATATACTCCCAAATCCAATGAAGGTATTTTTTTAGGATAATCCAAAACCTCTAAGTCTTATAGATTATTTAACAAAAATACATGTACTGTTGAGGAAACAGTGGATATTAAATTTGACGAAATAGATACGGGTTTTTTTAAAAAAAAACCCAACCTACATCCTTAGATGTGTGTTAAAAAACAAATTAGTAACTTTCGATGGAGAAATCGTATAATAAAAAAATTACTGATGAAATTTTTTTCTGAAGTATTTACACTAGATAATTTTCTACCATATGATGGTGAATAGGTTTTACAAAACCCAAATCATTTATGTCTTAAGAATCATCTCAGTGATAGTATCATTGGTCAGGTAAATCAACCTGTAAGGACTTGAAGTTATTTACTAAATAAATTATAATAACTATAATATATTTTCCAAATAGAACAAAAAAAACAACTAATGAAGAATTAGATGATGATTGTTGGATTAATTCAGCACAAAATGAGCTAAATGAATTTTAAAGAAACAATGTTTGGACCATGGTTGAAAGAACTATGGAAATGTTTTCAATTGGTGTAAAATGTGTCTTTATAAATAAATGTAGTGAAAATGGAATCATAGTAAGGAATAAAGATAAATTATTTTCTATTGGAAATAATCATGAAAAAGTAATACAGTATGAAGAAACCTATGCTCTAGTATATAGACGTGCATCTATTTTTATTTTACTTGCCTTTAAAACATTCTTAATTTTCAAAGACTCTAAAATGGACATGAATTGTTATTTCCTTAATGGATATGTTCAAGGGGGAGTTTATGTTGAACAAATGCCGGGTTTTGAAGAAAAACAAACATCATGAGCATGTTTTTAAACTTACCAGTGATTTATATAGACTTAAACAAGCCCCTAGAGCCTGGTATGATATACTTACATGATTTTTGTAACAAAACAATTATGTTAAGGGAACTGTTAATCCTAAATTTTTTATAAGGAATGATTAGAAAACTATTTTTACTATTCAAATATATGTTGATGACATTATATTCAGTTCAACTGAGCAATCATTAACTAATTAATTTACAATCCCTATTAAAAATATGTTTGAAATGGGTATGATGGGAGTGATAATATTTTTCTGTGGTTTTCAAAATTCTCAAAAACTAGAAGGAACTTATGTATCTCAATATAAGTATATTAAACATCATCTTAATAAGTATGGATATGACCATAATAAAAGTATAATTACTCCAATAGGTATCTCAATTTACCATGATATTGATGATGCTGTAAAACAATGAGTTCAAACATATTTATGAGGTATGAAAGGATTATTATTATAAATAAAATCAAGTCATCTAGACTTATGGTTTTTAGTATTATAATGTGAAAGATATCAGTCTAATAAAAAGTAATCTCATATAAAAGAAGTGAAAACAATTTTTCACAATTTAAATGGAACCATAAATTTAGGAATTTTTTATTCTTCTATAAATATTTTTCTATTTATTTGTTTAGGATGATTTTGGTGTATATAGAATGGATATAAAATGTTCATCTGGATCATGCCATTTCTTAAGAGATTAACTGGTTTCTTGGTCATGGATTATGCAATGCGCAGTAGTACATTCCACTACTGAAGATGAATATGTAGCATATGGAAGTTGTTGAGCTCTAGTGCTGTGGATGAAACACACACTCACAGACTATGGGATGAGTTTTTAAAAAACCCATATATTTATTGATAATACATTTGCTATTGCCCTAAGTAAAATCCATTCACATCACTCTCATGAAAAGCACATATATATTAGACATCAATTTCATAGGGATCACACACTTAAAGGAGATATCATCCTTCAATTTATCATAATGCACGATCAATATGATGGTATTTTTAATAAATCTTTACCCTTTGATAGATTTGAATACATTAAAAAAATTATGAACGATAATCATAAGTTAATATTAATTATTAACATTTTTTTGAAACATATCACATTACATTAAGAAACTTCTTTTTAATAGGGGGAGTATATTTGTTTATTCACTAAAATTTTTCCTTCTTAAATATTTTATTTTTTCGAACCCTTTGTTTTTCATTATTAATCAATTTTTTTTATCCCAAATTTCCAGAATTGAAAAATTTATTTCCTTAATAAATTTTTTTAGAATCTATTTTTTTGAAAGAGCCGTATCAATAATAAATATTCTTTATAAGTAGTTTGGAAGTTATGGTTCATTACGTAAAGCTTTATAATTGTATTATCCACTTGTAGGTATTTTTA
Organism: Viscum album; assembly: GCA_963277665.1. NCBI lineage: Eukaryota > Viridiplantae > Streptophyta > Magnoliopsida > Santalales > Viscaceae > Viscum > Viscum album. Next base: position 25,010,959 of record OY728154.1, read on the forward strand.
TCTTGTTTTAAGAATGATTTATCAGATTTATTATCGTTAAATCTAGTTTTTTATAAAAACCTTAAATGATCGAAACCAAAAAAATCATTCATTGGCATTAACCTCAACCGTCATATCATATCATGCCTATATCAACTGTTGGATCAAATCAGTAATTCGAACCATCAACACAAATCCAATAGAAAGGCCTCTATATTACATAACCCACATCGATTTTCAAGACTTTGTGTAGAGAATCTCTAAGTCACTTCAAATTGGTCTTTTAGTTTTCCATGTTTTCTAAAATTCTGAATGTCACCTAATGTTTCATTGTAGAATCAGATGACTTCAAATAAGAAAATCAGGGGTTGAAAAATCTACAGGGAAAGTTTGGTTCATCCAAATTTATATTCCAATTATAATTATTTGATTACGAAGAATATCTAGATGAATGGATGGGAAATTCTATGTAACACCCCATGATTCCACGGTACGTTTCCCTTTGAATAATGCAATGGCTTGCATTGTACACAACTTTGAGATTCTAACACACTGCAAACAATCAAACTAGCCATTATGAATAGTAATATGTACATTTTAAAATTTTATAAATTTTATCATTAAAAATGGACCTCATTTTTGGATTCTTAATATCGAAATTATTTTAGGGTGAAATTTTTGTAATTTTCAGATAACATTCATATTTTGATGAATAGTGAAAATTACGAAATTTTAATTAAAAACAACTTTTTTAAACGAAATTATCAATAGTGATAGATTATGATTTTGAATGGTTTTAAAGTATATATAAAATATATTTTTACCATTTAATACAATTTTGTTCATTGGACGTAATTTCACATTAAACAGGAAATAAACATTTGTCAATCTTTTGATAGTTATTATTTCTTAAAAACACGTTTTTTGTTTTAACAGTGGGAATTCATTTTAAATTAATTTTTACCACTTCTATGTTTTAAATTTGTCAAAATGGATTCCATATTTTAAATTAGGATGTCCATATTTTGTAAATAGGTAACTCTTATTTTTAGACATTTTGAATAATTACTTTGGTAAATATTTTATTTACCATGGTTAAAGAGTAAATCAGGTAAATAAGGGTAACAAATAATATAATAATAATATTAATTTACCCTAAAATGTGTCCTAAACCTATTGGTTGATATATTTCCTACCATCATCATCTTTGGGACGATTTGGGGCCCCCATGGAGCCACTTGTAGGTGATAGGGACACTTTATATTAATTAAGTTAAAGTAAATACAAAAATGACATAAGCTTATATCTTTTAGAAAAAAAATTACATAGGGTTATATATGTTATATTTTAGATTATAAATATTTATTTGATAACTAAAACTATTTCCTACATAATAAAATTTTATTTATAATTTCTTTACATTGTAAAATTAAAAATATATATGACACAATAATGATGCAGTATTTTCTTATTAATGAATGAACCAAATAATTGGTATTATAAATGTTAAAATAAATATAATTTCAAATTTTTGATGACATCCACGAATTTTATTGGTTCATATGGCATGTTAGGATTTCTTAAATGAATTTTTTTCTAATTAATAATGTTTTAAGACATTTACAAAAATCAATTATTGAATATTGTCAAAATTTACATAAATGAGTTTTTAAAACAAATATTATATTATTAAATGTTATTCTATTCCTAAAAATCTAAGGTTCATCCAAAGGACATATATGATGATAGGTTCACTATTAAGGGAACACTTGGGTGTCTCTTGGATGTATATAGTAGGTTTATTAACTATATAATATAAAATACAAAGTGACATTGAAAATGTCAAACAAATTAACTAAGAGTTAAAACTAAAAGATAAGGTTAATATTATGACCCAAATCTGTATAAAATCTATTGGTTGAAATGATTTAGACCCATACCCACCTTATAATTTGAATAATCAACTTTGGAGCCACTAGAAACTGAATATGAATTTATTTTAAAATAATACTTTATGTTTTTCCTAAAGAGCCCCTTCCCCCCTTATAAAAGGACACCACTTCTAACTAATTCTTCACACCTTCAAAGCCTTTTGTCACGTCCACCCCCTGCCCAACTATTCTCTCAACTTCCATCACTTCAACCAAGAGGCCTTATTTTGATCAGGAAGACAACTTAAGTAGACCTTTTGATCAAATCAACAGGGAGAACCCGAAGAAGAGGTAATGATTTCACCACCATCTTTCAAGTTCCTTTATTCTTTCACTTCTTCTTTCTTTGTCATTTACATTATAAAATAATAAATCTAGTATCTTATATATACTGTGGTGTTATTATAAATATTGTACAACCATATTAAGTATTCTATCCATCCATTGAATGACATGTCACCATACATGCATACGTATGGCCTACCGTCTCCACGTCGTGGTGTAATTGTTATTCAATATATTGTTATTTGGATGGGTATAATAATGATGTTTAATTCATGTAAATAATAAATATAACATGATAATTATTCTGTATATATGATATACCATCCAATTATATATTATTTTAATATCCAAATAATTATATTGTCGCTCGTGAGTACGTATGGATTACCGTCTCCACGAACGCGATGAGATTCATTCCCCATCAAATCCATTCAAGAATAAATTTAATTTGATGAATAAAAATAATTTTTAGTTACATGATATAATTCTATATATTAATAAGATACATCCCATTCATAACGAATACGGCTCGCATAACAAATAATAAAAACGAAAACGAATCTGTTAACACCCGAAATGACGATAATACTAAGATATTATTAATAAATCAATGTTAAAAGATCATATATGATATCATATTAATGTAAATGATTCTTTTATAAATAAATAACAATTGTTTCACCATTATAAAAGAGGTTAACCTACTATCGACCAAGTAAAAAGTACAATGTAAGGGGTTTCTTATCTCACTTTTAATTCCATGAGATTTCCATTGTTCACCACATATTTATTGCATGTGATGTGTGTACATCAAATGATTGTATTAATTGTGTAATAAAAATTAATTTATGGATATTTACATAATCATTTTTTGATCCTTCTTTCATGGTTGTGTGTTTCTTATGTTACCAAATCGACAAGGGATTTTGAAATTTCAATTTCCACTCATTCGGCTTTACGCATACTTCATTGATTATTTTACTCGATGATTATGTGTGGAATCACTATTCATTTGCATATTTCATAATTTTCACTCCCTTTATGTTGATATAATTTTGATACAGATAATCACTCCATTGGTAATTTCTCAAGTCATTGATATGAACTTGAAAAGAGTAATTTTAACTCAATCTCCATTTATTGAGTTAAGCATCCAATTCATTGGTGTTGTTTTTAAAAGAATATATGTGAATGTCATCTGATTTATTTACACTGAATATCCAATCATATTGAATGTATTTATATTTTTCATACATAATTATGTCTTTTATTTATCCTTATCCTAAGGATACAACCTTTATGAGAGATTTCATCTCAATTTACATTCCATTGAGACTCCATTGTTGTTATACACCAAATCACTTTTATGTGGTGTATATAATGTAATTTGACATATAATATCATCAATACCTTTATTCTTAGGACATTACAATGTTTGTATTACCTCAATTATTTTTATTCACGTGTCTCTATCTTGGTTAGGAACTGTGACTAAAATATCATTTTAAAATGTTTTAATGATTTATTATTCTAAATATTTCTCATTAATTTCCATGTTTTAAAAATGGTTTAACTGATTTATTTATATGGAAATTAAAGTAGTCAAATCAAAATTCCTATTAAATGTTTCAAATTGGTATGGGACACTTTTATTCAAAAATTTATTTTAAATGGTTTCTTGACAAATAGTGTGACATTAAAATGTTTTCAAGAAAAAAAGGGATATTTATCTCTATAGTTTGATGATTATTTTAATCTATGTAAACATCCTTAATTATTCTCTATTTAGGTTAATATGATACAATACAATATATCTTATTTTTTTGAATGAGTTATGTTTGACTGTGGATGTACTATTTTTCTACGATTCATTGTTTGTTATTAAATTATTGACATTTCGTATTCTAGTTTTAATACAAATATTTATGTTATGTTTAAAAAATTTAATATGAGGAATGCATTGGGGTTAGTACTTGACGGGTGGAGCCCACTGTAGCTCCTCGGTGCATCGGTAAGTCTCATTAGACAAACTAGTGTCTTGGCACGAGGCCTTGACAAAATCTTATTTGTAGTGTTGGCACGAGGCCTTGGCTATGTGGTTTTGATAGTCTAGCATTATGTATTCCATCATTATGAAAGTGGTTATTGATATTGCATGTGATTATTCGACTAGTAGAATATCCATGTGAATAAGTAAATGGAATTATTTCATTTTATATTTTCCATATTATGCTGAAGTTCAAGTTTAAAAGGATTTTGTTTTAGTTATACATTGCCTTAATTGTTTATGCTTATCTATGAAAGATCCTGCTATATTGATATCCTTACTGAGCATCTGAGCTCACCCATTTAAATGTTTTATTTTTCCCTAGGATTGTGAAGAAGAAGTAATTTATGAATGACCTGTAGGGATAGTATGAGGGGATATAAAGACAAGATGTTTTTTTAGATTTTTTACCTTATGATGTAATGTAAGACTTATTAATATATCTAGTGTTTCCAAGACTACTAAACTAATCGGTCTTTCAAGAATTGATCCTTTGTGATCATGCCAATGTTATGTAATAATACACCGACTCTGGGTAACTGGGGCCAGGGCATTATTGTTGGTATCAGGGGAAGTTAAGTAGAAACCTTGGAAGCTAGATTTAGATAAACTCTAATTAGATCACATATCCCTAAGATAGACTTTGAAGAATAGTATAGAAGAACATACTAGAATTTTGGTATTATATAAATTTTTTGATTTTCCAAGCAATAAATCCCTGTTTGGATATGAGCAGATAGAGGAAGCTCTGCCACATATGTACCAGGGGTAAAACATGAAATCACCACTTTGAGCTAGACTTGAACGGGAACTGGTGCACGACAATGGGCCTTACTTCACTCTTGGTTACGACACTCCTGGGGGATATGCTTTGGTAAATTCACAAGATTAGTATGAACCATTATAAAGGGAATAAAAAATTCCCCTAAGAATATATTTCGAGAAATAGATAGTATATAACCAAGATTTTAACATAGGGTACCCCAAGTTAGGATATATTGTTCAACTAAAAGATTATTCTATTATGTCTATTTTTTTACATTCTTATTAGATAAGTTTTCAAAAACCCAAATTGTATTTTCTTTTTGTTAGTTAAAACCTGGAGGGAGCAAGATCTCGAACAACTCTTCTCTCTCTTCTTGAAGAACTACTTAAAATTATTATCCAAAAGTCATGTGCAGATGATGTTGAAACATTTTCAAATGTTCATGTTACATGAAAACAACTTTATGAGACATCCAATACCTCTATCATTTCACGATTCTTTCAAGGATCAAGTACCAACTATGGGATAATATTGCGCTCTCAACATTCTTACCATGCTAAGCATTGGAAGTACCATTAGGGTCTTCTCAAATTATTCACTTTATCTCAAAATTATGATGAACTAAATGATTTTCTAGATGTTGTATAAGAGGGATACCTTCGAGAAGCCTATATGTATCAAATTATATATTTATGTCTTTTGGGATATACAAAAACTGATTTACCAAAGCCTTATTTTGAAATATTTGAAGATGAATCAGTAATAATTTTTCTAAATAAACATGTTAAAGACGATGTCTCAAAATTATATATAAGAAATACCTATTTTTTTATGATGCATCGATGCTTCCATTGATATAATCCAAGATGGATGAGTAATTTTTTGGGTAAAGGAAGTAGATGATTTTGGAAAATTCCTGAGGTACCATTGTGACACACGAACACATTCTACCAAAAGGAAATTCTGCCTAGTCTCTCCAGAGTTCATGATGTGTTCCACATATCACAAGTGACAAAATACATGTCTGACCCAATGTATGTACTCACCTATAAAGAATTAGAACTGGAACTCGATCTATCTTATTGTAAAGAGCCTGTCAGAATTCTTCATACCAAAGATCAAGTTTTTAGAAACCAGATGACTCATCTGGTAAAAGTTCGATGGAGAAATCATAAGATGGAAGAGGCAATGTGGGAACCCGAGGAACATATGATGTACAACCTATGTGGGAATAAATGGGTGGTGAAATGTTTTAAAGTGTTAGTTCACTTAATTAATGGGATTACATTGGATGAATTTTCTCTTGTATGTGTAACCCTGCAATTTATCATGTGAAAATGATATTTGAGGAAAAGTATCTATTCTCTTGAAGATATAGTTATAAATAACCATTTGGTCTTATATGATCATTGGGTTTGAGGAAATTACAAGTTATTATATTTTGGGATGAAAATTCAAGGTATGAGATAACATTTGTGGTTAAATCATGTTAAGGTTATTTTGTGGAATTTATCTCATTTTGGTAATATTATAAAATATAATTTTTGAAAAATAACAACACGTAGACTGCGTGAAAACCCGTCGCGTCAGACAAAGATGTGGGAATCGAACCCACAACCAAAGTGCGATTGGGATTTATCGCCTACCACTGGACTACGTGAAGTCCCTAGTTAGTGTGACTAATTATTTTTAGTTTAATGATATTATTTATCAATAATAAGTTTATTTGGGATCTTATGTCTTTTCAAATTAATACACTTATTATAAGAAAATGATTTGGTGATTAATTGATAAATGTTATTTTGGAAGATGTTCTCTTTGTTGGGAACACTATACGCCCAAGGAAAATAGAATTCTATGGGATTTCATTTGAGGAGTAATGGTGGATTTTTATCTATGTTTTTATAGTGGATTTACTGTAATTTGGGTTATTTATGGAAATGATTAACCGATAATAGAGAATATCTAATTAGGATAATTAATTTAAATAAGTGACTTTAAGAGTAGTTGATGTCATTTGGAGATACAATTTAACGTGGAAGACTACATTACCAAATTCTGCTATGTTTTGGGTTTCAATATTAGTTTGGATTATATTTATGTATTTTAAGGACAATTGATTATTGAATGGTATTTATTTAACATTGTGGTATTGTTGGTTTAATTTTAGAAATTAAGAATAGTGTTTTCTTCTGTAATGGAATATCCATTTGGGGGGATTATCAGATCTTATACTAACCATTTTGGTTTTGATTAATATCTAAAGACAATTTAAATATGTAGTTTATCTTACATAGATCATGTTATTATATAGATGTTTATTCCAGCTCATCTAGTGTGACCAAGTCTTCTTGAATACTCATTGTTAAAAAAATTGAGTTAGTGGTGGAAATTTATTAAAGAATGAAACTCTACTTAAAAAGTAATTATATCTCTTTATGTTCATAGTCAATATCACAAATTAATTCCTCATCCATATGTAATTTAACTTAAAACATTAAAAATTTTGTTCATTTACTTTTCATACTAGGAGACTAATGACAGTTTGTCCCAACACAAGTTTGTGGCTTTCTTGTTGTTAACTTTCTTCTGATCATGTTTTCTATCTCTCTCCATCAGAACTTAACACTTATTTGATAATCCATATCCATGTTTTCCTACTTGTAATCCTATTATGGGTTATCTTGGGTGACCCATATACTTCTCTTTCTTTCTTTTAAAGTGATAGTTTTATTGGCTCTTCTTCGGATGTGGGACTTTCCATTATATTCTCATGCCCACTTTTAAAAATTTCAAGGATGCAATTTATTAAAGGAGGGGAGAATGTAACACCCCAAGCTTCCATGGTACGTTTCCTTTTGAATAATGCAATGACTTGAATTGTACGCAACTTCGAGATTCTAACACACCACAACCAATCAAACTAGCCGTTATGAATAGTAATACCTACTTTTTAAAATTTTATTAATTTTATCTTTAAAAATGGACTTCATTTTTTGGATTCATAATATCTAAATTATATTATGGTAAAAGTTTGGTACTTTTCAGATAACTTTCATATTTTGATGAATAGTGAAATTTATTATATTTTAATTAAAAATAACTTTTTTAATCGAAATAATCAATAGTGATAAATTATGATTTTGAGTGGTTTTAAAGTATATCTAAAATATATTTTTACCATTTAATACAATTTTGGTCATTGGACGTAATTTCACATTTAAAATGGACATAAACAATTGTCAATCTTTTGATAGTTATTATTTCTTAAAAACACGTTTTTTGTTTTGACAGCGGGAATTCATTTTAAATTAATTTCTGTCACTTATGTGTTTTGAATTTGGAAAAATGGATTCCATATTTTTAATCAAGATGTCCAAATTTTGTAAATAGGTAACTCTTATTTTTAGATATTTTCAATAATTACTTCGGTAAATATTTTATTTACCATGGTTAAAGGGTATATCCGGTAAATAAGTGTAAAAAATAATATTAGAATAATATTAATTTACCCTAAAACGTGTCCTAACCCTATTGGTTTATACATGTCCGACCATGGACATCTTTGGGTCGATTTGGGACCCCATGGATCCACTTGTAGGTGATAGGGACACTTTATATTAATTAAGTTAAAGTAAATACGAAAATGACATAAGCTTATATCTTATAGAAAAACAATTTTTAAATAGGGTTATATATGTTATATTTTCAATTATAAATATTCATTATAAATATAAAATTATATCATATATAATGGAATTTTATTTATAATTTTTAGACATTGAATCATTAAAAATATATATGACACAATAATGATGCAGTATTTTCTTTATTAATGAAAAAATCAAATAATTGGTATTATAAATGTTAAAATAAATATAATTTGAACGTTTTGATCACGTAAATTAATTTTATTGGTAACTATTATATGTTAAGATTTCTTAAATGAATTGTTTTATAATTAATAATGTTATTATGACTTTAAAAAAAATTATTATTGAATAGTGTCAAAATTGACATAAATGAGTTTTTAAAAGAAATATTATATTATTAATTGATATTCTATTTCTAAAAATCTAAGGTTCGTTCAAAGGACATATATGATTATATTTTAATTATTAATGGAAAACTTGGGGGTTTATTGGATGTATATAGTAGGTTTATTAACTATATAATATAAAATAAAAAGTGACCTGGTAATGTCAAACTAATTAACTAAGAGTTAAAACTAAAAGATAAGGATAATATAATTACACAAACCAATATAAAATCTATTGGTTGAAAGGATTTATAACCATACCCACCTTATAATTTTAATAATACACTTTTTATCCATTAGAAACCTAATATGAATTTATCATAAAATAATACTTTATGTTTTTCCTAGAGAGCCACCTCCCCCTCCCCTTATAAAAGGACACCTCTTCTAACCAATTCTTCACACCTTTAAATCCATTAGGATCAGATTAAAACTACCCAAATATTCTTTCAACATCCCTCACTTCAACCAAGAGGCCTTATTTTGATTAAAAAATTAACCTATGGAGCCCTTTAGATCAAATCAAAAGGAAGAACCCGAAGAAGAGGTAATGATTTCAGCACCCTCTTTCAAGTTCCTTTCTTCTTCCACTTCTTCTTTATTTGTGATTTACATTCTAAAATAATAACTATAGTATCTTATATATACTGTGATTTTATTATAAATATGGTACAACCATATTTAGTATTCTATCCATCCATTGAATGACATGTCACCATACATGCGTACGTTCGGCCTAGCGTCTCCACGTCGTGGTGTAATTGTTATTCAATATATTATTATTTGGATGGGTATAATAACGATTTTTAATTCATGTAAATAATAAATATAACATGATAATTATTCTTTATTTATGATATACCATCCAATTATATATTATTTTAATATCAAAATAATGATATTGTCGCTCATGCGTACGTACGGATTACCATCTCCACGAACGGGATGAGATTCATTCCCCATCATATCCATTCAAGACTGAATTTCATTTGATGAATAAAATTAATTTTTAGAGACATGATATCATTATTTATATGAATAAGATACATCCCATCCATAACAAATATGGCTCACATAACAAAAAATATAAAGGAAAAGGAATCTGTTAACACCCAAAATGACGATAATACTAAGATATTATGAACAAATCAATGTTAAAAGTTAGTATATGATATCATATTAATGTAAATGATTATTTTATAAATAAATAAAAATTATTTCACCATTATACATGATGTTAACCTACCGTCGACCAAGGAAAAAGTACAAAGTAAGGAGTTTCTTATCTAACTTTTATTTCCGTGATAATTCCATTGTTCACCACTTATTTATTTCATGTGGTGTGTGTACTGCCCATGATTGTATTCATTGTGTAATATACATTAGTTTATGGATATTTACATCATCATTGTTTTATCCTTATTTCATGGGTGTATGCTTCATAAGTTAACAAATCGATAAGGGATTTTGAAATTTCAATTTCCACTCATTCGGCTTTACACATACTTTATTGATTATTTTACTCCAAGATTAGGTGTGGAATCACTATTCATTTGCATATGTCATAATTTACACTCCCTTTCGGTGGATATACTTTTTATACACATAATCACTACATTGATAATTTCTCAAGTCATCGATATGAACTTGGTAAGAGTAATTTTAACTCAATCTCTATTTATTGAGTTAAGCATCAAATTCATTGGTGTTGTTTTTACAAGAATATGTGTGAATGTCCTCTGATTGATTTACACTGAATATACAATCATATTGAGGGTATTTATATTTGTCACACATAATTATTTCGTTGATTTGTCCTTAACATAAGGATACAACCTTTATGAGAGATTTCATCTCAATTTAGATTCCATTGAGACTCCATTGTTGTTATACACCAAATCACTTTTATATGGTGTATATAATGTACTTTGACATATCATATCATGACTACCTTTATTCTCATGATATTAAAAAGTTTTTATTACATCAATTATTTTTATTCAAGTGTCTCTCTTTTGGTTATCTCTAACTAAAATATCATTTTAAATTTTTTTAAATAATTATTTTTCTAAATATTTCTCATTAATGTCCTTGTTTTAAAAATGGATTAAAGTATTTATTTATATGGACATTAAAGTTTTAAATTAAAAATTCCTTTTAAAAGTTTCAAAGTGGTATGGGACACTTTGATTCAAAAATCTATTTTAAACGGCTTCTTGATAAATAGTGTGACTTTTAAATGTTTTCAAGAGAAAGGCGGATATTTCTCTCGATAGTTTGATGATTATTTTAATCTATGTGAATATACTTCATTATTATCTCTTGATGTTAATTTGATACAATAAAATCTTCATTATTGTATTGAATGAGTAATTTTTGACTGTGGATGTACTATTTTTATACCATTCATGGTTTGTGGCTAAATTATTGAAATTTCTCATGCTAGTTTTAATACGAATGTTTATGTTATGTTTCAAACATTTCATATGAGGAATGCATTGGAATTAGTATGTGACGGGTTGAGCCCGCTATATATCCTTGATGCATCAGTAGGTCTCATGAGACAAAATAGTGTCTTGGCATGAGGCCTTGACAAAATCTTATTTGTAGTCTTGGAACGAGGCCTTGGATACATGGTTATGATAGTCTGGAATTATGCATTCCATCATTATGAAAGTGGTTATTGATATTTCCTGTGATTTTTCGACTAGTAGAATATCCATGTGAATATGTAAATGGCATTATTTCATTTTATCTTTGCCATATTATGCCGAAGTTCAAGTTTAAAAGGATTTTGTTTTAGTTATACATTGCCTTAAGAGATTATGCTTTTCTATGAAAGTTTATGCTATATTGTTATCCTTTCTGAGAATCTGAGCTCACCCCTTTCAATGTTTTATTTTTCCCAGGATTGTGAAGAAGTAATTTATGAATGACTTGCAGGGATAGTATGAAGGGATATGAAGACAAGATGTTGTAGTTGTTTTTTACCTTATGATTTAATTTAAGACTTATGAATATATCTAGTGCTTCCAAGACTACTAAACTAATCGGTCATTCGAGACATGAACCTTTGTGATAATGCCAATGTTATGTAATAATGCACCGAATCTGGGTAACTAGGGTCGGGGTGTTATAGTCTATGGGTGTCAAAGCCAAAAAATTTAGGATCATGTTAATCATAACCATCTTATAGAGTTTTATGATACAATCAACTTTTTTGAAAAAGGGGGAAGGGAAAAGTTTTCAATTAAAAGCAATCAAAAAACCTATTCTTTATCATTCAATATGGATGAAAATATTCATGTAATTCCTTTAGTAGGTGAGGAAATCTTTTCCACTCACAGGTTTCCTGATATGTCAAGAATCATTGAGAATGAAAATAAAATTTAGTGCCTTGGACTCATAGGGTTAAAATCACTAATGATCATCCATCATTCAATGAAATTTACGATGTTAGACTTGTAGGTATAGGGTTGTCTTATTCTGAGAAAAGAAGAAAATGACTCTCTAAAAAAGTGATACCTTTTTATTGTACTTTTGGTTTAACCATAGAAAGGTAAACATGGTGAAGTAAATTCTTCTAACAATAATCAATATATTAAATGTAACTCTAAAGTCTCAGATAATCATTTATCTGGTGATCATATTGAAGATCATAGTTCATTTCTAGTAATCTTATAAAACACCATAATATTCTAAACCTCCAACCTTCAAGATCATGTTACTTAGTAAGGACACACTTAGCATAAGAAAAGTTGTTTTGAATACCAAATCATGTGAGTTTTATAATCATTATGTTAGTGATGTTCGTGATTTGGCCAAGAAAGGGGATGTATGAGAAAATTCCATGAAGTCCCAAAATAAGTGAAAGGACAAAGTTTGGAAATCAAAATAAAGTGTTAGAGTCCTATAAATATAGTTACCTCCATGAAATCTAAGAAAAAAAACTTCTTCTCCAATGATGTGGTAGAGAAATGGGGAGAGGATAAGAAATAGAATAAATAAGGAGATGAATACATTGGGAAATATCTTGCTAATGAAAAGGCCTTGAAAATCCAAACAACTAAAGAACTTGAGTAACCAGAAAAAGAGAAGAAGATGATGAATAAAATTTCAAAATCTAAAATTTTCCCAAAATTACTCAAAGATTTAGAGAAGGACTCTAAACAAATTCAGGTACCATAATATTTTCATCATGAGCCGGTTCCAGAAGAAACTCTTGGAAAAAAAATTTGCCATCCCTAAACTTGTTTTAGGAGAATATTTAATTGAAAAAGTTGAAGAATAAAAATAAAATTAAGGGGAAGAATGTGAAATTGATGATATGATAAGGAAATTATAATAATATCATGAGAAGGATAGTATATTAGATATAATATCAATCTGAACATCCTAGGTTGAGTCAATCAAAATAATTTCTCATGGTAAATATGATGAAGGACTGGATGAGGTTGAAAAATATACTGATGATGAGAGAAGAAACATTGATTTAATTCATCTTGATGATGTTATGGAAAATGTTGAGAAATAGTTGGTTGATAAAGATAAGATAGTCCAACTCTCTAATAGTGCGCATCAGTCCCCAAGTGATGAGATTCTTATTTCTAAAGTTGATAAAGTAAATCAATTGGTTGTTGAAACACCAAAAAATGATGTGGTTGTTAAATTATAGAAGGATGATGGTGGTTTATCCTAGATAAAAGTTTAAGATCTAGAAAAAGTATCATCAACATCAAGGGAATTAGCTTATGAATATTATTCCTCCATAGGAAAAGATTTCATTGTTCAATCCTTGAAAAGGATATTGAACACAATTCCCTTATTTACAATCATTGAGTTGAGATTCCATTTGTTTAATGATTCATTCAATCAGGATATGGGTTCGATAATCATGCTCATAGAAATGTTAATCAAGCTTGATGTAGAATTCAAGGCTTTTCATATTGGTTATTGTAACGTCCCAGATTCTGTTGCCACTCAACGGGTGCCCCGAACTCAAACAAATTTCCCCAAACACCGGAGGCTACCAAGTAGTAGTGAGTGACCATGTTTGATAGTGGGGAAACTATGCCCTCATTTTTCAAAGTGTAAGGCTGCGGAACAAAATAATAACATATCAAAAGTGGAAGTAGAAAACAATACCAATGTTGAAATGGACATAGTACTGAAGTAATGTAATAAACAACAGTCACATATAATAATGCAATATGTCCCTAAATCTAGAAAAGCATCCAAAACAGGACACACTACATCTGAATAAATAAAATACAATGGAAAAATATTGAAAAGAAAAATAAAACAGCGCAGCAGGAACTCAGCAACATCAGAATCCTATGCCCGGTCCCATGCTCTCCTACTCATTTGCAAAAATCAAGTACCTGTGTAGGGACTATTTCCATTTTTTACACCTGCAACAATATAATTAGTTTGGGCTCAATACATGACCCAAATAGGGTTTGAAAAATAAAGCCCAGTAGGCAACTACCAAAGGCCCATGCCCAACTGTAAGTGAATATGTGCAACAGTAGTGTGAAAAATTGAAATACTGTAAGCTATGAAGTACTCAAAAAAATATACTCCTAACAGTTCCATTTCTATATAATTATTATTTAACAATTAAATATAATTGAAATATAGGTTCCTGATACTCAGTCTCAATCGACAATCTCTTATAGAGTTCCGTAGTAAAATCCACAACATTCTATCTAACAAGTATAATGTAAAACAATACCAAGCCTGTGCTTTATCTTGGATGATATAGCATGCGAATCACCACAGTGAATATGAAAAGTAAACCGAGTCCTTGGACATGAAAAAAGTTACCCCTAGGTAATTATAATCAAAACACTCAGGTGATTTCCCATAGGCAAAATGAATATTTCCCTCAGGTGTACGAGATAATGTCCTTAGTCACGAAATCAACAGCCCACAGGCATAAGAAAAGTTGGCCTCAGACTAAACAAAACACTTTCCCTCAGGCATGAGAAACTCTACCCTCAGAATAAACAAGATCCCCAACCGATCCCAACACATAACCAAGTAATTATATATATTTTCTCTCAAGAAAACACAAATCACGCTAAATCAAGACATACCCTCGAGTATCTTGGCCAAACAGCAAAATAAGGAAACACACCCACGAGGTGGCTCTGGATCCAAGAAAGGATCCCAGATAGCTGTTTATAATTATCATTAGATTATCTATGAAGTTATAGGAATTTAATTAGTCAAGGCCTCATCCATATGACACCCCAAACATTGGCGTGTAGAACAACGATACACAAAAACAATATGACAGTTTGAATTAAACATCAGACCACCTACCTTGATCTCCTCTGATCGATATACATTAATTAAGCCTCCCAAATCAATTGAAAACAACATAGATCTGTGATAAAAATTTACCCACTCGATCCCAAATAACTTCCCTTCGATAAAATAATTGGAAGTATAGGCTGAAGAAGAGAGAATATGTCACCCTCACGGTTCAAATGAGACTGTCGGTGAAGGAATCTATGTCCTGGTGTGCGATTGAAAGTTCATCCAAGTTTTGACCTTCTCTCACGTGGATCCCAATGAGTTCTATGCCTCCTCTGCCGAATGAGGAAGCTACTACCAGTTTTTAATGAAAAAACATAACTACACGACATGTACTCACAATTACACAACTTGTAATTTCCATTTTTAATTGTTCCTCTTACGGATTCTTTTCACCGCGTCACTTTTCATATATCGACATGATTACATGACATGTATTTCGGTATACATGGCTTGTAATGTCGCTCCCATGGTAGCTACTCCCACCGCCTTACTACTCACCTGCCTACTGATTACATGGGGTGTAAATACCAAGTACACGGTGTGTAGTCAGGTTTTACACCCTTCATCGCCGACAGGCATACGCGCCCTATCTAATAATCCCACATGGCCAAAGTACACATCTTGTGGATATGTACAAGGAGTGTACCCAAAAAATTTGGGATTTTACCCCATATTCCTTATTTTCTCAAAAACTCTTAAGTAAAGAGGAAAAGAAGAAACCCATACCTCAAGAATAAGAACCTGGTTCTTACTAACATCCCCCATTAAATTAATTTTTCCTCAAATTTCCCTTCAAGGGTGGTGAAGATAAATATAGGAACAAATCTAGCCACTGAGCGTGTATGTTTGTGTCCCACTCCTAGGTTTTTTCAAGCACTCAGCCATGCTGCCATAGCACCCATACGAGAGGAACTGACCAGCCTAAGAGAACCCCCATTCTCTAATCGACAATACGAATCATATTCTCCTCAGAGGATGCATCATCCTAAAGCTCAACCTCCTCGGGCTGAAAAATGTGAGATGAGTCTAAGTGATAATGGTGCAGCGGAGATACATGGAAGACGTCGTACATGTCCTGGTACCTCTATGGTAACTGCAACTGATAGGCAACAATCTAGAATCTCTCAAGAATCTCAAATGGCCCCACATACCTCGGTTAATGTGTACACGGTCTCCTGGTTCGTCTGTGTCCCGACCTCGATGAAACATGCAAGAAAACTTGATCCCCGACCACGAAATCCAAGGGTCGTCTGTGACGATCAGTATAAGAATTCTGATGAGATTGTGCAGTAGCCATTCACTTCTGTATCAACTAGACTTTCTCTGAAGTCTCCTACATGAGATTTGGTTGAAGTAAAGCTGCCTCACCTACCTCCAACCAGCATAAGGGTGATCGGCATAGACTACTATATAAATCCTCATAAGGTTCCATCTCAATAGTTGCCTGAATACTATTATTGTAGGAAAACTCAAGCAGTTGTATGTGCTTCTCCCAAGAGCCCCCAATGTCCAAGACACATGCACACAGTATGTCCTCAATCACCTATATTGTACGCTATGACTAGCCATCGGTCTGAGGGTGGTATGTTGTGCTCAGAATCACCTATGTACCTAGTTCTCTATGAACAATCTACCAGAAACGAGACATAAAATGGGAATATATATTTGAAATGATAGAATGAGGGACCCCATGAAGGCATAATACCTCTCAGGTATTCAACTTTTCGAGTTCATCAACACTGAAGGTCTCCTTGATCATCAAAAAGTGAGATTCCTTCATAATTTTGTCCACAACAACCCACACGACATCATTTCCTGGAGGTGTCCTCAGCAACCCGGTCACGAAATCCATCGTGACATCATCCCATTTCCACTCTGGAATGGGTAACTATTTTAATAGTCCTACTGGCCTCTGATGCTTCGCCTTCACCTACTGACAGGTTTAACATCTCGCAACAAAACCAGTTACTTATCATTTTATACCTGGTCACCAATACTGACGTCTCAAGTCACGGTACATATTTGGTAACTCCGAGATTCACTACCCAAGATGAAGCAAAAAACACCCACAAAATCGCATCACATATATCCACTAGACCCCACAATCATCCATGGACACATAGTACCTCATCATCGCCTATCAATTAACTAGGATGAGGGTCCTCACTTACCACCAACTCCCGTAGAACTAGGACTTCCGAATAAGATAGTTGTCTCATCCTCACTCTATCCAGGAGGGTAGAAGTCACAACTAAAGAAGAAATATGGGCTCTCACCTAACTATTATGAACCACAAAATGCATTTCAAGGAACAAATCCATAAGCTACCACTCACCACTGCCATCCTCCACTACTTGTATCTCAGTCCTCCAACTCAGTGCATCAACAACAGCGTTACCCTTACCAGTTATATAGGAAAGCACAATGTCGAAGGAATGAAGGTATTGAACCCACCTTTGCTGTCTCAAATTCAGGTCGTGCTGTATAAAGATGTACTTGAGACGTTTGTGGTCCTTAAACACCACAAAATGTTCTCCCAAGAGATAATGACTCAAATAGCATAACTCATTAAAAAAATACAGCCAACTCAAGATCAGGCCACAGGTAATTCTTCTCATGTGGCCTCAACTACCGAGACCTGTACACAACTACTCGATCACCCTGCATCAACACTAATCTTAGATCAATGCATGATTCATCATAGTTAACTGTATAGCTCATCCCTTGCTCTAGATGTATCAGGACTGGTGCTGATGTGAACCTTACCTTCAACACCGGAAACGTTGTCTCACATGCTTCTGGCCAAATGAACATTAAAACATTCTTAGTCAAATCTGTCAATAGTGCTGATAAGTGGGAGAATTCATGTATAAAGCACCTATAGTAACCAACCATCCCTAAGAAACTCTGTATCTCAAACATGTTCTTAGGCTGCTCCAAGGAAACTACTACTCTCAATTTCTCTGGGTTTACTAAAACTCTTTTCTCTAAGATAATAAAACCCAGGAAGTGTATTTGGTCCATCCAAAAGTTGAACTTCGAGAGCATAGCATATAATTGATGCTATCTCATTGTACTCTGTACGATCTCAATATGGTTAGCAAGGTCATGTCCAGTGTGAGAGTACACCATGATATCAACCACAAAGACTACCTCAAAAGAATCAAGATAATGGTGTAACACACAATTCATCAGATCCATGAAAATTGATGGTGCATTTGTGATTCTGAACGGCATGACCAAGAACTCATATAGACCATATCTGCTCTGAAAGAATATAAGTGGTATGTCTGATGGTCTAACATGGAACTAATGATATCCGGATCTCAAATAAATCTTTGAGAACACTCGTTCTCCTAGAAGTTGATCAAAAAGATCATCAATCCTTGGCAAGGGTTTTTGGTTTTTTACCGTCAACTAGTTCAACTTCCGATAACCCACACAGTGTCTGAGGGTACCATCTGTCTTTTTCTCGAACAGGATAGGCGAACCCCAAGCAGAATTACTGGGTCAGATGAAACCCTATGACTAAAACTCCTCCAACTACCTCTTGAGCTCCTAAAACTCTGTTGTAGCCATCCTATAAGGAGGAATGGACATTGGTTCCACTCATGGGACAAGCTCAATAGAGAAATCCACCTCTCGATCAAGGGTAGACCTAAAAAGTCATCTGGGAAGACATCCCTGAAACGATCAACTACTGGAGGGAAATACTTTTGAGAAGTCCCATGGTCATCCAGATATAAACTCAAAATATGGGCTGTCACTCCACCTCACCCACGATGCTCGGGTCCAGCTCGACTCCCTTAGACATCCCATTCGCCCTTGTATAGAAACTCTCTACCTTCTGGTGACGTGAAACTCACCCTGTGACGAGAGAAATCCATAAAGTCTCGAAAGGGTACCAACCAATCCATCCCTAGAATGACATCATATCTTGTCATCTCTAAGACATAGAGGTCCCATAGAATGTGACACCCACTAACCTCTAGGGGGAACTCCCAGCACTAACGCACACCTGCCATTCTAATCCCTAAAGAAGTCTCTAGAATCTTAATATCAGATGAAGAAGGAACAAAAATCCCAAGGATCTTCACAACAGGCACAAATATAAGGATATGTGTAGCACAATTATCAAAAAGTACTGAAGATATGATAGAAGCAACTAGAATAGTACCTCTGATAGTGGAAGGTCAGGGATCCTACTCTGGTTGGGTTTGTTGCACTGTATATTCCTGCCCAGTTTTGCGGCCCTGCCACCCAACCTAGATACCCTGAGCTGACCCATCGTGATGTCTCTGAAATCCTGGTGTCTAGCTACCATGACCACAACCACCACCTCAGCCTAAACGTCCCGACGTATCACAATTCCCAGACTGGTAAGAAACTATTGGCCCTGCTCCATCTTGTGGAGTGTGCACAAAACCCTCTCACAAGCCACTGGTGGAAACGCCCTGTAAAAGTCCTATAGATGACCCATCTCACCGCAAGATCAGAACTCCACTAGGTCACGTGGACATAGAGTTATCTTGTTCCCCTCTTTACCGAACTGGTATAACATCACCTAGCCACCAAATGAATTCCTCTTTCTAGTGACTCCACCTTGAGAGAAATCCATCTGCCTGTTTCTCTTATCACTATAAACAGTACCAGAAATTGGTGTCGAACCTCCCTAGCCATCACCACTAGCTTCCCATGGATTCCGCTTAGTAATTAGTGCATGTTTCACCATATCATGCACTTTAGGCAACGTGAAAAAAATTCACTAGTGCTCAGATGTCATATCGAAGACCATCCTCAAAGCGTCATCCCCTAAACACCTCATCTCCCACCAGAAATGGTTTGAAACGTTGTAGGTCAGTGAAGCAGGAAAAATAGTCCATTAATAACAAAGCTCCCTGCTACAGATTCATGAACTCTAGAGCTCGATCTTCCCTCATCGTCTCCAAATATAAAAATTCAGAGAAGTCTTCTTAAAATTCTTCCCACAAGATGTCTCTGTGATGCTCGGTCTAGGTGGTAACATCCAACCCTCTCTTGGAGGAATAACACAACCTATATGTAGTGAGCTTTACCCTCATCCCAGGAGGCATCTCATGATGCTCAAAGATAGTCTCCATAGAACACAACCAAGACTCTGCACCCTATGGTCCTCTATCCCCTAAAAATGTAGGCAGATGTTGCCGCTAGAATATATGAGTCAGCTCTGCCATTGATGTGGCAGCAGGCAGTGCTTCCTGGAAGGTCTGCATAATTCACATGAACCCTTCAATGAACTAGGCCACCGCGCCTGTGTTTGGTATAATGGTTGGTGCCACATTAGGCTCTTCTGGAGGATCCATGAGTACCATGTGGCCTACCTCCGCTGGAGTATACTCATTGCCGCTCTCCTATCGAACAACTGTAGGTCGTCTCGGTGGTATGAATCTACATGGTCAATCACACGTCTTAGATTAAGATTATCAAGGAATGAAAACTTGGAGTGTAATAAGGGAACAGGGAAAAGAAAACACTCAATTTTTACTAAAAATACTACACGTCGTGTATAATAACTACATGGCGTGTTCCCTCAATTCATTCACATGGGCGTGTACTTTGGCCAAAATTGGTCATGTAACACCCCAAACACATGGCATGTTGTCTAAACACAGGACGTTTAGTTGAATTTTCATCCCCTTCCCAAGTCCTTCTACATGGCTTAGCCACATGGATCTCCTTGAAACGCGACTACAGGGAGTGTACCCGTGTTGTCCACGACACGACCGGGTACACAACGTGAACTACACAGCGTGTTCTAGATAGACACGGCGTGTACGACTTAAATTCCAACTGCCCATGTTGTTATTGACACGGTCAAATACTCAGCTGACACTACATGATGTGTTACACAAACAAATGATGTGTACACCACCCCGTTTCCCCAGCCACACGACCCAGTCCACACGGCCTCTCACCGGTCAAGACTACACGGTGTGTTCTATATAGGATAACAATGTCCCGTGTTTTTAGTTACACGACCAGATTATGAGATTACAATACACAGTGTGTTCGACATGGGCACGATGTGTATAAATGAATATTCCTCTGTCCGTGTTGTTAGATACACGGGCAGACATAGGGTCAACACGATATGGAAACTACATTAGGTACACGGAATGTTCCCTCTAGAACTTCCCCATACTGTGTTTCCTCCTACACAAACTATGACATGGTTAGAAACTACACAGTGTGTATATAGGGTACATGGCGTGTAATTAATATTTTTTCCTTTCTCCCTGAAAAGAAGAGTACGTGGTGTGTGTTCATAAAACCACGCGCCGTGTTGTTTGGGTTTCCAGACAGTAGAGATTAGAAACTACTCCAGAACCTCTTTTTCTTAATTTCCAATAGTCGGTATTCAAAATTACATTCCGTGGGGGACCATACTCTCCATGAATCAAAGTTTAGTGCCCGACCTTCACAAAAATAGGCTATATCATGATCCACTATATTCCGGTCCTAGAGAGCCCATACTATTCAGGAACAAATGTTTAGAATCCAATAGCCCAACCATAACATGTACCAATACCCTATCAACAATAGGTGTATCTATCAAGGTACCTATCACAACAGCATGCATTTTCTAGCACATCATCTATAAAAACAACATACAATTTATAATGCACCTACATGGAATGGAAAATATGCATGGCACATGATTCTAACATGTGCCTAAATGATGCATGGGATGGAATAACCTCATCTTATTAGGTTACAACTAAATATAACCCAAATATAAAAATATAAATATCACACGACAAGTGAATCACCCTACGGTGAAAATTAGAGCAACTGTAAAGTGGAAAATCATTAAAATAACAACACGAGGTAAATTGGCTTTTCTTTGTACACAAGTTAGCTACTCCTAGGCATAACTTATTACCAAATATCTATTTGACCTATCCCTAGATATATGATCTAAATAGTAAGTCAAAGAAGAGAAATCCTTTGATGCCGCTTTGTAATGTCCCAAATCCGAGTGCCACTCAAGGGGTGCCCCAAAAATGGTTGGTCACATGACCTCAAGTGCATTTCCCAAAATACCAGAGGCTACCGACTAGCAGAGACCCAAGTCTGATAGTGGGGAAACTATGCCCTCATTTGTCAGTGTAACACAGTGGAACCAAATACCAATATAACAAAATTGGAAGCAGTAAACAATACCAATGCTGAAATGGAAACAACAATGAAGTAAATAAATAACCAACAATCACATATAATAATGAAATATGTCCATAAGTATAAGAAAGAATCCCAAAAAGGATAAAATACAATATGAATCAATATAATACAAAGGAAAAATATAGCCAAGAAAAATAAAACAGCGCTGCAGGAACTCATCAGCATCGCAAGCCTAAGCTCAGTCCCATGCTCTCTTACTCCTCTACAACAATCAAGTACATGTTTATGGACTCTTTCCCTTATCTACACCTACAACAATATAAATTTTTGGGGATCAAGACATGACCGATACATGGTGTGAGAAATAAATCCCAGTAGGCAACCACCAATGGCTCGTGCCCAACTGTCAGTGAAAATATGAAACAGTAGTGTGCAGAAATGAAATGCAATAAGCTAGGAAGTACTCAAAAGTAGCTACTCCTACCAGTTCGATTTCCATTTAATTATTATTTAACAATTAAATATAATTTAATTATAAGTTCTTGAGACTCAGCCTCAGCCGACAATCTCCTATACAGTTCCATAGTAAAAACCACAACAAGCAATCTAACAGTTACAAGGTAAAACAATACCAAGCCTGTGATTTTTCTTGGCAGATATAGCTTGTGAATCACCACAATGAATATAAAAAGTAAACTGAGTCCTCATACATGTAAAATCATAGCCACATGTAATCAGAATCGAAACCCTCATGTGATTTTCCACAGGCATAATTACTATTGACCTCAAGTGTACGTGACAATTCTCTCAGGAATGGAAGCAACCTCCCACAGTCATAAGAAAATTTTCCCACAGGCTAAACCAAACACCTTCCCTCAGACATGAGAAACAATTCCCTCTTTTAAAACAAGAAACCAGGCCGAGCCCAACAAATAATCAATAAATTATATGCATTTTCACTCAAGAAAACTCAAATCATACTAAATCACAACATACCATCAGGTAACCTGGCCAAATGGCCAAACATGTGAATGTACCCACTGGGTGGCCCTGGATCCATGAAATGATCCCAGATAGTAGTTTATAATTATCATTAGATTATCTATGAAATTATAGTAATTTAATTAGTCAAGGAATCATCCATACGACACCCTAAACATGGGCGCGTAGCATAATAGTACACAAAAACAACATGATAGATGGAATTAAACATCAAGCCACCTACCTCGATCTCCTCGGTTCGATATACGTGAAAGATTCCTCCCAAGTCAATAGAGAATGACATATATCTATGATAAAAATTTACCAGTTCAAATCCAAATAACTTCCCTTCAGTAAATAATTGGAAGTAGAGGTTCATGAAGAGATAAGATCTCACCTGCGTGGTTCAAATGAGATCATTGGTGATGGAATTGGAGTCCTGGTGTGTGATCGGTAGTTCCTCCATGTTCTGGCCTTCTCTCTCAGATCTTCCAAAGAGTTCCATGCCTCCACTGCTGAATGAAGAGGCTACTGCCAATTTTTTACAAAAAAATAACTACACGGTGTGTACTCTCAAGTACTCGACGTGTACTTTCCATTTTTTAACTATTCCTCTGAGGTCTTCTTTTCACAGGCTCACTATTCATCTGTCGACATGATTACACGGCGTGTACTGTCACTCCCCTAGAGGATACTCCCACATCCTTACTGTTCACCTGCCGACTGATTACACAACATGTAAATACCAAGTACATGGCATGTAGTTAGTTTTTACACCATTCATAGCTGACAGGCCTACATGCCCTGTGTACTCATCACACATGGCTAAAGTACATGACATGTGGAAATGTACAAGGTGTCTACCCACAAAATTGGTGATTTTCCCCATTTTCCTTATTTTCTCAAAAACACTTAAGGAAATAGGAATAGAAGAAAACCGTAAGGAAATAACCAAATGGAATAAGAGAATTATTGATGATATGAAAATCAGGGAATACATCCAAGACTTAGTGAAATATTATTTTGATAATTCGTATGACATAATAAAAAACCTTACAATATGTTTTTCAGAGAAGATGAATCTCTAGTATGTTTCCAGGAAGCAAGAGGATAGATATCTGAATGGAATGATGAATTCTATTACTCTAAATTTATATATAGAAAGGGAACTCAGGGAAGAGATGGAAGAAAGTCTTAAAGAACAATAATAGTTAGTAAAGTCTCATAATGAAATTCTGAAGCCTATAAAACAAAATCAATGCTATTGAAAAGAAGAATCATGATCAGGATCAGCTGCTATAGTGGTTTGAGGATGATCACAAGGAGCTGAAGAAATTCAAGGCCACATTGAGAATGTTCATAATGAAGGAATAAAAGGATTAATGATTTTACTACCAATCTGATAATTTGTTATATCTTTTTCTTATAAAAAAATTTCATATCATAATGAAAATTTAATTATCCTTCCATTTTTTTGTCTTTTACATCACTAATCTTTCAGGTACATTTTTTTCATTGTATTAATTAATTTTTAAAAATCACAAAGGGGGAGAAAAGAATGATCAAAATAATATTAAGTAAAAATAAGATAATTCCCAATGTAGGGGGATATTAAGTAAGGAGAAGTCTATTTATTCTCCAATATGATTTTTATAAACAAGAAAAATTTACTTCTTTAAGAATGACCCGAATACGATCCTTAAATATTTCAAAACCTAAGGGCGAGTTATCCATATTCATCGTAATTAATAAGTAAAGGGAGATAAGTATTTCTTTTAAATTTTAAACTGAAATGAATTTTTTTCTAATATTCTTTTTTGAAAGGTTGTTTTTTATTTCCAAAAATTGGGGGATTATTGAGTTAATAAGGTTTCCTTATGAACTTTCCATTACTATATGTTTTGAAAATCACAGACATGTTTTTTATGAAAAATTATCTTTCTTTTCGAAAATATTTCATAAGGAAAATTTTCTATCACTTTGTAAAGACTTATCCTTACCTTTGTTTTCAATTCCTTATTAAAATTCTTCTCAAAACAAAGTCTAGCAATATTTTTCTAAGTCAAAAATTCATATTCTTATCTAATGATTCATAAATTTATAGTCACATGGATATCAAGACTTTCTATTTTTAGACACTGAATTCTATGAAATTAAGACTCTGAATTTAATAAATTCATACTACAAATTATTTGAAATAAAAAACCAAAATTCTTTGAAATTCATACTACAAATTCTTTGAAATTTATAATTCAAATTATTCAAAATTTGGACTCTGAATTCTTCATAATACGAACTTTGAATTCCTCATAAGTCAGACTCTTAATTCCTTAGAACTCAGACTCTGGATTTCTCATAATTTAGACTCTGAATTCCTCAGATCTAAGACTCTGATTGAACAGAATTAAGACTTCAAATTTCCTTAGAATTCAGACTATGAATTCCATAGAATTCAGACTCTATGTTCCTCAGAGGTAAGCCTCTGAATTTCTCATAATTTAGAATCCGAATTCCTCAAAATACAATCTTTGTTTTCTAAAAAAACAAAATTCAAATATCCATTATTTTTAAAGAATATCATTTTTCATAATTTTAAGCACTGGTTTTTATTTTTCCATAGAATCTGATTATTCAGTTTGAGTTAAGCTACATTATTTTTTCTTACATATTATAAATTATAAAGAATTTTTTTGTTTCCTATGTTTTTGGTACAATGAAATGATTTCGTACATTCTATTTCTAACTAACCTTTAGTTGAGTGACACCTATACAGGTCCCTTCGCGATTCAAGGTGAAATATGATCGTTGGAGGAGGGAGCCGACCTTTTGAATCCTCTCCAATAAATAGGAGCTCATTCAAACAAGCTCAGTGTGAATCAATTGTACCAAGATACTAGATATCACATGATTTTAAGTGATTTATATACATATAAAGAATCTCCTGCCTTGTGTTTTTTATGAACATCTTATTCGACCGTGAATGTTTTGTTCATCTTTCTTTGTTTGAATCCAATTGTTGCTGTGTAAAATATGTGGATGCTAGGGATAAAAAGAAAGAGGTTCTGACTACTTAATCATTTATGGAATTCAAGGAGAGTAAGAAAGAATCCAATATTCTTATCGAGGGCTTACCCTAGTTTGGGTAAGTCAAAAAAATTTAAGTAAAAATCAAGGGACCTTTACCCAATGTTGTTGGACACTCTACAAATTGGGATAAATATTTTTATAATTGTTTACTATATTGTTGTTTCATATTTTCCAACTATATTTTTTTATTCAAATAATGTATAATTTTCTTATACTCTCATATACTTTTAATTAATCTTATAATTAAGATTCTATATTATTTTAGGCAGGCTTTTTCTCTTTGATACACCTGCTTAATGTTTCTTATATTTAACTTGATTATGTTTAGGTTTCCTATAATTGGACACGGGCCCCTCCAATTATTCCTTTAAAAAAGAATCAATGATGTTTCTAAATTTAATTTATTTAACATTGTTAAACATAGTTTTCCACAAGGGTAAAATAATATCTTTCTAAACATACAATTCACCCACCCTCTTGCAATTGGGCATCTACATATTCTATTTCAATCTTACATTGAGTGTATGGGGGATTTTAATTTACAAAAAATCATGAATTTAAATACATAGTGTATAATCAATTTCACAACCTAATAATTTATTATCAATGTCATATCTATATTTATGGAATAGTATACATCTGGAACAATGATTAATACCAAAATACAACAAAAATTCATCTGTATGGAGTTTTTAATGCCTAATTCTCTATGAAATGGAATATATTGATATGTTGTTATATAAAACAAGGTATAAATTAATTATATGATTTGGAATTTTAATTTATTACAATGTAATATATTTGTAACAAAATGAAATTTTCATTAGGTCCCATCGTTATTCCTTAAGGCTAATAATTCTCCAATATTCACTCTCCAAACTATTTAACCCTATAAGTATACCTTGTGTTGAAACATTATGATATTATATGTAAAATAGATCCAGGTATCCATTCATGGAGCCGAGTGGCACTCCAATAATGGGATAGATAAATCCAAAATATAGCAAGTAAACATGACATTCCAAATCTATTATACAATACCAATTCCAAACATGTTGTACTATTGAATATATATAGGTTAAATTTTAACATTAAGTTCACTAATTCATCTTCATTTATTAATTTAAAAGGTCAATATTACCATTAGATGAATTTTTAGATACGTATGAAATATATTATATTTTGGTTAATATTAAAAAATAAAGACATTTATTTAACAATAACTTTTATAAAAATAACATATGAAATAATTAATTAAATATTTTTAAAACAACTTTATATAAATGAAATATAATTATAATAATAATATATAATTTATTAATATAATTTTTGAATTTTTAAAACCATATTTTTGAAGTGAAATTAATATTTTACACTAAATTGAAATTTATTTTTTTGTGTTGATAATTTTTTACCACATGTAGAAATAAATTGTAGAAAATGGAATATAAATTATTGATTAATATAGTAATATTATTTAGTGAAATAAATTTCATGTTGGGTAATAAAAGTGTAATTATGGTTATAAAAGATAATTAAAAATATATTATTAAAACTATTATTTTCAATAATTTTATTTATTAAAATGTTGTAATTTTTTATGATATAATAAATTAATCCCATATTAATATTTATTTTAACATATTTTTTATTTTTATATATGAATAAATTTTAATTCACATAATAATTAATCAATACTACAAATGATTAAGATGAATTAATTGTTAAAAAATTTATATAAATCAATATATATATATAATATGTAATAATTGAGAATTTTATATTTTTTTTAATCTAAATATAAATTTTAATTAAATAATATTAATTTTAGTTTTAGAGTAGGGAAAAAAAATGTTGGTTTTTTAATATTTATATTAAAAAATGATACGTGGGCAAAAACAATTTACCTTATTGACAATGAAAAATGGTATTATTAAATATATAAGAAACAATTACATCCAACATGATTAAAACATGTGTATGATTTTTTTTGACAAATTATTGAACTAATAACACTCCACAAAATATTTGTTTTTATAAAATTTTGAGTCCATTCCATTGGAATATTATTATGATATCGATGATAGGTATATGGTAATCATAAAAGTGCCCTTTTATTTTCATATACAGTAGAACAGTTCCACAAATTAATTCTAAAACCATTACATCAAATAAATTCATAAAACTATTATATTTCTCACCTAATTTAATTCTCCCTCATTTTCATAATCATTTTTTCTTAATTATATATCCTAAACTCATTATCTCCAAGGATACCTTCAAGAGAATGTTCATCGTACTAAGGTTGGTATTACATACTATAAAACATATTTATATAAACAGTGACATCAAATAATTGAATGAATAATATAATATAATGAAACATAAATTATTATTATACTTTTTATTTATTATATTAATCAAAAAATAGTAATTTTTTCCATTCTATCAAATTAAAAAAAGAACATTAAATGTATGATGAGAGGACTCTCACCTCCAAGAATTAATGTTTTTCATTTTCCATTTTTATTTTTAATCATTATAAAAAAAATATAATAAAATCAAAAATTTAAAAAATATAAATAATATACCTTTTACAATTTTAATGATATTATAAACATCTTTAAACATACTGACCCATCTCGATATAGCATATTCGTGTTTAGGGTTGGTTTAACAACCTACTAGAAAATTGATATAAAAAATATCATTGATGACAACAATACCATTAATAATAATATTATTTTGTGTTAGTAGTCAATTAATTTTTTTGCTTCATCAATTTTTATAATATATTATTTATTTGTTACAAAAATATCATTATCTATTAACAAGATCTTTTAAATAAGTGAACTCCAATTTTGGTTCACTCAATCAATAAATAATAAAATATAAAAAGTTTTAAGGTTGGTGTCTAAAGAACCAACTATTTATACTTTTATTACATGAATGTACACTTATTATATATTGTTCACTGTTCTGCATGACTATTGTATAATAATGCCTTGGAATATTGTTTTCATTAATAAGGTCATGGATGATCCCCGCTATGCTGAGAAACTTGAAATGCTATAACAATATTCTTAAATAATGTTCTACAGTTGGATGACATACTGCGATAGGACACATGGTATACAGACTGTCATGTGTGGGTACTTGTAAGAAGACGAGACTCCCTCCCATAGAGATCACACTTGGTAATTTCCAAGATGGGAGATTGGGAGAACAGACCCGCCAGTAGCAACTCTGAATGTATTGGTGTCATTAGACATTTATATCTATTAGTGTGTGTAATGGTCCTTATACTGGAAGATTATCATTAACTAATGTCATGGCTCATGCACTTATATTTGCTAATGAAAATTGTCACGAAGACAGTTGGCGGGAAGTAGGGTAAGTTGGGTGAATCACGAATGACATGTTGTTCTTGATTAAGGAGAGGAATGATTTGTCCCTTCCATATTTATGGAAGTAGATATCTTGAACCCATTGATTGAAATATAACTGTCACTCAAATTCCATGGCCATGATGTCACAATGAGTTTATTTCTTGAAGTCAATGAATGATGGATCAAGCATATAGGTTAATGACAATACCATGAATCCTTCTTGATGAGATATTGATACAAAGGGAATAAATTATAAGATTAGCATTCTTATCAGGTGACACATCAATGCGGCGTCAACTTATTTCTCTTGGGTGCCTTGATCCATTTCTAGAGAGTAATATTAGACATTAGGAAATCCTGCCTAATGCCAACAAGAAAGAGGTCTAGGGGGTCACACACTAAGTGCGTACAAGTATCTCAAGTAGAATAAAGATTATTCCCATATGTGGTTCAATAATT
Organism: Viscum album; assembly: GCA_963277665.1. Classification (NCBI taxonomy): domain Eukaryota; kingdom Viridiplantae; phylum Streptophyta; class Magnoliopsida; order Santalales; family Viscaceae; genus Viscum; species Viscum album. The sequence continues at coordinate 25,041,407 of OY728154.1, forward strand.
ATTCAAGGAAGCCAAAATCAATTTAATGGTGGAGGATGAATAAAATGAAAAACAAGATATACACGTCATATACATTGAATGTACACGCAATGTAGTTTTCATTTTGTAAAGGAAATGAAAATTGAAAACAATTTATTCACGCCGTGTACATTGAATGTAAACTCCATGTAGTTTTCAATGAAAAATGAGTACATGCCGTGTATTAATGATTACACGACGTGTAGTTTTTCCAGTAATGATTTTGAGAAAATAATATCATTTTATTAAATGATATTTATTATAATTAGTGTGGGAACATGTCAAGGGATTAATGATTCTACAAGGGGTTTTCTATAAGAGTTAATGAAATAAATAAAACATGTAACATGTTTATTTATTGTCATAACTCTATAACCTCAAACCAAATTATATATATTTTCACAACCCCAACACTCTTCAAAAATAATATTTGTGCACAAAAATTCTGGTTAATTTCATCAAGACATAAAGAACTCCATCCTCCAAAGAACACACTCATGACCGACGGAGATCCACCTCCATCGAATCGAGGCGATCTAAGGCTGACAATGAAAGCAAAGTCTTCTACACACTAGCACATGGAGATTCCTTTGGTGACATCCAAATATACCGGGTGCGCATGTAGATCACCACTATAGGAAGTCTACATATGGATTCTACAATGAAACAACGAATCACATCAGAATGTGATCATAAATATCAATGAAGAAAGGATACGATAAAATGTACTTCTTGTCAATTAATTAAATTAATTATAATCAACCTGTGATGATCCTCCTTTTGGTTTCGAGACAATTATTCTTCTTTGTCTATTTCTGTGATTAGATCTGTGGAGTCTATCATTTATCGTCATATTAATCCCGGATTGATCATTGCTAATGAATAAAGGCCAAGTGACCACATCCACACATGAGCTTCCGCTGCGACCAAGACCTTCAATTGATATCAGAGGGGTCACAACATTGATTATAGTTATTTAATTTTCATTGATAATTTATGGATTTAAATTTGATTCAATTAAAGATAAATTTTTCTATAAAACTGAATGAACAACATCTGTTCGTCCTCTTTCGGTTCACGAATCACATCACAAAAAAGACCTTTTAATTTTAATTTTGATTAAAATAAAAATGAGTAACTCATCCGGAGGAGCCGCTCATTATGCCTATACATCACAAGAATACATGGTGTGTAGTAAAAACTATAAGTCATGTACTTAGGTTCAACGAACCGGTACTGGTCTGCAAAACCCAAACCGTCCGAATTGAGCATACCTAAGTTTTTATTACACTGTGTTTTCCAGAATTGAATGACATGTGGAAATCAGAATACATGGATTGTATGTTAAATCAACACACCATGTAGTCCGAACTGGCCTAGGTGAAAATGTGTACAAGGAGAAGTCGTGTACCGTGTACATGGGATTTCCAGGACCGTAACCACGTAACAAGAAAATACATGAAGTGTTGGATTAATCTACATTCCATGTACTCCAAAATTTCCAACGTACAGAAAACACTCCAACGCCCTCGGTGTGTTATTTGGATAAAGGGTGAAAACAAATACACTCCATGTAATATCCCCTAAACGACGTGTACTTTTAAGAAATGGAATTTCACCAGGTTTCCTCTATTTTACAAAGACATGTACAAGGAATATGGATGAGAATAATATGAAGGAAATTCAGAAAGGAATTTAAGATAAAGAATTATTTAATTATAATATCATAATTAATTTAATTCAAGCACAACTTATCTTGAATAAAAGAATGATTAAAAGAATTTGAAGACTAAATATGCATAAATGTTGTTGCATGCTATAGATGATCATTTGCTAGACCAAATAGGCTTTGTGTGTGTATGGATACATTTACATTTATTTAATTTCAATTCTTTGTCCTGTGAGCCTTCTTCTAATAAAATGTAGGTCCTGTGTGCCCATGGTTTCTTAAATGTAAAACCAATGTAATGTAAGATCTCCCAAGCCAGAGGAGGCGGTTCAAAATCCAAATCTGCGGTGAAAAAAACCCATAAAGATACATAGGTGGATAGGTGGGAGCTGCAAAAACACGAACCATCAGGTTCAAGGTGTTTTTTCCTAGATCAGGGTTAGTTTGTCAAACCTCTAGATAAGATAACAAATAAGAGCTCATGATAATTCCATCTTATTTTATTTATATCTGATTGCATGGTTTATTTATTATGTATGTGTTGTCACTTTCACATAATTAATGAAATAAACGAGCATGAAAAGATGGAATACAAAACCAGACTATGTGTAAACATTATTAGAACATGGTTAATCACTAAAACAAGCATCACATAATATTAACAAGCATGTGATAATGCGAAACGATTTATAAAGGATTAAAATCCCTCAAATACCATATTAAGATAGACCAAGACTTTCTTTACTTGATTAAGGGAAAGACTCGGTAAAACTCTATGTTTAACCAACCGTTTTTTGGGACATAAACTTTTATAAATAATGATATTATGAAAGTTTCAAGTTGACTTTAACATTTTACCTCAAGAGGAGTATCCCTTAATATACTTTTTCGTAAAATGGAGGCAAGTTTTGAGGAAATCCAAGTCAGGATTTCAGGATTGGGGAGTCCACTTAACATATCAAGGAACTATAAGCTCATAGTTGGAAAAGACCTGCCTGCCTAAATACCTTTAAATTTCTTGAACAACCCTTATTGGGGTTAGGTGAAGGGGGATATGGATCCTTGACACTAGAATTTCATCGCTACTGGACATTATGAGTTCAATGGTGAGGGCTATTGGGATGTGATAAAATATTGGGAGAATTAATAAATTCATATATATATATTTTCATAAAATGTAATCAAAAGGTACTGATAAATATGCTCTTTTAATTTGTTGAATCAATATGAAAAACTAGTCAAACACATTTACTTTGCGATCAATTCTGGATAAAGATAATATCTTCATTGGAAGTAACATTCAGGAATGGTTTAGGTGCCTTCGTGTTATCCTATGCCATTAACAAATGTTTTACATGCTGGAGTCCTTACTTCTCTATTCACCATCCCATGGGGTGAGTGATGAAGATTTCCGGGTCTATTATCAATATTATAGTGATGCACATGATGTTCAATGTTTAAGGTGTCATCAGTTTCTAGTTAGCTCCTGAAGTGTCATGAATACATGGATGCCTATAGCATGCTCAAGAACCTCCGAGGTCTATACCAGGAGAGAGAAAGACAAGAAAGGTTTTTGATATCCAAATATTTATTTCATAGTAACCATAGAGAGGGTGCCCTAGCTGGACCTCATGTAGCCATGCTCGTTGGATACATTGGACACTTTGAGGTTCTTGGGTTTAATGTAGCCAAGGACTAGGTACCGATCTCATTCTTGCATCACTCCACCAGATATTCTAAAACTTTTTTGTAAATTTCGAAATGAACAAAAATGAGAAGTCTCTATTTGATCTTCTTATCCTCATTCGTGAAGTGGACAATAATATGAAGCGTGAAAATTTATTTTTCATTATGGTGAATATATAGAAAGGGAAGGCGAAGATCATTAATCCCAAAGCTTCTTAAAGGCATTCTAAGTAAAGGATGATCAATGGGGAGGCAAGAGAACATGAGGATGTTTGTTTCGCATGTGGCAAGAAGGGCCACTGGAAGAAAAAATGCACCCAGGCATGGAAGCAAGGGGGAAGCTTTAGGTGTGTTTGTTATCAAATGTAATCTATTTATTTCTACCAATTGGGTATTAGATACTAATTGTTGTTCCCACATTTGTATCCAAATATTGGAACCATGTAGATTTTGAAATATTGACTGAGGAGAGGTGGATCTGCAAGCAGCCAATAGAGCCAGAGTCACTGTTGTAGCTGTCAGATACTACCACCTCACATTGCCTATTGGAATGGTATTGGTATTAAAAGGATATTATTATGTACCTTATGTAACCAAAAACATTATATCAGTATCCAAATTAGATACCTATGGATTCATCTTCACGTTTGGAAATGAATTTTGCTTATTTTTTAGAGAGAGATTTTTTTTTGCTAGAGCACATTTATATAACTGCATTTATGTGTTAGACTACACAAAACATGTAATTTCAATCAATGAAAATGTTTATTCACATGAATCATACCAAACCAATATTTAGCATCATCGGTTAGTTCATGTTAATGAGAATTGTTTGACAAAATTACATCAAGATGGGTATTTAGATTCTTTCGAACTAAAACCACTTGGTGTATGTCATGCGTGTCTACAAGGAAAAATGACCAAATCCCCATTTAGTGGGAAAGGTGAAAGGGGTCAAGAGATTATATAATTAGTTCACAGAGATGTGTGTGGACCATTTCTAGTTGAAGCAATGGGTGGGTTCTTGTAATTCATAACTTTTACTAATGATTTTCGTTGATATGGATATATTTACTCAATGAGATATAAGTCAGAATGTTTTGATCATTTCAAAGAATACAAGAATGAAGTTGAGAACTAGCTTGGTAAGAAGATTAAGAAACTCCACTCAAATAGAGGAGTAGAATATCTTAATCAGGACTTCATTGATTTCTTATGGGAGTCTGGGATTCTATCTCAACTCACACCTCTTTAGACGCCTCAGTGGATGGTGTAATTGAAAGGAGGAACCGCACCCAGATGGACATGGTGAGATCAATGATGAGTCATGAAAGTCTTCCATTATCATTTTGGGTATATGCATTAAAACAGAATCAGACATAATAAACCAAGTACCAACTAAATCGATAAATGGTATTCCATATGAATTATGGAGTGGACGCAAAAACATGTTATCAAATTAACATGTATGGGGTAGCAAAGAATTTGTTAAGGCCTTTTCAGGTAACAAGCCTACACCCTTAGGCCCAAAGTATACCTTTAATTGATATACCAAGGATACAAGGTGATATTACCAATATAATCCATCAGATAAGAAGGTTTTAGTGGAAAGACATTCCATATTACTTGAGAAGGAGAACATCTCCAAAAGAGATGGTGGGAGCGAGATAGACTTCAATGATGTCAAGTCTCAAGATACCCAAGAGTTCGCACAAGAACAGATTTCACAAAGCCCCATGGATGAAAAATCATTTCTAGAGTCACAAGAACTACGTAGGAGCATGAGAGAGGTGAGTGAACCAGAACGATATGATTTTCTTATCACCAAGTATGGTGACTCATTATTGGATGATAATGATGATTCTATTACCTACATAGAAGTCATTTAAGGCACATACATTTCCATATATCAAGAAGCCATGAATATTGAAATGGATTCCATGTACAAAAACCAAGTTTGTATTTAGGTAGATCCTCCCGTTGATGTAAAGACTGTTGGTAATAAATGGGTATTCAAGAAGAAACTGGACAGAGAGGGACATGTCATCATATATAAGGCACGACTGGTTGCAAAACATTTTAGAAATTGTCAAGGAATTGACTATGATAAAATATTATCACTGGTTTCGATGATGAAATCCATAAAAATCCTATTTTCCATTGCCGCTAACCATGACTATGAAATTTCTCAAATGGTTATCAAAACTGCTTTTCATAACGAGAACATCCAGGAAGATGTCTAAAGGACACAACCTGAAGGGTTTGTGATTACAAAGGATTCCAACAAGGTATAAATGTTGCATAAATCCATTTATGGATTAAAGCAAGAATCAAGGTCATGGAACATTCATTTTGATGATGTCGTAAAAAAAATTTCTTTATTAAGAATGAATGTGAGACTTGTGTTTCAAAAAGGTTTAGTGGAAGTGTTGTAGTTTTCATAATAGTATATGTTGATGACATATTACTAATTGGAAAACGAAGTACCAGTCTTACAGTCAGTTAAGGCATGGTTGGATAAATGGTTTACTATGAAAGACTTGGGCGAGGCAGCATATACTCTTTGGATCAATATCCATCATGATAGATCCAAGAGAATGGTGGGCCTAAGTTAAATTACATAAATTGACAAGATACTGAAGAGATTCAGTATGGAATAGTCCAAGAAGGGATTCTTTCCAGTGTCACATGGCATTCATATTTCCAAGAAAATGTGTCCTCAGTGCCATTAGGAAAGAAAGAAAATGGAAAGGATCCCTTATGCATCCATGATTGGGTATGTCATGTATGATGTGATATGTACAAGGCTAGATGTTTCCCACACATTAAGTGTGGTAGGAAAATATCAAGCTGATCCAGGAGACCGCCATTGGATGGTAGTCCAAAACATCCATAAGTATCTGAGGCATACTAAGGATTTGATCATGGTTTATGTAGGAGATGAAAAACTAATCATCAGAGGACATGTAGATGCTAGTTTCCAGACTGATCAAGATGACATGAAGTCACAGACTAGATACATCTTCATTTTTAATGGATTTGAAGTGAGCTGGAAGAGGTCAAATCAAGGTGTGGTCACAGATTCTACAGTAGAGTCCAAGTATATCATAGCTTATGAGGTAGCTAAAAAATCAGTATGGATTTGAAGCCGCGTCCAAGAGTTGGATGTAGTACCTAGCTGTAAAGATCCTATCACACTATATTGTGCTAATAATGAAGTAGTGGCACATTCAATCGAGCCAAGATCACATGAGAAGACAAATAATATACTTTGGAAGTATCATATTTTGAGGGATTTTTCTCAAAGAGGTGAAGTTGTATTGAGCAGTATTTCCACAGAAGACAATGGGGCCGACCCCTTGACTAAAGCCTTGACACAGTAGAAACATGATCATAATGTGTTGTCTAGAAGACTAAAAGTTGTAGGAAGTTGGATCTAGTCCAAATGGGAGTTTATTAGGGTTGGTGTCCTGATAACCAACTATTTATACTTTGATTAAATGAATGTAAACTTATTATATATTGTTCATTGTTCTGGATGAATATAATATAATAATGTACTAGAATATTTATTGCATTAATAAGGTTATGGAAGATCCCTGCTATGATGAGAACCTTGAAATTATATTACAATATTCTTAATTAAAGATCTAAAGTTGGATGACATACTATGATAGGACACATGGTATACATGCCTTCATTTGCGAGTACTCGCAAGAAGATGAGACTCTCTTTCATAAAGATCACACTTGGTAATCTCCAAGATGGGTGATTATGAGAATAGACCTGCCAGTAGCAATTCTGCATGTCATGTTTTCAATGCATATTGTTATCTACCAGTGTCTGTAATGGTCCTTAGATGAGATGATTATCACTAACTCATTTCATGTCTCACGCACATAGATTTGCTGACGAAAACTGTCGCGAAGACACTTGGCGGGAAGTAGGGTACGTTGGGTGCGCCACAAAGGACATGTTGTTAATGGATAAGTTAAGGAAGGATTATTCCCTTACATATATATGGAAGTAGACATCTTGGGGACTTTGATTGAAATATAATTGTTGATCAAATTCCATTTCCATGGTGTCATGAAGATTTTATTTCTGGAAGTAAAAGAATGACAGATCAAGCATATAGGTTTATGACACTACCATGAAACCTTCTTGATGAGATTTTGAGACAAAGAAATTAAATTATATGGTAATAGTTCTTATGATGTGACATGTCAATGAGGCTTCAACCTATTTCTCTTGGGTTCCTTGACCCATTTCTAGACAGTAATCTTGGACTTTAGGCAAGCCCGCCTAATGCCAATGAGAAAGAGGCCGAGGTGGTCACACACAATGTGTATCCAAGTATCTCAAATAGAATAAATACTATTCCCGTATGTGGTTTAATAATTATTCAAGGAAGCATAAATCGTTTTAATGATGGAGGAAGAATAAAATTAAAAACTAGATATACAAGCCATGTATGTTGAATTTACATGCTGTGTTGTTTTTATTTTGGAACGGAAATGAAAAATGAGAACAAGATATACACGCCTTGTAAATTGAATGTACATGCCATGTAATTTTCAATGAAAAACGAGTACACTCCATGTATTAATGATTACACACTATGTAGTTTTTCCAGTCGGGATTTTGAGGAAACAATATCGTTTTATTTAATGAAATTTATTATAATCATCATGGGCGCATGTTACGGAATAAAAGATTCAACATGGGGTTTTCAATAAGAGTTAATGAAATATATAAAATGCATAACACATTTATTTTTTTCATAACACTGTAAACTCAAAACTGATTGTAAATATCCTAAAAACCCCAATACTTTTCAAAAGGAATCATTGTGCACAAAAATTCTGGAGAATTCACTCATGACTGAAAGAACTCCATCCTCCATGAACGCTGTCAAGAACGAGATAGATCCACCTCCATCGGATCAAGATGATCTACGGTGGACAACACAATAAAGGATTCTCCATGCTAGGACCCAAAGATTCCATTAGCGACATCCAGAGAAATGTGGTGCTTGTGTGGAACACTGCTAGAGGAAGTCTACACTAGGATTCTGTGATGCAACGACGAATCAATCAAAATGTGATAAGAAATGTCAACGAATAAAGAACGCCATAAAAGGTACTTCTTGTCAATTAATTAATTTAATTAAAATAAACCTGTGATGATCAACCATTATGGTTCCATGAATATTCTTATTCTATATCTATTACTATGATTTGATCTGTGGAGTTTGGTGTTTATCATCGTATTGATCCCAGATTGATCATTGATAATGACAAAAGGCCACGTGGGCACATCCACCCATGAGCTTCTTCTACACCCGGGACACTTAAATAAAAAATTTCATTTTTATAAACGATGATAAATATTGAATTAAATAAATAATAATAAGGTTCGTATGTAAGAATATTGTAAAAATTATTTTATTATTTAGGATGTAATGTACATTAAGAGAGCTATTTAGAAACATTATATGTGTATCTTGTGACATAATTTCACCCCTTTATACATTTTCCATATTAAACACTTTGTTATTTATGTGTAATATTGTATCCTTATCCATTGAATTATTTGTTTCATGATCCATTAAATGTTAATTATATTTAATATATCATTTAAAATCAATTATCTCAATTATTTTTTACTCGACAATTTCTAACGTTCAAATGGTTTTGGGCTCTCAATTATAATTAATTGAGATTTCACTTTTAATAACCACAAAATCACATTATATGGGGTATAAATTACAATTGATGTCCTTTTATCATATTCTACAAGACTTACAAAGGATTTATGAGTTTAAATCATTATAACTCCATCATATCATATTAAATACTTATTTACCAAACCCATTAGGAACCTAAACTTTTCCATAGTTGATTCTAAAATATTTTTTAATGTTTATTTTTTTATATTTTAATAGATTTCAAATTCCTAATTGGAAAAAAATTTATATAGCTATAGTATAAATAAACCTAGGGAAAATCACATAGAAAATGATTTTTTTAGTATCATATCTATCATCATTCATAGAAACATCTGTGGGCCTATGCTACACACATGGATAGACATATGTTGGGAATATTATTTGGTTAATATTTATGCCCTTAAAAACAATAAATGATTTTCATACCATTGTTATGGTATCCTCAAATTGGGATCCATTATTATCATGTATATATAACAAAAAACTCTTTAATAAAACCAAAATACTACCTTAACTTATCATCATCGATAAATATACATTCAATTGCATAAGGAATTATCCTACTGTATGATTTGAAACTATTATTCACTATTATTCAATTTAAAAGAGAATGTCTAAAATCCATATGTCTATAATTTCTATATTGTTAACTATTTAGATAATAGATATGATTATGGATGTTGTTACTTAGGAAATATCTATATATGTATTACATGACCATCAGCATTCATTCATTGGATGGGTTATGGCCATTTTATATACTTTTACAACATGATGAAATTTATTGTGTTATGTATTATAATTATATAATATAAATTTATAAAAACGAATTTGTTTTATTTGTATTTTTTGAATGATTAATGAAAAGGTTCTTATTATAATAGTGGGTGGGGATATGGATAATATATCCCCTCGATGAATTGGTTGGTTTCACGAGACAAACATTTTTGGAGATTGGTTTTTTCTTGACCAGTATAAGAATGTTGTATTTGTTGTGAACATGTTGAAATGAGTGATTTCATGGTTGATGCTCTGTATGTAATGATTAGGATGGAAAAATATATGAATTACATACAAATGAGTACACTTATTGATAAAAAGATTATTATATCGATTATTATGATATTTATGGTTACTTTTCATGTTCACGATATTAATTATATTACATGATTTTGTGATTATTAACAATACCATAATTTTTAATGTTATTATAAAAGATTCAACTATAATTGTGCCACTATTACTTATATGATCTCACACTTCTTATGTTTTGATAGTCCCAGGGCACCAACAAGTGAACTATGAATAAATGTAAGGAAACTTTTATTGGAATTAAAAAATTAATGAAGTTTAAAAGATCTATTTTAATATTCCATTTTTAATTTGAAATCATATATATATATAACCTCCCAATAGTGACAATATTTTGTTCTATTAGGATTGGAATCCTTTAATCATGTACCAATGTAATAATGTAACCAATGACTATAACCACTTTAAATTGCAGACATTATAGAATTAATTTTATGTTCGATAATATGTGCTACACGATACAAATAGTGATAAGAACCCATTTTATAAAAGTATAAAATTGTAAATATATCTATAATAATGACTATGATGGTAAACCAATAATAATTTTTAATCTGAATAAATAACTTTAATTAATATTTTTAAATGATATTGTAACAAATCATTATACTATATATTTTATTTTAAATATAAAATTTTCAATATTGTATATTATAATTTAGATAATGAAATTAAAATTTTACTTCTTCACATTAATCAATCCTTGTATGAATTTTTTATTTCATTCCACGAAGGATTGTTTTTTGTATAAATATGATCCTCTTTATAAATAGAAATTTTATTTTTTATCATTACGTAAACATATTTTATAGGTTAAAAATAAATTTTAATTATTATAATATGTTTTTTCATGAATAAAATATTATATTTTAATATACCCATTGAAATTTAAATAAATTTTCTAATATATATAAAATAAAATTTCATTGTTAATTTTTAAAAAATACATATTGTTTTGGTTATTTCCCTAAATTAAATGTCAATTTGGTGAAAATAAAATTTGTATTTCCATGGAATCCTCAAAAAATTTATTTGATGTATAATTAATAAATTTTTTTAATTAAAATTATTATCCATGATAATTTTATTAGATGTATATTTAAATGTATAAAAATGATATTTCACAAATATGGTTTTCATCAATAAAGTGTGCTTATATTAGAATTTACATTTATACACATTAGATGATATAAATGATAAATTGATTTTAATATTTTAATTGAAAAGGATAAAATTATATAAAACGATCCAATAATAATTTATTTATATGATGTTGAATAAATAGGTTAAAAATTAATTACAAAGGTAGTTCTTGCTTTGGGTAAAATGTTAAATATACCATCTATTACATCCTCATTGGCTTGAGTAAATGAAGAATTGCTACTAGGCCACAACAAACATCCCCATGATTCCAAAGGCTAGAAATTAATTCCAAGGGCTTCATTTAAAATATGGGAGATTCTCCATTTTAAAATGAAACAACCACAACCAAGAATACCATTACCAAAATGAACACATTATGCATGATAAAAAATTTTAGGAAATTTAAATAATACCAATAGATATCAAAAACAATTATACAAGAGTACCACAACCAATGACTACAAACATCAAGGTATAAAAGGATGAAAAACATCTAATAAGAAATACTCCATAGAAAAAACCTACATAGATCCCTATATACTTCAAGATCAACTCCAAAATATAGCCAAAACTTAAATGATGTATCACTAATGAAATGAGATACATTTCCTTTACCTGTGTCATAATAAAAGACTTCTTAAAATAATGAATGTTATAATGGAGTGGTGAGTTAAGAAACTGAGTAGATTTTCCCCAAAAGAATTCCCAACTAACACCACATGGATAGACTTTGTCAGAAAATTAATTTCCATTAATTTATATAAAACACTATAAAATATTTTAATAGTTTATTTCAATGAAAATTAGTTTCAACCCAAAAATATTTATAAGGAAAGAAACAAACCAACTCTTTAAAAACCTTTCTCAAATTGAATCTTGGAACAATCCATTACATTCCACAGACCCACTCATCCATCCATGCATGCAATTGTGAACCCCCATATACTCAATAGTGGCGAGTCATCATTTCACCAATCCATCACTTAGTGAACCATTTTTATGGGGGAAACTTCATTCCCTTATCCATATAACTTTTTCTTGGGGAAGAGTCATACTCTTAATAATCCAATTATTATTGGGGGAAACGTAATTCCATTATTTTTCCAATATTAATAAGAACCCATGGCAAAAATTAATGTAGTAAAACAATGAAAAAATTATTACAACAAATTTTAATGAACCTTAACTTTTTTAGAAAAAAATTCAATAAACCCATTTATTGGAATGAAATTCATTAAATACCTTAAAACATCTTTTTAAACTCATCAAACAATGATCTTTTCAACAAAATCAATTTCCACAATATTTCAAAACATCAATAAGAGGATTTATAGAATGAGTTCAATAAAACATTCCCCATAAATTTCATTAAAATAAAATAATTTGATATTATGAATTCATGATCAAATAAGTGGGGTTTAGAGTTAATTTGCATACCTAAAAAACTATGGGCTAAATGATAAATTTTAAGAATTATTAAATAAAACCAAGGACAAAACTCCAAAATACTGCCATAGATATTGTTAATTTACAAAAAAATAGACATATATTCAATATATTGGAATCAAATATCATAGAAATATCTTAAAATGAATCAATATAATAATATATGAGAGGGTAGAAGAATAGATTTATGGATTCAATCCATGAATATATCCTTAAAAAATAAAATGTATTTCAACATAAAATGATTTTCTAAATAATCACTCTCAGATCATACAGAGGAGTATTTACATCCTTTACGAGGATAAAAAACGGATTTAGGGTCATCAAAGAGGAAAATTTTTTTTCTTAGATGTAATCTTGAGAGATATCAACAATTTAAGGATCCAATTATTAATATCTCAAAATATAGGCAAGTTTTTAGGAAAACTGTGCACAAGCCACGTGCCAACCACTTCCTCAATACACCATTCACAATAGCGGCTCACATGGTTAGCCAAAATGATCCCAAATAGTGTTTTACCATCTCGTCCAAGTTGAATAGTTAGTCATGGGTGTCCATATTGTTTGAGAAAACTATTTACCTAACCCTATGCGCATGTAGATCACCACTATAGGAAGTCTACACATGGCTTCTGCAATGAAACAACGAATCACATCAGAATGTGATCATAAATATCAATGAAGAAAGGATACCATAAAATGTACTTCTTGTCAATTAATTAAATTAATTATAATCAACCTGTGATGATCCTCCTTTTGGTTTCGAGACAATTCTTCTTCTTTCTGTGATTAGATCTGTGGAGTCTGTCATTTATCGTCATATTAATCCCGGATTGATCATTGTTAATGAATAAAGGCAAAGTGACCACATCCACTATAAGGCCCCGACCTTAAACCTTACTTAATATTGAATTAAATGAATAATTCACATTGAGGATCTTTTTAGGTTTAGAGTTTTAGAGAATTAGAACATAACTATTACATCTTAAAAGATTACAAAGTAGACACTTCTACTAAGTCTCCATAAAATAAAAACTCTTAAAAAGAAAGATGTCTAGATTCCATGTTTTATATAGCATGACATTCCCTTGATCCCATCCTTGACCTTATTCCACTTTATGTCCTGTGAAAAACATTTCGAAAAACTTGGGGTGAGCATAAAAAGCTCAGTAAAGGACACACAAAGAATGAAAACTGTTAGATTTTAAAAACAACAAGTAAACCATGAATACTTTATCAATGTAATACTTTTCACCTTCATGAAGTAGTAAAAACTTTTCACTGAAAAAAAAATATCATTACTTACCTTTTTGTAACCAAAGGATTACCATAAAACCCATATAAAGAACACATAGAATATATAAAGGTAACGTGGGACATAAACATACTTAAGTGGAATAACCATACGGTTGACTTCCACACATATCACTTAATGGAATAGCCATACGGCCAATTTCCATACATACTTAATGGAATAGCCATACGGCCAACTTCCATACCCAATGCATTGGAGGTTATAACGTAACCACCCATCCTGGTATTCACGGGACCACCCGTCATATGGTTTATAACGTAACCACCCGTTAAAATGTCCATGTACCAGTATAAAATCATAAAACATAAAACCAATATAAAGGAAAGATAACATTTCCACATTTCAATCACAATATATCATAAATATATTGACATAATAGAATCCTTTTTCAAAACCATTTTCAATACCAAAATACATAAAAGAGTATATGGTATTTATTTTATTTTAAAAACATTACGGCTTGTTGAGAAAGCCAAAGATCAAATAATACTCGCGGCGGCGGAAAAGGTCATTGTCACCGCGTACGTTAAAAAAAACATTCCTTTTTGTCGTTTAGTAAAACGCTTCGTAGAAAAAGATTCCTTTTGTATAAAAGTAAAAGTCAAAGGAGTTTATACAGTGTATAAAATAAAGTTGTGTATAAAACGAAATATGCCTCAATGAAAGGAGATTGAGACGAAGTCCCTTACCTTGGGTCCGACGTGACTCGATCGTTCTTTAACGTCCTGAATAATAAACTTGAGTTAATTTATACTTGATTAAAAACCTTTTTAAAGTTCATTATTCTTTTTATATCACTTATTGCCATGTTATAAACATTATGTAACCATTTAAGTTAATAATGATTTTTTTGTCAATATTTGGTTCTTAAGTCGAAAGTTGACTTCTTACAATTACATGTTGTTCATGTGGTCAAAAGTTCTTTATATCCAAAATGAAATTCCCGATTTGGATATAATATGTATCACATATATCCAGAATATACATGTATTTATAATATTACATAATCATTTAGAGGTAAGAAATGAAATGCACCGTTCATGGAGACGGTAAGCCGTACGTACGCATGAACGCTACTTTCATTTCTTTGTCATATTAGTGGAATTAAAACTAAATGAGAGGTATGTATATTTTAATTCCAGAATTATATTCATCATTTAGATATATCATTAATTATATATATACATTATATACATGTAATTTTAATAGTACATTACATTTGGGGATAAGAAATGAAATGCACCGTTCATGGAGACGGTAAGCCGTACGTACGCATTAACGCTACTTTAATTTCTATCTCATACTTTAATGGAAAGAAATAATAATGATATAGAGGTATATTATAATTCCAGTATAAAATCATATATAATAACTTTAAATCCATCCTTTACACGTCCCACATATGGCATTAACGAATCACATCAATTTTAGGGGGCGGTAGTCCGCACTTCCTTAAATGAAGATATCGTGTTTACCCATAATGGAAACCATAAAGGTATGCAAAAAACGAAAAATACAGAAGCTTAAAGAAAACATAAACATATTATATATCATATATAAAAATAGTGACATCATAATGGCCACCCTTGAAGGTGTTAAATGAGTATTGAACAATCATCGATTCGGGAGGCAGAATTTCGTCATCCACAGAAACTGTATGTTCTTTAACCATTTGATGTAGTTGTGTGAGAGTGTAGCTCAAATAAATATTATAACAACATCCTAGTATATTGAAGATACTGGTGTTGTTACAAAAGAAGTAAATAAAAAGAGTTTAGAGGGTTGGAGAAGCAAAATAAAACAAATGAACAAGAGAGAATGAATTACCTTTAAAAGTGTAACTCCCTTTTGATTTGAGCCTAAAGGCTTCCTTTGAAAGGATTATTCCCAAAGGGAATCCTCTAGGATGAGTAGAGGGATGTGGAGAGAGTAATTGGTCAGGGATTTGCCAAGCCAATGGCTTGAGAGGTGTGTGAAATGGGGTAGGGGTGGGGGCCTTTTATAAGAGGAGATGAGGGGCTCTTTTGGAAAGTAAAGAAATATTACTTTATTTGAAAATGTGTTTCGGTTTTAAAAGGTCCCAAATTGATATAATTCGTTGATAAGGTGATAAGGGTTCGAAATCCACTCATCCAATTGGTTTTGGACATGTGTAGGTTTTAGATTTTTCATTATCTTTCCATTTTATTTAAATCGTCAAATAATGATGTCATCGCTGCATCATTATTATGTCATTAATATTTTAAATTATTTAATGTCTAAAAATCATAAAACAAATACTATGATTAAGTAAATCTTATTATATTTCCAATGACTATTTATAATCAAATATCGGATCTTTATAACCCCATGTAAAAATTGTTTTCGTGAAACATATTATGTTTGTGTCATTTTTACTTTTACATTAAATAAAAAGTTATTTATGTCATTTTCCAACTAATGTGGCTCCATGGGGTCCCCAAGTTGGCCCATGGCTTGTCTTGGTCGGCCATGACTCACCCAATAGGTGTAGGACAAGTGTCATGGTGTTTTCACATTCTTATAATACCATTTTTACCTTAAACTACACTAATTACCTCTAATCGCGATTAATGAAAAAAGTTACTATTCACCAAAAAAATTATTTTAATCTCATTGAACCACATTTTACTTCTTAATGACAACCATGTATGTCGGATTTTCAAAATTCAATAAAAATTAGTGGTAAACTTTCATTTAACTGAAAAATCAGTTTGCTTGATTACCACTTAGTGGTTTTCACTATTCATCAAAAATTGGAGTTTTTCAGAAAATTTCCAAAAATTCACTCTAAGGTATATTCGATATTCTGAAGTCAAAAATGATGTTTATATTACCTAATTCAAATAATATAAGTAGAATTAATTAATTTAATAATTAACTCCCGTTGTCAAAACAAATAGCGTGTTTTTATGAAACAATAAGTATCAAAAGATTGACATCAGTTTAAGTCCAATTTCAAAGTGAAATTGATTCCAATGACCACCATTGGATTAAATGGTAAAAATATATTCTAATTTCACTTCAAAACCAATTCAAAAGATAATCTAATCATATAAATAAATTAGATTAAAAAGCAGTTTTGATGTAAAATGCTGTATTTTTCACTATTCATAAAAAAATGAACTTTATCAGAAAGGTACCAAAAATTTACACAAAGTAAATTTTGATGTCCCAATTCTAAAGAAGAGTTATATTTGGTCCAAAATAAAGTATAAGAGTGATCAAAACTATATTTAATGACGGTTCACCATTAAAAGGTGATAAGTGAACCTTTAGTGAAAATTAGAGTATATATGCCCTAAAATTGAACTCTTTCCGTATTTTAAGCCTTTATCTTTTATTGGGTAAATGTATAAACATTTAAAAACATATCTAATCATATTTTAGTTATTTCTATCCATTCCCCCCAGTACAACGACTACTTGTTAACTAACATTTAAAATAATATTATTTTATTACTATTGTGCTACGTAAGTTTCAAAGAAACTCATCGTTGCGTATCGGGTACGCTATCGAACATAGCAACCCCTTTAAAATAAAATTAATATTTAATTGCTAAATATTAATAAATATGAAAATTCTTTATTCTTTATTTACCTGGGATGTTACATCCTTCCCCCCTTTTGGGAATTGCGTCCTCGCAATTTTATTCACTTATCAAAATAAGTGGGGGTATTTATCCCTCATAGAATTTTCAAATTCCCACGTTGCCTCTTCAATCACATGGTTTTTCCACAAAACCTTTACCTGATGAATCACCTTATTCCGTAACACTTGCTCCCTGTGGTCAAGAATCTGGATCGGTTGTTCCTCATAAGATAGGTTCTCTTCCAGCTAAACTACCTCTGGACTCAAAACATGAGATGGATCTGGCATATACTTTCTCAACATCGAAACGTAAAAATCATTGTGTACCTGAGATAAACTCGGAGGTAAAGCCACTCGGTATGCAACTGATCCAACTCTTTCCAGAATTTCGTATGGTCCAACAAACCTTGGACTCAACTTTCCTTTCTTACCAAATCTCATCACGATTTTCCAAGGAGAAACCTTGAGAAAAACATGATCACCTACCACGAAAGATAGATCCTTCCTCCGGTTATCCGCATAACTCTTTTGCCTGCTCTGAGCTGTTATCATGTGTTTCTGAATTAGCTGAACTTTTTCTGCCATCTCTTCTACCAATTCTGGTCCCATCAGCTTCCTTTCACCCACTTCATTCCAAAATGCTGGAGTTCTACACCGCTTCCCATATAATGCCTCAAATGGTGCCATCTGTATACTGGAATGAAAACTGTTATTATAAGAAAACTCAAACAAAGAAATTTGTTGGTACCCACTTCCCTGATAATCCATAGAACAATCTCGTAGCATATCCTCCAATGTCTGGATTGTTCATTCTGACTGCCCATCTGATTGAGGATGAAAAGCTGTACTAAAATTTAATTCAGTACCCAACGACTTCTGAAGGCATTTCCAAAAGTTAGAAGTAAACTTGGGATCACGATCCGATACAATGGAGAGAGTAACTCCATGTAACCTGACTATCTCTTTAAGATACAAACGAGAAAGTTGATCTAGAGAGAAAGTATATCGTATAGAAAGGAAATGAGCAGATTTGGTCAAGCGATCAACAATAACCCAGATTGCATTATTACCACGAGATGTCCTCGGTAATCCCACCACAAAGTCCATGGATATGTTTTCCCATTTCCACTCTGGCACTGGTAAAGGCTGAAGCATCGCTTTCGGTAACTGCTGCTCTGCTTTAACCTGTTGACATGTCAAACACTTCACAGTAAAATCAGCAATGTCTCTTTTCATTCCATCCCACCAGTAATACCCCCGCAGACCTCTGTACATCTTAGTACTTCCAGGATGAAAAAACAACTCATTCTTCAACTGTGAATCACAAGGCACTCATAACCTCTTCACAAACCTCAAAACACAAACACAAACTTATCCAAGAACTCATGGAAAATTTTATTCATAAGGTCCATGAATACAGTAGGTGCATTGGTTAACCCAAAAGGCATAACTACAAATTCATAATGGCCATATCTAGTACGGAACGCAGTCTTCGGAACGCCTGCTTCTATTACTTTCAACTAATGGTACCCCAACCTCAAGTCAATCTTCGAAAAATACTGAGCTCCCTGGAGCTGATACCACTTCATTCGATGGCCCATAATCTGCTGAAGTTGTTGCAAAGGATTTCACCACCCCTTTCTGCTTATAGTCGGGCTGCATTCCCCCAGTTGAGTTCAACGTTGGACACTCGTTTGCATAATGACCCATTTCATTACACTTAAAACATCTTACCATTGGCTTTTCATTTCCTGCTTGATCATCTTCCTTAGAGTTACGAGCAATATGACCAGACTTACCACACCGAAAGAACTTACCAGACTTGGATAAAAATTCTCCAGGATGCATTTTACCACACTTCTCACAGGATGGATATTTGGTTTTCTTACCTCCTTGCTTCTTTGATGAATTCTTCCCCTTTGCCTTCCAACTAGACCTCTTATTCTGTTGTTTGTCATAGAACACCTGATCATCGGCAAACTCCATTTCCCCCTTCTCCGCACATCGAACAAGTTTTTCATAACTTTTGAACTCACGAGAAGCTAAAGCCCTTCGATACTTTGGCTTTAACCCTGAGTAAAAACGGTTTATTTTACTATCAAGATCTCGTATGAAGTTTGGAGCATACCTTGCCAATCGAGTGAACTTTTGTTCATAAGCAGCCACTGAATCATCCTCCTGCCTCAATTCTAGGAACTGTTCTTCCATCCTAAGACGAACTACCTTAGGAAAATATTTCTCAAGAAACATACCTTTGAATTCATCCCAGTGAAGATCCTCAATCTCATCACTATCCCTTATATTTTTCACCATCAACCACCACTGATCAGGTTCACCTTCAAAATGGTAAACAGCAAGACTAACCTTTTGATGTTCTGAACACCCCATGACATCAAAAATCTTTTCCAGTGCTTTAATCCACCCTTCAGCTTGCACAGGGACAGATGATCCTCTGAATGATGGGGGATGTTGCCTCATGAAATGTTCCACCACTGACATGTTCCTCTGCGGTTGATCTGGCTGATCTCGTGCATGGATACCACCACCATTTATAGCCTGAGTCAACTGTTCCATCACTGCAACAAACTGTTCAGTTCCGATTCCGACCATCTCAGGTTGCTGATTTGGAAGGTTATCTTTCTCCTGATGTCGTCCCAACATAGCCGCTTTGTTTCCTCTGCGGAAAACCATTCTGAACACAGAAATATCTTAGGCGAAGAAACATGGTAATCTGTAAATGCTATATCATTTCAATCATATTATAATTTAACACTTTTCTAACTCCTAAAGTTGTCTAAACCGTCCTTTGATACCAACAATAAGGCCCCGGCCTTAAAACTTACTTAATATTGAATTAAATGAATAATTCACATTGAGGATCTTTTCAGGTTTAGAGTTTTAGAGAATTAGAAAATAACTATTACATCTTAAAAGATTACAAAGTAGACACTTCTACTAAGTCTCCATAAATTAAAAACTCTTAAAAAGAAAGATGTCTAGATTCCATGTTTTATATAGCATGACATTCCCTTGATCCCATCCTTGACCTTATTCCACTTTAAGTCCTGTGAAAAACATTTCGAAAAACTTGGGGTGAGCATAAAAAGCTCAGTAAGGGATACACAAAGAATGAAAACTGTTAGATTTTCAAAACAACAAGTAAACCATGAATACTTTATCAATGTAATACTTTTCACCTTCATGAAGTAGTAAAAACTTTTCACTGAAAAAAAAATATCATTACTTACCTTTTTGTAACCAAAGGATTACCATAAAACCCATATAAAGAACACATAAGATATATAAAGGTAACTTGGGACATAAACATACTTAAGTGGAATAACCATACGGTTGACTTCCACACATATCACTTAATGGAATAGCCATACGGCCAATTTCCATACATACTTAATGGAATAGCCATACGGCCGACTTCCATACCCAATGCATTGGAGGTTATAACGTAACCACCCGTCCTGGTATTCACGGCACCACCCGTCATATGGTTTATAACGTAACCACCCGTTAAAATGTCTAAGTACCAGTATAAAATCATAAAACATAAAACCAATATAAAGGAAAGATAACATTTCCACATTTCAATCACAATATATCATAAATATATTGACATAATAGAATCCTTTTTCAAAACCATTTTCAATACCAAAATACATAAAAGAGTATATGGTATTTATTTTATTCTAAAAACATTACGGCTTGTTGAGAAAGACAAAGATCAAATAATACTCGCGGTGGCGGAAAAGGTCGTTGTCACCGCGTACGTTAAAAAAACATTCCTTTTTGTCGTTTAGTAAAACGCTTCGTAGAAAAAGATTCCTTTTGTATAAAAGTAAAAGTAAAAGGAGTTTATACACCGTATAAAAGAAAGTTGTGTATAAAACGAAATATGCCTCAATGAAAGGAGATTGAGACGAAGTCCCTTACCTTGGGTCCGACTTGACTCGATCGTTCTTTAACGTCCTGAATAATAAACTTGAGTTAATTTATACTTGATTAAGAACCTTTTTAAAATTCATTATTCTTTTTATATCACTTATTGCCATGTTATAAACATTATGTAACCATTTAAGTTAATAATGTTTGTTTTGTCAATATTTGGTTCTTAAGTCGAAAGTTGACTTCTTACAATTACATGTTGTTCATGTGGTCAAAAGTTCTTTATATCCAGAATGAAATTCCCGATTTGGATATAATATGTATCACATATATCCAGAATATACATGTATTTATAATATTACATAATCATTTAGAGGTAAGAAATGAAATGCACCGTTCATGGAGACGGTAAGCCGTACGTACGCATGAACGCTACTTTCATTTCTTTGTCATATTAGTGGAATTAAAACTAAATGAGAGGTATGTATATTTTAATTCCAGAATTATATTCATCATTTAGATATATCATTAATTATATATATACATTATATTCATGTAATTTTAATAGTACATTACATTTGGGGATAAGAAATGAAATGCACCGTTCATGGAGACGGTAAGCCGTACGTACGCATGAACGCTACTTTCATTTCTATCTCATACTTTAATGGAAAGAAATAATAATGATATAGAGGTATATTATAATTCCAGTATAACATCATATATAATAACTTTAAATCCATCCTTTACACGACCCACATATGGCATTAACGAATCACATCACTTTTAGGGGGCGGTAGTCCGCACTTCCTTAAATGAAGATATCGTGTTTACCCATAATGGAAACCATAAAGGTATGAAAAAAATGAAAAATACAGAAGCTTAAAGAAAACAGAAACATATTATATATCATATATAAAAATAGTGACATCATAATGGCCACCCTTGAAGGTGTTAAATGAGTATTGAACAATCATCGTTTCGAGAGGCAGAATTTCGCCATCCACGGAAACCGTATGTTCTTTAACCATTTGATGTAGTTGTGTGAGAGTGTAGCTCAAATAAATCTTATAACAACATCCTAGTATATTTAAGATACTGGTGTTGTTACAAAAGAAGTAAATAAAAAGAGTTTACAGGGTTGGAGAAGCAAAATAAAACAAATGAACAAGAGAGAATGAATTACCTTTAAAAGTGTAACTCCCTTTTGATTTGAGCCTAAAGGCTTCCTTTGAAAGGTCTCTGCCCAAAGGGAATCCTCTAGGATGAGTAGAGGGATGTGGAGAGAGTAATTGGGTAGGGTTTGGCCGAGCCAAAGGCTTGAGAGGTGTGTGAAATGGGGTAGGGGTGGGGGCCTTTTATAAGAGGAGATGAGGGGCTCTTTTGGAAAGTAAAGAAATATTACTTTATTTGAAAATGTTTTTCGGTTTTAAAAGGTCCCACATTGATATAATTCGTGGATAAGGTGATAAGGGTTCGAAATCCACTCATCCAATTGGTTTTGGACATGTGTAGGTTTTAGATTTTTCATTATCTTTCCATTTTATTTAAATCGTCAAATAATGATGACATCGCTGCATCATTATTATGTCATAAATATTTTAAATTATTTAATGTCTAAAAATCATAAAACAAATACTATGATGTAGTAAATCTTTTTATATTTCCAATGACTATTTATAATCAAATATCGGATCTTTATAACCCCATGTAAAAATTGTTTTCGTGAAACATATTATGTTTGTGCCATTTTTACTTTTACATTAAATAAAAAGTTATTTATGTCATTTTCCAACTAAAGTGGCTCCATGGGGTCCCCAAGTTGGCCCATGTCTTGTATTGGTCGGCCATGACTCACCCAATAGGTGTAGGACAAGTGTCATGGTGTTTTCACATTCTTATAATACCATTTTTACCTTAAACTACACTAATTACCTCTAATCGCGATTAATGAAAAAAAGTTACTATTCACCAAAAAAATTATTTTATTCTCATTGAACCACATTTTACTTCTTAATGACAACCATGTATGTCGGATTTTCAAAATTCAATACACATTAGTGGTAAACTTTCATTTAACTGAAAAATCAGTTTGCTTGATTACCACTTAGTGGTTTTCACTATTCATCAAAAATTGGAGTTTTTCAGAAAATTTCCAAAAATTCACTCTAAGGTATATTCGATATTCCGAAGTCAAAAATGATGTTTATATTACCTAATTCAAAGAATATAAGTAGAATTAATTAATTTAATAATTAACTCCCGTTGTCAAAACAAATAGCGTGTTTTTATGAAACAATAAGTATCAAAAGATTGACACCAGTTTAAGTCCAATTTCAAAGTGAAATTGATTCCAATGACCACCATTGGATTAAATGGTAAAAATATATTCTAATTTTACTTCAAAACCAATTCAAAATATAATCTAATCATATAAATAAATTAGATTAAAAAGCAGTTTTGATGTAAAATGCAGTATTTTTCACTATTCATAAAAAAATGAACTTTATCAGAAAGGTACCAAAAATTTACACAAAGTAAATTTTGATGTCCCAATTCTAAAGAAGAGTTATATTTGGTCCAAAATAAAGTATAAGAGTGATCAAAACTATATTTAATGACGGTTCACCATTAAAAGGTGATAAGTGGACCTTTAGTGAAAATTAGAGTATATATGCCCTAAAATTGAACTCTTTCCGTATTTTAAGCCTTTATCTTTTATTGGGTAAATGTATAAACATTTAAAAACATATCTAATCATATTTTAGTTATTTCTATCCATTCCCACCAGTACAACGGCTACTTGTTAACTAACATTTAATATAATATTATTTTATTACTAGTGTGCTACGTAAGTTTCAAAGAAACTCATCGTTGTGTATCGGGTACGCTATCGAACATAGCAACCCCTTTAAAATAAAATTAATATTTAATTCGTAAATATTAATAAATATGAAAATTCTTTATTCTTTATTTACCTGGGATGTTACATCCTTCCCCCCTTTTGGGAATTGCGTCCTCGCAATTTTATTCACTTATCAAAATAAGTGGGGGTATTTATCCCTCATAGCATTTTCAGATTCCCACGTTGCCTCTTCAATCACATGGTTTTTCCACAAAACCTTTACCTGATGAATCACCTTATTCCGTAACACTTGCTCCCTGTGGTCAAGAATCTGGACCGGTTGTTCCTCATAAGATAGGTTCTCTTCCAGCTAAACTACCTCTGGACTCAAAACATGAGATGGATCTGGAATATACTTTCTCAACATCGAAACGTAAAAAACATTGTGTACCTAAGATAATCTCGGAGGTAAAGCCACTCGGTATGCAACTGATCCAACTCTTTCCAGAATTTCGTATGGTCCAACAAACCTTGGACTCAACTTTCCTTTCTTACCAAATCTCATCACGCTTTTCCAAGGAGAAACCTTGAGAAAAACATGATCACCTACCACAAAAGATAGATCCTTCCTCCGGTTATCCGCATAACTCTTTTGCCTGCTCTGAGTTGTTATCATGTGTTTCTGAATCAGCTGAACTTTTTCTGCCATCTCTTCTACCAATTCTGGTCCCATCAGCTTCCTTTCACCCACTTCATTCCAAAATGCTGGAGTTCTACACCGCTTCCCATATAATGCCTCAAATGGTGCCATCTGTATACTGGAATGAAAACTGTTATTATAAGAAAACTCAACCAAAGAAATTTGTTGGTCCCAACTTACCTGATAATCCATAGAACAATCTCGTAGCATATCCTCCAATGTCTGGATTGTTCGTTCTGACTGCCCATCTGATTGAGGAGGAAAAGCTGTACTAAAATTTAATTCAGTACCCAACAACTTCTGAAGGCATTTCCAAAAGTTAGAAGTAAACTAGGGATCACGATCCGATACAATGGAGAGAGTAACTCCATGTAACCTGACTATCTTTTTAATATACAAACGGGAAAGTTGATCTAGAGAGAAAGTATATCGTATAGAAAGGAAATGAGCAGATTTGGTCAAGCGATCAACAATAACCCAGATTGCATTATTACCTCGAGATGTCCTCGGTAATCCCACAACAAAGTCCATGGATATGTTTTCCCATTTCCACTCTGGCACTGGTAAAGGCTGAAGCATCCCTTTCGGTAACTGCTGCTCTACTTTAACCTGTTGACATGTCAAACACTTCACAGTAAAATCAGCAATGTCTCTTTTCATTCCATCCCACCAGTAATACCCCCGCAGACCTCTGTACATCTTAGTACTGCCAGGATGAAAAAACAACCCATTCTTCAACTGTGAATCACAAGGCACACATAACCTCTTCACAAACCTCAAAACACAAACACAAACTTATCCAAGAACTCATGGAAAATTTTACTCATAAGGTCCATGAATACAGCAGGTGCATTGGTTAACCCAAAAGTCATAACTACAAATTCATAATGGCCATATCTAGTACGGAATGCAGTCTTCGGAATGCCTGCTTCTTTTACTTTCAACTAATGGTACCCCAACCTCAAGTCAATCTTCGAAAAATACTGAGCTCCCTGGAGCTGATACCACTTCATTCGATGGCCCAACATCTGCTGAAGTTGTTGCAAAGGATTTCACCACCCCTTTCTGCTTATAGTCGGGCTGCATTCCCCCAGTTGAGTTCTTCGTTGGACACTCGTTTGCATAATGACCCATTTCATTACACTTAAAACATCTTACCATTGGCTTTTCATTTCCTGCTTGATCATCTTCCTTACAGTTATGAGCAATATGACCAGACTTACCACACCGAAAGCACTTACCAGACTTGGATAAACATTCTCCAAGATGCATTTTACCACACTTCTCACAGGATGGATATTTGGTTTTCTTACCTCCTTTCTTCTTTGATGAATTCTTCCCCTTTGCCTGCCAACTAGACCTCTTATTCTGTTGTTTGTCATAGAACACCTGATCATCGGCAAACTCCATTTCCACCTTCTCCGCACATCGAACAAGTTTTTCATAACTTTTGAACTCACGAGAAGCTAAATCCCTTCGATACTTTGGCTTTAACCCTGAGTAAAAACGGTTTATTTTACTATCAAGATCTCGTATGAAGTTTGGAGCATACCTTGCCAATCGAGTGAACTTTTCTTCATAAGCAGCCACTGAATCATCCTCCTGCCTCAATTCTAGGAACTGTTTTTCCATCCTAAGACGAACCACCTTAGGAAAATATTTCTCAAGAAACATAACTTTGAATTCGTCCCAGTGAAGATCCTCAATCTCATCACTATCCCTTATATTTTTCACCATCGACCACCACTGATCAGCTTCACCTTCAAAACGGTAAACAGCAAGACTAACCTTTTGATGTTCTGAACACCCCATGACATCAAAAATATTCTCCAGTGCTTTAATCCACCCTTCAGCTTGCACAGGGTCAGATGATCCTCTGAATGATGGGGGATGTTGCCTCATGAAATGTTCCACCACTGACATGTTCCTCTGCGGTTGATCTGGCTGATCTCGTGCATGGATACCACCACCATTTATAGCCTGAGTCAACTGTGCCATCACTGCAACAAACTGTTCAGTTCCGATTCTGACCATCTCAGGTTGCTGATTTGGAAGGTTATCTTTCTCCTGATGTCGTCCCAACATAGCCTCTTTGTTTCCTCTGCGTAAAACCATTCTGAACACAGAAATATCTTAGGCGAAGCAACATGGTAATCCGTAAATGCTATATCATTTCAATCATATTATAATTTAACACTTTTCTAACTCCTAAAGTTGTCTAAACCGTCCTTTGATATCAACTATAAGGCCCCGGCCTTAAACCTTACTTAATATTGAATTAAATGAATAATTCACATTGAGGATCTTTTCAGGTTTAGAGTTTTAGAGAATTAGAACATAACTATTACATCTTAAAAGATTACAAAGTAGACACTTCTACTAAGTCTCCATAAAATAAAAACTCTTAAAAAGAAAGATGTCTAGATTCCATGTTTTATATAGCATGACATTCCCTTGATCCCATCCTTGACCTTATTCCACTTTAAGTCCTGTGAAAAACATTTCGAAAAACTTGGGGTGAGCATAAAAAGCTCAGTAAGGGATACACAAAGAATGAAAACTGTTAGATTTTCAAAACAACAAGTAAACCACGAATACTTTATCAATGTAATACTTTTCACCTTCATGAAGTAGTAAAAGCTTTTCACTGAAAAAAATATCATTAATTACCTTTTTGTAACCAAAGGATTACCATAAAACCCATATAAAGAACACATAGAATATATAAAGGTAACTTGGGACATGAACATACTTAAGTGGAATAACCATACAGTTGACTTCCACACATATCACTTAATGGAATAGCCATACATCCAATTTCCATACATACTTAATGGAATAGCCATACGGCCGACTTCCATACCCAATGCATTGAGGTTATAACGTAACCACCCGTCCTGGTATTCACGGCACCACCCGTCATATGGTTTATAACGTAACCAACCATTAAAATGTCCAAGTACCAGTATAAAATCATAAAACATAAAACCAATATAAAGGAAAGATAACATTTCCACATTTCAATCACAATATATCATAAAGATATTGACATAATAGAATCCTTTTTCAAAACCATTTTCAATACCAAAATACATAAAAGAGTATATGGTATTTATTTTATTCTAAAAACATTCCGTCTTGTTGAGAAAGCCAAAGATCAAATAATACTCGCGGCGGCGGAAAAGGTCGTAGTCACCGCGTACATTAAAAAACATTCCTTTTTGTCGTTTAGTAAAACGCTTCGTAGAAAAAGATTCCTTTTGTATAAAAGTAAAAGTCAAAGGAGTTTATACACCATATAAAAGAAAGTTTTGTATAAAACGAAATATGCCTCAATGAAAGGAGATTGAGACGAAGTCCCTTACCTTGGGTCCGACTTGACTCGATCGTTCTTTAACGTCCTGAATAATAAACATGAGTTAATTTATACTTGATTAAGAACCTTTTTAAAGTTCATTATTCTTTTTATATCACTTATTGCCATGTTATAAACATTATGTAACCATTTAAGTTAATAATGTTTGTTTTGTCAATATTTGGTTCTTAAGTCGAAAGTTGACTTCTTACAATTACATGTTGTTCATGTGGTCAAAAGTTCTTTATATCCAGAATGAAATTCCCGATTTGGATATAATATGTATCACATATATCCAGCATATACATGTATTTATAATGTTACATAATCATTTAGAGGTAATAAATGAAATGCATCGTTCATGGAGACGGTAAGCCGTACGTACGCATGAACGCTACTTTCATTTCTTTGTCATATTAGTGGAATTAAAACTAAATGAGAGGTATGTATATTTTAATTCCATAATTATATTCATCATTTAGATATATCATTAATTATATATATACATTATATACATGTAATTTTAATAGTACATTACATTTGGGGATAAGAAATGAAATGGACCGTTCATGGAGACGGTAAGCCGTACGTACGCATGAACGCTACTTTCATTTCTATCTCACACTTTAATGGAAAGAAATAATAATGATATAGAGGTATATTATAATACTAGTATAACATCATATATAATAACTTTAAATCCATCCTTTACACGTCCCACATATGGTATTAACGAATCACATCACTTTTAGGGGGCGGTAGTCCGCACTTCCTTAAATGAAGATATCGTGTTTACCCATAATGGAAACCATAAAGGTATGACAAAAATGAAAAATACAGAAGCTTAAAGAAAACATAAACATATTATATATCATATATAAAAATAGTGACATCATAATGGCCACCCTTGAAGGTGTTAAATGAGTATTGAACAATCATCGTTTCGGGAGGCAGAATTTCGCCATCCACGGAAACCGTATGTTCTTTAACCATTTGATGTAGTTTTGTGAGAGTGTAGCTCAAATAAATATTATAACAAAATCCTAGTATATTTAAGATACTGGTGTTGTTACAAAAGAAGTAAATAAAAAGAGTTTAGAGGGTTGGAGAAGCAAAATAAAACAAATGAACAAGAGAGAATGAATTACCTTTAAAAGTGTAACTCCATTTTGATTTGAGCCTAAAGGATTCCTTTGAAAGGATTCTGCCCAAAGGGAATCCTCTAGGATGAGGAGAGGGATGTGGAGAGAGTAATTGGGCAGGGTTTGGCCGAGCCAAAGGCTTGAGAGGTGTGTGAAATGGGGTAGGGGTGGGGGCCTTTTATAAGAGGAGATGAGGGGCTCTTTTGGAAAGTAAAGAAATATTACTTTATTTGAAAATGTGTTTCGGTTTTAAAAGGTCCCACATTGATATAATTCGTGGATAAGGTGATAAGGGTTCGAAATCCACTCATCCAATTGGATTTGGACATGTTTAGGTTTTAGATTTTTCATTATCTTTCCATTTTATTTAAATCGTCAAATAATGATGTCATCGCTGCATCATTATTATGTCATAAATATTTTAAATTATTTAATTTCTAAAAATCATAAAACAAATACTATGATGTAGTAAATCTTTTTAGATTTCCAATGACTATTTATAATCAAATATCGGATCTTTATAACCCCATGTAAAAATTGTTTTCGTGAAACATATTATGTTTGTGTCATTTTTACTTTTACATTAAATAAAAAGTTATTTATGTCATTTTCCAACTAAAGTGTCTCCATGGGGTCCCTAAGTTGGCCCATGTCTTGTATTGGTCGTCCATGACTCACCCAATAGGTGTAGGACAAGTGTCATGATGATTTCACATTCTTATAATACCATTTTTAACTTAAACTACACTAATTACCTCTAATCGCGATTAATGAAAAAAAGTTACTATTCACCAAAAAAAATATTTTAATCTCATTGAACCACATTTTACTTCTTAATGACAACCATGTATGTCGGATTTTCAAAATTCAATACACATTAGTGGTAAAATTTCATTTAACTGAAAAATCAGTTTGCTTGATTACCACTTAGTGGTTTTCACTATTCATCAAAAATTGGAGTTTTTCAGAAAATTTCCAAAAAATCACTCTAAGGTATATTCGATATTCTGAAGTCAAAAATGATGTTTATATTACCTAATTCAAATAATATAAGTAGAATTAATTAATTTAATAATTAACTCCCGTTGTCAAAACAAATAGCGTGTTTTTATGAAACAATAAGTATCAAAAGATTGACACCAGTTTAAGTCCAATTTCAAAGTGAAATTGATTCAAATGACCACCATTGGATTAAATGGTAAAAATATATTCTAATTTCACTTCAAAACCAATTCAAAAGATAATCTAATCATATAAATAAATTAGATTAAAAAGCAGTTTTGATGTAAAATGCAGTATTTTTCACTATTCATAAAAAATGAACTTTATCAGAAAGGTACCAAAAATATACACAAAGTAAATTTTGATGTCCCGATTCTAAAGAAGAGTTATATTTGGTCCAAAATAAATTATAAGAGTGATCAAAACTATATTTAATGACGGTTCACCATTAAAAGGTGATAAGTGAACCTTTAGTGAAAATTAGAGTATATATGCCCTGAAATTGAACTCTTTCCGTATTTTAAGCCTTTATCTTTTATTGGGTAAATGTATAAACATTTAAAAACATATCTAATCATATTTTAGTTATTTCTATCCATTCCCACCAGTACAACGGCTACTTGTTAACTAACATTTAAAATAATATTATTTTATTACTAGGGTGCTACGTAAGTTTCAAAGAAACTCATCGTTGCGTATCGGGTACGCTATCGAACATAGCAACCCCTTTAAAATAAAATTAATATTTAATTCGTAAATATTAATAAATATGAAAATTCTTTATTCTTTATTTACCTGGGATGTTACATCCACACATGAGCTTCCGCTGCGACTGAGACCTTCAATTGATATCATAGGGGTCACAACATTTATTATAGTTATTTAATTTTGATTGATAATTTATGCATTTAAATTTGATTCAATTAAAGATAAATTGTTCTATAAAACTGAGTGAACAACATCTGTTCGTCCTCTTTCGGTTCACGAATCACATCACAAAAAAGACCTTTTAATTTTAATTTTGATTAAAATAAAAATGAGTAACTCATCCAGAGGAGCTGCTCATTATGCCTATACATCACAAGAATACATGGTGTGTAGTAAAAACTATAAGTCATGTACTTAGGTTCAACGAACCGGTACTGGTCTGCAAAACCCAAACCGTCTGAATTGAGCATACCTAAGTTTTTATTACACTGTGTTTTCCAGAATTGAATGACATGTGGAAATCAGAATACATGGATTGTACGTTAAATAAACACACCATGTAGTCCGAACTGGCCTAGGTGAAAATGTGTACAAGGAGAAGTCATGTACCGTGTACATGGGATTTCCAGGACCGTAACCACGTAACAAGAAAATACATGCAGTGTTGGATTAATCTACATTCCATGTACTCCAAAATTTCCAACGTACAGAAAACACTCCAACACCCTCGGTGTGTTAATTAGATAAAGGGTGAAAACAAATACACTCCATGTAATATCCCCTAAACGACGTGTACTTTTAAGAAATGGAATTTCACCAGGTTTCCTCTATTTTACAAAGACATGTACAAGGAATATGGATGAGAATAATATGAAGGAAATTCAGAATGGAATTTAAGATAAATAATTATTTAATTATAATATCATAATTAATTTAATTCAAGCACAACTTATCTTGAATAAAAGAATGATTAAAAGAATTTGAAGACTAAATATGCATAAATGTTGTTGCATGCTATGGATGATCATTAGCTAGACCAAATAGGCTTTGTGTGTGTATGGATACATTTACATTTATTTAATTTAAATTCTTTGTCCTGTGAGCCTTCTTCTAATAAAATGTAGGTCCTGTGTGCCCATGGTTTCTTAAATGTAAAACCAATGTAATGTAAGATCTCCCGAGCCAGAGGAGGCGGTTCAAAATCCAAATCTGTGGTGAAAAAAACCCATGAAGATACAAAGGTGGATAGGTGGGAGCTGCAAAAACACGAACCATCAGGTTCAAGGTGTTTTTTTCTAGATCAGGGTTAGTTTGTCAAACTGCTAGATAAGATAACAAATAATAGCTCATGATAATTCCATCTTATTTTATTTATATCTGATTGCATGGTTTATTTATTATGTATGTGTTGTCACTTTCACATAATTAATGAAATAAACGAGCATGAAAAGATGGAATACAAAACCAGACTATGTGTAAACATTATTAGAACATGGTTAATCACTAAAACAAGCATCACATAATATTAACAAGCATGTGATAATGCGAAACAATTCATAAAGGATTAAAATCCCTCAAATACCATATTTACATAGACCAAGACTTTCTTTACTTGATAAAGGGAAAGACTCGGTAAAAATCTATGTTTAACCAACCGTTTTTTGGGACATAAACTTTTATAAATAATGATATTATGAAAGTTTCAAGTTGACTTTAACATTTTACCTCAAGAGGAGTATCCCTTAATATACTTTTTCGTAAAATGGAGGCAAGTTTTGAGGAAATCCAAGTCAGGATTTCAGGATTGGGGAGTCCACTTAACATATCAAGGAACTATAAGCTCATAGTTGGCAAAGACCTGCCTACCTAAATACCTTTAAATTGCTTGAACAACCCTTGTTGGGGTTAGGTGAAGGGGGATATGGATCCTTGACACTAGAATTTCATCGCTACTGGACATTATGAGTTCAATGGTGAGGGCTATTGGGATGTGATAAAATATTGGGAGAATTAATAAATTCATATATATATATTTTCATAAAATGTAATCAAAAGGTACTGATAAATATGCTCTTTTAATTTGTTGAATCAATATGAAAAACTATCAAACACATTTACTTTGCGATCAATTCTAGATAAAGATAATATCTTCATTGGCAGTAACATTCAGGAATGGTTTAGGTGCCTTCGTGTTATCCTATGCCATTAACGAATGTTTTACATGCTGGAGTCCTTACTTCTCGATTCACCATCCCATGGGGTGAGTGATGATGATTTTCGGGTCTATTATCAATATTTTAGTGATGCACATGATGTTAAATGTTTAAGGTGTCATCAGTTTCTAGTTAGCTCCTGAAGTGTCATGAATACATGGATGCCTATAGCATGCTCAAGAACCTCCGAGGTCTATACCAGGAGAGAGAAAGACAAGAAAGGTTTTTGATATCCAAATATTTATTTCAGAGTAACCATAGAGAGGGTGACCTAGCTGGACCTCATGTAGCCATGCTCGTTGGATACATTGGACACTTTGAGGTTCTTGGGTTTAATGTAGCCAAGGACTAGGTACCGATCTCATTCTTCCATCACTCCACCAGATATTCTAAAACTTTTTTGTAAATTTCGAAATGAACAAAAATGAGAAGTCTCTATTTGATCTTCTTATCCTCATTCGTGAAGTGGACAATAATATGAAGCGTGAAAATTTATTTTTCCTTATGGTGAATATATAGAAAGGGAAGGCGAAGATCATTAATCCCAAAGCTTCTTAAAGGCATTCTAAGTAAAGGATGATCAATGGGGAGGCAAGAGAACATGAGGATGTTTGTTTCGCATGTGGCAAGAAGGGCCACTGGAAGAAAAAATGCACCCAGGCATGGAAGCAAGGGGAAGCTTTAGGTGTGTTTGTTATCAAATTTAATCTATTTATTTCTACCAATTGGGTATTAGATACTACTTGTTGTTCCCACATTTGTATCCAAATATTGGAACCATGTAGATTTAGAAATATTGACTGAGGAGAGGTGGATCTGCAAGCAGCCAATAGAGCCAGAGTCACTGTTGTAGCTGTCAGATACTACCACCTCACATTGCCTACTGGAATGGTATTGTTATTAAAAGGATGTTATTATGTACCTTATGTAACCAAAAACATTATATCAGTATCCAAATTAGATACATATGGATTCATCTTCACGTTTGGAAATGAATGTTGCTTATTTTTTAGAGAGAGATTTTTTTTTGGTAGAGCACATTTATATAACTGCATTTATGTGTTAGACTACACAAAACATGTAATTTCAATCAATGAAAATGTTAATTCACATGACTCATACCAAACCAATATTTAGCATCATCGGTTAGTTCATGTTAATGAGAATTGTTTGACAAAATTACATCAAGATGGGTATTTAGATTCTTTCGAACTAAAACCACTTGGTGTATGTCATGCGTGTCTACAAGGCAAAATGAAAAAATCCCCATTTAGTGGGAAAGGTGAAAGGGGTCAAGAGATTCTAGAATTAGTTCACAGAGATGTGTGTGGGCCATTTCTAGTTGAAGCAATGGGTGGGTTCTTGTAATTCATAACTTTTACTAATGATTTTCGTTGATATGGATATATTTACTTAATGAGATATAAGTCAGAATGTTTTGATCATTTCAAAGAATACAAGAATGAAGTTGAGAACTAGCTTGGTAAGAAGATTAAGAAACTCCACTCAAATAGAGGAGTAGAATATCTTAATCAGGACTTCATTGATTTCTTATGGGAGTCTGGGATTCTATCTCAACTCACACCTCTTTAGACGCCTCAGTGGATGGTGTAATTGAAAGGAGGAACCGCACCCAGATGGACATGGTGAGATCAATGATGAGTCATGAAAGTCTTCCATTATCATTTTTGGTATATGCATTAAAACAGAATCAGACATAATAAACCAAGCACCAACTAAATCGATAAATGGTATTCCATATGAATTATGGAGTGGACGCAAAGACATGTTATCTAATTAACATGTATGGGGTAGCAAAGAATTTGTTAAGGCCTTCTCAGGTAACAAGCCTACACCCTTAGGCCCAAAGTATGCCTTTAATTGATATACCAAGGATACAAGGTGATATTACCAATATAATCCATCAGATAAAAAGGTTTTAGTGGAAAGACATTCCATATTACTTGAGAAGGAGAACATCTCCAAAAGAGATTGTGGGAGCGAGATAGACTTCAATGATGTCAAGTCTCAAGATACCCAAGAGTTCGCACAAGAACAGATTTCACAAAGCCCCATGGATGAAAAATCATTTCCAGAGTCACAAGAACTACGTAGGAGCATGAGAGAGGTGAGTGAACCAGAACGATATGATTTTCTTATCACCAAGTATGGTGACTCATTATTGGATGATAATGATGATTCTATTACCTACATAGAAGTCATTGAAGGCACATACATTTCCATATATCAAGAAGCCATGAATACTGAAATGGATTCCATGTACAAAAACCAAGTTTGTATTTAGGTAGATCCTCCCGTTGATGTAAAGACTGTTGGTAATAAATGGGTATTCAAGAAGAAACTGGACATAGAGGGACATGTCATCATATATAAGGCACGACTGGTTTCAAAACATTTTAGAAAATGTCAAGGAATTGACTATGATAAAATATTATCACTGGTTTCGATGCTGAAATCCATAAAAATCCTATTTTCCATTGCCTCTAACCATGACTATGAAATTTCTCAAATGGTTATCAAAACTGATTTTCTTAACGAGAACATCCAGGAAGATGTCTACAGGACACAACCTGAAGGGTTTGTGATTACAATGGATTCCAACAAGGTATAAATGTTGCATAAATCCATTTATGGATTAAAGCAAGAATCAAGGTCATGGAACATTCATTTTGATGATGTCGTAAAAAAAAATTCTTTATTAAGAATGAATGTGAGACTTGTGTTTCAAAAAGGTTTAGTGGAAGTGTTTTAGTTTTCATAATAGTATATGTTGATGACATATTACTAATTGGAAAACGAAGTACCAGTCTTACAGTCAGTTAAGGCATGGTTGGATAAATGGTTTACTATGAAAGACTTGGGCGAGGCAGCATATACTCTTTGGATCAATATCCATCATGATAGATCCAAGAGAATGGTGGGCCTAAGTTAAAGTACATAAATTGACAAGATACTGAAGAGATTCAGTATGGAATAGTCCAAGAAGGGATTCCTTCCAGTGTCACATGGCATTCATATTTCCAAGAAAATGTGTCCTCAGTGCCATTAGGAAAGAAAGAAAACGGAAAGGATCCCTTATGCATCCATGATTGGGTATGTCATGTATGATGTGATATGTACAAGGCTAGATGTTTCCCACACATTAAGTGTGGTAGGCAAATATCAAGCTGATCCAGGAGACCGCTATTGGATGGTAGTCCAAAAAATCCTTAAGTATCTGAGGCGTACTAAGGATTTGATCATGGTTTATGTAGGAGATGAAAAACTAATCATCAGAGGACATGTAGATGCTAGTTTCTAGACTGATCAAGATGACATGAAGTCACAGACTAGATACATCTTCATTTTTAATGGATTTGAAGTGAGCTGGAAGAGGTCAAATCAAGGTGTGGTCACAGATTCTACAGTAGAGTCCAAGTATATCATAGCTTATGAGGTAGCTAAAAAATCAGTATGGATGTAAAGCCGCGTCCAAGAGTTGGATGTAGTACCTAGCTGTAAAGATCCTATCACACTATATTGTGATAATAATGCAGTAGTGGCACTTTCAATCAAGCCAAGGTCACATGAGAAGACAAATAATATACTTTGGAAGTATCATATCTTGAGGGATTTTTCTCAAAGAGGTGAAGTTGTATTGAGCAGTATTTCCACAGAAGACAATGGGGCCGACCCCTTGACTAAAGCCTTGACACAGTAGAAACATGATCATAATGTGTTGTCTAGAAGACTAAAAGTTGTAGGAAGTTGGATCTAGTCCAAATGGGAGTTTATTAATGTTGGTGTCCTGATAACCAACTATTTATACTTTGATTAAATGAATGTAAACTTATTATATATTGTTCATTGTTCTGGATGAATATAATATAATAATGTACTAGAATATTTATTGCATTAATAACGTCATGGAAGATCCCTGCTATGATGCGAACCTTGAAATTATATTACAATATTCTTAATTAAAGATCTACAGTTGGATGACATACTATGATAGGACACATGGTATACATGCCTTCATTTGCGAGTACTCGCAAGAAGATGAGAATCTCTTTCATAAAGATCACACTTGGTAATCTCCAAGATGGGTGATTATGAGAATAGACCTGCCAGTAGCAATTCTGCATGTCTTGTTGTCAATGCATATTTTTATCTACCAGTGTCTGTAATGGTCCTTAGACGAGATGATTATCACTAAATCATTTCATGTCTCACGCACATAGATTTGCTGACGAAAACTGTCGCGAAGACACTTGGCGGGAAGTAGGTTACGTTGGGTGCGCCACAAAGGACATGTTGTTAATGGATAAGTTGAGGAAGGATTATTCCCTTACCTATATATGGAAGTATACATCTTGGGGACTTTGATTGAAATATATTTTTTGCTCAAATTCCATTGCCATGGTGTCATGAAGATTTTATTTCTGGAAGTAAAAGAATGACAGATCAAGCATATAGGTTTATGACACTACCATGAAACCTTCTTGATGAGATATTGAGACAAAGGGATTAAATTATATGGTAATAGTTCTTATGATGTGACATGTCAATGAGGCGTAAACCTCTTTCTCTTGGGTCCCTTGACCCATTTCTAGACAGTAATCTTGGACTTTAGGCAAGCCCGCCTAATGCCAATGAGAAAGAGGCCGAGGTGGTCACACACAAAGTGTATCCAAGTATCTCAAATAGAATAAAGACTATTCCCGTATGTGGTTTAATAATTATTCAAGGAAGCATAAATCGTTTTAATGATGGAGGAAGAATAAAATTAAAAACTAGATATACAATCCATGTATGTTGAATTTACATGCTGTGTTGTTTTTATTTTGGAACGGAAATGAAAAATGAGAACAAGATATACACGCCTTGTAAATTGAATGTACATGCCATGTAATTTTCAATGAAAAACGAGTACACTCCATGTATTAATGATTACATGCTATGTAGTTTTTCCAGTCGGGATTTTGAGGAAACAATATCGTTTTATTTAATGAAATTTATTATAATCATCATGGGCGCATGTTACGGAATAAAAGATTCAACATGGAGTTTTCAATAAGAGTTAATGAAATATATAAAATGCATAACACATTTATTTTTTTCATAACACTGTAAACTCAAACCTGATTGTAAATATCCTCAAAACCCCAATACTTCTCAAAAGGAATCATTGTGCACAACAATTCTGGAGAATTCACTCATGACTGAAAGAACTCCATCCTCTATGAACGCTGTCAATAACGAGATAGATCCACCTCCATCGGATCAAGGTGATCTACGGTGGACAACACAATAAAGGATTCTCCATTCTAGGACCCCAAGATTCCATTAGCGACATCCAGAGAAATGTGGTGCTTGTGTGGAACACTGCTAGAGGAAGTCTACACTAGGATTCTATGATGCAACGACGAATCAATCAAAACGTGATAAGAAATGTCAACGAATAAAGAACGCCATAAAAGGTACTTCTTGTCAATTAATTAATTTAATTATAATAAACTTGTGATGATCAACCATTGTGGTTCCATGAATATTCTTATTATATGTCTATTACTATGATTTGATCCGTGGAGTTTGGTGTTTATCATCGTATTGATCCCAGATTCATCATTGATAATGACAAAAGGCCACGTGGGCACATCCACCCATGAGCTTCTTCTACACCCGGGACATTTAAATAAAAAATTTCATTTTTATAAACGATGATAAATATTGAATTAAATAAATAATAATAAGGTTCGTATGTAAGAATATTGTAAAAATTATTTTATTATTTAGGATGTAATGTACATTAAGTGATCCATTTAGAAACATTATATGTGTATCTTGTGACATAATTTCACCCCTTTATACATTTTCCATATTAAACACTTTGTTATTTATGTGTAATTTTGTATCCTTATCCATTGAATTATTTGTTTCATGATCCATTAAATGTTAATTATATTTAATATATCATTTAAAATCAATTATCTCAATTATTTTTTACTCGAAAATTTCTAACGTTCAAATGGTTTTGGGCTCACAATTATAATTAATTGAGATTTCACTTTTAATAACCACAAAATCACATTATATGGGGTATAAATTACAATTGATGTCGTTTTATCATATTCTACAAGACTTACAAAGGATTTATGAGTTTAAATCATTATAACTCCATCATATCATATTAAATACTTATTTACCAAACCCATTATGAACCTAAACGTTTCCATAGTTGATTCTAAAAGATTTGTTAATGTTTATTTTTATATATTTTAATAGATTTTAAATTCCTAATTGGAAAAAAATTTATATAGCTATAGTAGAAATAAACCTAGGGAAAATCACATAGAAAATGATTTTTTTTAGTATCATATCTATCATCATTCATAGAAACATCTATGGGCCTATGCTACACACATGGATAGACACATGTTGGGAATATTATTTGGTTAATATTTATTCCCTTAAAAACAATAAATGATTTCAATACCACTGTTATGGTATCCTCAAATTGGGATCCATTAGTATCATGTATATATAACTAAAAACTCTTTAATAAAACCAAAATACTACCTTAACTTATCATCATCGATAAATATACATTCAATTGCATAAGGAATTATCCTACTGTATGATTTGAAACTATTAATCACTATTATTCAATTTAAAAGAGAATGTCTAAAATCCATATGTCTATAATTTATATATTGTTAACTATTTAGATAATAGATATGATTATGGATGTTGTTACTTAGGAAATACTTATATATGTATTACATGACCATCAGCCTTCATTCATTGGATGGGTTATGGCCATTTTATATACTTTTACAACATGATGAAATTTATTGTGTTATGTATTATAATTATATAATATAAATTTATAAAAACGAATTTGTTTTATTTTTATTTTGTGAATGATTAATGAAAAGGTTATTATTATAATAGTGGGTGGGGATATGGATAATATATCCCCTCGATGAATTGGTTGGTCTCACGAGACAAACATTTTTGGAGATTGGTTTTTTCTTGACCAGTATAAGAATGTTGTATTTGTTGTGAACATGTTGAAATGAGTGATTTCATGGTTGATGCTCTGTATGTAATGATTATGATGGAAAAATATATGAATTACATACAAATGAGTACACTTATTGATAAAAAGATTATTATATCGATTATTATGATATTTATGGTTACTTTTCATGTTCACGATATTAATTATATTACATGATTTTGTGATTATTAACAATACCATAATTTTTAATGTTATTATAAAAGATTCAACTATAATTGTGCCACTATTACTTATATGATCTCACACTTCTTATGTTTTGATATTCCCAGGGCACCAACAAGTGAACTATGAATAAATGTAATGAAACTTT
The DNA here is from genome assembly GCA_963277665.1 of Viscum album. Lineage (NCBI taxonomy): Eukaryota > Viridiplantae > Streptophyta > Magnoliopsida > Santalales > Viscaceae > Viscum > Viscum album. The sequence goes on from OY728154.1 coordinate 25,082,372, forward strand.
TATTGGAATTAAAATATTAATGAAGTTTAAAAGATCTATTTTAATATTCCATTTTTAATTTGAAATCATATATATATAACCTCCCAATAGTGACAATATTTTGGTCTATTAGGATTGGAATCCTTTAATCATGTACCAATGTAATAATGTAACCAATGACTATAACCACTTTAAATTGCAGACATTATAGAACTAATTTTATGTTCGATAATATGTGCTACACGATACAAATAGTGATAAGAACCCATTTTATAAAAGTATAAAATTGTTAATATATCTATAATAATGACTATGATGGTAAACCAATAATAATTTTTAATCTGAATAAATAACTTTAATTAATATTTTTAAATGATATTGTAACAAATCATCATACTATATATTTTATTTTAAATATAAAATTTTCAATATTGTATATTATAATTTAGATAATGAAATTAAAATTTTACTTCTTCACATTAATCAATCCTTGTATGAATTTTTTATTTCATTCCACGAAGGATTGTTTTTTGTATAAATATGATCCTCTTTATAAATAGAAATTTTATTTTTTATCATTACGTCAACATATTTTATAGGTTAAAAATAAAATTTAATTATTATAATATGTTTTTTCATGAATAAAATATTATATTTTAATATACCCATTGAAATTTAAATAAATTTTCTAATATATATAAAATAAAATTTCATTGTTAATTTTTAAAAAATAAATATTGTTTTGGTTATTTCCCTAAATTAAATGTCAATTTGGTGAAAATAAAATTTGTATTTCCATGGAATCCTCAAAAAATTTATTTGATTTATAATTAATAAATTTTTTTAATTAAAATTATTATCCATGATAATTTTATTAGATGTATATTTAAATGTATAAAAATGATATTTCACAAATATGGTTTTCATCAATAAAGTGTGCTTATATTAGAATTTACATTTATAAACATTAGATGATATAAATGATAAATTGATTTTAATATTTTAATTGAAAAGGATAAATTTATATAAAACGATCAAATAATAATTTATTTATATGATGTTGAATAAATAGGTTAAAAATTAATTACAAAGGTAGTTCTTTCTTTGGGTAAAATGTTAAATATACCATCTATTACATCCTCATTGGCTTGAGTAAATGAAGAATTGCTACTAGGCCACAACAAACATCCCCATGATTCCAAAGGCTAGAAATTAATTCCAAGGGCTTCATTTAAAATATGGGAGATTCTCCATTTTAAAATGAAACAACCACAACCAAGAATACCATTACCAAAATGAACACATTATGCATGATAAAAAATTTATGGAAATCCAAATAATACCAATAGATATCAAAAACAATTATACAAGAGTACCACAACCAATGACTACAAACATCAAGGTATAAAAGGATGAAAAACATCTAATAAGAAAGACTCCATAGAAAAAACCTACATAGATCCCTATATACTTCAAGATCAACTCCAAAATATAGCCAAAACTTAAATGATGTATCACTAATGAAATGAGATACATTTCCTTTGCCTTTGTCATAATAAAAGACTTCTTAAAATCATGAATGTTATAATGGAGTGGTGAGTTAAGAAACTGAGTAGATTTTCCCCAAAAGAATTCCCAACTAACACCACAGGGATAGACTTTGTCAGAAAATTAATTTCCATTAATTTATATAAAACACTATAAAATATTTTAATAGTTTATTTCAATGAAAATTAGTTTCAACCCAAAAATATTTATAAGGAAAGAAACAAACCAACTCTTTAAAAACATTTCTCAAATTGAATCTTGGAACAATCCATTACATTCCACAGACCCACTCATCCATCCATGCATGCAATCGTGAACCCCCATATACTCAATAGTGGCGAGTCATCATTTCACCAATCCATCACTTAGTGAACCATTTTTATGGGGGAAACTTCATTCCCTTATCCATATAACTTTTTCTTGGGGAAGATTCATACTCTTAATAATCCAATTATTATTGGGGGAAACGTAATTCCATTATTTTTCCAATATTAATAAGAACCCATGGAAAAATTTAATGTAGTAAAACAATGAAAAAATTATTACAACAAATTTTAATGAACCTTAACTTTTTTAGAAAAAAATTCAATAAACCCATTTATTGGAATGAAATTCATTAAATACCTTAAAACATCATTTTAAACTCATCAAACAATGATCTTTTAAACAAAATCAATTTCCACAATATTTCAAAACATCAATAAGAGGATTTATAGAATGAGTTCAATAAAACATTCCCCATAAATTTCATTAAAATAAAATAATTTGATATTATGAATTCATGATCAAATAAGTGGAGTTTAGAGTTAATTTGCATACCTAAAAAACTATGGGCTAAATGATAAATTTGAAGAATTATTAAATAAAACCAAGGACAAAACTCCAAAATACTGCCATAGATATTGTTAATTTACAAAAAAAAAGACATATATTCAATATATTGGAATCAAATATCATAGACATATCTTAAAATGAATCAATATAATAATTTATGAGAGGGTAGAAGAATAGATTTATGGATTCAATCCATGAATATAGCCTTAAAAATAAAATGTATTTCAACATAAAATGATTTTCTAAATAATCACTCTCAGATCATACAGAGGAGTCTTTACATCCTTTACGAGGATAAAAAACGGATTTAGGGTCATCAAAGAGGAAAACAATTTTTCTTAGATGTAATATTGAGAGATATCAACAATTTAAGGATCCAATTATTAATATCTAAAAATATAGGCAAGTTTTTAGGAAAACTGTGCACAAGCCACGTGCTAACCACTTCCTCAATACACCATTCACAATAGCGGCTCACATGGTTAGCCAAAATGATCCCAAATAGTGTTTTACCATCTCTTCCAAGTTGAATAGTTAGTCATGGGTGTCCATATTGTTTGAGAAAACTATTTACCTAACCCTATGCCCACCCAGTAGCCTTTATATCACTTTTTAATGTTTCCAATAGTAGTATTAGGATTTATACTAAACATTCAAAAACTATGCACCTCCATAAAAATAAAAAAAATTCAACATTTATCCAACTCCTCAATAACATATACCAGACTCATTACATTCTTAAAATACATAATTAATGGATTACATAATTGAAATTGGGGGGGGGGGTGCTAAATTATATCCATAATTGGACTTTTCATACCATCAAATCAGACAATCATCATTTTATTATATTAGACCAGCCCATTTATCTAATCATTCATTCACAATTTCCCATGATTCTTCCTAAATATGAAAATGATTCCACAAATCTCACACTATACCTATGTTTTTACAAAGTAGGACATTTTATCTCCTCTCCAAAATCTATAATTGGATATGAACTGATGTACCATTCAAATAAAGGTCTACATGATACCATTAAATAACATGGTATGGATCATTCTGATACTTTTTCAATAGTGATACATGAAACAAACTGTGTACTACCCTGAGCTTTGCTTGAAACGGCACCTGGTATTTGACCTCACCAACCCTTTAATGAATCTATTGTATATTTTCTTTTGGAGTTGACTAATCAATTCCTAAAACTCAATTGGAACAATTATAATGGGATTATTTTAAATAGGTTTAGCCCCATATATGATTTCTACAAAAACACCAACTTCACGACTGAGAGTAAGATATTCCAATTCTTATGAAACACCATAAACAAATTCTCACAATGTAATAATATCACCAATGTTAAGTTTATCCCTAACCTTTTTAGATAAATTCCACTATTTTATGAGAATCAAGTCCCATGAAATTGTTTTTATTTCCATCATATGTTCATATTTATAATCACACTGATAAATATAATTTTTTTGTTTCATAATATCCAATTTCACTTCACTTATTGAGATATTGATGTGGGATTTATATTAATTAGGACAATCCATTCTGGAGAAACATTGAACTAAATCATAAGAAGAATACAAATATTTGTAGGAAGGAAATTGCAATAAAAATGAACCATGATAGAATCATAGAGTTTGGAAGTGATCATCATTCCATCATTAATTTTTATCGGTAAATAAAACTAAAATCTTTTAGTTGGTACAATTATATAATTATCTAATTCTTAGATATAAAATGGTTTATTGATCCCATGTCTAATAAAAAAATAGGAGTTATAGTGTGGATGGTAAGTGTGCCTTTCACTACGTAATTACCATACCATTAAAAAAAATTATAATCTCCAAAGATTACCCTTTTTATCTAATATGAAGAGGTTTTTGATGATGGTAATCATAACTATCCTTCGTATTTGGTAACTATATATGATAATTACCATACTCTGGGAATTTCAATAACTTTATTTTAGAAGGGGTATTCTATAGAGATTTAATTTTATTCACATAGATGGATATATTCTTACAATCAAATATAAATTTATACTATCAATAACCTTCATCTTCACATATAAAATATTAATTAGTCATTCTCAGACCGTTTCCTATTTTCCCCCTTCCACACTATAATCATATGTGAATTTTCATATTCTACTCCCCATGGTTTTAATAATTTTCAATAAATTCCATATTAATTATATTATATATACTATGATATTGCTGGGTAACATGAATCTACATTTCTTCTTAATAGAACATCAAATGATTTCATCATAGTTACATAATTACCTTATGCATCGCACTCTTCAATGAAATTTATAAAGAATCTGAAAAATCAATCAACAAATCATTATAGATGGATGATAATTCTAAAATCGTACCTCAAATTACTTGTAACATTTCGCCATATATAATGTTAGACTCATCATTCTTCCTATATATCTCAATGAATTACATCTCCATTACGGTATGAATAATATAAATAGTTTCATCATTTATAAAAATATTATTAATGTCATCCCACTTCATAGATTACATTTAATCATATTCCCTTGTTTTCTATATATGAGTACTGAATTTATAAACTTATCCTTCAAAAATATAATGCTCCAAAATAGCATGTTGATGTTTTTTTCACTATATGTAGGGATCTAACTAATTTTTTATCATCCCATATTAAAAATGATACCACATCCTTACTATTATGAAAACTATAAAAACCCATACATATTATGTATACATTTTACATCTTAATATATGAATATTAATTACATAAAATATCATTACAAAAAATAAATTACATGTATATTGACTTTGTAAATGTAGATACATAAAGAAGTGGATTATAAGACTTCAACAGAGTCTACAAAATAGTTTCACATAATTATAACCCTTGATATATCATAGAAAAACCGTTCTTCATAACCTATGAAATGGAAATATAAGAAATGGGGTGATCAGAGCCCTATAAGAGTAAACAATTGAGATATCAATGATCTGATAAGTGTATCTCTATAATAAGCATATGATAAAATGAAAATATCATTTAAATTACATACCCTACATATAATAGATCATAATAATGTTCCAGGAAAAAAATCATGTTATCTCATAAGATATGAAACATAATAGAATTAAAGGACATGATCCATGAGAGTATAATAGTGGAATGATAAATATAAATGAGTAATTCCAATAAGAGTATAATATTTTTTTTCAAGGATTAAAAAAAACATTTATAACATGATAGGATTGGGTTAATAAACCATGTACCTTATTCAATCATCGAATAACCCCTGTGTACTTTTGGTCTTCATATTACCTCTCATGAAAAAATTGAGCTCATGGAACTTTATTCATTACTCAATGCATTATAGGGATATATAGGCCACAAAACCCATATTATGAAAATCATAAATACATGATCCATGATATAAGAATTATTATATCATATCACAACCAATGAAAAAAAATTCAGTAATGTTTAACAAGCTTACTATAGTTTATGAAATGAAAATAATGGGGTTTCATAAACTCCATGTCATCATAAAACATCCATCCAAAAGAGACTATATGGTATCCATGTTTCATATGAAAATTAAATAATAAGCAACATAGGTGGTTGTTTTTGTTATTTAATCTAAAATCATTGAAATAATGTTGAATAAAATATACATTCCATTTTGGAATCTCCATATTAAAATACAAATTTTTCCAAATTTTTTTGGAAAAAAAACTTACCAAAAATAATTGTGGGTATATAAAATGGAATTTTAAAAACATTCAATAGACAAGGTGATGATAATTTTTATGTTTTAAGTAACATTCCTTCTATAAATTTTTCGAATTATTAACCACATAACTCGTTCAGGAAATAAAAGGTTGATTCCATTCAAACTAGTTTTTAAAATGATAATCATGTGAAAAAATGGATTTAAACAACTAGGGTGAATTGTTAAATTGTTCTTTATTTTTTTACAAAACATGTATATGGAATGAGAATTTTTTTAAACTAATGATGGAAATTAGGATTATTTTCTATAATAAATTTCAAGAATTATAGATCATAAATTTACATCGTTAGAAACGTAATCATATAAAATCCCATAAATAATAAAATTATAACATAAAACCATAACCTCATTGGTATAAATTAAATTTTAATCACTATTAATGAAATAAAATTAGATTTATATATAAATAAAATAATTTTCATGATACATATCAGGAAATATATTAATTATATTTATATACCACAAAATAAAAATAAACAAGTACTATATATTACATATGTTTCAATTATAAAATTGAGATGAAAATCCCCTATATTGGGATCAAATTTATTTGAAAATTTTTAAACCTCTACCACATTGAAATAAATCCTTTGGATCTACTCATAAGGTTCTTAGGGTAGGAATTTAGGGTAGACCAAGAAACTCTAGAATGTGGAGAGGTACATTTAAAAGGTATTTTATAATAGTTTCTTCAAAATATAAGTCTCATGGTGGTGTAAATAAGAGAAAGTAATAGTTTTTCATTTATAAGGGAGAGGGAGTCCACACATAATATTTTTTAATTATTAAAATATAAGAAATTAAAAACTAAAAAACGGTCCCAAATGACCAATAAATTGAAAAGGGATGATATTTTCCATCATATCATATCCCATTTGTGAAATTTTTATATTTTTAGTAAATTTATGATATTGAAAACTAATTTATTTTTATAAAATAGCATTAATATAAAAATTTATACTATTCATTTATAGAAAATTAAAAGAAATAGAAAAGCTATAATTAAAATTTAATTCATTAACCTAACACTAATATGCCATATTAATCTAAAAATTAGTTAAAGTCATTAACTCAATCAAATTATGTTACATTTAATATTTTAGAATAATTTATTATATATTCATTATTTTTTTCAACATCCACTACATGATTTCTATTAATAAGGTGGGTGAAGAAAAAAGTCATCACACGGGACTAAATAAGAGGAGGTCAAGGGTGTCCCAAACAAAAATGTCTACACCTCCTTAGGTACGGTACCAAATAATAGTTAACACAATAAAGGGTAATCCTAGAAAGATGATGAGGCTAAGATGTCAGCCAAAAATTGAACTTTGTGCCAAGTATAAATGAGATCAGTGTCATTGTATATGTGATCCTTGAATTTGTATATCATGTAAGAGACCTTCCAAGAGTATATGAAATTATTTTACGATCACTCTAGATAATTTTTGTGTTTATATCAACCACAGACAACTGAATATTCATGTAGTTGAAAATCATAAGGCCATTGACCATGGCCATAGCCTCGTATTTTATAGAGTCATCCTTTACATTTTATTCATTATTAATTTTATAAATATTGTGTCTATATTTCTTATGAATGTTTGTGAATTATAAAATAACTACCAACTATAAATAAATATATATCGTTAAAAAAATTTCATTATCTTGAAATGGCATTAATGATTCATTCATAACTCGTTTTTCCCTTACTAAACACATAATATATATTCAGAACTATATAGGGGATAATTTCTAATATTCATTGTATTAAATGTTATAAACTTCATCTTTATGAAAAAGTGTCCATTATACTACTCAATTTCTATACTAATGTTATAAGGGTTGAATTTATTTTGTCAAATAGTAATATCGATGAATTATTATTTCTTATAACACTTATTTATCCTATATAAATCCCATTTTTTAAAGGGGTGATAAGTTTTCCCACATATACTATTTTTATTGACCAATATAATAAAAACCCATTAAATATATTTGAACATTAAAATATAGCATGTGAATCAGTTTTTTCAAATTCAATTTTATATGTGATAGATAAAAACTTTATTATAACTGTTCATGATGTTATATATACCTTTTTTTTATAAAAATATATTTCTAAGAATAAATATTGGTTTTTCCTAATTCCATTCATAAGAAACTTTTAAATAAATATTTCAAAATTTTATTTAATGTATAATCTATTAATTTTATTTAAATAATTCACCTATAGTGATTAATTTTATTAGTTCTGATAAAAATACATTTTTCTCAATAAATTCGTTTTTAATAAAAACATTTATTTTTATTTCAAATGATTTTTAATTTCATAAATAAGAAAATGTTAACCATTGAATTAATTTTATAAATATGTAATCATAAGTTTTCTTAATTTATTTACATTAATTAATACCTTCCAATAAAACGTATAATCAATATCATTCATATTAAATAATATTATTTTTAAATTATATTGTGGTTTAGTTAAACATGATGTTTTGTGAAACACAATCTATGAATGAAATTAAATTTACATGAAGGAAAAATATTTCATAAAACATTGGGGTGTTACATTACAAATATATTGTTTAATATGATTCATAAATCTATCTATTATGGAATTACATAGATAAAACAAAATATGTGATAAACACATCGGGCGTGAGATTGGAAATTTATTTATCTTAATGTAAAAATCCTATCCAAATTATTCACATAATGTAATATATTGTGACGAATTGAATGATACTATTAGTGAAGTGATATTTTTAAAAATCATAACATAGGAGTTGAAACACGAAAAAATAATACATTATAGTGAAAATCTCCCAAAAATATTCATGATTTTACCTTCTATAAATATCAATTATGAAATTTTTTATAGATGAAAAAATGTAACACCTATGATTCAATTATTGTAAGTAATATAGAATAATTCTGATATATTAATTAAATAAATTATGATACCAAATATAATAAATCTAAATTTAATATATTTAATTTTTTTTGAATTTATTATTTCAATATTATAGGTTTTTTCAATTGGTTCAAAAATACATGATTTTTGATTTAAAGTGGAAAATAATGTTTTTTACAGAACTATTACATTTATTACATTATAAGGATGTTATAATTACATTAATGATTATAAAACCATTTTTATAGAATTGATATATATCCTATGTGTAATATAAATCACATATGAATATAATGTTCAACTTATACTTACATTCCAAAATTGTTTGTGGTAATATATGTAATGATTCTATTCAAATAAAAAATATTTTTAGAAGTTTTTAGCCATTTAAAAAAATGATAAGTAAAATATTAGTCCTGAAATATATATAAACTAATTTTTTTTAAATAATACAAATAATCTCCTTAGAATCCGGAATATACAAGATTGTGTAGTCAAAATACTTTTATTCTTAAAATAAATATTTTCTAAAAAAATTTAATTTTTTATAATCTTATATTAAAATTTATTTCGTAAAATTTTATTATTTTAATTGTCAAGAATGGATTAAATATTTTCCATTAAAAATATTATACTAGGTAATAATTTTTTGTTAATTTTTGGTTATATTGAATAATTAACTTGTTAAATAATTATGACTTCATTTAAGGAAATACTGTATTAAAATTTTAAATTTTTTTATGGATTCATGATAAAAATAATCAAATTCCTAAACCCTATTGGATTATTTTATTTCATATCTAACCTTATATTATTCTAATATATGATAATTTGGATCCACATTCAAAGGTAAATTTCATTATATTATAAAAATCATGTCTGTAATTCCAGTTGGATCCCACTCCTCTATTATAAACTGATACACATTATCCACAGTTAATTAAAAATATTGATCCCAGTTATATGGAAAAAACCTACCTATTAAACCATAAAATATTCACTCTATTAATTCTTGGTCACCTAAAATTTTCCTAATATCATTCGAATAAATCTTTAGTTGTAATCAAATTGATGTCTCTCCAATAAGAAGCAATTTTTCTAACAGAATCATTCCATGTTTAGTTCTAATTCATCATCTAATAAATTATTTATATCCATCATAACATTACTAATCAAATAAAAAATATATTTATATGTAATTATTAATATTTTAAAACCATTTTTAACATCAATTACCTTATATGGAAAACAAAAACATCACTTGTACATAAGTACAACATACAATCTTGAAGTTAAGGTGTAATTCCTTCACCAACACTTCATCACCTTAATGGTCATGAAATTTGAATAAAAAATATATATGTGATTTTAATGAAATCATTATGATTCTAGAAATATAATATATCATATAATTTTATATCCTTCCATATTTTGAAAAATAATAATGTAAATGCTATATACCTATGGACTACCACATCCACGAAGTGATGTAAATAATCATTCGTTTCCCACTATTTATTGATTACTATAAAATTGGATATATTGAATAAAAAAATAATTCATGAAATTATAAAAATTATGGAGATTATGGAACATTTTCATTACTTATTTGACCAAAAAAATATACCAATGTAATTTATGGGAAACTCATTGAATAACAAAAATTTGTTTTGATGTATGTACAAAATATTCGATGAAATGTTAATGAATTATTATAAAAGGATCCAAAAATATAACATAGGTGAAAATGTTTTTTATTAATTGGTTTAATATATTTATACTCGTCTTACTATGGAAAGTAAAATTTATGACAAAGAATAGAGCTATGGTAAGGGATTTGGGTTACAATTTACATTTATTTCAGGATTCTATATTTTCATGTTTCTATTTGAGAAATTGTATAATCCTAACCTTCTAAATGAAATATATTTTCTTTTACTCAAGTTATGTTTGAGTATAAATGAATATTTTTCATTTGTTATATTGTATAATCAATAATTAATAATCATGTTAAATGTGTGGGACATTATTTTAATAATATCTATTTATGGATTTCTTAATACTATTTTTCTTCCATGAACATATCTATATTAAATTGTTTTCAAAAATTATTTACTATTAAAAAGTGATTAATTAATCATGTTTAACCTTTTTTATAGTTTATATAAGTTGTTTTAAAATATATGTTCTTTTCATTTTTCGTATGAGGTACTTTTTACCAATGGTTTTTAAGAAATTTTAGATTCAATTAATACCACATAAACAACAAATCCTATCACAATAAAAAATAATTTCATTTAAGATTGCATTTTTGTTTTTGTTTTTATCATAATAGAAAGTATTGTTTCCAATATATTTGGAATATTAACATCATAATATATTTACAAAAGTATATAATATTCATAATGTAATGAAAGAAATTTGAAATGTGATTTTAAACTCCTTTTTTACATGAGGATACATGGTTGTTATTTTTAATATATTAATTCTATTTAATTTTATAAATATTTTTTTTCAAAACATTAATATCAGATGAATTCATTTTTATTATCTCTTAATAATAAATTATTTCATACTTTTTGATCATTAAATATCTTTCGATCATGTTTTCTATCACTCTCTATTATTCATTGGTATTTATTTATCACATGTATGCATATATTTTAAATTCCATGGATGAATTTATTATCATTTATTTTATTATGATGCTGATTCCACTTTATATAATTTTTTTAAATGATGTTAGATGATGGATGCTTATTATATATATTTTTCATGTAGTACGCAAATATTGATGTTATGTTTTCATGATTAATGTGGATAATTTTTTTGTAAAAGTAATATTCAGAATGAATTAAATTGAATATTAAAAATATACGGAATTCATAAAAAATAAAAGATATTGGTGGGGGAAACTTGTACATAGACCCTAAATTGATTAATATTTATATTTATAAAAACTACCAATCATTGAATAACATCCCCACCTTAGTGCTCTCTCATGTGACCGATGTGGTTGGATACATCACCTTTGAACACCAACCCATAGGCTAGAGGCAACAGACAAGCTATGAGGATTTATGGAATATAGTGTGGAGAAAACAAATTATGGTATATAGTTTTAATGAATGCTAAAAATAATAGCATATTAGCTGAAATACCATAAAAATATGAATATATAACTTTTAACCAATTGCCACGAACTAGCCCTAGTCGACCCCGAACCGGACACCCGATCCGGTCCGCGAAAAGTCTCTAGGGGAGTTCCTGATCCCCCCGGGATGGAAACTCGTGTCGGGAATCAAAAGTAAACAAGTGGGAACGATTTGGCCCAAATGAAAATAAACTAAGGAGCAAAAATAAAAAGAAAAAAAGAAAATAAAGAAAGAACAGCCAATAAATCTACCAACCTAACCACGACCAAAAATCCACGTGACTCCTCAGGTCTCCCTCCAAAACCACATCCAACATCGCTCAAGGAAAACAACTAAAGCTGGAACATGCAGTAGAACTAAAAACAGGAAAACACTATAGCCATGAGTATTAAAACTCCGTAGGATGGCCCGATAAATCTATTCTCATAGCACTACCATTAAATAATGAATATATTAATTTCAGGTTTGAACTACATTACCTAAAATATGGGTTTCGCATACACTTCTCATTTCTAAATAATGTAATAGTCCATTTCCCTTATTCAAATAAAAAAAACAAGTTTTAGTGTTAAAAGGGAAAAGTGAATTACAATTTTAAAAAAAAATTCCCAGCCAATTTAATATCCAAAATTTATTTTTTTTATCCAAGAGGAAAAGCACACACCACACACAACGAGGGAAATGGAAAAGTAACACACGAGGGCCATCAACCAAACTAGGCACCTCGACTATATGCCACAAACAAGTAAGCACTGAAGGAAACATGGGTCGAACCTAGGAGCTGGTGAACAATCCAGAATGTACTTTACATGTGACTCATCTTGAAGGCATGCCCTAACTCGATGACGTCATAACTCCCTAACGTTCGGCATTTCGCTACATGACCTAACGAAGGGGACCAATCCCCATAGAAGTAATAACTCAGTATTCCACTGATGTGGGGCCACTAGCCAGTGCATAATCTAAACTAGTGCAACAATCGTTCTCAGAAGATTCACTTACTATGCCATGTTTCCATGTATAGTTATAAAAAAGGTGTTCCATACAATTCAAACACAAGTCATGTGTATATATATAATCCAAACACATAACACAATCTGAAACCACCCTGTCCACTCAAGGGTAGTCCCTTTCCATTGACATACATTTCACAAGGGAGGTCTCACACTGAGGACCCTCCCAAACACGTGGATCAGAACTATTAAAGGAACCCAACCCAAGAAGGGTTTTACCAAAAATCAGTTTTAACTGCCAAAAGGGCCTTGGATAAATTTCACACATAAACCTTTCACAAATAATTATTTCAAAATGCCAATCAGGCCTTTAGATGTCCCTATACCTAGGTATATTCATCAATATCATTTCAAAACCATCTTAAAAGTGCCAACTGGCCTTTATGTGTTTCTAAAAGTGAAACCAACACATTCATTCACTTGTCAAACCACTGTTTGATAAAAAAATAATTTTTCATCAAAATGAAACATTTCACATCAAACGGAAACCACACATGAGAATTCATAAATTAATTTTAAAAATCCAATCTGCATTTTCACCATGATGCGACAGTTCGTCAAGAAAAATAATTTCAGTTCAATGCACAAGAATAAATAGATTCATTTTCATCAAATAATTATTCTAAAAATAATTATTAAGTATTATTTCTACACTTACAAACATTAAATAAATAACAAGAAATTATTAATTTATAAATATAACGGTAAGTGCAGTGGGGAAACCTTCCTCGACTCGATGATCGAAACACGATTATGCACCACGATTCACACTGGTACACAAGCACCTACACAAGATAGTGACTGAAGTGTCCTGGATTTCTTTTCCAACAAAATACAACAAAGGAAAATAATCGAAAAAAAACAGGAATGCTATTATAAAATAACTCAATCAAAGCAGCAGTGTGAATTTCACCTTGACATAGTAGCAAGTGGATCAGAACAACCCAAACAACTTGACTTCCACAAGAAACACTAAAAAAACTGCGGCAGTGACCAATGCAGTACAAGAAAATTATCAGGGACTCAAAAATACAAAAATATAGAACTAAAATAATTCAAAAAAGAAAAAAACAGCGCAAGCCTCACCTTAGCGCGGAGGTGTGATCAACCGGTGAGGTTTCCCAAAAGGGTAAATGGCCATAGATAACACTGAAAAAGGTCACGAGAAGGCTGGGATGATGCCGACAAGGCACTAGCTGGCTAGAATGACGACAGTAGGCCACGCGCTAGCCGAAACGACACTGATATGGTGCACGCAAGTCAGGATGATGCCGACAAGGCGCGGGATGTCCTGGACGACACCAGAAAGGGGCGGCACCGGGAGGCGGCGGTCGTGACACAGAGACTGGTGAGGAGCGTGGGGCAGCAACATAGGTGTGGCCGGTGGTGGGCTAAACAGAAGGCGGCGACGAGCATGGCACGCAGAGGTGCGAGGTTGGGGGAGTGGGAGCTGGTGGCAAAGCACGGCTGGACATGGGGTGGGGGTGACGGTGCGGCGCTGAAAGGAACGAGAGGGGGCCTCATGGGGCAGCTACGCTAGAGGAGAGGGTGCGTCACACGGGGAGGCTATGACGGAGGAGAGGGGGGCCGTGCAGGGAGTCTACGCCGGAGGAGAGGGGGCCACGCGAGGCACCACGCGCCGCTGCGCAAGGGAGAAGGGGAGAAATGGGGGAGCGACGCCCACCCTTGGGTTAGGGTTTATTTTTTTTAATGAAAACAAATTAATAATAATAATAATAGTAAAAAACAACCCGGATTTTATTCAAATCATTTAAAATAATAATATAAATAAAATATTTAATAATACCAATAACATTATAATTCATGATATAATATTTTTATTTTAAGCATCGGGTGATCGCAGGGTCACAGCTACCGATGCAGTGCTCATGCACTGGACCAAAACTCATAAAAAAAATTAAATGTCAAAAAGTTTTGACGAACGCTAAACCTGCACTCTTGCAGGGATAACCAAAACCAAGAAATTATAAAATAATTTAATTTTAAAAGTGATAGGGTGTGACAATTCGCCCCAAAACAGACACTTTATGCCTGTAGAATGTCACCGAACCTAAAAGCCGATCAAAATAAGTTCATGCCCGATCATAATAAAGGATGTTCCTGAACCCCGGGATGACCTTTCTCACAATAGGTCACACCTGCCTAATCCAAGAGAAACCACTACCCGTGATTTAGGGGAGAACACTGAAGGATTCTCCCCCCACAAGAATTCACTAACACAGAAAACTTTACTCCCAAACACACCAACCCCCGGGGGATAAATGTGGGAAATCCCAACACAGGAAAACAAACTTTTCCACTAGAATGAGACCAACTGACTAATACTGATGAAGAAAACTCTCAACATGATGACCTAGTAGACCAGGATTTTAACAATCCAACCCAACGAACAAAGCTGAGACCAAATTCAAAATCAGTATAGGTCCGTTTATTCATTGGCCCAACACCCTTCTCATGGAAAATGAAAAATTTAGAGTCCTGATACATAGAACAAACACCGTTGCTTGGATTAAGATAAAATGAGTTCTTCGCATCAATGAAAAAAAGGATGAGTTTACGACGATGACAATAACAGGATAAGGAAACATTTGGTAATTTCCCAAAGCTGAGGACATGACCTAGATTGAGGTTCCACATACTCTCATCAAATCCTAAATGTGCGCGAGCTTCACCCCGGGACCTGTTGTTGGGGCTCTTATGGCTGAAGCATTTCATGCCTCACAGTCTGGCACTATCATTCCCAAATCTAAACTACTTCCTCGAACGATGCTTCCTATAGAACTTCCCCCGGTAACCAGAACGTCCACAGTGATGACAAGACTTTGGAGGTATGCGACAAGACAACTTGAAATGGTCTAACTGTCCATACCGATGGTACATCAAAAAGTGTTCTGACGAATTAAATGTTTAAACCAACAAGGAATAATTATTATAGACAAGTTCCTCTCATACACCACACTCTCCAGATGAAGAACCCTCACGAATGAAGAGAGGCACCAGATTTTCCAAGCACTTGCGCTTCAGATGCCAACTCCTTGAAGCGGCCGACCCATGCCTTTACATCCTTGGATTTGATCAATTGGATCAATTCAGACTTCAACAGCTACCACATCAACCCAAATCCAACCATGATGAGACATCAAACCTTCACTAGTCCAAAGCTGTACCCTCAAACAATCCTGAGGAAGAATGAACTTGAACAACCTTGAGAGTTCCCAACAACCTGAAGACACACTCTAATTCCACAAACCACACAACTGCCTCTAACTAATCTCAATAACATCGATGAACAGGAAACACTTGAAAGGAACTAGAATTGGGCATGACTCATTAACAACTTTCGGATACTTTTTCATGTGGCATATTCAGAACAACACATAGGGAACACAAACAAAACCGACATCAAACCAGAACACAATATAAATAAACACCCCAAGTCGAGACAATTGACATAGAAGTTAAATGTATATAAATAAAATCAAAAATATTTTTTTTAAAATCATCATTTTCATTTAAATTTCAAAACTGCTTTATTCCCAAGATCATTTTTCAAAAATAAGAAGCCATTTTTCACTGGTCAGAAATCTATTTTTCAGAGAAAAACCAATTTCTAATACCTTTATATTTCAAAAACCTACCGATGGCATACCATTAATCATCAAATGTGTGTCCATCCATTTCTATCCACATCATCCACGAACAAGTTCCCCCATGCATTTGTCGATCATACCCACACACATGAGATCCTCCATAAATAATACCAAGGGTCACACCAAGCCATCCTTTACCAACTCCATAAAAACACTGACTTTCAAACCAAAGATCCTTCAATTTAAAGACATATTGTCCCAATTTAAAACCATTTTACATAAAACACTTTCATTTAAAGATCTATGTTCATTTCCAAAATCGCACTTACACCAACCCAATACAAACAAAACACAATCCTCAACGATGCACCAAAATGAGGAACTAGAAGTCACAGTTAACCTGGAGACATGGTAGGGAGCCACGCCTAGGTAAGCAACAACAACTAGGAGGAACTTAAACCATGCACTCAGACTCCATATGGGTCACTACTCTTTGTGAGGTCACGAAATGACATTGGCTCGCATCCATTGTCATTCCTCAATCCAAAACAAAAGCAGAAGACTCAAATCCCAGATAACCTCTTGCAACTCGAGAACCAGTGCGAGCAAGAGTTCACGACGCTCTTTCGGCACTTACCTCTCGAGTCTTGACATTCCTAATCTCCAACTACCAGACACCCCAATTAACAATGTTTCCTTTGATACCATTGTTTCATGAACTAACCTGGGTCGACCCCGAACCTAAGACCTGATTCAGTCCACGACAAGTCCCACGGGGCGTTCCCGATCCCCTTAGGATTGAAACTAGTGATGGGCATCAAATGTAAACAAGTGGGAACGATTTGGCCTAAAAGAAAATAAAATATGTTGCAGAAATAAAAAGAACAATGAAAAATAATGAAATAAAAAAACAATAACTCTACTAACTTTACCATGACCAAAACTCCATGTGGCCCCTCGGGTCACCCGCCAAAAGCACAAACAACTTCGCTCAAGGTGAAAAAACTGAAGCTGGAACCTGCAGCAGAAGTAAAAACAAGAAAACACTATAGGTGTGAGTATTGAAATTCAATTGGATAGCCCAATAAATCTATTCCCAAAGTACTACCCTTAAATAAAGAATCTATTAATTTCAGGTTTGAAAAACATTACCTAAAATATGGGCTTTACATACACTTTTCATTCCTAATGCAAGTAGCAGTCCCTTTCCCTTATTCAAATTAAAAAAAACAAGTTTTAATGGTAAATGGGAAAAGTGCATTACATTTTTAAAACATTTTTCTCATCCAATTTAATATTTAAATTTATTTTTTTTATCCAATAGGAAAACCACACACAACACACAATGTGGGAAATGAAAATGTAACACACGAGGGACATCAACCGAACTAGGAACCTCGACTATCTGCCACAAACAATTAAGCACTGAAGGAAACATGGGTCGAACCTAGGAGCTCGTGGACAATACAGAACATACTATACATGTAACTCATCTTTAAGGAATGCCCTAACTCGCTGATGTCATAACTCCCTAACTCTCAACATATCCCTATATGGCATAACCGAGGGGCCCAATCCCCATAGCCGCAATAACACAGTAGTCCCCTCCTATGGGTCCACTATCCAGTGTGTAATCTAAACTAGTGCATCTTTTTTTCTTAGAATATTAACTTACTAGGCCAAGTTCCCATCTATATTTCTAAAAATGGTGTTCCATTCAATTCAAACACAAGTCATGCATATATATATAACCCAAACACATAACACTATCTGGAACCACCTCGTTTACCTCAAGGGTAGTCCCTTTCCATTGATATACATTTCACAAGGGAGGTCCTATACTGAGGAGCCTCCCAATTACATGGATCAGAACTGGGCAAGGAACCCAACCCAAGAAGGGTTTTACCAAAAATTATTTTAAACTGTCAAACATGCATTGGATAAATTTCACACATCAACCATTCAAAAATATTTATCTCAGAATTCCAACTGGGACTTTAGCTATACCCATCCCAATGTATATTCATCAAAATCATTTCTAAATCATCTTAAAAGTGCCAAACAACCTTTAAGTATTTCTCAAAGTGAAACCAACACATTCATTCACATGTCAAACCACTATTTAATAAAACATCATTTTTTATCAAAAATAAACATTTCACTTCAAATCGAAACCACACATGAAAATTCATAAATTAATTTTAAAAATCCAAACAGAATTTTCACCATGATGCGACAGTTCCTCACGAAAAATAATTTATATTCAATGAAAAAGAATAAATAGTTTCATTTGCAGTAAATAATTAATCTCAAAATAATTATTAAGTATTATTTATACTTTACCATAAATTAAATAAATAACAAGAAATTAATAATTTCTAAACATAACGGTAATTTCAATGGGGAAACTTACCTCGACTCGATGCTCGAAATACGACGATGCGACACGATTCAGATTGTTGCACAAGAACCTACACAAGCTCGTGACCGCAGTGTCATGGAATTCTTTTCCTGCATGCTGCAATAAAGGAAAGGCGTCTAAAAAACACATGAATGCTATTTTAAAATAACTCAATCAAAGAATCATCATAAATTTCACCTCGACACAGCAGCAAGTGGATCAGAAAAACCCAAACCACTGAACTTCGGTGGAAAACACTGAAACAACTGCGAAAATGACCAATGAAGTACAAAAACATTAACAGGGTCTCAAAAATACGAAAACATAGATTAAAAATATTTCAAATGATAGAAAAAAACAGCGCAAACCTCACCTTGGCACGGAGGTGTGCTCAACCGGCGAGGTCTCCAAAAAGGGTAAATGGCCGGAGAGAACACCGACAAAGGTTGCGAGAAGTCCAAGACGATGCCAGCAGGGCACGTGTTGGACGTAATGATACCAGCAGGCCGCGCGCTGGACGGAATGACACTGACGGGGTACGCACAAGTTGGGACGATGCTGGAAGGGCATGAGATGTCCGAGACGACGCTGGAAAGAGGTGGGGTCAGCAGGCAAGGCGCCGATAGAAGGCCTCCGCGGCACGGCGGCCGGCGAGGAGTGCCGAGCAGCGAGAGAGGCGCAGCCGACAGCAGGGTGAACCGGGAGCAGTGACGGGCGTGGCGCCCAGAGGCGCGGGGTTAGGGCAGCGGGAGCTGGCGGTGCAGCGCGGCTGGACAGGGGGGTGGGGGGGGGCACGGGGCGGCACAGACGGGAACAAGGGGGGCTGCGCGGGGCGGCTACGCAGGAGGAGATGGGGTCGCGCGGTGCATCGCGTGCCGCTGCGTGAGGGAGAAGGGGAGAAATGGGGGAGCGACGCACCCCATTAGGGTTAGGATTTATTTATTTATTTTTAATGAATCCAAATTAATAATAATAATAATAATAATAATAAACAAGGATTTTATTCACTTAATTTAAATTATAATATAAATAAAATATTTAATAATACCAATAACATTATAATTCACGAAATAATATTATTATTTTAACCATCGAGCGACCGCACGATCACCACTACCGATGCAGTTCCCACGCACCAGACTGAAACTCATCAAAAATAATTAAACATCAAAATTTTTTACCAACGCTAAAACCGAACCCTGAAGGGGATAACCAAAACCAATATATTATACAATAAAATAATTTAAAAAGGGTCGGGGTGTGACACCAATGCTGTGAAGGAAAAAACTACACAAATCAGAATGAATAGTAGAATAATTTAATGAAAACAAGAATGAATATAATAAAATTACTAAAATTTATAAATATAAAACATAATAGAGACTTATATAAATACTCAAATTCCTTAATAATTAACTACATTATATTCCAATCTCCCTGATCTATCCCATGTAAAATTCCACAAATCAACAACATGGTCCCTTACCCTTATCTACACTTACATACTTGAATTTAATCCAAGATACATACGGTATCCCATCCATGGTGTGAGTAAATCACAGTAGGTCGATACCACTATGTCTAATAAAATCCATTATGATAATATTTTAGCATGAAATAATGAAAAAACAAGGAATAAATTTAATTAATATATATTGATCATAAAAAATACCCATTATCCCACATGTTTTGGGTTGATAACCAATGTAATAAAAACCTGGTTCGGTACCCATTTAGGTTTTCTATCTAAGGATGGATTCTCCTACACATGGAAGGACCACCCCAGATGGTGGTTTATTTTCTTATTGAGAATAAATCACTCTAAGTAAATTTTGAAGAAATGGATACTTCCCTCCAAAATAATAATATCTCGCACTCAGTAATTTATGTGGCTATGAATCATTCACTTAGATTTCCAACAGAATCTTACTTTCTTTCCGTGGTAAGTTAGTATATTTAAGCATTTCTCTCATGAGGTAGTAAACTATGCATTATTACCGCATGTGTTAACATAAATCGTGATTCATTTATAGAAAACAATTACAAAAACCTTCCAACCATCAGTAATTAATCATGTCAATTTCATATAATATCAAATGCTATGAAAGAAATTCTCATGCCCAAAATCAAACATTAAATAAATAAATATATATATATATCAAAGATGATCAATTCATAATATTATAATTTATATTTCGGATTATTTCTATTAAATACAGGTTATCGATGATCCTTATAATTATATCTATCATGTTTCATTTATCATTTAACTCGCAATTAATTAACATTTATGTTTAAAAACTATTAAAAAGGTTATTATACAATAAACTATCACAATATTTATATGTTATGGAACATAATAATAAAAAAAATAAATGTAAATCAAAAATTTCAAATATATCTCACGGATCTAAGGTAAATCTTACCATGCCTCAACATGGTCCATGTTTAGATCACCTATTGGGTAGGCATAGAAGTCAATCAACATTCTTATGGATCCAACAATATACACTTTAAGGTCCAAAAATGAATCCTCAACGTTCATTCAATTTTCATTCACACCATGCCAACATGATCACATATATATAACATACTATGGATGATAAATTTACACAAAAGTGATAATATTTGGACCTCCCACCTCGAGAGTAGAGAAGAAAATAAAAAGCATCAAATCTATAATAGAGATAATATTCTACATTTCCTTCACTCTATAATTATGGAAGACAATATACACATGTATCCCTACCACTATTTTGAAGGGAATTACCAGAAAACACTATTGTAAGGGATTGATTTTCCTATTGAAAACAATGCTAGAGTGTTTTCAAATGGCCAGTCACAACTAGTACACAAGATTGTTTTCTAAAATATAATGAAATCATTTACTCAATTATTATTAACAATTATCATCATTCAAGGGTTAAAAAAACATAAAATAATCATCTCACGTGGTGATATGTTTTCAAGATGTGAGTATCTTTTCATTGAGTAATTTTTAAGGGGTGAATGGAATTCAAGGGGTGTCATAAATACATATATGAATTAAATTCATTTAGATTTTATGTTTGCGAATTAATTAATAGTGTTTATTGAATAAAACAGTTTTTTTTCAAGCGGTGAATTAATTTTAGTCATAGAATTTAATTCCAGAGGTGAATTAAGTTCAATGGTGAATCATATTCATGGAGTCTACCAATAAAAAATCATAAAGTAAATATAATTCATGGGGTATACTTGGATCAATATATTTCATGAAGATAATTAATGGGGTCCTCCTAGATTAAAGCACATCATGTATTCGGTTCACAAGGTGAAGTCATTTTATAGAGAGAAGTATCCTCGTATTCTTGTTGTACCCCTGAAACACATGAATCATCCAAGAACAAGGTTTGATAAATTAGGTCTAAACAAAGGTAAATACATCTCAAATAGGTTTGTCTTAAAATTTAAAGAGTGACATGACTGAAAAATGATTTTATGTTATATCCTCCCCATCTTAAAACACTTCATCCATGAGTTTCTCTATGTTTTAATGTAGGGTGGCAGAGAACATGTTCGGCCACTCTTCTCGCACATCAGAATCCATCTCCTAGATATCCTCTAGAACATGTCAATGCTTCTACTACACTCATACTATAAGAAAAATCTATCTATAGAGATATATATCAATATAATTCATCATACAGATAAGATTCTTCAAAAAGGTAGCATCAACATCCATCTCGACATCAACAACATCTATCACATGGGATGGTTTAGAATGATGTCGTTAAAATTTTGAAATTTTAAAAGAATCATTAATATCACAGTATAAATGAGTAATTTCTAAATGGTATATAACATTATTGACCCACTCAACTATATCAAAACCCCAAAAACACTAGGTCCTAATTTCCCTCAATTTCTGATTTTATGTTCCCCTTACTATGTAAAGTCGAAAAGAATTTTTTTTGACCAACCTCAAACATCATAGGTCGTCCTCAATGGTCATTTTACGACTTTATTGAATCTACATTGTCACTGACCACTTTATGATTAACAGAACCTTCTCTATTGTCTCATGTATGAGATTAAACACAACAAGAACTTACAAACATATCGATAACCAGAAAAATAGGGGAATGAAAATTTCATCCATACATGTATATGAAAGGATCCATTTGGATTGTGTCACGACCCGCCCTCGGGGCCCGTGCCGTGACTACCCCAAACCCGCCTTCCATAGGCCAGGGGCTGGAGACTAGCACCAAGACGTAAATACCGAAAAACAGGGAAGGCGTTGCCTTTCTAAAGTAAAAAAGAACCACAGAGTAAACAAGCAGAAAAGTAAACACAACGTAAAAACTGTAACAAGTTTTGCTGAAAGTAAAAGGGGTCGGAAATACAAGTCCAACTGTAAAGTACAACTGAAGGGAAAAACAGCAACTGAAAAGAAAAGCCGTAGCGTCGAGCCATCCTCTGGAAGTCCCACCTGAAGGGTGAGCACAGATAGCCGCCACAGCTCCTCGGTCCAGCCGTCCGCACAGAGCATGTCCTGCCCAGTGGTCCACCTCCAAGTACCATCCTGCTCCGCAAGCCTCCACCACGATCAGTGTTGTCTGTCGTCTGCAACCAACACAACGAAGTGCGGGCATAGCCCGTGCAGGGGTGAGTATAAGCTACTCAGTAGGGACCCTGAGACCCCTGAAGGACTCCCGAAATCCACAAAGGATAAACACAGGGGAAAGATACAATCATGAAGTAACAACCGACACTGCTTAGGTATATGCCCATACATATACCTAAGTCATCAATTCCCATTCGGCTCCAATATCCGAGCCCAAACACAACCCAGTCCACACAGGAAGGCAAAGTAATCCACATAGGATAGTTCAACACAATCCACAAAGGAGAGTAAATAGAAAATCCACACAGGATAGTTCAACAGAATCCAGAAAGGAGAGTAAACAGCAAATCCACATAGGATAGTTCAACACAATCCACAAAAGAGAGTAAACAGTAAATCCACACAGGATTGTTCAACACAATACACAAAGGAGAGTAAGCAAGATTCAGCTCCCACAGGTATACTTCGTCGAAAAGGTGAAAGGGATGATCAGATATAGTTACTGAATCATCTAAGCTGGGACCCACTTAGGATACTAGACCAGCTGTCTTCATTGATTCACCTATGTTGGGACCCACATAGGATACAAGACCAGCACTGAATCATCTAAGCTGGGACCCACATAGTACAAAAGACCAGTACAGCTGGGACCCACATAGGATACAAGACCAGCACTCTTCATTGATTCATCTATGCTGAGACCCACATAGGATACAAGACAAGCACTGAATCATCTAAGCTGGGACCCACATAGGATACAAGACCAGCACAGCTGGGACCCACATAAGATACAAGACAAGCACTCTTCATTGATTCATCTATGTTGGGACCCACATAGGACACAAGACCAGCACTGAATCATCTAAGCTGGGACCCACATAGGATACAAGACCAGCACAACTGGGACCCACATAGGATACAAGACCAGCACTCTTCATTGATTCATCTATGCTGGGACCCACATAGGATACAAGACCAGCACTGAATCATCTAAGATGGGACCCACATAGGATACAAGACCAGCACAATTGGGACCCACATAGGATACAAGATCAGCACTATTCATCGTCGCAGTCCACTGAGGATCTCTGCATAGTCGTCGTTGCAGTCCACTAAGAATCTCTGCACAGTCGTCGTCGTCGAAGTCGCAGTCGCAGCCAGCACTAGGGTTCCCACACACAGCAAGCTCATTCGGGAGGGTCCGCTCGACGAGCCGAGAGGCTGATACATCAATTGACACAAAGTCCGAATTTGATGTATCCAAAAGTTATCTATCGTCAACAGGAACTCAACGTCGCAAACGGTGCGTCAATCGGAAGCCCGGTCTGAGAGTTATTGGCTTTTTCGTCCCAGGGGCCCGGTTGGTTTTTAAGGCAAAACCAACCCGACCGTACTCCACCTGCGTCCAATCCTCGGGTGGAGTGAGCCAAAAGATCGGTCTCACTAAGAGGAATCCACCAAAGTCGACGGCACGTCAATCGGACATCCAGAGCTCAAGATATGAGTGTTTACGCTCCGAGGGCCCGGTTGGTTTCGTGTATGAACCAACCCGGCCGAACCCAAAGTATCCCTAAACCTTGAGTGAGATATACCGAAACGACTGTCTCGATCCAAGGATCACGTTGCCGCTGACGGCGCGTCGTTCAGAGGCCCGTGGCTCAAGTTACGGGAAAAAGACCGAAAACGGTCCGAAGACGGGGGGTCTGGGCCCGTGGCGACCCGACCCGACCCCCCCCCCCCCCCGGGGTTGGCCGAACCGGGTCGACCCGACCCGGTCGGACCCGGCTGGACCTGGTCCGGTCCGGCCAGGGCGCGGCCCGTCCGGTCGGACCGGCCTGGCTTGGCTCGGCCGTGCGGCCGAGCAGCTGGACGTCGCGGGGCGCCGCCCCCGCGGTTTGGAGGTGCTGCGGCCCCGCTTGGGGCCGCACTGGATCAATCGGACGCGGCATGTCGCCGCGTCCTGTGCAGGTGAGCCGGACCCGCACGGTCGCAAGTCCGTTGGCCGCCGCCGCCACGACGGCCCTGTCCGGCGGCACGCCGGGGCGCCGCCGCCTCTAGCTGCCGGTGTCGCCGGCCACTTCCGCGGGCCACCGGAGTTGCTCCAGTGGTCCGTCTTCCTTCCCATCTACGTCATTGTTCCTCCCGGGTTCCGTTCTTCACTGCAGAATCATCAAAACTCCCTTGCATCACGTTTTGTCGTCGCCCTCCAAATCCGCACAACCACGAAGAACGGCGGAGGGTTGTCGGGGCCGTGTTCGTTTGGCCTGCACCTTCCGCGTTAGATAAAAACAACGGGAGAATTATTAATCACATGAAAACATAACCAAGAACAATTTAGTAAAATAAAATTGTTCATGAAAATCCAGTTCTTTAATTTTAAAGAAACGTTTACAAGAGAATAAAATATTCACAACAACCCCTACCTCGTCAAGTCGTCGCCTGCAGGTTCTTCAAGGAATTGGGGATCGTCGCGTCGTCGCAGTATTCGGCGTCGCGTCGTCATGGAAGGGTGTCACGTCGATGAACTCCGAGGTTCAAGAAACAACAGATTTAATTATAAATAATTAAATCCTTCTTGAGTCAAAAACCACAAAGGAAGTTTAAAAAAAGAAACCTGAGATCTCTTACCTCAAGCAGTTGGTGATCGGAGATCGGGGCGGGGAAGAACGTCTCAGATGAAGCGTCGTCAAACTCCGAGGGTGATGGCGTTCTTCGCGTTCTTCGCGATCTTCGCGTTCTTCGCGAAGGAGGATGAAGGCTCAAGAATTCTATCAAATCCTCTCAACGTGTAATCCTCCAAATGTCGTGTTGGTCTTATTTTATTATTACGCCAACAAACGAAAAAGAGGTAAGTAACGACCCATTAATTAGTAGAATTAATTCAACGAAAGAAACTGACCATTTAATTCACGAATAAAACCGCCCAATTAATTGGTGCATTAAGAAATTAAGAAAACACGTCAGTTGACATTCATAATGACGGGTTTTCGCGTGTGCGTTACTTAGCGGAAAAGAAATGGTGGGGCTCGTGCGGGCCCCACCTCACAAATATCTACCAAGAGGGTAAGATATTTTTGGATAGCACCCTATCCGCATCAACTCAGCTTAAACAGCTTGAAGTGGTCTGTAAGCGGCATTAAGTGAAATAAAAATAAAATTGTCACACAACTTTATTTTATTTCATAACTTAAAACCCAAAATTTAAAAACCACAACCGAGAAAACGCAACACTGGAAGAGGCGTTTCTAAGCAAAAACCAGTGTTGCGATTCCATCGGGGCCCTCAAAATTCGATTCCGGGCACCGGTTCAAAAGTTAGAAAAACTTGCTCGTCCGTTCACTGAACGTACCCGAGCCAAACTTCGGAAAGTGATTCCGGGCACACCGGGCCTCGGAATCATGTGCCGTCAGAAGCTGCGTTCTGGTAAAATTCCAAAGAAAATTAAGAAAAAAATTTCCTTGAAATTTACGGGTCTTTACATTACTCCCACCATAGGGTTTTACATCCCCATAAAGCTTCACCACAAACTTAGGGATACAAAGGCGGTACTGAGCACGCATCTGAGCCTCTCTCTCCCAAGTGCTCTCCTGGAGGTTCTCGAGATGCCATCTGAAGCACACTAGAGGAATCGATCTTCCACGTAGGACCCGCTCCTGTCGATCCTCGATCTCTACTGGGACCTCCGCAAAAGTCGTCCGATCATCAAAGACCAGCTCTCCATTTTCAAGATTTGCGTCGGGTCATGCACGTATCTGATCTGCTGAGATACGTGGAAAATGTCGTGCACCCGGTGCAACTGAGGTGGTAGAGCCAGGTGATAACCCACCTCGCCAATTCTGCTGAGGACCTGGAAGGGTCCGATGAAGCATGGAGACATCTTGCCTCCTCGGCCAAATCTCTATAAACCTCGTCGAGGTGAGACACGCAAGAAGACGTGGTCTCCATCCTTGAACTCTAGTGGCCTACGCCTCCTATTAGCATAAGACTTCTGCCGGCTCTGAGCTGTCCTCATCCGCTCCTGGATGACCTGAACCTTCTCTGTCGTGGCCTGGACCATCTCCGGCCCTAGAAGTGCTGCAAGGATTTCTTCTTTTCCGATAAGAGAAATCTGGTCTCATCCCCTAGATGAACCACTTCCTTTGCCTAATACAGTCAATCCCGACATGGATGTTACTAATCCATACCAAGGATGACGTCGTAAGGCCTCGATGCTACTACTAAGAGATCCAACCGTTACTCTCGCCTCCAAGGGTTGAGTCACACTGTCGGCATCAGTGTGTGGTAACTGGGTCTCCTCCAGTAGATGTCTCACAAGTGAGGGTCAAGTCAATAGTCTAAACTGGAACCTCTTAGTAACAACACAAAAGAGGACATGAATGAAAACATCACAAAGGTAAGCGTCTTTTACTATTGCAGCTCATAATACAAAGACACTACACAACAACAACAAGGAACTAGAATTAAAAAGACGTATCCACTAGTTCCGCTCCTGTCCATCTGCTCCCAGAGCTCCATGATCGAAGGCCTCAGCTTCCTGAAGCTGAGCTCTCGCATGTCCACCAACTCCTTGCGGTCGGGGTGGACCGCCTGGTGGTGGTGGTGGCAACACCTCAAAGTGTTGCCCACCATCTGTTACTCGGCCAGCTCCTATGCCTCGTCCGCCTGCACCCTACGGACCACCATGGCCGAACCTCTGTTTGGGAGGTCCCTCTACCACCTGCTGCTCATCTGTAAGACGAGTCGGGCAGTATCGAGCCATGTGACCTCGCCCGCTGCATGCGTAACAATGCATGTCCCTCGTGTAGCTGTCTCTCCTTCGGGTGCCCCGCACAACCGAATCTTCATCCTGAGACTGCCCATCTGATGTTCTGGCCCGTTTGGACCTCTTAATCACCTGTCTACTGCCAACTGTAGAAGACCCTGCTACGGGCCGTCCTACGGAGGGCCCTGTCACTAGAGCCTGCTCGGCAAGAAAACTCTCCACTAGAAGGGCTCTCTCCAACACCTCTGCCTGTGTCTGAATGTTGAGGGAGATCATGGAATCCCTGATCTCATGCCTCAGTCCCTGCTCGAAGGTCCGGGCCCGGTAGAATGGGTACCTTACCATATTTGTGGAGTAGCACGAGAGATCAGTAAATCTTGCCGAGTACTGGGCCACTGTCATACTGCCCTGCCATAGCTGTACCAGCTCCTGGATGTGCACCGCACGGAGGGTGGCTAGGAAGAACTCTGAGCGGAAGAGGCTCTCGAAGTCCGTCCAGAGAAGAGATGCCTCATCGTGCACCTAGAGCATCAAGCTCCACCATCTTCCTGTTGCTGCGTGCAGCAGGCTCGCTGCGAGGATCACCATGAGGTCTGCTGGTGTCCTCACTAATCTGAAAACCCGTACGACCGCCTCCAGCCAGTCCTCGGCTGCCTGGGGGTCCGTCTCCCCACGAAACCTGGGTAGTCATTGGTGCTGGAACTCATGCAGAGCTCCAAGACGACGTGCATCGTTAGCGGTCGTGGTGGGAAGCATCGGTGGCTCGGCGGGTAAAGGTACCGTCGGTCCCTCTGCTGACAAGGAGCCCTGCACCGAGGCCCCGTCGCTCGGTGGGCTGTCATCACGATCCACTCTCAGAACCCTAGCTGGCTGCCGTCGTGGATCCATCCTGAAAAGAAACATGTGCGCCACGGTCAGAACTGTATACCTGGTGAGCTGACACAAGTAATCACAAAGAAAACATGAAACACACATGCAATCAATGTTTTCTTGAATTAAGTCGGAAATCAGAAGTCAGGGTCCTGGTGTACGGATACGTCGGCCGCCACACCAACGCTGGACTCCCCGGACTGATAACCACACTCAATACGCTAAACTCTATTTCTTCACATAGAAGAAAGATCAGGGTCTGCGGTAGAACAAACCACCTCTGATACCAATTTGTCACGACCTGCCCTCGGGGCCCGTGCCGTGACTACCCCAAGCACGCCTTCCATAGGCCAGGGGCTGGCGACTAGCACCAAGGCGTAAATCCCGATAAACAGGGAAGGCATTGCCTTTGTAAAGTAAACAAGCACCACAGAGTAAACAAGAGGAAAAGTAAACACTAAGTAAAAACTGTAACAAACTGTGCTGAAAGTAAAATGGGCCGGAAATACAAGCCCAACTGTAAAGTACAACTAAAGGGAAAAACAACAACTGAAAAGAAAAGTCGCAGCGTCAAGCCATCCTCTGGAAGTCCCACCTGAAGGGTGAGCACAGATAGCCTCCACAGCTCCTCGGTCCAACCGTCCGCACCGAGCACGTCCCGCCCAGTGGTCCACCTCCAGGTACCTTCCTGCTCCGCAAGCCTCCACCACGATCAGTGTTGTCCGTCATCTGCAACCAACACAACGAAGTGCAGGCATAGCCCGTGCAGGGGTGAGTATAAGCTACTCAGTAGGGACCCCGAGGCCCCCGATGGTCTCCTGAAATCCACAAAGGATAACCACAAGGGAAAGATACAATCACGAAGTAACAACCGACACTGCTTAGGTATATGCCTATACATATACCTAAGTCATCAATTCCCGTTCGACTCCAACATCCGAGCCCAAGCACAACCCAGTCCACACAGGAAAGCAAAGTAATCCAAATAGGATAGTTCAACACAATCCACAAAGGAGAGTAAACAACAAATCCACACAAGATAGTTCAACACAATCCACAAAGGAGAGTAAACAGCAAATCCACACAGGATAGTTCAACACAATCCACAAAGGAGAGTAAACAGTAAATCCACACAGGATAGTTCAACACAATCCAGAAAGGAGAGTAAAGAAGATTCAGCTCCCACAGGTAAACTTCGTCGAAAAGGTGAAAGGGATGATCAGATATAGTTACTAAATCATCTAAGCTGGGACCCACTTAGGATACTAGACCAGTTGTCTTCATTGATTCACCTATGCTGGGACCCACATAGGATACAAGACCAGCACTGAATCATCTAAGTTGGGACTCACATAAGATACAAGACCAGCACAGCTGGGTCCCACATAGGATACAAGACCAGTACTCTTCATTGATTCATCTATGCTGGGACCCACATAGGATACAAGACCAGCACTGAATTATCTATGCTGGGACACACATAGGAAAGAAGACCAGCACAGCTGGGACCCACATAGGATACAAGACCAGCACTCTTCATTGATTCATCTATGCTGGGACCCACATAGGATACAAGCACTACGGGAAAAAAGGCCATTTGCGACGGGTTATTTGCGACGGGAATAAATCCCATCTCAAATAGTCCTGTTAAAAACTTATTTGCGACGGGGTTATTTGCCTGTCGCAAATAAGTAGCCTTTTGCGACGGGACAGCTTTCCCCGTCGCAAAAGGACTGGCGCGGTTTGCGCGCCAAATCGCGGGAAACTTATTTGCGACGGGGGAATATTCCCGTCGCAAATAACCGACGGCGGTAAAAGGTATTTGCGACGGGAATATTCCCCCGTCGCAAATAGTATGTCGGCAGGTGGTTATTTGCGACGGGTCCCGTCGCAAATAACTATTTACCCGTTGACCGTAATAAATGTTGGCTAAGGTATTTGCGATGGGTACCCTCGCAAATAATACTATTTGCGACGGGATACCCGTCGCAAATGGGCCCGTCGCAAATAATCTAACCTATAAATACCCCCATCCGTTTTTTTCATTTCATTCTCATTCTCTATCTTCTCCTTCTCTCAAAATTATATTTCTAGAGTTCAGTTTTTCTCCAGTTTAATTTTTTTCTCCGGAGCTGATATTAAAGTTTTGAAGAACGATCAGAGCAGATCAATTTTCAAGGTATTTATGTTCATTTTAATTTAATATTTATTTTTAATTTTTTATTAGTTTCAATTATTCTTAATTAGTTGTAATTTAATTATGTTTACATTGTTTTATTACTTAATAAATTTAAATTATTAGTATTGTTCATAGTTAATGGTAATTAGGAATAATTAGTAATAATTTTTAATAATTAAGAATAAATATTAATAATTAGTAATAAATACCAATAATTAGGAATAATAACATTATTACATTATTAGTCTATTTTATTATTAATATTAAAATAATATAATTATATATATATATACAATTCTCTTTTCATATGTGTGTTTGCTGTCTTCACATGTATTATTTGTATGTGGAGATAGAAAACGCACAGATGAAAGGAGAATTCTATATAAATTAGAAAATTATATTATTTTAATATTAATAATATAATATATTAATAATGTTATTATTTGTAATTATTGGTAATTATTCCTAATTATTGATTATTATTCATTTAATTACTAATAATTAGGAACAATTATCAATAATTATCAATAATTAAGAATAATTAGTAATAATTAGTAATAATTACCAATAATTAGTAATAATTAGTAATAATTATCAACAATTAGTAATAATTACCAATAATTAGTAATAATTACCAATAAGTAGTAATAATTACCAATAATTAGTAATACTTACCAATAATTTGGAATAATTACCAATAGTTAACAATAATTAGTAATAATTAGTAATAATTACCAATAATTACCAATAATTAGTAATAATTAGTAATAATTACCAATAATTTCCAATAATTAGTAATAATTAGTAATAATTAGGAATAATTAGTAATAATTAGTAATAATTAGTAATAATTAGTAATAATTAGTAATAATTAGTAATAATTAGTAATAATTAGTAATAATTAGTAATAATTAGTAATAATTAGTAATAAGTAGTAATAATTAGGAATAATTAGGAATAATTAGTAATAATTAGGAATAATTAGGAATAATTAGGAATAATTAGGAATAATTACCAATAATTACCAATAATTCCCAATAATTACCAATAATTACCAATAATTACCAATAATTAGTAATAATTAGCAATAATTACCAAAAATTAGGAAAAATAAGGAATAATTAGGAATAATTACCAATAATTAGTAATAATTAGTAATAATTAGTATTAATGACCAATAATTAGTATTAATTACCAATAATTAGTAATAATTACCTATAATTAGTATTAATTACCAATAATTAGTATTAATTACCAATAATTAGTAATAATTACCAATAATTAGTAAGAATTAGGAATAAGTACCAATAATTAGTAATAATTACCAATAATTAGTAATAATTAGTAATAATTACCAATAATTAGTAATAATTACCAATAATTAGTAATAATTAGTAATAATTAACAATAATTAGTAATAATTACCAATAATTACCAATAATTAGTAATAATTAAAAATACTTACCAATAATTAACAATAATTGCCCATAATTACCAATAATTGCCAATAATTACCAATAATTAGTAATAATTAACAATAATTGCCAATAATTACCAATAATTGCCAATAATTACCAATAATTGCCAATAATTAGTAATAATTGCCAATAATTACCAATAATTGGTAATAATTACTAATAATTCCCAATAATTCGTAATAATTAATAATAAATATTAATAATTACCAATAATTAGTTATAATTATTAATAATTAGTAATAATTACTCATAATTAGTAATAATTACTAATAATTCGTAATAATTACTAATAATTAGTAATAATTACTAATAATTAGTAATAATTACTAATAATTAGAAATAATTACTAATAATTAGTAATAATTACTAATAATTAGTAATAATTACTAATAATTAGTAATAATTACTAATAATTAGTAATAATTAGTAATAATTAACAATAATTAACAATAATTACTAATAATTAGTAATAATTAGTAATAATTAGTAATAATTAGGAATAATTAGTATTAATTACCAATAATTAGTATTAATTAACAATAATTAGTAATAATTACCAATAATTTGTAATAATTACCAATAATTAGTAATAATTACCAATAATTAGTAATAATTACCAATAATTAGTAATAATTACAATATTTACCAATAATTACCAATAATTACCAATAATTACCAATAATTACCAATAATTAGTAATAATTACCAATAATTACCAATAATTGGTATTAATTAACAATAATTGGTAATAATTACCAATAATTGGTAATAATTACCATTAATTAGTAATAAATAGTAATAAATACCAATAATTAGTAATAATTAGTAATAATTACCAATAATTAGTAATAATTACCAATAATTAGTAATAATTACCAATAATTAGTAATAATTACCAATAATTAGTAATAATTACCAATAATTAGTAATAATTACCAATAATTATTAATAATTAACAATAATTATTAATAATTACCAATATTTATTATTAATTACCAATAATAAGTATTAATTACCAATAATTAGTATTAATTACCAATAATTAGTATTAATTACCAATAATTAGTAATAATTACCAATAATTAGTAACAATTACCAATAATTAGTAATAATTAATAATAATTACCAATAATTAGTAATAATTAGTAATAATTACCAATAATTGCCAATAATTACCAATAATTCCCAATAATTAGTAATAATTGCCAATAATTAGTAATAATTGCCAATAATTACCAATAATTGGTAATAATTACTAATAATTCTCAATAATTAGTAATAATTAATAATAAATATTAATAATTACCAATAATTAGTAATAATTATTAATAATTAGTAATAATTAATCATAATTAGTAATAATTACTAATAATTAGTAATAATTACTAATAATTAGTAATAATTACTAATAATTAGTAATAATTACTAATAATTAGTAATAATTACTAATAATTAGTAATAATTAGTAATAATTAACAATAATTAACAATAATTACTAATAATTAGTAATAATTAGTAATAATTAGTAATAATTAGGAATAATTAGTATTAATTACCAATAATTAGTATTAGTTTACAAAAATTAGTAATAATTATTAATAATTAGTAATAATTACCAATAATTAGTAATAATTATTATTAATTACCAATAATTTGTATTAATTACCAATAATTAGTATTAATTACCAATAATTAGTATTAATTACCAATAATTAGTATTAATTACCAATAATTAGTAATAATTACCAATAATTAGTCATAATTAACAATATTTACCAATAATTACCAATAATTACAAATAATTACCAATAATTACCAATAATTAGTAATAATTAACAATAATTACCAATAATTGGTTTTAATTACCAATAATTGGTAATAATTACCAATAATTGGTAATAATTACCAATAATTATTAATAATTAGTAATAATTACCAATAATTATTAATAATTAGTAATAATTACCAATAATTAGTAATAATTACCAATAATTAGTAATAATTACCAATAATTAGTAATAATTACCAATAATTAGTAATAATTACCAATAATTTGTAATAATTAACAATAATTAGTAATAATTACCAATAATTAGTATTAATTACCAATAATTAGTAATAATTAACAATAATTGCCAATAATTACCAATAATTGCCAATAATTAGTAATAATTGCTAATAATTAGTAATAATTGCCAATAATTACCAATAATTGGTAATAATTATAATAATTCCCAATAATTAGTAATAATTAATAATAAATATTAATAATTACCAATAATTAGTAATAATTATTAATAATTAGTAATAATTACTCATAATTAGTAATAATTACTAATAATTAGTAATAATTACTAATAATTAGTAATAATTACTAATAATTAGTAATAATTACTAATAATTAGTAATAATTACTAATAATTAGTAATAATTACTAATAATTAGTAATAATTAGTAATAATTAAAAATAATTAACAATAATTACTAATAATTAGTAATAATTAGTAATAATTAGGAATAATTAGTATTAATTAGCAATAATTAGTATTAATGAACAATAATTAGTAATAATTACCAATAATTAGTAATAATTACCAATAATTTGTAATAATTATTATTAATTACCAATAATTAGTATTAATTACCAATATTTAGTATTAATTACAAATAATTAGTATTAATTACCAATAATTAGTAATAATTACCAATAATTAGTAATAATTAACAATATTTACCAATAATTACCAATAATTACCAATAATTACCAATAATTACCAATAATTAGTTATAATTACCAATAATTACCAATAATTGGTATTAATTACCAATAATTGGTAATAATTACCAATAATTGGTAATAATTACCAATAATTGGTAATAATTACCAATAATCAGTAATAATTAGTAATAATTACCAATAATTAGTAATAATTAGTAATAATTACCAATAATTAGTAATAATTACCAATAATTAGTAATAATTACCAATAATTAGTAATAATTACCAATAATTAGTAATAATTACCAATAATTAGTAATAATTACCAATAATTAGTAATAATTACCAATAATTAGTAATAATTAACAATAATTAGTAATAATTACCAATAATTAGTATTAATTACCAATAATTAGTATTAATTACCAATAATTAGTATTAATTACCTATAATTAGTATTAATTACCAATAATTAGTAATAATTACCAATAATTAGTAATAATTACCAATAATTAGTAATAATTAATAATAATTACCAATAATTACTAAAAATTAGTAATAATTACCAATAATTACCAATAATTAACAATACTTACCAATAATTACCAATAATTACCAATAATTAGTAATAATTACCAATAATTAGTAATAATTACCAATAATTAGTAATAATTACCAATAATTAGTAATAATTACCAATAATTAGTAATAATTACCAATAATTAGTAATAATTACCAATAATTAGTAATAATTACCAATAATTAGTAATAATTACCAATAATTAGTAATAATTAGAAATAATTAGTAATAATTACCAATAATTACCAATAATTACCAATAATTACCAATAGTTACTAATATTTACCAATAATTACAAATATTTACCAATATTTACCAATATTTACCAATAATTAGAAATAATTACCAATAATTAGAAATAATTACCAATAATTATAAATAATTACCAATAATTTAGAATAATTACCTCCACGAGGCATGGGAGGTGGCCATGCGTGATCACCTTCGTCAGTTTTTGCACAATTTAAGAAAAGCTGCGATGAAGAAAGAAGGAGTGTCAGATTTTGACAAGTCATGTAGAGCGCACCGACCAGAGTATATTTCATCCCATGTATGGGATGGATTATGTGCGCACTAGTTGAGTGGTGCCTTTTAGAGGAGATCATCGGTGGGGAGGCAGAATCGGGGGAGACAGGAGGTGACTCATCGAGCTGGGAGTCGTTCTTTCAGTACTCATAGACAGCATCTGGTACGTACATTATTTATAAATATTTTATATAACTATAAATATTAAAAGTTTATTTTTTCTTCTTATAGGCTGTCGAGCACCCCGATATTACAGAGTACGACGTATATCAGAGGATGTATAGTGATCCTGCTACTGGGGAGCTCAGAGGTGATCGTCAGCATCACATCGTGGTCAGTATTATTTGTTTTCAAGTTTAAAAATTAACTGTATATAATATATTCACAATTTTAATTTTAAATTGCAACTATAGGAGTCATATGAGGCCGCAACGTCACAGGCCCGGCCTGAGAGTCAGGCCGAGTCATCAGATCAGACCACTGCCTGTCAGTTTGATGAGGCGGCATGGATGCAGGCCACCCAGTATGCCTTCGAGAAGGGCCGGGTAGTTGGTATCGACTCTCGACTGACTCCCGGAGATTATTATGGCAGTGCTGTGATGTCGGCGTCCAGCTCGAGAGGAGCTCGTGCATCTTCTTCTACTACACAGTATGAGGATCAGTTGCGATCTCAGACTACACAGATGGAGAGTCTCCGACAGGAGCAGGAGCAGATGCGTCAGCAGCATGAGGAGGAGCGTCGACTCCAGCAGCAGTTGTACGAGGAGCAGACGAGTCGGTGGCAGCAGCAGCATCAGGAGCAGATGGAGTACATGCGCCGACTCACTCATGCTTTAGGGATGGAGTTTCCTCCACCACCATCTGCAGATCCCCCACCTCCCCCCTCCTTCAGATTAGAGTTTGTATTTATATTATAAAATTTGGGAAATCAAAATATTTTTTTTCTATTATTAGTTTTTGTCTCATTATAAAATATTAATAATATTATATTTTTAAATAACAATATTAATATGAATAATAATATTATTTATATTTTATAATATTAAAATATATATATATATTAAAATTTTATAATATTATAATTTAAATATATTTTTTGTAATACTTGAATTATTTTAATATTTGAATGTAAAATAATTCTATTATTTTTATATTAATTAAAATAACTTATTAATATTTTTTTTATTTATGAATTATAATTATAATATTATTATATTAATTAAATCATTTATTAATATTCTATTATTTTATATTTTTGAATTATAATTCTATTATTATTATTA
The DNA here is from genome assembly GCA_963277665.1 of Viscum album. Taxonomy (NCBI): domain Eukaryota; kingdom Viridiplantae; phylum Streptophyta; class Magnoliopsida; order Santalales; family Viscaceae; genus Viscum; species Viscum album. Next base: position 25,120,643 of record OY728154.1, read on the forward strand.
TATTAATTAAAATAATTAATTATTTTTATTTGTAAATTATAATTCTATTATTATATTAATTAAAATAATTTATTAATAATTTATTTTTTTATTTTTTTATAGTATTTGCGACGAGATACTATGCCCGTCGCAAATACTAGTATTATTAATAGTTTTTTATTTTTTTTAAAAATAGTTTTTGCGACGGGATACTATGCCCGTCGTAAATACTAGTATTATTAATAGTTTTTCATTTGTTTTAAAACATATTTTTAGCGACGGTACCGTCGCAAAAACTATTTTAAAAGTTTTTTACAAAAATACGGAATACTATTTGCGACGGGGAGAATGACCGTCACAAAAAAAAGCTTTAGCGACGGGCCCGTCGCAAATAAGTGTTGTTGCGACGCCATTTTCAGCAACGGGCTATTTGCGACGGGCCCCCGTCGCAAAAAGCCATTTGCGACGGGATCCCGTCGCAAATGCCCCGTCGCAAATACCTGTTTTTCTAGTAGTGAAGACCATCACTCTTCATTGATTCATCTATGCTGAGACCCACATAGGATACAAGACCAGCACTGAATCATCTAAGTTGGGACCCACATAGGATACAAGACCAGCACAACTGGGACCCACATAGGATACAAGACCAACACTCTGCATTGATTCATCTATGCTGGGACCCACATAGGATACAAGACCAGCACTGAATCATCTAAGCGGGACCCACATAGGATACAAGACCAGCACAGCTGGGACCCACATAGGATACAAGACCATCACTATTCATCATCGCAGTCCACTGAGGATCTCTGCACAGTCATCGTCGCAGTCCACTGAGGATCTCTGCACAGTCGTCGTCGTCGAAGTTGCAGTCGCAGCCAGCACTAGGGTTCCCGCACACAACAAGCTCGTTCGGGAGGGTCCGCTCCACGAGCCGAGAGGCTGATACATCAACTGACACAAAGTCCTAAGTTGATGTATCCAAAAGTTCCGTATCGTCAACACGAACTCAACGTCGCAGACGGCGCGTCAATCGGACGCCCGGTCTAAGAGTTATTGGCGTTTTCGTCCCAGGGGCCCTGTTGGTTTTTAAGGCAAAAACATCTGGACCGTACTCCACCTGCATCCAAACCTCATGCGGAGTGAGCCAAAAGATCCATCTCACTAAGAGGAATCCACCAAAGTTGACGGCACGTCAATCGGACGTCCGGATCTCAAGATATGAGCGTTTTTGCTCCGAGGGCCCTGTTGGTTTCGTGTACGAACCAACTCGGCCGAACCCAAAGTTTCCTGAAACCTTGAGTGAGACATACTGAAACGACCGTCTCGATCCAAGGATCGCGTTGCCGCTGACGGCGCATCATTCGGAGGCCCGTGGCACAAGGTACGGGCAAAAGACCGAAAACGGTGCGAAGACGGGGGGTCTCGGCCCAGGGTGACCCGACCCACCCCCCTGGGGTCGACCCGGCCCGGTCCGACCCGGCTGGACCCGGTCCGGTCTAGCCAGGGCGCGGCCCGGCCGGTCGGACCGGCCTGGCTCCGCTCGGCCGAGCGTCCGAGCAGCTGGACGCCGCGGGGCGCCGCCCCCGCGGGTTGGAGGTGCCGCGGCCCCGCGTGGGGCTGCACTGGATCGATCGGACGTGGCATGTCACCGCGCCCTGTGCGGGCGAGCCAGACCCGCGCGACCGCGGCTGAAGCCACGACGGCCCTGTCCGGCACTGCCGGCCGCTTCCGCGGGCCCCCGGAGTTGTTCCGGTGGTCCGTTTTCCTTCCCGTCTGCGCCGTTGTTCCTCCCGGGTTCCGTTCTTCACTGCGGAATCATCAAAATTCCCTTGCGTCACGTTTTTCCGTTGCCCACCAAATCCGCACAACCACGAAGAATGGCGGAGGGTTGTCGGGCCGTGTTCGTTTGGCCCGAACCTTCCGCGTTAGATAAAAACAACGGGAGAATTATTCAACACATGAAAACATAACCAAGAACAATTTAATAAAATAAAATTGTTCATGAAAATCCGGTTCTTTAATTTTTAAGAAACGTTTATTGGAAAATAACATATTCACAACAACCCCTACCTCATCAAGTCGTCGCCCGCGGGTTCTTCGCGGAATTGGGGATCGTCGCATCGTCGCGGTATCTGGTGTCGCGTCGTCGTGGAAGGGTGTCGCGTCGACGAACTCTGAGGTTCAAGAAACAATAGATTTAAATATAAATAATTAAATCCTTCTTGAGTCAAAAACCACAAAGGAAGTTTAATAAAAGAAACCCAAGATCTCCTACCTCAAGCAGTTGGTGATCAGAGATCGGGGCGGGGAAGAACGTCTCGGATGAAGCGTCTTCAAACTCCGAGTGTGACGGCGTTTTCGCGTTCTTCACGTTCTTCGCGTTCTTCACGTTCTTCGTGAAGGAGGATGAAGGCTCAAGAATTCTATCAAAGCCTCTCAACGTGTAATCCTCCAAATTTCGTGTTGGTCTTATTTTATTATTACGCCAACAAACGAAAAAGAGGTAAGTAACGACCCATTAATTCGTAGAATTAATTCAACGAAAGAAACTGCCCATTTAATTCACGAATAAAACCGCCCAATTAAATGGTGCGTTAAGAAATTAAGAAAACACGTCAGTTGACTTTCATAATGATGGGTTTTTTCGGGTGCGTTACTTAGCGGAAAAGAAACGGTGGGGATCATGCGGGCCCCACCTCACAAATATCTACCAAGAGGGTAGGATATTTTTGGATAGCACCCTATCCGCATCAACTCAGGTTAAACAGCTTGAAGTGGTCTTTAAGCGGCTTTAAGTGAAATAGAAATAAAAATGTCGCACAACTTTATTTTATTTCATAACTTAAAACCCAAAATTTAAAAACCACAACCGAGAAAATGCAACCCCAGAAGAGGCCTTTCTAAGCAAAAACCGGCGCAGCGATTCCATCGGTGCCCTCAGAATTCGATTCCGGGCACCGATTCAAAAGTTAGAAAAACCCGCTTGTCCGTTCACTAAACGTACCCGAGCCAAAATTAGGAGAGTGATTCCAGGCACACCGGGCCTCGGAATCAGGTGCCGTCAGAAGCTGCGTTCTTGTAAAATTCCAAATAAAATTAAGAAAAACATTTCCTTGAAATTTACATGTCTTTATAGATTGATTCTAAGATGTTGTTATAATAGGAAAAATCAATGACTGCAAACTTTTCCTCCCATGAACTACCAAAATCTAAAACATAGGCTCACATAATATCCTCCAAATTCTTAATAGTCTGTACATATTTGTAATTAGTCTAAGAATTATAGTCTTGAATCATAATATCCTACGAACTCAATGAACTTTATATACAATTCATAAACTGATAAGTGAAATGATGATCTTGATCAGAAAAAATTCTCCTTGGAAGACGGTGTAATTTAAAAATCTCACTCATATAAAGACAACCCAAATCATGAAAGGTGATGGTTTATGAAATATGAATTATGTTTTTTAACTTCTTTAGTTGATCAAAAATAACTCATACAACATCATTGTTTTGAGATTTTTAGTAAATTTTTATCCCAAAATCGATAGTGAAAATATCCCACATATACTCTGTAATGGGAAGGGACAAAAATAGCCCCGAAGGATCCTGATGCGTGACCATAACCTACTTAAAAATGAATTATCTCTCCCTCAATATATATTTCCCTTTATTTATCCTTGAAAAATTATTCGTCATTTGGAAATCATGAAACTTAATGTTCAAACATAGTTGTACAACTTGTCTTGAAGAATGAGACTCTCTTATTATGTCCTCCAATAAGCATATAGGATCCCATATTCATAAATGGAAAATAATAACATAACTAATACTAAGATATAATCCTAGTGGAACCTATAGAAAATACTTTCTTTCCCACAATGATAATCCCTCTGGATCAGATAAATGGTCTTACATGATCTAGTCAAGAAGCATAGTTATAACATATGATGAAGTAAGAGGTACTCTTCCCCAGAATTCATGAAAATCTTTGTATATGTCAATAAAGAGTTCAATTAACCTTTACTCATTGTATAAAAAATCATTGCCTCTATCTTTATATTCCTTCTCATGTTATCATAAAAAATGATTCCCTTTCACAATGATTAATCCAAATCACTATAAAATAAATGTATATACTCATCCCACCTTCTATGATGATGAAATATCTCTCAACGAAAAAATATGTACATTAGGATATTTTGGTCCATTTACACCCCAAAACACTATCTAAAAAGATTTTACCTATAGTATCATTAGTTGTGTACCACCTTAACTAACTTTTGATCATGATTAGGACAATTCCTCTTATGTGGTCTCAAGTGTCTTGATCCAAAAAGATCCACACTGACCTCCTTCATCAAAAATAATTTTATTCAAACTCAATATGTTTAATAGTCCCATGTATACTTCATATCAGTTTTATAAAGGCAATTATAGGATCTATGTTTATAGTTCTCGACATATCTTGTAAATTACAATTATAAGTATATATCCAAACAAACATCACACATTTCAGGTATAGAGCAGACATAAATGATTCTAGATAAAATGATGTAGTGGAAGAGGTGCCACCAATAACATTCATGAACCACAAAACTCTAAATGTCAATTATATGCATGGGACACTCCCATGTTAACAAGGATGAATCCTCCTATGACCCCACAACAACTATAATATATGAGATAATAAATCCAAGAAGTGAATAAAATCATTCAAAATAAAGAATTTGGATAGATTTGCATAATGATTACACTCAACTGGTATACTAAGGATGATTTCAAAATGTTGGGAATGGTCATCTATAGACTAGGATTATACTAATAAGTCATCAATGAAAGCTGCCACTAATTATTCTATGAAATGATGAAAGATCAAATTCATCAAGTGCATGAATACGATAACCGCATTAATCAAATTGGATAACATCACTATAAAATCGTATAATCCATACATACTATTAAATGAAGATTGAGGCATTTTTGATGGTCTCACCCTAAATAAGTTATTCCATGAACTCATGTTAATCCTAGAAAAATACTGTAATTAGTCAGCTGATCAATAATATCATAAATTCATAGAATGGGATACCCGTTATTAACTATCATATAGTTTAGTATCTGGTAATCCATATATCTAGAAAATATCCCATCAGTATTCTTGGAGAATCGAACTACATAATCTCATATAGATATTCTCATAGTTATGATACACATGGATTATAATTATTCCAAATGATCTTTTATCTCAGGATTCTTTGTTGGTATCATCCTATAATCTGGTATAGAAATGTGAACTCCTTCCGAATCAAAATAAATATGGAACTCGATCTTCCACTTTGGTTGTAAATCTGAGAACTTATCAAGAAACACATTGTAAAAAATGGTCCACCATTGGAGGAAAAGTTTCATACTCCATTCCAACATCATCTAGAACAAGTTTATATATCTAATATGTGATACAATCCAATATATACTGAATTGGTACTCCATGACCTACCTAAAGATCAAACCGAACCTAGAGATTATAGCATGGATTGTATAGAGATAGAAAGGTAGATATAATCTGATAATCATAAAAATGATTATAATATTCAAACTATAATAAATACCAAGGATAAAATCAAAACATATCCTTTTAAACACTAATATTTCCCAATGGAAATGATATACAACAATTTCAAGAGGACACCCCTTGAAATGATTGATGCCCTCTGACTACACACTCAATGGTATTTGGATGGTCATGAATCCCACTATGACCTATAAAGCAAAACCAAAACCATTTAAAAAAATAAATGATTAAAAATAATTTTTTACACCTTTATAAAATACTAAAAATAATGTAATTGATATACAAATCATACCTCTGACAGTATAAGTTCCTACATTAAAACTTATAGAATCTAGTTGTATATCATTAAACGGGATCACCCATATACCATTGGATCCAATATAACCCCATGTCACATTCTATCTTATAGGTATTACAAATCCAACATTTTGGTTCTTGTAATGTCCCCAGGTCTAGCACAGGCTTACGTAGACAAAAATTGTTATTTATGAGACCTTAATCACGCCTCCCCATATGTGAGAGGTTGCTGAATATAAGAGGGATTGGGATGATTATAACAGGTAGTCTATACCCCATAGAATACGGTTACAACATAAAATAATAATCAAATAATAATGATATTTTAGTAATGAAGAATATAAAAAACAATAAATCATATAACTCGAATATAAATGACAAAACAAATAAAAAAATATGTATCATACAATGATAGGATGTAGGGAATCTATATATAAAATTGAAAAAAATAAAAACTATCAGTTGACTAAAAATAATACCTAATGTCCATGGTCCTGGAACCCACTTCGGAAGAAACTCTGAAAATCCCATCCAACAAGAAACGAATCAATACAGAGGTCCCCTACACATGTCCAAAACCGATATCTATATAATCTTCTCATGTACCAAATGACAACCTGATTAAGGTGTGAGGAAAACATTGTAGGTTTGAACTGCCATTTCAAAACAATACTAGTTTGATTATAAGTGTATGTAAGAAAGCGATAAATAGTTAGGTTAATTGACCAATTAATATAATAATTTAATCATCCTTCTTCAACACCATATAATATTGGATTAACTATGTAGCATAACCATGCCAATCCAGAACCACATAAAAATGAAAAATTCATATAAATATGGGGCATGAATCTAATAGAATTATTTTATCATGGAATTGGTTGATCCCAATATATATAGCCATTATAGAATGTAATCAGGTAGAGCCTACTCAATATAATCATTACAGTATAGTACTTAAAAGAGTCCAATCAATATAATCATTACATCCTGAGACTGGGTGGATCATATCCAATATAATCAATTAATCATTTAATTGGGTAGATCCTAATATGTATAATAATTACAACATTGGACTAGTCATATACTTATTAATATGAGCTTTAAAACATGGTAATGGGAAGATCTTATTAAATATAATCATTGAAACATGTGACTTGGATGATTCTACTCAATATAAAAATTACATCCTGGGGATTGGCTAAGCCGAGTCAATATTATAATTACAATATTTTAACCTAACAATTTATAACATAAAGGACATCACAATATCACATCTTAAGCATCAATGGTTAATTATTCAAGATACCATTTCCCATTAAATAATTGTTTCATTTATATCTTAAATGATGCATTGTAATTTCATTTACTATTAGAAAATTAACTAGGGAATAATTATCATGCAATCATCAAATGACTAATTTCATGCTAAACTCAACATAAAAAATTATCCATGATCTTATTAATCAATGGTTTAACCACCAAATGGTTATATATAGTCCATGTCGCATTAACCATTGAATCCAATGAGATCCAATCAATTTTAAAAATGCATGATTTACAATAAATCATCTCAAAATATATAGTGCTCGTTACATTCGAATGATAAAAAAATTTCATATACATGAAAGTTAAACATACTATAGGGTTAGGATTAGACCCCCTACAATAACCTAGATATAAAGGAAATGCATCCAATGACATTAACTATTAAGTTAGAAGGTTCAAATGATCAAAAGAAGAACATATAACAAACTACATCAAGAGAAACCCGATTCCATAACCTAGATCAAAAGAAAACACCACCCTAATAGAATAATGTTATATGGGAAAGAGAAACCAAAAAATACACTTACCATGGATTTATAATCAAATCATGACATCTAGAGGTGGTGAAATTTATTTAGAAACTCATGTTGCCAACTAGGACATGAAAAGAGTAAATTTTACACAAACCAATTAAAGAATAAAAGGTAATACGAATATAATATATATTCGTTCGAGACCAACATGGAGTTAAGCCCTTCACATCATGTATTTATTAATTAATGAAACATTCTTGAAAAAATGCCTCACTTTTATATTTTAACCCCAGTTTAATTTTACAATATTTGAGTAGTTTAGATGATGTATTACAACATGAAACCCTACAAGAGTTCATGGAATATGCATGAGAATCTACACATCATGTAACATATTCATTATTTTTAATTATCCACTGGGAAGTTCTCTGACAAATTTATTAAAAATAGGTCTTAACACCTCCAAAAAATTAAAATCCATGACAAAAAATAATAAAAAATTAAAAAAGATTATAACGAGACTATATTATTTCAAAGAGACATACATCCAAAATTTTTTGGTAATTTTACACAATAAATTATCTCTATAGCCGAACAATACTAATCCACCAAGGATCAATGAATAACTCGAATATGGATATATTAGATCTCGCAACTGCCAACTGTAGAACAGATCATCCCTCAGATGATCCATGTGTCACTATGGGTGTTGGTAAAAAATTCTAAACACTATGATCAGATATCAGATTTCCTCTCTAAGGTCTTCTCTTAAAGAAATCCATGTTTCCACTGCACTCAAACCAGAGGTATAATCCTAACCAAGAGATACTACTCACTATGATCCGATATCTGTATCAGATGATCCTCAATTGATTATTCAGATATATAATGACTTTATTCAGTATATAAAACATGAAAAGGGTTGTGATAATATCTATAAAGTAGAGATATGTGACAGAAATCATGCAGGGATATTTAGAGATGTGGAATAGATAATCGATATTCTTTTGGACTGAACTTATACCACATATGAAATGACCTGAAAATCCATGGTATGAGGATCCTGTATTTCATGATATGACATTCCCATAACCTAGGGTATATGTAAATAAAAACAAAATGACCCAAATTCAACTCTCTAGGTAGTCTATGATGGTCACTATATGATTTCTTCATCCTCTATGTGGTCACCAACCACCTCATGATCAACTAAACTAACTTTTCGGTCTCCTACATGAGACTGAGATAAAAAAAAGTTCCAACTCACGGACCTCTATCCAAAAAATATTATAATTAATCAACCATCCATAAAATTCCTCTAATATTCATATTCAGATTGATGAATGGATGTTATTATTAAATGAAACCTCCATGAGTTCTATTTGTGGCTCTTAAAAACCATTGAAATAAGAAACAAAGTCTCATAAAATATCCTAGAGAACACGAATAATAACTTCTTATAATCCATCAATTTTTGGGATAAATGTTGTTCTCTAAAGAACCTAAGATCATTATGACATTTATACCCAAGCATAAACATGATGTGAAAAAAGTTTCTCTTTCCTTTATGATACTACATAGAAAATGTTTCAACTGAACTATCTCATACACATATAGTCTAGACAGATCATTGAATGCGAGGTTTTCCATAGTAAGAAATATGTGGAGTACTTATTCATTAGATCCAAGATAACAGATACATAATTTTTATTAAGGTGTGTACCCGGTAATCCTATTATAGTTTCCATAGTCAAATCATCCCATTTCCACTCAAGAATGGGAACATTTTGAAAAAACACAACTCACCTCTAACATTGTGATTTGAATTAATTTCTGGTGAATCATATTTTTACAATACTTGACCCATCATTATTCATTCCTGAAAACATTTACTATCTACAGAGCCAATGATACAATATTGTCGGACTGGGATGTAACCCCCATGTAGAAGAATGAATCACTCTCATAATATCATCTTGTAAGCCTGTGTGAACCCCTAAAAACCATAAAAAAGTACAAATATTCTTCTTCCAAAAGTCATTCCTAATGGTTTATTCCCGCCATATAAGTTGTCAATTAGAGCTAGGTCATCTAGATCAGATAACTTATTATTTGTGGTCTGATCCAAAATAATTATTTTAAAATATATCAAATTTATATTCACCTTTCCATAAGTTTCATGAACATCACGATTCATGTATTCTATGAGCTTCTTCACATTTCACTCATTATAAGAATACCATACTTATTATGTATTCCTTTTTTACTCAAAGCATAAATAATGACATTTTCAGATGAACAATGTATAAGAAAACATGATGTAGAATTCATACATATACTCGAACCACCTCATATAGTGAATGTTATTGTCCTAGTAATAAATGCTGTTGTGGAAGCTATTATTGTCAATGTAAACCATAATCCTCTCATCTCAGTGCATGTACGAATACACCTAGCACTAAATCATGAGTATGATAATTCCTCGAATGTGTTCTCAATTTTCTAGAGATATATGTAGCCACTCAATACTCCCAAGTCATAACATATTTGATTCTATCTCTATATGCATCATGATATACATTATATGACTTTGTTATCACATGTAATGTGAGAATAGGATCAAAGGTCGTTCGACATTTCTACTCCTAAAAATATATCATACAATAATTTGATCAAAAAGGACTTCACCCCCTTCTTATTCAACCAATACATCAATTTCATCAATATTGGTGATGTCCAAGATATATAACTAATTATAACCAGAAAAACCCATAAATATCAATATATTAAAATCATTCTTAGGGTTCTCCCATTATAGCATAGTTTCAATATTCACCATGTCCAATGAATCTCATGCCTATGAGATGGAATGAACTAGGAAGTGCACGTTATCAATTTGTAAATTTCATTTTGATAGTTTCTGACAAAGTAAATTATATTTCTACTCACTCAAAAATTATATAATGATGTTGGGAATGATCACAAATAGACTAGGAGTATACTAACATGACATAAAAGAAATTATCAATAAAATAGTCATAAAAAGAATGAAATATCTAATTGATTTGGGCCATGAATACTGGGGGTACGTTATCAAAACCCAAAGGAATCACTAATAAGACATAGAAGAATCCCAACTCCTAAAACTAATCCAAGGTATGTTTGATGTCCTCACCACCAACTAGTGGTATCCATATTTCATATCGATCATCGAAAATGTAACGGCCCAATGTTTTTCAATGGGAATTACATTCTTATAAATAATTCATAATCACATGAAATATCAACACAATGAACTACTATATACTATGTGACCTTTAATCATAAGTTTGTCATTTCTGGGTTTTTTAATTTGAAAATCTGACATACATAGTTGCAATCAGTATGTTATTTGGAGTCTAATATGACCAACATAATTTCCGGTGAATAAAAACATACCCTTTTGAGTATTAATGTTAACCTTATGAATAGTTACATACCTTAATGAATAGTAACATCACATATTATAGTGTACAAATATGATTCGAGTGGATGTATGATATACCAATATCTGAGAATAAGAAAATAAATGTTTTAAAATTCATATTTTTTCAAGTAAATTATGATTATAATTAAATATTAAATTAATCATATTTAGAAAATTATCTTTGAAAAATGGATTTCATTTTTATATTATATACATTTAATAATGGTTTTGTTGAAATTTTGGGATTTTTCTGAAATACTTCAATTTTTGGCGAATAGTAAACTACATTAATTTACCGTATAAATACATTATAATTTAAATAGACTATTCCTGAAATCATATGTGATGTAAAGACCCAAATATCAAACTCTCCTTCACTTATGACTACTCATGGATTCGAAATATCACTATTTAATGTCTTTTTATGAAATAATAAATTAACGATTATAATATTATGAAAACCCACCAACCCTCCACTATAAATACAACCAATTATCAACACTTCTATTCACACCTCTAAACCATTTTTTACTGCCAATATTAAGCCCAAATATCTCCTAAATATCCTACCAAATATCCAACATTCCCTAGTCTCTTAAAATTAACAATTCATACCCCCTTAAGATGCTCACAAAATAGGTAAACTCAACCGGTAAATTCCTCCTTCCAATTATTTTATTTCTTTTATGTTATTTTCTTTTCTTGTTTCATTCATCACCTCCATTAACCCAACTAGTAAGATAATTAAAATAACATAAATGTACTAGAATTGAATTATTCTAATGGGACAATTTCTTATGTTCTCTCTTTTCCCCATCTTTTATTTGAGTGAAATGAAATCACCGTTTGAGATGAGTTAATTTTGCACAATCAGGGACGATGAGTTATCAATTTCCATTAGCATCTAAAATTATAGTCATGAAACCATTTTAATGGTTGAACCAGACCATATATTATGTTTTATTTCTCATATATGTTTCTTTAATCCTTTATTACACATGGTTTTGGTTTATAAAACAAAATGTGTTCTTTGTGGTAAAAAACTGCCAATTAACCCAAAAGGATGTCACTACTATTTAATAATAAGGTTCAACTTCAATTAAAGTAAAAAAATTAAGATCCCAAAAATGTAACATTATATATGTTCAATAATAAAATATAAAATGAAATCTATATGACCACCTTCATCATACATGTTTATCTAAAAATGAACCGATCATTAAAACCAAGCAAGCAAAGAGACCCGAACATTAAAATTGAACCTAATAACCTATCAAAATGGTTAAAAATGAAATTAAAAAGAAAATTATAATAAATATTTTATATATATAATAGATTCTTAAATTATTTATTAATGAAACTAATTCAATTTTCCAGGTCAATATGTTCATGAAAAGATCACAATCAGACTTAAGGTAAGGATCCTCTCCATTACAAATTTATTCAAGATGATCTTATATGTTATGCCACATTTGTTTTAATTTCTAGTAATGGAGTATGATTATGAACCTCTCTCATATGGTCCTTATTTTTTATAAAATATTATAAATCAATTTCTCCCTCATTAATCCCGCTTAAGTGCACCTGTTACCATGCTGATAATCCATACCGAATTCTACCCAAACAACCTTTATTCCTTCAGGTAACTCTATCATTATTTTTACCCATATGAAGTTAAATTATTGTATTATGTTAAACTTTTACATGATTTATATGTGCTACAAACTCATTTTTCAATATCCATCCTTCATTATGTTTCAGGGATATACATGATTTTAAGTGAATCTATCCTCGATACTTCCCAATAAGCAAACTCGTGTTAAGGTAACTTACACAGTTTTTTATACAATTGAAAGTGAACTATTTATTTATTCTAATACACCATTTTATTTATAAAACTATAAATTTCATTATGAAAGTATTATTGGTTAACTTCTGTTTTTATATATAATAGTTTTCCCTTTTTTATTATAAAAGTTCTATATTATTTTCATTAAAACTCCACAAAAATGTTTTAATGCAAAAATTTCACAAATACATTTCTTACATGTTTTCTATTATGTTTGAAATCACTTACGATGTTCTATGCCTATGATACCATAATATTGTCCATGTATTTTCTATTTCCATTCATCATGGACATATTCATGATACACCCATTTGTTATGCTTTATGTCATATTTGAGGTACCCAATTAGTTCAATGGGTAACCATTATGTTTGAGAATGATTGATTATATATAATTATTTGAGTGGAAAAAATATTAATGAAGTATAAGATAGATATTCCCAAATATAGATCCAATGTATTGAGAAAAGTTAATTCTCATGATATTCTATGTTCAACGGTCTTGGCGGTTAGCCTTGGATTGTACTACTATGTTAAACAGTCTCAGCAGTTAGCCTTGGCATGTGATACTATGGGAAATGGTATTGGAGGTTACCCTTGACTGGTAATAAATTCAGGTTATATGTTTCTTCCATATTTCTATGATTACATCTTTATATTATTCCTTGTTTATATGTTATGATTCTATATGATAGATGTCATTTTATATCATCATTTCATGACTTCTATCCGTTGTTCTAATGCTCTATTCTTATGGAAATTCCCTTAATAGAATTTTAACTTATCCCTTGGTTCATGTTATCCCCAGGGTACCCTATGAAGATATAATGGATCAATGAATGTTAGGATCTCTTTATGGACATTAAATAAAGATTATTATTTAGTCCCATGTTTATGAATTATTTACCTAGTCTTCCAAGACACTAGAATTAACGATCCATGTCTTGTACTCTGATGTATAATTTTGATTAAAATCATGTAATGTTTTATGTAAAAGGATAGGGGTTCTACAGTTTCTAATAGAGGGATGTTTATTTATATTTGGAGATTATGAATATAGAACCTTATTGAGAAATGTAAGGATGAGATGAAGAATAAAAAAACACCCCTAGGTTTTGGTTAATATAGAGTAATTGGTTTATTGAGAAAATAAATCGAGGTCTGGTTACTAAAAGATAGAGGTGGCTCTAACCCAGATGTTCCTAGGAGTGAAAACTCCGACCCGGAGTTTTGGTCTTAACCCAGGGTATCATGGTACACGACAATGGGCCTTTCTGCACTCTAGGTTTCACAATCATGGAGGATATGCTTCAGTAAATTCACAATCTTAGTAAAAACCATTATTAAGGGAATAAAAAATCCAAAAAAGAATATAAGATAATAAATAAATTGAGGATAACCTAGATATAAATTTAAGGAATCACAAATTAGGATATAATTATCATATACAAGTTTATCCTTTTATATTTAATTGTTTTTTTATGATCAATAACTAACAATTGAAGCTCTCTAATTGTAAGTTATTTTTCTCAGTTAATGGAAATAAATAAAATAACACATTCCAACAACCAATTGGATAGGAAATGTGATGAGTTACCTAATGATATTTCTGATATAATGGTATGAGATGTTCATTACTTCATGATAATACTTACTTAGTTGGCTCAAGTTATGAATAATAACTTGAATCATGTGGAATGAACTCCTCCTCTAAGTAAAGAACAACTTACTTTGGAATATTTCATATAGAAAAGGCCTCCCATGTTTAGCAGATCTTCTGATCCCCTCTATAATGTCCCGACCTGAGTCACCTCTAAGACTGTGGCTGGACTAGTGCATCACATGTCCTCAAGCACATCCCCCCAAACACCAGAGGCAGCTGACTAGTAGTGAGGGCCTTTTTAACATGTTATTAGGGGAGACTATTCCCTTATAGGTAATAGGTAACACACAACAGAAGAAAACAAAATTTAATATTAAACAGTGAAAGCATATAAATGAATAAACTACAGCAGAATAAATTTAAAGAATCAAACAAAATAATACTCAATTACAGTAGCTCACAAAATGATATCATTCCCTGATGTATGTCTAAACATAAATTACTGAAAACAGATCCCAAGCATTCTTTCATCTAAAAATAAAATCACAAAGTGCGAAAACTGCATCACGAGCACAACTCAGTCCTCTACCCTATTCTCCATCTTAAGAAGCAAGAAAAAATCAATCATTGGAAGTAGCACATTTCCCTTTTTCAATACCTGAAAACATATAATCTACACATGTGTCAATGACGCCCGAGTAGGGTGTGAGATAAAATCCTAATAGGCCGGCACCCGCGGTAGATAAACCTTTCCATTTAGTGCAATAATAAAATGTAGGGTTCCACTATATTACAATTACAGATTATTTATTAATTTTAATGAAATAATTAACTCGAACCAGGTTCCCAATGGAACCCGTCCCTAATCACCTGCTTTGGCCTAAGACAGATGTTTGAGAGTAGTACATGTAAGCATAATACACATATGCATATATAAAAATCCTATAAGAGAAAGGTAAAACAAGGAAGAAGAATACCCCCAATCTTGTGGTTTAACTTGGGGCTAAGTCCTGTGTCAACCAGTTGTGCTTCGACACACTAGAAAATATCTCAAATATCAAGGGACTAACAATGAAATTAATATAAAACTTTAGTGCATCATTATTAAGGTTCAAGTTGAGAGTTGGAGTCTGAGCCCATCCCGAATGTATCACTACGGAACATCCTTCAATTATGCAGTACCACAGAGTGTGTCCAAGGAAATCTTTTGAATGACCAAGTATCGCTCGAGGCATGGCTTTACCCTAAGTCCGTCCCGATCTCGCAAAAAGGGGTCGAGCAGCATCTGAGGCTGGCTTAGTGACATTTCCAATGGATCCTTCCTGATGGATCCTATTGGAACTTGTATCACTTGTAAGTATTAGAAAGCCTGGGAATGTCTCAGTCTGACAAAGCCAATAACACCACCCACCGACACAAAGAGGTAACAAGTCAGGAACGGAGGGTCTAAACATGACCCTTAATATAGGACCCACCATTTCCACCACCCTAAATTTAATTAAAGTTTTCACATCAGCAAACATGACATCAACATTTGTAATTGAAACTTGAAACTAAAGAGGCACACCCATGCATCACATAGTGCAAATTAACTATTTCAGTATAGAAATATTAACAAGGAAAAGTACTGAATCAACATTAGCAGATAAAATGCAATTTAAAATAAATAAATAAATTACCACAACCAACTACCAAAGATCCAACAATTTCGAAGTTCATAATTAATCTAAATTAATTATTTAAATTAAACATCACATAGTGGAAAATTAACTATTTCAGCATTACAATCTTAACAAGGAAAAGTACCACATAAAAATAAGATGATAAATGCACTTTTAAATAAATAAATAAATTAGAACAACCATCTACCAAATATCTAAGAGTTTAAAAGTTCATAATTAATCTAAATTAATTATTTAAATTATACATCACACAAATAGTCTTGGCTACACATTAAGTTAATTAAATTGAAATCCCGGAAAATCAAAAGTATACCGACCACGTCGGTACTCCCAAGGGGTGTCCAAACAAATTGAAACAATTCAAAAAAAATTTATTCATGTTCAATATGGGTGAAAAAACTAGGAGAAAAAAAATTAATAAAATAATTTAGTTGAATTTTCATAAAGCTGGTAGGCACCGACTAACGACACAACGATGAGTTTTTATAAATCACAAATAAATGGAGGGAAAGGGAGTAAACGCCCTGCCTTATACTCGTAGATGATATTATGATGCATTCTAGGCTTTGATTTTATCGAGAGGTTCGCAGTGCACCTGATGACGAAGAAAACGTGCGATGAACGGAGGTGCGGCGATATTTTGAAGGTGGAGCAAGATGGTACGCCACGTAGGGAGGAAGGGAGGCGCGACGAGAGAGGAAGGAGAGGAAGAGTGGAGAAAAATAAATAAATATTTGTAAATAAAAAATAAAAAATGAAAAATAAATAAAAAAAAGATAAATAAATTTAATAATAATAACAGAATGGTGGAAGAAATGAAAAAAACAATTAAAATGGGTTTACCCTATTTTAATTATTTTTAATTTCTCTCTAATCGTATCTATTAAAATGGGTTTACCCTAGTTTTAATTATTTTTACATTAATTTACTTTAAACTCTTTTGATTCTCTTTTAATTTTATTAAATAATATTTATCTTGAACGCAGTGTAAGGGCGCGATGTAAAAATTTTACATAAAGGTAAAGCAATTAATTAATAAATTTAATAGCTACCCGAGACCAACAACAGGATACACAAATGCACGCCCTGGGTCACTTTAAGAATTTAGACAAAAAACATAAATTTCATGCACTTAATTTATGTCAATACATTAAAATAATTAAAATTATTATTGTCTAACATAACTCATAAATTTCACCATTAATAATTTAAAAATGACAACCATTAAAAAAAGGATAATTGTCATTAAATAAATATTGATTACAAATTTTTATTTAATTGGAACAATTAATAATATCATATTTATTACATTACACGGTTATTGTTCACACCGCGACACAATTTATTAATTATGTAACTGTATTTTCATTTTTTATCTTCAATGAAAATAATATTATTAATAATGAAATTATAATTATTATTTCTAATGGCCATAAAAATTATTTATTAGGAAAATAAATTATCTTCAGGTGCAATATGAAAAAACGTCCAACGCTCATAATGGTTATACCCTGCCTTGGGTAAACTCCACGTCCTGGAACTATTTCTGGTCTCATATTTATCATTTGACACACCGTTTGTGAGAAAATAACTATTTATTATATAAAAATAAGAATATTTAATTAATGAAAAATAATTATGGTATTATCATTTCTGTGGGTTCCAAACACCCGATGTGAATCATTGTTATACCCTGCTATGGGTAATCCCGGCGTTCTGGACCAAACGATGGTCTTAGATTTCTTATACGATACACCATTTGGGAGTTATTTCATTTTTTTGAAAGGAAACAAACATGCTTATGAATAAAATAAACATAATATTTTTATTCTAACAACAACGCAGATTTGACTTTTGGAATAAAAAGTTTCGACGTTCGGTTTTTAAAACCGACCAGCACAATTAATAGAAAAATTTAATTTTCATTCACTTTTTTATCCGGTTCAAAACACAAAACGTTACAACCTTCCCACATTAGAACATATCTTTCCCGAAAACTTTCAGGAACAATGTAACCCTCACCTGATCTATAGGGTTAGGAGGTCTCATACAAAAGGCCACATTGTATATCTAAATTCCCAAATCACGTTAAATCATTGGTTAGGAAAGTGGAATAAGAGACATTATGGTCATATCCAATACCCATTTTTTAACTGAAACACCGAGACAATACCCCTCTAAACCCGTTTAGTTAGAGACACAACCATGTCATCGTCTCAAAAACTTCAGGACAAACTTACTTCCCGCCTTATGCTTTAACATTTCAAAGGAGAAAAATTATGAGCCACAAATCATTCTAGCAATGATTCTTGCGTGATTTCCAAAACATATAAAACGATTGATTCCCCATTTCACTTAAAGCCCATGTCAAACTAGATTTTTATAAAATTCCCTGGTTGACCCAAACTGCACTTGTATCTCCTGATGATGTGTTAGAAAAATTTCATTCCCTAACTGGATCATTGACCAATAGAGTGAACAAGTCAAGAAACTTTGGACGACCATTTAAAAAGATGCTCAACTTAGATGGTAGGTGTTTTATAGACTGAACTGTGATGTCTTTTTCAAAAGTATCTCACATTTATCGTGAACCCATCCACCTAAATTCAAACTTTGATTCTGATGACGATCCCTGATTTAAGCATCACCAATCCTGAAAAACAAGTCTGGGGTAAACTCTGGGTGGCACATCGAGAGTGAAAGGATCTAACTCAAGGTAGTCAATACCCCATGTCTACGAGTGAGAGGTTTATACAAGGGAAAGATACCAATATGAAATCACTGACCAATTCCAGAGCGGCATCATCCTGGTTGCCAAGTTAGATGAAATGAATGTTATACAAGAGTTTGTCCAAGGAATTCCAACACAGAAATATTAGGGTCACTCAAGACTAACGTAAGCATCGATAAGAATGATGCATCAACATGAAACACTGATAAAACCACCATGAACAAACCCAACAACGTTTAAAGATTTAATATGGCATAAGACCGATGCTCTCTTAGTTCATCAAGGAAGAAGGAATGATATTTCAAATGCTCGTCACTTAAGGAAGATTACAATAAAATGATTTGGAGATTTATAGAATTAAAACATTTAAACAATTAGTATGAAATCCCAACCAAACTGACCGATGTGTCAAAACACCTATGTCTCTAAAATTCATCCCAAGCATTGGGATGAACTGGATTCCAATAACACAAAAGTCATTATACTATGGAGGTAACCAAAAACGTATCTAACAATGAAAGAAATAACTATTGCACTAAACTAAACCATTTTGTCACAACGATAATAACTCAAAGACACCACGTACATGAACGTGTACTACCCCGAGGTGATACAGAAGTAAGTTGACTTTTAACTCATAGGATGACGTACTGAGTCATTCATCATTGTACAGATGAGCGGGTCGAACGAACTACGAAGCAACTAGTCATTCCTAAGGCATGCCTAACCTGATGGAAATGAGCAATACTCGATGTTTACGCCCGAAACAAAAGTCAAGGGTAACATGACCACCCGTCCAAACAAGGGTGTCATTTTATGCAAGGTTTTCTGACTAGGGACAATGACATGAAGAAGGTTCTCTTCCAAAGTAACTCAAGGAAAAACTCAAACTACCCTTACACTAGGGTCTTGAACAGAGGACATTGCTACACGTTCCCTATCCAAGCCCTTTATTGTTAATCACATTTAATCTTTAATCATCAAAAGATTTAATTAAATCCTTATGTACTATTTTTCAAAACAAAACACAAGGTACTTGATATTAACCAACTACTTAAGGATAAAACATGCAGTCTTTATAAAAATCAATTTTAAAACATTTACATTAATTTACATCCCATCCTTAATTATGAAATATATCACATACATTCCATTTAAGAACATAAGGCGACCTACAAGGGTCCCACAAAGCCAACCTAGGTTCATTAGAATGAAACAAAAAAAATATTTGTTTAATTATTAAGAGTCACAAAACTCATGTCGGTTTATCTCATAAGGAACATACACCATCTAGCCTACTTGTTTCTAATTGAGCCCTTAGGTAGTTAAACAATTCATTCAAAATTATAACATGCTCAAACACATATCAGCCAAGATATATGGGTGGCTATCAACTTAATAAGTGACTATACACTTCATTGTTTTTGGCATTTGGTTCCCATTCAATGGAAACCAATAAATTTTAACAAAGCAACCAATTACAAAAAAAACTAATAGATCACTATAAGAAGCTTACAGAGAGAGGCTTGTTGTAATCACAGAATCATAACCTTCTAATTACAAGGACATGCTAATAGGCATAATTTGATGATACAAGGAAAACATTGTATTAAATAGGATGCAAGTTAATAGGCTAGCTTGCTAAATATATCACTGAAACATGGTAAACAAATTCATGATAAATAATTATAATACATGGCTTACATTCAAGAAACACAATTTGAATCAAGAGGCCACCCAAAATGCAACTACATGGTATGACACTATGCATGTAATGTGAATTCCTATGTGCCTATTATGATGCATGCCATGCATTATCCTTTCCTTAATAGTCCAAGGGAAAAATATCATAAATTTAATAAATTCATAAGGAACATAAATTTTACCAATCACTCGAGGTGAAATGATATCAATTGTAACATCGGAAAACATGAACAACAAACCCAACATGGGCCACTTGGTCATTTCCCATACATGGGGTGATCAGTCCTAGGCCCGACTATTAACCAAGAACCAACACATTCCTAGCCTCCTATCTACTAACCCAAAATAGAAATACAAAGGAAAAAAATACAACCTCTGATACCACTTTGTAACATATTGACCATACTCACCTCTTCGACGATGGTCAGACCAGTGCATCACATGACCTCAAGCGCATATCCCTGAATGCCAGAGGCTACTGACAAGAAACAAGGGCCTTTTTTACGTCTTCATGGGGGGAGACTATGGCCTCAAAGGTAATATATAACACACAACGGAAGTGAAAAACAATTAATATTAAACTGTGGAGTCATATAAATGAATAAACTTCAACAGAATAAATATAAAGAATCCAACTGAATAATACTAATGTGCATAAGCACACAAAACGATGTCATGCCACGAAGTATCTCTAAACTGATTGTACGAAAAAAAGACCCAAGAATACTATCAACTAAAAAGAAAAGACACCAAGTGCAATAACTGAAACACCATGATGGCTCAGTCCTCTACCCTGGTCTCTATCCTAAACAGAATGAAACAATCAATAATCGGAAGCAGAAAGCTTCCCTTTGTCAATACCTCTAGACATATAATCTACTCAAGTATCAACGACGCCCGAGCAGGGTGTGAGATAAAATCCCAGCAGGCTAGCACCCGTGGTGTCTAATCCTTTCTATTTCGTGGAATAATAAAATTCAGTGTGACACTATATTGTAATTTCAAATAATTTATTAATTTCAATGAAATAATTAACTCGGACCGGGTTCACAACGGGACCCGTCCCTAACCACCAGCTTCGGCCTAACCCAGATGTCTGGAAATAGTACCTGTAAGCACAATACACATATGCATATATACGAATCCAAGAAGAATAAGGTAAAACAAGGAATAGGCATACCCCCATGCTTGTGCTTTAACTTGGGGTCTAAGTCATGTGTCAACCAGGTGTGCATCAACACAGCAGAAAATATCTCAATTATCAAGGGACTAATAATGGCATTAATATAAACATTCAGTGCATCATTATTAAGGATCCATGTTAGAGTGGGTGTCCAAGCCTGTCTAGAAGGTATCGCTATGGATCTTCCTTCAATTATCCAATACCACGAAGTGCGTCCAAGGCAATCTTTCAAAAGACCAAGTATCATTCGAGGCGTGGCTTTACCCTGAGTCCTTCACGATCTC
The DNA here is from genome assembly GCA_963277665.1 of Viscum album. Classification (NCBI taxonomy): domain Eukaryota; kingdom Viridiplantae; phylum Streptophyta; class Magnoliopsida; order Santalales; family Viscaceae; genus Viscum; species Viscum album. Next base: position 25,142,806 of record OY728154.1, read on the forward strand.
ACAAAAAGTGGTCGAGCACCATCTAAGGCTGGCTTAGCCACACTGCCAACGGATCCGTCCCAATGGCCCCTTTTGGAACTGGTATCACTCATATGTATTTGAAATCCCGATGAAGTCTCGGTCCATCAAATCCCATGACAGCGTCCCCTGGCATATAGAGGTAACTAGTCCGGAACAGAGTGTTTATGTGTGACCCTTAATAAGGGACCCACCTTCTTTCCCCACCTTGAATTTAATTAAATCTTTCACAATATAAAATATGACATGAACATATGTAATTTCAACTTGAAACTAAACCGGCACACCCGTGCATCACATAGTGAAAATTAACTATTTTAGCATAGAAATCAAAACAATGCAAAGTAAATCATCAACATAATCATATAGAATGCACTTTTAAATAAACAAATAAATTAACACAACCATCTACCAAAGATACAACAATTTCAATTTTAATTATTAATATAAATTAATTTTTTAACTTAAACATCACATAGTGCAAAATTAACTATTTCAACATAACAATTTAAACAAGGAAAAGTACTACATCAACATAAGCAGATAAATTCACTTTTAAATAACTAAATAAATTAGAACAACCATCTACCAAAGATCCAATAGATTAAAAGTTCATAATTAATCTATATTTATTATTTAAATTAACCATCACACAAATAGGCTATGTAACATATGCATTTAATTAAATTGAAAACCAGGCTAACGGAATGTATTCCAACCATGTCGGTACACCTAAGGGGTGTCCAAACAGGTTGAAACAATTCTAACGAGTTAATGAATGTTTATTACAGGATAAAAAACTAGTAAAAACAAATAAATAAAATAATTCAGTTGAATTTTCACAAAGCCAGTTGGCACCGACTAATGCCACTACGGTGAATTTTTTTAAATCGCAACGAAACAGAGGTAATGAGAGTAGATACCCAACCATATACTTGTATATTATCCTTTGATCCACTTTAGGATTTTATTTGACTGAGAGGTTCGTAGCGCACCTGACGGTGAAGAAAACACATGATTAATGGAGTTGTGATGGTTTTCCAATGGTGGAGCAATGTTGTGCACCACCAAGGGGGGAGGGGAGGAGCGACGTGAGATGGAAGAGAAGTATCGAGGATAAAAATAAATAAATAATGGTAAATGAAAAAATAAAAAGAGAAAATAAATAAAAAGAAGATAAATAAATAATAATAATAATAATAATAATAGAATGGTGGAAGAAATGAAATTATCAATTAAAATGGATTTACACCATTTTAATTATTTTTAATTTCCCTCCAATCATATCTATTTTATTATTTACTTTTATCCCTCTTTAAATTCCATTAATTTTATTTAAACTCTTTTTATTCTCTTTTAATTATTTTAATTTATATTTAGATCGAACGAAGGGCTAGGGCACGATGTAAAAAATTTACATAAAGGTCAAGAAATTATTTAATTAATTTAATAGCTTCCCGGGACCTGCAACAGGGTGCACAAACGCGCGCCATGAGTCTCTTTAGGAATGTAGTCAACAAAACCTAAAATGGCCTGCACCTTAATTGAAGTTGATACATTTAAATAATTAAAATTATTATTATTTAATATAAATAATTAATGTCACCATTAATAACTTAAAAATGAAAACCATTAAAAAGGATAATGGTCACTAAATAAATATTGATTGCACATTTTTTTTAATAAGAACAAATAATAATATCATATTTATTACATTACATAGATATTATTTACACCGCGAAACTATTTATTAATTATAGAAATGTATTTTCACTTGTTGTCTTCAATGAAAATAATATTATAAATAATAAAATTATTATTATTATTTCTAACGGCCAACAAAAATATTTATAACGCAAATAAATTATCTTCGTATGCGATATGACCAAACGTTCAATGCTCGTAATGGTTATACCCTTCCTAGGGTAAACCCCATGTCCCAACACTATTGGTGGTCTCATATTTCTCATTCGACACATCATTTGTGAGAAAATAATTATTTCTTATATAATATTCAGAATAATTAAATAATTATAAATAATGATGGTATTATCATGTGCGAGGGTGACAAACACCGGATGCGAATCATGGTTATACCCTACCTAGGGTAAACCCAGCGTTCCAGACCTAAATGTGGTCTTAGATTTCTCATACGATGCACCTTTTGAGAGTTATTTCATTTTTTTAATGGAAACAAACACACTAATGAATAAAATAAACATAATATTTTTATTCTAACAATGTCGTTGTGTCGACTATCAGAATAAAAAGTTCTGATGTTCGTTTTTTAAAACTGGCCTGTCCAGTTAAAAGAAAAATTATAATTTAATTTTATTTTTCGTTTGGTTCAAAACATGGAACGTTACACCATCCTTTCATAATTGTTGATTAACTCCATTAAAAATATATTCTCTATCATTTTATTGTGTTCTGTCGTTTTGATGGGAAAGAAGACTAGTGGTGGAAACTGAATGAGAATACAAATTCCTAAGAGTAAACTAATACCCTAGATTGGGAGGAATTAATGAGGATTTTTTCAATAAATATTTTTCTCAAAACATCTCCCTCAATATGGAAAGAGAGTTCCTTGGTCTCAAGAATAAGGAAGATAAGTTCATCGGGGAATTTGAAGAAAGCTTTATAAGGATTTCAAGGTATGCCTCTGGCATTTCCATGAACAAAGAAAGCAAGGTGGATCACTTCTTTATCAGGCCAATGATGAGTCTAGGGAAGGTGTTGGCGAAATGAGACTTTGACGATTAGGAGGAGATTTTCTGTTATTCCCTGAAGGTTGAAATGAAGATTGGAGACTCTTAGTTGCCTCATGTTCCCATTCAAATGATGTGGAAAATTTAGAACAACATGGGTGGTTAAAAATATACAAAGATTGATATATTTCTGAATATCCCAATTGTAAATGTTTTTGGAAGAAGCATCTTGGTAACATTATAAAGGGAACCATGAATTGCTTCAAATGTGACAATTTGGGACATTTGGACATTAAATACCGAAGGGATATAACAAATCATATAAATGTGGAAGAATAATTGAAGTTTCAGATGAACTATCAGCCAGTGGTGCAGTGTTACATGTTCCAAGAGCATGGGCATTATACAGAAAATTTGACAAAGACAAGAGTTGTCAGAGACAATAAACAGTATCCTCTAAGGAAGAAAGGAATTGATTATGCTATCACTACTAATGGGATGGAGGCAGACAATGTTGTGATGCTAGGTACGCTAGTTATTCATTCAAGAATAGGGAACATAATATTTGATTATGGTTCAACGCATTCTTTCATCTATTGAATGTTTAGTAGAACTATTCATCACCACCTCAAAATTTTAGAGGAAAGGTTATATAAGAGAACAGTGAATGGGGAAATCATTTCACCCATGGTTTATAACTCCTCCCTAGTTAACGTTTGTGGAATGAACTACCCACATATCTCGTCATACTTCCTTTAGTGGATTTTGACGGTATCTTGGGAATGGATTGGCTATATTTATACAAAGACAACATCAACTATTAGGAAAGAGAGGTCACTCTTCATATTCCAAAGCATCATCTGAATCATTACATTTTTTAGGAGGAAGATGAATCACCTTTAGAATCATCATATCATGTGTGGATATTGGTTCTTTATGAGTAATCATATCTATCCAAAATGGTTGAGAAAAAGGAGATACTAATGCTTGAAGACATACCCATCATGAGGGATTACCCTAATGTATTCACTAAACTGTTTCCTAGTATTCCTCCTGACTGAGAGGTTGAGTTATCATTTGAACTTATTCTTGGATATATGCCTATATTAAATAAACCATACTGATGGAAGAGATGAAGATGTAGTTGTAGGAGAATCTAGATAAGGGATTTATATGCCCGAGTGATTCACTTTGGGGTGTGTCAGTCCGCTTCGTCAAGAAGATGGATGGATCCATGAACCTCTATAAAAATTATTCTATGCTCAATACAATCATGATAAATAACAAGAATCCCTTTCCATGGAGAGATGAATTGTTCTATTAGCTTCATGGGGCAAGTTATTTCATTAAGATGGACCTTCTGTTGGGATATCACCAATTAAAGGTGAGGAAGGAAGATATTCCCAAGAATGCCTTTTGAAGGAGATAAAGAAATTATGAGTTCATAGTGATTCCTATTGGACTCACTAATGCTACATAAATTTTCAATTATTTTATTATTATAGTCTTGATAGATTTCCACAAAAACATTGTGGTATAATTTTTTGATGATTTTTTGATATACTCCGAGAGCAAGGGAGAACATGAGGGGAATTTTAGTATTGTGTTAAAGACATTGTGAAGGGATAATTTTTATACAAAGTACATTAAATGTGAGATCTGTATGTAGGAAGTATCATTCATGGGGCATGTTATCACCAACAATGGGACATCTATGGAGCCTTCTATGACAAAGGCAATCTAAGAGTGGCCCAAGGAAACATCTGTAATGGAGAGATACATATTTTTGGGTCTATATAGATATTATTGGTGATTTTTGAAAAAATTTTCTTTATTATAAAACCTAATGAGCAAGATAACAAAAAAACAAGTAAATTTTGTCTGGACTCAAGAATGTGAAGACTAGTTTATGTAGCTGAAAAAAGGAAAATCACTACGCTAGTACTCAAATTTTTAACATGTGGAGAACTCTTTTTGGTGTAAAGTGTGGCTTAATAAAAGGGATTAGGCTACGTGATAATGAAAAATGATATATTTATACCCTACTCTTCAAGGTATCATAAAATCCAAGAGAAAAAGTATCCCACCCATGAACTAGAATTGGTGGTTGTGATCATTAAAATCAAAATATAGTGGAATTACATATATGGGGAGAAGGTTTAGATCTATACTGACCATAAGAGTATCAAATATATATTAAAAAAGAGTTTAATATGTTCCAATGAATATGGATAGATCCCATCAAGGATTATTACTGCTCAATTCACTTCCATCCCAGTAAGTAAAAGAATGTGGTAGATGCACTAAGTTGGAATGATCATGCATCTTTATCAATTATGAGAATTAAAAAGGATCTAATCTTCATAGATTTGTAGATAATAGACATTGGAATCATTAAAGTAGGATCATCATCAATCCTTTCTAAAATGATTAATCAACCATGCCTCTTGGAGAAAATAAATAATCCTCACAGAAAAGGTGTGGAACTTCAGAAAAGGTGTTGAACTTCAGAAAAGGGTGGAAGTTATCAGAAATGGGAAATCCTTAGAGTTCAAGATGGACGAGGAAGGAGTGGAACTATTTGGATCACGATTATGATTACCATCTGATCCAAAAATGATGAATGAGAATTTCAATGACGCACATATCTCAGCCTTCTCTATCCACACAAGGATCACAAAAATGTATCGAGATCTCTGAAAAAACATTTGGTGGGACAATATTAAAATGGATATTGCTGAATATACATCAATGTTCTAGGTATGTCAGCAAGTAAATTATGAGAGTTAAATACCTTAGGGGATGATGAAACCACTACCCATACCAACTTCGAATTGTGAGAACAATACCATGGACAATGTCACTGGACATCTACAGACATCCAGTGGAAATGATGCTACATGGGTTATTGTGGATCATCTTACAAATGCAACTCACTTTATTGAAATTAGGGAGGACTTATCATTGGATCAATGTTCATGGATATATATCAAATAGGTGGTAAGGATGCACGGAGTACCAATATCTATAGTATCTGATCGAGATCTGATATTCTCCTCGAAGTTCTGGAATAGACTCCAACATTCCCTAAGCACTAAACTAAACTTTAGTATAGTTTATCATCCTCAAACTGATTGAAATATGATATAAATATTAATAAACTAGAAGATATGTTGAGATCAAGTTATATTGAATTAAAATGAGGATGAGACCGACAACATCCACTACATGAATTCTCTTACAACAAAAATTCCACTCAAGAATATAGATGGTAGCGTATGAATCCCTTTGTGGGAAAAGGTGCAGAACACCAGTGTGTCGGGATGAAGTCAGTGAGCATAAGATGATAGGATCGGAAATGGTTGATGAAATGGTGTATAATGCAAAAACAATTCAATAATATATCAAGGAAGCCCATATTCAGCAGAAGAGTTACGCATATAATCATCGATGAGACCTTGAGTTCATAGTTTGATACATGGTATTTCTACGCATATCTCTGTGGAATAAGGCCCTCAGGTTTGGACGCAAATGGATGTTAAGTCCCAGGAACATCATCCCCTTCAGGATTCTTGCTCGTGTTGGGGTTGTGGCCTATTGACTAGAACTTTCACCAACCATGGAAAAAGAACATGATATATTTCATGTACCCCTATTAAATATGTATACACCAGACCCTTCACATATACTATCATTAGAGTTTGTACAGTGGGAGGAAGATCTTTATTAAGAGAATAATCTAGTGATGATTTTGGATTATATATATAATGTTTTACGTAAAAATTAAACCCACAAGGTCAAGGTACTATGGAAGAACCACCAATATGAAGAGGCAACATGTGAACTCTAGGAGGCAATGAAGGAAAAGTACCTTCAAATGTTGATGGCTTAAAATATAAAACAAAATTTCAAGGAAAAAATTTCATAAAGGGGGGATAATGTAATGACCAAATGTTTTTATATGTAAATTCCTATCATATAAATATTTCATATAATCACATGAAATCCCAAAATAATGAACTAATAAGTATTATGTGACCTTTAAAAATATGTTTGTCAATTTTTGTTTTGAATTTCGAAAATCTCACACACACAGTTGCGATTAGTAAGTTATTTGGAGTCTAATATGACCAATATTTTTTTTTGGGAATAGTAACATACCCTTATGAATATAATGTTACCCTTATGAATATTGCCATACCATAATGAATAGTAACCTTACATGTGATAGTATATAGATAAGATTCAATTGGATGTACGATATTCCTATATTTGGGAATAAGAAACTAAATGTTTTAAAATCTGTATTTTTCAACTAAGTTATGATTTTAATTAAATATTAAATACAACATATTTAGAAAACTATTACTGAAAAATGGATTTTATTTTTCGATTCTACACGTCAAAAAATGGTTTGGGTGAAATTTTGGGATTTTTATGAAATATGCGAATTTTTGGTGAATAGTAAAATACATTAATTTACCATATAAATAAATAATAATTTAAATCCACTATTCATAACATCATAAGTGATGTAAGAACCAAAATATAGAACTCAAATGCACTTATAACTATTATTGGTCTTATAATCATCAAAATTTCTTGTCTTGTGAAGAAATAATAAATAAATGATTTCAATATTATGAAAACCCTCCTCCCCTACGTTATAAACACCACACATCCTTACCTCTTCTCATCATTCCTCCTAATCCTTGTTATTTTCCACTATTCATCCTCAAATTCTCCTCTATATCCATCCCCATATCCAACAACCACATGTTTCTTCAAAATACCAAATCCTCTCCCCTTAAGAGGCTCACAAAGGAGGTAAACTCTTGATGTAAATTCCACATTAAAATTCATTAAATTCTTTTAATTCTTTTTATTTTCTTGTTTCACTCCTCAACACCCTACACAAAAATGGTATGACAACACTAGTTACATAAAGAAACTGGAATTATATTTTTTTAATGGGATAATTCATTATGTTCTCTCCTTTCCCTGTCTTTAATTTGAATGAAATAAAAACTCTATTTGAGTTGTGTTAATTTAGCACAATCATGGACGACGAGTTATCAATTACCATTACCATATTCAATTATCACCATGAAACCATTTTCATGGAAGAAACAGAAAAATATTTATGTTTTATGCCTCATTTGTAGTTCTGTAGTCCTTTTGTACACATTGTTTTGGTTTATAAAACAAAATGAGTTCTTTGGTGTGAAAAACCGCCAATTAACCCAGACGAATGTCATTAAGGTTTTATAAAATGATACAACTTAAATTAAAGAAACCAAATTAAGTTATTGACCATGTAATCTTATAGATTTTCAATAATAAAACATAACTTCATTTTTGGGAAACCACCATTATCATACATGTTTATCAAATCATGAACCAATCATTAAAACCAAACAAGAAAACAGACCCAAACAATAAAATTGAACCTCAAAACCAATCAACATTGTTATAAATGAACATAAAAAAGGTCATAATAAATATATTACCTATATAAATGGTTCTATAATTATTAATTAATGAACATAATTTTATTTTTCATGACATTAAGTTCTTGAAAACATCACTATCGGAATTAAGGTAAGGGATCCTCAACATTTCACTTTTCTTCAAGATTGTACTCTTGGTTATGCCCCTTTTTAGTAATTATGAGTGATGGGGTATGATTACACAAATCTCCCACACATTACGAATTTTTTATAAATGATGACAGATCCCTTTCTCTCTAATTAATCCCTCTTAATTACACATGATACCACGCCGATAATCCGGAAGGAATTCTACCTGAACCACCTTTATTTCATCAGGGAGATCTATCTTTATTTTTACCCAAACTAAGTTTTATTTTCTTTTTATATAAAACATATAAATTATTTTGATATGATAAAATTACATTTCTTATGATCCATCCCCCATTTTATTTTGGGGATATACATTCATTTTATTGAATCCTTTCTCAATACTTCCCAATAATCAAACTCGTTTTATGGCAATTTCCAATTTTTTACCCAATTAAAAATGAACTCTATACGTTGTTTTAATCCAATATTGTATTTATAAAATCAGTGTTTTTATTATAAAAACCTTCTTCGTTGACTTCTGGTTTTATATAAGATATTTTTCCCTTTTCTATTTTAAAATATGTATATTATTTTTCTTAAAACCTCACAATAATGTTTTAATGCTAAACTTTCTCAAAAACATTTCTTATAAGTTTTCACTTCTCTTTGACATCACATACAATGTTCTAATAATATTTTATCTTATGATTGTCCATATATGTTCTAAATCCATTATTCATTGACACTTTAATGAGACACCCACTGGTTATACTTTTTGTCATGATTTTGGTACCCAATTCTTTCCATGGGTAACCCTTATGTTTTTGTAAGATTTATTATGTATGATTCATTATGTGGAAAACATATTCATGATGTGTAATATGGGTGAACCAAGATATTGATCCAATGCATTGGGTAAATTTTAGTCTCATGAGATTCTATGGGCAACAGTCTTGACGGTTAGCCTTGGCTTGTGCTACTATGTGAAATAGTCTCAGCAGTTATCCATGGCTTGTGCTACTATGGGAGATAGGATATCGATTATCCTTGAATCATTCTAATGTCATGTTTTTTGTTTCTGCCAGATTTATTTGATTCCATTTTTAATTTTTTTTTGTTTATATGTTATGATTTCATTAGTTACATCCCTTTTTATATCAATATGTCATGCCTTCTATCCCATTTACAAATGCTTTGTTCTATGGTTATTACCTTATTGGGATTTTAGCTCATCCCATCATTCATGTTATCACTAGGGTACCCAATGAAAATATAAGGGCTTAATGGAAGTTGTGATTGCTTTATAGAGATTAAATAAATATGTGTTTTTTGTCCCATATTTATATATTATGTACCTATTCTTCCAAGAAACTATACTTAATGATCCATGGATTGTACTATGATGTATAATTTTCTTTATATTCATTTAATGTTTTATATAAAAATATAGTGTTTCTATAGATAATATTTTTTCACCTCTCAGATGATCAAATGTGTCATCAATATATGGAATATTATATCAGTTATTGACTATAATCTGGATCACTCTCTGATAATCCAAACATAAATGAAATGTATTGTTAGCCTTTTTGGAAAAAAGAACTTGATAATCCCATGGATTCCTACTTGTCCATATGGAATATTCAGATTCCTAATTTTATAATGAACTTTCAACTCCCAAATATATATTGTTTCATTTATATACTGTGGGATTGAAACTTTCTATTCTCACATCACCAACTCAATGATGAATTCAATATCCCAAATGTGTGTTAAGACATATAACTTCTAAGAATGGACATACAAAAAATACTATAACACTTGAGGAAAATAATACCACATCATTCAACCACTATATGTAAAATTCTTGCTATTAGAGACTTGAGAAAATTTAATCTACATAGATTTGGTCAAACATGTCCATCATTAAGATCCAACCCATCATAGTGAGAATGGATACCTCATTTTGGAGATAAAATATTACTATACTTAGGTAATAGTCAATATGAGTTTGGTGTAGTACAAATGAATCCATACTAATAAACAACTCTAAACCTATCATTTCTATCTCATAAGGTTCATAAATGAAATGGTAACTATTGATTTATAGAAAACATGGCTTGCAACTTTTGTATTATAATATTATACTCCCATTGGTGTGTCTATACTAATAAAATCATACATCAATTCATCAACCAAGCCCAACCCATTTTAATAAAGAGTAAAAAAAGTGTAATGTAATTCTCTTTTACCAATGAAATGAAATAAAGGATTGATTTTACAAGAATAATATATCTGATGGTAGATGGTTCTGTATACATAATCGGAGAAGTTGTCTTCATAATGTGAAGCTAACCAACCCCTATATCCTAGTATCAAACCTAACTCACTTATGATATTCCTTCCACCTCGCATTGTCATTCATTCTCTTGGGTTATACATCCTCATCTAGAGATGAGCATCATTTAGAACTCAAGATACATACATTCTAATAAGTAGACGAGTCCTTCACAGAATATGGTACCCATCTTTATCCTCTTACAATATTATAATGTTTTATTCCCCTACAAAACACATACATGTGTCCCATTTTACATCATGAATGTCAATAAAAATTGTGGTATAGACACTGAGGATTCTCATGGACCAACATTCCAAACTGAAAGAACTATAATGGAACACATTCCTAAGATGGCTTCCAACTACCTTTACTGATATATCTGATGATTCCTTGGTGATAACTATAATAGATGAACATATTCCCTCCAGAAGAAGATTTCCTTGTCCTTATGCAACCATCCTTAACACTACTCCGGGCCTCTCTCAGATTCACCTCTATGATGATTTACTTATAAATCACACCTATAACTATATTTAGAAAAGAAATATTTACTTATAACCTGATCCCATAGAGAATACCATTATTAAAATTCCTTTCCCTAAATATCTCATCTATTACTAAATATTCCCAAATGTGTTACAATGTAGTGATGTGTTCATTTTATTCCATCATTAAAATTCCCTCCAATATGAAATAAATTGACTCATGAGACTTTCCATCCACAACTTCTCATGTGATAAGTTTCTCATGAAATTTTTTTCAATGTCGATCCATGATATATCCTCATGGATCCCATCATACTCTAGGATATCTCACCAATGATTGACAATTCCATGAAGGATATATATATTTAGCTTCAACCTCTTATCGAGAGGTGACTCAATGTGGGTGAAAATTATCTAGACTGACTATATCTAGAACTCAGCTACATGGAGGGCTCCTATCGTAGTAAGCCTTGTAAGATACTAAAGCCAAAACACTCTATACTACTCTGAAATTTTAGGCATAGAGAGAAAAATCTAACTTTACATGGATTTCATGACACCCATGATTCTTTGGTGATGTTAAACATCCATATGGTCCTCAAGAGCTACCTGAAGCTCCAGTTAAACTATTTTTGAAGTGTGCTCATTAACACTATAATAACCCAAAATTCAATGTCAATGATGATTTATTTTATCTTTAATATAATTATACTTCTTATAAAATTGGATAAAACAATTAATTCCACATTAATAGTTAAGAAAAATAGAGAATATAACCATGTTCTCTCTAAATATCTTCAAATTTCTTTACCATGAAAAATATTTCATTTCATTCCATCAATCAAATATATGAGGTATATAATAAAATAGTTTTCATAAGAATGTATATAAAATATGAAATAGATATGTCATTATCATTAATAATCTATGTCAATAAATATATCCCAATGTTCAAATAATGATGCATTCATAATCATCTTGTTCCACACCAGGACATGAGTGAAAATCATAAGAAACAATATCATCATAAATAACATCAGAAAAAATTTGAATCATCCAATAGGTAAATGACATCAACACCAAAAAATTTAAATTCATAAATAATAATCCCATCCCTGGGCACTTGGATTCTTCATCATGCAAGGGTAAGTTAATCCCATGTATAATATATTTACCATGTCTTGAAAATTTTTATTCCTACTTTTTTGTTTCCTAAATAGTAAAGCAACATATAAGAAAACCATAATACGCTGATAAAACTTTGTAAATTATCTTTATCTGGTAGTATCTCACATACTAAAAAATAGTTAATTAAGAGTCCTCATGTTCACAAACTCATATTTTATTATCTTTTGACTTGTAGTTTGGGGTGTAATGAATATACAGGGGAGACTATACCCCTTCTATAAGGTTATTAAATAGAATAATAATAATATATTATTTAAATCATTTTAATGAAGAACATATGAAACCATATAACATACAATTGTAAAGTAATGGATAAACCAATAAACTAATAATGATGATTCATGTAATGAAAAAAAGAGCTGTATATAAATTTTAAACTAAAAGGAATAAAAATAAAACAATCAATTGACACAAAATAATCAAAAATATAACCTTCCCTGAACCCAGCATCAGGCCCATCTCCGAACTCCATCCCATTTAGAGTGAAAATAATCACCAATAAGATCTCCTTATATTATTCAATCTTGAATAAATTTAATATTATCTGATACATAATAGTGTCCAGATTTTTGTGTGGGTAAAACATTGTAGTTTGACACCATAATTTCTAAAAAAACTAGTATGATAATAGATTTATTCAATTAGAAGATAAAAATGTATCATAATTAATCAATTAATATAAATCATAAATCAACATACATCAAATCTATGTCTGAATGTCTCTAATATTGTTGCCCAACCATTACATAAAACAATAATATATCCTTGTAAAAATTACATAAATTTGGTCCAATACCTCTATATAAGAATTTAATCATGATACAGAGTAGATTCCGCTCAATATAAGAATTATAGCTTGGGATAAGTAGATGGCGCTCAATATAAGAATCATATCATGGGATTAGGTAGAGAAAAGTAAATATAAATTATATAATAATGTATTAGGTAGTGCCTAGTCATTATAAGTTTTTTTAATATTGGACTTTGAATAGCCCGCTCAATATAATCATTGAATCATGGAACAGGAAAAGCCTAATCAATATAAGAATTATAGCATGGGGTAAGAGAAATCCCAATCAATATAAAAATTACATCTCGGTAAAAGGATAATCTGGATCAATATAATCATTTCATCATGTGACTAGGTAGATCCCAATGAATATAAGCAATATATAATTTTAACACAACATTTCATAACAGCTAGTATATCACAACATCACATCATAACCCTCAATGATTAATATTTGAAATTACTATTTTTATTTCTATTTCACATTTATTTATAAGTCAAATGATCCAAATTCATATCTATAATCTTTATTCAATTAGCTAAAGATTCTATATAAATAAATAACTTATTATATCATCTCATGTTGTCACACCTTAAACCATTCGTTATGTTTTTATTACTCAGCGGTGTACTCAACCAAAGGTTAGATAAAAGCTAGGTTTCTTCAACCATTGAATCAAATGAGATCAAATAAATATTTTAAATCCATGATTTACAATAAATTATCTTACTAATTTGAGACCTTGTTATGTTGACACAATTAAAATATTTATGAAAATAAAAATTAAATATACTATAGTATTAGGTTTAGACAGTATACATTTTTCTGGAGATCATCACAATGCTTACAATATCATAATCCAATATAGATAGAGGCACATATGATCAAAATAATAACCAAGATAATACCAAATAAAGATCAACATTATTCCATAGTAGATTTAAAACAGAAACACTATGTTAATGGAATAATATTGAATATTAATGAAAATAAAATAAAATAGAACTACTAGGGATAAAAAAACAAGGATGTACGATGGATATAAAATCACCATAGAATTACTAGGAGTAACCTAGGGATTTAGAGAAAAAATGATACACTTAAAAATGAATTATTAATATGAATAGTTGTTTATAACTATTGGGGAAGAAACATACATGGATTTTGACCCTTAAAAATTCTTTATTTCTCAATTAATGAGATATTAAAAAAGAACTTGTCCCTCTATTTTAATCTATTAAACCACTCACCTTTTTGATAATGTGAATGGTTTGTAAAATGTGTACCTATTTTATGACTTGAACAACTTCCTAACATATTCTTATGAATTTAAAAATAGTGTAATATATTCAAGACATATAGACGTCTATCAAGAGGTTGTCATACCATTATATGTATAATATACCCAACCACCACTAAAAAATTACAAAACATTGAAAACCAATATAAACCATTTAACACATTTATGCCTAGAATTCATTAATTCAAATAAACATAAATCCATAAGAATTTGGTCATTTTCCAAAATAGTGTCCTTTCGTCACCAAACATGAGTCAACCATAAAGGTCAAATGAAAAAGAAAAGGACTGATATACCAAGAAAAAATGTTATATCCTTCAGTACCACATCACCATGCTTCGATTAAACAGCCACTAGAAAACTAAATTCTAGTCTAATGAGGGGTATTATAGCCCTATTTATTATCACATTCAAATCAAATCCCCCGACAACACTGATGTGGAAATTACATAAAAAACGTGTAAAGATGACCAAACCTATCAAAAAAATAGAACTCAATAGTTAGTTGTGAACACTAATGGCGTGTATGGCCCATCCTTCCAGACTAAAATAATTAAACCAAGATATGTTCTTGAGGAGGAATTTAAATCCATTGACTTATATCACAAAAACCACCCTTCTGGAATCTGATATAACATTGATTCTTCAAAAAAAGTATAGTTCTTGTATTATCCTAGTCAATTTGTATTTACACAACTTAATGCCTCTTTCAAATTCCGTTCAAATTGTTAGAAACTGCTTCATCACATTCTTAATGCTGCTCAAGAAAAATACATTAAACTATGAGCTAATATATTAGATAATCACATCTTGAAAATTTATATCCCTATATATTGCATTAGGTGCTATTGAAGGATAGATGAACTTTATGACTGTGAGGCATCTTGTGTAGTCCATCACTCAAAATATATCTTATTTTTAGATTCATTAATTCGTGACACATCTCATACATAAAAAATACATTATATATTTTTATCAAAAAAATTTCCTTCAATTCCATCCATTATAACTCATATTTTTACCTAGATTTATCTATAATGACCCACCAATGCTTGAAAGGTCCAAGAATCATCCATGTAGAATGTTTCAAATACCTATCTATTGGTGTCTCTAAGGGCTAAAATATCATCTTGAAATACTAAATCTTAAACTCTACTACCTAGGGGAATCCCTCTCCATTTAACATGTTCTGATCCTATATCATTCACTCTCTCGTCATCTCAGAAATATAATTCATGGTGTGAATTGTGACCCTTTCCATAGATCACATAACAATCGAAAAGATATAAAAAATCTAATAATCCCTCAAATTATCAAGATCCACATGATGCTCTAGTTTAGCTATGTTATGAGCATACTGATTTCTACTTTAAAGACTCTTAATTTTATTATGACGAGATTTTACTTTATATAAATATGAAAATTCACTCTTTATAAGACAATATTACATCAAGGTCTACCTTGGCAGGTGGAAAAAATAGAGATACACCAGTGAAGGTTCTCTCAACACATGGATAAAACAATATGAATTTTTCATAAAATAATAGTTCCTTTATTACATTCTTCATAAGTTATAATAGGTATCTCATTCCACATTTCATACAGGATGAAATATCTAATGGAATAAATATATATCTCTAATTAACAATTCATATAAATATATTTCCCTATGTGTCTATCATGGGAACCAATACTAATATCATCTCATACTGATCATTAATAATAAATCATATGAAACAAAAACATAACACAACATGTGAATCATCAAAGTGAAATAGTGTTAACCATAATAAGAAAACATCATGAACAATAACAGAATACCAAGGAACTCCTATTTTCCCTCATTCATGGGATAGATACTCCCATGAATAATATAATTACCATGTCCCAACTCATCTTATTCTCTATTCTAAAATTATAAAATAATACTGAAATAGAAAATAATCAAGATTATATGATACCACTTGGTATTTTCAATGATCTGGTGCTCCCTCAATAGATAGATCTAGTTGTCTACATAAAGTCAAGTGTACCTACACATATAACACTGATTATAGACTTGAATGATGGGTATAATTATTATATTGTGGAGACAATAACTTTTGGTTTATTGTTAAAATGACATAGGAAAAAATATAATTGTAAAAGAAATACTATTAAAAATTAATTATAAATAATATTGAACCAATGATATGAAGGGAAAATTAAAATACAGAAATAAAGAATAGAACAATGTAATGAATAGATGAATTAAAATAAATTATATAATGAATGTTATATAGAAAAAATAATATTAAGACACAAAAAAATATTCTAATCACCCCTGTCCAGAACCTCATGTGTGTCATGTATCCATGTTCTAACCCATCCCATAGGCCAAAAACAAAAAACCAGATCCCTTTGAATTTAACATACCTACATCCATTAAATATTTACATGTGCAAAATGGTGGTCCATCTTGGGTGTGGCTAAAATTTAGTTGGTCGAAATCACCATTTCTAAAAAATATTTTCTGTTAAATTTTGGTCATTCAATAAATATAATAACATGGTATTAATTTATAAAATTAATATTCAACATGACATAAACATGATGACCCTAAAGTTCTATGTATACACACTGGTCCAAAAAACATTCTTCAACGACATTTTGTATATCTATATCTAATTGAGGATCCTCCAAAATCATGATCGATTATTGAAGTCAGTGGTATATTTTCATTATAATGATAAATATCTCATACCATATTATAAAAAAAATTAAATCTACCCTTAGTATAACTAAAATATCAATCTCTGGTGTTTTAAATACTATGTATTTAGTTCTCACGAATCCAACATAACCATACACTCTACTAATAATAATCAAGCACCCATATGACTTGATATCAGACAGTATTAAACCATTCTATGATCCACAAGGCATCGAAAAAAGTCCGGATTGATATACAGATGAACTAAACGTGCCAATAAGAAACCTACCCTTATGAATTTTTCAAATCTATTTCACATAAGATCAAAATACAATCATGAAAATTATAAGGATAAAATCGTAAAAATAAAATAAATTACCAAAAGGAAGAATGAAACATTCATGAATTTAATTTCTTTTAGAAATATATTTCTCATTAGCTTTGGTAATCTATCATCCCATTAAATATATAAAAACTATTTCATTTATAATTTATCTATAGTTCAATTCACATATCAATATAAAAATTTTACCAAATTGAATCTACCATATGATGTTTCTCAATTACATTATTAGGCCTATTCATTAGAATAAGAAAAAACTAAATATCACTTCTTCAAATTAATTTGAAGGATATAATGTCAATCGTACTTGGTATAAATATTGTTTAAGGATGGAACAACAATCTGATAGTTTCATGCCTCAATCTATATGTATGTGGAACCAATGAAATCCAATGGATGAGTTAAAAATTATTATCATTTAACATGGACATTCCATTTAATTAAGTCCCTTTCATAGAGTAATGACACAACGACACATAATTAATATACTATGGATAATTAAATCAAATAAATGTGATATTATTTAGACAACCCACGTTGAAAGAAGAAATGTGATAAGGAAACCTCTTGTTATTATTAGATATAAAATTACTCCATCCATAAATATCCATGTCTGGATCACAATGAACTATCATTTCCTTTGTTTTGGTTTGAGGGGATTCCCATAAATCCCCAGTAGAAGGGCTGTTGTTGATATGGAGGACAGTGTTAGCAGATGGTGATTTAGAGGTGTTTAAAAATGGTTGTGTTTGATTAACTCACAATGTGAATTTTATTAACATCATGAAAGTATCAATTACACTATTTTTACCAAAAGAAATCAATTACATAAAAGAAATAAAAGAAACATTTCATGTCGTTTAATGGTTTATTGATGTAAGACCCATTTCATGGGGTGTATTTAGGGGGTGAAAGGAATTTAGGGGCTGTTACTAATTTAGGCAGCAAATGATAATGATGTATATTATTTTTTATGAAAATTAATTAACAGTGCATACACATATCATGTTGTGTTTACCTAGGTGAATTAATTTAATGGGATATATAGTGAATAATTCACTCCATGAATATGATTCTGGAGGTCTTTCCAAAAAAATTCATGCATTGAATAAAATTCATGGTCTCTACTGATAATAATTTATTTCATATATTAGGTATACACTGTTAATTAATTCAATATCCATAAATCACATCATATTACTACTATACTAATAAGAAACTTAACTAAACTAGAACCGACTCCTGATAAATATGGACCAAACAAAAGACAACCCAACACAAATAAATGTATCCAAAAAATTAATAAGATAAAAACCTAGAGAAACATATTATCTCACACATACCATATTATATGTGTATCATGTCTGAATTTGCATTTTTATTTTGACTAATATCATGGTTTAGAGGTCTTTATGGTAAGACTCGTGATATATTAGATGATTTTACATTATTTTGAATGTCTATAATTATTTATTTCCGTTATTTAAATATCAATTTCTACTATCCATGGGATTTATATGTCTATATTATATAATGAAGGTTAATAAAATCATGACGTATATTGAATTTATTGTTATTTGGTTATCTTCTTTGAAAACTTTATTATGTATTAGTAACTAATTTTTGCTTCCATTATATGTAACCCTAACTAAACATCTCAGATAAAAAATTATTTATTTGAAACATATATGGCATTTAAGAAAGATATTTTTATTGATATAAAATAATGAAATTATTTTTATTATAAAATACTTTTATGTCTAAAATTTAATATTGGAATATTCTATGTGTATAGTTTTACAAGAATGCTTAAATAATTGATCTAACATCCATAGATCCCTGGTATATTTTACAAAATGAATAACAAAAAACTGGACTCCATTTTTATGGAGTTGAGTTGTTAAATTGTATAACTCATATTTCTATATAAATAAGTATTCATTACTCATAAATGTTTTTATGAGGATACATATTAAATATTATGATATATCGTGTATAACCATCCACCTAATTTTTGTCAACGTGTTATGAACATTAGAATTTTTTTTCTATAATAGTTAATCGCATTGATGATCAATAAATGATTCTTCAAAATAATTTTTTTTCTAAGGATGAGATTATTATTAATACAATAATATGGAGAGTCTATTATAATTAATATAGTGATGGATGGGGTACAAAATTTTTCATTCCTTCAATTCATCAGTTGGTATCATGAGATAATTTTTTTTAACTATGTATATTCAAAAATAATTTAGGCACGAGGTTTTTGTATCAATCATGATTACAATATTAATGTCTTGTTTGAGTCATTAATGTAATAGTTTAGGATTCAATTCATTATTCATTCCACCGAAATTAATTTTATTATTGTTTTCAATTTTTTATTATTTTCATTCATATGTTATCTAGGGATATTTTTCTTGCTAAATATATTGATTATATGGTAATTTTATTGATTGTTAACGATTATATAATGTGTTTAACTATTATGATAGATAATAATAAACAATTATCAAAAGTGGGTGTTATATTTCACCATAATTATGTTGATATTTTACATATTTATTTAATAAGTTAAATATAAATGAATTTAGTAATGGTATAAAATGAATAATAAAATATTAATATGTTTTTACATTAAATGTTTTCCAAAGTATTATATATATTATGTATATGTCTTGTCTACCAAGTATCTTAATCTATTTGTCCCTTTTTTATGTGAATACCTTTAGAATGTAATATTATAATAATTTAATTCATGACTCCATGTTAGTGGATCTTGGATATTAGTAATATAACAACGTGTTTTCCATCTTGAAGCAATTTGTAGAGAAACATACATTTTTTCAACTGTTGGTACTTCAAAATATTCATTGTAATGTGGACGAAAAAATGATATTCCATTGTTTTTAATTATTTCTCATAATTCCAAATAAACCATGTGTTCATTACTCATTGGGTTTTTGAAATCCATCGCATATTAAGAATATAAAAAAAATAAAATTCAATATGGATCCAATGGTTGGTTGAATGATAAAATATAGATATATTAAGATCCATCAAAAACAACTTAATATAGGTTTATATTTTGATTATATGATATTTCCCACAAAACCCATTACAATCCTTATAAAAATATTCACAAATAATTAAAAATACAAGAATAAATACAAGATCCATTATCATCACAATGTAATACAATTCAGTCCATCATATGGATACATTTACCAACTAATGGTATTTAATTGACTAATTATATCTATTCCATACATAGTATAACCTTTGTGCACATTATGGAGAAATTAATTAGTTCAACTAATTAAAAAAAATTTATTTATATTTTTTGGTACCGCATTAAGAAACACTATAACAGTGTATAATAATAATTGATATAATAAAAAAGTATAATTGAGAAATGGGATCCATTTATTTTGGAACTGGCCATGTGTACCATAATAATGAATGTGAGGACCAAGATAATATTACATTCATTCAGTATTACTAAATAAATAATGTTAGAAAAAGATAATAATGGTGGTAAAAAATCCTTGGTTGAGGGAATTTCTATTGAGATAATGGGAGAAAGACCTTTACGTTATGATTACAAAAATGTATCGATGATTAAAAAATAATAAAAATAATAATATATTAATGAATCATTTGGTGATTCAATCTCAAAAAGGGTATTATAAATAAGAGTTGGGAATTTTAACATGTCATATCTCTTTTATTTAGATAGTTATACATATACTTTTTTTTAATAATGACTCTATTATGAACCATGATTATGGTAGAAATATCTCAAAAGAAAAGGTGAAACCCTCATTGTAATTAGATCTAATTGGGATGTTTTTTGCAATGGATTATTTTATGGTCATATATTTAGAATCTCATCTTCTATTATAGTTATAGATTTATATTGATGGTCAATTTAATTTAGTAAAATCATAATCATAAAGTATTTATCTCTTCATTTATTTACATAAAAATTATTTTATACTTCTACTCAATCATTTATATATATATTATAACAAGTGTGATTGAGTGCTGATGTGATTCGTGATTGATGAATTGTGATTATAAAAAATGAACTGATTCATATTTCTTATAAACCACTATATTATAATGTGGAATTAACTATGAAATTAGAGGAGTTACATATAATGGACAGATTATGTTATTGGTTATATTCCTTCCATGAAAATTCAATAGATATTCCATATTAAAACTTTTTATAAATAATGAACTGACTTTTCTTACAAACAAATTTGGGAAATTTACGATCATAGAATTCCATTACTCAATTTTAGAAGAAGGATTCATCATTATAATCTATGATAACAACACAATGACATTAATACACATGGATCCATAATATATCCATATTCTAATAGGTAATTCATTTTACTATTTAATGATTTCATAGAAATAAAAAAAATACAGCCCATATTGACATTTAACATTGTAACCCTATAAATTATATTTTTCATGTAAATAAATCACATATTCCACTAATCATCATTTACATAAATTTAAATTCATTATTCTACCATGAAGACATTTGGTGTAGATTGAAATATAATAAAATCACTCAATAGTAATTACTATCCCGGAATTCCAAATGCAATAATGCATTCGTACAAACACTACATCCTACTCTTTTTCTTTAAAGATCTATTTATTTATTAAATTTATAAAATATTTAAATTAAAATTAATTCTCAACATGTTTTTTATGTATGTCCAAGATTAGTTGTTAAATTAATCAATTATTATCTTTTTAATTATATTAATGAAATTCCTATAATGTGTAAAATTAAAAATTACCGCTTTTTAGAAAAATATTCATATATCCTTCAATATGATGTTTTCATTATCCATGGTAGTGTGGTTTCCCAATACATTGTACCAAGATACAGAAAAAACAAGGATTTGGGTTCAAAATATTTGATTGTTCTAGATATTTAAAATTTTCAATTCTTATAGTCATGAAACACTATATTGAGCTACTCTATAACCATGATGAATTATTATTCATAGGAATTCTCAAATGAAACACCAATTAAAAATGACTACAAACTTTTCCAACTGAATTTATTCTTTAATCATAAGAAAAAAAATAAACATTTTAGTATTCCCGATGGAATTGTTATTTTAAACATACCTCTTAATCCATGACATGAGCGATATTATGGTCATCACTCTCTACACCATTGTTTAATCTCAAAAAATAACAATTATAAAAATTGTACAAAACAACTACATCACATAAAATTTTGAATTTATTATCTTTAATAAAAAATGAAATATAACCTGGAATAATAGACCAAAAAATTTCAAAAATTCATTTTTAAATGAAAATAGAAGTAACCAATATATAATCTCTATTCATCATTAGGATAATTACAAGGATTATGTGTATAAATATATAATGGAATTGTTTATTTTCCATTAGAATAAATATTCATCAATCATATTTAGTACACCACCATTATTTTTTATGAATTATAAAATTATATAAACCATTCAATTTTCTAAGTTTCCTACATTGGAGATATGAAAACATAATGATTTTCAACCATAAAATAGAATAAAACTAATTAAATAGACATTACTAGCTCAAATTTCGTATGATTTAACACTCTTGATCTTAAGAAAATATGTTTCCAATAATCACCCTAATTTTTATTATGAAATAAAATGTATTCATATTATCCAATATGGAATTTATTATTTTTAATGTTTCATAAAAATTTAATAGTATAAAATAAATAGACGAATAGTCCGAATCAATGTGAGCTATGATATGTGTAAAATATAATTGATCTAGATAATGTTATATGACCCAATTTGTATATATTGATTTCATATCTATTAAGAAACTAAGAAAACACGTCTAATCTAAAATTTTGATCTTGGAACACCCTTGACATTATAAATTTTCTATTTTAATCATTATTAGAAGAATTTACCCAATTTAATATGCAATTAAATTAACCTCAAGGGTATAAATATCTCCTTAATAAGGTAAAATTTCTATTTTTTAATATATTTATCATATTGATATATGATCCTCCCTTTATATCTTCAATTTTTTCAATAATGTAAATGAAATTATTGATTTCTCCCTATTTGAAAATAAACAGTATTAGTTGGGCCTTCTCAGAATTGGGTAGCCATGTAAGAATGTTAAATCATATAGTGAGAAGAGATTATCAAACCACACCATTCATACATGGTATCATAAAATTTTAATTTATTCTATAGTTATAAATTAATAGATTACAAATTTATTTTATAAATAATTTCGTGTATTATTTTATATTTAATAATTTCTATACTTTTCTCAACTTTTTCCCTGATAAAATGGAACCAAGTCTCAATTACTTTGACAACATGGATTTTAATTGAAATGATAAAAATATTATATTCACATTTTATAACTATCATTACAAGAACATAATTACCTAGAACCATGTACTATTTTTCCATACATATAAACATATTATATGATTTCTTGATTGAAATATATTCTACCTCACTATCGTTAATTGATGTACATTATTATTTCATTATATCATTACCAACATATTTCTTTCTATCAAATAATAGACAACCATATATGATTACATATATAAATTTTTTGTCAATATATTCATTTTCATTAAACATTATATTTTTGGTCAAAACTATAATTATAGCAGAAACTAGATTGAGAATATGTATATTAAAACATTATATTAACTCTCATGGATATTTAACATGATAAATATATTTTCTCTACTTGGTTTAATTCACTTGTGGATTGATGAGGATAGAAATATCACCTATCATTGGAATGTACAAAAATAATGATGTTAATTTCGAGAAAACATCTTTTGATTTTATTAGGTTTTAATAAAGGATAATATCATCCACATATTTTTGTATTATAAAATACTCATTTTTGCGAGATATAACTTATAGTTTGTGATCATTAAATTTTATTATGAACTAATATTAATGATATAATATCAAATAAATCATTCCAATATTATGATGTATGTATTGTACAAGAAAATATTTCTTTAAATGGAACACCATTTCATTAACATCTCAAATTTTAAAATTCAGAGTTTATTCATTAAATATTTCCTCTTTAACTGTTCCATTCAATATTACCATTTACTTCTCCATTTTATTGAAATTAAAATCTCTTAAAATAATAAAATTTATGTAAATTCCAAATGGAATCATGTCTATAGATTAGTGTGAGTGTTTATTTTCTATTTTATCCATTATTCAATTATATCCCCTATATTAAATGTTATATTCATTTTTGGATTCATTTCAATGATCATTAAAATGATTCAAGAACACAAATATATTTTTCATGATGTTATTGTTGGCTTCCCCATTTATAAGCTCAAAACTCATATATTTATCGATTTTTTGTTAATCATAATAAATGTACTTAACTAATGAATTGTACTTTAAAAATTCTACAAATATTATCAATTCAATTTGTTATAATATAACTCTATCTTGAACACATCTCATGATCAATTTTTTATATAGAGAATATTTTTCACTATTAATATTAGTTTCAAAATATTTAACTATTCTTATTATACTTCATGTTAATGATTTACTATATTTAAAATTAAATAGTTCATCTAATACATTATTGAAATTCTTGTAATTTAAATAATATTTCATTATATAAATTATTTATAATCATTATCCTTTCCATTAAAAATTCCACCCATATACAAATTATATACATTTTTTAGATTTTTTATTAGTCACATTGATATCATTTCATTCCGTGAACATTTTTACAGTATTGTTATAATATTTATATGTTGTATTCTTGGATGGGAGTCTTAATAATAATATATAATTATAATAACATAATTTTCCTTTTTTCAATGTTACAAATATATACATAAATCATAAAAATATAATATAATTAATTTTGGAGGCCTAATATTAAATATCTAACATGGTGGTTTGTCCTCTATAAGATACTAAAACGACTGACTATATCTTTAAAAAACAACATTCATTGCTTCCTATTAATATTATCAATAAATTCCACATTAAATGAGTGATTTCATATATGTTATTCATTGTCAAATTAAATTATTCAAGGAATCTAATTTTTTGGGTTAGCTATATATAATTCATTTTTAATATAATATCTCTCTATACATCATTATAAATAAATAGAATTATACTCCCTAAAAATATTTAAATATTAATTTTGGTAGATATTTTGGATCAATTTTTAGTTTTCATTTCAAACCATTTGATTCACACTATCCCTATATTTTTCATTTTCAAGAATATAATTCAATCCAAATAATATTTTTTATTTAAAAAAATATGATATTTCTTTTATTTCAAGTTAAATTATACATCATTATTACATATATATATATATATATATATATATATATATATCTAAAACAAATCCAGAAATTGAAATTAACACTTCTTTATTCTACAGGGATTTTCTACTATCATCCCTCTGAAGAAATCATCACATTTATTTTTTTATAAAAAATTAAATTTGGAATATAAATTATATCCATTAGATGATATTTTGGCAAAATATTATTGATGAATATTTTGAGGAAAATCGGGTCAATTGTTTTGGTATTGTTGTATATATATTCATTCACATTATTTTCCATTTTGAGTAAAACAAATCATGTTCCAGTTAATTTCCTAGAATATGAATTTTGGGTTCATTGTCTCTAAAACCTGTATGTTTACATAATTGGTAGAATATTTAGGTGTATTGGCTTATGATTATTGATTTAATGGTTGGACTAGTTATTCATACCTACCAAGGAAACCATTCATAATTAGAGTTTTATTTCTTTTTGGATTATAAATTTTATGTTTAGGCACTGATTTTTGTCTATATTCATAGAATACAAACAAGGAACCCCCCCTAAAATAATCCCATATGGTATACTCATTATTGGATCCAACTTGGAAATAATCAAAAGTATTTAGTTTACATATAAATCAAACCCCTTCGAATACTTATCCTCTTTCATCTCCTTTCATTATCCCAAACTTTCTTCCATCGCTAAGGGAATACTGGATGTCGGTTTTAATTATCATAAAAGTTTTATGGGGGTTTTAATGTTAATATTTAATATTGTATTTTTAGTGCTCACTCTCACCTCATTTAATATTAATCATCACATATGATTTTATTTCATTATTTTTGGTTGGTTTTCCTATGTCAATCCTTTTTATATAATATGTGTTATTTATTTTTAATTATATTTAATAGAACTGCTATTAAAACTTATTATCATTGATGAAGTATGTCAACAATATTCCTTCATTAAATTTTTTTGTAATGATATATAGAGAAGTATGTCTAAATATTATTTGTTCAACATGGTTTCAAAAGGAACGCGTATGGAGTTTATAGAAGTTTCAAAAAGAGTTTCACTGTATGTTAAATGATAATGTGTTCAATGAATGTTTAGAAAAGATTTATGATAAATTCATCTTGTGTTTATATTAAATATTATCATGGTTTATGTGAAGATTTTCAGACATAATATTTTTGTTACATTATTTTTCATTTCACATAGTTATTCATTTTTAAGATGATTTGTTATTTGACATTGTTTCATTGATGATTTATAGGTATTATAAATGGATTACGTTAGTAAAAATAAAAAATAGTTTTGAAAAACCAAATTATAATGAATTTTTTATATGTTAAAACGTATGGAACAAGATGGGTTCAAATAGAATGTATCAAGTATGGCTATGAGAAAAAACTCTCTAGTTTTTATTTATAGAGTAATATGATACTCTAACTCATTATTGGTTTCCACTAATATAGGACTCCAAAATGGATAAAACCTTATGAGTTGTTGGATATGAATTTTGATATTCTTTTGTACATTATTATGATTGGAAACATGGATTTGTGAATTAATATAATAAAGCTACTAGGCCTTATGGATGTAGTCTTTTGGGTACCTAATATAATGAAATCGGATTGTCATTAAAATATATTACATCATTTTTAAATGAATATTTAATAAATTACACAAAAAAATATTTTATGCTCATAATTTATAGTACCTACAGAAAATGACGACATAAAAAACTAATTAATAAGATTTATACAATTTCTCCCATTATGTTCCCCATAAAAAGGTCATATCATATACATATAAAATTTAATACTTATTATCATTAAATGGAGATAATAAAAATAAGAGAATGGAATATTAGAAAATCACCATGTTTAATCAAAAGAAATAAATAGACATTGGTCAAGGATAAGGGTACCAGAACATGATTATAATATTTGAAAAGAATACCATGATATCAACAATCATAATCTAGAGTCATGTTATAAATATTCATAGTTCTAAAGTCATGAATCATAAGATAATAATTGAACATGATCCATAATATCATAACATTTATATAAAATATTTAGGTGTGGAATTCACTTAAGTAGAGTAGATCAATTCCATTGTAGTTAAGGGTCATTTATATGGTTATTATAGTTGAGTGGGATCTATCAGCAAGACATCGTAGTAGTAAAGGTTCACTACATATATTTTTTTTAGAGAAAATTGTATCTTGTTGAACAGGATTAACTCCCCATTATATACCTATTTATCTCATGAAATCTTAGTATGAACCCAATGAATTATAGTGATATATAGTCCCCAACTATCACGTAAATAAATCGTTTAACAGTGTTACATAATATTATAAAAAATTACTCTAATCAATCCCCCTGCAAAGAAATGTGTTTAATAAGAACTAAATCATATAATAACCCATGTATTTTAATATGATTCATATATAAATTTTTATTTTATTTTACCATGATCCATGGAATAAGAATCGGGTTTCATAAGAACATTGTCATTATATAACCCATGGAAAATTAATTACTTTTTTTATAATCTAGTGCTCAAAAACGTAAAACATTCAATGAATAATATGAATTGTATCTGGGGATAATATTACTAGTATTTTACATGGAACATAAAATGATTTCATCATTGACTAAAAATGGGTTTTTAAAGAGAATTTGAAACATTTATTTAGGAAAATAAAATATTAAAATTTAAAAATACTATACTAAAACGTAATAAATTTCAAACTAATTTTCTTTTAAAAAAACCTTATACACATAAAAAGGAAGCATTAAATCATTAAAAATGATATTGAAAAAAATAACATTCCCACAATGAAAAAATATATAATAGAAAATAAAAACATTTTCTAATATGTTTCATTGAATATAACCTTTGGATCATATATAGGAATCATTATAACATTTATTTTTCATGACATAAAAAAATTCTGTTTACGTAGAATAATTAAAAAAAGCTTCCTTTCACATTTTTTGAAACGACCAAATGGGAATTGTTTTAAAAATGACATAATGTTTAATTCTAAAAATTATTTGTAAACAATTAAATATATGAACAAATGAATTTAAAAAATCATTTGTAGAATTTTAAAACACCTCTTAAAACTATATTAGAAAACATGAATATGGAAGAAATTTGTTTTTGTAGTGATGATTGAAATAAAGTCAGTTTTTACAAAGAAGACATCATTTATATTTAGTATATAAAGATAGAAAAAAGAAAGAAAAGAATTTATTTTAATAAAATAACTACAGGATAATAAAATTCAATAATATATTTATAATTATATCTCATTATTCCATCAATGTAAGAATAATCATAAAAAGTTTGATGAATAATGAGATCATAACATCAAAACATTACCTTTTACGTAAAAAATGAATCATTCCCCCATTAAAGAATAAAATTAAAATTTAAACATAAATAACATGAAAATAATGGGATTCATGATATAACATTTCAATGGGATAGTTTATAAACCTCGTAGAAGATGATATGTTCATATCATTACATATGCTCAAAAGATGGTAACTTGAGACACAAATCCCTCACCTTAAGTGTAACACCCGAGACTTTTATGTTATATAAATCATCAAAGAAATATTTCTCTACACACAACACTTTCTTGGCTTGCTTTACATGAAATCGTGACCTTCCTCGATAGCTTGCGTCATACACAATACTGAGTTTCACTAAACAACGATATACTATTAAAATATTATTAAAACAAGCCATTATGAATAGTAATAACCACATTTTAAAAATTTCTAAATTTTATTTTTCAAAATGGACTTCATTTTTGGATTCGGAATATCTAAATTAGCCTAGGGTGAAATATTTGTATTTTTCTGAAAAAATTTAATTTTTGATGAATAGTGAAACCACTAAGTGGTAGTTAAAAAACTGAATTTTTCATAAAACTTAATTTTACCACTTCTGTGAGTGGAATTTCAAAAATCCGAGAGACACGGTTGATGTTAGTATGTAAAATGTGGTTCAATGATATGAAAATAATTTTTGGTGAATTGTAACTTTTTACTTTTATTTACCACAGTTAAAAGTAAATAGGGTAATTAAGGGTAAAAATGATATTATTATTACCCTAACACATGTCCTAATTCTATTGGATAAGTGTAATTCGACCAAAAACAACCTTAGGAATAAAATATAACCATTTAGGCCCACTTGGATTAGATTAGGACATTTATTATTAATTTATTTAAAGAAGGGTTATAATAGTTAAAATCAATGTTTAATAAGAAAATAATTTTTAATATAGGGTTATACATAAGATAAAATCAACTATAAATATTCATCATAAATCTAAAACGAGTTCATACATAATGATATTTTATTTTTAATTTTTAGACTTTAAATAAATTAATTTATTTATGACACAATGATGATGCAGTAATTATCTTATTAATGAAATATTGACATAATTGATGTTATAAATACCCAAATAAATGTAATTTGAGACTTTTTATGAATTCCACTAATTTTCTAGGTTAATATGACATGTTTATATTGATTTAATTAACTTTTGTGGAACTAATAATTCTGTTATGAGTTTCACAAAAATCAATTACTAAATAGTGTCAAAATTGACATAAAATAGTTTTTAAAACAAATATTATATTATTAATTGTTATTTTATTCCTAAAAATCTAAGGTTTGGCCAAATGACTTAGATAAGGTTTTATATATTAATAATAACCAACTTGAGGTTCGTTTGGTTTGTTATAGTGAGTTTATTAACCTTATAGTATAATAACACAAGAAGACACAATAAAAGCAAAATTATTTAACATAATGATAAATCTAAATGATAAGGTTCAAATAGGAACCTAAACTTCTCTAAATTCTATTGGATGAGAGGATTTCGACCCATCCCAACCTTAGCTTCGAAATAAATCAATTTGGATCTATTTAAAACCAAACTTGACTTTATAATAAAATAATATTTTTAGTTTTTCCAAAGGAGCCCCTTTCCTCCCTTATAAAAGGGCACCTCTTCCTCCTCTTCCTCACACTACTTTGAGCCTTCAAGCTCGGCCAAACCCTGCCAATTTCTCCTCTCCACTTCCCTAAGGACATAATAGAGGTCCTGGTCTTCTTCAAAGACAAATTTTTGTGCCCAAAAAGGAGGTCTCAAACAGGCGTTTCAAAGAAGAGGAGGTTCGGACACGTACAAAGCATATCAGACCTAAGGTAAGGGAAATATCACAATCTCATTTTTATCCTAGATCGTTTATACTTTGAAATTTACTGGGGTGTATTTTATCATCCACATCCATGTTTCCTCAATATTTAATATTATTTCCATCCACGTAAAATTTTTTAAATCCAATTTTACCCTTCGGTGAGTTTTAGTAAAAGATATGAAAGGAATATTTTGTCGATTTTCGTACGAGGTACTTTTTGACTTTTCCGACAAAATTATGAGAAGAATGTTTTTTTAACTTATAAGGCATGAATGGATTTTTAAAAAAATATTTCCAAGAATCTTCCTTTACAAGTTTTCAGGTTTGTTTTTAATCAACTTCTTTTAGTTTAGAATTGTATGACATATTACCAAAGGAAAAGTGTTTTTGAAGTAGAAAGGATATTTTCCTCAAGAATGGAGTTCGTGTGTTTTATCAAAATTATTTTCCATCTAAGATAATAAAGGGTTCTGTTTTTATCCCTATTATTACATTTATTTGATTATGTTGTGATGGAATTATTTTTATGAATTCCTTTATATTATATGAATTGTTTTATGATGTCATGATGTTTAAGATTCCCATTTTTATTACATGGGTTATGCTATGATGTATGGTTTATGATATTGTACACACATAAGAATGGTATCATTATGTGATGGGTGGGACCTATATCTCCCTCCAATTCATTGGGTAAATATTTTATATCTCATGAGATAGACATAGCTGGAACGGAAGGTTAAATCGGTTCAGTGAAACAGGACTGAAACGAGGAGTGAACCCGGTTTAGAAATGGACTTTTTTCACTAAGATAGTCTTGGTAATGAGTCTTGTCTAATAAGAAATGATTCTCTATGATTATGTGTGTATGAAAAAAAGTTTCATGTTTCAAGTTATGATTATTGGGATTGCATTTCCCTACTATGATTTATCCCATGTTATGAAATTATGATCTCTTTTGCAGGTTAAGATTTTACAAAAGTTATGTTCTTATGTATATGATGTGATTGATATTTCTTTTGTTTACCCTTAATGAGTATTTGAGCTCACCCTTTTGTATGTTTTATTTCCCCAGGTAAAGAAGAAGGTTATTAAGTAGGATATGCCAAGGGACTCTAGATATGATGAAATAAGTGGGAGGCAAAGTAGATTCTTTATGAAACAGTTGTTTATGTTTCCCAGTTTCTAAAGACTCTATACCTATACAGTCCTTTCCTTGTTTTTTTATATGTTGTAATAAGTGTTCTTCAATTCTAAAGTAATAACAATGTATGCAAATTATGGGTCGTTATAGTTGGTATCCGAGGAAAGGTATAGTCAACCTTTGGAAACTAGGATGTGAAAGCCTTAGTAAGAACCCTAATGGTAAGTCTAAGCATAGAACACAATATTAGTGTTTTAGAAATGGCCATGAATAACCTAGGATAAGACCTTTAGTGTGAAATTTTATTCTTGATTATGTGGTTTTCCTATTATAATTAGTGTTTCTCACACTATTCTTCTTGGTTTTAGTCAATTTCTGGAACCTGAAGGAACCGTGTTAATGTGGAATGCGACGGGCAATACAATGATTGTCCCCCTGAGAAACCAAAAATTATGGGAGCTAGAATGCAAAATCTTGAAGACATGCTCACACAACTTTCTTAAGCTATGAATCATGCAGGACTTCCAAACGAGCAAAGGAAGGAGCAAAATTCTATTGAATCATTCATGAGGTAGTGTCTGCCTTCATTCAGCGGGTCTACTGATCCATTAGTTGCTGAACAATGGATTAGTACTACTGAAAAGATATATTCAGTTCTTCAATGTTCTGAACATGATAAAGTCATCTTAGCCGTGTATCGTTTGGAAGGTGATGTTGATCAATGGTGGAATCTTATCAAGAATACGAGGCAAAGAGATGAAATTGTGTCCATGGTTTGGGACGAGTTCAAGAACATATTTTTCAATAAGTACTTCCCTCGTATTCTCCAAACAAAGATGGAGAAAGAGTTTCTTGAACTGAAGCAAAAGGATGATGAATCTGTTGGCACCTATAAAGCAATTTTTACAAGACTTACAAGGTACACTTATGGTATTATTATCCAACCTGAGAGTAAGATGGATCGATTCTTTACTGGCTTAAAACCAAGTCTTCGAAGGGCGTTAGCCATAAGGGACTTCAATAGCTACGAGGTAATCATTCGATGTGCTCTCAAAGTCGAGATGGATATTGGAGTAACCCATCAGTCATATGGGTTTGATAAGAAGAGGAAAATTGAATTCAAAGGAAAATATAAAGAACACACTTAAATGAAGATGAGATTTCCCTTATGCTCAAAGTGTGGAATGAAACATGGAGGGAGTTGTCTTAAAGGGACAAGTAAATGTTTCAAATGTGGAAAGGAGGGTTATCAGGCATTTGAATGCTGCAATGATGGGAAGAAGATGTCTAATGATGAAAACAAAGGAAGGGATACACAGAATGAACCTACTACACTTCAATGTTTCAAGTGGAAGGATATGGGGAATTATGCCAATCAATGCACAAATCAAAGGGTTGATGATGATGGTCGACGTCAAAAAACTCTTAAGGCTAAAGACAAAGGAATGTCACATGCAATTTCTATCAGCGATGTGGAGTACAATAACGATGTGGTGAACGGTACACTTACCATCCACTCTAAAGTAGCAAATGTTTTATTTGATTCTGTATCCACCAAATACTTAATTTCTGAAGAATGTTCTAAGGATATCACCATATTACCTCAACAATTAGATATTGAGTTATCTGTGACAACCCCTAATGGAACAACAGTCACATGAAAAGTTTATAATTCTTCTCCGATTGAAGTTTGTGGGAATGTGCTTCCTGAAAATCTTGTGATCCTTCCTATAGTGGAATTTGATGTGATTCTTGGCATGGATTGTCTTTCTTTATATGGATCTCATATCAATTTTCAAAGAATGGAAGTCACATATCATATTCCAGATCAATCTATGATCGTCTATCGATGCAAGGATGAACATAAACTTCTAGTCGAGATTTCTTCCATTTTATGGGTTTTGATTCAACTAAATGAAGGTTATTTATCTCAAATGGTTAGTGAGAAACTCACTATTAAGAATATTCCCATTGTATGGGAGTTTGATGATGTCTTTCTGGAGGAATTTCCGGGTCTTCCACCAAATCGTGAAGTTGAGTTTTCAATAGAACTCGTACCAGGTGCTTTGCCTATTTCAAAGACACCTTATAGAATGGCCACAATTGAGTTGCAGGAATTGAATAAGCAACTCCATGAAAATCTTGATAAGGGATTCATACACCCTAGTGCATCACCTTGGGGAGGACCTGTTCTGTTTGTTAAGAAGAAAGATGGATCAATGAGACTTTGCATTGATTATCGAGAACTTAACAAGATCACTATCAAGAAAAAATATCCTCTCCCACGCATTGATGACTTATTTGACCAACTACGAGGAGCTCAATACTTTTCCAAGATTGATCTTTGTTCAGCGTATCCTCAATTAAGGGTCAAAAGGGAGGATATAACAAAGACGACTTTCCGTACAAGGTATGGACACTATGAATTTATAGTGATGCCGTTTTGTCTTACTAATGCCCCTACTATCTTCATGGATCTGATGAATAGAGTCTTTAGAGACTATCTTGATCAGTTTGTGGTAGTCTTTATAGACAATATTCTGGTATATTCAAAGAGCAAGGAAGAACATTAAGATCACTTGAGAATTATATTGAAGACCCTAAGAAAGGAGAAGCTTTATGCCAAATTTACGAAGTGTTAATTTTGGCTTAAAAAAGTTTCATTTTCGGGTCACATAATCTCAAGAGAGGGGATATCTGTGGATCCATCAAAAATAGAGGTTATCGAAAGATGGTTGAGACCAACAACAGTAACTGAGATCTGAAGTTTTCTTGGTTTGGCTAGATATTATCGACGTTTTGTGAAATATTTTTCACGATTATCTAATCCACTCACCATATTTACTCGGAAAGGAGTTAAGTTTGTTTGGACGGAGGAATGTGAAGAGAATTTCAAGGAGTTGAAAAGAAGGTTATCCAGTGCACCTGTTCTCACACTGCCTTGTAGTGGAGAAAGGTTTGTGATCTACAGTGATGCATCCAAGAAGGTTTTGGGGTGTGTTCTTATTCAAAATGATATGGTGATAGCTTATTCCTCAAGATAGTTGAAAATACATGAGCAAAATTACCCAAATCATGATTTGGAGTTAGCTGCGGTAATCATTGCATTAAAGATTTGGAGGAATTATCTTTATGGAGAAAGGTGGGACATTTATATTGATCATAAAAGTTTAAAGTATATTTTCACACAAAAGGAGCTGAATATGCGCCAAAGAAGATGGTTGGAGCTGATTAAGGATTATGACTGCTCAATCCATTACCACCCTGGGAATGCAAACAAGGTGGCAGATGCATTAAGTTGACAAGACCATGCCAGTTTATCCATGATGAGGATCACAAAAGATCCAATATTTATGGATTTACAAAGGATGGATCTTGGAATTATAATGGAAGGGGAAAAATTGTAACTTTCTCAAATGAATGTTCAACCATATATACATGTGAAGATTAAAGAGGCACATAAAGAAGATGTAGAGTTACAAAAGAAGGTGAGAAATGTTCCTGAATTCAACCTTGATTGTGATGGGATAATAAGGTTCAGGAATCAGGTTTGTGTTCCTACCATCCCCGAATTAAAGAATGAGCTACTGGATGATGCTCATAGGTCTTCATTCTCTATTCATCCTGGAAGCACGAAGATGTATAGGGATCTGAAAGAGTATTTCTGGTGGGATGGCATTAAAAAGAGATGTTGTTGAATATGTCTCTCGATGCTTGGTTTGTCAGCAAGTTAAAGCTGAGAGACAGAAGTCTTAGGGGATGTTACAACCATTACCCATACCCGAATGGAAATGGGAAAACATCACTATGGACTTTGTCACCGGACTTCCTAAAACATCCAAAGGCAATAATGCTATCTGAGTCATATTTGATCGTCTTACAATGTCTGCACACTTCATCTCTATTAGAGAGGATTTCTATCTAGATCATCTTTCCAGGATATATGTAAAGGAAGTGGTAAGATTGCATGGAGTACCACTTTCTATTATATCTGATCGGGATCCGAGGTTTACCACAATGTTCTGGTGAAGTCTTCAGCATACTCTGGATACAGAGTTAAGTTTCAGCACTACTAATCATCCTCAGACTGACGGTCAGTCTGAGAGAACAATTAAAACTCGAGAAGATATGTTGCGAGCTTGCTCTATGGATTTCAAAGGTGGTTGGGATCAACACCTACCTTTGGTAGAATTTTTTTATAATAATAGCTTTCACACCAGTATTCAAATGGCTACTTATGAAGCTCTCTATGGAAAGAAATGCAGGACTCCAACTTCCTGGGATGAAGTTGGGAAAAGAAAGCTATTAGGACCAGATCTGATTGATGAAATGGCAGAAAAGGTTAGATCTATTCAACAACACATACGAGCAGCTCAGAGTCGACAGAAAAGTTATGCCGATGACCGAAGAAAAGACCTAGAGTTTGAAGTGGGTGATAAAGTGTTCTTACAAATATATCCCTGGAAGAGGGTCATGAGATTTGGAAAGACGGGGAAGTTGAGCCCTAGATATATCGGTCCTTTCAAAATACTGGATCATGTAGGGATGGTAGCTTACCGATTGGTGCTTCCACAGAATCTCTCTCAAGTTCACGATGTGTTCCATGTATCTCTCCTGAGAAAGTACATACCTGATCCTTCACATGTACTCAACTCAGAAGTTGTACCGCTGGAGCAATATCTTTCTTATGAAGAACTGCCGATAATGATTCTGGATCATAGTGAAAAAGTCCTACGAAACAAGACCACTCGATTGGTGAATGTTTTATGGAGGAACCGCCAATTAGAAGAATCCTAATGGGAGCTTGAGAATATGATGAGAGAGAGGTATACTCATCTGTTTGTTACAAAGTGAAGAATTTTGAGGGTGAAATTCATTTTAAGGGGGGTCAAATGTAACACCCGAGACTTTTATGTTATATAAATCATCAAAGGAATATTTTTCTACACACAACACTTGCTTGTCTTGCTTTACAAGAAATTGCAACCTTCCTCAATAGCTTGCATCGTACGCAATACCGAGTTTCACTAAACAACGATATACTATTAAAATATTATTAAAACTAGCCGTTATGAACAGTAATAACCACTTTTTGAAATTTTATAAATTTTATTTTTCAAAATGGACTTCATTTCTGGATTCAGAATATCGAAATTAGCCTAGGGTGAAATTTTGGTATTTTTCTGAAATCTTTCAATTTTTGATGAATAGTGAAACCACTAAGTGGTAGTTAAAAAACTGAATTTTTCGTAAAACATAATTTTACCGCTTTTGTGAGTGGAATTTAAAAACCCTGAGAGACACAGTTGATTTCAGTAAGTAAAATTTGGTTCAATGAGAAGAAAATAATATTTGGTTAATAGTAACTTTTTACTTTTATTTACCACAGTTAAAAGTAAATAGGGTAATTAAAGGTAAAAATGATATTATTATTACCCTAAAACATGTCCTAATTCTATTGGATAAGTGTAATTAGACCATAAACAACCTTAGGAATAAAATATTACCATTTAGGCCCACATGGATTAGATTAGGACATTTATTATTAATTTATTTAAAGAAGGGTTAAAATAGTTAAAATCAATGTTTAATAAGAAAATCAATTTTAATATAGGGTTATACATAATATAAATTAGACTATAAATATCCATTAGAAATATAAAACGATTTCCTACATAATGATATTTTATTTAAAATTTTTAGACTTTAAATAAGTTAATTTATTTATGACACAAAGATAATGTAGTAATTATCTTTTTAATGAAATATTGACATAATTTATGTTATAAATAGCCAAATAAATGTAATTTGAGACTTTTAATGAATTACAATAATTTTATATGTTAATATGACATGTTATCATTGATTCAATTAACTTTTTTCGAACTAATCATTCTGTAATGATTTTCACAAAAATCAATTACTAAATAGTGTCAAAATTGACATAAAATAGTTTTTAAAACAAATATTATATTATTAATTATTATATTATTCTTAAAAATATAGGTTTCGGCCCAATGACTTAGATAAGGTTATATATATTAATAATAAACAACATGGGGTTCGTTTGTCTTGTTATAGTGAGTTTATTAACCTTATATTATAAGAACACAAGAAGAGACGGTAAAAGTAAAATTATTTAACTTAATGATAAATCTAAATAATAAGGTTAAAATAGGAACCTAAAATTGTCTAAATTATATTGGATGAGAGTATTTAGACCCATCTCCACCTTAGATTAGAAATAAATCAATTTGGATCTATATAAAACTGAACATTACTTTATAATAATATAATAGTTTCAGTTTTTTCCAAAGGAGCCCCTCTCCTCCCTTATAAAAGGGCACCTCCTCCTCCTCTTCCTCACACCACTTTGAGCCTTCAAGCTCAGACAACACTTGCCAATTTCTCCTCTCCACTTCCCTAGAGACATCTTAGAGGTCCTGGTCTTCTTCAAAGAAAAATTTTAGTGCCCTAAAAGGAGGTCTCAAAGAGGCGTTTCAAAGAAGAGGAGGTTCAGACACGTACAAAGCATATCAGACGTAAGGTAAGGGAAATATCACAATCTCATTTTTATCCGAGATTGTTTATACTTGGAAATTTAATGGGGTGTATTTTATAATCCACATCCATGTTTCTTCAATATGTAATATTATTTCCATCCAACTACAATTGTTTAAATCCAATTTTACCCTTCAGTGAGTTTTAGTAAAAGACATGAAAAGATTCTTTTGTCGATTTTCGTCCGAGGTACTTTTTGACTTTTCCGACAAAAGTACGGGAAGAATGTTTTTTTAACTTATACGGCATGAATGGATTTTTAAAACAATATTTCCAAGAATCTTCCTTTACCAGTTTTCAAGTTTATTTTTTATCAACTTCTTTTAGTTTATAATTGTATGACATATTAAGAAAGGAAAAGTGTTTTTGAAGTAGAAAGGATATTTTTCTCAAGAATGGAGTTCATGTGTTTTATCAAAATTATTTTCCATATAAGATATTAAAGGGTTCTGTTTTTATCCCTATTATTACATTGATTTGATTATGTTGTGATGGAAGTATTTTTATGAATTCCTTTATATTTTATGAATTGTTTTATGATGTCACGATGTTTAAGATTCCCATTTTATTACATGGGTTATGCTATG
Organism: Viscum album; assembly: GCA_963277665.1. Lineage (NCBI taxonomy): Eukaryota > Viridiplantae > Streptophyta > Magnoliopsida > Santalales > Viscaceae > Viscum > Viscum album. The sequence goes on from OY728154.1 coordinate 25,182,172, forward strand.
ATGTATGGTTTATGATTTTTTAGCACAAATAAGAATGGTATAATTAGAAGATGGGTGGGACCTATATCTCCCTCCAATGCATTGGGTACAGATTTTATATCTCAGGAGGTAGACATGGATGGAACGACAGGTTAAACCGGTTCAGTGAAACAGGACTGAAATGAGGAGTGAACTCAGTTCAGAAATGGAATTTGTCCACTAAGATAATCTTTGTAATGAGTCTTGACTAATAAGAAATGATTATCTATGATTATGTGTGTATGAACCAATCTTTCATGTTTTAAGTTATGATTATTGGGATTACATTTCACTACTATGATTTATCTCATGTTATGAAATTATGATCTCTTTTGCAGGTTATGATTTCCAAATTTTATGCTCTTATGTATATGATGTGATTGATATTTCTTTTGTTTACCCTTACTGAGAATTTTAGCTCACCCTTTTGTATGTTTTATTTACCCAGGCCAGGAAGAAGGTTATTAAGTAGGATATGCCAAAAAGGGACTCTAGATATGATGAACTAAGTGGGGGGAAAAGGAGATGCTTTATGAACCGGTTGTTTATGTTTCCCAGTTTCTAAAGACTCTATACCTATACAGTTGTTTCCTGGTTTTGTTATATGTTTTAATATGTGTGCTTCAATTCTGAAGTAATAACAATGTATGTAAAGTATGGGTCGTTATATTAAGTTTCAACTTCCTACTAAAACATTCAAAATCATTAATAATAAATAAATATATATCATTAATATATTAAAGTACCAAATATTGGTATAAAACATTTTATTGATTTACTTATGAGCTTTTATTACCAGTTTTTTATGAATCCCTTGTGAATGTTATGTTTCGGGAAATAACTGCATTAATATTATGGTTTGTTTGATTTTTTTTATTTTTTACCCAAATAAATTTTTCATGGTTTAATAATCTCTAGAATTTAATTTATTATATAAATATTGTAAATATTAATTACACATTTAATTATAGTAATGCAAAAAAATAGTGATATAAAACAAAATACATCTTTCAAGGACCGGGTAGGTCGTGTGTACACATTAATGATGTTTTGATTTTCTTGAAGGATTGAATTATATTTGGGGTAATATTATATGAAAATTATAGAATCTTATTCATGTAATATCAATAAATTATGTTAATTTAAAAATTCTATATCATTATACAAATAAAGTGTGAAGGAATCACCCCACTTCTCAGGTCTATAGTGTGTCGTACCGAAAATGAAAATTATTATATTCCTGCATAATGGAAAATGTGATGTTATATGTAATAATATAGTTCCAAACATATAAAAATATCACACATATATCATATAAACATTTTAATCCATCATTAAATCCTATAGTGAGATCTGGTGTTGGAAAACCAAAATCAACTATTCACTAGTCTGTATTACTCTATACATAAAAATAAATATTTTGAATCCTATTTTTTGGACAAGGAGTTGTATATATGTTATAGTATTAAAATAAAAAGATATTTTTATATTGGATAGAATTATTATATAATATTATATGATTTTATTAAAATTCGAAGGAGATAAAATTAAAATTAATATGAAAAACTGATAGTTAAAACCATCACCACTTCGTCAAAAAAAACTCATTAGTTTTAACCTAAAACCATCATAGATTAGATTTTTAATCTCACCAGGGACATTAGTATTTTTTATGGATTTTAAAAAGGTATTTTAAAATGACCTATTAAAACAAAATGTTTTTGCAGGTTTGAATAGGAGAGGTGAGTGGGTTGACTTTTAAATGTGTGGTTAGTGGCACACCTGTAACATTTGAATGGAAAAAGGTGTAGCCATGATTTTAATATAATAAAAGAAACCCCAATTGGTCAATAAAAAAATGTAGCTAATAAGGTCCAATAATTTCCTTATAATGGATGTCTTACAATTATTTAGGTAAATTTACCCTATATTTTTTTTACTTTAATCAAAAGTAAACCAATTTTAACATTAAATTTGGTAATTAATTTATACTGTTTTACTATTCAAAATGAATGAAAATTAAAATTACCTTATCAGCTAAGATACATTAATATTATTACAAAAATGGATTCTATATTACTAAATTATATTCGTAAAAGTGGAATGTTTTTAATTTACAAATAATCCTGAAGGAAGACTGACAAACAATTTTATATTTGAGAAATTTTTGAAATTTGATATTAGAAGTCCCTATAATAAAAAAATTTAAATCATATGATTAAATAGGAGAGGTGAGTGGGTGGAATTTTAAAATTATAGGTAGTTGAAAATATTTTCTATTGGGAAGTATAAAAATTTTAGTCACATTGTTCATATACCAAAATGAACCAAAATGGGAAATGGCGAAAGTTTAGTGGTGATACAGTTGTAAAATATCAATATAATTGATTTCTTAGAATTAGTTAAGCAATTTTAAATGATATATCTTTAGTTTAACCAATAATAAACCTGGTATAAACATAAACATCGAAATTAATTTTAAATTTTTTACTATTCAGTAAGATTAAAGAATAATTTGAAAAAATTATAAAATATAAATCATTATTATTCCATAGATGGAATCTATTTTTATAAATTACATATATAAAAGTGAAAATTTATAATTTAAAATTAATCTAGCACACACAAAGAAAAAACAAATTCCCAATGTGAAATGTTTCAAAAGATAAAAAAAAAATTATATCAAAATTATTATTGAATAGATTCTGATGAGATGAACAGTATTAATAGATATATTATTTAATTATTTTTATCTCTAAAATAATTTTAATATTTTTTTATCCTTATTCATTGTTTAAGATAAAACATTTTTCCTATTAAAACAAATATTTTTCTCTATTCATCAAAAAATAATCATTTAAGAAAAATAAAAATAAAACAAATTATATAATTTTGAAATGTATATTTCAAAAATGATTTCTTTTTTTTCAATTGAAATTTTAAATTGTTAAAAATTTTATTTTAAAATTTATTCACAAAAAGATATAATAAATTATTTTAAAAAACTTATTTTCCAATCAAATAAACACATTATCAAATATTAATTGTGTTTTTATTAATATATTTTATTAAATTAAAATAATTATAATTAATAATAAATATTTTGGTATTATAATTATTTCATCCATGTTTAACAAGTATGTAAAAAATAAATTTTAAATAATAATTTTAATTTTTTATCACTTTTTGTCAAAACTGTATGTTTTGTATAATTTAACCTATTCAAAAAATATATATTTAATGAAAAAATAATTTCATAATATATCACAGTATTACATTATAAACCATTCAAAATTATTTTCTCCCACATTTTTTTCTCTCTAATACACACAGATGTAGATACACTTTCCTCATTACATTTGTATGTTCTCTCATATCTTCCTCAAACGAGATGTTTTGAAACAGATCATTATATTCGTAAGTGGTATTACTTATAGAATATTCTCAAATCAATAAAGAATATTTAATAGAGAATCTTATTAAGAAATATCTTATTAAAGATGTATGAAAAATGAGTTAAGTACATGCATAGGGTTTGGAATATACTTCTTCATGAGGGATATATGGAACACATTTTGAACTTTAGAGAGGTATGGTAGAAGCACCAATCGATAAGAAACCATCCCACTTTGATCATCAATTTTAATGTGACCGATAATACATAGGTTAGTTTTCCCATAATTCCAAATTTAATTTCTTTATCTCATTGTGGAATTTTTAGAAACACCTTTTCCCTAACATGAAATTGAAAATTATGTCTACATTTTTCTGTATTGTTTTTTTCATCATTATTATAACAGTATGTGATGTTGAATGTATATGATTTTTTAAATTTATTTTTCCATATTTGTTCCCAATATATTTATTTCTCCATGTTGATAAAAACATGTTGGATATCTAAACTTCCTTCATTAATGGTACTTATATGGTGCATTCTGAATAATTGTTCAAAATATATTATTACATAAGAACACATATGGGGGAAGGTTTTTCTTCCAAAAACCATTGACATCATGTTAACAAGATATCAATTATTTCTAGTAGGGTTTGAATTTTTATCTCTCACTAACTTTATATATGAGTATGATACTCAGTGATAAATCATAACATCGTCTCAACATCTTGTTTAAGAATTTTCTTTAACATCTTGCAAAACCATGTATCCTAATCAGATACTATGGAATGTTTTACATAATGTGAGAAAACAAAATCCTTAATGTGTATCCTAATAAGATAATCCAAAGTTAATATGTTTGTGATAGTGAAAACAATGGTGACATTATACATTGATTAATTAAAAACAATATATCGTTATTAACTTTCGTTCTTTTTCCTTTTCCAAGGATAATATACATGATAATATTGTAAATTTTCCAATAAGTTATGAGTTATGAATGTTGTATCACCTTATAAATGTTTCTGTAAACCAAAATTTTTTAATACACCATGCACCGAGATAGAAACTCAGTGATATCACTTATCATTCCATTCCATAATCAATAATTTTTCAAATTTCTAAAAATCTTCATACTTAATGTCCAAATAAATAAAAGACTATGAAATTATTCTAATAACACCTTAGTCAAATATTATATGGATTTATCAGATACATTGTTCTGGAACATTAACATTCAATCCTAATGAACGTTAAACTCAGGAACATTTCTAAAAATTATTTTAGATCCAAGTCTTCACTTTTCCCCTCTTTAATCATCACATGGTTGTACGTTTAAAAATTCAATTAATAAAGATAACTTTTCTACCCTTCCTTTAGGATTTACATATATAACATTATCAAATAAAAAAATATTGATTATTTTTCGGACATTATCAGTGATAAGATATCATGACCCTATTAAATCAATTCATTAGACACATTTTATACTTTAATATGATGTAAATGTATTGAATAATAATGATATTTAATATTTATTTGAGCATTTTGTCGACCCAAACTTGGATCCCTCATTACAGTTGAACTGAGCTACTAGGTTACAATTCTATATGTGGGTCTCATAATATTCTATAGGCTACCGACTAGTTGTGAGGGTCTAAGGTGGAAATGTGGGGAGACTATACCATCATATTTTTGTGGAATAACAGATATAATAAGTAACAAAATACTAGCAGAACCATGGTATATCAAGTGGAATAATATAAAAAACAATAATAATCAACTACATAAGAATAAAAAATTAAAAATCAAGGAAAAAATATCAAATCCACTGGCTAATTAAAATAAAATGATTTAATTCCACACTGATATAAAAAATGGGAAACAAGGGATGTAGGGGACAAACATATATATCATGAAATACCAAAAATAATGAAAGGATAAAAGGATAATCCTCTATAATGATGAGCATATGGTTGGTCATAAGATCCCGATGTCCATAAAAAAGTTAAAAGACGAAGCATATGTTATAGGGAACACACACTTATTCATAATTATATTCATGAGGTCTACTCTAGTACTATAGGTTTCATGATTCGTGTTTGAGATTAAACCAGTAGGACACCACCAATGGTGTATATAAAAAATACATCCATTATAAATAGTGTATCTATGTTAATGTAAAACGAATAGTAAAATATTATAGAAAAAAAATAATAGCTAGATCGAGTTTCTATAGGACAACTAGTTTTTACAACGTTGTTTACCATAGGCTAATATGAGTCCGATCAGTAATAATATTTATATATTAGTCATATGTACATATTTTTCATATATATATTTGAACATTATATTTGTCATCATTTTGATCCATATACATGGATGTTAGGTACTAGTTAGAGCCAATATGTGAATCAAGCCATTATAATGTGTCTAATAAGCCCATAGCTCTATCAAGGGTAGATACTCATAATCACATGTTAATGACAGTCATCATGATCATCACTTTATATGGTGGGGTTATATGTCATGCCAAACACCAAGAATAATTTAATGTGTAACATCATTCCCATTCCTCGTATAAACGTATAACATTGAGTGATATAATGCCTAGTTCCCAACATAAGGGCTCATGAAATGCCCTGCTCAATAAAACCCTAAACTATTGATTAACATCCAACAGAAATGGAATTCTCAAAATAATAATATTGATTATTTACCTTTGAAATGTAATAACAAGATTTCCTATCATATCCATGGGAGAAAAAATTATATAAACTATATAGAAATAAATACTCAAAATATTGTGTGACAATGCCACCGATAACCATTAATTAAATTATCCATTTTATTTTTCAAGAATGGAAATCCAGTTTCATTGAATAATAAAATCACTTAAATTATTATAGGGTAAAATAATCAATTATGTAATGGAGAGAATTTCAATTAGAACACCAAAAGGAATGGAAATAAAGAGTCTGATATCTTATAATAAATTTATTGGGGTTTATGAGAGTATCAAAACATGATTTACTTATTTTAAGAATTAAATTTTTTTTTTAATCATCACATGAAAATTTTTGGAAAGTCTCATGATTAAGAGGCTATGAATGAACCTAAAATTTTATTAAAAATTACTAGAATGATTTTCTAAGCTCCTTGGGTTACCACTCATCCAGTATCAGCCTTTAATTTGGAGTAAAGTTTAAGAAATCAGAATAATGGTACAATATCTTGATAATAGGGCATATGAGATCACCCATATATTGCATCATTTATAGAAAGAAGGATATTGAAACAAACCAATTGATTAATGTGATTTTATATAGGAATTTAATGTGAAAAAAATAAGATTATATAAAGGTAGGGTCAATGAGTTATTATAATTCATAAGTTAGTAGGTGGAAATGACTACAAGAGTAGAGAAGGTATCTTGTTAAAATAATTCGGAAAATAAATTTTCGGATGAAGGATTTAAGGGATTAATTCAAATTTATGTGAAAAAATTAGTCCACATAGTTATGATGTTTGTTTGGATAAACTATGCACCAATTGTGATTTTTTCCACTATAAAAGAAGCCACCTGAAACTGGGTAGATTCATGGTCTAGATTACCATACACAATTCTTCTAGAAATCAACATTCGCTATTATTTTAAATACTATAATGTCTTTTGGACCAAATCACATGGTTGTAAAAAAACCATTTTTGTCTCTCCGGTAAATGAGGATCAACATACTATTACTTCATATAGTTAGTAATAAATATTTTTTAACCATGTTTCCCACTGTTCCTTTCGAATTTCTAGAGACCTAGGCTCTGGACACGCTCGAGATGCACTGAAATCCATCTATATCCCACAAATGATTTTTATTAAGATAAATAAATTATTCTTACAAAAAAAACATGTTATACCTTCATGAATAATAAATTATTTAACACCACCCCTCTTTGAGAAAAAATGACCATGAGTTTCCCTTTAGTGGATAAAGAAGGATTGTTTGAGAAAATATATATCCACTAAGATTTTATATCTATTTTTTTCTCAAATTTCTTTTCCAGTAGTCGATTGAGATTCCGTATCACCCATACTAAAGGAACATACTTTCCATGGAGTGTCCTCAAACCCTGATCTATGATACAGACTATATAATCTTCAAAAAAAGAATCAACATACAACTTATTCTTTTTAGACATTTAAAAATGTGATTGTTCTAGATAATTAGAAGATGTTATGATATGTGAGTGAAATCATGCATAAAATTCAATATTTTTGGATGTTATATTTTTTAGTATATTGGTTTGATTCATTTAAAAACATTAAATTTTCTAAATAATATAGTTGAGATATTATCCTAACTTATAATTCATCAATGTGACATCCTATGAGAAAAGATTGAAATCTCAACCTTGACATTTAAATATATATTTTTTCAGAATCCATTGTAATATGACTACTAGTTAGATGACACTGATAACATGTTCTTCCTGGTCAATTGGACCATCTCTAAAGTATCCTGGATAATGTGTGATCCACAAAAACCTACTACCCTATCCTAAAACTAGAATATAAGTGATGATAAATACATAACACAAAGGGATTCATAGGTGGAAACCCGAATGGTATTTTGAGAGCTGTTATGATAAGAGAACTCAACAAGGGGTATGTGTTTCTCTAAAGAGGCCCTGATGTCATGGAAACATGCATGGATCATGTTATTAAACACCTGAATCATATTCTCTATCTATCTGCCTATTTGAGGGATATAGGTCACTCTTAGAATAATCCATGTTCCCAATTTTTTATTTGACCCTTTCCATGGATGAGATGTAATTTAGGTATCCATTCTAGATATGATAGTTCATGAAACTCTATCAATACATATGACCTTGTTTATGTATAACCTCACCATAACATATATCGAAAAGGTTTCTTGAACAATTATGAAATGTTTATCATTCATTAAATGATAAATTAATATCCACATTTTATTTTTTAAATTTGGTGATAAAGGATATACAGTTGTGAATTCCATGGAAATATCATCCCATTTCCAATCGGGAATGAAAAATGGTATTATAAGTCATACCATTCAATGATGTTCCAAATTCACTTGACGTGATGTGGAACAAAAATAAAGAACACGCCGATATCTCTATTAATAACAAGCCACCAATACTGGTAACATATATCTCAATAAAGTTTTGTGACACTAGTATGTACTACCTAGACCGAGGTATTAAAATCCTTCCTCAAATCTCATATGATTTCCTTTGGTACACAGACACACCCAAGAAAGGAGAATGTCTCATCTTCATTCATGGTTCAACCAGAATATGAATAATCTTGTTAGACACATTAACTTTTGAATAACCTTATGTGATCTGAGAGTTTCTTCCTTATCATCCATAATATAAGTGTAGAGGCCATTTCTAAAGATGAGTGTATTTGTTTTTCTAATTATCCGCTTGAACCTCAACATGAATCCATGAAATCAAGGACATGAGCTATAACTCACCAACATCCTTTGAACAACCTATTTATGAGTTTTCTATTTCAGAGCATCAACTACTATATTTCTATTTATCGTCTTATAAGAATCACTAAATAATTGTCTTGAATATACTCAACATATCTACACTAATTGAGATTGATATCAAATTAAGAAAATATGTGATTGTAGATTTTCTGATCACTGAATACCAAACATTATCCCCAATCATATAATGTATCCTACATCATAAAATACGAACAATAGTATACATATAAATTTTTTACCATTGTAATTTTGACTATAAGGCCTCATCTTATGAAACCCATACTCTGTGACTCACTCATCTTATATCAGAACATATCCTAGCCCATTTCCAGATGTTCCACAATAAGGTGAATAAATCCTTCTATATTCTAATAGTATTAGGATCATCACTTAAGTCAGACATACTTTAAATCCCTCAAATGTTGTAGGTAAATATTTTTACCATATGAATTTCTAACCCTTTTTAGTCTTTCGAATAAGATACTTTGTAAAACATGATAGATACTAGAAAAATCATTTAAAATACCAACATGTACCCAATAAACTCATTATATCAAAGACTTTCTCAGTCTACTTTAAGTAGAATACAACTATCATCATCTCTAAGACTATTGAAACTCATGTCTCTAAGAGGTTATGAAATTGAAACTGAAGATAGATGATCCAAAATGTACATTTTGTGATTTTATAGTAAAGATGGTTCTCCCATAACGTATTCTGAATTATCTCATGATATATGGAATTTTCATGATGAACATAAGAAAACACTAACATGTCAACCAAAAATAATACAAAAACTGAATCTAGGTGTGAGTGGAAAACCTGATAAATCATATATATAAAAAAAATTGAGTGTTTGTGATAGCAAATTACGTCACTAGACACACATAAAGTATATACATACAATATAATGTTTTATGATGTCTTTAAGAAGATATGAATGACACTTGATGAAATCATGAAGTCAAATCAATAATTGGGAATGAAACACCTCCTCAAATATGGTAAAAGAGATCTCCTGTTTGAATATGTGGATACCCATTCATTACTATATGTTGGTTTAAATATAGGTAATCTACACAGTTCTGGATAATGTTGGCTGAATTCTTGTACAAAATTACTGGTTAAACCCACGGTGAGGAGATAGGTTAGAAATATCCCTTTTCATCCATGTCTTCCAACTATTTCTTAATCTCTAGTATCTATATATGTACTATACAAAAAAGGATTAATGGTCTAAATTTCATTTCATATATCTAAATAGATGGTGTATTCTACCTCTCTCAATAGAGGTATCCCAAAAATATTATCGTGGAATACATCCATGAAATGACCCACCACCAAAGGGGAAACATATGGTTGTAACCCCTGATCATGCAAGATAGAACATGAATACTATTTTTTCACTCTTCACAACACCTAATTCTCAGGTCTAGATCAAGACACATAGACATACCACTCAAACTTATAAATTTTCCTACCACCCTCTGGGGATGTGAATGTCACACTACATTGATAATAGTCAATATGGTATTCATAGGGATCTAACCATTCAATTATGATAATTTTATCAAGCCATTTCATTTCTACAAAGAAAGGATTATTATAAAAGGTATATCCTCCTTTATTAAGGGGAAAATCCATAATTTATAGAATTATCTCTGATTGGATACCCAATAGTGCATCGTGTGTTATAACACCAAAGTAATACTACATCTCGAGTCCCACAATCTCATGATTTTTCTGAGAATATGTTGATACTTTTCCAAGAATATATATGTATTTTATGAATTATATATGTAATACAAAGTGTATGATTGATCATTTAATTTGAGGCCTTATGGAAAATCACATGAAAGAACATGTTCCCCAAACATTTTCATCATAAAATGAAATTGTACTCCAATCCATCAAAATAGAAAATCAATTTTCTGGATCATATATATTGAATGGAAATAAAAATATGAAGTGGTTGGCTAAGAACCATGAGAAAATTAAATAAAAACAGGATGGGGGAGTGAATCATTTTAAATATTTTGAAAATTGTGGGAAGATACATATGTGGAAATATATTACAGGTATAAGAGTGTATTACATCTGTAGAGATAAGGTTCACCTCTCTCATGGTTGAAAGGGGAAATACGCTAATGATATATAGTTCTTCAATAACAAATATGTGGGGAATTATTAAAACCAATATCATAAGATCCAGGGTAATAAACTGCATAAGAGGATGGGATAAGAAGTCGAAGTATATACAATCACTACAGCTGAGGTTGATGTTCCAACATTAATGTTGAAGGTAATTTATTCATATCCTAACATTTTTTGGGATCATTATTAGATTATATATACATTAATTTCATTTTTTATTCCTTGTATTCAATTGACACTATATATTAAATTATCAAATTTAATAGTATATTAGTTGTTAAAAACTTTTGGGAAATCTCACTACAATAAGGATATGTCCAAAAGATCCCATTATAACATATAAAATTACATTATTTTTTTACATAATTACCATACCTATGGGTTAATTTTATTTAATATGATGTATGTATTTTATTTTAGTGTATCGTGAAAAAAAATTATTTTAAAAAAAATGCAATCATAATTCATAATGAAATATTTGAATTCCTTTTCTTTAGAGTAGATACTTTATTATCAACATAATCACAAGATCAACCAAAAATATATTTTCTAAATTAAATTATTGGGGTGGAAGAGAATATGGGTGGTAAATATAATATCATAGTTTACGATGTATGAATTTTACATGAATATATGGATGTTCTTCATTATGATTTACTTAGACACCCACTAGAGCATGAGGATATATTTTCCATTATTTTATTCTCTAATGCAAGACCTATATCAAATAATCTATAAATAATAGACCCCATGAAATTATTTTAGTTAAGGAAAAAAAGAGGATTTTAGTGGTAAGGGATTTATTTTCTATAGTGTATCACCATGAGGAGGCCTATTTATCATCATTAATAAGTAGGATTGATCTATGAGGATCAGTATTAATTATAGAGAAATAAATGCATTTTAAATTAATTAAAATTATCATCTACATCTCATTGATGACTTATTCGAATAACTTCATAGATCTATAAATTTTTCAATGATTGTACTTTTCTCAGGGTATCACAATTGGTGAGTAAAAAACAATGACATTTTGAAGACAAAAATTTGCATGAGGCATGGACATTACATGTTTATAGTAATTCCATTTGGATTAACTAATTAACCATATGTATTTTGTGATGTTATTGATAGAGTATTCAAGTAATATCTTGATATTTTTTTGGATTTTTATTTATGATATATAGGTGTATTGAAACTTATATAATGACAATGAGAATCACTTATAGAGCATTATTTAGACTTATAGAAGGATATAGTAATATGGTAAATTTAGAAAGTGTGAATTATGGTTTCCAGAAATTTCCATACATAGATATATTGTATTTAATGATGAAAAATATGGATTGATCATATGAAGACAAAATTTGTCCAAGAAATGCCTACTCCATCAAAAATAACATAGGAATGGAGTTTCAGTGGATTACAAGGTAAGAAATGATGTTTCCTTTAGAAATTATCAAAACCGGATTACAAGTTTGCCAATACTACATATAGAACATGTAAGTTCATTTGGAAAAAACAACGTGATAATTGATTTCAATAATATAATAGAATATTGGTAAATTATATTGTTTTGAAATTACAATCAGGAAATAATTGGATTGTGATATAAAGTGATGCATCAAAGAATGGACAAGTTTGCGTACTAATGAAAAATTATAATGTTATTTCATATGCATCACTATAGATGAAGGATCATGAAAATAATTTTCCTACACTTATTATTTTTTTGAAGTCATAATATTTTAAATCATAATATGTAGAAACTATAATTATTGTTTTATATGTAAGATATATGATGACCAAAATAGTTTAAAATAAATATTTACTCACAAATAACTCTTAATGATGAAAATATGACTACTTCAATTACTCAAGGATTATTATTGATCATTATAACACCACCAAAAAAATAATATAAGGTAGTTGTTTCATTATGTAGTAATGATCAAGGAATTATAAACTATATAAGGATTGAGATAGATCATATATTCATAGATTGAGTGATGATGGATGTGGGATTTATTAATAAAGCAGTGAATCTACTCCTTTTTCATATGATTGAAAAATCATATATATTGTAAATCATAAAAATATATCAATCTAATCATGTGGATATTACTAAAAAATTGATGTTGTAAATAGTGGAATATAGGAGGGATTTGTTTATAAAGTTGGTGTCTGGAAATGTGGAAAATATCTTTGGGTTCCATCAATATTTGAGCTAAAAAGTGAACTATTTGATAATCCCCATAGCTCCAATTACTCTATACACACATGTAACACCAAGATGTATAGGTATCTAACGGAACATTATCATGTGGGATAATATGAAGTGGGAAATTTCATACTATGTTTTAGGATTCCTAGTGGTTCCACATGTGATGGATAAGATATAACATCCTAGATGATTCAATAAACCTCGTTATATTCCAATGTGGAAGAGCTATGATATTACTATAGAATTCATCATTCGATTACCCATGACCCCAAAAAGGAATGATGCAATTTGAGTTATTATTGTTTACCTTACCACATCGATGCATTTTATATTAATAAGATAAGATTTTCCACTTTATCACATTGAAAGAGGATATATATTAATAAAGTTTCAACATTTAAGGGTTCATCTCTATGGATATTTTTTTTCAAGATCCCTATTTTACATAAAAATTATAGTAGATTCATTCAAAGGATCTAGATTCTATGCTTTATTCGATCACCTTATACCATTTTCAAATTGATGAAATATCCAAATGGACTATAAAATGGATGCAATGAATTTCTAGATCATTCTAACATGACATTCAAGGTATATGGGATAAATTCCTAATATTGGAAAATTTTTCCTATAATAATAGTTTCCTTTCACGTATTCAAATGGATTCATATGAAGCATTATATAGAATTTGATGTAATACTTTATCATTTTTTGATAATATTGGTGAAATGAATTTCATATGCCTAATAATTATTGATGTGATAATGGAAATGGTAAGGATTATTTAGGACCATATTAAATAATTTCTATGTAAGAAAATGACTTATATAAATAACTGTTGAAAAGATTTAGAATTTCATCTAAGTGATCATTTTTTTCTATAGAAACCAGAAACCAAAAATCCCACAGTTGGTGTCATGAAAACATTATGTTGGAAAAAATAAACATGTAAATAACATCCCAAAGTAAGAAATAGTTTAGTAGTCTTGGTAATATATATATATATATGTGTTCCTTTTAAAAAAAATACACTAATTATAATATAATTTTTTTCATTCGAGGATAATAACTCTATAATATTAAAATTATCCTTTAATAATTATTTCAATACATGTCACCTAATGTTAGTGAAAATAAAAATAATAAGGGTGACCTAAAATTCTCACTAATGGTCTTGTATATATGCAAAATAATGAATCAATGAGAATAATCAATATGGAAAGGTAATACCAGAAGACAAAATCCATGAGATCAATAAACTAAAACAGAAGTGATTAAACCACAAGGAAAGGTAAAAACATGAAACAAATATCATTAAAAAATAGTCAACGGAAAATTAAATATGGAAAGGTAAGAAAAAAAGACACATGTTTTTCTAAATAAACTGATAATGAAATTAATCCATATATTTTTTCATATTGTAAATGTAACATCCTAGGTAAATAAAGAATATGACATTTTCATATTTATTATTATTTATGAATAAATTTTTAATATTACTTTAAAGAGAATGTTATGTTCGATGGGGTACCCAATACGCAACAACGAGTTTAATTGAAATATTACGTTACACACTAATAAAATAATATTATTGTTTTAAATGGTAGTTAATGCCTAGCCATTGTAATGGTGGGAATGAACAGAACTAACTACAAAATGATTATATATGTTTGTTAAATATTTTTACATTTCTCCAATAAAATTTAGAGGCTTAAAATAAGAAAATAATTCTATTTTAAGCATAAATATACTAATTTTCATTAAAAGGTCGATTAATAGAATTTTGATGCAGAAACCTTTTTAAAAATAATTTTTTCCAATTTTATATGTTATATTGGTAAAAATAATATTTCTTTTTTTAGAATCGGGACATCAAAATTTACTTTGTGTACAGTTTTGTTATTTTTCCGATAAAGTTCATTTTTAATGAATATTGAAAATGCTGTATTTTAATTTAAAACCTCATTTTAATATAATTTATTTATATTATTATATTATATTTTTAATTGGGTTCAATGTTTAGTTGAAATATATTTTTACCGTTTAATCCAATGGTGGCCATTGGAATTAATTTCACTCTGAAATTGGACATAAACAAGTGTCAATCGTTTGATAGATACTGTTTCATAATAACAAGGTATTTGTATTGACAACGGGAATTAATTATAAAATAAATTAATGCAACTTATGTGTTTTGAATTTGGTAAAATGGAAATCATTTTTTAATTTGTAATATCAAATTTAGTTTGGATAATATTTTGTATTTTTCTGACAAATGTACATTTTTAATGAATATTGAAAAATACTGCATTTTACTTCAAAACTAATGTTACATATAATTTAAATATATAGTTAAGATGTCCATTTAATTGGATTCAAAGTGTAATTTATTTATTGTTTTATCACTTATTACAATTCTTTTCATTTTAAGTGATTTCACTTTTCAATTGGATTTAAAAATAGGTAAATATTTTGATAGATTTTAGTTCTTTAAAACATGTCTTTGGTTATGAAAATGGGAATTATTTTTAAATTAATTATTGAAATTATTTTGATTATAATATGGTAAAATGGATTCCATATTTGGAATCAGAAGGTCCAAATTATGCAATTAAGACTCTTTTGTTTTTGGACATTATGAATAGTAACGATGAAAATTATCATTAATTATCATGATTAATTTGGAATCGGGTAGTTAAGGGTAATAAAATAATATTATAATAATATAAAATGACCCCAAAATGTGTTAAAATCCATTTTTTTGTGTCATGGCCGACCATGGGATGTTTTTTTCCAACATCTGATCCCCATGGAATCACTTGTCTGTGATAGTGACCTTTTATCATATTATTTTTAAGGAAAGAAAAATATAACTAAAATATGTAACATCTAAGTAAAACAATTGTAATTCTGTATACATAAATGATCTATTAGACTATAAATATTTATTTTAAAGATAAATAAAATTCATACATCATGATATTTTTTTATAATTTTTAGAAATTAAATAAATAAGTTTATTTATAACACCATGATGATGCAGTGATTACCTCATTAATGAAAAATTTACATAAAATGAAAAGATAAGGGAAAATATAAGACTAACACTTGTCAAAAACCTATTGTATGGGTTTATCTAGAACCATTAACACCTTATACTCGAAATATATCATTGTGGGACCTTTAAAATCTGAAAATCATTTTATAATAAAGCAATATTTCAAGACATTCTAAAAGTGACCCTCCTCCCTCTTATAAAAGGACCCCACCTCTACCCCCTTACCTACACCTCTCAAGACCTTGTCTCATATAACCTCTCCTCATATTATCTCTCCACATCCCTCTATTACTTCTAGAAGCCTCAAATTGTGCAGAAGTCTTCCCATGGATTCCTTTGGCTCAAATCAAAATGAGTTACATGATTTAGAGGTAATGTCTTCTCTCGAGTTTATTTCGTTTATTTTCCTTCTTCACTCACCACTATCTTCTAATTAATTGATGACATAATAACACCAGTATCCTTAATATACTAGGATGTTGTTATGAAAAGTATCATACCTAAACATACACACACCACCATCTAATGGTCAATGAAAATACTGTTTCTGTGGATGGCGAATTACTGCCTCACGAAACGATGATTGCTCAATCTTCTTTTAACACCTTCTCATGGTCTCCATTATGATGGCACCATATTTATATATGATATATAATATGTTTATTTTTACTTTATGGTTCTGTATTTTTTATATATATAGAAAACCTTTATGGTTTCCATTATGTGTGAACACAATAATTTCATTTGAGGAAGTGCGGACTACCTGCCCCTCAAAGTGATATGAATCATTCATACCATATATGGTATGTATAAAAAATAGATTTAATGATATTATATATGATACAATAATGGAATTATAGTACTAATATTTATAATTATGTTTTAATTCCATTAAATATGAATTAGAAATGGAAGTAGCGTTCAAGCATACATACGACTTACCTTCTCCATGAACAGTGCATTTCATTTCTTACATCAAAATGTTATTGTACTATTATAAATACATGTATATTATGGATATATATGTTTTATATGATATCTAAATCTTTAATATCATTCTTGATACAATGAACCTTTGACCACATGGACAACATGTAATTATAAGAAGTCAATTTTTGACTTAAGTACCAAATATTGACAAAATGAACATTATTAACATAAATGATAACATAATGTTTATAACATGATTATATGTGATATTAATAGAATAATAAACTGTAATGGAAGTCATAAATCATTTATAAATAGGCCAATGATTATTATTCCTGAATCTAAAGAACGAACAAAAACAAGTCGGACTTGAGGTAAGTGATCTGACCGCTCTCATTCTTTTCAAGTACTCTCTTTTATGTCATTTATTTTATACTCCATGTTCTTATATTGGATTATTATATTTTATATTCAAATTACTGTAATTTTTTTTTCATATGATGAGAGACCCCCTCTTACTCTCATCAATTCATTGTACAAATTTTTCTGTGGCGTCGTTAGGCTGCCAAATTTTTATAAGGGATTTCTTTTCTCAATTTTAATTCTGTGAGATTTCCATTGTTCACAACTTATTTGTAGAATGTGGTGTATTGTGTACAGAAATTTCATATATAGTATCATGATTCTATTTATATTCTTGTAATTATGTAATTCATTTGGTGTTTATTATCTTTTGGTCATACGACTCGATTGATTACAACGAGGTAAGGGGTTTTTATCTAACATTGTATTCAAGTGAGATTCATGATATATTTTCCACTATTTCCTTTTATGTGGTGTATATAAATCCCATAATTTTATTCTTTGTGTAATATAAATTAATTTATGGGTATTTACATCTTCATGTTACGATCCTTCTTTCATGGTGAGTACGTTTTGAATGTTACCCAAATAGGTGAGGGAACCATTCACCCTCCTATTTTTAAAAGGCTTCTCTTTGTTAGGTCTTTTAATTTTCATCTTATTATGTTGGGATATGTTCTTATATAACCTTATTTGTGTAAATTTTATGTCGATGTGATGAGATAACCTTTTTATCTCTCATCAACTCATTTTCTAAATTTTAAAGAGACGTCGGTAGGCTGTCAAATTTTTGTAAGGGGACTTCTTAAACTAATTTCAATTATTTGGGTTAAAACTCTACTCCTTGATTATGTTGTGATATGAATATGTGTGGATGAACTCTGATTTTTTTACACATAATATCCTCTTATATTTGGTGTATTTATATTTTTCACACATAATTATGTAATTGATTTATTCTTAATCTAAGGATACCATATTTATACTGGACATCATCTCAATCTCCTTTCATTGAGAACTATTTTTATTTCTACACGAAATTATTTTATATGGTGCATAAAAACATTTTGAATATTCATTTCATTCAAAGGTAATCTTTTTCTACGAATCATTTTATTAAATGAGAAAAAGGAATGTTTCTTTTTTACATACGTGGTGAAAATGACCTTTCCTCTACTGCGAGTGTTATTTGATCTTTGGCTTCCACAACA
Organism: Viscum album; assembly: GCA_963277665.1. NCBI lineage: Eukaryota > Viridiplantae > Streptophyta > Magnoliopsida > Santalales > Viscaceae > Viscum > Viscum album. The sequence goes on from OY728154.1 coordinate 25,201,064, forward strand.
AGCCGTAATGATTTTTAAAAGAAGACAAATAACCTATACTCTATTATGTATTTTGGTATTGAAAATGGTTTTGATAATGAATTTGTTATGTCAATATATTTAATTGATATATTGTGATTGAAATGTGTAAATGTTTTGTTTCCTTTATATTTGTTTTATGTCTTATGATTTTATAATGGTACATGGACATTTGATGGGTGGTTACATGATAATCCAAATGATGGTTGGTACCATGAATACCAGGACGGGTGGTTACTTTATAACCTCCAATGCATTGGGTATGGAAGTCGGCCGTATGACTATTCCATTTATTAACATGTGTGGAAGTCGACCGTATGGTTATTCCATTTAAGTATGTTTATGTTAAAAGTTATCTTTACATGTTATGTGTTATTTATATGGGTAATATTTTGGTTAAAAAAGTGTAAGTAGTGATCTTTTATTCTGTTAATAGTATTTACTACTTTATAAATGTGAAAATTATTACTTATGTTAAAGTATTCATGGTTTACTTGTTGTTTTGAAAAACTAATAGTTTCCTTCTTTGTGTATTATTTACTGATCTTTTTATGATCATCCAAAGTTTTTGAAATGTTTATCATAGGAAATTAAGTTGAATAGGGTCAAGGATGGGATTAAGGAAGTCATGCTGCCAAAAACATGGAACTGGACATGACATTTTTTTAAAAGAGATCTTATTTTATGAAAAAATGGAAACTGATTAGAAGTGTCTACTTGGTTACTTTTGAGATGTAATAGTTATGGCCTAATTTTATAAAACTCTAAACCTGAAAATATCCTCAATGTGAATTATTCATTTAATTCAAGATTAAGTAATGTTTTAAGTTCAAGGCCTTATAGTTGGTATCAGAGGTCGGTTTAGATAACTTTAGAGGTCAGGGTATTTATTAAGCACAAGTGACATTACCATAATGGTTAGAATTTTAGATAGAGTCATATTTCTTTTTAGATAAAGTGAATTATTTTAAGACAACATGAGTAATTATATCTTAGAATTATATGATGATTTTACTGATAGATTCACACTGAAATTGTTGGTTTTAGTAAATGGTTGGATCAAGCAAGCACCAAATTAATAGTGGATGTGATGAAAACTGTGATGGTTTTCCGAACGAGCAACTAAATAATATGGGATATACAAGGAGAACTCTTGTGGTTATTCACAACCATTTATTTGGAGTCATTTTTGACCACCTGAAATTTAGTGATTTTTATACGGAATCATATATGAGAGAAAAAAATCCCTACGGAAGTTCAGGTAATAATCATAAAGCTAATTATGTTCAAAAACCTATGTGTGAAAGATGTGGAAAGAAACACATAGGAAAATGTTTCAAATTGACAAAAAATATGCTATAGATGTAGAAATGATGTCCATAAAGCAATAACATACCATGGAAAAAGGAAGCATCTAGTTGACTCAAGGAAAGAGAAAGAAGTTATTTCTGAAGGATCAATTGAATGTTTTAAATGTGGTGTGCATGGTCATTATGAAAACAAATGTCCATTGAAAATGTTTTTTGAATGGGATCACCAGGATCATACAAATATTCTTTACCAACACCTAATGCCATTCCGATTGAGGATGATGAAACAGACAATGACAAATGAATGGTATGGATTATATTTTAAAATATTTTTTCTTATTATTGAAATCATAGGATATGATTCATGAATTTTTTTGTAGGAAATAATTATTTCAGAATATGTTGGAAAGGAATGGTTAATGGATCATGAATAATGTTGAATAAGTAAAAAAGTCAACATGTAAGGGATTCAAGAGTTATGGTATATTTTAGGATGGTGAAATTCTTAAAAGTATCAACATTCTTTTGATGATGGGATTATATTAGAAGACTTTTTATAGTGTGTGTAACACTAATGATTGATATATGAAAATTTTATTCAATGAATAGTTATTTTTTCTTTTTTGGATATAGTTATAAAGATACATTTTGGTTTATATGATCCATTAATTTCTGGTAATTATCGGTTAATACATTTTGGGATGCAAAAAAAAAGTTATTAGATAACATTTGTGGTTAAAATAAGTTATGGTTATTTATGATGAATTTATCTCTTTTTAGGTAATGTTATAAAATTATATTGTTTTTTAAAAGGGACACTACGCAGACAGTGTGACAACCTGTCACGTCGGATGAAGCTGCAAGAATCAAACCCACACCCAAAGTGCGACTGGTATTTATCGCATACCACTAGACTATGTGAAGTCCCTGGTTAGTATGATTTATTCTTTTCAGTTAGATGATATTATGATTCAATAATAAGTTTCTTTTGGGTTATATAGAGAAATGATTAACCTATCATGGAAGATATGTGATTAGGTTAATTACTTTTCAATATGATACTTTAAGAGTAACAGATGTTATTTGGAGATAAATGTTAAGATTTACCTAGGAAAACAATGTGATTAAATCCTTTAGAGATTTGGGATTCAATCTTAGTATAGATTAAATTGATGAATTTTATTGATAGCTATTTTTTAATGTTGTTTCTTGATCATTAGGTTTTTTTGTTGAATTTTGGAGATTAAGAGTAGTATTTCTTTTTAAAAAGGATTATCCTTTTGGGGATTATCTGATCTTGTACAAAAAAGTTTTGTTTTTGTTAAGGTCTAATGTCATGGGAAATATATATTTCATCTTTTGTGGATTAGTTGATTCTCAATAAGTTGATTATAGTGCTCTTAATGTGAACAAGTCATCCTGAATACTCATATTTTGGAGAATATATGAGTTTGTGTAAGAAATATAGTAAGAGATTAAAGTCTAAATGAAATTTATGTATGATTATTTATGATTTAGTTAAGATCATAAATAAATTAATCAATGAAATGTAACTTAAAAAAACGTTGTCTATTAACTTTTCCTACCGGGGAATCAAATACTATTTAACCCATCACAAGTTTGAATTTTCTGGTGGTTAACTTTCTCCTAAACACTTTTTCTATCACTCTCCATTAGAACATGACATTTTTTTCTCTTCTATATCCATGTTATCATGGAATCCTAGTATATGTTTCTTGGGTGACCATTGTACTTTTTTTCATTCTTTTAATGTGATAGTTTAATTTACTCCTTTTCTGATGTGCGGCTTTCAATGTAGTTTCCGAGCCCAATTTTAAAATTGCGAGGATGAAATTCCAAAAAGGGGGTAAGGATGTAACATACATGGTAAATAAATAATATTTCATTTTCATATTTATTAATATTTTTGAATAAAATGTTAATATTACATTAAATGGAATGCTATGTTTGATGGCATACCCAGTATGCAACAACGAGTTTCTTTGAAATCTTACGTTGCACACTAATAATATAATAATATTATTTTAAGTGGTAGTTAATGCCTAGCTGTTGTAACGGCAGGAATGAATAGAACTAAATACAAAATGATTATATATGTTTGTTAAATATTTTTACTTTTATCCAATAAAAGATAGAGGCTTAAAACAAGATAAGAATTTGATTTTAAGCATAAATATTCTAATGTTCATTATAAGGCCGATTAACCAACATTTGATGGATAACCCTAATTAAAACTAGAATTTTTCAGTTTAATATGTTATATATGACAAAATAAAATCCTTTTTTAGAATCGGGACATCAAAATATACTTTGTGTAAAGTTATGGTATGTTTCCAATAACGATCATTTTTAATGAATATTGAAAATGTGGTATTTAAATTCAAAACCTCATTTTAATATAATATATTTATCTGGTTGTATTAATTTTTAATTGGTTATAAAGTTTAGTTGAAATATATTTTTACCATTTAATCCAATGGTGGTAATTGGAATCAATTTCACTATGATATTTGACGTAAACAATTGTCAATCTTTTGATAGATATTGTTTCATAAAAACCAGTTATTTATTTTGAAAGTGGGAATTAATTATAAAATTAATTAATGATACTTATGTGTTTTGAATTGGGTAAAATGGACATCATTTTTGAATTTTGAATATAAAATTTTATTTGGATAAATTTTTGGTATTTTTCTGAAAATGATCATTTTTAATGAATAGTGAAAAATACTGCATTTTACTCCAAATCTGTTTTTTCATCAAATTTAATTATATAGTTATATTTTCCTTTTAATTGGATTTAAAGTGTAATGGAATTATGATTTTATCACTTAATAAAATTTTGATCATTTTATGTAATTTCACTTTTCAATTGGATGTAAAAACAAGTCAATCATTTGATAAATTTTACTTCTTAAAAACCCGTCTTTCATTGTGACAACAGGAATTATTTTTAAATTAATTATTGAAATTTCTATGTTTGGAATTTAGTAAAATGGAATCCATATTTGGAATCATAAGGTCCAAATTATTTAATTAAGGTGCTTTTGTTTTTGGACATTATGAATAGTAATGACGACAGTTATATTTAATTATAATGATTAATTAGTAATCGGGTAGTTAAGGGTAATAAACAAATATCATAATAATATAAAATAACCCCAACATATGTCCAAATCCGTTTTTTATATCATGGCCAACCATGAGATGCCTTTTTTCTACTAATGGACCCCATGGAATCACTTTTGTGTGATAATGACCTTTTATCATATTATTTTAATGGAAACGAAAATACAACCAAACTATGTAACACCTAAAAAAATTTTTAATTTTGTTTACATGAATAATATTATAGACTATAAATATTCATTGGAAATCTAAAAATATTTCCTATATCATGATATTTGTTTTTATAATTTTGAGACATTAAATAAATAAATTTAATTATGACACCATGGTGATGCAGTGATTACCTCATTAATGAATGATTTAAATAAAATGAATAGATAAGGTAAAATCTAAGACATACACTTGAAAAAATATATTGTATTGGTGGATTTCGAACGTTTATCACCATATCCTCAAAATATATTGTTGTGGGACCTTTTAAATCTGAAAATCATTTTATAATAAAGAATCATTTCAAAACCTTCCAAAAGTGACCCTCCTCCCTCTTATAAATGTCCCCCACCTCTACCCCATTACCCAGACATCTAAATCCCTTGGATCATATAAAATCTACTCATATTATCTCTTCACATCACTCTCTTACTCCTAGAAGCTTCAATTTGTATAGAAATGTTCCCATGTATGCCTTTGGCTCAAATAAAAAAGAGTTACCCGATTTAGAGGTAATGTCTTCTCTCGAGTTTATTCCTTTTACTTTCCTTCTTCACTAACCACTATCTAATTATTATTTGATCCCATAATAACACTAGTAACCGTAATATACTAGGATGTTTTTAGGAAAGGTAATCTACCTACACTAACACACACCTCCATCTAATGGTTAAAGAACATACTGTTTCTTTGGGTGGCGAATTACTGCCTCATGAAACGATGATTGTTAAATATACTATTAACACCTCTCATGGTGGCCATTATTATGGAACTATATTTATATATGAAATATATTATGTTTATTGTTTCTTTATGCTTCTGTATTTTCTTATATATAACAATCCTTTATGGTTTCCATTATGTGTAAACATGATAATTTCATTTGAGGAAGTGCGAACTACTGCCCCCTCAAAGTGATATGACTCGTTAATACCATATGTGGTACATATAATGGATAGGTATAATGATATAATATATGATACAATACCGGAATTATAATACTAATATGTACCATTATGTTTTAATTTCATTAAATATGAAACGTACAGCTTACCGTCTTCTTGAATGGTGGATTTCATTTCTTACCTCTAAATGTTATGTACTATTATATATACATGTATATTCTGGATATATATTATATATATGATATCCAAATAATGAATATTATTCTCTATATAATGAACCTTTTACCACATGAACAACATGTCACTATAAGAAGCTCATTGTTGACTTAAGTACCAAATATCGACAAAACGAACATTATTAACTTAAATGATTACATAATGTTTATAACATGATAACATGTGATATGAATTTAATAATAAACTTTAAAGGAATTATGTAAGAAATTATAAACTGACCAAATTTTATTATTCCGGAATATAAAGAACGAACGAGAACAAGTTGGACTTGAGGTAAGGGATCTGACCTCTCTATTTCTTTTCATGTACTCTCTTTTATGTCATTTCTTTTATTCATAATGTTATTATGTTGTAGGATGATATATTATATTCAACATAATTTAATTTGTATTTTCATATTATGAGAGACCCCCTCTTACTCTCATTTCTTCATTTTAATAATTTTTATGTGGCGCCATTAGGCTACTGAATTTTTGTAAGGGATTTGTTATCCCACATTAAATTACGTGATATTACCATTGTTCACTGCTTATTTTATGAATGTGGTGTAATTTTACGACCATTTCATATATATTATCACGATTCTATTTATATTCATGGTATTATGTGATTCAATTGGTGTTTATTATCATTCGGTCATACGACTCGATTGATTACAATGAGGTAAGGGGTTTTTCTCTCACTTTTTATTCTCGTGAGATTCATGCTAAAATTGACACTATTTCCTTTTGTGTGTTGTATTTACTTCCCATGATTTTATTAATTGTGTAATATTATTTAATTTATGGGTATTTACATCTTCATTGTATGATCCTTCTTTCATGGGGAGTACGTTTCGAAATTTACCCAAATCGGTTGGGGAACCAATCACCCTCCACATTTTAAAAGGAATCTCTTGGTTAGGTCTTTTAATTTACATATACTTATATATCCTTATTTCTATAAATTTTATGTCCAAGTGATTAGATACCATTTTTATCCCTCATCAAATCATTTTCTGAATTTTAATGTGACGTCGTTAGGCTGTCAATTTTATGTAAGGGGACTTCTTAACCCAGTTTCAATTATTTGGGTTAAACGTCTACTCCTTGATTATGTAATTATATGAATACATGTGGATGAACATTGATTTTCTTACACATAATATCCACTTATATTGGGTGTATTAATCTTTTTAACGCATAATTATGAAATTGATTTATCCTTAATCTAAGGATACCGTCTTTGTACGAGACTTCTTCTCAATCTCCTTTCACTGAGGCATTTTTTTATTTATATGTGACTTTATTTTAGATGATGCATAAAAACCATTTTAATATTCATTTTATTATAAGGGAATATTTTTCTATGAAGCATTATACTAAATAACAAAATGGAATGTTTCTTTTAACGTATGAGGTGACAATGATCATTCCACCGCCGCGAGTATTATTTGATATTTGGCTTACTCAACAATCCGTAATATTTTTTAAAATAAAATTAATACCATATACTCTATTATGTATTTTTGAATTGAAAATGGTTTTGATAATGGATTTTTTATGTCATCATATTTAACTGAAGTATGGTAATTGAAATGGGGAAATGTTTTCAATCCTTTATATTTTTTTTATGTCTTATGATTTGATAATGGTACTTGGACATTTGATGGGTGGTTACATGATAAAGAAAATGATGGGTGGTTCCATGAATACCAAGACCGGTGGTTACATTATAACCTACAATGCATTGGGTAAGGAAGTCAGTCGTATGGCTATTTAATTTAGTGACATTTGTGGAAGTCGACCATATGGTTATTCCATTTAAGTATTTTTACGTTCCAAGTTACCTTTATATGTTATGTTTTCTTTATATGGGTAATATTTTGGTTAAAAATGGGTAAGTAGTTATATTTTATTCAATGAAGAGTATTTACTACTTCATAAAGGAGAAAAGTATTACTTAGTTTAATGTATTCTTGTTTTACTTGTTGGTTTGAAAAACTAATATTTTCCTTCTTTGTGTATTTCTTACTGAGCTTTTTATGCACGTCCCTAGTTTTCGAAATGTTTTTCACAGGAAATAAAGTGGAATAGGGTCAAGGAATGGATCAAAGAAAGTCATGCTATCTAAAACATGGAACTGGACATGACATTTTTTTTCAAGAGTTTTTATTTTATGAAAAAATGGAAACTGAGTAGAAGTGTCTACTTTGTAACTTTTGAGATGTAATGGTTATGGCCTAATTCTCTAAAACTCTAAACCTGAAAAGACCCTCAATGTGAATTATTCATTTTATTCAAGATTAAGTAATGTTTTAAGTATGTGACCTTATATTAAATCAAATGGATAATAAATACTTAATCAAAATGAAGGAAATGCTTTATTTTTGGATGTAATGCATAAGGATATGAGAATATATAATATCAATATCCTTAAAAAGTTAGTCTTAAACAACATGTATAAACCACTTTACTTTGAGAAAATTATTTATCTCATGATATCCTATTAATTCATCATGTGGATATATAAAATCCTGGCTTCGCTGGTCATTTCTAGTCCAAATAATTCATCATATCGAATAATCGAACTAAATAATATACCTTATCAAATATGAATAATGAATAAATAATATAAATTTATCAAATTTTCATAGTTTACCAAATAAATATCAAAGTAATTATTGCATGTAGAAATGGAATATAGTTTAGTGAATAATCATATCTGTGATAAATGATATGAATACTAGGGGAAATTAAATGTCTAATTATATTATGAAGCTGAATTTTTGAAGGGGACAAATGAAGAAATCAAGGAATTTAATGCCAATAATATCCTAGTTCAAATCAATAATAATACTTAGAGAGGATGAATAAGGATGGTATCAATACAATATATCTCTTGTGGAGTTATAATAAACGAATTTTTATGTTCATTAATGAAAATACTATAAAAATATATTTTAAAAACATTATTAGGGAGAATATAATTTTGATTTTGAAAAAAAATTTGAAATTATTTTTCATTGAAATTCACCATTAAATCCATTTTTAATAAAACGTTTCCTATAGTATTTCAAAAAAAGTTTCAAATGGATAAAATGGGTAAATTAATACATTTCATATTAGATAATATGGACATTACATTTTCGTGGTAAAAATGTGAAAAATGACTTGTTTGGAATGTGAGAAGAATATTTGATTTAAAACAATTGTAAAAGTCCAAATAGGTAAACATTTCATTCATTATGAATTTTTAAATGGTAATTTTTTTTTTGAAAACATGGACATTAGATGAAAATATATTCTCCAACTATTTATAGAAATGAAGTTGGGTTTTCTTTAAAACACTTTCTAAAAACATTTGAGTATAAAAAAGTGAAAAATAAGTTTATTACTTAGAAATGGTGATGAATAACCATGTGACAAAACATTATGGTTATTATTATAAAATTATTTAATAATTTCTTCTAATGTAAATTCATGTGTTAAAAATCCAAACAAAATGAGATTATGATGTAAACCCTTAAAATACAATAATGTTCTTGTGAGAGCAATCTAATAATATATAATGTTATTTAAATTAAAATAAATATTATAATTATGAGATACAATGAAATATACTGAACATCTATCAAACACATAATCATAGTGTATTCGTAGCAATAATGATGTAATATAAGAAAATAAAAAGGAATCCTATTATGAATTTATTTTCCACTTGGTAACTTTTAAATAAAAAATTATTACAAGAAAAAATTAAAATTTAAACTCAAAATATAATGAATATAAATTAAATAATTATATAATATATACTAATAGTTATGATAAAATCAACACAAAATAATTAAGTGGTGAATATGGCATTTATCTCACAAATGTAAAGATCGAGATGAAAATTCTATACCTTGTGTTACCTTTTCAAGTGAAAATCCTTTAACATATTGTATATTATTGTTACATTATCATATATATTTCATTTTGGTCACATATGTTTATTTAAACTATCCCTTATTCATTCCACGTATAGCTTGATTGGATAACATTGCTTTGAGGAGGTGGTAGTCCACACATCCAGAAATGATGTTATCATATTTATGTAATATAGAATTAATAAAAGTAAGTTTTATATAAAAATTAACAAATCAAAAAGGAATAAATAATATCATATATATTTTTTATAAACATAATTTCTTTAATTGTTCCCATCCATGAGAGGACGTAACGGAAGCACAAAAAAATCGTTTTACGAGGCATTACTTCGATGTACACATAAATTGTATGTTTCTTACCCATTAGAATTATATGTGTGTATGTGTAGGTGTAAAACATATAATTAAAACATCATAGAATATTTAGAATAATTATTATTTAATAAAAACATTTAATAAGTATATTTCAAGGGGCGTAGACAAAAAGTAAAACCAATTAGCTTGAGGGAGGATGTTACCTCCTATTCAGGAAATGCCTTTTGGTTTCACAAAAGGGATTCTGTGGATGGATTTACTAAAAATGAGAGGATTCTATGATTATGGGATCAGTTTTTAAGAGCTAATAGTTCATATATTTTTCGATAAAATTTATATTGAGAAGTGTGAATATATGGGAGGGCTGTGTTCCTTTTTATAGTGGAGCAGGAGTGGCATTCTTGTAATTTTTTCTAAAAAGGAATTTCACTCACATGTTTCCTTAGAAGAGTGGATAAAATAATGGACCAATATTTATAAATGTTATTATATGGTATATATTGTTATAAAAATGGATTTTGGATAATTTTCTAAGTCATTTTGGACCTTAATTGTATGGTTTAGTCCCTTGTTACTCTATTTTTTCACATAATGTCTATAATTAATTTTAATCACATTCACTAATATTTTTTGTCAAAAAATATTTTGAACCAATTAAAAATTATAAATTAGGTTGATTGAAAATTTGGAATCTATTTTTTAAAATACCAAAAATATAATATAAAGCAATTAATTTCTATTTAATCATATAGACGGAACAACGATGCAGGTTTTTAATGTTAAAACTCTTCAAAGATTATTATGCCTCTATATTCAATTTTTTAAGTGAAACTGATTAAAATGAAATTAAGTGGATTAATATATATAATTTCTATAATTTTAATTTAAAACTAATTTAAATTATAATTTAACTATATTAATTAATGATATTAATAAGTAGTATTGAAAATAAATTCAATATTTTTAACTATTAATCAAAAAATTAAAGTTATCATAAAAATACCATAAAATAACCCTATGCTCATTTTTATGTTATCATTTATGTAATTTATTTCTTTTGGACATATAATACTTATAAACATGAAAAATTCAATTTAAAATATGTTCTCTTTTTTAAAAGGCATAATAATTCCTTTTAAAAAAATATTGATTTTTATAGGAAATGTTGGGTTTGTTCTTATCTTATGACTATAGAATAAATAGGATGAATTTAAAAAATATTTGATCGATTAAATAATATATATATTTAATAAATATAATTCACTGATTTTATGTAATTTAATTTATTAGGATAAGACAATTTTAAAGACAAAAATACTTTCTATAAAAAACATTTACTTTCTATTGAGTTGGTTCTTATATCCATTTCAAATTAATTTATAACCAATGAATTATTATTTTTATTTAATAAACCATATATTTTCATAATATATTTAATGATATTTCATACAACTAATTTATGGTCTAGGTTATATCTTATTATAGTATATAATAATATTTTATTGTTTCCCAGTCAAACTCGCTTTTGCGTTTAGAAAAAAAATCGACAAATCTATTTGTTTTGTGTAACAAAAGAAAACTAAGTATTTTGTGAATTAAAATTTATATATTGTATTTATTTAAATTATTCATTAATTTAGAAATTATAATGATACTATATTACCTTACGCACTTTGTGATGCATGTCATACACTATATCGAATATAATGTTTTAATTTTAGAATTTCAAGGTGTTACATCTCCACACCATAAATTATTTTTTCCCTTGATATTTAAACGTGACATTAGTAATATATTGATTTATATTTATTATTCTGAAGTTCTACATCATGATAAGGATTCATAAAACATCCCTTATAAAATATAGAATGTGAATTAGGTATGTCACATGGACTGACATGTATCTAGGTCTCTATAATGGAGAACATTACTAAAGGATGGATATAAGTACATGGTGGAAAAGAATATATATTTTACGGTGTGATTGAGTTTATCGTTAATAAAAAATTAAATGATAAGGTGAATGTTGAGGGCCTCAAATCCATAAATCTATGATGATTTACAATATCATCAGTTCAACAAAAATTTTCTTGTTAGGAAATTTTTTTTTTCTAATGTTGATTAATTATATTACTTCCTAATAATATAATGAAATATAATTACTTGAAATATTTAATAAACAAAACTTCCTTCCATTGTCTTAGTCTTTTGTCAATTTATAGTTTATAGGTTACTTCATTAAATGAATATCCAAATATTACCATTGATTCATAAAGAAGTAAAATAAACATTTAATGGATCATAAGACCCATAAAAGAGTGAAAAGTCTAACATTTTGTATCTAACTATAAAAAAAATTGGTTATAAATTAATTTCTATACATAAAAATGATTACACTAGTTCATAATTAATATTTATTATTTAAAATCTTCAACTACAAAAAATTTCATATTATAAATGATATCGCGTAGGAAAGTGGTTAGTGTTAAACCCTTATTTTCCTTTAGTCTGCGGATTATGTCCTATGGATTTTCATGATTTTATGGGGTTTCTGAAAGATATGTTTTTTTCATTTTAAAAAACCATAAAAATATAATTTTAGGAATAAATATGATAGACATCATTGAAATTTAGTCATTAGTACCCTATCATCCAAGGTTTTCAATACATCTTAAATACAAGAATAATTAATTTATTTTCTTCCAAATAAGTCTTTACTAAGTCTATATTTTAACCTTTTGAAGTGGAAATAGAATTAGGTAATGTATGTATTCTCTACATATAAGGAAACGAACCAAGCATGGTTCATTAAGATCAAATTAATTTCCATATACCACACTCATCATTTTTCATCAGAAATTATTTCTTTTATTTTCTTCTTTACAACACATAAATAATTTCTCTATTTCGTTAGGTCAATTTCCAAGTTATATAATTCTATATTTGATTCTTGATGGAAAATGAGCCCTTTTTTCTACATGGTCTCCTACACTTGATCTCTTATAAAACTCCATCAGTCACTTATTTGGTTGGTCTAGTTGTTAGTCAAGGTATATGTTATTAATCATATTTCATGAAAACCAATTAGGCATAATCATGATTTATTTAACTCCCATAAAAACCTCATTTGGTTTATCTTTTTCCCTTCCTTTTCCTCCCTTTTCAATGATAACAAGACTCCATTAGGTTATATCGATTGAATAACACTATAAATATTTCTGTGATTAACAGTAATCATAGTGTGAAAATCATATGATCATTTATAGGATATCTAAATCATAAATACTTTTTTTGTTCTAATACACATTAGGTTTAGCCTAGTTTAATCATTTTCATCACATATTCAAATCCGTAATAATGTTTTGTAAATAAAATGTGATTAATCCTAATAATACCCCCATGAATGTAAATCCAAGTGAATAGTAAGGCTCGTTGTCATGTTCTAGGTTATGTTGAAGTATGACTAAACACACCTTGTTAGAGTGGTCACCTCAATGTAAATATATTCTAGAACTGGGTCCACTTGTCATATCAAATTAGGTTTGTATTTCTAGAAAGAACCATATAATAACTAACATATTAAAATTCTTGAATGATCTTATATATATATATCATATAGTTCTATCTTAGGGTTTTGTTACGTAATATATGTCTTCCAAAATAAAGTTCCCAATGTTGCTACTAAACATTCCATGATACCAATTATAGAGACCCGACCCCAGAAATACCAAAGTCGGTGTCATGATTCCATTATATTGGCATAAGATACTAATAAATAACATCTAACTGATAGAGCTGTTTAGTAGAATTGGGAAACCATATACATACATGAGTATTTTTTTACAAATAAGTAGAATAATTACAAAAAAAATCATTCAGAAAAAATGAATATATTCTATTTAGTTCATCCTTGAATAACATCTTCAGTACACTTTATAGAACCCTAATGAATGAAAAAATAATTTATGTGAGATCAAATTCAAAATACGGATCACGTATAGTGGATGAAATAATGATTAATTATAATATTAAATATAAAAATGTTATTATTAAATACGCATGCCATGGATACATAAACATACAATAAAGTGATTAAATAATATATAACTGTAAATTAAATGAAAGACATTCCTTTAAAATAAAATGATAACGAAAAATCAATATGAAAATTTAATATACTGAATGAAAATCCCATTAAATCTATAAACTGAGAATTTAAGGCATATATATACATTTTTAAAGTGAACAACTAATTTATTCTAAATACTGAATCAAAATGAATGAAATTATTAACTATTGGATGTCATGTCTCTGGGAAATAAAAACCAATACTAATAAGACCTTTCACAAGATGGATTAAAAAAATATATAGAACACCATTTTAATTTAAACAACTTATTTTTTCACATTAGAACCATTTAATGCATCGAGTGGCTATATATATTTTTGTCTCTCCTGTCATTACCAATCTAAATGATTCCTCATATAAAAAAATCAAAATAATAATATTCATTATCATATATCTATATTGAATATAGAATATATAATTATCAATATTTACTCAGTTCATATAATAACGATCAATGCAATACCATGTATATAAATGATATATAGCTTAGGTAATAAATATATCCATGATAAATGATTTTTATAATTATAGGAATATAAATGAATAATGATATGGGAAATGAAATATTTCAAGGGGAATAATAATGGAACAAAGGGAGTTAATTTCAATGTTATCATCGTCCAATAAAATAATAAAAAATACAGAGAAAGAATAAGTGTGGTATCATTATAACATATTCCAAGTAAAGAACAAATAAATGGTTGTTATTTTTGTTGAATATAAAAAATATAATATGGTCTTCTAAATTATTATTAATGAAAATTTAATTTTTTGTATGAAAAACATAATAAAATTCCTTTCCTATAAAAATAATATCAAAAATTTTATATTTTATAATTAACCATTCAAACATAAAAATGAATATTTAATGAGATGACAGAGGGTGAATCCTTACATGTCATAAAATTTAAAATGGAATTCCCTTTTTCATAGTAAAAATATAAGAAAAATTCTTTGTTTGGAAAGTTAAAAGAAGATTCTTTTCAAAAATATTAATGACAAAAATGATAATAATATCCTTAATAAATTATTTTGGAATGACTAAAAAATTTGATTTTATTAAAAAGACTGGATTTTAAAAGAAATCACGTAGTCTCACTGAAGAGAGGAATGGAGTCTGGTTTTCTTAAGAACAATTTGTAAAATATTTTCAGTAATAAATATTGGATAAAAGATACTATTACTTTGAAAATGTGATGAATAACTAGATTTAAATAAAATTAATGGTTTTATTGTATAATGGTCAAATAATTTCCACTAATGTAAATTGAAATCTAGAAAATCCCTACTAAAATTAATATGTGAATAAAACAATTAAAAAGGCCATAATATTTATTTTAGATTCATTTAATGAATAGATTATGTGTGAAAATTTTAAATTCATATAAAACAAGTGTATTTACTATAATAAATACAAAAATGTTGTCACAAATATAATATAATAATATTAATAGAATTGAAAAGGTAATATAACCAAATAAAAAGGAATATAGTAGTGAAGTTAATTTCCACATGGCAATTTTTTACTCAAAACTCCATAGAAGAAATAATTCAAATTGAAACACAAAATACCTTGGGAATAAAAATAAATCATGAAATTATATCAAAATTGGAATTAGATACACCACACAATAAAAGTAAGTGGTCAATATGACATATATATCACATATGTAAATCATGTTAATAATATATAACATACCCATAATTATAATCATAATATCATATATTTTTTTCTTATAATATTTTATTACCCATTTTTTAATTGTATTTCATTATTTTCTCTATTTAGTGTGTTAATTGGATTATTTTTTGAGTTTGTTTTGACATGTTATTTGATGTTAATATTAAATATATCATTATTTAATCATCTACAGAATGTAAACCATGATTTTATTATCTTATATATCCTATATATATCTTTTTATAATAATCCAATATATTTGGATATAGAAAAAGAAATTCACCATTCATGGAGATGGTAGACCATATGTACACTTGAACGCTACTTTTATTTCATTTTCATATTAAAAGAATGAAAAGTAAATGATATATAGGTATATTATAAGTACATTATAATATCAATTTAATATATTGAATATATTTTTATTAAACCATATTTTATATATTACATCTATATCATGAAAAAATCACATCACTTTGAAGAGGCAGTAATTCAAACATCCACAAATAATGTTATCATATTTACACAAATTGAAAATCATGAATGTTTGTTTTATATAAAATTTTAAAATTAATAAATAAATTTTAAATTTCTATATATATCATATATATATATATATATTACATCATAATTTACAACCATGATAGGTGTAAAAGGAAAAAATAAACTACATCATTTTGTGGGCCGGTGGTTCGCCATACACATAAGCAGTATGTTCATTTACCTTTAAAAGGTTGTGTTTTTAAATGTAGCTCAACAAAATAGAATTGAAACACCATATTTTGTTGAGGATACTGAGGTTATTATATATTAATTTAATAATAATATTATAGGTGGTGTAAAATGATAAAAATGCAATAGAGATTGAGTAATTATGTTACCTATTATTCAGGTATCCCCTTTTAGTTTGAACCAATGAGATTAATTGGATGTATTTCATCCCAATGAGAGTATTATAGATTTAGGGGAGGTACTCTTACGATATATTCTAGTAAATCATGATCTATAAAAGCATAATGAGAGTTCTGAATAGGTTTGAGGGGTGAGTTTTTTTTATAGTGGAGGGGCAGTGGCATTCTTGAAAAAAAATTGAAAGGGAATTCTGCCAATGTTTTAATTTTAAAAGCGGCCCAATAATTGAAAAAATTAGATACAATGATGTATAGGATCAAAATAATTCTATAAAATTCGTTTATAAAATTTTCTAGGTCATTTTTTGCAATATGATTAAGGATTAGTCCTTTGTTTTTACAATTTTTCACTGAAGGGTTGTAATTAATTTTAATCACTGCCAATTTTATTATTTGTCAAAAACTAAATAGATTGTATTTGAAATTACAATTTATTTTAATTCCAGATATAGAATACATTTTTCATATTTTAAATTACATAATTGGTAGAAATTAATATAAGTTTATTCTCGTATACATGACAACAATGCTGCTTTTCATTTAAAAATGATCACACTTTTAGTATGTTTTTATATTATATTTAAAATTTAAATTGATTCCATTTTAATAATTTAATTTAATTTATATATAAATAAAATAATTCTATATTAAAAAATAATTAAAATATTGTTTAATGTTATTCATATATTATATGAATATGAAGTATTAAATTTAAATTCAATACTTTCACTATTCATCATAAAACGTAGCTTCTCTAAAAAATACAAATAATTCACCTTAATATAATTAATATATTTAAAAATGTTTGAATACCAATAAATTCATTAAAAGATAAAAAACATTTTATTTAAAAAAACATTCTCCATTAATAGGTAGTAAACAGTCCTTTAGAAAAATATTGATATTTATAAAAAATATTGGGTTTGATCTTATCATAGGACTATAGAATCTACTAGGGGAATGTATAAAATATTTTATTGAAAATGTCATATTTATATTTCATTGATATCACAAAATAATTTCAATTAATTTAATTTATTGAGAAAAACTTTCATTGCAACATAAAATCAAACTTATAAAATAACATTACAATTAAATTCACTTAGTTCTTATATTCATTTACAATGAACTTGTAACCAATCAATTAATTTTATATTTGGGTAAAAAAATATTTTAAAATATATTTAATCCTATTAACAACAACTAATTTTAGATCAAGATTATATCCGATTATATTATATAATTGTATTTTGTTGTTGCTCGGTAAAACTTGTCCCTGCATGTAATGAAAACTATCTATGAATGTCTTTATTTTGTGTAATGAAAGATAAAAAATCATTGCTTGATTTTCAATACATATATTGAAATTATATAAAATAGTAATTATTTTTTAATGTCTCAGAATATTATATTCCTTTATGCATCTTTTTGTTTCATTTCATACACACTATCGAAAACAATGTTCTTATTTTACAATTTCATGGTGTTTCAGATTATAAATGTATCTCTGTGGTAGGGTGTCATAAGGTTTATAAGAAAATGAAACTAAGCCCTAAGTAAATCATATCATTTGAAATTTTGTTAATGATTATATCTGTATATTATTGATTTGGAATTCCCCAATGTCTTATAACAGTTCCTGATGTCTACCACATATCATTTTTATAGTAGATTAAAGTTCCAACTCATTTACTAACCCTTGAAGAAATATTATGTGAATTTTAACTAAATTACATTGAATATCCTATAAATATTATTGACACTAGATTTCATTCATTGATAAATCAGATGAATCGAATGGTAAAGGTTATTTGATGATATAAAAAATTTGAAAAATAAACATGGGTACTTGGGTATTTTATAAAGAAGAACCACCATCAACTATTAAGAATTTAATATTAATGAAACATTTTGGGAAAAAAGTTGTATGAAGAAATAATATAACACCCCATGACTTTACATTATTTATCTTTTTTAAAAAATTATTTTCATTTATTTATTATGTTATATTCTACACCAAGAATAAACGAATAATAATATTTTAATAACACTATTTTTTTAATATGATACATATACCTTAGAAATTGGAAGAAAAGGTATGAATTTTGTTAAATAAGTCATGAAAATATAATTTTTAATTCATTGATTTCAAAATCATTATAAATGAATATAAAAATAAATTGCATATAGAGGAAATGTGTTTATAAAAAAAATTATTACGTGACAAATAAATTTTACCCTGATACATTCAATTAATTACCATTTTTGATGATATTAATGAAATTTTAATATATTATATATTCAATCAAATGTATTATCATTCATCCAATATATTATTGAAGAATAAGATAAGAATAATTCCAATTACAAGCACTCGAAATTATTTTTTCTAAAGGTAGTTTTGCCTCCATTTTATGGGAAAACTGTTTTTCTTTTACACATATAGAATTTATTTTAATAAATAAACTAAATTATATAAATAATACAAGAAAAATTACCTAAATTTGATGTTTTTTATTTTTTCTGTAAATATCTATTATCAATGAATAATGTGAAATTCTTAATTTTATAATGCTATAAATATCTATATATTAAAATTAACTTTACTATTTTCATTTTATTTCTATTTAAATTAATTATTAGTTATTTATAATTAATATAATTAAAGTCATTTTATCCATAATTATAAATTATTTTGGTATAAGTAAATAAATTTGTTTTAAAAATGCATTTTCAATCAAACATTATTTCATTCCAAATTTTTGATTTTATTTAAAATTTATTTGTTCTACTAAGGTGTTTTTATTTTAAAAAAATGGATTACATTTATTAATTTATATGATAAAAATATATTAAATATTTCCATATTGTTTTCAGTCAACAAATTTATAGTAACTTTGGTAAAATTTATCACCCGATTAAAGTGTAAATTCGAATAAATTTTGAGAAATATCACTGAAAGCATCATAATTATTCATCAGAATTTTTATTAGATGATGATTATTTGACCTTCATAACCTATGAATGTAATTTGAGTTATTTGAGATACATTATTCCCATATAATAAATTATATATTATATAAATCCAATATAGTTATAAAATGTCAATGGTTGTTTATATTTTATTTTTCTACATGGGGAAAAATAAAAGATGAATGAAAATAAATATTTATTTCTATCTACATGAAATTATTTCTATTATATACTATTATTTAGAATTATAAAAAATAATATAAATACATTACATGATTCTACAATTCTAAAAAATAGTTTTTATTTAATTCAAAAATTAAATAATTGATATGAAAAAATAATTTTTATATATTTTGGAAGAAATAATGTGTGTAAAAAATTATAGAGATATATTGTATATATTGGGTATTTCTGAAAGAATTATAATCAATTTCCCCTCTTTTATTGTGCAATTATTGTCAAAATAAATGGATAGTGACAAAATTGGAATTAATGATAATTTATCTAAAACAAATTTTCTTAAATTACATAAAAAATATAAATTTTTTATCATACTCCATGTGAATGTAATATAGAAAAAACATAAAAAAATTATAATTTTGAGTCATTTTTCATTATAGTAACATTTTTAACCCTTTATTATTACAATAATTATTACCATTGTTAATTCCAAAATTAATTAACCTAGGGGTCTATAAAAAAGATATTTGATAAACTAAAACATAATCTTATTTTTATTATATTGATTTATTATATTAAAACACTATACTATCATATCATTTAATATCCTTACATTTGGAGTAATTTTTCATGATAAATGAATTTATTTTAATTTAATGTTATGTGAAATTTCAAAAGTTCCCCCACCTCAATTATTATAGGGAACCTTATACATCACTTATTTACAACACATTGAGCTATATAGAATAACCATACACTAACCATTTCCCTTATCTACATCCTTATTAATTTTATTAATGTTTTTATTCCAAAAAAATATACCCTAGACTACTTATGGGAAGTTGTAAAGGATCTCCTTCATACCATATTCAAGAATTGTTCGCATAAAAAATTCATAACTCTACTATCATAATTTTGTTATGTTTTTATGACTACTAAAGAACCATATTCATCCTTTTATCCATCATATGAATTCAAAAGAAACATGCATGAATATGTATTACTTACCATCTTCACACAATGTGGTAATTTTTTTTACAAAACCAAATTATATCGATGGTTATAATAATTTAATGTATAAATATATCTGATATATGTCACATAATATTATTTTTTTACAATAAATATATTTTACTATTTCTTATAATTTCACCCATTAATTGAATGATATCATTACACATGAATACGTATGATCTATTGTCTCCACGATGTGATGTGATTTAGTTTCCATGTTAAGAATTAAATAATGGTTATATAAATATGTTTAATGATTAAATGTGATTTTTATAACATTAATATGATTGTATATTTGAAATATCTATATCCTATGATAAATAATCATCTAATTCATGATAAAACATTCATAAGAAACTAAGACACATAACTCCGGAAGAAAT
Organism: Viscum album; assembly: GCA_963277665.1. NCBI lineage: Eukaryota > Viridiplantae > Streptophyta > Magnoliopsida > Santalales > Viscaceae > Viscum > Viscum album. Next base: position 25,222,390 of record OY728154.1, read on the forward strand.
GGAAATAATGAAAGATTATTAATTTATAAGTGCTAAGATATTATTAAATGATCCTATATTATATTATGAATATTAATATGTATTAAGTATAATTTACTGACAATATTGAAAACACAATACAGTATATTTGACCATATAAAACAATATCTAATCACGAGGTTAGGGATTCCATCTCAATTGAACTTCATTTAGGCATATATTAATATTATGCCCCTATGTTATCTCCTACAATTTATATAATGATGATTATATTCATGATCATAATTCAAAAAATATGTCAATAAATATCCATATTTCTTATATCATGGAATTTATTATTTTCTAAGATATGTAAATTTTTTAGATGGTTTTTATATTAAATTTTATTTCATTAAGTCAAGAAATAATGTAAAACCTATTTATTTTACCCATTAAAATATTTTTTGATAAATTTTATTGATTCCTAATTTTAATTGATAATTTAAATATGTGAGGAATTATTTTCACATGGTCAAATTAGTGGGGAATGGTCATAAATTGTCCTTCAATGAATTGGTATTCAATTAAGCGGAACATGTTATCACAATTAAATTGTTTTTATGTATAATGATTAATATGTCAGGGGAATGTTGATGAAATTATAGCTAACATGATTTCTAATATCATGGAGTCCAATAGTAATCATCTCCTCTAATTATATGTTAGTTATTGTTTATACATATTATTTTTACTATAATAAAATCCATACATTAATACTCTAAAAAAATTGATGATTAAATGTAATTTGATTCCAGTTATTTTCAATTCTATAATGTTTATGACTTATCCTCACAAGATATAAAGTTTATATATTAAAGGGAATGTGTGTCCAATTATTTATCATTCCACATTGATTAAGATTTATTTTTTCAAGATAGCTTCTATTGTATGTAACATTCACAGATTATCTAATCTCAGCCTTTTAATTATTCATTTTTTCATAGGTTATGAAGTTGAAATCTGCGAATGAGCTCCAGGATGCAAATTACATTATGTTGTTTTTAAGTTTTAATTATCAATGTAATAAGAGAACCTTGTATATATCATTTTCTAAAATATAATTAATGAATTAGTCCCATTAGAATGTTATTTCTTTTAATTAGTACCAATGAAATTAACTACCAAAACTTTTTTCTACATGGATCGGGGTTGTTTCACAACTCATGATTTTTATTCTTCTCAAATTGAGCCTTATAGGAATGTGATTTTATAAATATCAATTATTATATTTTCTAGTTGAATTTATCTAATTTTAGGAATAGAATTTATTTCTTTATAACATTTCTTCCATAAATTAATGGGGAAGATATGTCAAATGTTTTATTCTATAGAAATGTATGATTATATATTATTTTGATTATAAATATAAGAATTTAATAGAAATTGAATCCATTTATATGGGTCTTTATTCTTATTCGAATGTGGGGTATAAATAATATTATTGGGGAAAAATAAATCATCAAATATATACATATTCCATGATATTGTATTTATGTCTTTCGAGAAGAGTTTTATAGTATTCGTTCCTCTCATAAAATTGAGTTTTCAATAGAACGCATTATTAATTATATAAAAATTCCAATGAATCCATACTGGATGAACCTAATTAAGTTAGAAGAATTAATTCAAAAAACAATGATCTTATTGAAATGGATTTCATTAATCTATATGCATTACCAAAGGAAGAACCTATTGTTTTCGTTTAGAGAATTGATATATTGACACGACTATTAATTAAATAAGAAGAATATAACAAGATAACAATTATGAAAAAAATATACATATACACATATTGATTATTATTTCAATTCATTTGGAGGAGCTCAATATTTCTCTAACATTTATCTTTGATATATCTAGTATAATTTTAGGGTCAAAAGCGATGAAATACTCAAGAAAAACTCCCATTCATGGAATAGACAATATAAATCTATTGTGATTCCATTTGGTCTTAATAATTACTCATCTATATTTGTAGATTTTATGAATTTCATACTTTGATAATTCATTATTTAGAATGTTGTATATATTATACACTAAATCAATATACATTTAAAGGATAAGGGAAAACATGATGATAGAATAATGATTGTACTGATGAACTAACAGTTAGAAACATGTTTGAAAATTATAAAATATATGACTTTTTAATAAACAAAAATTCATTTTTTGGTCATATAATTCATGGTAGGATATATTTGTTGATCCATAAAAGAAGTATATTATTGAAAATTTTCAAAGGAAAAAAACTATTTATGATATCCATAGTTTTTTTAGTTTGGAGAAATATTATTTAATACTTGTGGAAAATTTTTAATGGCTAACTAATCCATTAATAAATTTAACTCAAAAGGGACCCAAGTATTTTTAGAAATATTAATGTACAAAAAATATAAGTGTTATTGAAAATAAGGTAAGGTATTGAAGTAGTTATTTAACTATTCAATATTATATAAGTATTTTATATCTATAAGGATGCATTAAAATGGGTATTGGGATTCAACACTCATACAGAGTAATATTGTAATAGCTTAAGCCTCTCAAGGGTTAAAGGTTTGTGAATATAATTATGTAACAATTTATTTTGAGCTAGTTGAATTAAGATATTAATTATTTATAAAAATAAATCTTATTTATAGAGGTAGAAGTGGTATATAATATTATCCAAAAACATTAGAGTATATAATAATTAAAAAATAGATAAATACTTGATATAGAAATCAATTGGAATAAAATAGTGATTTCAACTACTCAACACATTACAACCCTAGGAATGTAAAACAAGCTGTAGGATACATTAAGTCAAAAGAATACATATTTATTATCTATGATGACCGTCAAAAATGACTCAATATTAATGTATTTTAAAAGCATGGATCAAGAAGACATGATGTGAGGTGAGAAAGTCTATCATTATGAAATTATTTTTCAACCTTCTATCAAGGTGAACATTAAATAGACACAAAATGAAGATGTAGAGATGAAATATAAGGTTTTAAATTTGCCTATGTACAACCACAATTTTGATGGAATGTTATTTTTTGGAAATTATTCATTGAATTTTTATATATTAAAAAACATGTTTGTGGTGTGGTTTCGATGACTATGACATTCAATTGTATCTGATCAAGATTTGAGGCTTATTATAATGTTCTAGGGACTTCACCAACAAGATCTGTATTTATAGTTGTGTTTTAGTAATTTTTATCATCTTCTATGTAATGATCAGTTTTATTGAAAAATTAAAACCCTATCTGATATTTTGATTTCTTATCCTTTGGATTTCATGATTTTTTGGGATCAATACCTTCCTCTTGTCAAGTTCATATATAAAAATTAAATTTCATCAAATATTTGGATGAATCCTAACAAATCCTTATATAGAAATATGTTTTTATGTCCAATGTAATGGGATGAAGCTGGGGAATGAAATATATTAAATGATTAGTTAGTTGATGAAATAATATATAAATCTAGTTTTAAAACTATAATTTTTTTGTTTGTTCTTTTTATATAAATTGGTGTCCTATAATTTATCCATGAGGTCACTAAAATATGTGGTTGTCATAAAAACACATAATTAACATTTCATAAATATTATTATATATCATATCCTAAGAATAAATATTTTCATCATAGTTGGTTTTAATATTTTTGAGGATAAAATATGGGAAATCAAAGAACATTATTTTTTTGCAATGTAGGGTTCACCCTAGGATTGACATAATGTCAGATAATGTTCCGATATTGTTGGAAGATTACCAATGGAAAGTGAGATAAATGAGTTAGGTAATTTAAATAATTAAATGAATTTAATAAATTACCCATTTCCCACATTTTATTTTCTATGCATGGTATTGAGAAATATTTTTTATCCCTCAGATTATGGAAAAACAAAGAGGATGAGGATCAAATAAGACATCATCAGTGGTGGTGACTGAGACCGAGGTGTAATTAATTTTTTTGCATCTCATTGAACCCGAAACATCATAGTTTTTTCCACAATAATGGTATCTTTTTTATTTTTATATACCAATACATTTATATGTTTTTAATGGTTTTAAATCCATTTTATGGGATTTAAGTAAACCCATGTGGTTGATATATGACTAATTAATGAAAAGATTATTGTTTTGGGAGTTTTTCATAGGTCTATTATTTTAAAATCCTGATAACACAACCTTTAGTTGGGGGTGAGTAACAATGAGTTCTTCCAATTTGGGGACTAAATGTAATGTACTAAGAGTACACTCTTTACTGTGGGATTTTTATGTAGTTTATTTCAATAAATAATAACAAATTTCAATGTGACATGATCATGTGGTAGTACACAACCATACATTAGGTTTATATGGGAATAGATATGAATTAGTACACTGGCCAGATCTATAGAGCACATCATGGGATAAAAAATATAGGGATGGGTTGGGGTACACCGGTTGGGGTAGGGAGGACACTTGAATTCCCCATGATATTAATACACATTGTGTAATAAATATATATACATATAGATGTTCATGTACATCCAAGTCATTTGATAATGAATACGCGCCCAAGTTTCGATGAGTGTTCACACACTATGGGATAAAAACTAAATACTATTTACTTTTAAACTACACACCATGTGCAATGAGGGGTCACAAACAGGAATGTGAATCAAGAGACATGATTTATAACCTTGAAATAAATTTTGGATACACCATTAAGAGACTTATACGATGCCTATATACCTCTTGAAGGAATTACTATATACATTTGAGTATCCTATAATGATTGGAATTCAATGAAATGTTTTTAGGTGTCCTTTTTCTTTTATAGTAGATATTTAATTGAGGTGATTCTAGAGAGGTTTTTATATTAGTGACACATAGACGTTGATAATGATCTGGTATTGTTATCAATGTCTTATCAGGTTCATAACAACCCAATCCATATATAAGGTGGAAGTTTACCATATGATTCATATTTGTAGAGTTGGAAGTTTGCCACATAGGTCATATGTCCTCCCTCAATGGATTATTACTCATCAATTATCCATCTATGACATGGAGTAGGTCCTCAAAAGGACTTTGTGCTCCCACCACTAGTATATTTAGTGGCAAGTGGTTGTCACTCTACTTTATAATTGTTTACTTATATGAATCCACCACCATATATTTATTATCCACAATGTTTTAAATTAATAGAAATGTTTGATACCTCTATATGGATTCTAGTGGTGTTGTATGTATTGTTGGGAATGAGGGATTGGTCATTATAGATCTTGGTTGACCTATCATTCCTTATAAGGATATGATGATTGGGATTCCATTTATATTTCTTCCTTGGAAATTTTTATCATATCTATGATTTTATGGTTTTTTATATATTTATAATCATGAAATCATGATGATGAGATGAATACACTCTCTATGATAGATTTATGTTTATTTTAGAGTTTTTCTTAGTAATATTTATACTCACCCATGCATGCGATTTTCCTGCATGTGTTATATCTCATGAGGATGATAGGAATATCATATTCATATTTGTGGATTTAATTTTAATAGTGTATAGTAGGACATGGAACTGACCATGGTTATCAGTTTTGTATGGAGATAGTGAGTCAGGATCTCTCTATTCATTCCCCTTTTCTAATTTTAGTTAGTTTGGTTTTACCATTGTTTTTACAATTGCACATGTATTTTTTAGATATATTTTTTGTACTATGATGTTATTATAGAGGTTATTTCATGAATTTAAACACTCTAAATGTTCATTTATGTTTTTACATATTTTTTATGGGGCTTGATTTTTCATGTGTATAGTTATATTGGATAAGGCCTACCATTTCAAAAAATCCTTATCATTAATTTTCACCATCCCATGACCTATTAGTGTTGAGATTAATGATTATCCAATGTATTATCTCGAAGCAATTTCGCTCTAGTTTATTTGGTAATGATAGGAAGGTATGAATGTTGGACATTCACTTGGGATGGTGTTTTGAGCTAGACATGTGCAATTTTTGGATTTATTACTTTGGGAATTGGTTACAATGTGTTCCAAGTTTGAATCTTATCCAAAGGAGACAGTTTTTGTGCGGTGGAAAATATATCCATACACCATTACAAAGACAACATTATTTCACACTCATCATACTATGGCATCAGTTTTGAGGAATGTGTGATGTATAAATCAAATATTTTTGATTCTATAGTCCTTCATGTAAGTCATGTGACAACTCTGTATATATACTTTTTAATATTGTTATTCCTTCAAAATATTTACAAATTTCTATGTGATGATATCCCATTAGAATAACAATTTTTTCTCATAATGATTACCAATTGACTAAATATTCATCTGGTTCAAGACCCATTCATGGTATGCTTCAACTAATATGGTACAAATTAGTGTTACCACTTTCTGATCAATTAATATATGTACTATAGGTGGACTCGATGTTTGATCGAAGAAATGTATGTTGTTGATATATCTTGTAGTTTATGAAGATGATAAGAATATGATTACCACATTACCTGAGTACTCTGAAAGGGACCCTTGTGATTTCAGATCAGCGTAGACTATTAGGTAGGGGACGATTGTCTTGATGTAGTGGTTTTGGTTTTCTATCATTTAGACCTTGATTTATTAGATTTTTTTGTAAAAATAAAATCATTTTCATTGAGTATAAGATGGTTTATGTGGTACTCACATGTGATAAATCTTTAGTAAGTTATAATTGTGGTTTTAAAGGATAGACATCACCAAGGTTTCCAAGTGAGAAATACCCAGTTATCATGTTATAGAGGGTTATATAGAGCCTATGGTCTCAGATCCAATCTCAGATAAGACCACTCATTATGGTGGTTCTAAATGTATGAGTTTATGACTATGGAATAGGGTGATAATAATGCATTATACTGGTGAAATTTGATGTGGATTCAGATATGCAAGGAAGAGGTAAACTTCCTAAAACATGTTGTGTCATTAAGACTTGATTTAAAACTATTGGAGTGATCTAGGAACACAGAATGTGGATATTGTTTAGGTGTTATGGATGTTTACCTTTTACTCGTTTATTTTAATTTTTCTTAGAAAGTTCCAGTTTGGGAAGAAATGAGGCAATGGAATGGATAACCTCTTAAAGTAGGGGTATATGACTCAGAGTCTCTTGGTGTATTTAGGGTCACAACCATTGTCTTATATAAGACTATTTATTGACTTAATATAATGAAAATATCCTTGTCCCTAAATAAATCTCTTTACAAGGACCAAGTAAACCTAATGGAACTCTTTTATAATTGATCCATATTCTTTTAGGATCCTATAGAATAGAATCATTCATCACACACATATACTAATATTGTGACCAAACATTGATATGTGTTAGTTTCTTTCAAAAGTAATTTTATAAGAATGTGGCGAGGCCCTGTGATGTTTTTCTATGTTTGGTCCAATTTCCTAGAATTCATGCCATGTATGACTATTACTAATGGAAGTTATAGTGCAATTGTAAAGGTGGTACATATTTTTCCTCATTAGGTGGGAATTAATCTCAATATAAATAGTATGACCACATGTATAGGTAGATAACACTTACTTGATCAGTGGGCTTATGTCACCCTAGGAGTTACATATTCTATGAAATTTTAGATTCATGTGATGTTTATTGAGTATAAGATTATATTTATAGAGTATGTAACATATTTTCCTCCCATTATACAATTATTTTTAATATATACCATTATCTATGTCTAAACCATTATTTGAACTATCACATTACATGACCCATTATAGCTATGATATACGATGTTGCAATTGGATAAACTATGGATCAAGGTATTCCTTAGACATAGTGTATTTATATGGGTATCACAAGGTTTTTTTTTTCAAATTGGAATATGGGAACACAAGTTTAGGTGTAGAAAAACCACTACCTAACTATGTTACCCAAGTATTATTGTCCACCAATTATAATTTATTACTTATATGACATATGGGTAGGGGTGAGGTGGTTCATAGTTTTCAATCTCAAGATGGGTTATCAGTTGTTATAGGTGCTAGAGGATTTTATACCATGATATCCTTTAAAATACACTAGGTATGAGTTGATTTATTTTTGATACCATTTTTAATTTAATATTTTAAGAGAAATGTTTTTGAGACCTTTGAACTATGTCCTTATACTATTACTATAATAGTTCACAGTTGACTTAATAGATAACATCACTTAGTACTCGACGTTAGAGGTGGATAATGATAGGTACATGTAGATTATTGTGTAAATAAACCAAGAGTTCTACATATTTGGGATGCTATCAATGTGTTTAATATAGTTTATATTGGTCCACGTCATGTGATATATCTTCTTGGTCCTGGAGGTGATAATTGTTCTAAAAAAATCTTTTTGTAGTTTTTTATTGTGAGACAGCTATGAGGGTGGATGAGGATCATAGTTTCTTCCGATTGGTAGGGTTATAACATATGTTCATTAAGAAATTTCTTAAATAAAATCCATTTCATCTATATTGATGATGAATGGGTAGTTTTTTTCTCGAAATCAATGGTACATGGGTCAATAAAATGATGATTTAATGTGTTGATAGTGATCATGGGTTGAGATTTATGGTGGATATAGTTGAGATAAAAATGTATTGATATTACCTTGATTTAGGTATGAGATGCATATTGAATTAGATGTAGGAAGAACATGGTTATGGTTTGAGTAATATGAGAACCCATGGGTAGCTTTTTGTTATCGAATGGATTTTGTAGTGGAATTATTCACTATTGATATGTGGAGGTGCGAACAAATGATAGATGATTTTTTTCTACATTGTCCAATAGAGTATCATCGAAATATTATAAAAGAGATATTTCTACTTGAGGTAGATGCATGGGATAGAGATCTTGATTAGTTTTACATTTGGATATTCTATAATCCTTGAATGGGATTTATTATGATAGATTACCTTACCATGAGGCACTATTATCGATTAGTGGAGAATTTTTCTAAGTAATAGAATTCTATTTATATTACCCTAGTGTAAGAGAGTGTTGAATATTATCTTCAATTGACGGTTGTGAATCCATCACCTGATTATCATTTTAGAGAGGCTTAGTTGGGAGAAATGTACTATGAGGTTATATGCAATGACACTCCCTCATGAGATGCAATTTAAAAATTTTCTAATGTTTGTGAGAACATATTCATCTTACAATTTCTAGTCATTGTTTAGACCATGTTTCATGGGGAGGTGTTTAGGGTGTTTCAAAAATTCCCTTTCACTACATCATGATGGGATGAATATGTCTAAGTACCTCCATCTTAATCTTTATTGCACTGACATGAGGTATATCGTTGTTATGTTGGTTTTTCACTGCTTCATGTGATAGATGGTTAAATATGGTATTCAGGTTTCAACATTCATGAATCAAAATCTTGGGATTATGTAATATAAATTTGAAGGGATATCAATGGACTATTATACATTAGATTCCATGGGTAATGTGAATCCATGGTTCTATTTCATATTTTTTTAAAAACTCACTTGGACAAAACTAAATTTATTTATTTTTAGGAGTATAATGTAGTTTAAATTTTGGGGTGGTTGTAATTGAAATATAATTTCCTAATTAATTTATTTCTCATGAAGGTCATATCCATGTGTGGTGCTCGGATCAAATCATAGTTTTAAAGGGTCTCACAAGAATCTTTTTGGATCTAGTTCTGGTTTAGCATAAAATATCCCCACTTTATGTATGGATTTAATGAGTGAACCTAATATGAGTTTTAGGTGATAATAAGATATCGTGGGATGGATTCATTTATACAGGAGGATAAGTTTCCCTTGATACATCTTGATGTCTATCACTCTACTATCATTATTTTACCCATGGGTGCCATGTATAAGTCTCCTATATGTTTCTATTTTACTATATATAGACTATTGTAAAATATATTATTTTTCCATATATAGTGAAGGAAATGATAGAGAAGGTATAATTGATCAATTTAATAAATGGAAAGTATCAAACTAGTAGAAATATCATGTACATCAACATTGTAGGCCTTTATAGTTTGAAAAGGGTAACCAATATTCCCTTATAGTCTCATAGAAATTAGTATTTTGGATATTAATGATAGTGGTAGCTCCTACCCATCGTTATTAGGGATATTTATGGTATTTCATGGAATTAGGGATGTTTCATTCCTCGAAAAACAAAATTATGTGGGTAATTATGAAATGATATATAAGTGTTTAATTATTTATGAGGTAATCATATTACATATTCTCATTTAGATTATTTCGTATTAAAAACCTCTTTATATAAGGTATTCATCAGTAAATAATTACTTCATTACCTTAAAAATACTATAATTATACAATAATTATTGACCAATCAATATAAACATTGGAAAAAAAAAATTTAATACATGAAGTGAAAATATATATATATAACATCATCAACGAGTGTAGTTTATTTCAAATTCTTCTAATTGAATGGTCATGAAAACCAAATGGACCTATGGATCAATAAATATGGGATTTTGAAGTTTTACTTCTGAAATTAACCAACATTAGTGATTATATAAAATATTTGGAATTGTGAAAATCATTTCAAAAGTGAATGAAGCCCCTTGATGGTCATGAAACTGAGTTTCCATACGAAGGAAACATCAGTAGTAGAAGCTCCATGTATTTATTAACCAACCCCAAAAAATGAAGGAATTATGACTAAACCTAATAAATATTAATGAAATTGTCTTTGATTCAGAACATATCCACAATTTTATTGTATATGCAATAAAAAATAATTTTAGAGGTGGAACTTTGGGATTCTAGTGATATTAATATCTATCATGAAACTCTGTGTTTCACACATCGCAAAACCCAGAAAATCATAAACATATCTGAAATTAGTTTGTATAGTCACCCAATTAAAATGATTCTATATTAGAACTTTTAGAAAAACATTCTCCATGGGGATCCAAATTTATTACAATGTCTAAATATCCATATAAATCTATCTATGTGAAACTCAAAAGTTGTGCAACATAGTGAAAACCAAAATACCAATTTTGATCATGCCTCATCAAAATACCAATTTGTGTAACACCGAAAGTTGAAAGAGACAACATCCAGTTTCACAATACATTTCCCAAGAGCATGAACAAAAATATAGTGGTATGGAACAATGTATTTATGAAATATTACAGTTGATCCATACTGTATAGGATAGGTCTCCACCCTCTACTCAGTATATGTTCCAGGTTGTTATCTCATGACTTTGAGATGGTCGCTATGTTTCCACCCCTGATGAAAATCATACAAGAATACTTGAAAAATAATATTTTTGGCTCTAGAAAAGGACTTTTTGGTATGTTATCTAAAAAACACAAACATCCACCCTATATAATGCCTCTATTAAATATACTCCTTTTTCTCCTTTATTATTTCACGAGTTCAAAAAGTCATCACGGTCTCCAAATGTCTATAGTAGATATTTTCCTCAATATATTTATAAAACATAATCACCTGACACTTTTTCCTTGTTGAAACATAATGTGCTTCTCTTTTGTAAGTCCCAAATTAACTTTGTCCATGAATAATCCACATATAGGTCCTCACTACATAATGTTAAGATATGGTACACCCTATATCAATGATATATGATGCATCGTGTGTAATGAGATGGGTTTCTTGATTATGTAGAATAATATTCCTCATCTAATGATCATAGGACAATATCTATATTCCTCACAACTCTTTTCTAAAATATCGTAGGACACATATGGTATGAATACTATTACTTCATTGAAAAACAAGACATGAATTATTCATCATATCTAATATGACCCATGAAATCATTATGAGGTGAACACTTAAACAATCCCCTTGGGAGTCCAACACAGGTTTATTACCAAAAAAATTCATTGACCCAGTAGTGGGATAAGAGAACCTCATTACCCATGTGGATTAAGGCAGAACAGACATCTCAATGTCTAATCCCCACACGCAATGTCCTTTCATAGGATACTAAACTATGATCATAATTGATATAAAAACATGATATTCCTTTTCTAATAAGTAATGAATTCCTCATGTGAGAATAATGAGTTTCCAAATGTGATACAATTGATAAGATACCAAATAAAATGCGAGGATTCCACACAAAAACCCAAACCACAACATCACTACTCTTAGTAGCACCCGACAGATCCCAAATGTAAAAACCATTCATACTATCACTACTCCAATAAGAATTATAAAACATACACACATATGACTCAAAAACATTGCTACTTGTCGATGATGTACATGTGTATATCCAACATTTCAAACCCGTTAATTCCATTGCTTCTCCTAGAAACACCAGGGAAGATTCTATTTAAATGCCCTAGCCATATTTGAATTTATCATTGCATAACTAAATAATTTTAAATGCTTATGAACCAAAAACATCTTCTCTACTCCATTGATGCACAAAAACAGCTTCCATGTATACACCAAGATCACAGGATCACTAATCCGGGAATAACTTTGGAATATCTATTTCACAATCCCAACTCATAACCCACATCATAGTCATATAATGTTTATTTAAAGACAATAACCTCAGAACATGATGTTAAACTAAAATATCACCCACTGTGTATAATATAGGATTCCTCTTGTTCAATATTCGTGAAATGGAACAATTCCTATTACCTTGAAATGTGTACACAGTGTGCCTCATGTATAACACACATTAGATGAAACACCATATTTTAGGGTATCGCATATTAATAACCCCCAGGACATCCCTTATTGTTGATAAACCCACAATAGGAGCATCCTTTCTACATGATGTAAAAAGAAAAGGAATGGTCCTCTCACATAACCCTAAAATTTGGCATAAAATACATATTTTTTATTTATATCTCTTAACATGTACAGTATGAAACCTAGACGATATTCAATACATAGATATCTAATTAAAAACACAGATGGGATACCTCCCTAGTGACCAATCCTAACACAGAAACATTCCCAATTAATCTTCATGTGTTTTAGTTAGATGGTTGAGACCATCCATTGTTATCATCTTCTCCACTATGTATGAAAATAAATAATCCACCATGTCTGATCAACTTCTTACTTGGGACACATTAAATCAAATGATCATGTTTGGTCATATTCCCCCTTAGGACACACATAACCAAAAAGACAACAGTTTTCATCATCCCCCTAGCGAGACACATATACAAAGTCTCATCTGTGGTAATATTCCCACTTGTGGATACACAAAACCAATTACTAATGTTTGATCATATCCATCCATGTGGACATAGTCATCCCATATTCTATAACCATTAGATATTAAAACAACATAATAATTTATCCATGTAATTTATATGAAATATGACCCACAAGTCTTTACAACACTTTAATCTTATGAAATAATCAATAATTCTCTACACTATACAAAAATCTATTTTCATTGTAAAAATATCTAGATGAAATATTCCCAGGATTTCAATTATACAATAGAAAAAATGAGATACCTTGGGATATATTCCCCTGATTCCCTATGTGAGATATTCAACCAACATCAAAATGAGAATAATTTTTTGATTCCCATCACTCCAAATTTCCAAATATTCCAAGAAATACCCAACATTATAGTCCAATCGTTCTTTAGGTGGATTCACTATTGAGACTGATGCATCCTAATTAATAATTCCCCCCCAAATAATGGCATCAAGACTAACTTTCACAATCATGACTCAAATCTATGAGGGAGACCCAGAAATGGAAAATAGATCAATAGAATAACCAAAATATGGATGAACTTATGTCCCAAATTCCAATTATAATCATTGATAAAAAAAATCTCTGATTATGGTGATATAATTTCCCCAACATTGGAAAGAAAGCTAGAGGGGAAATAATAGTGTGTCACTGTAAGACAATTTGTTCCCTGACACTAAAATGCATCAGAAATAATCCACTCTATATACCAAAAAATTGGATATTATTATATCACTTATGATTACAAATGGACTACCACTACCATGTAGAGATATAATTATTTTGCAGTCAGCATCAATCATCGATGGTTATTATGATGTGATATATATTTATATATTATCTTGGTGATAAAATTTATAGACTCTAACTTTAATATCATATATACATTGTAATAATAAAAAAACAGTAATGAATATTCTCTCTCAAATTTATTATATTGTCATACATAAAATGGATATAATATTGAAGGATAGATCATTTTATTAGTCTTGAAAAACTAGTCAAATATTTGAATTCATCATTATATTGAAAAAATAACGTACATGGAATAAATTAGATCCATTTAACCTTTGTATTTTTTCTAAAACAATTATTCATGTCCCAGGTTAAATAAAAAAAATAAATCATCAGATATGATTCTTCTTATGAGTCTGACAAAGAAAAATAAATCAAGAAATAATAAGGACTAATTAATATATAATGGTAAATAACTAAAAAACATGTAGTTTAATCAATTAATTGATCAAACAATGCATCCATAGATAATATAACTGCATAAATCTCATGGATAATAATAACTGAATTCTCAATGAATGAAATTCCTAATTTAGACATAATATTTTCCAACATCATAGTAACAATACAATTTAATCCGAGTACCAATTTAGTTAAATTGATGGATATGTGTATATTAGAAGTCCATTTAATTTTTCCTTACTAATTTGTCTCAAATAACATGTGGATGAATCATGGTTCCATATAATGATTCCCCATCTATCACATCATGTTCAATGATTTCATCGTATATTTAATGATTATTTAATTCATAAATAATACCTATTAAAATAAAATATCATTATTTACTAATGAATATGTGTGAATCGATATTTCCAAAAAAAAATCACCATATAAAAAATAAATATGGTTTATGAAATAATCATATACATGATTAAAAAAATATGGATATTTTTTTGGAATAAAAATTCCAATGATAATTTGGGATTTTTTTCTTCATGAGATTAATTTGTTCCACAAAATAAATCATGATAAGAGAGATTACATTAAGATAATAACATTTTATATTAAAAATAACTATTTTATTGAAAAAGATAAATCTAAAATTAAATATTTAAATTAATATTTTATAAATAATATCACTACAGACTCATTGAAAACATGTAAGTGAAGCTAAATGTTGTAAAATGTTAATGGTGGATGGAATAAGAGTCATATAAGTTATAATAAAAATTTTTATTTTATTTATAAATAATGTTTAGAATGGAACTATTGGGAAAATGTTAAAATGATTTCACTCATACTATTTAAAAATGTAAGGATAAATTAATATTCCCTTAAAAATTTATTTTATTTATTATACTGAAATTTTGAAATAATTTGTTTAAAATTGTGGATATTAAATAAAAATATACCTGATTAAAAGGAAAAATTGTATTTATTATGTAATTAAACCTGAATGATAAATTTTTATTGAATACTTAGCCATCATGAATAAATTTATTTTAATTTTAAATAATCAAATCTCTATTATATAATCCTCATAAAAATAAATAGTTGAAAATACTCAATATGATTAAATTGAGTAAAAATGTATAATAAATATCTCATAATGTGAGTTATATTTAATTAATATTTAATTAATTATATGTTTAATTGTATGATATATAATTCCAAAAAAAATTAGGGGAAATAAGAAATAATAAAATATATGTTAATTTTCTACATAATAAAGCTATAATGATGATTATGAAGTAGAAGTATAACAAAATTAACTGACACTGCGTTATGAAACCCCATAACTATAGATCATATTTCCATCTTGTTTATTTAACCTCATTTATAGTAATTCTAAATTCATTAAAAGTAAATAACAAAACCAGATTCATATATATAATTTTATTTATGACCCATTTATAACATTTTACCACATGTTTCTCATTATTATTTTATTTCTATTGTCTTTTCAATTGTTAAGTCCTTTTAAGGTGTGTTTTCATTATGTTTCCTGGGTCATTAAATCTATCACATAGTTAAAAAATATCATTTATTTTATTAAAGGTATAAATATAATATAATATTATATATATGTTTATTTTTACTTTTCTATAATTTATAGAGACTAAAAAATTAATTACTATTTTTATAGAGAATTTAGGTCATACATAAATGAACCATGAATTAATTTTTCGATGGATGGAATAAAAGAATAGTGAATAATAAAAAAACATTTTAATGTTTTTTATTTAATTTATATATCACATATATACAATAATTATATCACTATTAACAACATATTATAGTGTAAAAGAAAAAAGATTCACATCACTTTGTGGATGTGGCCGTCTTAACGTATGCACAAGAAACACTATATTTTTTCAACAGATTGTATATTAATAATTTATATATGATATTAAAATTAAATAAGTTAAATTTATTCAAAAACCTCATATAAAAACATTAGTTCCATCTAAATAACTATCCATGTGAAATGGGGATGAAAACATAATTACACTCCTCTATGGAAATAATAAGCTGTATGTAAATACAAGTGATGTTTTCACTTATAAAAGGATAGAAAAGAGATAGAAAATGTTTTTACCATAATAATAATAAAATCTCATAATATTTAAGATACATGATTTTCTATTTCAGTAGAGATAAATAAGTTTTACTAGAAATAGAAAAATAAATAATCGTAAAAGACTCCATTAAAACAAGTTCCACTGATTTAGTAGAAAACATTTAGATCTCTTATTATGTGACCTATAATTGCTCTATAAGAATGACCAGAGACTATAAGAAACATCTAATGGTGTTGATATATAATTTTTTGATTTATTTTATCTATATTCATCAATTGAATCCTCTATACTGGTAGAACCTGAATATGTTTGGATTTTTTAACCCTTATCATTTAGTTTTGATGGCCCATTGACCCTTTTGTCAGTTACATTAATATTAATTTTCTCCATAATGAAATTATCACTAGTGTTTTGATACAATGATACACAGACAATAAATGGGCCAACAATGAGGCTATTAACCGTATGAAACTATTTTTAGTGGATATATAATTTTTATTAATTTTAAATATTTTAATAAATTATTATATATTATAAAATAAAATAAATTTTACTTTTTGACCATATGCATTTAATTTCCCATTAAATAAATAATGAATTATGGAGAATGTAAATATAATACTTCATACAACATGTAAAATATTATGGATATCTAAAATATCATTAATGATATTAACTATTTCATGTTATATTACTTTTATAATTCCATAGACAATTAATTTTTGCTTTCTATTAATTAAATAATGTTTTTATAAGCATTTCAACAAAATTAAATGTAATTATATCAAAAAAAAATTGAAAATAAAATAAAATGATAGAAAACTAATTTATTTTTAAAATGAACATATTTATCAAAAAATAATTTATATTTATCCCTACCATTAACTATTAAACATATTAAAATAAAAAGTTATGTTTTTCTATTAATATCTAACACAAGTATTATAAATGAAAAATTCATACCAGATTGGATAGACATGGTTATATAATCAAATCCTGTATTATTATTGATAAAATAATCCAATAAAAATAAATTAAATATTTTTATTGATTTTAAATACCTTATTACATTTTTAATCAAAAATTACAAAATTTATAATCAATATTTTGGGATTTATTTACTATGTTTAGTATTCCTAATGACAAAAAATAAACTAGATTTGTATAGAAAAATATAAAAATCTATATTCTAAATATGGTGTGAAATATAAAATATTATATTTCAATAAATTGTAAAATTAAATTATTATTAAACATAAAAACACAAAGAAATACAATTATTCTGACGAATGTATTTTTGACTATAAAATGTTTTAACTGTAATTTCAAAAAAAAATTATTCAAACGAACCTAATTGTATTATATATAATATAATATAAGTAAATTTATTTTGTAAACATTTTTAATATAAATTAAAATTTTTATATTCCAGAAATAAATATTTAATTTTCAAAAAAGAATTATTTTCCAAAATTCCATGTAAATCAATATTTTGAGAATAAATAAAAAAAAACTATTTGATAATAAAAATATTTTGATTTATAATAATGAAGATCATTTTTTAGATAAATTTTCTAAAAGTGGTTATAAAGTTTTATATTATTTTCCCATGAATTGGAAAATAAAATTTTTTATATAGAAAATTTGTATTGAACAATAAATTAAAATTACTAAAAATTTAGTTTATATTTCTTATAAATTAATTAGTAAATTTTTACTAAGGGTGAGAGTCCTATATAATTAATAATGAGGTTATTCTTATCCATATTATCCAACTCAATAACTTGTTAAAAATGGTAATATTTAAAAAATGATATTTTTTTTGTTGATTTATTGATGGTGTTTTGTGTTTTGTAAACATCTATCATAGTTTGATTTTAGTAAAGTAGTTCGTTAGATTCTCTTCCCTTTAATAAATTATATCCTAAATTTTTTTACTTATGTTTAGTAATCATTTTTTTGATACTGAAAATTATATTGATGAAAATACACATTAGAAGAAGGGTTAAAAAAACATTCTCTTAAATGTGTGTAAATGATAACACAAAGGATATCTTCATAATACATTTTTATATTTGATAAAATTATTTGGAAGAGAAAACAAAGGCATGGTGGAACACTCAGTCCCATGGAAAAATATAGTATTACTAAAATAATGGCATATACAAGGTGGGAAACCAGAAAACCATAAATTTGTTATCGGTTATCAAACTATAATGTCTTCACTCAGACTACATTAAATATATTCCCCAATCTAGCTCTCCATAATGAATCAATAACATAACAACATATGATCAAAGACATCAATAAGTATTGAGGGCCTAATGTCAGTCTTTTGAGAGAATATTTTCTCATAAGTGTAAGATATTGAATTAAAAAACCGAATTAATATCATAATAGTCAATGATAGAGTATGGGACTTGCAAGAATGGAAAAAATTAAAATACAATAAAATTAATTAAAGGAATTAATAACCATGAAATATATACAACATTGATTAGCTACTAAGCTCACCAAACATATCCATTATAAAATAAAAGTACAAAGTAGTACTATATACAACAATCCATACTAGATACATGATCTCCAGAAACCAATACAAGTCATCCTGCTCAATCATTCCCAAGAGTCGTCCGATCAAGTGACTATATCAACATAAATGTTAGCTCTGGTCCTATGTTAAATGGAAGCATGAGATGTGAATACAAAAAATAATACGGAACCACACAAATGGTAGTACACATATAAAATAATATATTGTGTACATAAAAGTGACTTAGTAATTAGGATAATAATAATAATAATAATAATAATAACTAAGATAAATAAGATGAAATAACATTGCATAGAAGGAATGCTCAAGGAAAATTGTATACCTAGTCAAGGAACAATTGGAATAAGGCTTGATCATGTTTGTGTGTGTATAAATATTCCCATAAATATATATATATATATATAGGGAAAAGTAAAATGAATCAAACCACAACCATTAATTGGGTCTGTAATCATGATAATGAAAACATCATATAAATAAAAAATTGATATGGATATCATACAATTAAATCTATGTATAACTTTGTTAATAATTGGTTCCATAACCCCAATTGAAGATACCTTATTTCAAAATTTCCTAAAATGTCTATTTGAAATCACTATCTCCAAAGGGGGATATATGTCCTAAAAATTAGTTCACACATACTCATTTATAGTCACAATCATTTAGGATTGTATAATGTGTCTAGATATCATATAAATGGTAAATGACTTTAATGATATACTACACAATTCTTGTAATTCCAGTCTGATGTCTTATCCCAATGTCCTAGACTATAGGTTGTCATGAAATCACATCTACGAAAACCCATAAGGGAATTTCACAAGGGAAATATTTGTGTAATGACCTCTAGATCTATGTATTTATTCTACATCCATTCAATAAATGGATTAATATCCCACTCCTAGGTTTTCATGAATGTATAATAACTTTGTTCCCACTTGACCATAGTGGGAATCATAGGATTCACACGAGGGGACTATAATCCAATCCTCGAGACTATCTCAAATCAATGATTATGAGCATCTTGTGCAACATTATGGTCATATCAGGATCAATATTCTTATCCTATGATGTACCTCTAGTCATCCGGTTAATATAAATCACTTAGTCTTATGATCCTGATCTCAGGAAGGTTGTCTTAGTATCCATAATAATAAGTTGGATAAATATTTTTTCTCATTAAAAACATATGGAAAATCAAATAAAAAAATGAACCTAACTACAGGATAGCTAAATGAACATTTCGGTTTCCAAATAAAATATGTAAGATTAATATTTGGACACCATTATAAAATATAAATAATCGTAATAAAATAATCAAGAAAAAAAGGTATTGATACCAAATCATAGTAATAATCACCTTTCTTCCATGATTATTAATTTTATTGCATCGAGATCATTAGAAAAAATCCAATAAGAACCTATTGAAATCATAGATGCCTCAATAGTAACTATGTGAATAAAAAATTAGTGTGAGGGAGGCTGAATGAATAATCCCACATTTTCAATCGCAGAAACTTATGAATATTTGTTTACTATAAGTTCTAAGGTTACACTTGTTACAATCTCTACAAAAATCCCCACAGACTACCTCAGAGTATTTCTATTGTTAATGTAACCACTAGATCTATTATGTAAAAATACTAGAGAGGTTTCCTACATGTGATCTTATAAACCAACACATAAATAAATACATACCTCTTGGTTTCCTCAAAATGATTATGTTAAATTATGAATCTTTCAGGGGATTTTATAGGTTAGATCATATATATATGTATCATAATGGAGACCCTTGACCTCATTGATATGAATATGTGTGAAGTAGTGCATAGGGGTTGATAGTGACCCCTAAAATTCATCAATTTTATTATAAAAATATATAATTTAATTTAATAGTAAATTTGGATAAATTTAATTTGGGTGTGTCTCCCTTAAGGGAAATCCAAAGCATGCACACAACACATAAACATTCATAAATAATATAGGGATGTTGTGATAAACCACCTAATATTACTATGCTTTCAATTTAACTTCTAAGGGATGAGAGAAGTTTTTGAGGGCCCTAAAATATCATCTGAGTCATAAGATTATCCATGTTCATAAAAAGGCCACATAAATTTAATTAATTATAACTACATTAATTAATTTATTAATTAATCATAATAGGATAAAAATTTAGAAAAAGAAGAATAAATGTAATAATATCAATACCTCAAAATCTGATAATGTCACATCAGAACTGTGACCTCACCATTCATATCAACCGACAACAAAATAAAAACATCATTCTAGGAATAAATAATAATAAATTGAATCCAAAAAATAATTCTTAATTCTTAATTTTATCATTAAATCATTAGAAATTCATGGTAGTTACATTGCTTGGAAAATCGATATGGTATGAAGTTTATAAGAACTATATGTTTATCCTCTTACATAGAAGAGGGAAATCCAGAAAATTGATATCTGATTCAAAAATTATCTTTTGCAATGAGGAATTTAATTCCCTAATCAGGGAATCAAAGATAAAGGGTATCCAAATAAAGATACAATGCTTGTTAATGGAGTTGAGGAAACATATCATGGGATCCAACTCACCTAATGATATTTCATTTCAAACACTAGAAGAGAAGAAATATCATGGTGGAAGTGAGAAAGATGGATGTGTATGGGGAAGCTCATATGAATAAGTAAGATGTAAAAGGGGGTAAAAACATTTTATTAGTCTGATGAGAAATTGATAATTTTTGGAATTTAATGAATATAAAAGATAGGCAGGATGGTCTGGAAGACCTTGATCCAACTATGCTATTTTAAAATGCCATTAACCTCTATATTTCATGGTTATGATGCATAGATAGTTAAACCATTCACCAACTGTGCAACATGAGTACATCAAATAATGGACCCCCATAATTTTTCATCAAGCCTACCGCAAGTTTTCTCAAACCATGTTCCAATACAAATTGTCCTTCATCTTATGGATGCATAGTCAGCACTAATAATTGGCCAACTATAAATGATGATTAACACCTTTAAAATATTTATATTTTAGTCCCCAAAACGGAATGATTCTCACAAAACCCCCATGAAGAAAAATAAATCATCATTAAACTTCCAATTTAATTATTTATATGCATTCAACCTTTGAATTCCTCTTCTTAATATTGAATAAATATTTGAAACCTCAAATTTTAGATAAACTGAAATCCTTCCAAAATTTCCAACTCAAAAAATATGGGACCTTACAAACCCCACCGTAGAACATCTCTTATAGCATAAACCTTTTTTGACATATAAAATAACAACTTAACAAAACATGGTCATAAAATATCATCAAATTGATTGGTTTCATTTATAAATGCTCAACATATGTCTAAAGTGAACTTTTAGGTAATAAAACTTAACACATTAAAATTTGATCTAGTTCTCTTAAATACTTTTGAAATATCTTACAAGTAAATAAATAGTCCTTTATAAGGCCGATTACAATAATGTTGTCTCATGACTGATTAAATGGGATATTGATCTCCCTACCATAGGTTTTTCATTTTAAGGTGAATATTCTAAGTCAAATTACTACCACTGTGATCATTTCCAAAAGGAAAAAATCCATATAATCCTAATTAAATTTTCATAATTCTAATCATGTTAAACCCAATAAAAACATGATCACTACTTGTGGTCCTCGGTGGTACCTAATTTTAAAATAAAATTTGATCATTACCAACCAAGAAAAAACATGTTTTTCATCAAAAATCCCTAGATACCATCACTATACAGCAATCTCGTCACAGTGGAGTTTCTAATGATTTTTATAACTTATTTCATCCATATATCAATGTTTTTATAGGATATACCACAACTAGATGACTATTATCAAAATCATATTTCACTCACATCTATCTCACCTCATAAACCAAAATACAAATCCATTTATTCCAATTAATGCTTAGATCATCCAAAATAATGGTTAATAAAAACCATTTATGACTTCCAATGATCTCTCCTAGCTAAGCCTTACACCACCCATTGTGTTGTAATGACACAACAAAAAATATACATAGTATTAAACAAGGAATATATGAAAAAAAATGTTCATTTTCAGACTAAATAATAAATATATATATATTAATCCAAAAATTGGTAACATGGTCTGATGACCCGTCTAACTTGAGGGTCAAAAAATAGAATCAAACATTAAACTCCTCACCATAAGACTATCCTTTTAATCACACTATAGAAATGTTTTCATTGTCAATGATGATTAGAGATTGTACCTATCCAAAAATGGACACTAGTCAGGAAAGAAACATGGAAAATCCTAAAAATTAACTAGAAATATGGATCATTCATTCCTACAGATTTTCACCCCTCTAATAACCAATTAATCACTCTCACAATATATATTAATTTAAATGACTCATTGATTTAAACCTCAACCGATATCTCCTCAACCAAAAAGAAATTAAAAATTTTCTCATCATATTTTTGACTCTTCGTTATTATACTCAAGATGATGTTAAGAAATAGGCACCGATCAATGCTATACTATGAATAAAATATTATTCAACTAAATTATATATATATTTTTATATATCCATGATCCTGACAAAGAAGTATATAAATTCCTTAAACCAACTATGGACATGAAATCACCTTAAAATTTCTGTCTAGGTCTATATATGGGTCAAATATCTCAGAACCACCTTTTGTTCTTGACTTCTCCTCTACCATGAAGGGATACATATAATTTAGCCAAATCTTTTAGGAAACTAGGCGAACAAAATTTCTTTTAAAAGAATGGTCTTATTCTAACACAAAACTTCTCATAAGGTTTTTGATTTAACCATTACCACACTTGACAGAATCAAACCATTATCACTCATCTCACACTCCCATGAGTCATCATACAAAATTAAATGCTAAATTTTTTACATATTAATTCAATATCATAATATTTAAATTCCATTTGAAAATATTTTTTGAATTAGGAACCTCACCAATAACATTATTTATATACTTGATATACAGTCACATGAAATATTTCTAGTCATGAGTGTCTACCTACTCTACATATACTATATTAACTATAATGTATCTGACTAGTAGGTCCTTGAACCAAAACAATCCTTCTAATTGATGTTAGTTATGATACCCCAAAACCCTTTCTGTTTTATAAGAATCCCAATCCGTCATCATGAATATATTGATAAACCTGAAGTATTACCATGAAGTGGTCTCAGAATAAGTATAAATCCATGATCACTACCTTGATATTCAAACAAAATCCTAGTAAAACATTATTAGTTTTCCCTCAATAAAACCAAAAAATTACCTATATTGTTCTGATTCAATACTTATTGTCTCTATATCTCCTTTATTTCCTTATCAATTGAGTCTCATAACATTCTCACCATGTCCTACCACCTTTCCCAATGTTAAAACATATCAAATGTTAGAAATCATAATGAATCACTCAAAAACTCATCTAAAACATTACATAGAATCTAATTTTCCAGTACACCCTCCACAAATGAGGTACATATAACATGTATCTGTGAGTGTAAAAAAATTTCATCATTGACATACTATTCCCAAAATCCTTTTTGAGAACCCATATAACAAACTACACTTTGAAGGGTGATGAAATAAATGTAAAAATATATTTTTTCTAACATCACCAGGAATCTGTATACATTAATATACAATTTAGTATCCATTTCACTAAAACGTTTAGTTACCTTTCAACATTCCACTAGTGGATCTAATAAGATAAAAATAAAATATGTTTCATCATGTAGAATATTGATGAAACATACAAGTGAAACCATTAAGTTATTTTTAGTAAATGATTATATAACATTATAGAAAATAATTTTACAACAAAAAGACTACAAAAATGGAATTAAAATCTAACATCTTCAAATATGGTTTACTAATATTAACACAACATTATCATAATGATCCATGTCTTACCAAATATACAGCTAGGTTTGGTATAATGTTATTCAAATCTATATGGTAATAATAGCATTGTTTTTTTATATATCAATAGTTAATAAATACATGATTCAAAAACCCACAAGGGGTCCAACACCAGGGATCCATGTTCAATATTATAGTACTAGGGTCACTACACCCCCCAAACATGAGGACTAAGTCATCATCATCATATTGAAAAATATCACGATATATTTACACAGGGTTCCATAAATAAATAAATAAATATATATATATAATTCAATCTAGTTTGATATAATTTCACTATGAAACCATATT
The DNA here is from genome assembly GCA_963277665.1 of Viscum album. Classification (NCBI taxonomy): domain Eukaryota; kingdom Viridiplantae; phylum Streptophyta; class Magnoliopsida; order Santalales; family Viscaceae; genus Viscum; species Viscum album. The sequence goes on from OY728154.1 coordinate 25,247,847, forward strand.
GTAAAATAAAATTGAGGATTCTTCTGACACATTAATCATCTAGCCTCTATCATTATCAATAGTAAAATTAATGAAATCCTATTACTTCTAGACTCAATGTGTCGAATATGATGAATGCTATGCCTATTTCCATTTCCATAAAAGATTAAAAATTAATCATTACCACATTTACAATGTTAAATGATCTATAAATCCATAAATAGTCCATCAAAAATGTGATAATTACAACAATCCACATCCACATGCGTTTCATTCAATGTGAAATTTGAAATAAATTGAAACATTGTATATCATGAACATCAATCTCATAACCCTGAAAACAAGGAACTCTTACAGGAACATTTTTTCTAATAAAATTTCTAATATCCATAATATTTTCTTATGAATTCATACTACTCATTTTTACCATATCCCCAATGTAAAAATAGGAAAACAAGAACCCTTTGACACCAAGTTGTAACATCCCATCCCCGATGACTCTAAAATGGTGCCCGAAAATAGTTCTTCAGAAGGCCTCAATAATGCATATCTATACACTTGAGGCCTCTTACTAGAAGTTAGGGAATTAAGTGTGTTTGTGGAGAGTTTATTCCCACCTATAAATGTAAAAATTATAGAAATAACTAGGTAACATCAATTTTAGTAAATCAATGGTTTTGAAAATAGTTATTATAGGAAAGTATATATCACTATATGAAATATTGTAAAGGCTTCAATGGTCATGTCATATAAAAAACTAATTTCCTACAATGTAGAACATATATATACAAGAGTATAAAAAATAATACGAATAAATTACATGGATCTATTATCTACAATTAGCCTTAACACATAACATATTTCCACATACATACCCCAAGAATCCTTCTTGATCAATCCTAGGACATATCCATTATTATGTATAAAATAGAGTCGATCTCTTATTGGGTAACACAATGAAATGGAGGCCTGATTAGGGTTTGAGTACAAAACTAAATAGGTCTCCTACAACATGGTCTCATAATTATCTGGTATTATGAAGTATACATAAATTTTATTTAATATCCATGAAAAATAATGATATTAATAATAACTAATTTAATAAATATAAATAAAAATGTTCTATGATAAATTATAAAGAAATATTCTCAACCTTTATAAGAAACAACTAGTATAATGTTTCATCATGTATATATATATATATATTTATTTATATATTACAATAATTATGTATATACATAAAAATGTATATACGAGTATGATGAAAAGTATCATGAATTAATCCATATCCTATCCTTAGGTCCAAAATCTCAATTATATCAACATCCAATAAATAAGGAATTTTGATGGATTATGTACCACTAAGGCCATTTATAATTAAGTTGATCCTTTTGTATTAGATGCCACTCAATGATACATTGGATGGCCAGTGTTAAAACATTATCTAATAATATTACAACCCTAAACATTATTTCATGTTTAAAAATAATTTATTACCTAAAACATTCACATTATACAACATAAAATATCTTAATGTCTAGTTTTTCTAGGGATTAGTGAGATTACATAACAACTTAAAACATAAAATAAAACATCTTATTGAAAACATATTTTACATGACCACATCATTCCTTTGTACTTAGCATTGCATGAGACAAACTGAGGACAAGCATAATAAAATAGTGAGCTATAAATCCCTGTAATGGACTAAAAAGAAATAACATGAAGAATAAAATACATTTTAGGCAATAATAATATCAATGGATCATAAGATAAACATGAACATAAAGGCATGACCATAACATGGAAAAGTGGAAACAACAATAAACATGATTTTAGCATGATCCAAGGATTATTTCACATGGAGCAAGAGTAAACCCTCATTGCACATGAATTATCATGGGTAAACATTAATTTCACTTGATGCATCATGACACTAATCTTTACCCACTAAATTTGAACACTATCAGGGCACACCCTTCTTCATCATTTCATTTCATGCATTATTGTGCCCCATGGATCATATAACATGGATTCATTTAACATCAACATTTATTCCATGATAAATGAATGTGGAATTAATACATTACACTCTATAAATAATTTGTAAATGTGTATAAATCTGAATACCCATGATAATTAAATGGTCATGGTATTCACTACACAATGACTTTGGCTTGGAAAATCGCGGTGCAATGTCAGCAACATAATGACATGACCTAAGAATTCATAAAAATGGTTGCTGATAGAAAAAGGGGTGTCTCATCATATTTACATTAATTGGAAATTAATATAGTCATATAGATAAATTCCCCAACATAAGAAACTGAATTTAGATTCATAATACAAAATAATTACTTGAATATAAATGGAAAGAGAGAAATTGTTTAAGAAATTTCAGCATAGTAACCGGTGTACATGGAAATAATTAATGAAAGATAAAAGTGGTATATAATAACAAAACATAATGAGGGATGTATGGGGTAGTGGAGGAATCATACCCCAAAATATTTAAATGAAAATACATTGGTATCGGGACATAAAGAAACATTGACAAAAACTGAGAAAGGAAGAAATCCCTTACTTGGAAGTGTGATCCCAAAGGCTTGGGAGAGGCTTCAGAGAGGCTTCTTGGGAGTTTGGGGGTTCCTTGGGAGGATTATAGAGAGATTGTGGACGTTTTTGGTCGAGCTCTAATGTCTTTGAGTTAAGAGTATGTGGGAAATTGAGTGGGTTTTTTTATAGGAATATAGAGGGAATTATTTTCTTTTATGATCTGGAAACCAAATAATATACTAATAAAAACCACAAATCGACCCATGGTTTGTGCCCATGGTTATTGCCACAGGGGAGTGAAAAATATTATTTTATATGGTTAATGTCGGAACATCTTAAAATATTTTGCTTTATTATGTGGAGTTGAGTCACACTCTCAAGAAAATCAATTAAAAATATGAAATGTTTTATAAGTATTGGAGGGTCCACTAAGACACAATAAAATTAAGAAAACAAACATAAAAAGGCATTATTTTAAAGATAAAACACATACTAGTTGAACAAAACATTTATTGTATTATAATATACCAGTATTTGGTCATTATGATGTTATAAAACACATTATATATTAAAACCGTATTTAAATTTTACCAAATAATTCAATTGTCTCAACAAATAATGAAAAAATAAATATTGTATAATTTTGATATACCTATTTCAAAAATAATATTAATTTTATCTAAATAAATTTCTAAATATTTTAATTTTTTACATTTAATATAAAAACCGTCATTTGTCAAAAATTCTTGGTTTTTGAGAAAAATAGTTTTCAATCCATAATAAAATTTAAATTTGTATTCATAAAAATAATAACATCATTTATATTTAAAATAATAATAATTTAGTAACAATAACAGTTTGTTAAAATATTTTTTAATTCTGAAAATCCATTAATTCATTAGAATAGTTACCATAGTTCAATATTAACTAAAAATATTATTTATTCTTAAAAAACTATTTACAAATTAAAAAATGACCATAAACTCATTATTTTATACAAAAAATAATGTACATAACCATAGTTCTAGGGTATTGTTACATAAACCCTTATAGCACCAACCAAAGACGTAAAGGCTTGGTTTTCAATGGTGAGAGACTCTTTTGGGTGGCTTGAATAACATCACTCGAGTGGTAATCTCTATCAACATCCACTTCTACCGTAAGCGGTTCCAATCGAGCTTAACGTGTCGAATATCGACTTGAGATTGGTCAAGAGCGAAGCCCAATTAATCCACATCCTTTTAGAGCTTTGAAAAAATGGGCTTCCTACAGTGCAATCCTACAGGATGAGGCCATCACTTACTTTGTCTTAGTAAATTGGGTTTATTGAATCCCTATATTTATATTAATATTGTGATCAATGTTCAATGACTATATTAGAAACGGTTACAGTTCATAATGGTATTTTAAGATCCAAAAAAATTAAAACCATGGATGTGCATATGTTTTCCATATCCATTTCAAATAATAATACATTTAAGAAGATCAAGGGGAATTTTCCTTGATAGATGTTCGGGTCGTTACAATCTTACCCACTTAAGAAATATCACCCTATAAATTTTCTTTTCCCACACTAAAACAAATGAGGGTAACTCTGCTTCTTCACTTCCTCTGATTCCCACCTTGCATGTTCAAAATTTTTGTTTTTCCACAACACCATGATGAGGGGAATTATGTTATTTCATTGAAATTTTTCTCTACAATCTAAGATCTTCACTGGATTATCTTCATTTGGGAGGTCATTCTCCAATGGTACTACCTCTGGATTAAGTACATGCGAGGGGTTTGGTATATACTTCCTCAATAGTGATACATGGAATACATCATGTACTTGAGGTAGGATCGCTAGGAGTTTTAGTCGATAGGCCACTACTCTAATGTGATAAATGATATCCAAAGGGCCTATGTACCTTGGAATAAGATTTCAATTCATACCAAATATCGTTACTCTCTTCCATGGTGATATGCGAAGGAATACCATGTCTCCGACATCAAGCTCTAGTTCTCGTCGATGATTATCAGCATATCCCTTTTATCGACTCTCAGCATCTTTAATGTGATGTTGGATAGTCTTATCCTTCCAAATTATTTCATCAACCATTTCCGGACCTAAGAGTTTTTACTCTCCTACGTCATCCCAACATGTAGTGATTTTCACCTTTTCACATAAAGGGATTTATAAGGATCCATTTGTATGCTTGTGTGGAAACTATTATTATAAGGGAACACAATACAAGGAATATGTTGATACCCTTTTTCTTTTAAGTCCATTGATCAGACTCTAAACATGTCTTGAAGTTTTTCGATAGTCCTCTCATATTGGGAATCAGTTTGAGGATGATAAGCCATACTAAATTTCATCTCAGTTTTCATACATTATTGAAGATTCTTCCAAAACATATAGGTGAATCTTGGATCTCGATCGGGTATAATAGATAGTAGTAATCCATGTAGCCATACCACATATGTAATATATTTCTTTTCTAATTTATCCAAGGATAAATCCCATCGAATTTCATTGAAGTCTCCAATCTTTGTAATATGATCCACAACAAATTAGATAGCACTGTTTCCATTGAATGTCTTTAGAAGTCTGTTGACAAAGTCCATGGTGATTTTCTCCTATTTCCATGCTGGTATGGGTAATGGAAGCATAATACCCTTAGACTTCTTCTTATATGACATCAATTTCTTACACAATAGGCACTTTGATTGATAACTAGTGATATTCTTATTCATATTGTCCCACAATTAAAGCTCTCAGAGATATATATACATCATTGTGTTTCTTGGGTGAATGATAAAATCTGAACAATATGAATCATCCAAAATAATTTTCTTCAAGTTAAAATTTGATGGAACATATTGTCTTCATCCAAATATCACAATTCCTTCTTCATTAAAATTGAACTCTGATGATTTCCCCTTTCTGATAGTTTCCAAATTCTACTGAATTCCCACTTCATCCTTTTGAGTATCCTGTAACCATTCCACAAGAGATGGTTGAGAAATCATTTGTGAAAGGATTAATGATGTTCCCTTCCTTATGAATCTCATGTCCATCTTCACCAAATATAAGAAGATTGGATCCTTTTCAATTATTAACAATGGGAGAATTTCATGGTCCTTTCTGCTTAGAGAATCCACCACCTTGTTCACATTTTTAGGGTGGTAATGATTTGAACTGTTATAGTCTTTGATCAGATCTAACCATCTTAATTGGCTAATGTTCAACACTTTCTCTGTGAATATATACATGAGGCTTTTGTGGTTCATGTATATTTCTCACTTTTCCCAAAAGATTTAATACCACTAAATTTTAGAAGTGAATATTACTTCTACCAAATCCATATCATGTATTAGATTCTTTTAGTCATTTACATTCAATTTCAAAGAAGAAATGGAAATTAATTTTTCATTTTAAATCAACACACCTCATAAGACCTTCTTCTATGAATTACTAAATACAACAAAAGTTCTCCATTTGTGGTTAGTGTGATCATAGGCGTAGTGAAAAGCCTCTTCTTAATATCCTTGAAGCTCTCTTGGCATTCATCCATCCATGAAGACATTACTCCCTTATGAGTTAGTTTGGTAAGAGGGTGGGAAAATCATGATAAATTTCTCAAAAATTGGCGATAATATCTATCGAACCCCAGGAAGCTAAGGATATCCATTTCAAATGATAGCCTTATCCATCCCTCAATAGCAGCTGTCATGGAGGGATCCATAGATATCCCATTGGGTTTGATGATATGAACCAAGAATGATACATCATTCAACCAATTCTCACACAATCTGTACTTTTCATAGAGATTATATTTTCACAAGATATCTATTATAGTTCTTAGATTTTCCTCGTGCACCTCCTAGGTTTTCGAAGTATATTAGAATATTATCTATAAAGACTACCAAATATTTGTCAAGGTAATCTTTAAAGACTCTATTCGTAATGCCCATGAGCATTTCTTGAGAATAATGTCTCTAAAAATAATTAATATTAAATCACAGTGCCTGTATCTTTCATGAAAAGCAGTCTTCTGAATATCCACCTTCTTCTCTGCTATGTGATAATATCCTGACTGATAAACCAACATGAAAAAGTATTGTTCTCCATATAGAGGATCAAATAATTCATCAATTTTGGGAAGAGGATACTTGTTTTTTATCATTATTTTGTTGAGAACACGATAATCAATGCAAAGGCGCATTGACCCATCCTTCTTTATGATGAAGAGGATTGGTGGACCCCATTGTAAATCACATGTGTGTATAAACCCTTTATCAATATTCTCTTGTAGTTGTTTCTTAAGCTCCTAAAGCTCCACAACAACCATTCTATATGGCGTCGTGGATATTATAAACTCCCTAAGTATAAGATTAATTGATTAATCAAAATATCTTCTAGGAGGAAGACAAGGATATTCCTCAGGAAACACTTCATCGAATTCCCACTAAATATGCACGTCATCAGGGATGGTTGCTTCCTTAGACTAAATCATCTAATCCATATATGCATGCTTATAGGTAATTAATATCAACACTTGAGATGATGGTGCTAAATAAGATTCATCTTCCTCCTAGCACTTGTACATAATCGAGGGTCAATTCCCCTCATAGAGAATGATTTTCTTCTCACGGAAATTAATTTTTGCTCTATAAAAGGAAAGAACATCCTTTATAATAATTGCATAAAATTCCACAAGAGGGAGTATGATGAGGGTTTTTAGGATGTTGAATTCACATATTTTGATAGGGGATGAGTTATATTCATAGATTGCATTGGTTTCCCCAATTTCTATTCCCACTGAAAACATAACATCTATGATTTATAGTGGTGTGGGGATTGTTATACTAATCATTAAGCATATAAAAGAATTCATAGTTGCAGGATAAAAAAGTATGTTCGCTATTATTGAATTAATAACTAGCATATGTGTCACCACTTCGTTTTCAGGGTTCACTTCCGCAGTAGTGATAGAAAAAGATTGTACTTGTTTTCTTTTATGTTGATGGTTGCATCCAAAAACACTTGTCTTAGTGATTTTTTTTTGCAATGTTCCCTAGTTATTTACTATTGAAGAAATTAACAATGTGTTGACCATCGAAAGAATCTTTCCTTTCCTCTCTTGTAGCTATTAGTTTTCTTGTTGGTAGTTACTATATAACTACCATTCTCTTCCACAACTAAAGCATTTACTCATCCCCTACATGAAATTTCTAGGGTGCTTTTTTCTACACCTTTGAATGTAGGGTGCTGGATTTTCTTAGCACCATTGGATTTATCAATCGGACTGCCAGAATTAAATTCTAACATATGTTTCTTATCCCCCACGTTACCCCTAAAAATCGTCGATCTCTATTTTGTCTATGAGGGATCATTAGAGAATTTCCTCATTTCTCTCGATGTCATGAATCACTAGGGCTTTCTGTTGGCTATGTTTTAGCCCACCAAAGAAGCAGTCAACCTTGTATTCAGGGGAAATGATATAGTTAGAGGCATATCATGCAACCATTATTATGATTTACTCATATGATCTGATGTATGTGTCATCTTTTTCATGAGGGAGAGAATGTTCTGTTCCATCTTAAGTCATAGGATGCAAGGAAATTATTTATCAAAATACATTTTCTAGAAATCCTTCTATTCCAACTCCTCGATATCCTCCTTAGGCTTCATATTTTTTATCAATCTCCACCATTGATCATCTTCACCCTTGAAATGATAATAATCTAGAAGAGCCTTCATTTTTTAATAATATTGAAGTATAGAGATGAAATTTTCAATGGAGTTGATCCATTGTTCAGAAATTGAGGGATTAGATAATATATTAAATTTATGGGGCCTTTGTCTCATGAAATTATCGATGGTGACTTTTTATTTTTTATGATGGGTTTAATGATCCTCTCGACCAATGTTTCTATTAAAAACATGAGTTAACTGTGATAGTATCATCACAATGTTCATGATTCGCTCTCCCATCGGATTGGGAATGTCATTATAATGATCATCACACTGAACTTCACATCAATTTTTATCCATATTCCTCCTATTAATGTCCATTGTCTTGAATAAAAAGAGATTTATGGGTAACACATAAAGGATAATCCAAAGAAAAAAATGGATGACTTAAAAATTACTTTTATTTCATTATATTATAAATTTATAATCTTCAATCTATTTTATTAATGATCTACTTCACAACATATACACTAAGGTGCATTTTTTATTCCCATAATAATGTTTTGTACTATGATTATGAATTTACCAAATCATACCCCCTAGGAGTGTCGTAACCAAGAGTGTAGAAAGGCATGTTCTTGTACACCAATACTCGTTCAAGTCCATCTCAAAGAAGTGTTTTTGGGTTTTACCCCTAGGATACATCTGTGATAGAGCCACCTCTACATTCTCTTATCGAGACAGGGATGTATTTTCATGATGAAATACTTACTCATTACTCAAAAAATTAGGTATTTTTTAATACTTATTCTTATCAATATGAATTTCACTAGGGTTTTCTAATCCAAATATTAAAAATAACTAAACCTATCCTCTCATACCAACTATAAAAACCATGCAAATTATATCAAACATAAACATAATTTATAACCTTAAACCTCCCTTTGATTCAACATTGAAGATATATAGGTCTAGTGTATTTGGGTATTGTGAATATTACATAATAACATAAAATATAAAACACAACATCTTACCGAAAACTTCATTTACATGACCACATCATTCCATCGTACTTAGAATTTCATGGGATAACCTATGGACATGAATAAAAAAATGGGTGAGATATAAATCCTATTAAGTGATAAAAAAGTCATACCATGAAGAATACAAAACTTGTTAAGAATTATTCATATCAATGGAGAAAAAGAGAAACCTGAACATAAAGGCATTATCATAACATGGAAATGTGGAAATAAAATTTAACATGATTTTAGCATGATCCAAGGATAATTGGACATAATGAATTAGTAAAACATAATTGAACTTTAATAATAATGAGAAATCCCTCATTTCACATGATATATCATGATAATAATCGTTACCCAATTAATTGGAGTTATATGATGGCGCACCCTTCTTAATCATTTAATTTCATGCATAAGTGTGCCACATGGATCAAATAACATGTATTCATTAAACATCATCATTTATTCCACGATATAGGAATGTGGAATTAATACATGAAACTGTATAATAAATAATAAAATGTGAATAAATTTGAATACCCATGATAATTAAATGGTCATGGTATTCACCACATAATGACTTTGGCATGGAAATTTACTGTGCAATTTCGGCAGCATAATGATGTGACATAAAAATTAAAAAAAATGGTTGAAGAGAGATAATGGGGTGTATCAAATTATGTAAATGAAATTGATAGTAATGGGTTTATATATATACATGTCCAAACATATAAAATGTAATTTATAATAATAATACAAAATATTTTCTTGAATGTAAATGAGAAGAGATAAATTATTTATGGAATTTTTGCATAGTAACATATATACATGGAAGGAATTAATGAGAGAGAAAATTGGGTCTCTCATCATTCAAACATAATGAGGGATGTATGGATGAGGTTCTAAGTCATACCCTAACATTTTCAAATGAAATGACATTGGTATATACACATAAAGAAACATGGGAACCAAATGAGAAAGGAAGAAATCCCTTACTTGGAAGTGTGATCCCAAAGGCTTGGGAGAGACTTGAGGGAGGATTCATGGGAGATTGAGGAACATTTTGAGGATTATAGAGAGATGGGAAAGATGTTGGTCGATCTACAAAGTCTTTGAGTGAAGAGGATTTGTGGGCTTGGGTAGTTTTTTTATGGGAAAAAAGAGGGAATTCTTTTTTATTTAGGTTTTGGACACCAAACAAAAAACTAATTAAAACTAAAAACCATACCCTGGTTTTTTCCCATTGTTTTTTTCAAAAGTCAGTGGAAAAACATATTTTATAAGGCCATTGTCTTATCTTCTTAAAATATTAGTCTTTTTTATTTTTAGGTGAGTTATACTCTCATGAAATTCAAATAAAAAGTTAAGATATTTTATAAATCATGGAGGGTCCACTAAGAAACCATAAAAAAACCAAACAAATATAAAATAACATTATTTTAAATGTAAAACATATATTGGCCTAAAATTACATTTATATAATTATATGACATCATTATTTGGTCATTATGATGTCATAGTGCACATTATATATTAAAACGGTATTTAATTTTTACCCAAAAATTCCATTGTCTCATAAAATTATACAACATTCACCGTTGGATAATTTCGACATACTGATTAAAAAACTAATATAACTTTTATCAAAATCATTTTCTATGAATTTGAATTTTTACTTTTAAAATATAAACCGACATTTATCAAAACATCATGGGTTTTGACAAAAATAACTTCCAAATATTATTAAAAATTACAATTTTATTCATAAAATTTATATGATCATTTATATTTAATAAAATTTAATTTAGTAATAATAATATTTTATTAAAAATATTATTTAATTCAAAAAATTCATTAATTCATCATAATATATTTTAAATTGAATTTTAACTAAAATTTAAGTTTTAGATTAAAAATTTATTTACGAAGTAACAATGAATATATATTCATTAATCTATACAAAAAATAATATACATAAACAGAGTTCTAGGGTGTTGTTACATAACCCCCCATAAAACTTCAAAATATATAAGTGCGAGGTGTGTATTGGTTAGAGACTCTTGGGGTGGCTCAGATAATATCGCCTGAGTGGTAATATCTATCAACTTCCACTTCTCACATTGGTAGTTCTGTTTGAGCTTAATGCATTGAATCTCAACTTAGGCTTGGTCCAAAGAAAATACCAAGGACACTGACTCCTTTATGAGCTCCGAAAAAATGAGCTTCGTACGGAAAATTCTACTAGATGAGGTCATCACTTCCTTTTTTTAAGAAAACTAGATTTGTAAAAGCCCTACATTTATACTAATTTGGTGATCACTTCCAATGAATATATTAGAAATGGTCACAATTATAAATGGTATATTAAAATCAAAAAACATAAAATGAAATAACTTCATATTTTTTACATAATAAGAAATTTAATTAGATCAACAGTTATTTTCATTGACAGTAGATTGGATCGTTACAAAGAACACCAGGAATCTATTGTTGGATACATTCCTTATCCCTACGTTCACCCATACTCACCTCCAATCAAAATAATCATTGATTTATGGTAGTATATGGAACAACATTAAATAGACACAGATCCAGATTCCATAACACTCCATCCATGAAAATACAATCTGATGTCATATCCAAAGATCATGGTCCATTGGTGGTCACTAAATCATTTCATTGATAGTTAATAATGGGAGTCCCATTTTAATATCTGTAATGAATATAATTAGGATGTAATTAAATTTTTGGTATCCATTTAAAATGTACCTGAAAAAAACTCCCATAAAATGTATATGATTATATTAATGGTTCATCCACCTAACCATATGGAGAACACTATACATCAATTGGGGAGTGCGTAATATAGTCCTTTAGAGTTTAACAAAACAACGAAGAGAAGAAATATATCAAACACCATAATATGGAATATTTTATAATCTAGATACTAAGAAGTGACACATTACATCCCTTCTATATTAATCATGTTGAATCAACAGTTACATCTCATGAATGATGTCTGAGAATCCAAATTAAGTAGTTATTATTTGGAACCAATGTAGTTGTTCTAGTCATCCCAATAAAATTACTAGGATTAATTTCTAATTCCCATGATATATATATTTTTATCTTAGAAATATAATTAGGATTAAAAATTGGATCAAATGAAGTACATCTACGAATCCTAATAATGTAATAAATCAAAAAAAGAAACAAAATATTTTTTTAAGAAGTAAATATATTAATCCTTGATCAAGTGAAAAATTGTGTTAGGATTATAAAAAAACCTAGGGTCACATCTTCACATCATAGATCCATCAATATTGATAGACTGCGGTCTAAATAATGATGTTCGGGTGGCTGGACAACTATAACCAGAACTTCTGTTACAAGTTCTTGGAATTATTAAATTGGAAACGAATCTATGATGACAACCAAAACTATCTCTACACAAGTCCCCAATAAACTGGATCACAGTTGTTACAACATTGTGTCACCCACTAGCTCCCAAAATGGAAAATAATATAGATGCATCCAATAAAGGATCCTCTAATCCATCACATTGAAAATATCGACCTATTTTCTTTCCACATATGAAGTGTGTAAGAGGAATCACAATTAATACGCTATTGTAGGTGAAATCATGGATGGATTCATTTCACATGGGTCTATTGTCCTCCATGAGATGTTTAAATATGAAACTAGTTTGAATGGGTTCCAAGTGACCATAAATGTTCATATATTTAAAAAAATTGATTTTTTATTTAAAAGTTTACGGTGTTTAATCTAAATAGGGGGAATCTTCTAAAGTGGAAAAACCAAATATATATATACTAAGAAAATCCATTAACACTATATGGATTCTATGATAGAACACCAACCTTTAGTATGTTTTATATTTAATTCCAATGGGGTGATAACAGATTCTATGGCCTATCCTTGCTGATCTTCTTTATATGGTGATATTTTCTCCTAAAATTTCACTAGATGTTAATTCATAATAACTATATTAATATGCAGATGAAACATAATATTTTATATCCAATTAAAAAAACAAATATAAGGTAATAATGTTGAAAACAACACTAGATGATTCCATCACTTCATAAATCGTACCTAAAACATTCTAATATCACTAAAAACCTTTCCAACCTTATGTGAAACATATTCCCTAATGAATGACATTAAAAATATTATACAGTTTTAATTAAGAAATTAAAGCTTATATGTTGACCTCCTTTATTTACATCAAAAAATAACACATATAGATTTAAAGATGACCAGTTACATTATCCTCTTACTAGGAAGAGTGAACACCAAAATAGAATTAATCGATTCAAATATACTTTGGTGGAATCTAGATTTAAAATCCATAATATCGGAATAAGAAGTTCAAAGATGATAAACCAAATTACCATATAGGTCAATGTAATTGATGAAACACATCATGGAATCCATACCACATTAATGAATTATAGAGGGAGTAGGAATCATAAGGACCATACATGGAGGAAGGGAGGAAGCAGGTAGAATCCACAGAAGATATCCTATGTTGAAGGTGGAAGAAAATTTGAGTAAAATCCATTATGGTTTAGAGGGAAATTTTCTTAATTTTATGATATTATTTAACACCAATTTTATTTTTCACACTCATTAATGTTTGGCACCAACGGTGTTGTGATACTATACTCATAAACATCACCCTTCCATGTTTATAGTTCTCGGATTGTCAAACCATTAACTAACCAGGAAACATGTCTATAAAAAATTGATACCCCCTACCCACCAGAAAATGTTTGGTTGTCCTACCATGGGATTTTTGAAACCATGATCCTATCGAAAATGGCCGACATAATATGGTTGTTTGGTAATCACTAATCAGGTTCCAACGATGCACCATTGGCTTCACATTTCCAAAATGGTGTATTCAAGAACAGAACCCCTGCTACATTCTATCAATAAAAAAGCTACAAATAAATCAATATTATATTTAAAATAACATCACTTAAAAAATATTCCATCCATTGAGTTCCTATTATGGCTCTCCAATAAATATTAACCCATCGTGTAATATAAAATTTAAACTCCTTCCGAAATTTCCATCTCAAAATATTGACTTTAAAAATAAAAAAAATTCATAGAAAATGATAATAACGGTATAAATTTTTTATTTTAGGATCCTTTTCATTAATATTTATAATTATATAATAAACTTGACCAATTTCGAAAGGAATAATACTTACATGATAATTAGAATTTAATCATTTATTCAATTTACTCCACAATCTCATCCATTGTATATATTATGAGTCTTAAATATTAATCTATTTACAAATGATGATTTAAAAATACCTTTTCACAAATTCTAAGATCCAGGGAAGAGTGAAGCGTAATTCCTTTATTCCATGCATTTAACATATCCAACATGGTTCATAGATTTTATCTATTAATGCATTCAAAAACAACCATTATTGATAAAATTATTCAATTTCTAAAATAATTATCCTTACAAATCCTATAATACACGTCCTACAAAATTCAAATCCCAAAAATATTAAATTTTTTATAATTAATTTGTCACTATTTTATACAATTTAGGTCATACTATCACATACCAAACATTGAAATACAATGACTAGATATTACTTCAATGGATTCTACTAACCCGAATAACCAAAAAATGTTGTGAAAACATAAATTTAAACAATTATTTTTTTTATCATTATTCCATAAATAATAAAATAAATAATATAATATATTTCAGAAATCAAATAATCTATGATCTCCATAATAAATATCATTTTTATCTAATCACTAATTATTTTCAAGGTTACAAATACTATCCAATTTATTTGACCAGTTTAAATCATCATCAAATCTTAACTAATATTTATAAATTCTATAGAAAGAATATACAAGGGGTAATATTTCCATTTTTCATGTTTTCTAAAAAAATAAAAATTTTCACTAAATTATTATTCATAGATTATGGTAACATTGAACATAATATTTTAAAAACGTAACGATGATAAATTTTCTTAACCCTTTTATATTTTATGATTATTATAACCAAAGTATAATTGATAAAATTATTCTATATCATTTATGAATAAACTTATATAATCACCTTAATCATTCCAGTTCAACGGTAGTAATACTATAAGCTTTTTATTTCACCATTGCCTACCATGTAATATGTACCCATAATTATTGGTTAATGTTTTTGCATAATTCCCATTCTCTTAACATCTAAATCACCTTATATTATTTTCTTCATTATGTTTCTTATTTACCTTATCCAATAGAACCTTTTCTCCACAATTGTAATATTCTCCCTTTCTCTTTAGGCATAATCAAATATATTTATTTCCAAAATTTTTTAGGATGAAAATTTCATCATTCCCTTATTCTACATTGAAGAGTTCTTTATTTATTAGTCTTTAAATTAACTCCCATTATATTTATGTACCTTTATTATATAGGATTTATATAATTACTTACCTTTATTAATGTAACCTTATACTATATCATAATAGGATTTAAAATTTCGAGAAAATAGGTCCCTTTAGTAAATGATCATAAATCTATCAATAAAATGGTAAATATTAAATTGTATATTACATATGTATTCAGAAGCATGTCTGGCTAAAATTATAATTTTATCCACTCACATTGACACACATTCTTCTTAATTTTTCATAAAAGTAATGAACTTCCTATAAATTTTAGTTTGTTTTTATGGAGGGAAGTATTTAAAAAATAAAAAACATATTAAATGTTTTCCATTCTAAAATTTCTATTTAATAATCCCCATTATTGTTCATGATGAATCACCACCATTTTTTGAGATCTCACTTTTTTATAATAAAATGATAAAATTAAAATTTAACTTTTATTTCACCCCAAATCTACGAATATATTTTTTATATATTCAATTATTTTTTCAGATACCAAAGTATTAGTATATCCATTATAATATGGAGGCCTTTTCACATTATGAAATCCAATAGATTAAAGTCTTGAAACTAAAATTCATGTTATCACATATGGGAAAACATATTTTTTTTAAAATGTGTCAACTTCTTTAATATATCAATGATATTCATAGTTTTAAATTAAGATATATTTGTTTCATCATTAGGGAAATAACTACATTTTCTATGACTATTGATTACCTTTTTTCATTTGGATCCATCACTAAATAATAGCACACGTAGAGTTAGATCATTGTAATCATTAATATTAATCCAAAAAATAAAGTCCCCATAACGTTAAATGTCATAAAATAATGTTGAAGATTATAAAACTTCTCTTGTTGGATATATTAATTAATAATGTAGTTTTTAACATTATAATAAATTTTATCTAATACCAATTTTAACATCTACTTCTATGGTAAACTAGATATAGTGTCCACTTCATTAAAATGGAATTTATTTAAGGGATATAATCCCTATTTGTGATTCCATTTAATATTTTTAGGAACTATATACAAGAATGATTTCTATGTTACGTTGAAAATATAATTTACATCGAATTAGAAAAACATTCTTCAATAATAGATGTTATTCATAATATATTTATTCCTATGTTTTGAAAAATAAAATAATAATCGGTCAGATAAAACATTAATTAAGTGTTACATTTAGTAAAATACATCATGAAATAAAAAATAAATTGGTAAGTGTACATAACTAAAAACAAAAAAATTTAATCAATTTTTCGATCATAAAATTTGTTCATGGATAATATAAATGATGTGTCCTCATTTATAATAATAAAATAATTCCAAATAAATGAAATTTTTATTATTTGACATCATGATTTCTGATATCAGGTTATCTATACATT
Source organism: Viscum album (assembly GCA_963277665.1). NCBI lineage: Eukaryota > Viridiplantae > Streptophyta > Magnoliopsida > Santalales > Viscaceae > Viscum > Viscum album. The sequence goes on from OY728154.1 coordinate 25,264,941, forward strand.
CCATGTTCTCTACAATTCTAGATTAATCAATTGGGTTTTATACAAAAACCCACTTTTAAAACTACCATACATATTTTTTTCATAATAAATGATTATGCATCAATGGTCAATTTAATTATGGCATCCACCAATCACTACATCTCATATATATTCCTTTTATATTAAGGGATCTATTAAATTCATAAAAAATATTCTATATCATTAAATATTAATATTGAGTAATGATTAATATTTTTTAATAAATTTCAATGTCAAACATATTACTATATAGAAAAAGGGTATTTTTTTTGGAAATAATTTTATCGATGATAAAAATAAAATGGATATTTAAGAGAACTTTATTATCCAATGATCAAAATAATTGGATCCTTTGATGGGAATTTTAGTGTCTATAAAATCAATCTTTATATGAGAGATTATTGACATAAATGTAGATTTTATATCATATTACATTATATTAAATAATATAAGAAAATGTATATGAAACGTTGAAAAAAATATTTCATAATAACTTTCCATTTCAGAATCAATGAAATGATATAGTATAATATAAAGAGAGAAAAACAATTATGTCGGAGGGGGAAATCAACAAAATATATTAAATGATAACAATAATTTTCTCTACCTATAAGGAAATTTGAACGAGTCCCATTCTAGAAGACATTAGAAGGGTTCTATTAAAACTATGAAAGAAGATAACGATAAATTCAAATTTTTGTAATAAACTATATTATTATAAAAAAAATCCATTTCTAAAATGTATTTTTAAATATTGATATTGAAGAAAAATATACAAGATCAAAATAATGAATAAGATCACATTTTACTTGAATCATGCCTCTTCATGGAATTAAATCAATTGAATCATTATTAACAATGAATTTATTAATATTCAATTAGATTCCATAAGGTTGAATTATATACACATCATAAAAATAATAATATATTGATTATACAAAATATTTCCTAATGGAGTAGAAATTTTGACCGAATAACCAGTATTTATAATAACATTGAAATGAAAATTAATTAATGAAGTCATTATTCGTGTAAATTATATATACCAAAAAATAATTTGAAATATTAACTAATAAAAACAATATTGATTTTATAAAAAATTGTGGCATAACATAATCAATTAATAGAAGTATTACCCAATGAATGCAAATTGAGATTAGAAACCCCATACCTCATGTCTGAAATGTTTAATATTTTCTATGAAAAATTTGATTATAAATTTAAATGTTTTATACATAAAAAAAAATTAAATTATTATATATTTAATATTATATATTATCCATTTATAATTTTTTTCACTCATTTGTTATTAATCATTCATTATCATCAATATTTTGGGTATTAAATACATGGTTTTACATGTATATTTTGATTTCAAAGTCTTGTTATGTACATATTTCTCTTTATTTGATAATATATATAAAGTTATTAAATATATAAATAATATTTTTATAAGCTATATTGATATTTATAAACATCCAAAAAATATTATGATAGAAAAACGAGTCAAACCATTCATAGGGAATATAGGTCATACAAACGCATCAAAGCAGTTTTCATTTTTCATTATATATAATAAAAGATTGATAAAAATTAAAACATTTAATGAATAATAATTAATTAATATCTACCAAATATTTTAATAAAATAAAACCCCACTACCATCTATGAAATGTGAAAATGAAAAACATTTTACATCTGTAAGTGGAGTTGGTCGTCTATACGTAAGCGCGACTGACGTTATAGTTTTATAATTGATTTAAAGGTAAGAAGTTATCAAAAATTATAATTATAGAGGAATAATTATTCCATATATATCATATATTAACAACACATCTATATTTATAAACAAACATGTAAATGTTTTATGATGAATGGATTACACTACTACGTGTAAAGGACCAATCGTATACATGGACAACAAATGTGTTCACTTTTCATGGGATGAAAAAGAGATATTAAATTGATTTACTATAATCATAATGAGAACATAGAATATTTAATATACTAGATTTAATATTTTAGTGTTTTATACAACACAAGAAGATGAAGTAAAATTCAAAATAATATTGAAAGAGACAATAAACTTGATTAACTCTTCTTTAGTAGGAATCATTTCTTTCTATTATTAAGGGATTTAGAGTTAGTCATCTAGAATGGAAGAAACCAATATAACATGGAAAAGGATTATAATAATTTATATTTTAAGTTTATGGTTTATACAGATAGGTCAATGTGGTGTGAATAATTGAGAGAAGTGGCATCCTTTTATATGCGAGGATAGGGACATTATTAGGATTTTATAAAGTATTAAAATAATATAAACTATCTTCCATCTCTAAATGGCTCAAAATTGATATAAAAATAATATAATATGATTTTTATTTGAAATATTCATAGAAAATATATTTTTTACATGTTTGCATTGTGTTTTCTCCATTACCATTCAATTTTATTTCTCAATTAACTTGTCTGAAAATTGCTGCATTATAAGGGTATTCCATCCATTACATTTCATTAATGTAACCATATAAGGTCATAAGACTCATAAATTAAACATGGATTATTATTTAATCTATATAAAATTAATAAGTCTAATATTATATATTTATGAATTTTAAATCATTTAATAATTTATTATTTATTATAAAATATCTATAATGGAAATTTTGATAGTATTAGATTCATTTTTCATTGAATATTTCAAGAAAATTTTGAAATTTTTATATAATGATTTCAAAAATCAATGACAATAAAATATTATAAAAAAATTATGGGGGAACATATTTCATTAAAATTATATTACTTTTATAATTTTGGAAATCATTTATTTTAATTTTTTATAAATTATAGTAATGTTGTGTCAGTATTGCACAAACATTTATGTTAACTATTTTATCTATAATAATTAAAAATAAACTAAATAGAAAAAAAATAATTTTTAACTATTTCTAACCGAACATAAATTTTATCAATCCATGTTATTGAATATTATTAATATCAAAAGAACAAAAGTGACATTTTTTTCTTTTTTTCTCATGTAAGTATTATAAAGGTGAAATTAATAGCCTCATGAAAAAAGGTCATATATCATAAATATTTATGAATATGGATGATAATATTTCAACTATTGTGTTGAATTTAAATTAATTAAAATATTATTTTTATTTGTAATTGCACAATTTACACTCACTATAGTGAAAATTATTTACAATGGTTACTATTCAAATGGTCTAGAAATAAAAGGGTATTGTTTACAAAATATGGACCTATAGATTGAAAATATGGAATTCATTTTTAATGTTTAAATGTAATTAAAACTCAAATTAAATTTTTATTAAAAATAAAAATACCATTACAATTCGTTTTACAAACAAAATCAATTTTTAGTAAAAAATTGGTTTTATACGGAAATAAACCATTAAATATATTTAATTGATAAAAAATTCTATTATTCATAATGTTAAAACAATTTTTTTTCAATCCATTTAATATCAAAATGTGAATTTTTAAATTATCTAAAAAATATATTTTTCAATAAAAAAATATATTTTCAATATTCGCAGGGAAATAAAAATATTTATAAAAATCAACAAATTGACACTATTTAAGTTTCAAAAAAATAATTAAAATATGATATTGTATTTATATAATATAATAAATAAATTTTTAAAAAATAACTATATTATTTTAAAAAAATTACATAAAATAATTATTATGAAAATTAATTTTTTTATGAATAAAATGTCCTTACAAAAATTTTAGCATTATCCCTAAGAATTAAGAAGAATATTTTGAGTATGTATAAATAGAAAATATATTTTGTTATGTTATTATTTCAATTTATACTTTTCAAATCACCCACTGTTTTATAATACTCATATTTAAATAATAATATTTCATGGTTCTTCTATGTATGATGTTGAATTTTTTATTCACAATTTGACAGTATATTGTTTCAAAATATCAAGGTGTCATAATCCTTATTAACATCATATTTTTTATAAAATTATAATCTTGTGAATATGTTTGTATGGACTACCACCACGATAAATTTATATAATTTTATTTTTCATTTACTATATACAAGGATGGTAATAATGATAAATTTACTGATTTTTTGTGTATATAACCAAATAATTATTATAGAATGGAGAATTATTTTTTAAAATTAAATTTTTTCATCCATCTAGAAGATAAAATAATATTCATTCGTTTGTATGGCCTATCATCTCTCTTAATTGAGTAATTAATTTTTCAAACTTTGTCTATTATGGATTAATACAAATGCAAATATATATAATGTATATATATGTTATGTATTATATAAACATCTCTGTATAAATTATATAACCATAATGAACATACAAGGGAGAGAACTAAAGAACCACAATTTTAATAAAAAATTAAATAGTAACCGATGTGAAATAATGATTTTTATAAGTAATTAATAATAAATGTGTGTTACGATGTTATGAGTGGATCATATGTGTAATTATAACTGTGATCCTAAAAATAGAATATAATTTTACTAAAATTAAATTTATTATATCATTGAATATTCTTATTTCAAAACAATTTATACTTGAGGTAAGGGTTTTATGGGACTATCACATTGTTTACTGAGAAAATTAATGACTATTTCTGAGGATAAATTTTCATTATCTAATTTTAAATAGTTTCATAAAATTTATTATCCATAGTTTATTATTAGAGAATACATATCTCATTTTATTTTTATTTATTCATGTACTCAAGAAAATTAAATTGTCTTTTTTTGGAAAATTGTCCTTATTTCCACCTTTAGTTAGAAATTCATCTATCCACCATGTCAATATTTTATAAAAATACTTTCAATATTTTTTTCATAGTTTTCATATAATTGAATAAAATAATTTAATCTAATGACTAAAATTTTAAAAACTAGTTTTATAGAGACCATAAAATTTTACACACAACATTACTTGATTTTAAACATAATTATACATCAGAATATAAGACAAGCATTGTGAATTCTAGTGTATTTGAAGACTAGGTAGAAAAAATAAAACATGGGGCTAAAAAAGTATTTGTTTAATCTCCTTGGACATCTCTAAGCTTCCCTTGATCAATTACATCTACATAGGGTACCCTGGGGATCACATGTACAAAGGGATGAGCTAAATGCCCCGTAAAGAAATAAGAATGAGAATAAATCATTTGAACATAGGTTAGAAGAAATTACATAAATATTTACAAAGGAATGTAACATAAGGAACCCGCATATATTAACATGGTATCATTTAATCATGTAATCATAGAACATTGGAAGTAACATAAAATATTACTTTCATACAAGTCAAGGAAAACTGCCAATATCATTTCACATATTAGCACACGACAATTATATCCACCAAGACCATCACACATAGAATAACGTGAGACATAAATTTAACCAATTCATTCGAGCACTATCTAGGAACACCCATATTAACTTTTCATTAATATTTTTCTACTTAAATAATCATACATAATCAATCTTATATTAACATAAGGGTTACCCATGGAATGAATTGGGTACCAAAATCATATCGTAAAAAATAAAAATGTTTTGTATCATAAATGTTTCAATCAAATAAAGGAACAAAAATATACATGGAAATTTATAAGTTAGAATAGGAATGTGTCATGGTAAGTGAGTTCAAGTATAAGTGACTAAATGTAATAAATGAATTCCGAAAATTTTAGCATAAAAACATTTATGAGTGGTTTTAAGGAAAATACTATAGAGCCTTTAAAATAGAAATGGGAACAATAATTTATATAAAAAACTGTGAAAAAATAATTTTTTTCATAAAAAATATGTATTTTATTATTTCAATGGTGGATTAAAATAGAATATAGAGTTCACTTGAAATTGAGTAAGAATTCAGAAAGTTCCCTCAAACAGGGTTCTTTATCGGGTAGTATTGAAGAGGGAATAACTTAATAAAACTATATATCCCTGAAAGAAAATGAGTTATGGACATTGAAACATGATTTTAGAGAATATGGAAAATATTTATAAGTTTTTCATAAAAATAAAATAACACATCATTTGGGTAAAAATAAATATAGAGAGACCCAAAAGAATAAAGGCAGTTCGGCTGGAATGCATTACGCAATATCGACAAGGTATCAGGGGAACTTAAGAGGGATTAATGAGAGATTATGTGATTTATAATCATTTATAAATCATTATTATAGTATGGGGTGGTGAGAAATCATACCCCATCACTCAGAAATACATATAAAAGTGCACAACATACATGACTATCATAAATAAAAGTGAAATAGAGAGGATCCCTTACCTTAAATCTCATGGTGATATAGTCTTCAGCATAATGAACTAAATAATTATATTAGGTTAATTAATTTAAAAATAATTAATCTATTATATATGTAAAATATTTAGTATAACATTTTGCAGTTCATTAATATCCATTTTTATTTGTTACGGGGTACAATTTAATTTTTCTGCAACATATTATTACTTGGTTTTAATGATCAGTTCATCTTCGGATAATCCTTTATGATGAAAGAGGTTGTCCATAATTGATGTAATATTTAATTATAGAATATCCAAAAGATTGAATGGTTTAATTTTTTTTATAATTTGAGTGAATTTCAATCATTATATAAATCATTAGTGACAACCTATTTGGGTAAATTGGCTGCTTTTACCACAATGAACAAATTTTTTTATAAACCAATCCATGGGTAAAAATAATTCCATAACCGTATATGAGACATAATACTTATATTATTGTCTGGTTCAACCTTGAAAATGGATTCATGACCAGAATTGAAGACAATAACAGAAATTGACAACCCATCATAAAACAATTCTGGTACATATAAGGTACTGGAGTATTCCTAAAATTTTGATGATTAGAGTTACAGATAGAAATGAAGACAAATTATCTAGAAACAAACGTATAAAAATAAAAGAGAAATATAACTCTTGATTCAATCTTCTTTGAGAACCTCTTGAGGGGAGATGATTTGGTCTTTTGAGGATACCAGGGGAGGATGGACATGGGGTAGATGATATAGGATAGAATTAAATTGAATATAGGAAAGGCACAAGTCTTGGGATCAGTGAAGATAAGAGGTTAAGAGGGGTGGTATTTATAGTGGGGGAGAGGAGGGTTTTTATAATATTATAATCATTAGTTTTTTATTTTCCCATAACTCATGAAATAGTGAAGATTCCATGACCATAAATATCCATAAGTGAATTTGATTTCTATATTTGGGTGCTTATAACACTTATAATTTTAGGAATAGTGTATTTAATTTATAATATATTTTTACGGTAAATTATTATATTTTACTATTTACCAAAAATTCATGTATTTCAGAAAAATCCCAAATATTCACTGTAAACATTTTTCGACATGTATACTCCAAAAAATAAAGTCCATTTTTATTATTTTTTATCAATTTGATTAATTTAATTTTTAATTAAAATCAAAATTTATTCTATAAAACCATTTTAAACCAGTTATTTTCTTATTCCAAAATAGAGGTACATCAGAAAATCACATAAATCTTATTTATATATTATCATTGGTAATGTTAGTATTCATTAGGGTATGTCACTCTTCATAAGGGTCACATTACTACTCATAAGGTTATGTTACTATTCACCAAAAATTATGTTGGTCATCTTAAACTTCAAATATAATACTTATCGCAATCGTTTTTGTCATATTTTCAAAATTCAAATCACAAAAGTGAAAAATGTATATTTAAAAGTCAAATAACACTTATAAGTTCATTATGATGTGATTTCATGTGATTATATGACATAATTATACGAAGGAAATTTCCGTGGATTACCTTGGGCCATTACATTATCCCCCCTTATGAGAATTCTCCCTCATAATTTTGTTTTACATTATGATCCAAAAACCATTGAAATTAATATTAATTCATTACCTCCTCTAGTTCCCATGTTGCCTCTTCATACTAATGGTTCTTCCATATTACTTTGACCAAGTGAGTACTCCTGTTACGTGTAAATTTATCTCCACAATCCATGATCTTCACTGGTTGGTCCTGGTAAGAATGATCATTCTCCAACAGTACCACCACTAAAAATTATATATGTGAAGGATCTACTATGTACTTCATTAAGAGGGATACATGAAATAGATCGTGTACTTTATACCTATCGGATGGATCTTTTAGTTGATAGGACACATTCCCAAAATGATCAGTGATCTAGAAGGGGATGATGTACCTAGGACTTACCTTCCCTTTCAACATAAATATCATGAACTTATTCCATAGAGATACGCAGAGAAATACCATATTTCCAACTTTGATATCAAGGCCTCATCGACAATTTCCTACATAACTCTTCTATCAGCTTTGTGATTTCATGATATGATGTTGAATGGATTTCACCTTCTCCACTATTTCATTGACCATTTCAGGTCCTAGAAGATTAATATCACTGACTACAACCCAACAAGACAGTGTTCTACACCTTTTCCCATAATGGGCTTTATATGGTGTCATTCAGATGCCCGAGTGGAAAATATATTTGTAGGAGAATTCATTCAGTGGTGGTTTTGTCCCATACTAATTTGAATTCCATAGAACTTACTCTCAAAATTTACTCCAGTGTCTCAAATTTTTGCTCAGATTGGCCATCATTTTAAGGATGATATGCCGTACTGAAGTTCAGTTTAGTGCATAGATCATATTCTATTCTTTTCCAGAACTTCAAGTTGAATCTCAGATCTCGATCAGATACAACTGTTAGTGGTACTCCATGTATCCTCACCACAAATTTTATATATATCCATGCCGGTTTTTCCAATTAAAATTATTCTCAAATTGTGATAAATGAGCTGTCTTTGTAAGAAAATCCACAATTACTAATATAGCAGTGTTTCCTCTAGATTTCCTTGGATGTACAGTGAAAAATTCTATGGTGATTTTCTACCACTTACATGATGGTATGGGTAATGATTTTACCAAAACTTAGAATGTTGACTATCTTCCTAAACTGGCTGACATACCAATAACATTGATTTATATTGAGTAAACTCCTTTTTCATATTATCCCACCAAATGTTTTCTCAGAGATCTTGATACATCTTTGTCCTCTCGGGTTGTATATATAAGGTTAAACTATGTGAATAATTCAAAATCTCTTTCTTTTATATGTATAAGATAGTTAACATAAGCATGATCAGAATCTTATAACTCTTTCCTCATCAATCCTGAACTCAGAGGATTTTCCATTTCTGATTGCTTCCAACCGTTTCATAATATCCACATATTTTATTTGATCATCCTTTATTTTCATCATGAGTGATGATTGAGCAATAATTTTAGAATGGATTGATGATATTTCTTTCTTAATGATTTCGATTTCTTTCCTATAAAAAACTTAGAATATCATATCCTTTTCAGTTCTCATAATTGATAAAGACATTGGATTCTTTCTACTTAGATCATCCGCCGGCTTATTTTCTTTACCAGGATGGTAGTGGATTGTTAATTAATAATCCATAATGTTCCCAATCCACATTTGATGGTTCATATTAATCTCCCTGTGTGTGAATATATATTTGAGACTCTTGGGATTATTATCTATCTCACACTTTTCCCCATAATGTTAACTCCTCCAGATTTTCAAAGAAAAGATCACATCGGCTAACTCCAGATCACCTGTGGGATAGTTTTTATCATGGATTTTCATCTCCCTTGAGGTGTAAGATATCACATTATCATTTTTAATTATCTCACAGCATACTCCCTTCTTTGAAACATCCTTATACACCACAAAGACATCTCAACTTGTTGTGAGTGTGAACACTTGTGTGGTGATAATTCTCTTTTTACACTCCTTAAAATTATCTTCACATTCCTGAGTCTAGAAAAAACAATACTCCTTTCCATGTCATCTTGGTCCTTGTGGTTGAAAATCATGAAACTTTCTTAAAAAATTGTCCATTATAGCTAGCTTGACCCAAAATGTTGTGACTCTCCATTACAGATGTTGGCCAGAGCCACTCTTAAATTGCCATTTTCTTTGAAGGGTCTACATATATTCCATTGCTAGTGTTAACATTCCCTAAGATCATAATTCCTCGTACCTAAACTCAAATTTAATATACAATTCATACAAAATATCCCCTCACATTGTCTCTAGTAAAGTATTCAAATTATCTTTGTGTTCCTCCTTTCTCTTGGATTATATTACAATATCGTCAATAAAGACTACCAAATATTTGTCAAGGAAGTATCTATAGATATTATTCATTAAATCCATGAACATTTCTAGAGCATTAGTGAGTCCTAAGGGAATCACTATATACTCATAGTGTCCATACCTTGTTCGAAAGGAAGTCATGGGAATATCTTATGTACTCACATTTAATTGGTGATACCCCAACTGAAGGTCTACCTTAGAGAAATAACGGGCCCCACAAAGTTTATTAAACAAGTAATCTATCTGAAGAAGGAGATACATATTATTTATCTTGATTTTATTGAGTTCATTATAATCAATTAATAAGCGCAAGGAAACATCCTTCTTATTGAGGAATATGGCTGTCACTCCCCATGGTGAAGCACATCGGTGTATAAAACCCTTCTTCAGATTTTCCTATAACTGCTTATTTAGATCTTCCATCTCAACAGTGCCAATTATATAATGTTTTTTTATATAGGAAATGATCAAAGAATATGATAAATTAAGAACTCAAACTCATGATCACGTGAAACACCAGGAAACTCTTCTTGGATTATATCAGTGTAATCCATCATGATGGGTATGTCTTCAAGCATGATTCTCTCATTTGTCTCAACCATCTGACCTAATTCTCCTAAGTTAGAAATATCCACACTTGAGACGATGATTCTGAATGAGATCCATCTTCTTCATTATAGTTGTATAGAATTTTAGGATGCTTCGGGATGAGAATAGTGATCCCCCTTTCTCGAAAGATGATGTTGTATTTGTATAATGGTAGCCAATCCATTCCCAAGATAGAGTCGAACACCACTAAAGGACGTATGACGTGATTGGTTGGGAGGTTCAGTCCACAATTGTTTACCAAAGAGGTGTTATAAAACATGGATGCAATAATTTAACCATTCTCTATTATCATAAATAAATTATCTTCAAATTTTTGTGGTGTTGATTGAATCGTTATTCTAAAAAATTAAGATATGAAAGAATGGATATAAACAGAATCAAATAGTACATTCCCCATTCTTGAATGAATAACTAGAATACATATCACCACGTCCTTTTTCTACTCTACCTTATTAGTAGTGATAGTATAAGCCCATCCTTGTTTCCATGGAGGTTTTTGTTTATTTATAATGACAACACATTCCATAGAGAAATTGTCTGTATACTTCCCATGATCCTTGCAGTTGTAACACTCTACCATTGGCTAAGTGGTGATATGAGCTTTCCATTCTAATTCCACATTATTGGAATTTTTTATAGCACATCAGTAGTTTTTGGCCAGATGTCCCATCTTTCCACATTTGAAACAATTTCTGGTCCCCTTTAGATAGTTCCTAGGGGGCTTCTTCCCACAACTTTTACAATTGGGATATTCAGGATTCTTTCTATCATGGGATTTTTTGGGGTACCACCCATGTTTTTCTTCATTTATTATTCTTTTAATTGGGCCCAAGAGACCACTGAGAGTCTCCAATCTCCATTTCAACCTTGATGGCACAACCGAAAATCTCCTTATAACTATCGAATCCTTGAATCACCAATATTTTCATATATTCAGCTTCAGCCTGCTAAATATGCATTCCACCACGCATTATATGCTTCTGACAATGCCCGAGGAATACCTTTTATGCCTTGAAATGCTTTTTTCATATATCTTAATGGACTCATCTTCCTTATACTTGAGACTGAGGATGTCTCTTTTAATTTTTATATGGATGGTTTGAGGAAAATAGTTAATGAAAAATATCCTCTTGAATTCCTCCCAATCCATGAAATCAATTTCCTATAGGTAATTTTTATTCTTGATCATTATCCACCACTAATTAGCTTCCCCATAAAAATGATTGACCTCCAATACAGATTTATCTCATTCTGAGCACTGGAGGATGAAGAATATTTTTTAAATTGAGTTAATCCACGGTTCCGAGAGGAGGGGATCAGAAGATCCTCTAATCATTAGAGGCCTTTAACACATGAAGGATTCTATAGAAACAATCTATTTCCTTGGAAGAGGATGGACTTCCACATGATTCCCGTTTTTATTCCTAAGGCGAGTTAGCTGAGCAAGTACATTCATGAAGTTTTGACCAACTTTTCCCACCAAACAAGGCATATCATTAAGGACATCTTCACATTGCATATCACAATGGTTGTTGGATCATTCTCTTTTATTTCCATCTATAACTAAGAAAAAGAACATATAGTTAGAGGGATTGAATATAGAGCTATTGATCATAAAAAGGAGTCTCTAAACAGAAGAGGATAAACTATTAAAGGAGAAGTAGATCCTAACTTATGATTCCATATATTTTAATCTAGGTTATCTATGATATAATTCGTAAAATATATTATTATTGGATTTTTGTATTCCCTTAATAATGGTTTGTATAAAGATAATGAATTTTCCAAATCATATCTCCTGGTAGTGTCAAAGAAAAAGTGAAGTAATGCCCATTGTTGTGTATCTGTTTACCCTGAGTTAGGCTCGATACTCATTTTCAGATTTTTCACTCCTAGGTACATCTGTCCCAGTGACACCTCGGTCTATTTGTATCCATTCAGGGATGCATTTTCTTTATAAACCACATAACCTATACATACCAAAATTTACATATTTTTTTAAACATTGCCTCATCCATAAGGTTCTTACTAATGATCTTTATTCCTAATCTCCAAAAATAACCAGAAAATCCTCTAATACCAACTATAGTGACCCTATCCTTTTACACATAACATTACAAGATTTTAAGCATAGTTATACATTAGAGTACACCAAAAGGATCATTAAATCTATTTTCTTTGAAGACTAGGTACATAAAACATTAAAAATGGGGCTAAAAACACTTTTTTATTTAATCACTATATAGAGAATTTAAATTTCCTTAAGCCCTTACATCATCATAGGGTACCATCAAGATCACATGAACAATGTAATGAGCTAAAATCCTAGTAATGAATTAAAAATTAGAATAAATCCTTAGCACATGGGTTAGAAGACACGAAATAATGTTCTAAAAATTAATTTAACATAATTAACCAGAACTTATAAGCATGTGATCATTTAAACATTGAATCATTTAAATGTTGTAGAAACATAAAACATGACTTTAGTATGAGTCAAGACTAACCTCCAAGATCATTTCGCATAGTAGCACAAGCCAAGGATAATCGCCATGACCGTCACACATAACATCTCATGATACTTAACTTTGTCTAATTAAATGGAGCACTATCGAGGTGCACACATCTTAACATTTCATGAATATGTTTCCCACACAAATAATCATACAAAATAACTCTTTCATAAACATAAGGGTTACCCATGGAATGAATTGGGTACCACAGTTATGTATTAATAAATAACATATGGTAGTATCATAAAAGTATCCATGGAAGAAAGTAACTCAAATAGAAATGGGAATTCATAAGATAAAATAATAATGTATCATGTTAACTGATGTCAATTATAATTTACCACATTTACGAAAATTATTCCATAAATATTATCATAAAAACATTTTTGAGCTGTTTAAAGGAAATTACTAAAGAGCCTTTAATATAAAATAGGAAAAATCAATTATATAAAACTATAAGTAAACCAAGATTGTTTTCATAAAAAAATTATTTTATAAATAAAATGGTTCATTAATAATTAAGATACATTTCACTTGAAATCTGGTAAGAATTCATGAAGTTCCCTCACAACAGGTTTTCTTATCGGGTTGTATTAAGGACTCAATCAACTAAAACATTTATATACACAAAATATTATGAGGGATGGACCATGAAAAATGATTTTGGATCATATATAAAGTATTTTGATGTTTAAAATACAATAAATATAAATACATTTGGGTAAAAAGAAATATCGAGAAACCTGAATGAATAAAGGTTGTTCAGGTATAGTCCCGCGTTGAATATCGACATGGTATCAGGTGTACTTAAGAGGTCTTGACGAGTGAGAAAGAGATTTATAATCTTTTATACATATTGATGAATGTGTTGGGGATGTGATTAATCATACTCCATCACCAGGAATTTCACATTAAAGTTAATAACATAGATGATAATCTAGAATAAATGTGAAATATAGTGGATCTCTTACCTTAAGTCCAATTTTTTTCTTTGGATGAGCTTAATAACATGAATAATAAAACAAGTTTCATTAATTAAGAATTATAAAACTAATTATAAATGAAAAACATTTATTACAGCATTTTTAAGTTCATTTATAACTATTTTGATTGGTTATCAGATTCAATTTCATTGATCTAGTCCATTTTCCTGCTTGGTTTTAATGATCGATTCAGGTTCAGATAAACATTTATGATGAAGGTGGTTGTACAGAATTGAAGTTAAATTTTATTATTGAACATCCATAAGGTTACATGGTTGATAATTTAATTTTTTTTACAGGGAGTGAATTTGAATTATTATATAAAACATTATTGATATCCTTTTGGGTTAATTGATGGTTTTTTACAACAAGGAACACATTTTGTTTTATAAACCCAAACAATGTTTACCAATGGATTAAAGGTCCATATATATGGAATAATACATATATTTTGTTCTAGTTCCACCATAAAAAAGCTATCATGAACATAATTGATGATGGTAATGGAAATTGAAAACCCATCGTCCTTGAATGTGGTAAATTAACACATCTCAGATAGTGTCTTTACTGCTGAAATAAAAGAAGAGGTAAGGTTGGGTGTTATTTATAGTGGATGAGAGGAAGGTTTTCATAATATTATAATTAATAGTTTATTATTTTACCATAAGACAAGAAATAGTGACAATTACTAGAAAAATAATAGTTATAAGTGAATATTAGTTCGATATTTGAGTGATTACATCACTTATGATGTCATGAATAGTGGATTTAATTAATAAAGTATTTATATAGTAAAAAAATGTATTTTACGATTCACCAAAAAATCAAGTATTTCTGAAAATACCAAAAATTAACCATAACCATTTTTCGACATATAGAATAAAAAAATCAAATCCATTTTTTATAAATAATTTTTTTTAAATTTGATTATGTTTTGTTTTAATTAAAATCAAAATTTATTCTAAAAACCAATTTTAAAATATTTATTTACTTATTAGAAAATATAGGTACATAACATGTTCACTTAAATATTATTTAAATATTTTCATTGGTAATGTTAATATTCATTAGGCTATGTCACTATTCATAAGGGTAACATTACATTTCCCATGGGTATGATAATATACCCCAAAAATTATGTTGGTCATATTAGACTCCAAATAACATATTGATCAAAACCGTGTTTGTCAGATATTCAAAATTCAAATTAAAACAATTTACCAAATAGATGTTTAAAGGTGAAATAGAACATAGTAGTTAATGATGTTGTGATTTCATGTGATTATTTGAAATAATTGTAAGAAGGAAATTTCAATTGAAAAAATTATATCGTTATAGGTATTAAATGATTATTATTGATATTATTTAGAAAAATATACTTCGTAATATTTTCCAAAAATGGGAAAAGAAATATTTTTATCCGATATGTTGTAAAACAAAATTCTTACCAACACAACCACTCTATTATTAGATATTTTCATTAAAGGTGTCCAATTTTTTAATCATTGATAAATTTTTCCTTAATATCTGAAAAACATTTATATTTTAAAGACGTGGATTCAAAATCTAAAGGATATACTCCTAAATATTGATATTAATAATACTTTCCTAGATTTTAAATTCATCAATAAAAATAACAATTGATATTTCTTATGATTTAGTGGGGATATGATCTATAATACCATTAATATTATTTAACTTGATGGTTTTTATTATAATGATTCAAATTTTAGGAATCATGTTTACATTCAACTATTTATGATAAAAGGATGTACTGAAATATTTATGAAACCAATTTTCATAACACATGTTATGATATAATGAGTGATTTATGATATTGTTGCACATATATATGTTATTATCATTTTTTAAATTTTCCGCAAACAAATATATAAAAATAAAAACCAATTTTCAAATATATATATCTCAAGAGTAATATGAATTAGAATATAGAGTAAACCCCTTATAGAAATCGACATTTAAACTATTAGAGTCATGGTAGTAATCCGTAATTAATTTCATGATTTAATATGTGTAAGAAACCGGTTCTTACTTTTCAGGTACGTTTTTTTGGGTTGTTTCTGAGAAAAGATGGGTTTCTGGAAATTTCAAGAGTACATGTTGTGTAATTATAATTACACTTCATGGTCTCTGTTTCTGTGGTTGACTGTGTTCTAGATGTGTAATGGCTGAGTACATGGCCATGTGTGGTGACCTTGAGACCGCCTAAATCGAAGGTCAGATAAGGCGAGTACACACTATGTACTTTTAATGATCACAATGTGTAATTTCTTTTTATTTCATTAAATGGAATAGGGTTGCATCTAAGGGATAGAACACACTTCTTCTAGACCTATCTCATTCAAGAGCGTCTGTATGGTTGCAGATCATCTTTGAGACCCCAAATCAACATCCGTTCTTTGAATCGAACTCCTTCAGTTGTGTTGGAATCACATCGGTGAGTCATCTCTTCTTCTTGAACTTTATTTCCTCATTTCTCTTCTATTGTGGGATGTCATTGGTTGAAAATTTTTAGTGATATTGTAGATCTATGGTGTTCTATAGAGATTCAATGCTTGAGAATCACGTATATCCATCTTACAATGCTGAGGTAGGTGGGTTATGCCATTCCGTAGATAGTATTTTGAATTTTATGTGAAAAAGTACTGAATACACAGGAACATGTATTGTTTGATTATGGCTTTTAGCCATGATTTTTCCTTCTATGCTTGTTTTTTGGAAAGATGTTAATTGTTGTGAATAGGGTTAACTTTTTCTTGCTATGGATGTTTTGCCCTTGTTTTCTTGATTTGACCATATTGGTATAGTAATCCTATTAGGCTGCTTTGTTTTCTATGCCTAGTATTGTTAGTATGGAGTGATTATTTTCTGACATGCTGTGACATGTTGTATAGTATTTATCCAAGTTTTTATTGAGGTTTACATTGGAAACCAGTTAACATTTTTGCAAAAATGACTTACACAGGGTCGTGATAAGCTGGTGTAGTAGACTATAAGGAGAATGGATAATGAGGGCTTCTCCAGAGGGTCTGTCTACATTTACGTTGTGAGACCATATGGGGGATGGAAATTATATTCCCTCAGAGTGGTTGTAGTTCCTTGATATAGGACACATGGGGAATTTGACGTTGAGTGCTTCATTATAGTGCCTATTAGATACCGATACGAGACCACAGTTGGAATTGATGGTGAGTGCGTCCTCAGTGTGTATTTGTTAAAGTTGAACCAGAGGAGTTAGACTATATGTACATTCCAGAGGGTTTCTTATGTTTCTTTTGGTGGAACCGAAGTGTTTAGGATATGAATACTTCCCATAAGTTTACCTATTTGTGATTAGGTGCTTACTTAGTATATCAAAGTTGAATGCATTTGAAACTGTAAGATTTTTTACTTTTGTGTAATTGCTTGTTTACACTTCTTTTTACTTATTGCATTCCTTATATATTCACTAACTGTTATGAAAATATATTTGGGTGGTTTCATACTGGGATTAGTCTAACACCCTATATGGGTCATTATTTTGGGCCCAAATAGATTATACAGCTGTAGGTGTAGATAAGGGAATGTGACCTTCTACTTTTGGTACTTGATTGTTGTAGATCTGAGGAGCATAGGACCAAGTTTCAGCTTGCGATGCTATGGAGATTTCACTTTCTTAGGTTTTGTACTTTGGTTTAGTATGGAATTCCATCATTATGTTTTTTTGGCTGCTTTCATATAAATTTGTATCATACATCATTTATATATGTGTTCCCTAGTTGTTTATTACTTCTTTTTTTACTAATTAAATTTTTTACTGCTTCCTCTATTTATATCAGTTTTACTTCTGTTGGGTTACTCTGCCAATGAGAGAAAAATTTCCTCACTATGACACCCAGGGCCCTCAATGCTAGTCAGCTACCTCTGGAATTAGGGGAAATGTTCTTGAGGCCGTGTGACCAACCGTGTACGGGGAACCTCTAGAGGATCCCATAATTGGGATGTTACAATAGGAGTGAACTCAATCTTCAATGATGGTATTGGCAGTGATCCATGAGTAAGAATATATTTTTATATGATTTTGTGTATTCCGTAAAATTATTTCTTATTCATATGATAATATATCATTAGGTATGGTCCTTGATTTCTTTATGATTATTTTTGTTTCAAAAACTATGATTTATAATATAACTCAAGATAATGATACATTATATGAAAAAAAATATTTAAAATGGAAATATTATATCCTCAAAACCATATTGTAATGTTATACATTAGTGATCATCTATATATCCCTTGTTTTCCATATAATGATAATCTTAGAAGAACATTTATTATGTTTAATTTTCATAGGTTATGAATAATTATATTAAGTGTCATATGATTAATAAGGGTTTTAGTTTTGGATAAAGTAAGGGGAGATGATAGGGATCTTCTATGAACAAGTGGATTATGTATCCACGTTTCTATAGAAAATAAACCTACATTATTCTGGTTGGGATTGTATGGTTTTGTAAAGAATCATCATAAATTATAATTTAACATTAGCTTCTGAAATGTTTTGGTCTCTATATCAATGACCTGACTAATAATAAAATCCACTGAAATTTTGGTCTTTAAATTCAATTTTTTAATTGTGTTTTATTTAGAGGGGAGTAAGTGGGAATATATAGGTGTTTAATGAAATTTTGAAAGAGAAATATGTGGTTGTTTTATATTCTATGAGGATTTCAGACCTATTATGGTTAATGTCTCCTGGGGGATTCTACATTAATTAATTAGGTACCCATAAGATTCCTTCATGTACAATTTAGTTTTTTTTTGTGAAAATCATTTCATTATTTGAATTTTATTAAATCATCTATCTAATATGTACCGTAAAATTAAGAGGCACTAGATTATCCTCATTAAATATTATTTTTCCTTATTTTACATGATCTCATTCTAAATATTTTATTCTTATGTTTATTCATTATTGTGATTGATACGGGTGAAATGTTTTGGGAATGGAAACCAGTTATATTTTATGAAATGTTCTTGATAGAATTAATCTTCCTCAGTTTTATCACTTCCTTATAGAAAGGGATATAATCACCTTTTTCTAAAATTTTATTTATTTAGTAATCCATTTATTTATTTATTTTAACAATATAATTTTATTACCTTAGTATCCTTGTAAAATAAAATTAAACACGCATGATTTTATTTTTAGTTATTTAATTATTATGTCATTTTGGAAAAATACTTAATTTCATCTAATTGTTGAATACTCAATATTGGTGGTAGTGGAAAAAATACTCTATTATACCCCAAATATGATACTAAAATTCATTTTATTATGAAAACCTCTCCACACTCTAATATTCAACAAAAGAAGAGGGTTTTACAAGAACAAGTCCATACATATTTTATTGAAAATCTTCTTTTCAAAATTAATAATGGAAATTTTGAGAGTTTATTAATCATCATGTCACATTACTAAAAACATAAAATGAATTTCATTTTTCAATGAAAATTATCTATTTGGGAGAATACATTGAATGATTTACCAACATCACATATCTCTATTAGTTTTATTTCATTATAGTTGAAATTATATTATCTAATTTACACCTTATTACATTAAAAGCATTTCCCTATCATGATCTATGTGTTTTTAAATTAGTAAATTTAGTTTTTCACCATTTAAATTATTTATTATGAATTATTATGAATGATTCACATTACATGATAAATGGAATTTATTTTATAACAAGTATTATTAGATACCACATATATTTGGTAAAAAAGTACCATTTTTATAATTTTGGAATATGGCCATGTTTCACCATGAATTTTTTTATCGCTTAAAAAATTTTCATGGGATGGTATTTGACCTTAGTTGGTTTACAAAAACCCAGTCCCATGGGATAATATTTTTCCCAAACTCATGAATATACCATTTTCTTGTTGTAATGGGAAATATGATTTCTCTAACACCATACCAATCTCGATAATCAGATAAACCTAAATCTAATATGTAATGTATGGAATCTCCTCATATATGCAGTGATTTAATAAAGTAGTAGATTATGTACATAAATTACTTAAAAACATAGTTGATTTTTGTTCCCTTTTAACTCTATCCATATATGGTTTCCTGAATGAACATATTTTTATAATAATGACATTTTTGTGTACTGGTGAATTCGCTCTAAGTTATACTCATTGAATTCATATTTCATGGCTGGAAAGTGTTCTTTCCTTATTATTTATGGTGTATTATAAAATTAACTAGGTATAGGGGAAACCTTATGGATTTTAGAGAATGGTCACTTCAATTTTGAACATTTTAGATGGAGTTTTGAGTTGAATAATGTTGTATTTACTTGTTATTTTACATATTAATTTCCATAGGGTAGATCCTCTCTCATGACCATTATTCTATGTTCCCCTTCATTAACTTTTTTCTCACAGATTCCATCTTTGTTTACATAAATAATATATCTTTTTGATGCTTTTGGAGCTATAATTTATATTTTCTATATGTATGAATTTTCATGATTGTATAATATCATAAATTTTCATTTTGTATTCTTAATCCTATAAGATAGAACACCCCAATAAATTTTATAAATTTATTTCTATCAATAATATGGTTAATGGTGAAATTTTAATGTGAGGTAATTTATTTAATTCCATGCATTTATAAAAACAATATATCACCATTATTTACAGACACATCATTGTATGAATTAGTGTGTATAGATGGGAGGTTCACCTGAGATTTTGGGAAGACCTACCCTGGAAGTATTTGGGTACCCATGTTATAGTTATTAATAAATCTTACTAGATACTTCATTAATGGATCATGTGTATGGGAATTGAGAGTTTCTAATTATTCAAATTATCAGAACTCATAAATCAACAAAATAATAGTCATCAATAACATAATTTGGGTTGAAGTCCAAATTTATATAATAAGTATTGGATATCTTATTTTTGTATCCCAATATTATGAACAAGGTACATGGGTCATGTTATTTTTATTCAGTGTATACAGGGAGTTATTATTAGGACTATATAGAAACTCACATGATTTATTACGCATGATTGTCATATTGTGACGATCATATGGTGGTTCATAGTAATCATAAAATATAAATGTTTAAAAAATTCAAAATATTAATAATCATTAAATAGGATAATATAACCCCATATTTTAATACTTAATTAGTATAAAATAATTAATTTTCCATGTAAACATATTTTTCAACCTTTTGTGGTTATGTTTCAGGGATAACTAATATTCTTTTAAATTATGTTCAAATATTCTTAGATAATTAAAAATATTTAATGAAAATTATTTGAGAAAAAAATATATTTTGGTTTATAATTAATGAATTAGTGTGGAGGAATGTGGGTAGAAATAATTATTTTATTTATTTTCTAAATTGGCCTATTAAATGTGGTGTAGAATTTTTTTTTCTTACCTAATATATTGTTTAGTATACCACCGATATTCCCATAACATGTCATCATAGAAGGTGTATATGAACATCTGATACCTAATTTAACTATATTAGAACAACAAATCATGGATAGGATAGCATAATTACCTAAATAATTTAGTTAAGGATTTACATAAAAGGATCCAAGGACTTTGGATGTTATAAAATATTTTTTCTTTTTTCCAAATCTATTCTTCAGTAGAGAGTATTATTCACAATATGAATTGGATTGGATAATTTTCATCACCCTACTTTTAAGAGAATTGAATCCCTATAGAAACGGGTAGTGAGGATCTCCAACTTATTTTTATGTGGTGATTCTCATCGATTAATTCATTTCATTATAGATGAAATAAATGAAAAAATCCTCACTTTGATGAATTTATATGATCTATTCATTTATATGTTCATTCTTGAAATGGTATGTAAGGTGAAGGTGGAAGATTTTATTAATCATGTGGTTTTCTTATATCGGGTTTCTATATCACCAATTGTGCTTATAAACCATTAAACTCAGTTGTGCTATTTTATAAACTAGAGGATATCTAACAGTATTGAGGATAAATGGAAATATTTCATTGATATTATACCCCTAAAAAAATTGACAACAAATATTTGTAGCACTGTAATTAAAAATCATATCATAAGAGAATGGAGACAACAAATCATATTCCTCATGAAAAAATGATTTTATTCAATTTAATTTCAATGATATAAGAGTATATATGGACTCACATAGGTCTATCACACACAATAGGATAAAGACAAAAAAATTACTATCATCTTGGGACTTTGGACCCTTCTAATACAACTAAAGAAACATAACATCGAGACCATATCCCATTTAAACCTCCATGCGCACAAGATTCTTGATAATGATAACATACCCATACTCGAGTGATGAGATACAATGTTTTGACATGACCCAAATTATTTTTAGTGTACAATTATAAACATAGAAAAATACCACAAATGGACTCCCTATATAATATATATACATATAATTAATTACATAATGTGAAATAAATAATGACCAAAGGTCATAACTCAATATAAAAAACCCATGATTAACAATCCATGAGTGAGAATTTATTTTCATTAACTACGGTTGGAGTTGGCAGATCTACCCTCAGTCTGTCCTACAAAAACTTCCATATCCATTCCATTAGTTTTATTTAATATCGAGTCACATAACAACCCAAAACCAATGTCACCCTACTATTTTAACTATGACACCCTAAAGTCACATCCACATATCATATCACATGATCTATGGTAACTCATCCCTTTTCATATAACAAATAAACCATTAAATGAATCCAAAGGTATAAAAAACCCCATCCATTCCCAAAACTATCCAATCATTTACATCAAATACAATATATATGAAGACCATATCAATACCAATATAAGTTTGACATCACCACCCAAATATTAAATCGACCTATAATGTATTCCCGAATCAAATTTATAGTAATCAATATCACCTATAAATAAAATAATTTAATAAGGATATCCACAATAAATAAATCTTAAACTGTACAATGGTCCTTATCCAATGAGAAAATTAACATAACCATCCCACACCTACAATGAATTAAAATCAACAGTAATATATATTGATAATTTAGTGAAGATCCTTTTCTATTTGTGATATTGGTTAACACCATCTGTACGACATTAGTGGACACCTTCATAAAAAAACCAGATATAAATTACCCACAGAAACATTAGTTACATGGATATCATTCCAATTGTTCCCTATAAAATATCAATTCTTATTCAATTTAATCAAAAAATGTGACATAAAATCCTAAATTACATAAAAAATTATAAATAATAATTCCTAGCTATACTAGACCCAAATCATAATTTATCACATTATCCAACACGACGGAATTTTTTATTAACAATAAAAACTAGAAGGATTCTTATTCCTAGACAATCACATGAACGTACTTATAGAGAACAATTATAACACAGATATGTAAAATTGTAACATAAAAATATTTAGAACTACCTACCAAGAGTTAATATGAATCAAACAATCAAGAAAACTATTTTAATTCACTAAAAATAATATTTATAATAATAATATACCCATTATTATTTGTATTACAAATAAAAAATGATTTTGTGAGACCAATAATAAATTACAATACAAAATATTCCATACCCATAGTTACTCAATGTTATATAATTCCAAATGAACTAATAAGAATCAATGAATAATATACATAGATGAAAATATAATAAACAGAGAAATCTAGGGTATTCTTCTATAGATAGTGGATGAAATGACACCAATTAGTAAATACACATTTTATTAATTATTAAACTAAAAGATAATTATTTGTTTAAAAAACATATGTGGAGGTCACTCTCACTGTAGTGCAATGGATTCAATCATATTGTGGATTTCCAATCCAGTCTCATAACCTATATCATTTTGTCACAACATTTAAAATGTTCCACTAAAACTCAGAATAATTTCCTTTTGATGCCTTTTTTGTGACCCTAACTTTAATGGTGTAATAACCATGTGTTTAAATTTATGAATAGAATAACTAATATTATTTTCACCCTCATAACAACATAAAAATATATGATTCATTGTGATCTATGATTTACCTAATATTTTAATATTACATCATTAATATTTATTATAATATTATTTAATTCATGGTGAAATAAAATATGCTCTTGTGTGATCCACTATCATATTATAAAATAATAAAACACAGACTCTCAAATATTATGATGTATGGACCACATTTCCCAAATTCTCTTTTTGACAAGGTATTTGACCATAAACCAAAAAAATAATCCTATTTGTGGATAAATGTATATATTGATGTATTAGTTGTCAAAAAAACCCCTACACATTTTTACATTATGGCATTCACATACCATAATTTTAATCATACACTACAACATAACATGATACCATCAAATATGTTGGGTTGAATGTTTCTACCGGTTTCATATTGTCTTCCTCGATCCGTAGTCAACCTTTGAATCACATTTACCCACACATATAAACATCCAGAATAGGAAAAAGGGTATGTTAGCAAATTATATTCCCATAATATATTTATCATTAAATAACCCAAATACTTGTTCCATCACATCCTTCTTATCATAAAATAACTACTTCCCAATCATTCGTTGGACGAATCACTTACCAACCCTTACTAAATCATGGAGTATTTTCTAATAACACACTCAAAACATTCATAATTATTTAAATAAATTATCCAATACCAAAATAAACTATATAAAAAACTAAAATAGTTAATTCCTATTGGTTGGAGTTATCTATCATATGAATCACCTAATTGGTCACCCTAATTCAAGGAAACCTGATAAGATAATGGTACCATACCCATATTTCATCCTAGAATTAACAAATTTCAACCATCACACATCATCACCCACACCATATTGATCCCCAATATCATCACATATCACACCAAATTAACATACCACTTGTAGAATTGTGTTGTTCTACTTATCACGTTGGTACATCATGCACTAATACTAGTAAATGAAAAAAACCGGTGCTGAAGCACCATAGATAATTTCTCCATGATAAAATTCAACAAAATCATTACAAACACTATCTCATAAAAATATATATAACCAACAATATTGATCATTATACATTTAAAATACATAATGAAACCTTAACATATGAAATATATATTTATTATTTTACCTAATAGATATATAATGTAATTGCTTATAATAATTCTTAAATATTCATTATAAATAATATTCATAGATGATGACCTTATTGAAATATCATTCATAACAACCATCATCATTACCTAGGTAATGGAAGCCTAAGAATGCTTGTTCATAGATTTTTCATTAGTGATTAAGATAGTTATTTGTATAGATCATAGAAATTGAAAATATGAGGGAATTATTGGTATGATAAGGTAATTGAGGTATAAGAACATAATAAAATGAAACCATACCCAAGAAAACATGAATCATAAATATTGAATCCTAACATAAAAATTTCAAAATAACCTACATAATATACAATATGAATTTCAAATAATGATGAAAATTTATTAAGATACGAAACATAAAATAGAAATATTGTACACCAAATAAATTTTAAATTACAATTCAAACCATATATAATAATAGTGATAAATTTAATATGTCAACCATTAGTTCCAAAACCGTTATGATATAGTGGACAAAGTTCATTCAAATAGTAAATTGGGTTCAATCCACAATTCCACAAATAATTTTAATTACGTTCAACATATAGTCACCTAAAGGTAATATCGAGAGATATAAATCCATAAATAATACATTGTATGGATATATAATTTTTTACCCACCCATCATATAATCTAATACCAAACATATGTGTACCACATGATTATTAAAATAAATCTAATTCTAAAATAGAATAATTATCCATTCTGAATGTAAATAGTTTTATAAGAATAATTAATATTGAATAATAATTAATCATTAATGGAAATTAATTGGATGATTATATTGATAAATATTTCATGTGAATCATATAAAATGTCAATGGATTTTTAAATTTTTCAAAAAAATCTAAAATTTCAAGAAAACTATTTTTAAAAATAAGATGAAATATGATTTATATTTTATATAATTTATATGGCATATATAATAATAAATAAAAAATAAATATAGAATAAAAAATAATTGATTTAATGAATATTGATAATTTAGAAAGGTAGATTAACAAATTAAGCGATAAAACAATTTTATTAATGTTTCTGTAAAAAATGACATATTATATTCGATTAAAATAGTTGTAAAAAGTTCATATTAAATATATAATTACATTTATAATAAAATAATTAGTGATAAGAATATATAATAATCACTACAATAAAATGATTCATGATACAAATTAGGTTTTCTGATCCGATAGATATACAAGCTTCCATTAAGTGGAATTGTGAACTATAGAGAGGTGAAATAGTACAATGAAATTAATATAAAAAATTTTAAAAGAGGAAAAAAATGAAATGTATTTTATAATGAATTGTCATACTATTTTACGAAATAGTAATTTATAAAATGAGGATATTTTTATCATTGTGATAATGGGAAAAACCCTTATAGATTCCATAAAATTTTTAAATAAGCTTTCAAATTAAAATCATAATATTGATTTCTAAATTTCATAGAATTTAATAAAAAATTATAAAAGAATACATTGGGTAGTGTATACATGAAAAACATGTGTGGTGAATTTTGAGAATTTATTAATAAACGAAATTATATGAGAAACATTAAATATTTCATATTTTAGGATTTATTAATAAATAAAAAATGGTATTATGAAATTTATATTAATATTTATAAGAACATAACAGGAGGAATAATATAATTGAATCAAAATGTGGAATATAAAAAACCTAGAAGAATGATGTTCAAGAAGATTTATTAAAACCCATTTAAAATAAATTGTTATTATAATGACCATTAACGTGTATTTCAGCTTACTAGAACATGCACTAACCTCCAATATAATAAACACATGGTAATTGATAATTATTTTAAAACAGTATTCATGTATCTTATGTTTATTATTTTTTTAAATAAATTAATTTAAATTAGTAAGGGTGTTTTATAGTTCCAACTATTCATTATATGATTTGGTTTGGAAATATTGATGATCATTCCAAGACCATTAGATCATTATCTGTAGTATATTGCAAATTTATGAAATATATATATATATATATATAGTTGGTTATGAATTTAAATACTATTTTAATGGGTGTACCATGTGTGATTATTGAAGATGATATCTATAATGGTATTATTTTGTAATTTTGGTGAAAGTTGAATTGATATAATATTAATAAACATAATTATTATAAAACCATTAAATAAATATAAATTCTAGGTAAATAACTTTTAAAACCCTCCTATATATGTTTTCTTAATGAATTGAGTGCCCGAATGTTTATCCATAGTCTCTTCACAGTTTATTTCCTGTGTCATGGAAATGGTTCTCTTCGTTGTTCATTTTTACCATATAGTTTTTCCTCAAGATTAGATGTTTTGATCATTTAGGTGGTCCTAATGGTTGACCCTTTTGATCATGTATTTGGTGAATATGGCCATTCATTATTGAAATACAGTTTGACCTCAAGATCAGTACTTTTTGTTATATGATCTGCCCTTGAGGGTTTTTTAATCATATTAGTATTGGTAGTTATTTATTTGAGTCATACATCCAGGCTTCAAGGATATTTATTTTGGCTATGCTGTTAATCCTTCACAGTTAGTGGTATTATTCAAATCGTCCTTCCACATGATCAATAATTATTTTCAGGGGGTTGCCTCCATTGACTATCATTACGGTTATGTGTTTGGTCCTCATAGTCATTATTTTGTTAATCAACTCTGTACTTCATAGATAGTTATTTTGGAAATGTGATTTTTCCTTCAGGTTCAATAATTTTGGCCATGGGTCTATTCTATATAGATAGTTAATTCCTTCCAAATAAATTATGAATGTTCGTGTTTTACCCATATTGACCCATAATGATGTAAAACCAAGTATTTTACTTAAATATGATTTTTTAAATGTAATATAAGGAATATAAAAAGATAAAACATGTTTTGAAAACAAATAAAATAAATATATTTAATCATAAAAGTTCATAATTAAATGGATTTTTAAATTAATTGTATCATTAGAATTAAATGGGGGAATAATTAATTGTGGAATAAAAAAGGAATGTTCAATGATGTTTTTAGAATGACACAAAATAGATGTCTCAATTGATACAAAATAAAAGATTCATTTTATTGTTCTTTTTTATATTTCTACTCTTGAGGCAAGGTGATCCTCACCTTACTCATAGACATTTCAACCCTTCTTCATTTGGTATGAGTTATTCCATAGAAATATTTCCTATGTATCACTCTATATTTTGGTGCACTTATATCATAATGATTCATTATCTTGATGTTGGGGATCTGTTACATCTCATATATATTATACTCAAGTTTGATAAAATAATGAATTGTTATCTTTTTATAATTGAGATTGATTAACCATAAAAAATATTTCCATTACATGGAAGATGTTTATTTCACAATCATAGATGTCGTATTTGATGATTAAATAAATATAATTTAATATTGAATAATATAAAAATATATATGTTAATTTTATTATTTGATGTGTTTAAAAATATTTTTATATCACATTTTATAGTAATTAATTTTATAAATTAATTTCATTTTATATGGTATTAATATTATTCAATAAATTATCAAATATGGATGAAAATAATAACCACATTCGGTATTATTTTTTCCTTGTTACTTTCTTGATAAAAGATTTTAATTATTATGGGTTTTTAAAATATAAATGTCAATTATATATTATTAAACACAATTTATTTTTCATGATGCAGAGTTTCAAAAAATCATTTGATTTATGATGACATGAGATTTTAAGAATTTTTTTACTACACTTTTTCTATTTTTTAGATATAGAGTCTTCTATTTAGTAGGGTTTTGGCAGTTAATTCTAAGTGATTAAATTAATGAAATGGATAATCAAAAAATAATGTTGATTGTATAAATAAAACACTGAAACATTATTATAAATGGTCTCTATAACACATTGAAAATATATGAATATGTAATTATTTCATAAGGAACATCATATGATGTTTTCTAGCTAACATAAGTAGGTTGTATTTTTTGTAAAGAAAATATTTAATAATAAAACAAATATTTCAATATGTATTAAGAATTTTTTTCCACTGTACATTTTTTTGGGGCGATTTATCCCCTATTTTTGGTGGAAAAAATAACCATATTATCTCTATAGAAATTTATCCATTACATGTAACACCCCAAGTTTTATAAATTAATTGTTTTCAAATGATTTAAATTTCCAGGATGGATTTTAGTGCACTCTAATTCATGTTAATTATTATTTATACATAATACCATATTATGATTTCAATACAGACTACACATAGATTAAATGTTTTTACACACAACACTATGTTTTTCTTATGTTACAAACAATGTTGTGTTCATTCAATATCTTGTGTTACACAGAAGCCCGTGTTTTACTAAACTATAATTTACTATTAATATTTTTATTAAAATATTATTATTGTTACCACCAATCTATTGGAACATAAGATAAATATTAAATTATATATATTGTCAAAATACAGTTCTCACATCTATATAAATTAAAACATTTAGTCATAAAATAGTTATAAAAGAATGTAATCTCTATTTAAAATTTAAGAAATTCTTTCTCTCAGAAAACTATGTTTCAATGTAAATTCAAACTTTTTCACAATAAATTAAAAAATTTTGTAAAACTTTTTATATAATTTTGATATATTATATATTCAAAAATAATTTCCACACTCATCCAATAGATTTGGCTAGCATTAGATAATAATATATCCAATTTTATGATTTAAAATATGTATTTTTCCAGAATAAAATTCTATCCACATGTAATGAAGAAGCTATATTAAATATAATTTTACATTTTTCACTTTTTTAATTGAAAAATAAAATCATTATAGAATTTATAATTTCAAAATTTACTTTGGGTGAATTTTTGGTACTTTTCAAAAAACATTCATTTTTTGACGAATAGTGAAAACACTGAATTTTAATCAACAACTATTTTTTCCTATAATTTGTTTATATAGAAAATTTATATTTTAAATTTAATTAAAGGTAGTATATGTTCAATTATTGAAAAATAATTAAAATTTTGTTCATTTTAATCAGTACTACATTTAACTTCGATATAAAATCATTTCAATTATTTGAACTTTTTTCATTAAAAACAAGAAGCTAGATTACATTTACAGTATTAATTTTAAATTAAATTAGTCCAATTTTGGGATTAGAATATGAAAAAATGGATTCCATATTTAGAATAAAAATTATTTATAATTTCTAATATGGCATGGTATTTTTTAAAAAATATATCAGTGAATGAAATTAAAATAAATTTATTTTATTAAGTAAACAATGAGTTTACATAATGGTTATTCTTCAAACATAAAGAGAAAAATGAATT
Organism: Viscum album; assembly: GCA_963277665.1. Classification (NCBI taxonomy): domain Eukaryota; kingdom Viridiplantae; phylum Streptophyta; class Magnoliopsida; order Santalales; family Viscaceae; genus Viscum; species Viscum album. The sequence goes on from OY728154.1 coordinate 25,295,900, forward strand.
TGAAATTTTTTATAAAATACATTTTCATCCCATATTTTTACAATTTCACATATTTTATAAAAAATGGAAAATTATAATATACAAATGATGTAATGGAGTCCCTATAATACTGCATATTGTTTTGTATTTACAAGAATGTCACTCTTCCTCTAATATCAAAGGGCACTCAACTGTAAAAACAATTTAAACGTCTAAACCACTTTTTAAAGTAAAATTCATTCCCAAATAATCCATTATATCACCCTATATCAATATAAAATCAACAAATTGTGCATAAATCCATCCAATGAAGTCCTTTGGTGTAATCAAAAAGGATTTACTAAAAGAATATGTAACATTATTATATGGCCAATTTTGATTTATTTAGAGATTAAATTATTAAATTCATCTAATTAAATGAATTTATTATAACCTATGTATCCTAAATACACCTATATATTTTAATTTTAAATTTATTACCTACAAATGCATTCATATCCATCAACGTAGACATTGAATCCCAGTTCATGTTTCTAGAGGACTACCGCCTTAGAAACTGATGTTATACGTTCTTCCATTACCACCTCTGAAGGCTAGGAATAATGAAATACATAATCCTTTTATTTGATTAATATTATATTTATGATTTATTTATTTATTTAGATTTATTATAAATAACTATATTAATGCTTTCAATTTTATGGGAATATTATATCTTCATCTGTGCATGTGAAGACTATCACCTCCCCTAGGGATGTTAATTGTTCATGGTTTACATAGAATGTATTAAGGATTAGATTAATAAAAATATCACATATATATATATGAAATAATAATTATTTTTTAAATATTATATGTCTACTTATATCATTTACATTTCCATTTTTAAAAATATAGTAAGAAAATGGAAACAATATTCATGTCTATGTATGACATACTATGAGCATGAATGATGTATTCCATTTCTTATTTAAATATTTTATATATTATTATAAAAATTATATAAAAAATATATATTATATTTATATAATTTTATAATTTCTCGAAATAATTAAATCATGATCTATGTAAATGGAAAAATAATGACAAGTAAAAACCTATGCAAAATGCAATGTGCTTGTTACTAAATATATAGCTTCTTCAAATAAATCTATATAATCAATGAATATATAGCCAAATGTAAATAATGTTTTTTATTATATATATTATTATGATTATGTTATAGATATATAATAATATTATATTTGTTATGAATGTAATTTTAATATGTGCTTTGAGATTCATGACTTAAGGTAAGGGGATTTCTACAATCAGTTTTATTTCTGTGAAACATATACCATATTCACAAATAATTTCTATTGTGTGGGGTATATAATTTCTATAAAGGTATTATAGTTTTTCCTAAAATTTATTTGAATCTATATATCCATTTAATGATCTCTATTTTATGTTGTTTATGGTTTAATAGTCAACAAATTTTCAATATTAGTTTGTTTCAATTGGCCTTTTTTGGACACATGTTATGTTATGCTGTAATATTATTTTATGTGAAACATATATTGAACATTGAATTTTTTATCATGAAAATAATTAATTATATTATAACTAAATATTAATTAAATTTTATCCTTCATTTTATATCATGAGTCTATGTTACCAAAGTAGTAATAGTTTATTGGTACAATTTCATCGTTTATTAGGATTACCTACGAATGTGTATCCAGTGGTAAAATATTATGATATTTATCTCCTGAAAGAATAATAATTTTAAAATCATATGGTTATTAATGATATCATAATTTAATGTTAATGTTTTATACAGTTTGGTACATAAGATGAAAAAGAAAATGTTTTTAAGAAAATATGACCATATTTTTCTCATCAGTCGAAAGTTTTTTTTCCTGATAAATCCTTGTTTTCTAAATGTGTATATAAAATTAATTTATATGATTTGAATGATATTTATATACTGATTATTTACCATTTTAATAAATATAAATTCATAAGTAATATTATTTTTTGTTTCTATCCAACTTACTTTTCTAATCTCTTACGGTGCTAAAGAAAGGTTCAACACGTACACATTTACTCAATGCCATGACAGTAATTTAGTAGATGGTTACATTGAAATTTTACAATGTTATTTTTAAAGAAAAAAATATCATAATATCTTTTATATTGATTTTTTAATGTAACTAAAAAAGTAAAATGTATTCAAAAAATTATGATTAAAAATGTTTTAAAATATTTTTAATGATTACATTGTATATTTTCACATTGTTTTTTCAACGAAAAATAAATCAATGATTTAAAATATTAAATTATATTATTTTCTATATATTTGAAATGAAAAATATTCTAAAAACTTTGTTTCCAAAATAATAAATGATATTTTCTTCATTAATTTGTTAAAATTATTTTAAATTCCTAATTTAGATTTTTTTGATATATAGTTTTGGAGAACATGATATAAAGTATTTCTGATTATCGATTGTAAGTTTTCAAGGATATTTTCAAATAAATATTTGCGGGAATGATTTTTATTTTTCTATTTTTTCAATGTTTAAAGGATATTTTCATTATAAAATTATTTATATCTTACATCACATTTCATCAAATTGGTTTGAAAGAATATGATATTGAAAATGTTATTTGTTTTAAAATTTATTTTAAATGTATCGTTCGTTTCCATTAATAAATTCTCTAAGTGATACTTCCAAATCCTTGTGCATATAATATAAATAATTTGATATATTTTATGCTTTATTAGGGATATCATCCAAAGAAGGAAAATATATTATATATTTAAATGGTTTATTTTTAGGATGAAAAGTATTTTATGAAACTAGTTTTCCATCATTGGTTTATATAATGATAAATTACATATGAAACCCTCTTCATTTCATGGGTTATTTTATGATTAAATGATTATGAGACCTATTTATTTTCCATATTTTAGGATATGATTAAATTTTTATGATACCCATTTCATATAATGAGGTATAATATGATTTTTATGAAACCTATCTCTTCATATTATTCATATCATGATGAATTTATTATTATCTTACGACGCACATATGTATGATTTAATTATGTAATGGGTGAGACAAGTATCCCCCTCTAAACAAGTTGTCAAATTTTTATATATAATGATATATATATGGATGAAATGGAGTGTAAACCTAGTTCATATAGGTACTATGTCAACTAATATGGTATTTGGTGTAAACTGTGATTAGAAAGATGGATCCGAAGAAAACATTGACTAATAATATGGTCTTCTGATTGATACATGAAATCCAAGATGGTTTTGGGAGTGAACACATTCTACAATAATGAATGCTCTATGACATTTGACGGTATTGTGTCCCACCTAGTAGGTGTATCCCCCATGAGGTTCTTGAATAATATTAAGTATAATCATTAACATATAGTGAATTATTTCATATAATTATTTCCATACCATAATTTACTATCTTATTTCTTATCTTATTATTTCATGTATTATACTCTTTATTATTTTATGATTCAAGTCTTATGACATTCATAGTCATATTACATGACCTATGATTATGAACATGGATAAGTATGCTCTTATATTCAAATGTTATTCACATACCCTTATACTCATGTTATACTTACATATCTCAATTATTTACCCAATTAGAGAATATAAACTCAACCATTATTATGTTCAATATCTATAGGTTAGAGAGAACAGTTTCAAGTAGGATTAATAATTTAGAATATCTTGGATGAAAACATTGAATATTTTCACTTGGATAGAAGATTGGTTTCCATGTTCCTAAAGACACTAAACTATTTCAGACCTCTGGAATGTAACATTTTAATGTGATGAATATTCATCTAAACTGTTGTGATATACATTAATAATAAACTAATGAATCTATAGTTTGTATCAATGGAATTATTTTGTCATCTTTTAGAAAATATCATGAGACAACTTTAGTGAGATCCCGGGGGATATTTTAATGTATATTTCTAGGTATGTTTCTTATGCTAATTCTATTGATGGGTCAATGTTTAGGAAAATGTCTTATAATTTTATTAAATATTTGACATAGTGGATTCCATGAAATTAAAAACATGTATTGTTACAATATGTGGGTATCTTTAAGGAATGAGAAGACGGTTTGATTGGGTAAAAGAAGGTAAAAATGTATTTAACTTTAATAGGGAAATGATAAAATATAAAATAACATAGTTTTTGGGAATATTGGCATCTCGATTGTATTTTAAAATGTTGAATATTTTATATTTTTAAAGTATGTAAATTATGAAAATTAATGTCTTAGAGGTAAATCTCATGAATAAAATCATTAATTTTGTAAGAGTAATGGATCTGGTGATGATGATGAAGAATAAATATATGAAACAAGAATGGTATGTACAATTATAATAGTATAGTTTTTAATAATTATTAAATTGAGGTTTATAAAAAAAATACTTTATTTTTTCAAATTTTAGGAAAGGGGTATTATCGAGTAATATGAAAAAACCTAAAAAATGGTTATATAAATAAGTTGGATAATTGAAGTGTTTATGTATGTGGATTCAATAATTATGTTATATAATTTGATGAAATATCATGATTTTTCATATTATGTTATCTAGTAAGAGTTTAAAAGAATACGTTTTATGGTTTTGATGGACATGAAAAGTGATTTAATGGAAATGTAATTTTATGATTACAATAAGGTACCCCATGATAAGATTAAAATAGAATAAAAATTATAGATAATGAGATAATTGATTTGTATAAAGAAAATTAGATAGTGTTGATGATGTAAGAACTCTTAAAATATTATTTTTAAATTGTGGTTTATGGTATCATATATAGAGTTTGTGATATTTTTTCTATTTATGGAATATATCCAATAAATTTTGGAATAATATAGATTTTGTTTTCAATAATATTTATTGTGATTCAGGTTATTTATGAAATTCAAGAGAATACCTGATACAAGTATTATTGGGAAAAAATCCCCCATGGCATCATTGAAGCATTTTTTAGGTGATTATGTTTGTTGAAATAGTGGGCCTCCATGTTTTGTTTGTTGAAAAGGGAGACAGTGGTGTATGAGTGTGTTGACAAAGGTGGATTAAATGGTTAATTTTTGGGTTCAAGGGATTTTTTCAGCAATCCATGATTGATTGAAGAACCTTGACAAAGGAATGGACAATTTGGAGGTGGTACAAAATGAGCAGATACAGGGTGGCGTTGTTTCCCAGTGTTTGCAATAATTTTTGGCCTCAAAATCGGGAAATGGAGAGATGAGTTAATTGAAAAAGGGAGGAGTGAGACAAATAAAAGTGGTGAAAAAAATAACGTGTTAATAAAAAAATTTGCGTGGTGCATGAAAAATATAGTGCCGCGTAAAGAATCAGAGAGTTGCGTGAAATATCAATGCAATGTGCGGAAAAATAAAGTACTGTGTAAAATATTAGCATGGTGCGCGAAATATCAGTGTGTTGTGTGAAATAGAGGATTGGAATTTTTCACGCAAGAGGTGTTTCAGGATCAGAAGCTTGTAAATTGGAAAATGTATGAGGTGTGAGAAAAATTGGAGCAGTGTGCGAAAAACTATGCTGTATGGTAGATGTTTTTTTTGCGCTTGAAGTGAATTACGCGCTCAAGGACGGTTTTTCACCCGGGGTCTATTTTTCCAATAAATATAAATTGACCCCCTCATTCGAGGAGGGATAAAGACATAGAGAGTACCTGAGATCTGGTATGTAAAATTGAAGTGGAAAAGTGACTTGCGAGAAAACAACATGTTTGTGCTTAAAAACAGTTGTGCGTAAAATTATTCATTCCACATAAAATGGTTGTTGTGAAAAATGGGATTTCACGAAAAAGCAGAAAAATACTTGGAAGGCAGTGTAGAGGTTGTGCAAAAAATTTGGGGGTGGCACGTAAATGAGGAGTTGCGTAAAAATTGTATTTCATCCAATGAAAGAGAATTGCGCATAAGGTGTTGTAAGGGCTGCACGTAAAAATTGTGGTTTCCCGGTACATGCGGTGCAAAGTGAGATTCATCTGTTGGTTAAAGTTGAATGTAAACAGAGCATCTATCAACAATTAAAGATTTATATTTCATTAGGGATAATGAAGTGACCTACACGCCTATGAAGTGTGAGTGGATCTTCTGAATAAGCAGTGATCACACTTCAGTTTAGAGAGTAGTGATATTTCATATTATGAGTGGTTATAAACCTGGAGGGATTGTGAGTCTACTTAGAACTTATAAACAATAGTGCACTTACAGTGGATTTGGTACGTTGGCACATTGCTGGTGTATGCTCTTTGGATGTAGCCCAATGAGGGTGAACTAAGTAAACTTTTTTGTGTCATGTGAATTCTTTAATTTGTGTATATACTTTTCTAGGGGAATGGGAGAGAAAATAGTTTTTCTTAACAGTGAAACAAGACCAAAAAAGGTAATTATTGTAATCTGACATACCCTGATTCACCCCCTTTTTGGGTATCTAACCTAGTCGACCTAACAGGTATTCATATGATTAATATGTGACACTGAAGAGATACATTAATATATATGGGATTTCAATGTAAAGATGATTTTGATATATTTAATGAACATTATTCGAAACATTAAAATATTAATTAATTGGAAGGTTTATATAGAATAAAATTTATGGAATGGTTTTATTTGAACATTTGATGGGGTTTTAGAGATTATCATTTAATTCACTATATATGGAATTATGCATATTTAATATCTTCTATTACCCATTTTGGGTTACCTGATTCATGGGGATATATTGAATTACTTATCGGCCTATCTATTGGTCGTATGATCCATTAGTGATTCAGGGATAAAAAACCTTCATTTAATGTAGGAAGAGATGAAGTGGTGGTTGATCAAGGCCCAAGAAATTGTTGATATTTTGTATAGGGAAGGGAATGAAACCATGTAAGTATATCTTCTTAAGTAAATTATTCAACTTATGGAAAATGGTATTCAAATTAATTTTTTTAACATTATCATCATTTTGTAGGATATCATTAAACTTTTTCAAGACACTTTTGTTAATGTATTTGTGATCTTTATATTTTTCTGGTACATGTTCACTATCACTATTCATCATTACTAGATACTTATATATCTTTTCCATGCCACTTTTTTCACTTTTACCTTATTTTCTCTGACATGGAATTATATTTAGAAGTTACTATAGGAAAATATTAAGTTCACAACATTCATTTTTTAACATGTTTTAGAATTAATTTATTTTATGATGTGGGATTATATGGATGGAAAATTCATGAATTAAAAAATTTATTACCTAGATTAATTTATTGGTATAAATTTATTTTAAGATAAAGTAGGGGGTAGAATGTAACACATTTTGTTTTATGAAAAAATATTTTTCAAATTAATTTATTTTATTTTATGGGTTTCATTGCATGCTTCACCATATTATGATTTCTTTATATGATACAAAAAGTTATTATCTCACTACATTGAATACAATGATTAATATTTGGAACATTACACACATTGTTTGGCTTATGTTACACAAATGTTTGAGTTCAATTGGTATCATTTGTTACACGTAAGACCTAGTTTTTCCAAATTTTCAATATACTATTAATATTGTTTTTGATATATGATTAAAGAGACCACCTAGATGGTGGAATTAACATCAAGAATAAGATTAAATAAAATTGTAAATTATGGTTCACCTATGTATATAAAATTAATCAATTGGTTACCAATTAGTTAGAAAAAAATATATGAACTATTTGAAAATAAATAAATTCCATTTCCAAGAAAAATATTTTTCTATTTGAAACATGTTTTATCTAAGTAAATTTAAAAAAATCAGTTTTTGATTTTCTAATTAGATTTCTATATTATATATTAAATCATTTGTTTTTCACCCATAAAATATATTTGATTGGAATAAGATTGTAATAAATTTAATTTTATGATTAAAAATTTATATTTTTCTAATAGATAATTTTACTGTCATATAATGGAATATCAAATTTATATATTTCTATGAAACATTTACAATATTTATTTTTAAAATAGGATTTATTTTTAATTAAGAATATTTAAATTATCATTGTGTTAATTATTGGTACTTTTCTAAGAAGAATCATTTGTTATGTATCGTGAAAAACAATTAATTTTAATTGTAATCTTTAATTAATCTAATTGGTTGATATAGATAAACTATTTTTTAAATTTGGTTTAATAAATAATAAATTTAATAATTCACTAATAAATCCAATTTATCTCATTATATCCAATGATACTTTTTAATTTTATATAAAAACAATTCAGATATTTGAATATTTTTACTTTAAATTCTTGTTGTTACTTACCATCAGAAAGATAAATTTTAAATTAAATTTTAATAATTTTATGATTATATTTTGGAAAAATGGATTTTATAATTTTATTAAAAATGATATTTAATTTATATTATTCATAACTAATATTTATACCAATAATATTAGTGAATGGAATTAAACATGATTGGTTCACTCTACACATGGAATGTATTAAGGATTGGTTCAACGAATTATATGATATATTTGAAATAATAAATATATTTTAATTATAATACATATATATATATCTCATTTATTCTTCTATCTCTAATAATAGGGCATAGAAAATATAAACAATGTTCATGCAAACGTATGGCCTACCATCACAATGAATGGTGATTTTTATTTCACATTTATATATTATATAAGTTATTATAAGTAAATATATACTAAATATATACAGTATTTAAATAAATATTAATATTATTTAAATATTAAAATCAGGATATAGGTAATAGGAAACATAATTATGACTTAAAACATGTATGAAAACAAATTGGTTATTACCTGAAAGATAAATTTATCATGGAATTTTTAATAAATAGATAATTTAAATTCATAATTTAATAATACATGATATTATGTATATGAATATGGTTTTTTGAAATATTTATAAAATAATTATATTTGTTATAAATTTTTTTTAAAAATAGACTAAGAGAGTCGTGACTTTTGTTTAGGGGTTTTCTCGTCCAACTTTTATTTTTATGAGACTTATGCCATATTCACCAGATGTTTATTTTTTTCTGTATAATAATATAATTAATTTATTATATTACTATTATTCATAAAATTATTGGTATTTAAATAACTATTTTTTATCTCTATTTAATGGGTTTGTGGTTTAAATGATTCCAAATTCTTAAGGTGCTTTTTTCTTAATTTTCATTCTTTGAAAACAATTTTATGTTGTGAACCTATATATTTTATATGGTTTATGTACTTCCCATTGAAATTATTTTTCATGTATTTAATTTTTTAATGATACTTTAGTCCTATTTAAAACTTATTATTCCATGGGTATTATGAATCAATGTTACCAAATTGGAAATATTTTGATGTTATAATCACATCATTTATCAGGATTATTTACAATTATGCTTCAAATAATGGAATAAAATGATCCATATCTCTATAAATCTTATGAATTTTATGATAATATGGTTATTCTTGATATATTCATGTAATGGTACAATTATATACACATTGGTTCTTCATATTATTAGAAAATAACTTTTTTGAAAACTTTACATTATGCCTCTCTTCAGCAAAAATCTATCTTCTTCCAAAAATATGGTTTCTAATTTTTTTTCAAAAAGTTAGCAATATTATTTTTAAAATCCATTAATACCTATTTTTTATATTTCAAATTAAATAATTTTGTTAAAAGGATTATTTTTCCCATTTTATTGTTGAGAAACATTTTTAAACTCTTTTCTTTTAAAATGAATGTTTTGTATGTGTGGATTTACTCACCGTTATGACTTTAATATCCTTTATGTTTCCTTTGAAATTATATATCCTTATTTTTATAGAATTTGTTTCCTAATGGTCTACATATTCTTTTTTAATAATAATTTCAATGAAAAAAATTTTCAAATATATTTTGTTTTTAAATTTTTTTAACTTATTAAAAAATACTCCCTTATATGTTTTCAAAGGTTATGTTCATATGAAAGTATTAAATTGATTTCAAAGCTTACTTTATATGTTTTAAAAAAACATTTTCAAATAAAATGGACATCAAAATAATTTATGATTTATTAATTTTCATTTAAAGTAAGAAAGTATATTTTCATAAAGAAATGGTTTAAATTATTTTTGAAACATAAAAATATGTTTTGAAAACATATTTTCATGGAATAATATTAAAATGATTTAAATGCATCCGTAATATGTTTTCAAATATATTTTGAATGAAATATATTATCAAAATGTTTTATAAATATTTTTTTCAAATACGAAATGATATTTTCCACATAAAATGTTTCAAATATTTTTTTATATGAATTTAAATTAGATTTAATGAAAATGGTATCGAAAATTATATATATCATAAAAATGGATTTTCAACAAATGGTAATTTTTTATTAAGAAATGCTCCATATGATATTTCAAAATACATCTCCATCTATGACAGAAGCCTTTGATATATATTATGATTTATTGAGGATATGATCTAAGGACCCCATTATTATTATTTTTTTGATGGTTTATGTATTCGATTAAAAGTTATTTATTAAAAAAACTGCACTTCCTCGTGCTATAAAATGATAAAAAAGATATCAAAACCAAATTATTCCCCTATTTATTCTTATTTCAAACGAATATAAAACCTATCTATTTTATAGAGGTTGTGATATGATGAATTTTTTATGATACCCACTTCATTTCATGGGTTATGATATGTTGTTTTAAAACCCATCTATTTTTTTGGGTAAAAATGACGAAGTTTTCATTAACATAAAGATCAAGTTTGTTGGATTTAATTTTTTGATAGGTGGGAGTTTTATCTCCCTTAAATGCATTTGTTAATGATTTATATCTAATGAGGAATACAATATGATATTGGAAGTGAACCCAGAAAAGTAGATTACACATTCCACTAAAATGGCATTTGTAGTAAACCTTGACAAAAAAGATGGTCTTGGAATCATCCTGGAGTAATAATATAGTCTTTAGACTGAACCTTTACTATCCAGATGGTTTGGGGAGTCAACCCATTCCACAATATGGAATGTGATTCAACTTTTGATGGTGGTGTATCCCACTAAGTAGTTGTATCACCCATGAAGTGACTTAATATGTTTTTTTAAATTGTATATGACTTATAAGAAATGATGGTGAATGATTATTTTAATTCCACAATTTAATGCCTTATTACAATGTTCTGAATTCATTTCTTATGATCTTGTTTTCTTTATGATTCATTTTTTAAGAACCTACAAATCTTATGAGATGACTTATGATTATGATATTTGATATGCGGGGTATGATATTCAAATGTTATTTTAATGTTCTCATAACCATATTCTAATGTTATTCATACATATCATATTTAATTACAACTATTGTGTACCTAAGATCACTATTTATAATGATTCCTTTCCCAAGGATTTGAAATAATGTTTTTAATTTTTGAGTACTACATGGGAAGATATTTGAGTAAAATATTGAAAATATTTACAAAAGTTATAATATTGTGTTCCATGTTTCTAAATACACTATATAATTACAGTCCTCAGGCATATATCTCTGTAATATGCTAAATATTCTTCAAAAAATGATGTAATATTAATTTATGTTATGCATGAGTTTCTATTGTCAATATTGATGGAATTGATCAGTCCACATTTAAAAACTATTATTTTAGTACTTTAGTTATATCCATTGGAATACTTAAATTGATATTTCTATGGATATATTTATGGAAATATCTAAGGATATCATTAAGGATATGTCTAAAGATGAGTCAAAGTTTAGGAATGTTTCCAGGTTTTTGGTAAAAGATTGAGATAGTGGTATCTATGAAATTATATCCTTTTTAGACACTTCAATTTTATGTCTTAGAGGAATAAAAATATTTTTTTATTATTAAAAATAATTATATGAATAAAGTTAATTAAAATGGAAAATGAAAAATGTGTAGTTTATCGAATGTATAGGGATATTAGTCTCCATTTTTTATCAATAGATGAATGTTTTCTGTGTAACAATTATTTCAATTATGAAAATAAATATCATAGGTGAAATTTCATGAATGAAAATAGAAAATTTATTAGAATAATTGTTTTTTTTGGAAGATGAGGAAACTGAGAACAACACATTATAGGTATATAATATTCTATTAATATTTCTTATAATAATAATGAAATGTAATTTTATGAATGATAATACATGATTCATATTTTATTTTTTTAATAAAGGGTTATTAAAGTATAATATGATAATGCCTTGTTAATGTTTTAAGAATGTGGTTAGATAATTGAAGTGATTATGTATTTCGATCCAAGAATTATGTTATATGATTTGTGAAATATATACATATTATTCAGTTTATGCTTTTCACTAAATATTTAAAATAATGTGTTGAATTGTTTTTATGGACTAGATATGTGATTTATTGAAATAGAAATATTTTTATTATTGTAATATACCACTTTATAAGTTCGAAATATTTAATGATGTGTTGATAAAGAGATGATTTATTTTCATTAAGTAAATTGGATATCATATATGACCTATCACCTATTAAAAGATTTTTTAAAATGTTTTTATGATATTATGGATGTATTTTATAAAATTTTCTATTCAATGAATATATTATATAATAATTGGAATTCTAAAAAATTTATTTTTTCAATAAGTATTTATTGTTATTTAGGACACTATTATATTTCATTAGAATACCTGATGAAGGAATTCAGATTTTTTTATGTGATAATCATGAGTGAATTTTAGATATATAAGAAATAAAGGTTAACTGATTTTGAGAAATTAAATAAGCATATTTTTAATGATTTCAACTATAATCTTTGGTAATAGTTATATGTAATCCTTTTTCTGGAATGGTTTGAGTTGATATAGGGATGAGGTCTTTTATATTAACATAAAAAATCACTATATGAAAATTTATTCATATTGTATAACATGTGATAACTTTTTTTATTGATTATACATGAAGATAGATGGAATGAAATATCATCAATATGTGGTTGGTATGATCTATTGGTGCTTTATGAATAACAAATTAACCCTCATTTCACGGAGTAACAGATGAAGTTGAAATTGATCAAGGAACAACTAATGGGTGATATTGTTCTCATTAAAGGTAATGAAATAAAGTAAGTATATCATCTCTAGAATATTATTCATTATTACGATAAGGGTCTTTAAATTAAATTTTCTCTCATTACCATCATTTTTTATAATATAAATCACTTATTTCAATTATATTTGGTTTGTGGATTTGTGATCTTCCAAATCCTCTTAAACATGTTATATATCACCCTATATCATAACAATATAGTTATATTTCTCTAAGAAAACCATGTTTTCACTTTCCACATATGTTCTCTTATTTGGAAAACTATTTATGTGTTACTTTGGTTAACTTTTTGGTTCCTATCATTTATTTTTAAATGATATTTTAGAATAAATATTTATACGATGTGGGTTTCGATGAAATGAACATTCATTTGACAAAATGTTTACGAAAAATTATAATTTAAAAGGTAAAATTAATTTTAGGTTAGGTAGAATGTAATAAACCTTATTTTATGAATTAATTTTATGGAATGGTTTGAATATCTTTCATAGATTACATTTCATACATCATCATGTTATGTTTTCTTTATAAGAACCACAATGTTATTCTTTCACAACACTATATACATATATTTGGTATTATTACCTAAAATTCTATTTTTTATCTTATAATTTATTTTGGGTTTGATGGGAGATTTCGTTACAAGAATGACCATGTTTTACCGAACTTAAATATACAATTCATATTGTTTTTATCATATTATTAAAGTTAACACCTATCCATTGGAGTGGATTTTATGAATAGTGTTCACCAGTTTTTTAATAAATGGGTCACATATTTATATCAAATTAATACTTTGGTTATTAATTATTTTGAAATGAATGTAATAACTATTTAAAAACAATGTCATTCCATATCTAATAAAACTATTTTTATACGTACAAAGGAATTTAATCTAAATAAATATATCAAACCAAAATTGTAAAATATTTATAAACCAATTCATATATAATATACTCGATAATATTTTGTTACAATAATCTAGTATATTTTATAGGATTTAGATTATAATAAATCCATTTGTTTAAATAAATATTGCATTTTTCTAAAAGGTTATTTTGAAATTATTTAATGGAACACCAATTTTAAAAATAATTTTTAAAAAGTATATATATTTCGTTGAAAAAATAAACATTATTTTTGAAAGTGGAATATAAAATTTAATATTGGGTGACTTTTGTGTACATCTTTTAGCATATACTATTTTTTTAAAAAGTGGAAACATTGAATTTTAATTGAAAAAATTATTTTAATCTAATTTATATATAATGATAAATTATATTTTAAATTGGATTTAAGGTAAAATGATTAAATTAATACTAATAAATCCAATTTAGTTCATTATAATCAATTCTACATTGATATAGGATATAAAAACATTTTAAACTTCAATAATTTTTACTTTATAACCCCGTTGTTACATGTTATCTATAAGAAAAAATTTATTTAATTTTTCCAACTTCTGTGATTATAATGTAGAATAATTGATCCCTTATTTTGAATAATGATAATTTATAATTTCTAGTATACTCAACATGTTTGTTGGAAAGAAATATTACGGAAATTAGTTAAAATAAATTACACAAATTAAGCGAAAAATGAGTTTATATATTGGTTTAAATTTAACCAAAAGGTACAAAACGACCTATATATTTGACCAAAATAAATAATATTCATATAATGAGACCATTTAGACTATTTTTTTATAAAATTTAACATTATTTTATTTACATGATGTCAGGTTGACCTTTCAATAGTGTTTTCCTTTGTAAATTTCAAGCACGTCACTCCCCTTCCATAATAAAAGGATACTCGACCCCCTCACTTATTCACGTCTGTAAAGTCATTTGGATCATTGAAATCAAGAAACAAAAATCTCAAAAATCACTACTATCAACCTAGATGTTCATTTTGGGGATTATGAAAAAAATTATGAGCTTTGGTGAAATCCAAAAGGAGTAACCCAAAGAATATGTACCATTCTTCAATGACCACATTCGAATTATTAAATTCATCACAAATAAAAATCAAATTAATAAATGGTTATATAATAACCACAATGATCTTAATATAGGAATATGTTAGTATGATAAATTTAAAAACCTAAAACTTCCCAAAAATCCATCAAATGGGTTACATAATAATCTTTTGTGTATATGGTAGACTACAGAATTGAGATTCGACGTCGTTAGTTCTTCGATTCACACCACTAATTATCCAGAATAATGATGTATATAGTATTTTAATATGATGTCTATTATATTTAGGGTGAATTTGTACTACTTCAATTATTATAGAATACATACCATCATGTTTTTCATTTTTTTGTTATCCAATCACTTTGTTTATGGAAGTGTAGACTACCGCCTCTTCAAAGTGATGTTATTCGTTCACCCATGACAAGGAATGTATTAAGGAATTGTTTAATAAATATATTTGATAATTATTAAATAAAAATTATAAGATAAAAATTATGTATATATATATAATTAACTTTTAATTATTTAAAAATATTATAAGATTATGGAAATAATTATCATGGGTATCTACGGCCCACCATCTCCACGAATGGTGTATTTCATTTAATATTTTTATCTTTTCTATATTATTATAAATAAATATATAATCAATATATATGATATTTATATAATTTTTCTAATTCTAGGTATAATTATATTATGATCTATGTAAGAGGACTGAGAATAATAAGTTCAAACATGAATGAAAAACAATGTGTTTGTTACCTGAAAAATAACATTAATAATGAATTTTCGATAAAAGGGAAATTTAATGTCTTAAGTAAATAATATGTGGTATTTTACATGTGAATATGGATTTTTAATTATATATAATATTATTATTTTCAATATACATTATTTTTGAACATGTACGACATGATTCCATACTCCAGGTAGGGGGATTTCTAGTAGCACTTTTATTTCATTGATACTTCTGCCATATTAAGCACTTGTATTGTTTGTGTGGTTTATATACTAAACATGAATGTATTAAATGTTTTTCATAATATTATTTATTTTTATTTACATATATATTATATTATATATCATTCATTGGATTAACAGTTTAAATTTTACCAAATCTGTAAGGTAGTTTTGTCTAAATTTTCCTTCGTTGAGGAACATGTTATATTATGAATCTATATTATTTTACAAGGTATATATACAGTAAAATGAGATTTTTCATCATGAATATGAATATTTTAAATATATTTTAAGCATTATTTAATTATATTCTATCTTGGGATAATGATTCAATGTTACGAACATGGTAACTTTTTATTACTAAAATGTCATTATTTATCAAGATTCATTACGATTATGATTAAAATGATGAAATATTATGATCCATATCTATATAACTTGTATAAAATTTATTATATATTTTAAATTCATGATATCTTCATGTAATGGTAAAATAATATACTCTTTGGTAAGTATGATGAATATGAAATTCATTTAAGCAAAAAATTACATTATTTATCTCTTTATTTGGAAATCATGTTTCTCAAAAAACAAAATATTGATTAAAAATATTTGAAAAAATGTTCTATAATTATTTTTAAAATTCATTTTTACCCATGTTTTACATTTTTAACAAAAAATTTCTTTAAATGGAATCTTCTTATTGTTCTCCAATCAATAAACTTTTATAAAATATTATAGTGAAATTGGAATGATTTCCATGTACAGAATTACCAACTATTGTGATAGTCATTTCATCAATGCATCTACTTAATGTTTCATATTTTTTTAGTGAAATTTTAATTTTATATTCCAGTAAATCATTAATTTATTTTTTTTCAAATGAAAATGTTTTTGAAAAATTTATTATGTTTTGAAAAATTTATTAAATTATTTTAAACACTTATTTTGTAGGTTTCATTGTTTATTTTCTATATAAAGGATCTAAACTATTGTAATGCTTTCATATATCTATTTTCAATGTAATTTTCAGTGAAATGTGATTTTAAAAAAATTATGTTTTAATTTTTTTTCAATTTAGAGTGTTTATTTTATGGAATAAGTGCTTTAATTATTTTAAAAAGATATATTATATGTTTAAAAAAGATATATTCAATGAAAGAAATATCAATGATTTTAAAGATTAATTTATATATTTTAAAATATATTTTAAATGAATCTGTGCTTTGATATGTATTTTTTAAAATATTTTTTTCATATGGGAACAAATATTTTCTTAAATAAATGTTTTAAATATTACTTCATAAGTTTTAAAATTGGTTTCAATTAATATGAAAAAGAAATTGTTTTATCTCTTAAAACAATGATTTTCAAAGAATTGTTTTTTGTAATTATTAAATTCTCTATGTGATCTTTAAAATCCATCTCCATCTATAATGAAATCCATTAATATATTTTAATATTTCTGGGGGTATGATCTATGTCATCATTCTTAATCTTTTTTTTGAATGGATTATGTTTAGGATGAAATGTTATATATGAATCCCATTTCACATCCATAGGTAATAAAATTATAGAACATTAATCAAACCTACTTCCCATCACAAGTAATTTTATTATCAAAGGATTACAATACCAATCAATTTTCCACATGTTATGATATGAAGAAACATTTATGATCAGCATTACATTTCATCGGTTATGACACGATTTTTATGAAACCCATAACTTTTAATGGGTCAAGTAATGATGAATGTTTTATTATCCTTTATAACACATCAGGAGGATTTCATTATGTGTTGGGTGGTACTCATATCTCTCTCCAATTAATTCGGTAATGAATTATATATCATAAGATATAGATGTATAAAATGGGTTTTGAACTCCCCTCTATAAGGGATATTTTTTACTAAGATGGTCTTGGGAGTGATCTCTGAATTCTATGATGGTATTGGGAGTTAACCTTGAAAAAAAGATGATTTAAGGTGTTAGAACATACTACTACAATGGTGGGGTTGTGTTGAGGGGTGTTAGTGTGTCCTGACCATTAGGTCTATACCTTATGATGTTTCCTATTAAGTTTATGGAAATGAGCCTTTAATTATATCGATTATTTTATATAATTATGTGTATTACACAATTCCATTAATTATTACTATATTATTCATTTATGAATTTCGAATCTATTACCTTATGATCCATGACTTATGAAATTAAAATTCATAATCCATGAAATATTATTATGATGAATGGTATGTAGGGTATGGAAATTATATTTTAATATAAAGTTATCATACCCTTGTAAACATGTTTTTAATACATATTCCTTTTATATAAACTTACAAAATAATATATTCTCACAATTTTTTATGATTAATTTCTTATTGTTTAGAATATTTTGTTTATGACTAAGTACTAAATGGGAAGATCTTGGGGAAGCTCATTGGAGATACTTCACCATGTTATATTATAATGTTCCAGGTTTTCAAAGACACTAAACTATTATGGTCCCCATGAACGTAATTTTCTGATATTATAAATATTAATCTAAAATTATTCAATATCCATGTATATTTTGACTAGGTATCTATATACATGTGTATAGGAAACATACATTTACTATATATGTGTTCTCTTGGTATATTGGATCTTTATTATGTAATGATATGGTTATAGATAACATATATATGATTTGTATGATATGATTAGTATTGGGTAGGGACTTTAGGCTATAGTGAATGTCAATGTAGGTGATAGTGGATCACATTATACTTTGTGAAATTCTATAGGAAGGAGACATCGTTGGAGGAGATGATTTCAATAAATGAATTTTTTTACATTTAATCATGAATTATTCATTTTTGATGTTTGTATGATGGGATATTTTTTATATTAATGGTTTCTAATTATTGGACACATTTTTTAATGTATGAAAATTGCACAATAATGTAGTTTTCTAAAATGAATCTAAGTGTTCAAATATAAATTACAAAACAACTAATTTAATAGAATAATGGAATAAGAATCATTATTAAAAATAATATGATTATGAAAATCTTGAAAATAAATAATATATAATATGGTATTTAAGGAACCAAGATAGATTATTATAGTGTTAATATAAAAAATTGATACACATAAAATTATTTAAAATATGATTGATAAATAAAGTATCAAAACAAATTCTTTTATGGTTTTTTGAGATCATGGTATGAGTTTTTGATGTCATAGTTCTAGTGTGACTGTAAAGATATATGATTATAAGACTAGGTATGTTTTATTAGTGTGCTCTAAATGATGTATATCATATTTTACGGCTTCATACAATTCTTCATGTGCAGTAGTTGGGAAACATTCCCCAAAATGCCTTGTTAGGGGTGTTATAGCCAACATTTATAATAGTGAGGAAATAGATGGAAGCCATCCCACTCAGCACCATTTTCAATTGGGATATATATGTATATATATATATATGGGTATCTTAAGGTATAATGGATTACATGTAATGTGAATTCCTATATGGGATATTATTGATCTTGGTTTTACTATACATATTTGTATCAGTAATAAGTATGGACATATAACATAATCATGTATCTAGTGATAGTGGATATGTACTAACAAGACAATTCATGAATAGAATATGATGTATTGAGGTATAATATATTTATATAAGACATAATTTTTTCAAATAATACAATTGTAAACTACAAGGAATGTTGAATATGATGAAGTTTTAGACTATATAATATACTTAAACAATAATGATATAGTATAATAGGATGTAGGATGACTTAGGGAAGGGATGAGCATATGATGGAATGAAATGTGGTGAGAAAGAGACAAACTAATGGGTATTTGGAAAGAGAGTAATTTCACACACACACACAGACATATATATATATATATATATATTATTGATAATTATTTTCTTATTCTATGTGTTACATAGTGACTGAGACATGGTAAGGATAAAAAAATGCATTTTTTGTTGATGAGTTTGTTTCATTTTTATATTCACTAGAATTTTGTATTATTCTTTCAATTTATTCATGAGTGGTTTTTAGTAGGATCCTATTATGTAGATATGCTATGTTAAATGAGTTTATATGTAAATTTTATTTTAATTCCAATGGTTATGGTTTGTGATCGAACAAGGTTGCACTAACATGAGAAGTTATTCATGTTATATTTAATAATTGTGGCCATTGTTGTTGAATTACATTCCTTACTTATAGTTTCCTTTTTCATTATATTTTTTTATATATGACATTAAAAGTATTGGGATTATATATATATACATATATTTTAATGGTGTTTCATGGTGGTTCAACATTTTATCTCTTAGTCCATTAATATATATGCGGGGAATGCCTCCCATGTGTTTGATTGATATACCCTCATTTTATTCTCAATCTCTTGGGTGACTTGAGGTAGTATTTGGGGATCCTTATCCATCTTTCATCATTATTGACCTAGGAGAGAGATCATTAAAAGGGGGGGTTGTAATAGTGGGAAAATATTTATATAATAATATCATATTTTTCTAGTAATTTGGATTTCAGTACAATCAATTATAATAATATATTACAATATCCATGTAATTGGTTAAACTATTACATATCAGTACATGTTTTATGAAGTTTATCGGTACGATTATGATGTGATTTTACTGATATAAAATTAATCTAGAATTATAGGTTTATTTTATTTTGACAATATTTAAATGTTAAATTTTAATAAATTGGAGATAGTGGATGAAAATAAAAGAAAAATATAGATAGAAAGTCAATACCTATAATAATAGAATATCAAAATTTTTTGGAATAATTATTTGTTTTGAATTATTTGAGGAATACTATTAATGTTAGATGAAAAAACGTGGAAGTATTTCTGTGGAATGATATATTTTAGATTATAGGGATTATTTATGAATTTATTTTTCATTTTTGAAATCCTGGTGGTAGGGAAATTTTATATGTGAGGAGGAGTGAAATGTTTTTTTAATAATCATTCATAATTATGTAAAACAACTACAGTTATACAAGAGTTAGTTCCAACATATTTATGAAATGAAATTATGTTTATAATTATCATATACATTCACTGGAGTTCAATTTTTGAGGGATTGTCATATAATTAATTATTACATTAACTATTTATTACATTTCCTTTTTTTCTTTGTCGAATAAAATTTACCTCGATCACATATTTTTTTTTAAAATGAATTTCACCCTATTAATAATTTTATATATTTTAATTAATAGTTAAATTATATTTTATTAAATTAAATTTTAATAAGTGTTTATAAGTATGTCTTTTATAAATTTGCTACTTATAAAAAAAATTATTTATAAAAATATATATTTAACAATAAAAATGGACATCATTGAATTTTTTACAATGAAATAATGATTATATGAATTATATTTTGGGTTGATATATATTTATATATATATACAGTATGATAATCCCAAAATATTAATTCATTTAAAATAATATGATAAAAATGAAATATATATAATTTTTTAAACAAATATTTTATTTTGACAGTAAATGACTTTATCATAATTTATAAACAATTAACATTGAATATATAATAAAAAATGAGTTACTTAAAACAATTATATTTATCATGAAATCATTGGATTTTAATTATAATTTTATATTATTAATTGGATGTTATTTAATTATTTTATTAATTATTAATTTAATTTAATTAATCCATTTTATGGAAAAAAGTTGCTAAATGTTATTAATTTAAAAATCTATAAGTTATAAGATCAAATTTTCATTACTAAATGAACTATTTCATATTTAAAATATACAGATAATTCAGAACTCATAATATATTTCCTATAAATATACCTAAGGTTTGTATAACTATTAAATTTCATTTATTTTTTATATAATATTCTTTATACTCATTTTATAGAGGATAATAAATTTATCATAAGGATGTAATATTCATACTTAGTTTGAGGATGGAAAATTAACCTCTCATGAAATAAATTGAATCTTTTTAATTTCAATTATCTCTCATTGATGCAAATATTTGAGGGTATAATAAGTATTTGATGAATATATATAATTTCTAATGATATATCAATTTCACCATCAAGTGTAAGTAATTGAAACTAATATTCCACAAAATAATAGTAATATATTTAGATTTACATTTTCTATAACCAAATAGGTCATATTTCTCCCTTGAGGTCAATATGTATTTGGTGATTCTAGTAAAATACCATTCACCACTTAATTTTCATGATCATATTTCCAAATTTTTAATCAAAAAATGATCCTGAGAGTCAAGATAATTTCAAATAAATACAAATTAGAAACTAATTTCAATAATTAAAAAATTATTTCATAACTTATAAAAAAATATTTATAATCTCTCATAAATTTAGATAGATTATGATATAATTTGATCAATATATCACACTTTTATTTTACCTCATCAAAAACATTTTTCGGACTATGTTTCTAAAATTTTACATTTTTAAAATCAATAACCTAATCCCCATAAATAAATAAAGTGTTTTCTGATATAAATAGTGGTTCCCCAAACTAGAAATCTCAGATACTATTCTATGAGCAGAAATCATAAAAATTTATTTTAAAAAAAATTTATATGACCCAAAATTTTTACATGAAAATATATATTAGTAATATTTTAAACCAACCATTGATGGACTTTTAGATTTTTGAATTTTGATTTTAGATTCAAAAATAATTTATTTTTTAAAAACACATTAGCATCTTTCACAAATAATCCACACACATGATATCATTTTGGTCATATTATTCAATGTACCATTATTCATTTATTAGGAGTGGAAGTATAATAATGTATGATGTTAGATTCTAATTAAGGGTTCAATTAAAGAAATATCAATGCAATATCATAAGTGAAAATAATATGAACATGTGGAAATGGGAGTCAGGAGATCATTAATATATAATATTAATATAAAAAGGGGACATTATCCAGGAAAAATAATAAATATGAATCTTAAATCAAGTAAGTAGTGTATATATATAATATGAATAATGTTTATATGATTATTGAATTATGAGGTAATTTCCGTCATCCATGATATTTTTTTTATAATTTATAAAATGTCAAATATTATTAAGATATTTGTTTTTTCAATGATCACTACTAAACACATCATCACATAGCTGAAGAACTCTTGCAACATAGAGGAATGAGGACACTCTATTTCCATAGTCATAATGGTTTTCATTTACACTCTAGTATCTTATATTTCATCTAATTATATATGTAATATTACCTAATAAGTTATATATAATCATATTACTAACCCTACATGTCATATAATGAAAAAACATGCCTATATTTCTCTCATGAACTTGAAAACTATCATAATTTTTTGATATCATAATTATCCCATTATAAATATAAGAGTTACATAGTAAGAATCAATATATATAAAAATTAATCAACCATAGAATTAATATATATAATCTCATTGATTTATATACTTAATGAAATATAGGTAACCTTAGTGGGAATTAATATAGATGAATAACACATTATATAAGCATTATATATTTTTTATTAAAAGTAAAAAAAACATTCTATTTACATTTCATTATTTTTTATATTAAAATAGAAATATTGTACAAAAAAATTGAAAAAAATTAAAATATAAAAAAATAGACTATATAATTATGAAAACATGTGAAGGAGGATTTGAAAAAAAAAATTAAAGATAGAACTATGTCTTTGTGACCATTATGAGAATACAAAAAATATCCTTTCATTGTTTCATGATGAAATTAAATTTCTATTTAATATTAAGATATGAAATAACATATATAGGGATAAGGAAATATGTGAAACATGGTTAAGAATGAGAAGAACTCCTAAGAGAAAAGAAGGTGTAAGGTGGACAACACAAAGATGTGTAATTTTATTTAAATTGAGATCTAATTAGAGATAAAATGGAAAGGATAAATGTAATCCCAATCATTAACTATATAAGAATAAAATAATTCAATAATTCAATATATAAATTACATAAAATTTCATAATAAAATATAATGAAATATATAATCTATTTTTATACTGCTATTTGAAAACAAAGGCATACAAATTTGGTAACTACTGAAATTGAAGATCTTGAAAGAGATATCTTGAGATGGAGTTATAAGTCAAATTTATTTTTATAAATATTATTATAATATTTATCCCTAAGGTATATTGAAAACCACATCGAATAAAACATGTTCTTAATACATTAAAAATAAACATGTAAGGAAATTGTGATTATAAACTATATGTCTTATATATATTAAGTGCTTGAGGGTACAATAACATTCGAACAAACAGACCAGATGGAAAGGAAGGTCATAGCACCCCAAGGGGATTTCTAAACTATCATGGTTTATTTATATAGTATAATTCTTGTAGGACCCATGGGAATTAATCCAATCATATAGCCTGCAAGCCTAGAGAGACATCATGTCGGAATCATCATTCCTATGTCGTGTCTACGTCACCACTTGCATACATCATGAATGCATCACTTCTATCCTATGTCATCATCTAAATCACCACCTACATCATCAACTATGTCAGAGAATTAATTTTATTATAATAGTACATGAACCCAATAGGGATTGAACTGAGGATCTCCTGGATGCCTAACAAGAGCCTTTACAACTTCGGTACAAGCTCATTGGAAAATATGACACTTTTTTATGGTTGAATTTCATATAAATTTGAATATGATAAAGAAAATGAAAAAATATGAATATTCAAATACATTAAAAAATTATCACAATATAGAAAATAACCAACATAATAAAATGGACTATAGGAAGAAATATTGAAACACATGAATTGAAGTTGAGTATAAAAACCCTTAGATTGATTTCATACATTACCAAAAATAGTCTTAATTAATACATAAAAAATGAGACTCATTTATATTTTATTTTAAAAAACTAGTAATATATTATATTTTTTAAATTAAATCATTATTTTCATTAATGTCACATTTAATAGTTATTTTTAGTCTATATTGAACTACAGTTCATAGTATTGTAAAATATTAATTATTTACTTTCGTATAGGAATGTCAATATTCATCTTTTTTAATTATATAATCATCACAAAATAGTTATAGTAGTTTAATAGTAGTTCTATAATGATTTATAATGATACAAGTTCATTCTATGGGATATTTAGGCATGATTTTGAAAATTGAAATAAATAATAAGTATGATACGTAATATTAATCAAATATAAGTTGTATTAAAATATATAATTAATTCCTAATTCTAGAATTCTAAGAACATAAAAATTATTTGAATAATAATGTCATATCTTAATATTAATTATGATAAATGGTATATAATTCAGATAAAATTATTGTACAAAATATTGATTGTAGAAAAAATTACTATATATAATATACATGTTATCAAATAAATATATTAAAATGGGGAAGGTATAGTGGAATGTGATAATTCAAAATCAAGAATCAAGATCCATTTCCTACAAATAAGAGATCTTATATACTCTTATAAGCCCTTTTTCATGGTTTTAGGGAATTTTACTTAGAACATGTGAAAATACGAAATATATATATTTAAATAGATTGAATACTACATTATGTGGAATAACAAGTTAAAACCTCTCTATATATTTATAGACTAAAAATAATTTTTTATTTATTTATTAACAATAGATGGTTGAATATTATATCCAACCATTTAATTCTATTCAACTTAACACATACTATTTTGTTTTTGGATTTCATATTGACATTTATTCAAAATTTATTTATGCCATTAGTTCAGTGAGTCCTTAATACATTCCCAACAATATTGAAGAATATTTCAGAGAATTAATTCAATTAATCATTTTATATAATTCCACATTGAATTATAGTATTTGAACAATTAAATTTTAGTTTATCATTAATGTTATTAATTCATATCATAATTCTTCTTAACCTTTATCAATATTATATTACTACACCTCAATACACGTATTATGGTATAAAATTATATTATATTTTTAATTAATTTAATAATTAATATCTGTAACATATAAATAATTTTAAATATATAGTGTGTGTTCTTACATAACATCCTACAAATGGCATATATTAAGTTTATGATGGTTACCTTATTCTAAAGGAAACCGTACCATTTCATGAATCCCTTTAATTTTTTCATATATAGTTACCCATGAACCTTGGATGTACACTGATATAATCCATGATATCTAAAATGAATTTTTTTTGTCATTGTTATTCATTTATCGTTTTTGGTTTAGAAACCATTAACATTATAACTTCCTTTGAATCAAATTCAAAATTATTTCTAACTTAATATATAAAAACATCATTATTAAAAATTATTTTCATTCCAATATCATTAAATTAATTCCCTATCATTAAATATTTATATATATATAGAAAAATAATGTGGGGAGCTTCCATTTTTTTGATTATAAATAACCACTTTAAAATATCAATTAATCTTCCTCACACAACATTGAAATGTTAGTCAAACATCTCTACAATTAAATAATTCTAATGTCAATGAGTTTTTTTATATTTTTCCTTGAATGGAATGTTATTAAAATAATGGATAAATATTACTTCTTTTGTAATTGTATCTTACACACACAATTCATCCAGTTATTATTGGGTAAATTATGAAATAAAATGGTTTCCTCTAACAAAAATAGTCTTAGGCTAAGAAAATATATTAATTATTAACATATTTCCTTAAAAATATCCACATTAATTATGTAGTCATATATTTCATGGACATATATAATAATATTAATGATTTTATTGAATAAAATATAAAGGTATTAATACATGTACACATTTAAATAATACTGATTGTCATTCCAATATATTTTTGGGTTCATCTTCTAAAATTACCATCATGGAATTGAAACACATAATCATTATGTATATTTTATGCAATAATGTCTTCATATTAAATATGATTCCATTACATTAGTCTTATTAACCTCTTAAATATCTTAGAAAATAATTATTAAATTTTTTCACTCGCATTAATTCTATTTATAGTATTTAATAAAACAAATAATTTGATATTTTAGGGGTTTTACGTCATCTGATATTCCCCAATTTGGTAATTAAAACCATATGAAAATTGAACACGTTTCATATTTATATAGATTTAAATATTAAAATTATTACTTTGATATATTAACCAAGATAAATCATTATCACCTGGACATAATTTTATGGAACGACAACATCCCAAACAACCTATGATGGTGGTGAAAAATTTTAAGTGTTTTCAATATAATCATGAAATGTATCAAGTGTTAGAGTTTATAAAAAAATGAATAATTTTCCATCTTCATTAATATATTAAAAAATAAAAAATATTTTATATGTGATAACAAGTTTTTTGTGAGATTAATACAATGAGGAAATCCAATGGGCATTAAAATATGGTGTGGTGATGTACAACAAGAATCATATCACACTGTACATGTTACAATTATATTGGTATGGTTATCTATCAATTGATTGGTCACTCTTGAATTCTATATCTCTATGAACTACTATAATCAAAATGAAATAGAAAATATTTAGGTTATTCGTAATGAATGATAAAGATAATATTAAAATAAAATTTAACATATGTGTTTTTTGTATTAATCTCTATTCACCTTCTTAAAATAATTATAAAAATGATGATTTTCATAAAAAATATTTATTTTTTTATAATACCAGATGATATAATAATATGCATACAACCTTCATTTAATCAATTATATATAAAAATCTCTAAATCATTGTCTAGTTCATTCAATATTTTAATTAAAAAAACTTCTCCACAACATACCATTTGAATTCCTCTAATTTTTCATAAAATTTAGACAATAATATTTAATTAATGCCTCTATTATAAACCATATAACAGTCATAAAATATTATTTAGATATATAATTTTTACATATCCCCACTCTATATAAAATAATGTTTCCTTTACAAATTATTTTTACCTTTTTTTTCATTTTATTTAGAGTAAAATCCGATTTAATTTTATAAATCAGGATCCTTCCATCCATTTCCATTCTTTAATTTTATTAACCTGAAAACATATGATTTATTAATCAATAAAAAATTATTTCTTGTTTTTTTTATACTTTAGATAAAATTACTATGTAATGCACTGAAATAATTCCTTAGATTACCATTTTCCTTCTTATTATGGAAACCATCATGCCCATTATAATCCTTATCATAACATACCTACTTTTTTGAAACATTGAACAGAAAATTTGAAATACATAATCAACTAGTTGTGTGAAAGAGGATGAAAATATTTGATATTAATTTAATATATTTCTTATTTTAAGAATAAATTTATTTTTCCTAGATATAACTTTAATAATTTTGATGAATTTAAATGCTGCTTTTTTTGTGAGGAGTTGTTCTAACACTTCATTAAGAGTTCTTTTAGAAAGAATAATTCTAATATCCCCTTAAATATTTATGTATGAATCTATAAAATCTAAATTTAATCCATACAACCATAAAATCCTAAATAAATATTATATATATATATTAATAGGTTCTTGGGAAATTTTATCCATTATTGTTTTGGCTATACATCAAGAGTTAAAACATTATTTCATGTCATTATTAAATACTTATTCAATGATGAAATTCCATTAATGTCCAATGATTCATTTAAAAATGTCTATTTATATCAAATTTTCAATTATTATTTTATTATTATCATATCTTCTTATAATTTATTAGATTTGGTGACCTATGGTTTCAAATACAATGATTTTCATTTATTGGGTTTCAATATTTCATTGTATAATAAGAATATGGGGTCTCTTGCTAAATATTTATTTGGAGAAATACTTATTGATATCAGATTCATTGATTAAGGGTATGTGGCTCCATTTATTTTATTTCTACTTTTGACCTATGATATATTATCTATTTGAAATATAAATATTTCCAAAAATAAATGTTATATTAGTTACATATAAGGTTTTCAATAGTTTTTCATTAATTTAATTTAAATTAGTTGATTTCAAAGTGGGATTTAAATATTTCAATGTTAATGTGTTATTTTAATAGAATTAACTAACAGAATAAGTTGAAAATTATTTAATATTTGGTTTTATGTTAAAAAACTTGAAGTCATATTTTTATTTCGATCTATTATAATTTATAACTCATTATCATATATTTTACAGTGAATGTTTTAATAATTCAGGGTTATTTTGGTTAAGTATTTGATATGAAAAAATAATATTACATTAATGCTATAATTATTTAATTATGGTTCTTCTTATGTTATAAAAAAATTATTTTATAATCTCAATATTTTTTCATAGAATAAGTCCTACATATCATGATTTTCAATTTTCCATTATGTGGAATTTTTTATACACCTTAGTTAATTTCTTATGATGATGAATATTTTAGAAAATGATTCGATTAATGTATGTAATTTTAATAAAACATTATTATTTATATTTAATTTTGTTTCTAATAAGATTGAGTTATTTCATTAAATAGTGTTCAAATGTGTGGTGACGTCTTCTGATTAATATAACATATTTCTATAATTTTAAATATATTGTATTTATAACATTAAAATATTTATGTGACATGGATTTTGTTGATTATATAGATCACAAATATACATATTTATATTCCACTACATTTGGACCCCTTTATTTCTTGTGGCTCTAATTTGGAATATGCCCCATCTTGAGGGTATTTTCCTCCAAACAAGGCTTCGAAGATGAAAAGATAAACACCCTAAAATTTTAAAAATTGAACATCATATTGAATTGTTTATATTATTGGAATAAACAAGAATATAAATTAATGTAACAACTATATACTCTACAATGCTTTTATTTTTAATTTAATTCAGCCTCATCAATATCATTCCATGCATACAACAATATGTTTGAATGAAATAGAATACCTTATTTAAACATTACCTATTTCACATATTAATTATAACAAAGGGTATGAGTAAATAAAAATAAATTATTAAAAGTATATTGTTTAGATATTTATATACTTAATGCAATTTATATCTATTTTTTGGAATAAAATTAAAAATATTAAAAAAACGTTTTCGGAAAGGAAATAATTTTGAAAATGAATTTTGGTAACACTTTGTATCCATAATTTATAAATAACATTTACCACTTTTGGAAAACTAATTTTTAATATAAAAATCGTTTTTAAAATATTAATGACAAAATTATATTTGTGTCAAATATTTATAATTGTTTTAAAATTTTATCTTTTTGTCTAATAGTGAAAAATTCTGAATATTTATCATAATCATTATTTTTCATAAATTATTTTTGAATTTTATATTGACTATTTTATTTCTATTAAATTGACATTTGTTAAATAAATTAAAAAATTAAAAAACATTATTCATTTTAATCAATTTTATTTGGAATTCTGAAATGTAAAAATTTTAATCTTTTTAAAGTTATTCTTTTCAATAAATATTTTCTCAATACTCCTACGATTTTATTTTTAAATTTAATTATTCAAATGATGGGAATTTAATTTTAAAAAA
Organism: Viscum album; assembly: GCA_963277665.1. Taxonomy (NCBI): domain Eukaryota; kingdom Viridiplantae; phylum Streptophyta; class Magnoliopsida; order Santalales; family Viscaceae; genus Viscum; species Viscum album. The sequence continues at coordinate 25,326,651 of OY728154.1, forward strand.
TGGATTCCGTATTTAGAATAATCGTATTTATAATTATCTAAAATGTTAAAATAAGTTATTTCAATAAATTATCATGATAATAGAAAAAAAATATTTACAGTGATTAAGGTAAAAATGAGTATACCAAGGTGTTAAAAAATGATGAAAATAGAAAAAAAATGAATGAAAACATATTAAAAATCCATTAATTTGATAATTTTTTTGATTTTATCCACTTTTGATTATTAATGATAGAATTTGTGGGATTGTTCCTGATAAAAACATGTGTATCACTATATGTTTTAAAAATTTCTTTGTGGGTCCTCTAACCTAATTATAAATTCCCACAATATATCCTACACACATGAAACATTCAAAACCCTTTGAATTAGAGAAGTCATACCCAAATTTTCTCTATAATAAAATCCAAAAAAACAACAGGTTTTATTTTTATTATGATGATATCCATTGTTTGGTTTATTAAAAAATATAAATAGGCTTTTAGAAGAACAAGTTAAATTCAATAAACCTACATATTTATTTGGTTTCTTATTCCACCACGATAAAACAATATTCGATTATAAAAAAATAAAAAAAAATGAAAAATATAACTAGATTTATTATGTTAATTTTGTTATAAATATATATCCACACTATCAAAAAATGTCAATTGAAACCATTAATGGTGTGTATGATGGTGTACCACCTAAAAAATAATCGTGATTCATTTTTTCACTTACTATTTTCATGAATAATATTAATTATAAATTTACTGAATTTATGTGATATTTATGATATAATAAAAAATTAAAAAATTTAATATCAAATAAAAAATATTTACCTTCAATTATATTGGAGAACAATAATGTATCATTTGTATACAAGTGGACTACCACCTATACATAATGAAGTCAAATGATTTTCATTTAATTAATAAATTGATCGTAATAAGGATGTATTTTATTGATAAAAATGGTACATTCTAGAAAATAATTATACTATAATGGTCAATAATCATTTAATATCTATTTGTTCCATCATTCAAGAAAAATGGAAATAGTTTTAATGCATATGTGTGGCATATTGTCTCCATGAACAGTGTAATAAATTTTATACCTATAAATTATACACATTACTCTAAATAAATATATTATGAATGCATATATTTTTTACATCATAGTTAAAATTAATAATATTATGTATCCTTGACCAAATTAATATTAGATAAACTGATAAATAATACATACAACACAAAAGAATCATATATCACCCAAAAGAGTGATTTTATTAAATAATTAGTAATAAGTGGATGATAAATTAATATTATGAAATATTATATTCATCATGATATATTATTATGTTTCTATAATACATATAAAATTATCTTGTATTTTTTGTACAGGAGGTTTATACCACTGCGGTGGAATTCAATCTAGAGGTAGGGGTTTCTTGTCTCACTTTTACATTCTTGAAACATATGTCATATTCATCACTTATTTATTTTTGTGGTGTAAATATTTACCATTTGATGTGTTATATCTTGAATAAAATTATATTAGTTTAATTTAGAGTTCTACTCAATGACTATTTATTCTATGAGTCTTAAAATTAAGAATTTATCAAAATGATAAGGTTCTATTTGATAATCTCTTCATTAGTCATGATTTTTTTTGTTTAAGTCTCCAAATCGTAAAATAATTTTTAATTTTTATATTAAAAACATTTTTTATTCTCCTCTTATAATTTATGAAACTTTTCATGTAACGTTATAAATTTTACACTCTTGTTTTCTTATATATACACTAAATTTTTTTTTTTATAAAATATGAAATTTTTTCCTTATTTAGTGGAAAATATTTGTTCATAAAAATCAATGATTTTTAAAAATATTTAAAACATGTTTTAATCCTTATAATGATTAGTTATTAGATATTATTTTTCCCAATATCATCATTTTACAAACAAATTTGTATGGAATCATTTTGCCTATTCCTGCCACATTTCCACACATGCACTCATTTAGAGTATATATATGAATTTTTACAAAGGAAGGAGGAAAATTGGATTTCTCTAATAAGGAGGTAGAAGGATTGTGGGACAAGTGGATGGGAGGGTAGGATTGTAACACCCTTTAGGAGGAACTATTTTCATTTCTAGAATAATCATATAGATTGATGACATATTCTTTTATCCTTTATTAAATCACAGACTTATCTTATGGGTCACATTTATATCGAAAAATAATTAATTTTCAAGTGTTGATTTTAGAATCAGTAATATTTGTATAATGTTCTTCCTTGATGGAAATTCCATTATGTGTCTTTGTTTCTTCATTGATTATACCCTTTTTAAATGTATTCATCATTCATATATTGTTAATTGTTAATGATGTTTTTTAAGAAACATAGTTGAGTTTCCAAGAATGTATCATCATATTAAATCAGGAATGTTATTTTTTGTGCTGTATAAAGCCCATGATATGGGCTTCCTACGTATCATTTTGAGAGGAATCAAAATAACAGTTGGTTGGTGCCACTCAATGAGACACATCATAGATTTTAAGTTATTGTGAGAGGGACTTAACCATGTTGTTTAATGTCATGTTGAATGTACATGTTGGATAGATGATCCGAGTCAATGGATGGTGAAGGATAATCATCGAGGAAGCTAGAATGAACATCGAACAGATATCATCACCTATGTGGGTTATTATCTTAATGGTAATGAAATCAAATAAATATGATTATGAAATGGGGTTAAAATGTAATATGGCCTTTTGAGAAACATATAAACCTACTAGGAATATTCCCTAGAGAAAAAAAAGAAAACAATTAGGGTTTTTTGTTTGAACCTCATGGAGGATATATACATTATTATTTGGTTAGGAATTAGTCCCCAAATATTTTTGATTAGTTAGGGGATTATACCTATATAGGAGGCCAATTTTCCATAAAAATAATATGGAATTTTGATGTGGTAAAACATGGTTTTATGGATTATAACTTGGAGGAATTACACTTGAGTGGTGATAAGATGATTCATAATTGAAATATCATCCTAAGACTAGTAGTTGATTATGAGGAAATTGTTATCATTACTGACTTTTATGCACACATGAATCATGCTCTATGTGAGAAACAAGAGGAAATAAATGATCTAAAAAACCACACAGTATCCTCTTTCTATTAGTAAAATATGCTAAGGATACATGAAAAGAAGATATGGGTTTATTATGACCACCTAATATCCCATTTATTAAATAACATATTGACATTAGGAAACCCATCTAGCTAATGTCCACATGAATTTCTAGGGGATTACACTAAGAGGGATTCCTATAATACATTCTTGTGAAGATACAGGACAATACATAAACCCACAAAGAGAAAAAATCATGATCCCCTCCCTATATAATTAAATAGATATTCACATGTAACTAACTTAATGGTTTGGATCCACTTTACCTGGGGAATTTATGATTGAGACATTCAGAGGACCCCCCCCCCCTTATTTGGTATGTTTCTATTAAGACTTAATTTACCACGAGAATATGTTATCTAGAGGGATTTTTTGAATTCCCAAAGTCTGATGACAAATTCTTGGAGGCTTTGGTAGATCCCTATGAGTGGTGGGAAACTAAGGGGTGAACTTGGGGATTAGTTCTTAAATAGGGTTTCTTGACGAATGTGAATAGTAGGGTCTTATCACCATGAGGGGGATATTGATGGATATATTTGTCTTGAAATGTCCAAAAGGTTATGATGTATGGTCGAATGCATTACATAAAGCTATAGAGGCAGAAAAACCCAATACCTTCAATTTACTATTATGGGGGATGGTGGACTGTATGTGATTCATGGAAGGTTGGTCCACAAAGGGGGTTGATATGTGCCTTGATAAACTCCAAGGGACTTTTTCCTATGTAAGCAAAGTTTTATGCTATGGGGAAATATTATTATACTATATTGTTTATTTGATATGAAGTAAATAGGTTGATAATGAAATCTGTTTCTTGAACTATATCATGAAAAAGACCAACACATTGATATATTCCACACCACATTAGTTTATTCCTAAGGGTTTTGATAGAGGTGAATATGTAACATCTCATCCCCTATCCATGAAGTATTTTAGTTTATTAGAGGGATCTTCACCCAATAAATTTAAAATAATCATTTGTGTGGTGTAAAGGATGCCTCTCCATACAAATGAACTTCATTTATTAGGGGATTCATAAGGAAACCCCACCCCACAAGTAATATTATTATGTGTGTCCTATTAGAATTACCCCTCTCCCTACAAATGATATTAATTTTCATGGGATATGAAATGGTTTCCTTTCCCCATGAATAAATATTTTTTATGTCTTATGTGAATTGTATTGCTTACCCAAAGAACGAAAGTCCTTTGCAGGTGGTATTGAATGTTCTAACATACCTCAAAAGTGGAATTCATTTGTTTGGGTGTTATGTAGAGGAACTACGAAGAGAGGAAACTCAAATAGTGAACATGTTCTGTATAAGGAAAGGGTATTTTATGGATTATGGTAATATATCTTTTTAATCATAATAGAATAGCTTTGTATATTTTTTCAACCATTGAAAATGAATAAAATTCATTGCATATTCCATGAAATCTTTTTCGGACCCAAAATACATCCACCCATCAAAATGGGATATGATAAGAATGAAGCTCAACCATTTTCACAGAAGAAATATGTCTAGATGAATGCCTTTCATAATAATTTGTCTGGTACATGAGGACCTAGAGAGGATCCTATGAAAATAAAATGTGTCATAAATGTCCCACTTCTCATATTCCGTAATATAATTCTTTTTAACAGTCAATGAAATTATACATAGATTCATCATTTGAATTGTATTTTATTTACAAATGGACTTCTCCACTAAGAAAAAGATCTCATATAAAAACTACTATTCGCACAAAACATCTATTCTCTTTTATAGTAAAATAATTCTTTCATATACAAAATTTTTCCCACAGTGACTTAGGATATTCAAAATATTCATATCATTTGAAGTGAGTCACGGTTATTATAATGTTTTTAGCACTTTTCAGTCTCCTTAGAATCTCTATGATTCACTATAAATTTGGAAATTAGTATTTTAATGAGTCCAAATTTTTTTATCATTTGGATTTCTATAATAATTAAATCAATCTAAAAATGAGATATGTCTAGTAAATTGATTTCGTCTACCTCAACTGAGAGAATGGTTTCTATTCAGAAAATAATTGAAACTAATCCTTGATGCCATATAATTCATTATGATAGTACCATAAATATTATCATATTTCCATATCCTCTAATTTATCCATTTTCAAATTGAATATAGTTATTCAACATCAGAATCCCAGATGATTCTACCATTTTATCCACTAATAAACATTCTATATATACTTTGTTTATGGTGTCTACTAATCTTGTTAACGGGAACATTTCGACTATAAGCTAAATAATTTCCAAATAATGTTAATTTGAGTATTCCATTATAAATATATTTTCATGTAATAAATTTAACATGCATAATCAAAACATATCCTTGTAGTCTAATATTCAATTCTAACCACCCATTTTAACATTTGATGTGGGAATTCCAATGGGGTGTGGCAGAAAGTGGTATTTGTTGTTTGAGGGAGTTTTTCTGATGAATGGACCTATGATTTCTGGGTGTTCATAATTTCATTTAATTTCATGAACGTTTAGAGGTTATATTATTGTATTAGGATCTATGAATTTCTCTATTCCTGATATATTTCCCCACAGAAAGAATGATATTTGGGATCCATAATTCCACTTACCTTATGTGTGAATACTTTATTCACAACGATATCATGAATAATAATATTAAATTCATTAACATAATAATAAATTAACATTTATACCTGAATTTGATTCATTATGTTTTTATAAATATCATTTATGGGCTTTTATGTGAGTTAAACTATTCAATTTCATCATTCAACAATGTTCGTTTTCTGGTTTTTCATGATTGATTCACTTTTATATAATTATGAAGGTTCATGTACAATTGGAATAATTATATACAATAGATATTATATGTTATTACTAAAAACCCCAAATTTTAAAAGGTATATATATAATTTTTTTATATTGTATGAGGATTAATTGTTAGAAAAGACATTACTGATAATCATTTAGACAATTACAGAAATTCCTTATCACAATGAACGTTTTTGTTTTATAGTGAAGTATTATGTAAATATTTATCTTATTGAACATAAAAAAGTTTATTAAATAGATTTTAAAATATATTTTAACCATTAAAATGGTATCATGTTCAGCGTTAAATTATGTCAGGGGAAATGAAAAAAAAATTTCCATGAAGGAGATAAATCTACACCTCATGGGTGATGCATTATTTTTATGAATAAAATAGAGGGGAGAAGGGGTTTTATGATAAATGAATAAATTATAATAATAATATTCATGTACATTTAAGATACTAGAGTTATCATTCCATTTTTATATGTGAAGGTATGTAGATAATATGAAAACAATAATTACTTGAAATTAAATTAATAGAAGAGAAAGAGGATTTTACAACAAGAATCTTTCTCATAGAGAACCACCTTATGTAAATGGTTTTGGTATTTTGATGAGACAAATACATCTTGGAAGTAGGGAGTGGCTTGAGAAGAGGTTTGGATAGAATTTGGACTATGGTCAAATCATTGATGGTGTGAGGAGAAGAGGTGATGATAGGTGGTATTTATAGAGGAGGATAGGGTTGTTTTCTTATTATTTTATTCAGTAGTTTAACATTTTCAATCAAGAATATGAATAGATTATGAATTATAACTAAATAAAATAAAATAACCAAATGGGGTTCAATATTATTTTAATTATATCATAGATGAATCATATAATGGTGTATTTAACTTGTAATATATATATACCATAAATTATTGTATAATAATATTCATCAAAAATCCATGCATTTCAGAAAAATCCCAAAAACCTCCCTAATATTTTTATATATAAACATAAAAAATGGGCTCAATATCATGAAAATAGTTTTCCACATTTGTGAAATATAAATTTTAATTAAAATCTTAATTTACTTGAAAATTATCAACTATAAAATTATAAATAATTTTATAACAATTTTAAAATTTTATTAATGTCTCATAATATTAAATTAAAATAATTCAACAAAAATTATTGCATTATGAAAAAAATTATGAAAATGCATTTCCATTTAAATCATTATATTAATTATAAAATTTTAAATAAATATTAATGACTTACAAAAATACCAAAACTTAGTTCATAATTTCTAGAACATTTACTTACTTAAATTATGATATAATTATACAATATTACTATTTGTAAGATTCTTAAATTTTATTTATTCTTTAATGGGTGAGGTTACAAATCTATTGGCCCATTTACTATTTATAATGGTCATGTAACTATTCTAATGGTCATGTTAATATTTTATTTGTATAAGTTCCTCAAAATCTATAGATACCTCATATACCATTTATTCATCATTATTAATGCTTTTTTGTGTTCTCTATGTGATTTTATGTTACTTATTGTATATCAAAAAAAAATTAAGAAGGGAATTTCCATTGATAAAATTTCGAGTTGTTATATTCTTCTCTATTATAAAATATCATCCTTCAAATTTTATTTGACATACTATGGTGAAAACAAGTTAGGGTTTCTCTTTAATTACATCCTATGGCTCCCATGTTGACTCTTTGTACTTATGGTCTCTCCATAATACACTCCCTAGGTGAGTGGTCAAGGTGAATAGAAATTTATCTATAATATCCTAGATCTTCATTGGCTTCTCCTCATAAGGGAGATCATCTTCCAACTCTACCACCTCTATATTTCATACATGTGAGGGATATGGTATATATTTCCTCAAGAGGGATACATAGAATACAACATGTACATGAGACATGGTCGGTGGAACTTCTAGTCAATATGCCATAACTCTACATCGATCAAGAATCTTGAAGGGGATGGTGTACCAATAATTGATATTTAATTTCTACCCAAATATCACGATCTTGCTCTATAGGTATATGCATATGGATACCATATATCCAACCATAAACTCAAGGTCACATCAAAGATTGTATATATAACCCTTTCGTCACCTTTGGCGGTGCCTTAATGAGTTTAGGAATGTTTTTCACCTTTACAACAATTTATTAGAACAATTTTTGTTCTTGGAGCTTACATTCACCAACCTCTTCAAAAATTTTCATTGATCTATACCTTTTTTTATAATGTTCATCATATGAATCCATTTGGATGCTTGAGTGGAAACTATTTTTTTATGAGATCTCAACAAGAGGTAGAGGATGGTCCCATCTTCTTTTGAATTTCAGAGAATATGTCCTCACGAAGTCTTCTATGATCTGAATAGTTTTTTATAATAACCATTATTTTTTGGATGAAAAGTCCTAAAAAATTTCATCTTAGTGTTTAGATCATGTTGGAGACTATTAATGAACATGGAGTATAATATCGGATCTCAATTGGATACAATCATTAGTGGTAATCCATACAGCCTTACTAATAGTCTGATGTATATCCATGCAAGATGGTCTTCTGATATGTCCTATAAAATTTTGATAACTTGAAATGTCCTTATTAAAAAATTCACAATAACTCACGTAGTATTTTTCCATATATATTTACTCTGATTCCCGATAATAATGTCTATGGATAAGTTTTTTTATTTCTATATTGTTATTGGTAATGGAAGAATCATACCCATAGGATTTTTTATTTCATCCTTCAATTACTCACATACCTATAACATTGATGTATATTAATTGATATGATTTTTCATGTTGTACCACCAACAGATCTCTTGGAGATATTAACAAATCTTTTTTCTCACTATTTGAAGATAGAAGGTCGAGTAATGTGCATAATTAAAAAGATTTTTCTTTATATTTGTATCATATTGTATACATAGTTGTAACAATAATTTTAAAACACATTTGTTTTTAGTTATAAACTCTGAGAATTTCCCCTTTTTCAGAGCATCCACATTATTATAAATTTCCACACCATTTCATTGATCAGAATTTATTTTCTCTATGAGGGATAGTTGAGAAAAAATTTAATAAAGGATTTATTATGTTCTTTACATAATTATTACCATGTCCATCCATTTAAAATATAAGATGATTCTGTCCTTATTAATTAAAATCATTGACAATGTTGTCGGATCCATTCAACTTATCTAATCTGAAACATTAATCTCTATACTAGGATGGTAGTGTATTGGAAAATCGTAATCCTTAATGAGATCTAACCATTTCACTAGATCATATTAATCTCTGTCTGTGTGAATTTATTTTTCAGACTCTTATGATTAGTATATATTTCACAATCCTCTACATCCAGATAATGCTGCAAGATTTTCAACTCAAGGATACCATCTTCCCTCTCCACATTATGGAGATAATAGTTTTTCCCATGAATTTCAATCTGACTTTTGTTTTTTGCTTCCACTTTATCATTTTGTAGTATTACATAGATTAATCCCTTCTCCAAAGAATCACATAATACTAAAATGGTTTCCACACTTTTAGTATATGTGATTATTGAAGCATTTGTAAGACCATTTTCTATTTCATTGAACTAGTCTTCACATTCACTAGCCATGATAAAAAATTCCACCTTTTATTCATCTTGTTTACGGGGTTTGAAAATAATGAAATTTTCTTCACGAATCACAAATAATTCTTAGTTATCCCAAGGAAACTATGAATCTACATTACAGATGATAGCATGGGTTACTATTTGATTGACGTTTTCTCTGAATGGTCTACATATATTCCATTTACATTGACAACTTTCCCCACAAACTATGAATCCTTCATCTATAACTCACATTTACTTTAAATCACATAAACCATATCCGTTCTCAAATTCATTAAGAGAGAATTCAAACTGTCTTCATGTTCCTCCTTACTCTTTGATTATATCATAGTATCATCAATAATGACAACAAAAAAATTCTATGAAATCTATAATGTCTATATTCAATAATTCCCTAAATATTTTTTCAGTATTATTATGTACAAATGGAATCATTTTGAACTCCTAGTGTTCATACCTTTTTTGAAAGGTAGTATTTTGAATATCATACATCCTTGCTTTTTAATTTGTCATGTCCTTACCAATGTTATAATATAGAAAAATACATGTAACCACATCTTTGATCAATGAATTCATATATCCATTTAATGAGAAATGTTTTATTTATCAAGATTTTTTGAGATCATTATAATCAATGAATATGAACAATGATCCATCTGTATTAATGATAAAGAGGACCAGAGCACCATACGGTGAAGTAGTCATGCATTTAAAACCCTTGTATAGATTCTATCATAAATTATTCATTAACAATTATCACTCAATGGTGTCACTTTTATATAGTTTCTATGATATAGACATAAGTCCATGAATATGTTCATTTGAAAACTTATCCTCTTGATCAGGTTTCAGACTAGAAACTTTTTCAGCGAACACATCTGTGAAATCCACTACAATGGACATTTCAATGTACATGATTATATCCCTTTTCATAGTCATTATATATATATATATATTCATGCTCATAAGGCAATAATTTGCACACTTTATATGATTATTATAAAAGATATTCATCCTCATCGCTACATGTGTAATGAATTTGAGGATACTTTGGGATGGGATAAGTGATCTCTCATTCCTGATATTTTATGTTGTATTTATATAAAGATAGTCAATCCAAGCTGAAAATAGAATCCAAACCCACAAAAATAATAAAGAAAATATTTTCATCGAGGTTCATTCAACAAAAAAATAATCTAGGAGATGTTATATACATTTGAAGCAAAGGTTTCACCATTTTTTGTTCTCCCAGATAACTCAACCTCCGTATTTTGAGGTGGTGTTGAAAAATTTATACTAAAATTCAATGATAAGAAAGAATTTGTAGAACTATAATAAAAAAGAACATTCTATATTCTGGAATTAATAATATGTTTATATATCACTACATAATTATTAAGATCCAACACATCAAAATTGATTGCATTTTCCCTCCATCTCTCATTTGGATTTGGTGGTTTGTGATTCTGATTTCCCTTGAGGACTTAGGGTTTAGTGTTCTAGCTTGAATAGTTCCCTTACTCCCTATAGTTTTTCTATTTTACCATAATTACTGCTCTTATTTACTTGTACACATTTTCATGCTTCCTATTGTATCTTCAACATTCATGCTCTTAGTGTACTTTTCCCCCATACTTATACTATTTTCCTATTTCACTGAGGAAATTCCCATGGTTCTTATAAACGCATTATTTTACATGTGGGTTGTAGATATTTCTTTCCAACCTTATCATTAGATCCCCCACAATGAAACTCCATCATTTTTCTCTTATCCCCAAATACATGGGACCATTCTCTAAACTCTAACTCCACTTTTTTGAACATCGAACAACTACTTCATTACTCCGATATTCTCAAATTTAAAGATTACATTGAATGTGTGATATTAAACCACTAAAGAATCAATAAATAGTTCTATCATTATTGATATAAAAACCTAAATAATACTTTTCAAGACATTTGAATAATTCTTTGTAGGTTGTGAAATATTCCCCTTACTTTTTCTATAGATCTATGAATTCTCCCTCCATCTATGTACATAGAGTTAATGGGAAATAGTTTTTAAGAAACATTACAATGAATTATTCCCAATACAATCCTTTAATTTCATCATTTGGTTTGGTGTTATTAATCAACTCCCACTATTGTTCGGACTCCAAATCTATGTGATAAACCGATATAGTCACATTCTCCATCTCAGAAAAATGAATTAAAAAATGTATCAACTTTATTAAGTTGACCCATTGTTCTATGACTAGTGGATCATAAGATCCACTAAATGATCATATTTATTTTATAATAAAATGCATGATTTACAATTGTTCCATATTATTTTAAATATTAAGTTCCACATTATTTGTGTTATTATTAATAATCTAGGACATCTAGGTAATCATGAACATGAAATCTTGAACTACACCTCCTAAAACTGTGGGGAAAACATTTAGGAAATCATTCAATTGACCCTCACATAGGTTGTTGGATTGATTTCTCTTAGTACCATAAATATTATAAAATATAAAATGTTATAGGAAAAAATAATTCAATAAGTATTAAATAAATAATTTCTTATATTGTACAAATAATTCAAAGGGCTTATCATGTGGGAGACTTATGACTACCATTTTTATAAAACAAATATTATTGGTTGATTACTTTTATGTAGTATCATACTATTTAGTTTGACTAATTTTTTCTAATCCTATTTCCCAAATTAACTAAACCATGTTTTGATACCAACTATAGTGACCAATGTTTTAGTAGAAAACTTATAAAATAATTTAGTGATAAAAACTTGAAATAGTTACATAACCAAGATACAACTCTTTACTGTCTTGAGGAAAATAACACTACACATAAATTTTATATAATAAAATATAAAACCCCTATTTAATTCCTTCTTATTTAGTTCCTTTTTTCCCTCGTGTTCACCTTAGTATATGTGTTAATTTGATGATATACCTCAAAATAAGGTGTTAGACAAAATCCCAGTAATGATATGAATATGATAAATGAAACATGAGTGAGAATAATAATAATAATAATAATATAATAAATGAATCATAATTATAATAATTAGAGGAATCATTATATAAAGGAAAAAAATATGGTAATAAATAAAAATGATACATCATGACATAGTTTTCAAATACCTCATATAGTTGTGAATAATGCTAGATTCTTGTTCAAAAATATTTCACTATATGTCATGAGATTTATCACATTAACAAATTCATTAGATCACTATATAATTATCAGGATCACCAATAATATGAGAACATTTTCATGTATTATATAATTCCTGGTTTACCCGTCACATTATACCATTTAAGTATTCATGCAAGAAAAATTGAATATACATAAATATTTGACATAAAAACTATCATGGTAAAGAGAGAGTTTTATTTAATAATATATACATTCATAAAAATTTGCGTTCCCATGATAAAAATGGAAGAAGATTCTGAATATTTATATTGATTGAAGAAGAAATGATATCAGGTGAAGTTGAAGATCTGTTTTTTAGAAAGAAGAGTTATTTTGGAAAAATAATAGCATTTTTCGCAAAATTAGTATGTAAAAACATATATCCTAGAAAATAAAATGTATTGTAAATATAATGATATTTATCGAACAATAAATAACAATAATTAAATTTGACTGAAATAGGGAAACTCTAATGAAAGAGAGTTGGGTTTGAGAAATCCCCCTACCTGATGCTTGGATGATTTATTCACATTAATATTGATGACTATAAAGTTTTATTCATTAATAAAAAAAATATTCTTTTTTACATGAATATTAGTAATTATAGTTTTATTAAGTTAATTTATAGGAATTTTTATGAGTTAAGAGTTCAATTTCATCATTCAGATGTCTTCGTTTTCTTGGTTTTCATGATCTGTTGACTTGTAAATAAGTATGGAATCCCATGTATATTTGTAGGAATTTTAAAAATTGAAATTATAGGTTGTTAATGATCTTATAGAAGTTTATATGGTTATATATCATATGGGTACACAGTATTAGGATTATTAATAAGATAATACATTAGTGATAATCATTCATATTACTACGGTGGTTTTTGATCGCACTGAACTCGTTTTGTTTTATGATTTAGTATAATGTAAAAATGTTACATTCAAACCTTAGAAGCTTTATAATATACAAATTATATGTTTTTAATTATTAAAATAGTTTCATCACCATCGGTAAAGGTATTAAGGGAAAATGAAAAAAATTTCATCCTTAAATGTGATTAATCAACACCTCATGGAATATGCTTTCATTTTAGGAAGAAAAGTGATACTAGAACGAGCTTAATGATTTATTGTTAATTTATAATAATAATAGTCTAGTATATGTATTTTACTATAGTTATCATTCTTTTTTAGGTTACGTTCAGAGAGAATATGAAAATAAAAGAACTTGATATGAAATTAAACGTTATGCAAGAGGATATTACCCTATGATTAATTCTCATTGAGAAGCTCCATAGAATAAAGGGTTTGTAAGTTAAATGATACAAAAATCTCATAGATGCATGGTAGGTCCTTGAGAATAGTATTGGAAAGAATATGGACAAGTAACAATGGTTGGAAAGTGCTAGGATAACACGTCGTGAGGGGTGGTATTTATATAGTAGGAGAGTGGGTTTTTCTAATTATTTTTTTGGTTATACTTTTAAATTGGATCTAGACTATGAATAGTATAAAAATTCTCACTAAATTTATTAAATAATAATAAATACCCTTATATTTTGGTTCTTACATCACCGATTACACATGTAATAATGTAATTAACTTGCAACGAGTTAATATGGATGGTGCTTCCAAAGGAAATCTGGGCCCTGCATTTTGTGGTGAAATCTTTAGGAATCAAGCTGGTCAGAAATTTGGACACATTTTTGGTAGTTATGGCATTTCAACTTCATTGGAAGATGAAATTATGAGTATTATTCGTTCAATTTCTTTTTCTAAAAAACATGGTTGGAGAAACCCTTAGGTTGAGAGTGACTTGAACTCTATTGATAATGCTATTTGGAATGGGTTGATACATATAGTGTGGATGATCACTGCCCGTTGGATGGGTAGAATCTACACTATTCTCGACATCAAATACATCATCACTCATATATATAAGAAAGCTGACATGGTTGTTGATGGCCTTGAGAATAAGGGGGTTAATCATGATATTACCTGGCTTGATGATCATCATACTGATCTACTTCCCCTTTATAACAAAGATTGTAATATGTTTCCAACTTTTAAACTCTTGTAACCTCTTTTTTATAATAATTATGCCATGGTTTTCTAGCTAAACACCATTTTCCTTTAAAAAAATCATGTAACATATATATACTATAAATTACTATATTTTACTATTAACACAAAATTCATCCCTTCCAGAAAAAAATGAAAAATTCACACTAACAATTTTTATACCTTTATAATTCAAAAATGAGGTATATTTTATGAAAATAATTTTTTATGAATGATAAATTTAATTTTTTGTTAAAATCATCTTTTACATGGAAAATATAAATTTTAAAATTATAACAGATATTATATCACATTGAAAAATTAATTATTGTCTCCTAAAATATCTTATAATTGTAAGACAACAAAATATTAAATTTTAACACATTTCATGAAAGTATATTTTATTTTAAATCATTATGTTAAATAATAAATTGTAATTTGATATTTATGACTTACAAAAATAAAAACACATAATTAATAATTTCTAAAATATTTATTCAATTATACTATGAAATAAGTACACAGTAATACCATTTATAAGATGATTTAATTTTATTTATACATTTATGGGTGATGTAACTATTATATTGGAAATTTACTATTCATAAGGGTCATATTAGTATTCCAATGGTCAAGTTACTATTTCATTGGTAAAATTCTGGGGACTTACATATATAATTTCAGGTCAACACATCATCTTATTAAATAATTCGTATTTATTCCAAAAATAATTATAACATAAAGAATTAATTGAAATATAATAATCCCAAGATATATAAATTGGTGTAATAATAATTAAATAAATCATTAAACATATAGGTAACGTGTTGGATCCCTTTAAAATAAGGGATTATGAAATATTTCAATTTCGTAATAATGAAATGCATCATTGGTCAGGAAAATATAACATCCTGAAATGGGAAACTCAAAAGTAAATATGGATAAGACATCCTGAAATCGTACTCTATTATTGACCTTTTATGAAATGAGATATTGACCCTAAATTGACAAAGAATATAGTTTCCATTAAAATACAAATAAACCAATTACATTATCTTAAAATAAATATGTATTTTGTGAAATCATATATATATATATATATATATATACTATCATCATTATAATTACATTACCATTTATGAAAAACAATTGGGAAAACGGATACATACAGGGAAAGAGTTCATTATAAGAATTACATAGTTTGGCATAAAACTACAAAAAGGATGAGAGAATGAATTTGTATCCCAAAAAGGAAATATGAAACATAAATAATATAAGGTAAAAATGTTATAAAGATATAAATATTTAGAAAGATAGATATAATGAAGAATATAATGAAAATATTTAAAAATAAGAAAGGGTATGAATCAATACGAATGTGTCCTTTAACTCGAGTCCTAAAATTCATCAAAAACACCATTAAAATTATTAATATATTTATTTTATTCATATGGACATCATTTAAAATATTTTTTAACAATATTTATTCTATTATAATACATTTATTAATTTTTTCAAATATTATATATATTGTAATTTTTATCCAATTCAATATTGTATGTTACTTAGTTAAAAAATTAGTGAGATAATGATTTAATAGAGAAATATAAAATGAATATTGTTCCATAAGAATATAAAGATTCATGTTATATCCATCATATCATTATATAAGTGATGGAGTTCAATAAATAAGTATGTATTAACAATTGATTCAATCATTATTTATATTTTGTTTGATGTGATAAAAAACGTTGTGATTATTTACATTCAATGTTATTATAACCCTATCTTTTTAATCAATTACAAATAAAAGAATATAATTTATATGAAAGTATTATTAAATTATATAATTATATAATAATTTACTAATATTCATGAAAGTCATAATTGAAAAACCAATTATCATCATTCACTTAAGTAGTGTTAATCCCAACAAGCGATACAATGGATTTTAGAGCATTTTAAAATGATTAAGTAAAAAATGTAATTCAGAATTTATTAAAAAAATAAAAAAAGATAAAAATATTAATTTTGGATAATTTTAATCATTAATTTAAAATATATAAGGTATAAAATTACAATCAAAATGAAAAAACCACTTCTTTTTTGAGACATACATTTTTATAGAGTAACAAAATATGAATAGGGGTTTAGTTAGTGTAATTAGTGATATATAACATTTTTTTGATAAAAATGATGATAATAACATGATAATGGAATTACATGATATGAATATGAGGTCTTATATAATAATTTTCAGTAGAATATTAGCCTTTAAGAAATGAGATGGATGCTTGGATACTTAATATCCATGTTTTTGTTTCCTCCTTTGGTTAGTGAAAAAATAATTTACAGCAGGACATTCTACCAACACTAGGGATTATGAACATGATAATCAATGGTTATGGTTAGATTTGGGAAGATATTATAAGAATAATGTAATTTTGGAATAGGTTATATTAGTGGAGGTGTGTTTTTATATTTCCAATGGAGATGGGTATTATAGAATGATTTGTGATTATTTTATTATTTATTAAAATTAAAATGAATACTATTAACTTAAATGAAATTTATTTTCTTTATAAAAAATTATGTAAGTGTCAATAACATCAAATAGAATTCAAAATATAATGTAATATTTTAGATACATAACTAATTATAAAAATAAAATAATAGTTCTTTATTACAATAAAATTTATCATAGGATTTATGATTTCAAATATAGGGTTATAAAGTAAAATTATCATATTTAAATTCATTATATAATGTGATAAATATAATTTAAACTAATAAATATGTTTCATAAACTTTTAAGTCTTTATTTTATCTTGATGATGTTAATCTAAGTATTTTATTCATCAAGACATAATTTTTTTATTTTTCAGAAACAAATTCAGAAAAATTCATTAAACTTTAATCTGTGACAATGAGTACATGATTAATAGATAAACTATATAAAATTATAACTTCAAATATTAGGAATCATATATTTAAATATAATCATGTAGTATGGAAAAAAATAATTTTATTAGAAATATATAGAATGTTTTTTATCTATCAATGATAAAATTATTATTAGTTAATAGGTGTTGGATTTATTTCAATATAGTTATAATGTTTAATTTTTACTTATTTAAATTTATTTTAAATAATAAATCATATTATTCACAGTACTCTATTCAGTCTGATTATAATTTTAATGGTTAATTATTATCCCCAATGATCATATACTATTTCAATGGTAATTATTCCTTCTATGATTAGATTCCATTTACACCATTACTATTAAACACATTTCTATAAATGATGATTAAATTTTATTTTAAAATTATAATATTATTTCTTATAGTTTTCATTATATTTACAAAATATTCCATGTCCATTGAAATTTTTAGAGACCACAACATATAATAATATCCTTTTACATTTTTATTATTTACATTTATTTATTAAGACAGTGTTTTATTTTCAATTATATGGAAAATATTCTTACATAATATGTAATAATAATTAATTATTTTATAAAATGATATTTTTCATGTCTATCATATAAACTACAAATTATAAGGCACATATATAATAATGGGGAATCACTAACATCCTAGAATTTTCCATCATGGAAACTATGATTTATATGGTATTATTAATTATAACACATTATATATTTTTCACATTTATATCTATTAATAATTATACATTGTATTATATTATAATTTTTTTTAGTTTTGTGAAATTAAAATTTCATTAAATGTTTGATTCAATATATATTTCATTTATTTAATTTTGTTTTGATGCATAAAACATAATTTAATGACTTTAGTGAAATACTTGGTCACTAATGAAAACGTTAGGTATAATAACTCATTTTAGATGGTTTTTATTTTTTAATGTAAATTTTTATAATTACCCATTTTGATTATAATTTATTTTATGTTAGAATGTATGTCTTAGTAGTTTTTCTAGAGCTGTTTGGTCGAAATTATCTGCTATTATAATTATATATTATTTAAATAATGGTTCCCATAAAATATTTTCAAATATTGTAATGATATTCATATGATTTTTTAACACATAATAATGATTTTATTGGTTTTTTGTTATTATTTAGAAAATTTATAATTTTTTTCATATATGGTTTGATTTTATATGTGTGATTTTATAACAATGACAAAAAAAATTGAAAAATACATTTTAAAATAAACTGAAGTGGTCCAATTATTTTTGTTTCTTTTTTTATGAAACTCATATTTATATATGAGTTTATTGTGAAACGTTTTCAAAATGTTATTTCATTTTAATTATATTTCATTGTTCATTGAAATATATTTACTAAATTAATTATTCTTGTTTTTTAAATGAACATTAGGGTTTTCCTAAAGATTTATGGTTTTTAAATTATTATTTTATTAAATTTCTTAATGTGTAGATATTTTAAAATAGATGAAAAAACTTAAGTTATGTATATATATATATATATATTAGTTACAGTTTATCTTAAAAGTTGTAATTTGGTTTTATTAGGAGCATTTAGTAGTTGGAAATATATATTTGGAGTTATGTATATAATGATCCACGTGTTTTATTAATGTGTAAAATAAAAAGGATTTAAAAGTGACAATAAAATGAATATAGTAAATGTACCTAATTGGTTAATTGATAACATGTTTAGTTGACTATAAGTCATTATATTTAAATGTCCTATTAAATTATTTAGTTATTTAAGTATTATTTATTTTATACTCATATATTTTAATTTATTATCAATTACTAATTAAAATTTTATTCATATAATAATTTTCCATCTTTTAAATAAGTTATTAACAAAAATTAGTTTACGAGGGAGCCCCATTTTTTATACTGAATTATATATTGTTTTACAATTATGTATAAAAATTAATGTGACTTTTGATATTCGATTTATAATTAATGAAATAAATGTTTTAATTTATTTTTTATGGAGAAATATAAATAATGTTGGGTGAATTATAACACCCATAAAATAACTATTTCTTATGAATTTAATATAGTTTTTTTAATGTGAATTTATGTTTTGCGTAAATTTTTTTTATATCTTAATGGATTTATTATGAAGCATAGTTTATATGATATAAAATTCAAATTATTCATAATAAATTCAAGTTAAAAAACACATCATGTAGTCTATGCATGTCGGTGAATTATTTTTTAAACCATCTACTGAAATAGTACACTACTACAAAAAAACTAAGTCATTTAAAAAAAATGATTTATGTTTAACATTAACCCATTTAACTCTCATTATTTAATCCATCTACCGAATATCAACCCCTTATTTGTATCGATTATTTATTAATTCTTTAATTTATGAGAATCCATTAAATGATTATGACTCTTTCAGTTAATATCATTTAATTTTATTTCTCCTTTCTAATTAATACTTACTCTCCCATATTCTATCTCCAAAAATTCTATAAATAATGGGATTTTACATGGTTTAATTTTCATATGGGTATTATAAATATTACAAATTACTGAAAAATTCTTAGGAATATTCATTATAACACATATTTATGTTTTATTCAGTGATTATATATATTATACTACATTAACTTTTCTTATAGATCCATGAGTGCATATATATTTTAAACAATTGTTTTAAATATGAATTCTATATTCCACACATAATTTTTTTAAAAGGAATTTATATAATCAATAATATATTCTTTGACTTAAAAAATAGTAGTCCATATATAAATTCTTTTTTTTGGGATTTCTTGTAAAAAATACATAAATGCTGTTTGTCTAAATGCCAATATTTATTTGACATGAAATAGTTGATGAGTTATAATTGGGAAGAATTCATAAATTTAAAAATGATTTGACATCATGATTATAATAATGTTTTTAAAAGAGTTTATTTACATTAATGTTTCCATATTCTGTACAACAAAACGTTATTACATTAACTATTTAAGGAATTTTAGTAAATCAAAAAAAATTGAATTGAGGATTTCATGATAATTATCATGTTTTATATTGGATTAGGTAATACATATCATTTTAAATAATTTTTTATTATGGTTATTTATATTATTCATTTAATAAATTAATCTTGATGTTACATAAATGGAAAATTGTTATCATTCTCTATTTATTATAACATCCTCATCCCAGGAGCCACTAAACTGGTGCCCCAAGCCGGGTCACCACATGCCCTCAAGAGCTCCTCCTTGTACACCATAAGTTGTCACCTAGAAGTGATAGTCTAAAATAAATGCAGGGAGACTATTACCTCTTTACCATTGTAATCCACAAAAGAAAACCTATAAAATAATAAAAACAACATAGAAATATTGATGAACATGGATAAATAACCATCTCCCATACTAGTTAAAAACCAAAACCAACAGTAAATATGTAATGTCTTGCTACAATTTCAATTAAAAAAACCCAAAAATAATTCTATAAAGACATTTAACCAAAATAGTCCTGACTCTAATTTCAAAACACCACCCTCATACATCCCAAATCTAACTCAATTCCCATTTATAATGCCTCTTCCCTTTTCCTGACATGTATCCATGAAATCTTCTCTGGTTACATATAGAGGACTGATCGTGGGGTGAGTACTACATAGTAGGCCATAAATAATGGTTTCATCAAAATAACTATTCAAAATAGAGAGTGCATGAAGACATAAAATAAATGACATGTAAGTAAAATACAGTTCAATGGACACTAGTAAACAATCCTTACATAAAAATTACTAACTATGGTTCCATGTTCTCTTATGTGCATCCTCTTCATTACATAGTTAGTCATCAACATGTAACCCATGGTTTAGGAATTTATATCATTTACACTAGTTCATGGAATTTATCATTATGAATAAGTGAATAAGTCATGTCCCTTATCTTAGAAGGGATAATACATTACAACATCATAATATTCTAATCTCGAAGCCTCAGTCCGGGTGGAATGCAACCGTTTGGGGGTATGATCATTGTCTCCATACCTAACCCATGCATTATTGGTGGATTTAGAGCATCATTCCAACTCGACTCATGGGAGGAGCCTCAATCCATTTCACCCCACCTCAATCCATGTGCACATGCTTATTCTTACATTCACCGCAAATAAATATATCACCAATAAACACAAACAATATATATAACAATCATAGTCCCTAACAAACAACAAGGGAATTTATATTATTCCACAACCCATTAACACATATTACATTTACATTACTTTACCCATTTCTCCAAATTCCCCATTCTCATGCCTAGATTACTAATCATTTTCGATAATTCCTTTATTTCATCTCATTTCTCATATTCATAAATTCACTTATGAAATCTCATTTTCCATTTTCTTCAATATATAGTCCATTAAAAAATCTAGACATATTACTAGTATTCCATTTTAACATCCATTATACACATCGACATACTCAATAAGGTCCCTTTGTTATCACACAAAGACCATTCACTCACTTAAACAATTTCTAGGCCAAATAATATTAGCACACCCCATGGTCGTCCCTAAATAGATCAATGCATAATTGATTCATCAAATGGGGACTATGAGGGTTTCTATTTATCATTTAGAAAGCTCCTTTACCAAAACACACTAAGGGAATTAAAATCACAAAGAGAAATATCCAAGAACAAAATTGGACATTCACAAATCTACAATGAAATGATAGGATATAACGGGTATACCACATACCTCGAAACCATTGACGAACACATTTCTAATAGAATCCATGGATCTTGATTCAACCACCTATGAAGACTCAACCAAGATATCATCATGAAAGGAGGTATATAGAGATTCATATAGAGATAAAATAAATATTCAAAGTGTAAACCTAGAAGATAATCAAGTGAGGAGTTAGACACACATGGAGCTTAGATCCAAAACCAACAGTGCTCCAAATGGATTTGTATCAAATTAGAGTCACCTCTTTAAATATTAGGTCACCTAGTTTTGTCACTAGGGATTATAGGAGGATAAATGGGATGATAATTCAGTAAAGTTTTAAAATCAAATAATTGATGTTTTTAAATTTATACAACTTTACTGTGTTGGACTGTTTATCCATAGGGTTTGAAAAAACTATATGAAAACCATGTGCAATCCACCACTTAAAGGGATTTGGGCCACACTTTTTCCCTTGAATATCAACATATTTTTCCGACCGTGTGCCAAATGTGTATTAATCCTCTATCCCAGGCTTCATGGATTTCTTGGAAATGCTGCACGATTTTCATAAATGTGTGCCAATCATGAACCCTTCACATATCAGCATGTATTCCAAATTTTTGTGTCCCAAAACCATAGAACACCATTTATACCCCACATATTTTCAAGGAACATTTCATTAACAAATAACGAGATATTAAAACCCAAAATTAAACAGTTATATACCTCCACAAGGTCCTCAATATTACATAAATTATTGGAAATGGATTTTCACTAAAATTATATTGATATTATTGAAAAGGGTAGAATATATATCTGATGTTTATAGAATATTTTAGAGGTTTTTATTCAAAAATGATATTATTATAATTGTTAAATTTATTACCCACCAAAATTATATTATCTATATATCCTAGCATATAATTATGTGTAGTCTAGAGTTTTTTAGAAAACTAATTTATGACACTTCTATGGCTTGTGGACCATAGTAAAGAACATTAACATTATAGGGTCATTCCCCACCAGTTTATTCTAGGATCAATAAAAAATTGGGGGATAATTTTTATCAACACTGTTACAATCCATTAGTGGGAATAATAATCCCATGATAATTGTATTGAAATGTATAGATTGTTTTATATCAATTGAGACATGTACATTATGGAATTAATATTAACATGAGTTTTATAGAACTCATATAATGATTATGTTATCTAGTGGTTAGGAATTTAGTTTAAGATAAAAGTTCTGGTCTTATATGGCTCATTTCCATAGTTAAATTATAAATTTTATAGATAGTTATTCATAAATTAGTCAATGGAAAGGAAATAAACGATGTGGTGAATGAAATTTGGAGTTGACATGAGATTGAATTGAATTTTGTTTCTTCTGATATTAAGTAGACCATCATTTGAAGATGAATATTGATTCATAATGGATGATGTACATAATAGACTCGCGTCATTCCATGCCCATTGGAACTATGAAGTATACATAAGAATGATATTTTTAATGAGAAACAGGGAGTTAAGAAACCATTTCTCCATGTTTAGTTGGCCCATCCTAAAATGTAGCATTATAATAATAAAATAGAGTATATTATTAAAAATAAAATAATTTATTATGAAGAATACTGTTGTACATTTCATCGTGATGAAAATAAATATGATTTTATTTTATTTATGTGGGATTAACTAAAATATTTTGAGACATCATATAGTAGGTATGGAAGAGGATCATGCTATTTTCTCATCGGTCTGTAATGTTTTGAAACCTTATACTTTATGTCTAAGGTAATGACACAATAGTGAGATATAAAATCATTCATATAGTCCATATTATAACACCCTATGTGTCACTGAAATGAATTATTTTGAAGTTAAATTTCATTTAATTTCTATTATTCTTTCTTGTGGGGGTTTCCCATGAATTTTTGCAGGAAAGGGTGAGTTTTCATGGTTTTGGGCCAAACCGTGAGCCAATTTCCATATTTAAAAACCAATTTTGTTTCTTTTATAAATATATCGTTTTTCAACATGTTTCACCCATTATACTTCCACAATTCCCTCCCCTGACCTATTAAAAACACAATATCAATTTTTACCCTTTATAGATCCATAATAATGGTGGAATTTGGTTTTTAATTAAGGAATTGGGCCAGCCCAAATCCCATTTCCAATTTAATTTTTTTTGTTTATTTAATATATTATACAATGTTTTGTACTTTTTTGTGATTACAAATCTCACCCAAGACCACGGAACCCAGGCGCTCCGCTATTCTCATTTCCCCCTCTTTGGAGCACATATGAATCACGAAATAGGGTAGAACGTCCTAGGATTTCTAAAATCATCCAGATTTGAATATGTAAGTTGTTTCTTTCATTACTAAAATTTTATTCCTTTTTCCCATTTCAGTTCTCACTTGACATTCTCATCCTTATTCAAACCTCACCATAATTTTTGACAGTTTTTGAATTCATCTACTGATGTATTTTAGGCGATTTCTTCAGGATCCCTAATGTAAGTAGATCTCCTTCCTTCTTCATTCAATTTTCATATAATTCCTTCTATTATTAGTGTGTTTCGTCCCTTATTCATTATTATCCTTATGTACATTAATTAGGGTTCACAACCTAATGTTTTATCAAGGGGTTATTAGTATATGTTTTGGGATTTAGGCTTCATCTATGTCCCTTGGGGTGTGGTGGTGGTGCAGTTGAATTTTTACACAAAGTTTCAAGGGTTTTGATACGTGTGGCAGGTGATTCCATATGAAATAAATTCTAGATGTGTTATATTTTCTGAATTTATATTTTTATCACACTTATCCTTCATTATAATTACTGTGAAATTTATTTTGGAGACATTTGTTAAGAAAATGATTTTTGGTTTCCAATTTTGTGTTAAATTGGGTGTTTTAAATGTCTATTTTATGTTATGACAATTGGGGTTGTTTTATAACTTAGGTAATTTTTTTATGGAAATGTTTTTGGTGAC
This sequence comes from Viscum album, assembly GCA_963277665.1. Taxonomy (NCBI): domain Eukaryota; kingdom Viridiplantae; phylum Streptophyta; class Magnoliopsida; order Santalales; family Viscaceae; genus Viscum; species Viscum album. Next base: position 25,352,253 of record OY728154.1, read on the forward strand.
CAAAATTCTTTTTTGGTAAATATGGGTATGCACATAGTGTTAAAAGTGCTGTTTTATTGTATTTTGTGTGCAAAACATTGTTAAATTTTGTGAAGTTATACTTTTGAAATCCTAAATGTTTTATTTGGTGGTGTATGTGGTGAAAAACATGTGTAGCTAATATTGTGACATTATTATGACCAAAAAATATGTTTTTATTTGATAATGGATTTTTTAACATGTTGAAGTGGTTTTAGAACAAAGGTGGAAGCACGAGTATCTAGGAGGGTGGATTTGTACTAGTTCGCTAGTGATCCTGAGTGGTTTAATCCCTATTTCACTGAGAAAAATGGATAAAGACATGACTAAAAAAATATATTGATGATTTTTTAGGATCACATGGTAATGGGTATGTTCCATACTAGTTTATCATGCAATAAAACAGATTTTTCTTATTTTTACATTACACCGAGGTATGAGGTACATGTGGCCCCAGACTTACTTGTACCTCTGGGTGTGATTGAGATTAGTTTGCATTGAATATTTTGTAATTATCCTTGGAATATATTGGTTTTTTATATAAAATAAAGTATCTTACATGTTTTATTTTAATGTGATCAATCATGGAAAATTATCTTTGAAAAATATTTACATTTAATGGTATCATTCTTTAGAAATAATTTCCACCACTTTCTGTATATAAAAACAGGCATGTTTTTTATCTTGTATTTTTTACTCTATGGATTAACTTTCCCATATCTTGGAGGCCTTAGTATTGTAACCTACTTAATCCTGTTGGGTTTAAGTAGACTTGATCCTGTTTGACATAGGTAAAAGAAAGGCCTTGGGTGATGGCAGTTCGGGTTGGTATCTCCCTTCCATGGTGTAGTATTGTAGGGATGACTTGTTGGTGATGTCCCCATATCGTTTAGAGTCCATGGGTCTAGTTTTATACTACTTTTATGTGCCTTTGGACCTATTTTTAATGTTTAAACCTATGTATTCAGTTCTGGATTTCGTTCAATGCTTGTTTGACATGAATTTTTAGATTCGGTTTATCAATTTGTTTTTATGTTTTATATATCCATACTCGGGTAAATCATTCCCAAACAAAAATCAATCATAACCATGCACTTGTTTCAGACCATGGTGACAGGGAACGCCCTTTTGGGGCTTTCCACTAGTTGGTTTTTGTGCCGGTATTGATGGAGACCAAATTCAGTTCGTGATAAAATGGTATCAGAGGAGGTTAATGTTTTTGGGATATATTATTATATTGGGATGAGTCGGGCTGGACAAGAGCTAAGAATGTTATGACTCTGAGTTTTTGTCATGAGTAGGGTTCTTGGACCTCTCCTCTCTTGGAATACTTCAAGTCACCAAGGGATGTTGTAATTGTTTGTTTTACTTCACATCTAAGTGAGATGTGTGGTTTGCAGACGACACATGGACATTGGGTGGGGGTCTGGTAGTTGTTTCTTTTATAGTTGTAATGTGTTTGTATTATTTATATTTGATGTTATTGATAAAATTTTCATAATTTTTGTACTAATTTTTCTCATGGGGATTTTTAGTTTTTGTAGCAACATTCCTCCCCCGAAAGCTCCCATGCACCTAGAGGAGGAAACTAGAGATTGTTCTCCCTCGCTACTTGATCATAGGTTATTAGAGGCAATGGTTCATGCTGTCCATGATCTAGGACATGGACCAGCTTGGGTTCCATCTCATACTAAATAATATGTAAGTATTCCAAGGAAAAACATGGCCCATGAGTACCTAAAAAATAAGCCTCATACTTTCCGAGGTTGCATAGAACCCCAGGAAGGAGAGGAATGGATCGAAAAGATCGAGCGCACATTCGAGTTCCAAGATACACTTGATGATCTCACGGTGAAGTGTGACTTTTTTCTGTTGGAGGGTCCCAGCAATAGGTGGTGGGAATCAGTACATTAAACTGAGAAGATTGAGATGATTCACTGGGGAGATTTCATGGACGTCTTTAGTGAACATTACTAACCTGAAGTCATGGAATATTGTAGATCTCGAGAGTTCATGGATCTTGTTCAGGGGGATATTTCTGTGATTTAGTATGCCAACGTTTTCACTGAGATGGTTTGGTATGCTCCTGAAAATATGTCTAATGTGGAACCAAAGGCCCAGAGGTTCGATAAAGGCTTACGATAGGAGCTATAATCCAAGTTTATCTTTTTCAATATGAAGATGTATAATGAGGTGGTTGACCGGGCGTGTATGGTGGAGACGTATTGAAAATGGGAGGGCTATTTTCTCGGGGAAAATACCAGTAATTGGAAGTGGAATCTCTTTAGATAATAAAAAGAAGCGGGGGAGGAGGGGAAGAAGGGAGGTGGTATTTCATGCCACTCTTATATGTAGTTTTGATCAGTGGATTTTGATGTGAGATTGGTCATCAGCCACCATTGTGGGAGGTTGAGGAACATCTAACCAACATGCCCATTTTCTCTAAGGCCTTGTTGTCAATGTGGAGGTATGGGTCACTTTCAGCGCTTTTGTGGGGTAGCATGTACACCTAAGAGTGAGGCCATATCATTGGCTTGAAGAGGAGTGTGTAATCAGTTAGAGCTTTCAAGGGTGGGGGGATCTCGATTTAGTGGCTGTAGTGGTAGGGATGGATTATCTTCTCGGTATTTCTATTTTAGGGAACAACCAAAATATAGTTGTCTTCCTCAGGCATAGAATAGACATCTCTATGTGGTGTTTCAGACCCCAGCAGGATTAGGGGCGGGCCCGTTGATAGTTTAAGGAACCATTTTGATTTCATATACTATAGATTCTACTTGTTTAGATACTGGTTCCTTTGTTTCATTTACTTCTACCCATTTTGTGGACATGCTGAATTTTCCAATGGAGTTGTTGACTTTTGTGATGGAGTTGGTGATGCCATTAGGAAGGAAGGAGGAGGAGGGTCTTAGGTGCCCATCATGTTTGATTTCTATGTTAGGATTTAAGATAGAGTGGGACCTCTCAGTCATAGATATGGATATGTTTGAAATAATACATTGTAATTTTTTTCTAGTACACTTACAGGCACACATCGATTGCTATAGGTGGCGGGTAAGATTCATGGAACCTGATTGGAGTCGCCCTGATTTTCATGGGGAATGGGATCCTCGGTCATGTCGTGCAGGACCACAACTCCTAAAGTTGTGAGATATTTTTTTTTCAATTATCATCGATCATAATAGATAAATATGTTCATGATACTAATGGTGGACTACCTCATGTTGTTGATGAGTTTTCAGAGATATTTCTTGATGATTTTTTATGTTTCCCCCAGAGCAGGATGTGGAGTTTTCGATTGATCTAGCACCGGGAACACGACTGATATCTCTTCAAATCACATGTCCCCCACCGAGGTGAGGGAATTAAAGATGCAGTTGGATGACTTAGAATCCAAAGGATTCATTTTCTCACGCGTCCCTCCTTGATTTTCTCCTGTTTTGTTCGTGAAATAGGCAGAAGGATCCCTCCAGTGGTGCAATGACTACCTAAAGAAGAATAATGTAACAATCAAGAAAAAATATCATTTCCCCCAAATAGATGACTTATTCGATCAGTTGAATGGGGAATGATGGTTTTTAAAAATCAAATTCCATTCGGTCTATCATCAACTCATGGTGAAAGAGGAACATGTCCCAAAGATAGCCTTCCTAAGTTGGTATGACCACTTTGAGTACCAGTTCATGCCCTTCGGATTGAACAATTCCCCATCCGACCTTATGGAACTCATGAACAAGGTGTTTTATTAGTATCTTGATTCATTTGTCATGGTATTTATGGATGAAATCCAAGTTTATTTAGGATATGATGAGGAAAGTCATCACCACTGGATGATTATTCTGTGCACTTTGCGATAGAACCGAATTTACAAAAAGTTTCACAAATGCACATTCTGGATCAGGGAGGATAAATTTATTGGGAATGTGATCTCATATCATTGGGTTTCGGTGGACCCCGAGAGGATCTGTGTGGTTATTCCATGGGAGCAGTCAGAGAATGTTTTCTAGATCTGGAGTTTCCTCAGCCTATCTCATTATTATAAGTGGTTTGTTTATGAATTCTCTCATCTTGCTTCATCAATGATCGTGCTCACCCATAAAGGTGTGAATTTTTTATGGGTCCTATAATGTCAGGAATACTTTTAGGATCTGAAGAGGAAGTTGAACACCACCCCCATTTTTATTTTTATTGATGCTAAAATGGGTTATGTTGTGTATTGGGATGCTTCAGGTGTGGTTATTGGGTTTCTGCTTATAGAGGATGATCACGTGGTGGCATATGGATCTATACAACTTTGACCATGGGAAAAGAATTACCGTACCCACGACATTGATTTATAAACTATGATGCACACTTTTAAGACTTGGAGTCACTAACTCTTTGGGGAGATGTTTTTGGTCTACACTGATCACAAAATATTGGCCTATATCTTCTTGTATAAGTACCTCAACATGAGGCATCATTGTTGTATCGAGTTCTTGCAGGGGTTTGACATTGAAATTGACTATAATCCAGGAAAGGGTAACATGGTGTCTCATGCCTCTAATATAATAGTCCTAGTGAAAGCTTTGATGAAGTACAGTGATGAGTGGACTCTGATGGCACTCCTTTCTCAAATGCTTGTGGAGACCAAGGAACAAAATGGTGGTACATTATTGGCGAGCTTTCAGTTGATTCCATATCTGGTGTAGCTAATTATGTTTGAAGATCATGTTGATTATCTTTGTCAAAAGTTGTAGCCGTTTCATCATGGTTAAGAGACGTATTCTAATGGGTCATCATCTCCTAATGGCATCATGTGCTTCAATGGTCGTTCAGTAGTGTCATTAACTCTATAGAAGGTGGTGATGTAGGATAGCCACCAGTGCCATCGGGTTCTCCATCTAGGTGCCACTAATATTTATTATAATGTCTATCGACCATTCTGGTGGCCTATTATGAAGAGATACATCATGGACTTCGTTTCGAGATGATACAGATGCTATTATGTGAACGCAAAGCATCAAAGGCCCTCTTCTTTGCTCCATCAATTACCCATTCCTACCTGTTAGTGGGAAAAGGTTTCCATGGAATTTATTTTTGTATTTCCTCATACACCTAGGGGTAATAATTAAATTTGGGTGGTGATTGATCATCAAACTAAATAAACCCACTTCATTTCGATCATAGATATAGCTAAAGTTGATGATTTGGGCTATTTGTATCTTTAGGGGGTGTAAAAGATCAATGGTTTTTCATCACAATTTATCTCAAATAGAGACACCACATCACTTCTCGGTTTTGGGATGGCCTTTTGGTCTTATATTAAGAAGAACATGAAATACCATCCTCAAAAGTATGGTCAACCAGAGCAGGCTAATCAAATTTTGGAGGACATTCTTCATGCATGTGTTATGGATTTTGGATGTTCTTCGGATATCCATTTGGTCTAGGTTTAGATTTCTTATAATAATAGTTACTAATTCTCGATTCAAATGTCTTATTTTTGAGGTTCTCTATGGTCGGCCATGTTGGTCCCCCTATGTTGGGCTGAGGTAAGTGAGACCTCACTACTAGGGTTGAATATGGAGCATGAGACATCTAAGAATGTCAAGTTGATTAGGCAGCTATTATTGACAGCTCAAAATCACTATAAATTATATTCTTACTAGAGTTGTTGAGACCTAGATTTTTTTTGGGTGACATGGTATTCTTGAAAGTGGCCCCTCTCCTGGGCCAATGTCTATTAGGGATGCAAGGGTAGCTGATGCCCCGATATGTCAGACCTTTTGAGATCACCGATTGTATTGTAAATGTGGCATACTGGTTGGCCTTACATTATTATATTACCTCCATCCATGGCGTCTCTCATGTCTCATAGTTGATGAAATACTACCCAGATCCATCCCATGTACCGAATTGGGAGGAGTTGGATATAGAGACTAATTTTTCTATTTTTGTGCGGCTGGTGTGAATAGTGGACTTCCAGGAAATTTTTATTTTGGTAAAGTCTATTCCACTATTTCGGGCTCTTTGGAAGCATGGTAACGACACATGTGAGACAAGGGAGATGAATTTGTGGGTTGAGAAGGGGAACCCATTCTGGTTTTCTGATCAAGCATTGTGTTGATTATCTAGGTTAGGAATTCTTTCACGGTGGGGAGAATTGTCACATACCTGACTTATTTTAAAGGTAAATTTCATTTAATTTCCATTATTCCTTTATTTTAGGGGTTTCCCATGCATTTTTAGAGGAAAGGATGAGTTTTCATGATTTGGTCAGAACCGTGTGCCCATTTTTAGATTCAAAAACAAATATGGGTTCTTTTATAACTCCTAAATTTTTAAACATCGGTCAACCATTCTAATTTAAAAATGGCCTAACGAGACCAATTAACACCACAATATCAATTTAGAACCTATAAGAATCCATAATCATGGTGGATTTGTGATTTTTCCACGATTCAAAGTTTCACCCGAGACAACTGAACCCTAAATCATTCCCATATCAATTACCAATATTTTGAGCACATATGTATTTCTAAATAGGGAAGAAATTTTTAGGATTTCTCAAATTGGATATATTTGATGTGATAACATGTTTCCTTCATAACCCCTTCAATGTTGGCTCTATTTCCCCCATTTTAGTTCTCACATGACCTTCCCAGCCTTATTCATAATAGAATTTGAATTTTTACAATTTTCAAATTCATATAATGGTGTATTTGGGGAGATTTCATCAAGATCTCTTATGTAAGTTGGTCACCTTCCTTTTTTCAATTTTCTTAAATTTCCTACCTTTTTCATGGGGTTTCATCCCTTATTCTTGAAGATCATTATTTCCGAAAAGTAAGGATTCAAACCTAGGGTTGATCATGGGTTTCTTGGTATATTCATCTGGATGTAGGCTTGGTCCGATTCCCTTGATGGGTGGTGGTGGTGCAGTGGAATTTTCACACATAGATTCAAGGGTTTTGATACTTGTGGTAGGTGATCACATTAGTAAACAATGATAAATTATTAATATTCAATGCATTTATATTTATATAACCTACATCCTTTATTATACTTGCTGAGAAATATGGGTTTTGGTGAAATTATCCAAGCAAATGATTTTTAGGTATCAATTTTTTTTAAAAAAATTGGTTTGTTTACATGTCTATTTTATTTTATGGTAATTGGGGTTGTTTTATAACTCATGTAATGGGTTTATAGAAATAGTATGGGTTATTAAAATTATTTTTTGGTAAATATCGGTTTTCACATTGTGTTCAATGTGGGGTTTTTAATGGTTTTTGTGTGAAAAACATTGTTAAATTTTTTGAAGTTCTTTTATTGGAATTGTAGAGGTTTTATTAGGTGGTGTATGTAATGGAAATAATGTTTATCTATTTTTTTGAGTTTATTATGACCCTAAATTATGTTTTTATTTTATAATGGCTTTTGGTATCATGTAAAAGGGGATTGAGCACAAAGGGGGAATCCCGGGTGTCTAGGGGGTGGAATTGTACTAGTATGCTAGTGATCTAGAACAATTTAATCACAGTTCCACTAAAAACAATGGAGAACTCCAACACTAAGAAAACTATATTTATGATTTTTGGGTACAAATATGTTATTTTTATGTTCCCTAACAATGTATCATGCACGAGAAAAGATTTTTTCTATGATTACCTTAAACAGAGGTATGCTGTATATTGGGCCTGAGACTAACTATTTCCTAGTGGTGTTCCGGAGATTAGTGCTAATTGAATATTTTGTAATTAACTGTGTAATATGGTGGTTTCTTCTGTAAAATACCATAACATACATGTTTTATTTATATGTGATCACTTTGGGAAATATTCTTTTTAAAAAATATTTGCATTTGAATGTTTAATTCTTTAGAAATTATTTCCACCACTTTCTCCTTATCAAACTTAGCATGCTTTTTATCTTATATTGATTACCATATATAATCTCTTGGTGTTATCCTATTGATATTTGTCTCATACCCTACTTATAAATGTTGGTTGTAATTAGACTTGATCAAGTTCGACACAGTTAAAGGAAATGCCTTGGGAGACAGCGGTTCGGATTGTTACCTCCCTTACATGGTGTGGTGTTGTGGAGACAGATAGTGGGTGATGTACCCTTGTCATGTGGAGTCCTTGGGGATGTTTTGATTATACTTTTATGTGTATTTTGACCTCATAATTTTATGTTTAAACCTATTTTTTAACTTATGTATTTTGTATAACGCTTTTTTGGAATGATTTTTCAGATTCAGTGTATCAATTGTTTTTGATGTTGTAAAATCCATAATCAGGTAAATTATTCCCAAACCAAAATATATAATACCCAGTCTCTTGTTCCATCCCATGAGAATAGGTAATTCTATTTGATCCTTGTCATAGGCTGCGTTTGGTTCCAGTATTTATGGAAACTTTATTCAGTTTGTGACACTCTATGCCAAAAATTATAAGATTAATATCTTTTTCATTATTTGTGAATCATTATGTTAATATGGTACAGTAATGATTCTACAATATATAGTCACTCCATTAATAAAAGATCCATTTTGTTACAGTCATTGTAGTTTGATGTTCAACATTTGGTTGTGTTTGGTTTTTTTGACCAACAATACCAAATTACCCATCTCACTGTGTAATATGTCTAGATACAGATGTTGAGTGTGATTATAATTATTGAAATGTCATACTTTTCACTGCGTAATCTACATATATTTTTATAAATGTGGTGAAATTGTATGAAATGAATTTTTGATTTTTTTCTCCATTTTTTCTATATGAGGGGGAATCAATAAGTAGGATTTCTTTCCCATAATACATCTTATGTCTAAAATTATAGATGAACCACCAAAATATTTTAATGATTATATATCTGTATATTATGAGAGAGTTAAATAAGTATTATATGAAACATTACATGATTTATTTGACATGAAATTTATCCATTTAATAAGAGTTGAGAATATAAAAAAATTGCATATATATAATATAAGAATCGATAATCATTCAATTTTTTTCATGTTGATAATATTTCAAATGATGATTAAGAATACTCCTTCTATATATATTATTAATTTATAAAAATTTGATCATTTGTTGTTGTATCATTAATTAATTACATCATTTATTATCAACTTGATATAAATTGTGAATTGATATTTTAAAATAAATTATGTTCATCTATGATCATTGTTTATTTATCTCACTTCAAAAAAACATCACCATCATAATGAAATCATAATAATCATTCATGAACAATTAAAATTGATATTTGGATGTTTAGTTTCCTCTAATTAAACCAAATTAATCTTTTCAGTACATCAATTATACAATTAAATAGGAACCATTGAAAAATTTCATGATGATATTGTCTAGTGATTTGATCATCTGTAACATTTCACTGGGTATTTGGAAAATGTATCTTGAGGGTATTTTTTAACATTATATTATCCTTCTACCATTCACATATTCAAATGTTTTATTAAACCTATTATATTTACTCTCCCAACGAATTAAGTCTATATCTCAATTAAACAACTCATGATTTTATGATAACTATGGTGTATATGAATACTATCATAAAATGGAATTTCTATATTTTGTGTTTTGGTAATAAACATATGGAGAGAGAGAGAGATAGGATGAATCCATATCTTATATCACCCAACCAATTAATTCATGATCCAACCAAAAATCATGGTAATATTCATAATATTGCAACAATATTAAAATTAACAGATAATAATTATGTTTAAATAAATGAGATATCTCACAACACATTATACTCATCACTTTTATAATAAGATTATATAATAGTTATGAGAATGAATATAGAAAGTGAAATTTAGATGAAATTAATATATACCATTGAAGTATAGATTATGTTTATGGAGTCATGGTAACAAAACTTTTCATATATGATGAAATATACAAGAATATGAGAAGATATGTCATTGAACAATCAGAGTATTTGAGTAAAAATAAATTTTATCATTAGTTAATTTTATTTATAAATCATTAAAATTTAAATATTATTGAATAATTTTATAATAATCATCTCTGATATATTTGACACTATGATTAGATTCATTCTTGTTCAATATAAGGATTAGTTTGGTGAATTTTAAAGGATCTAATGACTATAATTCAGAAAATAGGATGAAATAAAAACAAAAAATTAATGTAAAACATAAAAGAATATAAAAATTTTCATTCAATAAATTATTAAACATTGTACCTATCACAAATTAGGTAAACTATAACTAACATCATTTTATTTGATTTTGTATATCCACATAAGTTGTAGTAAGATAATATAACTCCATCATAGGTGTCAATGCTATTTTTTGAATAACTATTTTATAAGGGAGATTCTTCTATCCTCCATGACATGGTAGTTCCATATAGTGTAATGTGTAAATGATAAGGGATATATGATAGTGAGATCATTATAAAGGACATGTTTACATTATTAAAAATACCACATGGTTTTTGGTCCACAAATTATCCCTTTGAAGAAACCCATAAAGTGTTAAAAAATTCTTTGAATATGTATTATAACATATGATTGAACGCTTCTACTATTTTACTATTGTAACCCACTATCATTTTAAATCGAATATATTCCATCTAATTAAGCATATCTCTTTAATTATATGAACATTTGAAATTATCATATCTCATAACTATTTTCAACTATCTTCAAAGATTATAGGAGTTTGTTCAATATCATATGATTTGATTATAATTATAGTAATATAAAAAATATAACCCTATAATAAAATAACAATTGATAAGTTAGTGGCATGAAATCTAAAATCAGTATATTAGGATATAGAAAATTATAACCTACAATATAGAAATAATAGAAAATATATATATTCAACTTAATGAATATCTCCTTTGATTTCCTAAAAACATTAAATCTATATAGAATTAGTTTCATTTCATAGTATAATGAATCATATATTGCATCTTGTGAAACCATGTACTGAACATAATTTCTATTTTTTCAACAAAAAATTCGTAAGATATCATAAACTTTAACATTTATCATATCCAATGAGGTACATTTCAAAGACCCATCAAAATGACTATTTTATGAACTCTAAATAAAAAAAAATTATGATCCTTCAATAAAATGCAATCCTGATTTATTCAACCAAAATGTGTGACTACAAAATATTTTTTAGAGTATGGGTAAATATAAGCACATGTTGTATTATAATAATGAATTGGTGATCCTCAAGCCATAGAGCTATCAAAAATGATTTATATAACACACATGTTACTCTACAATTATGTCTACCAACCATACTGTTTTATACATTCTTTCTCATCTGTTCCCTTTTTTCTTAGATATAGACTGAACATTTTACCTTGATTTTGAGTATCCCAAATTTACTACTCATAAATTCATCCTTCATTGGGTATATATTGTCCTAGAATATGAATAAATCATATTTCAGTTACAATTATGGTTGAAAAAATTTCATGTCCCTCATTTGGGTAAAATACATAATATGGACTATCAATGTGTGGAGCCACGCTTCCTTACTCTCTCAATTTAGGAACTGAATTTCCAAAAAATCATATAAGAACCAAAAATACATATTAGTTTATCTCCACACAATGAAATTATCACCAAAAAATCCAACCAACAACTGATTATCTATCCCTTAATGGCTATGTAAGAATGGAATAAAATATTAACTGTTCTCATGTTGGGTTTCTCTATAATGATTGGTGGTGGTGTCACCAAATATTATATATACACACCTATTATAAAAAATAAATAACATATGAAAACCCATGAGGTATAAATACTATTTCAACAATAACAGAGCACATTGTTTAGGAAAATATTATATTCCTCGATATAATAATGAAAATCATCTAAATTATAAAATTTTACCACAACCTATAATTCTTTTTCATTAACATAAGATAGAGATAACATAATGTAAATGATTTTGAAATAAATAATAATTACACATTATGGGTTTTATATAAATAATAATATATATAACATGAAATAATGATAATGTGGAAATTACATTATGTACATAGTGAAAAAATTATACTATTTATCTAATTATGAATTACTAAAAACTGTAACATTAGATACTATCAAACATATCATACATGATAGACTACCAAATGATCCTTGTAATTGATAAAATTTCTAGGTTTTTTAAACTCATCACTTCACTATACAATTTCTACCACATCTCTACGTGACCAGATGATAAAACAGTAAAACTAAAACCTTTTTTGACTAACATCTACAAAGTAATTTGGTTTGAATAATGTTGATATATTGAAATCAAATTATTAATGATCAAATCCTTGAACATATCTCAAAAACTTAAATCCTTATCATTTAATGTTAATATGATAAATTGTTTTTTTGACATAGAAATCATTTTATGTACATCATTAAAATTCTCCTAACCCATTCCATATAAAATTTCCCCAATTTCATTTTGTAAATAATTTCACTATTTTAAATGTCATTTTACCAAAGTTCCAAAAAAAATGTTTGTTAATTTTTCATCTATAACATTATTGAAACTAATTTTAACTATTTATATTTACCTTTACTTTTTGACACTAACAAATATTAGGCCCTTAAGATAGCCTTAATTTGTATTTTAACTTGTATAATATTTAATTTTCTAACATGGACCTTCTACAAGTAAAATAAACCTCCAAAATCCAATTTGATAGTATACGCTTCTAAAAATATCATACTAAACTAATAAAACTTTTATTCCTATAGAAAATATCATTTATTTTATTGGTGGGAAAACTAAGAATACAAACAATTGTTGGAATATAATATATTGTATTCAATGTGATTCAAGGATTTTTTTTTGAAATGAATATTATTACAATAAATATTCTATCAAGGATTAGTGGGAGATCATTTAAACACATTTTAATAGACATCCATATAAACCCATTGAAAGTCATTAAATTGTATTATCATTATTCTTTTCTCAATATGTGTTAATGAGTCTAATTAGTAATAACTCTTGTTCATTGAAATGATTATATCATATATTTTATGACATCTCTTTTCGTACAATCTAATCCTATTATAAGGTATTATAAATGATGTTGCATCAAAAATCATCTACATAGATCCATTTATCTTTGATAGAAACCAACACGCACAATCCTTTGATGTAGAAACACTTTCATTCATAATTCAAATAGAAAACTATATGTTTATCAATTATTCCCATGATTTAAAACTCCTCTATATGTACAAAATTTTCCTTTTTCTCTTTTGGTTTTATATACCCTTAAAAAAGTCAATTTAAAATTTATAACATTGATACATGAAATGAATATTATATATAATTTCATAAAACCCTTCTATAATACTATCATATAATAATATATGGATTTATCAATCATTTCATAAAACTCTAGAACATTTAAAAAACCACTACTAACTTAATGACGATAAACTATTGTAATTTTAAAAAACGTTTCATCATTTGATTTAAACATCTTCCCATGTTTACATTTTATTGAACATAATAATGTTGAAATCATAATAAATGATCATCTATCCTATAGATTAAGAATAATCATAATAACATTTCATGGAATAATTCACATCAACTGAATATTTCTATAGATCTAAATTGTATTAAATACATACCTAATATAAGACCTAGATGATATATATTGTATTATTACATCCTTTGTAAATAAAATAAAATATAGAATATGATTGGAGACTAAATTTCTGGAGTTTTATTTTCATATAAATCAATGAAATCTTAACTGAATATTTTAATAATTATTTCAAGCATCGATATTTCATTGTTGAGTAACTTCAATAAATGGTTACTCTAAGAAGTGTTTCATTAACATATTTACATTTTCATAATTAGTAACTTTTAATAAGATAATTGTCGTATGATTTTATTAAATTATGATAATATTTGAAAGGATCGATTTCAATGTTATGTTTTGTTATGATGATATAATTTATTTTAAAGAAACCATTTTATATGTTGAGGACAATGATTTATAAAAACTCAATAAAGAAGTTTATTAAATGTTATCTTATTAAATTGATAAAAATATTGATCTCATCATACACAGTAATGGGAGAATATCAATATTTCAAAAATAATGTCTTCGTTATTTTTCCCTATATCCATTTATCATTTTAGATTGAAAATCTTCCATGTCCTATAATATATTAATATTTTGTTGTTATGAAGATAACTCTTTACCCAATCCAACATATGGATAATCCTAAAAATATTAATCCACTATCCTAAATATTTTGTTTTATCCTCTTTGTGTGGCTAAAATAATATTCCAAGAACATGTATATAAACTTATTACAGTCACCCATTATCTGATTTCCTTAAACATAATAATCTAGAGGAACCCAAATTTGGCTCAAACCTATATGGTGGGAAAATTTAGGTAATGATAATTGTTACATTGTAAGGAATATTAAAATTATTTTTTTGTACGTGATTTAATTTCCTAATATTATCTCATTTCATTCAAATTTCTATTTATTCATTATTTAAAATATATAGTTTGGGATTCTTATTATTTTCTATAACTATACAAATAAATATCAAAGTTAAAATCACAGTTTGGGTTTCTATCAAGAATGAATATACTACTATACATATATGTATCAAAATACATCTTCTGATTAAGGTACATAAATTATTTTCATGTAAATATTTCTAATTATGAAAGTTCAATAATCTCTAAATGAGCATGCTTTTACCCATACATTGTAAAGACTTAAATTTTGAGAAAAATTCCTAATCCTCTAGGACAAGGAGAATTATGTACCAAAGTACCCTACTTATGGAAACATTACACCAAAGTGATATTACCTCTATCATAACTCTAACACCTAATAGTTACTAATTAATTTCATAAAATAGATGAAAATAATCCAATATAGGGGTAGAATAAAATTACATCCATTATCATACCTTCCTTGTAAATCCATTGATAAAAGGATGATTATCAATTGACGTTTTAAAACAATGTAATCTAATCCATACCACTAAAATTAATATAAATAATATTAATTTATGAATAATAATGTATGGATTAAAAATTAAATAAAAAATTGTTATATTTAAATTTGTAAAAAACATGACTGAAAATTTTAAAAAAAATCAATTAAATAAATTATAATTTATCCATTTATTAGTAACATTATATAATGTTTAATATTAAAATTTTAAATTAATTCACTAATATGATCACTTTCATATTATAAATTTTATGTCATATAAAATTAAATATGATATATTAAATTAAATATTAACATTTAATATTTTTATTTCAAAGAAATTAATGATTTAGAAAATATAAATATCACATATTTAAAATTATTGAAAATTGATCAAAAGAATCATTAAAACCGTTTTTTTGTGGTTTTATATAATTATACACATTTTGACACAATTTTTGGAAATTAAAATTAAATATTATAAACCATATATAGAAATACATTATGTTTATGATTTATCCTTTTAGTTAATAAACATTTTATAAATTAATCATATAATTATAGATATAAACAATTTATATCAAAAAAATATGTTATTCTATATATTTCAAATGGTATATAACTGTTTATAGAAAATAAAATTTAAAAAATTAAAATTAATTAATTAATAAAATAATATAATATTTTATTAAATGAACACCATAATAAACTAAATAATTTTAAAAAATAACATTTAATATATATTATAAAAAATTTAAATATTAATTAATTCAATTTTTTTGGATCATTTATGATAGTGTATTTTTTATAATCACAAATAATTTCAATATTGAGATTCAAATTGTCATATAGAAACATATACATTAATAAGTCAGTTGCTTATAAGTCATGAATAAATATGATTACAAGTGTATTTTTGCATATATTTTGAATAAAAATTCCTCTTATAATGATATATGCAAGGAAAACTCTTCACAATGTTTCATGGAGTCCCTAAGACCGATGTTTGACAAACCGAAGGCAACACACCAAAACTAGAGTTTGACTCACCAATGATTTACAATCCGAAGTATAACAGAACGGTGTTATCAGACTGAAGTATGACACACTGATGTTCGATAGACCGAATAATGACAAACCGAAGTCGACACACAGAAACCAAATATGACAAACCGAAACCGAAGATGACACACCGAAACTGAACTCGACACACCGAAACCAAAAATGTCACACCAAACCTGAAGTACGACAGATTGAAGCATAACATATCGAAGTCGACACACCGAATATGGCACACCGAATATGACAGAACTATGTTATCAAACTGATGACAAAAGACCTAATATTACTCACCGATTGATATAAATAATAGTTTCTATTTTATTAATTCAAATTTATTTCTAACAGTCATATATAAAAAAACTAATTTTTATGACATTATTTAATGTTTTTTGTTTGACAATCCGTAGAAAAGTATGAAGTACGTGCATGTGTGATGATCCTTTATGTGTAATGTATCATGGAGTGTAAAAGGACCTCATCTTTTATGTTAATGAATTGATGATGAGAGTAGCATTACACACTGATACAGAGACTGTGAAAATATGAAAAGAGAGGAACTAAGCGCATGAGACTACAAGAAGACTGTGACTTGCTTTCTCCTCTATAAAGGCTCAATAGACATTGAGACATCAACGGGCTGAACCTTTTCACTTCTTGAAGCTGGATTACAGAAACTAGGATACTCTGTTCTGATGAAATTTTCCAAAATAAGATTCAAAATCTAGTTTCTCAACATTCATTCAGTTTAGAGCCTTACTACACAACACACAGAGACTTCTTCACTCTATTATCATCCATAACTCTATTCTATTTTATATTTTATATTTGAGTAGTGTGAATATTTATTTGTATAACACACACTGTCTCTTGAGAATAACTGGAGGATATAAAACATTCCTCATAATCAATCACTTATTACCTTTTATTTCCCACGAATAACTATTGTAGAGGTCAAGTGTGACCTAGATATCTGGGTGTTCTATTATAATCCCTAATCTAGGGTGTGGATAAAAAGATTATTTATATAAATATCTTGATGGTAGGTAATCACCAAGTGGAGAGGATTAAGACTCTACTTGAGACTAAACATTTTTTTTATATTGTTGTGATAATCTTCAATTACTATGTTTGGTTTTATCCAGTGCTTTTATTTTCCAAAACATAAAACTGATTTTTTCTTACTCATTGATAGTTAATTTTGGTTAGTATGTGTATTTTTTTAATTCATTAAACTCGTTTCATAAGTTGAATTAGTGTTCTTCACTAATTTATCTACGAACGAATCACCCTTTGAGAAACCTATTGACCAATTTAAGATTTACATTCCTACATCCTAAATTAACAGGGCCGTTTTTAAATTGGGGGTTTTCTTAATCATAATGTTTTTAAAAAGAAATTTTAATTTTAAATCAATTCACCCCCACTTGAACATCCACTCCGACCAAAATTTAGTATCAGAGGAATTATTCTTATGTTTTTTACTCCAATTATTTTCATCTGTGATTTAAGTTGTATCTTAAAGATCCTAAAATTTATGTAATATCTAAATTTTTAGTTCTTTAAATTCTATGTAACTATGGAAACTAGAGTTGTGGTCACTTCTACTAACATGACACCTTTCATTAATGGTAATAACTATGCTCAATGGAAATTAAAAATGAAAATTTATCTAGAAAGTATGGGACCTAAAATCCAGGACACAATTGAAGAACAACATACATTACCTGCTACTGCTAGGGACACGTGGTCTCAATTGACAAAAGCTACATATAATAATAACTGTAAAGCAATGAATTCCTTGTACTATTCACTAGGTGATGATGAATTCAATAGAATATCTTCTTGTAAAAATACATATGAACTTTGGGATACTTTGGTTGTTTCTCATGATGGAACAACTAATGTTAAATAAATGAGACTAAATAAATACAGTATTAAATATGATAATTTTGAAATGAAGCTTGATAAACCTATCTTTCAAATGTAGCTCAGGTTCAACAAAATAGGGAACATGATGAGTCTGCATGGAAAACCAGTGGAAAACAAGGACCATATTGTGAGATTGCTTCGATGCCTACCTAACATATGGAGGGGAACTTCTGTATCCATCTGAGAATATTGTGACATAAGTAAGATACCAGTGAAAGAGATAATTAGAAAATTTATGATGTATGATTAAGAAATTAAGGTAAATACTGAATTAGATGAAGAACCAAGGATAAAGTCATTAGCATTCAACACTACTACCTCAAAGATAAAAAATAAAGAAAATGATCATGTTCCTTTTGACAACTCCACTAGTGAAGAGTCAGATTCAGAGAATGACGAGGATATGGCTCATCTTTCTATAATGATCAAAATGTTTTATCAAAAAAATAAATTCTTTAGGAAGTTAAACTACAAGGGAAATTATGATAGTAATGTTCAATGGAAGAAAGATATATAATGGAATGACAACTCAAATCAAATAATCATCTATGAGTGAAAATGAAAATGTCAAGTGAAGGCGGACTGTCCCATGATGAAATTCAAGAAGAAATATGAAGACAATGGCAAAGTATATAAAGAGACAATGAATGCTTCTTGGAGTGCTTCAGAAGTCATCTCTAGTGGATTTGATGCTTCTGATAGTGAATAGAACAATCATGCCAACTTATGTTTTAGGAAAGAGATATCTAAGGTATCACTTAACTGTCCTATACATAATGCATACTATTCTGAGAATAATAGTGAGTTACATAATTATGAAGATATGACTAAGGATTAACAATTTAACTATTGTGAAAGGATTAAGGATACCTTTAATGAGATCAAGTACAATTATAAATCATTAAAGATAGAACATGCTTTAAATACAAACTATATGTCATGTCTGGATATTGAAAAAGAAAAACATTCCCAACTGTTAATAGAAAACACTGAACTTATGTTATCTGATGAGAAATTAAGAAGATACCATGAGAAATTTAATACAGGTAGAGATACATATATTCAGTTGCTAGGAAAACAGATTTCCCCAAAATATACCACTTGTCTGTGATATTACCCTGGAAAGAGAAGGATCATTAAAACTAATTTTATTTCAAAATCTGGACAATTTACTGCTAGTTCATATACTAGACCATTTCTTGAAAAAAAAAATCTCTAAAATACCAAAAAAAGTTTTTATGCCTCATAATATATCTATTGATTATAAGAAATTTGGAAGACAAGTATGGGTTCCCAAAATGTTACTTACTAACCTCTCAGGACCCATGAAAATATGGGTACCAAAGTTACCCCATGGATAATCTGTTTTGCAGGGTTGATTCCTAAATAGTTACTATAAGACTCTTTGGTATTTGGATAGTGGATGTTCATGACATATAACAGGATACTACTCATGCTTCATGAACCAAATCAAGGTTGATTGTGGTAATGTAACTTTGGTGATAATGCCAATGGAAAAATTGTCAGCTTAGGCTAGATCGGTAACACTAATATAGTACTAATTTACAAAGTACTTTTTGTTGATGGATTAAAGTACAATTTACATTTCATATCTCAGTTGTGTGATGATGGTTTCAAAGTAAAATTTGAAAACAATGCATGTAATATTTTTAATTCCAAAATTATTTATTATTTACTGCTCTCATAAATGAGAATGTGTATACTGTTGAGTTAAATTCTTTAGCTAAGAAAATTGTTTCTTACTAAAATTGTTTTCATAAGAATTCATGGATGTGGCACATAAGATTAGGACACTGCAATGTACACTCTCTTACGAAACTGACCAAGAATGGTTTAGTTATAGACTTACCGAAAATGGAATTCCCACATAACATAGTGTAAAATCCTTGTCAAAAGAGAAAGAAACACAATGTTTCTTTCAAACCAAATAAAGAAGTTTCTACTTCTCAACCACTTGAGTCGGTTCACATGGATTTATTTGGACCATCAAGTGTTTCTTGTTTAAATGATAAACAATTTATTTATGTTCTTGTAGATGAATTCTCTAGGTACAAATGAGTATACTTTATATCTCACAAAAGTGATGTATTTTCTTATTTTATCAAATACCCCAATTCTGTAGAAAATCATAGTAGACATAGAATTAAGACCATAAGAAGTGATCATGACTGTGAGTTAGAAAATCAAGAATTTGAATCCTATTTCTCACACAATAGATATAGTCACAATTTCTCTAATCCTAGAACACGTCCAAAAAATGGAGCTGTGGAAAGAATAAATAGGACCATTCAAGAAATATCTAGGACTATGCTTAGTGAATAAAATTTACCTATTTATTTTTGGGCTGAAGTTGTAAATACATATTGTTATACCATTAATAGAGTCTTTATTAGACATATTCTTAAGAAGACCCCTTATGAAATTTGTAACAATACGAAGCCTATCATTAACTACTTCATAGTTTTTGGTTTCAAAGTCTTTATCCTTAACACTAAAGATAATCTTGAAACATTTTCCTCCAAGAGTGATGAAGGAATTTTCCTAGGTTACTCTACATCCAGTAAAGCCTAAAGAGTATTCAATAAGAATACCAAATGTGTGGAAGAATCAATTCATGTCAAATTTGATGAGACTGATCCCCATGAACCCAAAAACACTCTTGAATATCTTGAGGATGATATGTCAATTCAGAACCTTAATGATAAAGACAATGAATCCCCTATAAAAGTGACCAGTTATGGGAATCTTCCAGAATCTGCACCTGTTGAGTCTGAACAAATAGAGAATCATGAGGAGTCTAGTTTGAATCATTTTAGAGGTAATAGAACTCCCAATAACCATCTTTTAGATGCTGTAGTAGGTGATGTAAACCGAGGGACACATACTAGAGCTACTCTAAGAAACCAGGTTGAACATCATGATATTCATTCATAGTTTAAACCCAAAAATATTAATCATTCTATCAATGATGAAATTTGGGTGATGTCTATGCAATAAGAATTAAATCAATTTCAAAGAATCAAAGTCTGGGAACTAGTTGAAAGATCTAAAGACATCATGACCATAGACATTAAATGGGATTTTAGAAACAAAGTTGATGTGTCTGGAAATATAGTTAGAAACAAATCTAGGTTATTTGCATAAGGATATATTCAAGAGGAAGGAATAGACTACGAGGAGACCTTTTCACCTGTTTCTATGTTAGAGGCCATTAGGATTCAACTTGCATATATAGCTCATATGAATATCAAAATCTATCATATGGATGTCAAAAGTGCTATTCTAAGTTGGTATATAGGTGAGGATGTATTTTTTGAACAACTCCTGGATTTACAAATCCCCACTTTTCAAATAATGTTTCTAACCTTTCTAATGATTTATATGGTCTAAAGAAAGCTCTAAGATCAGTGTATGATAGACATAGCTCCTTTTTTATTTCGAATGATTTTACTAAAGGAATAGCATACCGTACTTTGTTTATTAAAAGTATTTCCAAATATGTGTTGATAGTAAAAATATATGTAGATGATATAATTTTTGGATCTTTAAAAAATTCATTATGTATTGAGTTTTCAAAAATAATGCAAAATAAATTTGACATGAGTTTAATAGGAGAACTTAATATTTTCCTTGGATTTCAAATTTTTCAAAATAGATATTGTATTATATTAAATCAAAGTAAATATACAAAAGTCCTTTTGAAACGTTTTTGTAAGGATGGTAGTAAAGGTAGTGATACATATCTGAGTACCACTTGTAAGTTGGATGCTGATGAAGCTGGAGAATCAGTGGATCAAACCAACTACAGAGGAATGATAGGGAGTCTTCTCTACCATAGTGCTAGAAGACCATATATTATGTTCAGTGTATTCATGTGTGCTTCGTTTCAAGATAATCACAATGAATCTCATTTAAATTCTGTTAAAAGGATTTTCAAATACCTCAAATATACTCCCAACTTAGGACTATTTTATCCAAGAGGAAAACTGTTTTATTTATTAATTTATTCAGATGCTAACTTTACTGGTTGTAAGCTAGATAGAGAAAATCACCTCTGGGACATGTCAAATTCTAGTCAATTCACTCGTATCATGGTGTAGTAAAATGAAGAATTATGTTGCATTATCTATTTCTGAGGAAAAATACATTGCGGTTGGTAGTTGTTGTGCACAAATTATGTGGATGAAAAAACATTACTAGACTTTGGATATCAATACAAACATATCTCCATTAACTCTAACAACACAAGTGCTATTAACATTTCTAAAAATCCTAAATCTCATTCTAGAACAAAGAATATTGATTTACGACATCACTTTTTGAGAGATCATTATCAAAAAGGTGATATAACTCTTGAGTTTACTGGAACTGAAAATCAACTTGCTGATATATTCACTAAACTCTTAAATTCTGAGAGAAGGAATCACATCAGACATGAACTAGGAATGTTATCTTTTTAAAACCGATCTTTGTAAAACTGATCATTGTAAAACTGATCTTTGTAAAACTGATCTTTGAAAACCCTATCTTTGTAAAACTGATCATTGTAAAACCGATCTTTCTAAAAATGAACTTTGTAAAACTGATACTTGTAAATCCAAACATTTTAAAACTGTTCTTTTTATGAAACCGATCTTTTTAAAACCGATTTTTATGAAAAATTATTTTCTGAAATAGATTTGTATGTTACTGATTTTTGTGAAACTGATCTTCTTGAAACCGATTCTTTGAAACCGATATCTTTAAGGGATGTTTTTTATATTCAATCTGCTTTAAGTGAAATGATTTTGTTTCATTTCATTCCACATACCGTGTTTAAATTTTATGTGTTCCAATTTAGAGTCCCTAAATAATATATTATGTCCAATCATCATCATTATAAACTAGATTACTATTACGGGAAGGAGCCAACAAGGGTTCGATGGGGGGATAGCTGTGGGGGTCGAAAATGGTGAAGACCAAGGGAATCCCCTCAGATAATTTTTGTACCTGCTAGAGTCAGGCTATGAAGGTCGTGAATGAAGAGACTCTCCATTCCATGAATGTCATAGGAGGCCAAAAAGACCTCTGCCTTGTTACCCTCTCGTAAGGTGTGGGATAGTTTGATGTTGTTGTCAAGGAGATCTTGGAATTTATGGATAGTTTACTCAATATCCCACGGTGTGTCACCCATTCCCTTGAGGGCATTATGAATAAAGAGAGTCTCTTTCATCCTCCCCAAGGATGATCCCCTTCTTCTTACTAACCGAGAGGCCTTCCAGTAAAGTGTTTGCCTCAACGATAAGCGACGAGCCATTGCCCAAGCGTATGGAGAAGGCCAGAATGACCAAACCATTGGAGTTGCGGATCAGACCTCTGTCGAAGATTCTCTACGGTAAGGACTAAGCGTGCAATGGAAGAGCCTCAAATATATCCTCCTGCTAGGAGTCAAAAGGGTGAAACCAGTGGGACTGGGAAGCCACGATTTGAAATTCGGGTTGTTACAGCTGAAAAGAAAGTGTCTGCTGAGTGGATTATGTCAAGATAATATTTTCTGCTAAATGTATTGGAATCTCAAGGGTGACTCATTTGGATTAATAACAATTAAAAACCCTATTATCCCCAACTTGTGGACGAATTCTATCAGAATTTATGTATATCACTTGATGAAGCTGAGGCAGTAAATATGATGACTTTAATAATGGTAAAGGAAGTCATTTTCTCTTCTAAGGAATGAGATGAATTCGAAGAGGTACCTCATGAAGGTTTCCATGCTAAATATCCTTGTAATATTCCACATTCATCAAAAAACAATTCATAGTAAGATTCATTGAAGGATATTACTGAAAATGAAGAGTCTAGGAGAACCATGGAAAATGAATTTGAAGGATAAGCGAGATTTCTTTTTGAGTTCAGTCAACATCAAATCTTCCCTAGGAAGGGAGATTTCTCTACGGTGAAATATCAGTATGTGTTTTTAATATTTTTGCTGAAACATGGAATAAAATTGAATCTGGGAAGATATATTGTGGTATATATTTTTGAGTTTATTAAGCCATCTATGGAGGAAACCTCTTTATACTATCCAAGAATGATTTCTTCCATGCTGAAGAAATTAGACTGTGTAGAAGATGTAGATGAATTGATAGCTTTTTGTAGTGGTTTCTATCTTCAAAAAGACATATGTAAATGGATGAAGATATTATAGAACCCATGGACGAGATGTTGGGTAAGATATGAAGAATTGTTGTATGAGGAATTCAATCTAGTTGACCATCCTTCTAGACCAAAGGACCAAGTTGATCCTGGTCTCAAACCTAGAGAAGTTCCTTCCAATATTGATGAGGAAGTTGAGACTGAAGTACCAAGGGAAAAAGGATTTCCTTTTGATGATAGGAGTGATCCTGATATCAATGAAAGTCCCAAGAATACAAAAAATGGACCTACTAATCCACCAATGCAACTGCCATCAAGAGAAACTATTTCTAGGTGATAAAGAAGAGGAAGAAACAGAAGTTTCTAGAGTTGATGGTTATGTTAGAAAATATGATGATGATGATGATTTTTATTATTATGGAGGTAATGGTGATGATGGAGGAAGTGTTGAGCATGTGAGTGACTCTCTAAAAGTTGGACGACAAGTTGTTGACAGATCCATTGAGGAATCTGTTCATGGAGCTAGTGATAGAATAGAGCTTGCTGATCAACATGATGATGATCATAGATATGCTGGACATAAGGACTGACTACTCCATCCTATTTCTAGAAATTAAGAGATCATTCAGGAATTGAATGATATTATGACTACTGGATAGGAAGAAGAAGATGTAGTTCCACTGCATCAAATTGAGGATTTACCTGGTGAAGTTGAAAAATTTGGAGCTCAAGAATAACCTGATGTTTGGTGGGTTCCTGTCCCTAGACAAGGTATTATGGACAGGGACCAGGATGAATAAATTAGTGGTATTAATATTATTCATGATCCTCAGTGAAGAAGGGTAATAATTGATACCATTGTGCAAAGAGATTGGACATGTTCTAGAGAGTGGAATAGTAATCTAGGATATATATTTTTCAATTTAGAATATGACCCAGATGAGGAAATGGTACATATACCTCATATTCATGAAGTTCATGCTGACATAGAGCTTGTTGCTCCTATACCAATGTTTGACTCTCCATAAGAAGACCCAGTTTCTCAGTCAGTGCCTAGTGACTATGTCAATAAGGCTGATTTGAAAAAGTTTAAGAATGAGATATTTTAATTTGTGATAGCTTCAGTGGGATATAGAAATGAAGCCTCCACCTCAATAAGTATCTCAGATTCTAATGCTGCAAACATATCAAAAATTTTGATTCTGGAGATTCAACTGAAACTTATTACAATAGTAGAAACTATTTTTAGACACAACACATAGCTGAGAGAAGATGTAAGAAAGATGATAAATGAGATGAATTCCTTATCCTCTGACTTTAATACCTTCTTTAGTGGTGTTTTGGAAGTTTTTAGGAACATTGTAACTCATCTAATCGGTGTTGATCTAAAAAATTTAAAAGAAGAGCTTGGAAAAATGTTGACTAGACCATCTAGATCTAGGAGTGGGAGAAGTCATATTGCTGATTTAGAGTATCTCAAGACTATGATGAGGGAGGAGATTCAAAAACTCCAGATTGTTTTAGATAAGGAAAATCTTGAAAATATATATTAGAATACAGATCATTTATACAATATGGTCAGACAATGCACCAATTAAGCCTCTTCAGCTCTAATGGAAATTTGGGAAAAAGTGGATAAATTTTTCCATAAGATATATACCAAGAATGACCTCATCAACAGTTTCAATTTTCTAGAAGAAAATATTTAAATTCACCCAGTTACAGAAGCTTTAAATAAGAATGTTCTCCAGTTAAAAGTGTTTACACCTTTACTGAGTAAGTATATGGAGAATAAGGATGACTTTGAGATGACAATATAATATATAAGAGAAGTCATAAATTACTTCATAAAATTTCTCAAACATTTTCTACATTTTCTGGCCGAGGATATTGTTGTCCCTCCAACTAATTCAATTGGTACTGCCTCTCGACCTCATGCTCTAATGACTGTCTCTCAGGCTCTATCACAGATTCGACCAATCATTACTAAGAAGTCTCCCGGTTGTGTTTTGTTAGAGAGAAGGACTACTCTTGTAGCTAATGTTCCTATAGGAATTTCTCTTCCTAGTGTTGTAATAAGATCACCTCCATCCTTTTCTCCTCCCAAACCTTCTTCTTCTCCTTTAGAAAGTTGAAAAACATGATTTGAAAAGTGGGGATTTTTAAATCCAGGGGGTTATTCAACGAATAAAACTTAAATTATTTAATTCTTTTATGTTGGTTTCTCTAAAATATAAGAATAAAAATATAATTATTTGATTGACTAAAATGTCAACCAGTCAAAAAAGATGAAGACTCGAAAGACAAAGAAGGGATGCAGAACACAAAAAATAAAAAACATTTGTTCCTAAAATTATGATTCCACATATTGTAATAGGGAATGTTTCAGAGTTATATATGAATCACATAGTATATTGACAGAGTATTTCATGTAAAATTTAATTATTTTCCAAGGAACATTAAATATATAATAAAAAATAAAGCGATGTTAATAAATATTTGGAATTAAAATTCACATAAATAATTTTCTTCAATTTTAATGATCATAGTAAATTTATTAAAATAATAAATTTGACATTAATGGGGAAATAAAAATTAGATTATGATGAATTAAACATTAATGTATCATAAAGAGGATCCAACGTATAAAGAAATTTTTTAACGATAGATTTAATATTATAGAAATATAGTATCTTCCATTGAAATTCATAAATCATGATAAAAATGATTTATATTAACAATTAAAAAATAATTTTGATTAATGAGGAGGTGAACGATCATGAGGAAAAGATATTGAAAAATTAAAGGTAGTTAGTGAATCCTCAATAAAATATTAATGTTCTTAAATCATAATGATTCATAATAATTATTTTATGGTACCTTTAAATGATATTATTTTCATTTGACCTTAAAATTATTGTTATAGTAACAACTATAAGGGATAGAATAAAATAATTATATTGATAATGTAATTAAAAGCAAATGTTTCAATAATTATTTATTATTTTTACTAATATAGATACAATTGAGGTGATGAAGAATATGAATTTCATGGATTTTAAAAATGGGAAAACCAATATTATAGATGAATATAAAATGAATAATTTTTTTTCATATTAATAGTTTCCATTATATTTGAAGTTGAATCAATATTTTTATTTTTAATACCTTAATTTTTCCATACGGATATTTCTTTATGATATAATATGAAGAACCTATATATTTTATTAGAAAAAATAATATGTGTAAGGGTATAAAATATCCATTCCAAAATCAATGATTGTAATTATATTAATTTGAGTAATAGATATAAATCAATGAATCATACATATATGAATGTGAAATTGAAAAATTTATTCAATTCTATTTAGGAGTCTTTTTGGAGGCTTATATTTTTAGAAACAACATCAATATATGATTTCCATAACACAAAATAGATATAATAAAAGGGGAATTAAAAATAAATCAATAAGGGTAAAAATAAATAGAATATTATAATGGTTGTGGAATTTTATAAATATATAAACGGTGAGATTTCATGAATATGTGATAAATATTTATCATTTCATAAGACCTATTATTTTCATTGAAAGATACACAATTGTATAAATGAGGGATTTTCCATTTTAAAAAATTATGGATTATTAAATGTTTTAGATTTTTCGTTGATCATGATTGTTAATAATAAATCCAATGAAGTAATATTTTACCATTAGTTAATGAAATATATCCTTAATAATTCACATGTTTTGATTATATAAATAAGGTTATCAATTGTGAGAAATTATTTGTCATAAGTATTTTTATGGGTGAGACCCTTGAATAGATGGTTCATTGGAAAAATGAATTCATATTCCTGATTCTGAATGATGAAAGATGTTTTTTCATTACCATAAATCAGGAGAACCAAATATCTATAGAAAAATATGAATTTGGTTTTTTAGAATGATTATTGTAAAAATATATTAATAATAATATATAATAATATAAAAAACAAGTTCTATGTTTCATAGTGTAACAATTGGTGGAATGAGTCCCAATCCAATATAAATGAAAACTAAGAAACCACTTATGTTAGAAACTTCAGATGGGTATAGACATAAGTTATTGAATTTAGCTCATTAAAATAAATATTTCATGAATTTTTATGATAATAATACTTGTATACATTCTATTATTTTTAAAAAAGTAATAATCTATTGATAAATGTACACATGTATACTTGATGTAATAAATTATAGATGGGTATGCTACCAAAACATTCTTATCTCATAATTGATTTTTATTGAATAATGAAGAGTTCAAGGATAATCTCATAAATAAAAGGGTAGTTTCTTAAGATAGTTCTATACAAAAACACATACACAACCAAGTTGTAGTCTATAAGTGATAGAATAAGTGTCTTAGGATTATTTTATCAACTTTTATATATGGTATTGATAGTTTAAAAACATTTTTAAGAAGAACTACATATATGGCTATCTTTATTCTATAAATTCTCTTTTCATAACTCTACACTATTAAACATTGAAATGAAAACATTATTTATATGTTTAAAGGTTCTTAGATTCACATTATATAATGAGATTCAAGGAAACCATTTTAGAATGATTTATTCTAGTTTCTCTTAATTAATATTTTTTGGGAGAAAATTAATGGAAGAAGATTCAAGTGGTATAACAATATTCAAAGGAATATTTCCAATAAGGTTTATGTAATAATATTGGAGAATAAAATATCATAATAAGAATAATTTCTTGTACAAATGACTTTGATGATGTTTGATAAGTTGGAAAACATTAGATAAATATGATTGGATGATAATCTATTACTAGCTCTCAAGAATATTTTTAAAATTAAACCAAAGTGGAATACCTAATGTAAATAGGATATAGTTTTGAAAATAATTTAAATATATTTTAGAAAATAATAATTTTATATATTTGAAAAGGTTTTCATACCCATTGATTTATCAGGATTTAAAATTATATTATTTTTTTTAATTTATTCTGTTAATGAGTGTTAAATACTCATTAAAACATTACTAATGGAAAACATTAATCAATGATGAACTAAATTATTTTGATAAGAATGAAACTTAGGATATGTGACCATATCTCGAAGAGAAAATTGGGTTATTAAATTTTTTTATTTTTAGAGTTATCCTAATGGGAATGATTATGTATATGATAATAAATATCACTTTGTTTAAAAAGGATCCTCTCAATACCATGTAATTGATTTTGATTATAAATTTTATTATGTTGTACAACATGATAAAATTTATGTATTTCAATATATATATTCTCATCAAAATTACTAGATTTTCAAAAATTTAAATGAAATAGACATTCTTCAGAATTGAATCTGTCCAAAAATTCAAAATCTAGAAACTATAAGGGTTTTATCATTGATCCTAATGTTCCCTATGGGTAAAATATAAATGATGCCTAATGTGAGATAAAATAGGAATCCATGTAATTCTATTCAATGATTCATAACAAATTAAATACCATAAAATCCCAGAAAAAGTGTATATTATAGTATCTATATAATTAAGTATGAAAAAAAGAAACTAATTATAAATATATACTTAGATGAATTTTTTAACTGTAAAAAAATATTAAACATGTGATAAGTTTAAAACCCATTGAATGAAACTTATTGAAATGACAATGTTTTGTGAAATACATTCACACTTTTATCAATGTTATCACCATAAAAGGTTATGAACATCTCTTACAAATAAATAATTCTGGTGAGTTAGTGATTTTGTTTCATTTATATATCAGTACTTATATCCACTTCGGTAGCTCATACTAGTAAATATAACATGGTTAACCATTTAAAGAGAATGGGTCATTGAGATATAGGAAGTATTATTAGTATTAATATAAGTTTGATAGTGTTTTTATGAGATATTTTTTGGTTATAAAACATTGTGAATGATTGAAAATAAATATTAATGGGTCATATCATATAGGAATATCAAAATATCTTATAATCATTCTAGGGGTATTTTTATTATCCTATAACTAATGATAAATGTACATAATTTCAGATACATAATTATAGTAATTAGAGTTTTGTAGATGATAAAGGAAGATTAAATATTACTGTAAGAGGAGCCTTTTTTATAATTTAATGGTGTGGTGTATGCTTCTCAAATTAGTAAAAATAAATTAAATATTAGATCAATGGAGTCGTAGTATGTTATGGAATCCAAATATTATACTCAAATGATGTGGATGATATAATATCATGATGATACGATGGAAGATATTACCTAAAAAATGGTCATTTAGTGTGATAGTAATAATAAATAAAACATTTTAGGGAATCTATAGAAATATTCAATGATTATGAATATTTAAATCAAGTACCATATAATTATGGAGAAGGTATAGTGTAACGTCCCAGATCCGGGTGCCACCAAAATGTGCCTTGAACCTAGTTGGTCACATTAACGCTAGTGTATTTCCCCAAACACCCAATGATACTCACTAGCAGTGAAGTATAAGGTAATACATTGGGTAAATTATGAACTCATTGGAAGAGTTACATAGAACAATCTAAATATAAGACAAAATCAGATGCTATAATACCACAAAAACTAAACTGCAAAAGACTAAAAGTAAATCCAACATAAACAAAAATATATATAATGCATGGAATATATATCAATGAAAAATAGACAAACATGTCACCATGTTAGATAACAATACATAATCTGAAGTACAATAGGAAAAAAAGAAAACTATGGTAGCATTGCTATCCTTATCTTCGTCTTGTGCCCTCCATCTACAACAGTAATCAATTACTGGATGAAAAATTCCACATTCCATTATTTAGACCTGCAATCATATAATATTCTTATGTCCAAAACCTCATCAAAATAGGGTGTGAGAGGAATCCCTATAGGAAACCACAAAAATATCTTTCCCTATCTATTAGTTAATATATATAACAAGTAATATTAAAAATGAATCATCAATCTAGGAAGTAATCAAAAGTAAATAATCGAATAGTTTTCAGTTACATTCATTTAATAGTTATTATTCACCTATTGAATAAAGTTACCATAGGATCTAGTACAAGATCTATGTCCCCCGTGTAATTTAACAATACAAATGACTCCGAAGACGACCTAAGTAATAGATTATGAATGAATCAAAACTTGTACTATGGATGGGAGAACTCATCACAACCATTAAATTATTCATAACAACCCTCCAGGAAATTAATCACGGTTTAACCCCTTTGGACCAATAACATCAATTCATTTATATAACACCGATATGGGGAATATCTCATGGTCTAACCCCTTTGTCCCAACATATAATCAACAAAAATATAATCAACAACATGGGAGATTTTTCTTGGTATAGTCCCCTCAGGAAAAATATCTACACCAAGGATCTCATGGTCTTGTGTAAATAAACTGGAAGACCGCTGTATCTGCCTCATCCAAGGCTCTCATGGTCTATTGAAAAAATAGTGTACATATCATATCAATCTTCTCATATAATCTAAAACTTCTACATTGCTAAACATTCCCAATTAATATCACATGCATTTCATAAAATCCAAAATACACTATCCTTATCAAACAAGGCATGTAATAAAGGTACGCCTCATAGGAAACCTTGACTGAATGATCATAAACAATAAAAATTGTGAAACACACTAATTGGGTAACCATTAGACAAGGTATATAACCTTATGCATAATAAATAACTATTTATCAATCAACCAAACCATAATAGGTAATAAAAGGGTTTAACTCCAAATTAATCTACACCCTAAATGTGGGTCTGTGTCACTTTTAGAATTAATAATCGAAATACAAACAACAATAGTAACAAACCACCTACCTCAATGACTTATGATCGATATAAAAGAACCTCATCACTTTAATCGGCCTAGATTGGTGTAGATCTAGAAAATGGTGAAAACACCCATCCTGGAATAACTCCCAAGATAGTATGAATTAGGAATAAATTTTCTTGGGTTTTGAGATCTCACTGGTGGGATTCGAATGCCCCCGATGGTGTCTCAATTGGTGTTCATATGGTAAAATTAGCATGGGTTTAGTGTTCATCAGCCATTTCAGAGTGGTCATGTACAAAACGCATGGAGAAGAAGATGTTTGTGAAAATGAGATGTGACCCCATTATGATATATCAAATAAAAAAAATTACAAGGTGTGTTCATTAAAACAACACACGATTTTGTAGCCTTAACCGGTCCCAAATTAAGCTGTCTTCAAGGTCACCACTTGCCCACGTACTCAACCATCACGAGATCAAAATGTGATTGTACGCGGCATGCTCGGTACACTACGTATACCTAGAGAAAAAAATTCTCCCTTTTTATTCAAAACAACCTGAAAACAATATACATACCTTCAAAGAAGTTCTTGGGTTCTTAAAAACTTTCCCTCTTATACAAATCCTACCCTGAATTTCTTTTCCAGGGGTGGTGAAGAATAATTTGCAAACAACTCTTGCCACTACGATAGCACATCAGCCTCCCTCTCCCATGTCTCATCGTGAACTCACATATAATACCATAATAATTATACAAGAGGAACATACCATCCATGAATAACCTTTGTGATAAAATATACAATCTTAATAGGGTTCTCCTTGAAGGATTCATCAACCTCCAACTAGACATCTTCAGGTTGAAAAACAAGAGAAGGGTCTGAAAAGTTACAATCTAGCTGAGAAACATAAAATACATAATTCATAGACTGATACATATGAGGTAACTAAAATATATAGGAAACCATCTTGAAAGTCTCCAAAGCATCAAATGGCATGTCGTATCTTGGGGAAATCTTCCACTATCTCATAATCCTCTTGTGTCCAAACCATGTTGTGATGCGCCAGAAAACTAGATCCTTGACCACAAACTATTGAGGTCATCTCCCTAAATAATCATAAGGTTTCTGGGGAGACATTGTAGTAGAAATAATCTTTCAAATCAACTCCACCAACTCAGTGGTCTCCTGGACAAGATGAGGTCCCAACATAGTTGCCTCTCCAGCCTCTAGCCAACATAGGGGCGGTCGACAAAACCTACCATACAAAGCCTCATAAGGTGAAATTTGTATCATTACATAAAAACTATTATTGTAGGAAGATTTCATAAAGGGTATGTTTCACTCCAATGATCTCCTGAAATCCAACACACATGCTCATATCATGTCCTCCAAAACCTAAATTGTGTGTTTAGACTGGCCATCTCTTAGGGATCGGTATGATGTACTCCGAATTATTTGTGTACCCAAATATACTAGTAGTTATTTCTAGACATGAGAAGTTAACCAGGAATCTCATTATGAAATGACAGAGTGTGTAACCTAATGAAAACATATTATCTCTAAGATTGAAAACATTCCATGATCATAAACACTAAATATATCTTTGATCGGCAAGAAATGTGAAGTCTTCATATGTATGTCAAAAAATCTCATACAACATCGTTTTTGTGAGGCGACCTTGGTAAACCCATCACGATATCTATCATAACATCATTCCACTTCCACTCATGAATGGATAACTACTATAATTTCCCTACTGGTCACTGATTCTCTATCATCACATGCTGGCAGGTGGAACATGTCATAACAAAACTAGTTGTATCCCCTTTCATGCCCAACCACCAATACTGACTATGTAGATCTTGATATATCATGGTAACCCCATATTGAACTACCCATACTGAGGAATGAAAATATCATATAAGCTCTTCAATTATGTCTCTTGACACCTATACACATCCATGAAAACACAAAAAGTCATCCTGGCATATGGTATACCCACGAGAAGGGTCCTCGCATGACACAATCTCCTATAGGACTTGGCCCTCAGAATCTGATAGCTTCCTCATTTTTACATGATCTAGTAGAGTAGTGGTAAAAGAAGGAGAAAGAAACTTATTACATTATCTGTCGTGCACCTCAAAATTAATCTCAAGGGAACATATCCATAATCTCCCTCTAACTGCTAGCCTCTTGAACTGTCTGCATTAGAGTCCTCCTACTCATTTCTTCAGCCACTACGTTGCCATTCTTAGGCTTATAAGAACGATGAATCCCAAAATTCTGAAGGTACTTTACCAAAAATAATTGTCTCAATGTAAAATATCACTAAAAAAAGATATATTTGAGGCTTTTGTGGTCTTTTTACAACACAAATCTCGCTCCTAAAAGACAATGTCACTGACAACGCAAACATTACACAACAATAGCTAACTCAAGATTGTGCATCATGTAATTCCTCTCATGTGGCCTTAACTTCCAAGACCCATATGAAATGACTCCTTCCCCTTGCATAATCACTTATCCCATCCTGATACTTGATGAATCATATTAAATGGTGTAACTCTTTTCTGGCTCCAGAAAAATATGGATTAGTGCTGAATTCAATCTTCCGTTCCACTCCTAAAAGGATGAATCGCTGGAATATGTCCACAAGTACATCACACCATTTGTAGTCAGTCCCATATGTGGCATTGTTAATCAAGAAAATACCTTAATAAGGCATCTGTAGTAACCATCCATCCCTAGAAAACTTCCTTCCTCAAATAATTTCTTTATATTCTCCTAGGAAACATAAGATCTCACATTTTATGGGTCTACGTATACTTTTGTATCTGAAATGTTTTGATGTAGGAAGTTAATCTAATCTACCCAGAATTAGAATTTGATGAGTTTTTCATATAAATAATTCTCCCTTACTATACTCAATATGATCTCAAGATAGGTGGCATGGTCATGTATAGTGGGAGAGTACACCAAGATATCATCAAGGAAGACTACCACAAAAAAATCCAAGTAAGGATGGAATACTCAATTTATTAGTGCCATGAAATCTGTCGGTTCGTTCGTGAGACCTAACGACATAAACAAATACACATATAGACCATACAGGATTCGAAAGGCTATCAGAGGTATATCTGATGGTATAACACTCAACTGATAATAACCTGATCTCAGGTAAATCATCATGACCACGTGATCTCCTCGAAGCTGATCAACGAGATCATCAATCCTCAACTGGGGATATCATTTCATGACTGTCAATAGGTTAAGCTTATGATAATCCACACAATGTCTGAGGGTAATGATGACCTTCTTCAAATATAGGACAAGAGAACCCCAAGGAGAAGTATTGGTTCATATGAAACCATTTTCATATAGCTCCACAAACTATTTCATGAGTTCTTGTAAGTCTGGTGTAGACATCCTATAAGAAGTAATGGACCCCAATGCCACACTTGGAACAAGATAAATATGGAAATCCACCTCTTTATATGGAGGTAGACCTGAAAATATTTCTAGAAGGACATCCCTAGAACGGTCCACCATTGAAGGAAAGTCCATCTGTGAATTCCCCTGGTAATCCAAATATTGACTATAAATATGAGATGTAAACAAACATAACCCATGATGCTCGGTTCTAGATATCCTCTCCTAGGCATCCTATTCACCCTTGGGTAGAAAATATATTCCATTTAGTGATATGAATAACACCCTGTAAAGATAGCAGTCAAAATATTCCTAGGAGGATAACAACCAGTCCATTATAGGAATGAAATTGAAGCCTATTATTTTTAAGACATAGAGGTCCCATAAGATGTGACACCCACCAATCACAAAAGGGAACTTTTTTCTCAAACACACACTTGTCCTTCTAATCCCCAACAAAGTGTCTAGAATCATGACATCATAATAAGTAATGATACAAATCCCAATGATCTCCATTAAGGAAATAGATATAAATTAATGGCAATTCCCTATATCAAATAGAGTAGAAACTAAAACAGAGGAAACTATAGTCGTACCTCTAACCGTAGAGTGTCTGGGATCCTTCTCTAGCTGGGTATACTCCATTGAAAACATTATTACATGTGTGGTGGCCCTGAAACCCCACCTAGATACCCAGAGCTGATGTAACCTACAGTCACTGAAAATATATCATCCGGATACCACATCCACGGCCATGACCCCCCATCCTGAATGACCTGACGAACTTCTGTTCACTGAATGATGTGGAACTGGTGGCATCCCTCTTGTACATGGATTCATAACAGATCCCCACTCACTAGATGATGCTGATAACATCTTGTAAAAACACTATAGATGGACAATATTGTCATATGATCATCACTCAACTGCGTTTCTCAGTCACTATGGTCTCATGTTCCAACTTTTCCCAAACTAGTATAACCTCATTGTGATACATAAATATACATCCCTGTCACTAGAATCCGAGTGTCAAGGCACCATGTGGCGCTTCGTTCAATTAGTTGAATGAGTGCTAGCCCTGAATACTGAACCTCCTTGGATTGCAGCTCCAAACTCCCTCATATTTTACTTAATAATTAGGGTCTTCTTTACTATAGAACTCACTGATGTCAACCAGAAAACATTCACCGACAATCTGATTTCGTACCTGAGACCAACCTCTGATCACCTAGACAGTGAAACTCATCACCCCTAGAACAGGTGTGAAGTGCAGAATCACTGTATAGAGAGAATAATAATCCATCACTAAAAGGGTTCCCTTATCCAAATTCATGATATTTCAGGCTCAGTTGGCCCTCAACATCTCAGGGTTGAAGTAATAATATAAGTTCCTTTTAAACACTTCCCAAGACATATCCTGATGATGTCCCACCATCTCTTGGTAGAATTATGTATCATATAGGTCAAGAGATTCACCCTCCTCCCAGGAGGTGTCTCTAGATGCTCGAAGATAGAAAGCATGGTCTCAAACAATGACTTTGTAACCTATGGTCCTCCATCCCTTGAAAAAATTGGAGGATGTTGTTGCTCGAACAAACGTGTCAACTCTGCCATAGCCAGGGAAGGATGGATTTCCCTAAAATTTCTACATCATTCTCAAAAAAACCTACACAGAACTGTGCATCATTTCCTGTATATGGAATAATAGTTGGTCCCAATATGGGTGTAATTGGAGGATCTGCTGGTAGTCCTCGATCTACCATTTTTGGGGTCAGTTCATTGTTATGTACCTGGCGTACAACCAAAGGACATATTTGTGGCATGACTATTCCCGGTCAAGTGCACACCTTAATATGAGATTTACAAAAACGTAAAATTAGAAGTAAAATAACAAAAAAGGGGAAGAAAAGAATTCATGTTTTTCAAAAAATCATTATAAGACATGTAGAAACACTATACTATGTGTTATTTAGTCCTTAACATGGGCATGTACGCCTTCCAACCTGGTCTCAAAACACTACATACACACAATGTGTTCCTCCTGAGACACGGTAAGTACTATAATATTCCATCCTTACCATGTACATCTAAATTATCTAACTACACAGTTCTACTGAGGTAACACTATATGGCCTGGGCACTCTATAAATGATGTGTGAAACAAAATATATATCCACCCATGTCATTGGTAACATGACCGGATACACAGTCAATTACATCACAACATGTACTCCCAGTACCCGGTGTGTTCTAGAAAAAATTTTCAAACCTCGTGTCTCTGCACACATATTTAGTCACACTGTCAAAAACTAAATAGCGTGTACATACTCTATATGGATTTTAATTAAGAAAATTCATTTCTCCCATACCATAAGAACACATGGTGTGTGTTCATAACATCACATTCCATTTTTTTTTTGTTTTTATGGACATTAATCCTCTGAAACATCTACAAAAACCCAAAATCTCATATTTTGGCCATGGAATGACATGTTACAATTCATGAAAGCCATACTCCCCATGAATCAATATTTTTCATCCTTATTCATCTCATATCTTAATAGGATTTAATTAATGTTCAAACATGATTAACCAAATTTGGATCCAAGAGGGCCCATACAACTCAGTGATAAAATATTGGCATCCATCCAAATGAAACATTACATATAACAATAAACTATCACAATTATTGGTATTTATATCACGAAACCTATCAAAACATCATAAATATATTGCACAAAATCTATCATAGTAGCATGCAATTAGAAATTCACCCTATATAAAATGAAGATAACTCATGATATGTGATCCCTAGAAAGTGCCTATATGACTCATGACATGGAATACCCTCATCTGATCGGGGTTCTACAAAATAGAAAAGAAATGATATAAATATTAACATCAATAAACAAGTGTGTCTCCCAACAGTGAAATCAAATCAACGGTAATAATTGAAAACCCATAAAAATTGAAATATTTCAAGAAACATGGATTTTCCCAGTACATGGGGTAGATACTCCTATGCATAAGTAATTACAAAACTCCATTTCCTTCAAATTACAATATAATGTATCCAAACATTAATAAAAACCAGAAAATATAACTTCTCTTATAGCACCTTGTAACGTCATGGATCCAGGTGCCACCTAAAAGTGCCTTGAACCCAGTTGGTCACATAACCTTAAGATAATTTCCCTATATTCTTG
The DNA here is from genome assembly GCA_963277665.1 of Viscum album. Lineage (NCBI taxonomy): Eukaryota > Viridiplantae > Streptophyta > Magnoliopsida > Santalales > Viscaceae > Viscum > Viscum album. Next base: position 25,390,887 of record OY728154.1, read on the forward strand.
AGGTTTCTGACTAGTTGAGAGGACCATGGTAAGGAATTGGGTAAACTATGCTTTTATTTGAAGAGAATATAAAGTGGAATCAAAATATAAGACCAAAGAATAAATAGTAATGCCACAAAAAATAAACAGTAGAAGACTGATTTTATATCCATCAAAATCCACAAAAAATATATATGAGTCATGGAATATGTAGCTAAGAACATCCTTCAAAAAAGCACCATGCTATAAAACAATACATAATCCAATGTAAAAAAAAAGAAACATGTAAACTCAAGTAGAATCACTGGCCTGATCATTCTGGAATGCTCTATAGATTTAATAGAAAACAAGTACCTGATGAAGAAGGGAAACTGGATTGATCTATACATGAAATCAAGTAATATTTCTTGGTCAAAAACATGAACCAGATAGGGTGTGAGATGAATACAAGTATTAAACCACCAAAAGATCTTTGCCTATCTGTCAATGAATATATATATGTGGTAATATGAAAAAAATAAATCATTAAGTTAGTAAGTAATCAAATGTAAACCACACAATAGTTCTTAATTACATTAATTACACATTTATTATTCTCCAATTGAATCATGTAACCCGGGGATCTAACCTAATATCTATGTCCCCTATGTAAAGTAACAAAACAGACATATTAGAAAACCATCTAAGATAACAATTAAGACTAAATCAAAGACTGTTGTTTGTATTGGAAGACTCATCACAATCCTTCAATTATTTATAATGACCCTTTGAGAAATCTCTCACGGTCTAACCCCTTCCGTCCATCATAGCATTAAGAAATATATAGAAAACCACCTAAAAAACTATCACTATATAATCCCCTCAGGTTAAATATATACACAAAACCTCTCATGGTGTTGCATAAATAAACTAGAATACCCCTTAGTCTCCCATGACCAAGGCAATCATGGTCCATTGGAAAAAAGTGCACATATCATATCATGAAGCTCATGTAATCTCAAATAGCTAAATGGATAAACGTTCATAATGAATATCACAATCATTTTATATAATCAAACATAATCTAGACTAATCAAACAAGGCTTGGAAAACAAGGTACGCCTAATAGGTACCCTAGATCATATGGTCATAAACAATAAAATAAGGGAAACACATCCATGTGGCATATCTTAGACAAGGTATCCAACCTTACGCATAAGTGACATCCCTTTATCATTCAACCAATCAATAATATGTAATATAGTGTTTAATTAAAAATCTATCAATATCCAAAATGTGGATATGTGGTAATTTTAGCAATTATAATCGAAATAAAAACAACAAAAGGCAGAAAACACCAACCTTGATGTCTTACGATCGTTATACTTGAACTTTGGCCCATGAATCAGCCTAGATCAGCATAGATATATAAAACAGTGAAACATTCCCAAACATTAATAAATAAAAAGAGAGGATGAATAAGTAATAACAGATCTATGGGGTTTTATAACATAATTAGGGGATTCAAATGCATCCAACAGTGTATCAATCAGAGATGTCACAGAGAATCAAGAGCGGTTTGAAGTTTGTCAACAATTCAAGAGTGCTCCTATACGAAACACATAGAGAAGAAGATGTTTTAGGACATGAGAGGTGACCCCTCTCTGATATATGAAATAAAAAAAAATATTGCATGTTCATTAAAATTTCACATCGTGTAGTAGCCTTAACCATCCCACGACTTAAGCAGTCATGCAGGTCACCACCTAACCATGTACTCAGCTGTTACACAGTCAAAACATGGTTATACATGATATGATGAGTACACTATGGGTAACTATAAGTACATGGCATGATCCTAAAAAATCCCATTTTCTTTCTTTTTCCTAAAGACAAAATGAAAAAAAGATCCATACCTTATAAGAGGATTTGGGTTCTTACATATAGGTCGGTCGAATATCATTTGAATATGTTTATAAAATGTAAAAATATTTGGATATCTGGATGAAGAAAATTTTAATGGATTAATTGATGAAATTGTGTCTTTTTGATAAATTTAATTTTTTCCCAAAATCAGTTCATGTTTTATGGTTATTTTCCGTCGATTATTATATTTAATTTTATGAAAATATTTTGTGAATAAAAAAATAATATAATCATGAAGAGAGGGTGAAACACTTTTTTATTTTGAATAATATCCTCATGGGCAAGAGGTGTATAAAATAATTCAAAATTGGATGGATCGTGATGGGTTATTAGATATATTTTAGATAAGATCAATTTTTATAATTTTATAGTCGGTTATAATCCCAAATATGGACATTTTTTATTGAATTAATGGAATAATAATCCCCCAAAAATTGAATCCACAAATGAGGTGATAAGTTTTTATCGATTGAAACATTTCATTTATTTCATTAACTGTATACTAATAGTTAGATACACCCATAATTATATTTTAATCCTTTTATAAGTTTCTTATATAACCATCTCATTAGAATCATTATATAACACGTTTCATGAGTCATTAATTTAATTATTTTTTAGAATTTATATGTCTTGTAATTTAGAAATATTTTCATGAAAAACATTTAGGAACATGGAAAAGAATATGAGTTCATATATTAATAAATTTATAAATTTTTGTAGGGAAATTTATATTCATGATTTATATTTTATAGGTGAAGCTTTAATCATTTAGAATATATAATTTAATTCATATTTTTAGTGAAAAGACATATCATGGAATGAAAGAGAATGTGTGTCCATGGTAGTTGAAATAATTGATATAATATCTCGAAAAAATGCATAGTTTCATTATGAAGAGAATAAAAGTAATACAATAAAATTGTTTAACATGGTGATGTTACACTATAATTGTAGGATATAACATCCCATTCCACAAGGAAACTTTGTAAAAATGACATAGTGGAATTACAAGATAATAAAACAAAAGATCATAGAATGTTCTGTTTGATGGATCATGATGATGATGATAAAGGAAATGAATACAAATATATATATGGGTCATGACAGAAGAATTTTTGACATGATGTAATATAATTGGAAGTGTATTTTATTTTTTTGAATGATTGTATAATTTTTGGAGGCCTCTTATTGTAGAATTAATATCATATTATATTCATTCCAGTAAGGTAGAATAATTTCTATAACAATCATAATTCCATTGTGATATATATATTGTTAAAATTTGAACAATGGTGTTACAATAACACAAATTCATTTAATTACATATAACTAGTATTGTATATCAGTATGACAATTTTATTTTATTTTACAATATAATCCTTCAAAGGAGTATTGTATTTGATTACACTTCATGACATAATTTTGATTATAAAAATAAGAAAACATATTGGTAGATAAATGAAAATGAATAATGGATGCACTAGTGTAAACTTTATTATCCTATAATCTCATAGAAATATCATTCATGCAACAAAAATAGTTACAAAAATATTATTATAAAGAATATTACAAACATTATAAATTTATGTTTTGATTTTTGGTACATATTGTTTTAAATTATGTAATATGTTTTTGGTTTAAATTAAATATATAAATTTATATAGAGAGTGTAATGGGAAATTTATCTATTAAAATATACCTATTCCTTTAAAAAAACTCAACATAACCATTGTATATTCTGACCATTAAGAAGTATGACAAATAGAAATTATTAATGATTTAATGAGTGTATATAATGGGTAATATTGATTGAAAATTGGTGAATAGGTGAGAGACTACCGAGTACACAAATATGATTATGCCTTGTGAATCCCTTCTATTAGAACATTGGTTTAAGGAAGTATGATCAAATGCCTCCCTTGAAAATTCCCTATTAGATATTCTATAATAATGGATTTTGGTTAATTGAATAGGGGAAACATTTAAATTAGTGGAGATCACTTCTTAATCGATATTTTCAATGCCATCCCACTATAAAACCACCTTCTCACACCCAAACCATAAGGTGTGTACCATTGTAATATTGGGTTGTATATCATTATTATGGAATTAAAAAAGTGTAATATATATTTTGGAAATGAATGATTGGATTATAGAATCTTATATTTATTATTATTTTATTTAATAAAATACACATGATTATATGATGAATATCATAATTTAATTTTTGTATACAAGGGAAAAAATATTTAATTAGAAAATATAATATATAAAATATAATTAATATTTTGGATACATTCAATCATTTTATATGTAATTAAATTTCACCAAAATGTATAATAAAATAGTATTTGATTTTATATTTATGATTATATGTTTTTAAAAAAAAAATTATAATCGACTTAAGGTTTATTATGTTAAAAACAGACTATTTTCAATAAATAAACATTTTATTTAAACAATTATATTTTTAAAACATATAAAATTATATAGTTTTACTGGATTTCATTTTTTAAATTAGAATAAGGAAATTCAAAAAAATTGAATTTTTTAAAATTTATATGTTAGTGGAATGTTTGGGTTGAATTTAAAATAGGGTATAAATATATAGTAGGTATTATGATATCCTAATGACATAAAAGTGTTGAAATAAACACTTCAATATTCTTCTTGACAAAAATGTGTTTTTGAATTAGAATAAAATAATTTAAAGTGGTAAGATTAATTTTACAAACATAAAACGAACCTTTGAAAACCATAATGATTATTTTGTGATGTTAAAAATAAGTGTATATGGAAATTACTCATTTACACATCATGGATATTTTTATTGTTTTTTATTTCATTTCATAAAAAATAAAATATTTAAATAATATTATATACTCTAAATATCAATCGATTAAATCATTCTAAGGCCAATACTGTTTTATTTTTTATTTTCTAGGTTTCATATACTAATGTATAAAAAAAATAAGTCACATTTTTGCAATAAAACAGATTCATTCTAAATTTTTTATTCAATCCCAAGACGTTATGAATTATGTTACTCTCAGTTTCTCTTACTTCAATATTTTTAATTAGAGAAAAATTTTCAAAGTACATCCTCAGAATTTTTGTGAAGTTGCCTCTTAAGGTAAGATGTTCACCTAGTCCACTTTTAAATTCATGCATTTCCTATATTATTATATATTTTATATTCTAATAGTTATTATTCCATATATTCAATGATATCCTTTACTTCCAAAATAATGGTAAAACACATTTATCTCTCTTTACTCTGTTATAAGAAATTTTCCTAAGAGTAGTTATACAAACCAAAATTTCCTTTGATTTTAAATATGATATTTGTTTGAATAAAAAACCAATTTCACTTAATTGGAATTCATATGGATATTAATAGCCAATAATTATTATGAAATTATATTTATTAAAACTATATTCCCTAATCATATGTTGAAATGATGAAAAAATATATTTTTATACATGAAATATGAGGAATATATAAATTAATATATAATAAGGGATCAACATCATTGATATTCAATGCATTTGTTAAAGTGTTACTACCTTGAGATGAATTATTTTTTATACATTTGTGAAGAAGGATGTTAATATTTTTTTTAAAATTTTTAATGATCCTGAGTGATATTCTTATTAACGTCTTGTATTTATATGATATACACATGTCCATGTTATTCCATAAGAACATAAGATCTTGTTTTTATACTAATATTCTTGAATTTGTTTATCATAATATGATTTTATGCCTCATGTTAAATCCATGATGAGCACTAACACTCCAATGCCTTTGTTTATCCCTTATTTTTAATTTTATCCCAATTATCCATTGATTTATATCCGTAAAAGATCACACATAGTGAAAAAACATAAGATATTTTAACATATTAATATTTATTGATAAATAAATAATTTTTATATGTTTGTTTCATAATGTAATTTGTGAAATATTTACCATGTATTCCTGATAATATACCCTAAAAATCAATTGATTCTATAAATATAGTATTTTATTCTAGAATCATGTAAAAATTATATAAATAAATGAATGGTCAATATTATTAGAATAAGAGGACATTATTAGGTATATTCTTTATTATTTATGATAAAAATTAGTAAAATACCTAAGTATATGTCTAAATATAATTAATTATCCTATATTTTAGTAAAATATGTTTTGGTGTTTCCATAACAATGATATGCATGTCTGGATAATACAAGTGTGTATATTAATAATGATGATAAAACTGGGGAAGATAACCCAAAATTGTATTAATGGGTAATTACCTTATCCTCACAATGGGAATTTTCAATGGGAAGTAATGGAAACATATTTTGACACTATTGGGGGATATAGATTTGTAAATCACAAGAATTATAAAAACACCTATAAAAGATATATAAATGATGAAAAAGTTTACTTGTAGATGTAAAATATCTAAGAATTATATTGTTATAAAATATTGGTATTAAATAACTATTTGAAACTATTTTACAATTAAAAATAGTATAATTGTTTTCATTTTTTTATTATATATATACTTTGTTAAGAAGAATAGACATTGGGAATAATGATTGAAATTCAAAATGAAATTATGGATATATCAATGTGATGCGATATTAGTTGGTAATTTCGTGGGAATTATAAATCAAGTTATTAATAAAAATATTTTACTTGTGGGAAATTCATATCCAGCTTGGAATGAATATTTAATAGCAGAATCCATCATGCCTCAACTACCATGTAGTTTTAGATGAACCTATATTTCATTTATCATATAAAAAGGGATAAACTATTTAATAATAATAATTTATTTTATCTATTAATATTATAAAGAGTAATGTACATTTTAATTATACTTATATGAAGTAGAAGATAATAATTTTTTCCACTAATCAATAACAAGAAGCCAAAGCATGTGGATGAAGTCATGGAGTTGGAGGACAAAAAAAATATTTTTCAACTTCTATTTTCCGAACACCTTTCTATATACAATAGAGAGGGAATTTTATGAGCTAATGAAAAGGATGATCAAATATTTGGGATGTTATAAGTGAAACAATACATGGAATGTGGGATACATATCATTTCCTATCATTTATTCCAATGGGTTGATTGTATGGTTAATTCTTGGGATGTAAATATATATACAGAATGCTCTAGAAATTCGATGATTTTCGAGCTATTTTGATAAGGTGTTGTATTCCCAAAATTTAAAAATTGAATTTAGTGGTGTATATCGGTCTCACAGACTAAATAATATGAATAGAATTATAGAGCTAAATTTTGGGAATAATTTTGACCATGAAATAGATTGTAAGAAAAACTAACTACCTATATGAAATATGTATGGGAAGAATAATTCTTTTAATTACATTCAAAGATATTAAATTTGTTAAATGTTTTTTTATGATTTATTCTACAAACAAGATAAGAATTTTAATGCCCTTTTATATGAATTCTAATAAAAATTGAAAATGATGTAAGTATAACCTAATTAAAAATATTTCATGTGTGGGGAGTATATAATATTTTTCAATAAATGTCCAAATTAAATGATAACATAGTTAAAACTCCATCAACCACATTACAAACCAAGAGATAAGGGTGATTATTTTAAAAATGTAATGGTTGAAGCGAATGATCTAAATGTGGTATTATAAGGTCCAATCCTCAAAAACTCAAATCTAGTAATTATATTTTTTTATTTCAGTAATAATTGTTACATTATTTAATTTATTTTATTATGGAATAAAATAGTTAATACCAATATTCTAGTGTAATATTTTTATGATAAATATAATAGTAGAAATTTTTATAAATCAATGTTATTTATAGATTATATAATTACCATTGTTGTATTCACTCGTTTAAAACCCTAATTTTTATTCAAATGGTGAAATTTGATGTTAATATTAATGAAGGATTTGGTGTCAAAATATATTTCCATTGAATACGATATAAATAAGAAAATTTTAATTTTATAGAGGGGGAAATTATATATAATTTCTAGTGAAGGATATTTGATCCTATTTCATGTTAAGAACCACCTCCCTTTGACTTATTTTGTGAAATTATTGGAGAAGAAGTAGATGAAATGGAATGTATAACATTAGGTTAATTTACCATTCTTCATGTATACATTGATATATTTCCTAAATAATTATATTGATTTCCCATAGAATGAGTAGTAGTATTCTCAATATTTATCACACTTATATCAAATCCAAAATAAAATACACCATATAAAATAGAATATGGCGAGTTAGATGAATTACAAGAGTAAATTTAATATCATTTACAGAAGGGTTTTTTATAGAGTAATAGTCCTAGGAGACTAGTAACTATCGTTATAAAAAATATGGAAGGATCCACACAAGTATGTTTTGATAATTGAGATATTAATCGGATTATAATGAAGAAAAAAATATTAACATCCTTGGATTGATGATTTATTCTTCTATCTTCTCAGGTCTCAACACATTTCCATGATATAAATCTGATTAGGGAATAATCAAATGAGGATAAATAAAGAATATATTTTAATTTCCACCTTCTAAATAATATATGGAAATTACAATTTTTTTCATTTTCATTATTCGATGTAATTATCCTATCTTATGTATGTATTTGATGAATAATGACTTTAATGACTACATTGAAAAGATTTTGGAAACCATTATCAATGATTTTATAATATATTAAAAATATAATAATGTAGATGAAGATTATATATGGTTATTTTCAAACAAATGTGTAAAGATAACATATATGGTATATTCAATAATTTTTTAGTGATAAAAAGTGTAGAATTATTGGTAAACCGTTTGACCAAAAATGTAATCTCACAAAAGAAAAGATAATGGAAATTGAGTAGTCGTAAAATCATACACATGTTATTGATATTTTAATTTTAAATTTTATATTAGGATTCAATATATTTTTTCTAAAAAATTATTGAAGATATTTTAAAACTCTGAAAAAGTTAACATAATAGAGAGTAAATTTTATTTTCATAATGGAGTGTGAATAATATTTTCATGAACTAAAGATAATGATTGTTGGTAAACCTATGTTAAATTTAACCGTTATTAGATAAGTATTTTATATGTATAATGATGAATCCTTTAATTTATTTGGATGTGTAGTACTAAAATATTATTATGTGAATTCATATGCATGTTGACACTCAACGCCTCATGAACTGAATTATCCGGACCATGTTTGGGAGTTGAATATAGTTATCATTGAATTATAGACAGAGAAATAATATCTTAATGGGGATAAGTGTGAAATATAAATAATCCAATGAAATCAAAATTATATATTCACACAAAATAAAGTGACTACTATACTAGAAAATGTTTGGCGATTCTTAAGAAATATAAATATTATGTTCATTACCACAAAAAAAATCACAAAAAATGATTCATTTATTATAAATGATCATGGAATGGTTAAAGTAATTTCTAATGATGAGGTCCATTTATTAAGGTCTTCAAAAAGGTATACCTTGATGTTATAATAGACGACACTTCAGGAATCCTATCATAATATTTTTTTTTCTAAACCATTATTACTTTAGATGATCATGAAATCAAAATGATATGATATTTATATATAATATTAGACAAAATGTTTGAAAATTATGATGATTCAAAAGTTAAATTTTGATAAAAATATATTAGTGTGGTTTTATTAAACAGCATATATCACATTCTTTAATGACCTATGGAAAGAGCTTAGGGATGAAGATCGTATATCTGAATTATATATACATCTTCAAATTAAAAATATTGGTAATGATATGTGAGAACATTATTAGTGTGATAAAATGAAAATGTGGATTGTCTATTATATATAATGAAGTTTGGTATGAAAGTAGGTCATGTAGAGTAAATAATACAAAAAAGTAGTGTCATAGAAACTACCAAAACTTTTATGAAATTAAAAATTTATAACTATAGATTATTCACTCGCCAAACTAAGGAATCCAATAAAAAAAATTCCTTATACATAGTAGTCGATACATTATCCTAGTCCTCTGATTTTGTCATTATAATATAAGATTTTTCCATTGTGTGTATTTTCCATATCTATATTTAATGTGAATTTCTACTATATGGGGATATACTATCAATTTTTATAGATAATGACCCATGTTATACATTTTCTATTTACAACGCTTGTAAAGTCATCAAATATTTAATTAAACCATAAAACACACTATCATAAAAAATTTTATTGGATGAAAAATAGGATCATTAAATTTTTTATACAAATTTTATGGGATAGATCACAATATTTTTAACTCAATTTTAAAAAATATATTTTACTTAAATAATTATATTATAATTGAAGTTTACACTTGAAATTTTAAATGGATTCTTCATTATAATAGTACAGGAAAAAATCTCAAACTAAAACATGATAGGATGATGGTTTATAAGAAAAAATATTTTGATAAGGCATTAGGAATGACACTATAATGGATATAAAATAAATCTACAACACTATCATGGATCCCTAGATTTATCAAATGAGTTAAGATAACAATATAATGAATAATTGAATTTCATGTGGGTGATAATGTATTTCTGAAAATATCATAATATAACAGTGTAATTAGATTTCAAAATAATGGGAAATAGTGTACAACACTTGAAAATTTTATTGTTTGTATTTTCTTAAATAAATTCAATTTACTTGATAGATTATGGTTCACTAAACACCAATCTTAAAAGAACCCTCACGTACAATTAAATATTAATGAAAAATTGAAAAAGTAATGTGACTCTTAGGAATATTAATTTGTCCATTAGAATAAAAAATTTTCCTATGAATGAATAAATAATATAATGGAATATAATAAATTAAAATATAATATGTTTATATCATATTATAAGTAAATTAAGTTTTTAAAATGACAAATTTTGTATTGGTATTTTTTTGAAATGAAAATTTTTATTTAAAATTGGATAATTAATATTATTATTTGAAATAATCTTTATTTCCAAAAATTAGATTGATGAATTAAAAAATTGTTTAATTATATTTATATTCTATTATTATGAGAAAATAATTAATTTTTCACTATGTCGTAAAATTGTTTATAATATTAAATTGATTATTTTTCAAATAAATGATGGTTTTAATTATGAAAAATATTTATCATAGTTATAAATTCATTTGTATATAATGCAGCCCATTTTTTATAACTACTCATTATAAAATTTTGAGGGTATAGTTTTTGGGTTTTTTCTAGGATAATTATTATTTTTTTGCGAATCATGAAATACGATAATTGGATGTATTTAAAAAATAGATTAATTATTGATTCATGGATGATGATTGAATGAGGTAAGAAATAATTAGTTACAAATATCCTGAAATAATTACTTTACTTATTCACATGAATCATCACTATTATAATCATGATCCATAAGAAAAAACTAGTGAATAAAATACTAAAAAAACCATCTCCTCCAGTAAATATTTTACCCATCACCAACCCATCTGAACATTGATTCTAAGATTAGGGGATTGACTAAATTATACACAAAAACCATCCCAAGCCTCATTCAACCTCTAATACCATATTATCTTACCAAAATAGTAATTTAGAGTTCCATAATGAGGTTCTCAAGGAGATAATATTCAAGAGGTAAAAGACACCTTCTTTACCATTTAATTACTTTCCCATTCATATTCTCTACTCACATAACATTTTAAAAATTTGAATGATAACTCTATTATCATATATAAATTTCAATGTTATTTTTTCAATGTATTGAAAATTAAAAAATCTCTCCAACCTCAATTTATTCTTAAAATGGAAATATCATCTATGACGTGTCAATTCACCGCCTTTATGGATGATGAGTTTTCATTTCCCATTACAACCTTAAAGGTTTGAAATATGTCCATTATTATGGAAAAATAAGAATTTAATATGCATGTTATATCATGTATCATATTATATAAACAATTTCTAAACATAATATTAAAAACAAATGATACATGTTCATGATGGTCATAGAAACCCCAAAAAAATTAAATCATTATCACAAATGTTTAATCTAATTAATCATCCCCATAACATATAAAAAAATGATAAATGAGTCCATTTAAATTTATGTATTTTAATATATACATTTAAATTTAAATTTTGGATACTTATTCGAAATTTACAATAGCTCAGTATTTATACACAAGCGAAGTGATCATGAATCCATGTGACGAACAATTCTGAATAAACAACGTTTTTTATTATAACTCATCAAAATGGTTATAAATGAAAATAATAAAAATATAAAAATTAAAATATACAATTTATAGGTTCTGAATTAATTAATTAATTAAACAAATATCATTATCTAGGAAAATATGTACACGTGTAAAACTCTTTCAGACATATGGTGATGGGTTCCTCATCTAACACTTTTTCTGATATCTGTATTAATCACTAATGATTTCTTTTGTGTAGTTAATATATAATATTTTTTGAGATATATTACCATAATTCAATTTATATTCATGAAATTTAATGTTTCATTTGATTATTATTAATTTAATGGTGCATGTGATTCGATCTATTATTAGTGGTATGGGATTTTTGTAACGACCCAAACGTCAATAAATTAAAATTCCTCTTGATCTAATTAAATGTCTTATTATGTAAAATGGTTATTAAAAACATATTAAATTCCTTGGTTTTATGTTTTTTGATTTTAAAATACCATTATTAATTGTGATCATTGCAAATATAGTCGTTGAACAGTGATCACATGATTAGTATAAATATAGAGCTTCCAAAAATCCAATATACTTAGACAAAGGAAGTGATGGCGTCATCCAGTAGAATTGATCCATAAAAATCCAATTTTTCAAAGCTCATAAAGGAGGTGGTTTCATTAGGATTCTCTTGTTACCAATCCCAAGATGAGATTCAACACTTTAAGCTTGAATGGAACTTCCTAGAGGAGAAGTAGAAGTTGATAGAGAATACCAACTGAGAGATGTTCTCCAAACCACCCCAAGAGTTTGTCACCACCGCACACCATGACCATAGGTCCTATGTGGGTGTTATGAAGACTTAAGTAAAAATACCCTAGAACTAAGGTTATGTACATTATTTTTTATATTGAATAATGAATATTCATTCATTTGTACTTTGTAAATAGTTTTTAATGAAAAAATTGTATTTTAAGTTAATCATCAATTAAGAAATCTATTTTGATGAATTAATGGATTTTTTGAATTAAAGAAAATTTCAATAAGATATTTTTATTACTGAACATGGTATTAAATATAATTGATCGTATAATTTTTATGAATACAATTTTTTATTTTGATTATGGTTTCAAATCCATTTTTGTCAAAACCCATGGTTTTTTTGGAAAATAATGGGTTTTATTTTAAAAAAAATCAGATAATTAGGAAATTATATAGATAAATGGAGTATTATTTTTGGAATGAGAACATTGAAATTATCCAACTAGAATTATTTCATAATTGTTTTGAGATAGTTTATTTTTTTGGTATAAATTAAATACCGTTTTAATATATATTGTGTTTTAAGACATCATAATGATCTAATAGTGATGAAATATAATAATATAAATGGGTTTTCATCCAATATATGTTGTACCATTAAAATAATTTTATTTTTGATTTTTTGGTTGAAATTTATCATGTCTTAGTGGACCATCCATTACTTATAAATCATTTAAATTTTTAATTGATTTCCATGAGAGTGTGACTCAAATATACATAAGAAAGTCTAATATTTTATGAATTTCTGCCATTGAAACTATAATATATTATTTTCCACTGTCGTTTGTAAAATACCATGGGCCAAAACCATGGGGTGGTTTTTAATTTTGATAAGTTTAATGTGTGGTTTCCAAAACCTAAATAATTAAGAATTACCTCTCTTTTCCTATATAAACTCACTCAATATCCCACTTCTTTTTCACTAAAATCCTATAAATCATCGACACCATCTTCCCTCATATATCTATAATCCTCATAAGGCACCCAATCTCCCAAGAATCCTCTCTCAAGCCTCTCCCAAGCCTTTGGGTTCTCACTTCCATGTAATAGATTTCTTCCTTTCTCATATTTGATCATGTTTCTTAATTTTGATATACCCATGTATTTTCATTTACAAATATTGGGGTATTATTTTTCCCCTCCCCCATACTTCCTTCATTATTTTTTAATGATGATATACCCACTTTATCTCTCATTAATGCCTTCAATGTAAACCGGTTACTATGCAGAAATTCTATAAATAATATCTCTCTTCTCATTTACCTTCAAGGAATTATTTTATATTATGAATATAAATTAAATTCTATATATTGGTACAAGTATTTATATTACCCCATAATTTTTGATTCATTAAAATATTATGAGGAAATACTTTCACTCTCATCAACCATTTTTATAAATTATTATGTCACACTGTTATGCTGTCAAAATTGTACTGTGATTTTCAATGCCAACGTTAATGTATAGTGAATACCATTCTCAATTATTTATCATGTGTAATGTCCCAGTCCAGCCCAAAATCATGATATTATCTACTTTGTACCTTGCCCGCACGATTTTTCTTTCCATGGGATCTGGCCCTCAGGCACCCCCAGGAAAATGACTCCTGATGGGAGAGGTATCTACACCAACTTATAAATTGGTGCTTCGTGTACTCCTCATTCGATGTGGGATTTACATAACCCACCCCCCATGATGGGACCAATGTCCTTGCTGGCACATAATGTAACAGCCCAGTCCATCCCACAATTATAATATGTTCCACTTTGGGCATACCCCACATGGTTTTTCATTCCCTAGGCTCTGGCCCTCAGGCACCCCCCAGGAAAAGGATTCATGATGGGAGAGGTATCCAAACAACCTTATAAAGGTGTGATTCATGCTCCTCCTCCTTCAATGTGGGATTTCCATAACCCCCACCCCCAGAAGGGCCCATCGTCCTCACTAGCACTTAAAATGGACACCAACTCAGATATCATTTGTAATAGCCCAGTCCAGCCCACAATCATGACGTTATCATCTTTGGTCCTAGGCTGCATGGTTTTGTTTTCCCTGGGCTCTAGCCCTCAGGCACCGCCCGACCATGTTTCAAAAAACATGGTTCATAAAAATCTTCCTAGTACACACTGTGTCCATCTGAAAAATTTTGTGCAGTGTGAGTTATGTATCCGGCCATGTCTCTCGCAACACAGGTTAGTGAAGCTCATCATGTACACATTGTGTCTGGCACGAACACACCATGTAGTCTTGTTCTAGTAGATCTTTTTGTCTTAGCAGTGTAGAAGAACTAGGGAAAGGGATGGGAATTAAAGTACAAGCCATGTTTTGGACAACACGCCATGTGTTATGGGTGTTACACGACCAATTGTGGCAGATGTACACGCCCATCTGAAAGGATTAAGGGAACACGCTGTGTAATCATTATATACGTTGTGTATGCATTTTTGGAAAACATGAAATATTTCTTTCTCATGTTCCCTTATTTTAATTCTAGTATTCAGTACTTATTAATCTTGATCTAAGGTGTACGCACGACCTTTCAGAGTCATGCCCCCAAGACGTCCTGCAGTTGTACTGCAGTTGCAAGATGGTGATCAGATATCAGACATGGATGATCATGGATTAACTCCATATCCTATAATTATTCCAGTCTTGGAACTAGTTTTTATACATGAAATAGGTGTTGATGCACATTTCAGGGAGGGATTTATGAGGATGATTCAGACGTTTCAATGGGTACTACGTTCTGCCCCGTTGAAGGCAGAATTGATGTGGTTATTTTAGCAGAATCATCCTCCCACCTTCTCGGGTGATGAAGGACTCCAGGCTATAGATTCAAGGCTAGAAGACATGTTGACGATCTTAGATCATATGGATACTCCATCGTATAGGAGGGTCAAGTTCTCTACCTACATGCTTCGAGACTCTGCCAAGATATGGTGGGATGTAATCTCACAGTAAGGTTGCCAGCCAGTTATGGCTTGGGATGAGTTTCAACACATCCTTTACGATTACATCTACCAAGATACTTTGAGGGTTAATCGATCCTAGGAGTTCATGAGTATGGAGCAGGGTACTCATTCGATTATGGATTATTCTACTCACATCATAGAGTTGCAATTCTTTACACCATTTCTATGGGGTGATGAGTAGTTCCGTTCATGAATGTTTGAGTATGGTCTCACGCAGGATATTTGAGAACAAGTGAAAATCTTTAGGTTTACCTCAATTACTTATATATTCAACCTGGCAATGATGATAGAGTGTAGTCTATGGGATTCTAGAGCTTGGGCCAGGGAAGTTCAGCTTCCAGAGTTAGTGCTTCCCCAGCTAATAGCAGAAAGTGCCGTAGGGAGAGTACACATGGAGATCTGAGTAGGAGAGATGCACTTTCTGGTAGCCAGGTGGTATGCTACTAGTGTTGAATGGTCAGGAATATGAGGCCATATAGCCCGAGAGACCTAGTGGAGTGCTGATTAGGAGAAAAGAGGGGTCACCTTCAGCAATTTTGTTAGATATTATTACATTAAGCTACAAATCGAGGTTCTTCTATGACTCCTCATTCAAGAGAAGCTCCACCATTTTCTCACCTGTCTAGGAACTGGAGTTCTTGCAGACATTTAGGCTGAGGTGGAGGTCGCAGACAAGGTAGTCATTCTTCAGGAATTCAATGTCAATAGGATGGATCAGCTCCGAGTGTCCATATAGGGTCATAGGGCCATGGAGTAGGCCATAATTTTATAGTGGAGCAGACCCAGCAAGAGAAGGATCCCAAACCATCTACAGTTCGAAGTCTTATAATAATTTCCCCAGTTTTATCTTCTTCTCTTTTCGATATAGGGGCATCCCATAGCTTTATATCTGTTGCTGTTGTAGAGAGCCTTGAGCTCTGTATCTTTTCCTGTGCTGATGTCTTGACACTAGACACTATGTTGGGGACTAGAACGACTAGTGTATGCCAGTGCAAGGAGTTAACTCTAAAGCATGTTTGGTGTAACTTCTTATGTGACCTCTACATCCTAGAGATGACCAACTATGACTTTTTTCTCTGAATGGACTGGTTAGTTTCCTTCCAGGATATTTTCGATTACTATTTCCAATGGGGGAGTTTTACATCACCAGTGGGAAGATCTTTTCTTCAAAAGACAAATGGGATGTCTATGCGAGTAGAGTGGGACCTGAGCATCATGGTTTTGGAGGAGTTACAGCCCAGATCTCTAGTCTATATCTGGACAACCAGGGGACTTCACATATAGACTTTCCTCCAATGGTGTATTCTTTTAGAGTTGTCTTTCTAAGGGTCTATTCAGGTCTTCCTCCAAAGCATGAGATGTAATTTTTTATTTAGATTGTTCCAGGAGTGGCACCAGTGTCTATTACTCCTTATAAGAAGGCTAGAACAGAGTTACAAGAGCTCAAGAAGTAGTTTTTGGAGTTGAAATAAAAGGGTTTCATCCCACCTAGTACTTATCCTTGGGGTTTTCCTATCCTATTTTCAATGTAGGTGGACAATACCCTCAGATTTTGTTTGTATTATTGGGAGATAAACCCATTTATGGTCAAGATCCGTTATCCCTTTCCGAGGATTGATTATCACTTTGATCAGCTTCGAGGATCCCATGTGTTCTCGAAGATTGACTTGAGGTCTGGATATCAATTTCAAGAACCAGGCAAGAGATATACTATTTATTGTGATGCTTCAAGTTTCGGACTGGGAGTAGTTCTTATGCAGGGATAAGGTGTTGTTGTGTACGAGTCTTGGTAGTTGAGGCCACATGAGAGGTATTACCCAACACACAATATCGAGTTGGTAGTAGTTTTTCATGACTTATGATATTGGATACATTATGTAATGGGAGACTATTTTGTGGTTTTCACTAACCAGAAAAGTATCAAGTATAACTTTACTCAACATGACATGAATTTGAGACAGTGTAGATGGGTTGAGTACCTTCAGTCCTTTGTCATTGAGCTGGACTATACACCTGGGAAGGGAAATGTAGTTGCAGATGCACTGAGCAGGAGGACTCATTTCTAGGCAGTTCAAGAGGACAACAATAAGTTGAAGCTTATGGCTCTACTCTCTGATATTCATTTGGAGGGTCACGAAAGACAAGGATAGATGTTTCATTCTTCTGTAGTTTTTTCCTATACTCTTCTGGATCGAGTGAGAATGAGGCAGCTATCAGATTCAAAACTCATAGTCCTATGGGAATGTGTGTCAGGAGAGGACCCAATTTTTGGATTTACCATAGGTGAGGATGAGATCATGAATTTCTAGGGGCGCATATGGGTGTTGGTAGACATACGCGAGAAGCCGTTGCATGACTTTCATTCCCCAGTTTGTGCAGTTTATTCTAGTTTCAAAAAGATGTATCGTGATCTCCACCATCTGTACTGGTGGCCAGGTATGAAGATAGATGTTTCCATTTTTGTCATGAGGTGTTCCACTTGTCATCCGCTGAAGGCTGAGTATCAGCGACGATCATGGATTTTGCAATAGTTACCCATTACTGAGTGGAAGTGGAAGGATGTCACGATGGATTTCATGACAGGTTTTCTGAGGATGCCTCAAGAGAATGATGTAGTTTGAGTTGTTGTTGATAGATTCATGATGGTTTCTCACTTCTTTCCGATCAGGGAGACCTTTAGTGTTGATGAGTTGGGAAAGTTGAACATCCAAGAGATCTTAATTTTACATGGAGTTCCACACTACATTGTTTCAGAAAGGGATTTTCATTTTACTTTTCAGGTCTGGCTAGGGATACAGATGTCTTTGGGTACATAGGTGCTCTTGAATATAGCTTACCATCCCCAGACAGATGGCCATTACGAGCATACGATTTAGGTGATTGAGGACATTCTTTGAGCATACATAATTGATTTTGGATGATCTTGGTAGAAGAACATACCCCTTGTCGAGATTACCTACAATAATAGTATTCATGAAACTATTTAGATGACACCTTAGGAGGATTTGTATGGTAGTCCATGTCGATCACCCTTATGTTGGTTGGAGGTAGGAGAGGCAGCAATGCTAGGACCTCGTCTTGTCCAGGAGACCATAGAGAAGATATAGTTAATTTGGAAGAGGAAGGCTGCTGCACAGTCTCGACCGAAGTCTTATGCGGATCGAAAGAGACGACCCCTAGAGTTCGAGGTCGGGGATCAGTTTTAGCTATGTGTCACACTGAGGTTGGGACATAAGAGGATTAAGTGAAAGGTTAAGATTTCTCCAAGTTACGTCGGGCAATTTGAGGTATTAGAGAGAGTTTGGTCAGTTGCCTATTAGTTGCAGTTACCTCAGAGGTACCAGGATATGCATGATTTTTTCCATGTTTCTCAGCCTCAACATTACTTATCATACCCGTCTCATGTTTTCCCACCAGAGGAGGTTGAGCTTGAGGTGAAGGAATCTTTCGAGAAGCACCCAATCATGTTTTTTGATCAAAGTATGAAGGTTCTCTATGACTGGTCTGTTCCTCTGGTATGAGTACTATGGAAGCAAGAGTGAGTATAGAATGAGACATGGTAGAGGGAGGCTAATGTATGATCATTGCGACCAAAGCGGTTCATGGATTATTCTTTTACACCACCTTACAAGGGAAATTCAGGGATGAATTTCATCAAGGGGGATGTTTTTAAGAACCCAGATCCCCTTTTTGGGTATGTTTTTCATTTTTTTGTGTTTTTGAAGAAAATAGGAATTTTTTGAAAATTTTGAAGTACACACCATGTACTTTATGAGTACATGTCATGTACTCGGTTACAACGGGTATCTCTGTGCTGTCCTTCTAGCGGCCTTGCAGACGGTCGTGTGTGGTGACCTGCAGGCCTCCTAAAGAGGGGCTCGGTAAGGATATGTACATTCCGTGTACTTTTTTTCATTAAACACACTGAGGTCACGTCTGATGGACATAACCATTTCCTTCAGGGTCTAGTTCATCTGAGAGAGACTGTACGGCCGTGATCTTTCCCCTATCCTTCAGTCGAGAATCTGTTATCCGAATCGACTGTCATGGATTGCTTTGGTATTTCCTTGGTATCCTTTACCTTCATCTAGATCATATTTTCATGATTCCTCCTCTTTCAAGAGTTATCATCAGTTAAACTTTTTAGATGCTTTAGTAGATCTATGGTGTTTTTGGGCGATTCAAGGATTGAGATTCACGTATATCATTCCTACAACACTGAGGTATGTGTTTTGTGCCTTTCCGTTTAAATGATCTGAGTTATATGTTCAAAGTTTTCCAATACACTTGAACGGGGTACTGCGTATTTTCTGTTTTAGCCCTACTATCTTCCTGGTATGCTTATATGCTTGATTAGAGGTAAATTTAATGTGAATAGGGTTACTTTATATGCTTTGGAAGCATTTTTCTATGCATGTTCTGTTTATGAATGTTTGGTCCTGCTTATCCAGTTAGGCATGCTTATCTATTTTTGATGCCTAGTTTTAAAGGATGGATTGATTGTATTATATGACATGATATTATGTTGTAGATTGTTATCCAAGTAGTTTATGAGGTTTATATTGGATGTATTGAATTTTTGTGATCGATTGACTTACATAGGGATGTGAGAAGCTGATGTAGTAGACCATAGGTAGAATATACATAATGGCTTCTCCAGAGTGCCTGTTTTTAATAACATGATGTGAGCCCATAGGGGGGATTGACATTTTGTGCTCCCTCAGAGTGTCTATAATTACGTCGCGAGGCCACATGGGGAATTTACATTGAGTGATTCCTCAGAGAGCCTATAGGTTACCTCTAAAAGACTATAGGGTGAATTGATGGTGAGTGCTTCTCAGAGATTCATTAATCACTTTGACTATAAGGGGGATTGATGGTGAGTGATTCTTTAGAGATTACTTGTTATATCCTTGTAATTAAACTAGAGGGGACATGTTGTGTGTACTTCCCAGAGGGTTACATGTTTTTAATATTTGTTTACATGATATGTGTAATTGAATGCTTAAATTGTAGGAATGTTTACTGTGGAGCACTTCCTTGTTTATAGTTACATTTCCTTATTGCCTGCCATATATTCATTTACTGTTGAGCACATATGTTTTGGTTTTTTCCTACTGGAATTTAATCTCACACCATATTGGGGTCATGCTTTTGGTCCCGAACAGATTCTATTGATGCAGGCATGAATAGGGGAAAGTGCCCTTCTACTTCAGTTACATGACTTCTTTGGAGCTGGAGAGCATGGGACCAAGCATAGGCTTGTGATACTGTGGAGATGATTATTTGTTTTCTTTTGTACTTTGTTTTAGTACTATTGTATTCCATCATTGTGGGTTGTTTTTCTCATTTCCTAGAAATATGTATCATGCATCATTTATATATGTGCTCCAGTTGTTTCTTTATGTGTCTTCTCTAGTTTACTATGGTTTGGAATTTTTATTGCTTTCACTATTTTATAGTTATTTTATTTCAGATTTGTTACTCTTCTAATGAGGGCATAGTTTCTCCAATATCACACCCAAGACCATCGCTACTAGTCAGCAGCCTATGACATTGGGGAAAATGCATTTGAGGCTATATGACGAACTGGGTCTGGGGGTCTTCTAGGTGGCTTCCAGAATCAGGGTGTTACATCAAGGGTATTCACTATTATGCACATTTATATATTGATTATAAAGTTTAATTTATGAATTACACATTCCTTTTCCATGGAATATATAACGATTTACAATGAATCTTTATTATATGATCCATGTGGCATACTAATGCGTGAAAATGAAATGATTAAGAAGGGTTTTCTCTAACAGCGCTCCATTGCTTTGGGTTAATATTAGTATCATGATACATCAACTTCAGTGAGGGTTTACTCATTTAAATTAATGTGAAATGAGGGTTTACTCAGGGTCCATGTTCAATGAGACTTGGGTCATTCTAAAATCATGTTAAATGTTTTTCCACATTTACATTTTATGATCACGCCTTTAGGTTCATGTTTCTATTATACTCCATTTATATGACTAATGACTAAAATTTATTATATTCTTCATGTTATGATTTTTTACTCCATTTCAGGGATTTATAACTCACCATTTTGTTATGCATGTCCTTAGGTTAACCCATTCACTGCAAAGTGTGATGGAATGACGTGGTCATGTAAAAGATGTCTTGGATAAGATGTTCCGTTTCATGTTTTAAGTTGTTATAAAATGTTCCTAAGCCCCAATGACACTATAGCTCTTGATCATATATGTTGTACCAATTGAATGTTTTATGTAATAAATTATGATTAGGAGTTAAATAATTATAAGGGTTGGTATATTTGCTATCAGAAGATATGTTTATTTATTTTTGTGATTAGGATTAGAAAACCCATGTGAAATCCTTAGAGATATGACTACTTATATAAAAACATCCCTAAATTTTTGTGAGAAATGAGTTAGTGTGTTATCTATAAAATACATATATGTCTAGATACAATCAGGTAGAGGTGGCTCTTGTATAGATGTATCCTAGGGATAAAAACCTAAAACACCGCTTTATGATAGACTTGAAAAGGAACCGGTGCACAAGAATGGGCACTGATGAACTCTTTGTTACAACACTCTTGGGAGATATGATTTGGTAAATTCATAATATTAGTAAGAACCATTATTAATGGAATTCAAAATGCCCCTGAGACTATATTTTATGATTTCGATCATGGATAACATAGATTGAAGCCTATAAATTCATAATTTATGGAAATAAAAGTAATTTATAAGTTATCCATTTTGTCTTTGGTTTATCCTTTAGGTGTTACCACTATCATTCTTTTAATTCCAGCCAACTACTGGTAATAGAAGGACTAATCCTAACAATTGATGTAAAGATCAATGTGATGGTTGTTCTATTGAGATGGCCAATCCGATGGGAGTGGGAATCGCAAGCTTTGTTATGATACACTCTTAGTTAACTCATATTCTCAATAGAAACATGGGTCAAAAGGACCATTAAACCCCTCTAAGAAAGAACCAGTCTCCATCAAGATCTTCATGAGAGAAAGGCCTCCTAATTTTAATGGATCATCAGATTCCTCAATGGCTGAAAAAATTGATCAAGTCAATTGATAATATCATCTCTATCCTTCAATGTTCCCAAATAGATATGATTCTTATGGGTTCATATCATATGGAGTGTGAATCTGATCATTAGAGGCAATTGATAAAAAATATAAAGCATGAGGAGGAGATCAAGCAGTTGAAATTGAATTATTTCTAGAATTTTTTTTATAAATATATTTCTCCCACCCACTGACATAAAATGGAAAGGGACTTCATTTCCCTCAATAAAAAAGTCGACGAATCTGTAAGAGCGTTTGAGGAAAACCTATCCTAGGGAAATTCCTAGCGATCCATGACTTCAATAGTTATATGGAAATTGTCTGATGTGACCTCAAATTTGAAATGGAGATTGGATAATATCAGGGGTATCATGGGGATAAAAAGAGTGATGTGGAATTCAATTCTAGTGGTATAATGGATAAATCAAATTGTTCTAAGAAAATCCATCACCCCACTGGCAAAAGGTGCGGAAAGAAGCACCCCATAAATTGCATAAAGGGGAGGAGTAAATGTTTTAGGTGTAGAAGAGAAGGGAACCTGGCCATTAACAACCGAAAATAAATACCCATAGCTGTGACAGAGGAAAGGAATGCTCTGTTAGATGCTCAATGCATTGTTAACTGCATCAACTTCAAAGTACCAGTGAACTTTGCAAACCGGTTCCCTTATCCAAGTATTTTCGGAGGAAACCAACAACCTCCAAGGAAGCAAGGGTAATATTTTTCCATCACTACCGCCAAAGTGAACCCCAACAACTAAGTGGTTATATGTATGATATTTATTCCTTAATGAATAGTAAAAATACTTTTTTGATTTGGGTTCTACACATTATTTTATATCCCGATAGTTTTGTAGAACAATCCCAACCCAAAAAAAATAATGGAAGTAGTTATGCCGGTTAGAATTGAAAATGGGGAAATCATTTCAACCCATGAATATAACTCCTCCCCTGTCAAAATTGGTGGATTTACCTTCTCAAAAAACCTCGTCATACTCACTATAGAGTAATTTGTTACAATTCATGTCATGTATTGAATTTCCTAATATAGATACATCATAAATTTTTATTACAGGTAAATCACATTCTTTATGGGGAATCAACCCCTGATTTTGTACAAGTTCTTAGATGAAGATTAATATTCATTATCACCATCATCTCAAGCATGTATATTAATGCCCTATGATAATGAATTTTTTGATCAAATGATTGATTTTAAGGAATAAACCATCATTGAATACATGCCTTGTAGAGACCCGTAGCTTGACGTACATGGACATTACATTACTTTTGTGGAATACTTAATACATAACAAAAACAGACACATAAGGACCGTAATAGTTTAGTGTCTTCAGAAACATGGAACGTAATCTTCTAATCATGGTGAAAGATCATCAACATCTCCCATAAGATCTTCCCCCTTTTTTCTTACCTAAAACCGTTGTTTAAATCTTGGGAAAAACATATAAAGGGTGAGCTCAAATTCTCAGTAAGGGTAAACAAAAGAAATATCAATCACATCATATACATAAGAACATAACTTTTGGAAATCTTCACCTGCAAAAGAGATCATAATTTCATAACATGGGATAAATCATAGTAGTTAAATGTAATCCCAATAATCATAACATAAAACATGAAACTTTTTGGCATACACACATAATCATAGAGAATCATTTCTTATTAGTCAAGACACATTTCCAAGACTATCTTACTGGACAAAGTCTATTTCTGAACCGAGTTTACTCCTCGTTTCAGTCCTGTTTCACTGAACCAGTTTAACCTGCCTTTCTAGCCATGTTTATCTCATGAGATATAAAATCTTTTGCCAATTCATTGGAGGGAGATATAGGTCCCACCCATATCATAATGATACCATTCATATGTGTGCCACAAAATCATAAATCATACATCATTTCATAACCCATCTAATAAAATTGGGATTCTTAAACAACATGACATCATAAAACAATTCATATAAGATAATGGAATTCATAAAAATAATTCCATCACAACATAATCAAATCAATGTAATAATAGGGATAAAAACATAACCATATATTATCTTTGATGGAAAATAATTTTGATAAAACACTTGAACTCTATTCTTGAGGAAAATATCCTTTCTACTTCAAAAACATTTTCTTTTCTTAACATGTCATACAATTTTAAACTAAATGAAGTTGATTTAAAATAAACATGAAAACTTGTAAAGTAATCTTGTTGGAAATAATGTTTTAAAAATCCATTCATTCCGTATAAGTAAAAAAAACATTCTCCTCGTACTTTTGTGGGAAAAGTCAAAAAGTACCTCATACAAAAAACGACAAAAGATTCCATTCATATGTTTTACTAAACACTCACCGAAGGGTAAAATTGGATTTAAAAAATTTTAGGTGGATGGAAAAAATATTATATATTGAGGAAACATGGTTTTGGAGGATAAAATACACCCCAGTAAATACCAAAGTATAAACAATCTCAGATAAAATGAGATTGTGATATTTTCCCTTAACTTAGGTCCGATTTGCTTCATAAGTGTCCGAAACTCCTGTATAAATATTTAAATAATGTTATTTACTTATTCCAGAATCATAATTATTTTTATGATATCATATATGGTCATATTATTAGCTTCATATTAGTAATATTACATTACTACTTGTTATTCAGGTGTTTAGTACTTTTTGTGCTTATGCATGTTTTGTCAAATAAATTCTTAGTTTTCTTTTCAGGTTATAGATACCTCAATTACAGAATGTTATTAGTGTAATATATATCATATTAATTCCTTAAATTCATTTATATAATCATTATGAAATGAAGATCATGTAGGACGAGTCGCATCACATCGTGGAGACGGTATTCCGTACGTATGCACGAGCGATGATATCATTCCCATGAACGTGGAATTGTATTAGAGTGTATGTATACTATTTAATAATAAATATCACTTTACAATAATCATATATAGTTATTATTTACACCATTATACCCATCCAAGTAAGGTGGTGGTGGAAAATAGATTACACCACGGTGTGAAGACGGTATTCCGTACGTACGCACGCGTGGTGATTTCGTTTTCTGTAGGATGGATAGATGGTGAAATAGGGTTGTTTCATAATAATATATTTGTATATGACTGATACTGATGTTATTAATTCATAATGAAACAACTAAAGATGAAAAAGTGGAAGAAGAAATAAAGATGATAGAATCGGTAACGAGCATTACCTCTTCTTTGAAGCGCCTCTTTGAGACCTCCTCTTAAGGAATTAAAATTGGTCTTTGAAGAAGACCAGGACCTCTAGGATGTTTCTAGGGAAGTGGAGAAAATAATTTTTCAGGGTTTGGCCTAGTTTGAAGGCTAAAATTGGTGTGAGGAGGAGAGGGAGGAGGTGCCCTTTTATAATGGAGGAGAGGGGCACCTTTGGAATAACAAAAAATATTATTTTATTATAAAGTAAAATTCGGTTTTTAATAGCTCCAAATTGATATATTTCGAAGCTAAGGTGGGGATGGGTAGAAATCCTCTCATAAAATAGAATATAGACACGTTTAGATATCAATTTTAAACTTATCATTTGGATTTATCTTTAAGTTAGATAATTTAACTTTTACTGTGTCTACTTGTTTTCTAACTCTATAAGGATAATAAACATGCTATATCAAGACAAATGAACCCCAAGTTGTTTATTATTAATATATATATCCTTATCTATGTCATTTGGACGAACCTTATATTCTTTTCGGAATAAAATAACAATTAATAATATAATATTTCTTTTAAAAACTATTTTATGTCAATTTTAGCAATATTTAGTAATTGATTTTTGTGAATCTCATAACAGAATTATTAGTTCTAAAAAAGTAAATTAAATCAATAGTAACATGTCATATTACCCTATAAAATTAGTGGAATTCATAAAACGTCTCAAATTACATTTATTTGGGTATTTATAACATCAATTATGTCAATATTTCATTAATAAGATAATTACTGCATCATATTTATGTCATAAATAAATTAAATTATTTAATGTATAAAAATTACAAATAAAATCACATTATATAGGAAGTCGTTTTATATTTCTAATGAATATTTATAGACGAATTTATCTTTTGTATAAACCAATATTAATAATTATTTAGTTATTAGACTTTGATTTTAACTATTTTAAACCTTCTTTAAATAAATTAATAATAAATGTCCTAATCTAATCCATGTAGGCCTAAATGGTCATATTTTATTCATAAGGTTGTTTTTGGTCTAATTACGCTTATCCAATAGAATTAGGACATGTGTTAGGGTAATAATAATATCATTTTTACCCTAAACTACCCTATTAACTTTTAACCGTGGTAAAAAAAGTAAAAAGTTACTATTCAACAAAAATTCATTTCATCTCATTGAAACACATTTTAGTCCTTGATATTAACCATGTCTCTCGGATTTTTGAAATTCCACTAACAGAAGTGGTAAAATTAAGTTTTATGAAAAAATTCAGTTTTTTAACTACCACTTAGTGGTTTCACTATTCATAAAAAAATGAATGTTTCCAGAAAAATACAAAACATTAGGCCTAATATATATTTGATATTATGAATTCAAAAATGATGACTATTTTAACAAATTCAAAACACATCAGTTGCATTAATTTATTTAAAAAATTACTTCTCGTCGTCAAAACAAATAGCGTGTTTTTAAGAGATAATAACTGTCAAATGATTGACACTTGTTTATGTTTGGTTTAAATGTGAAATTACATCCAATGAAAAAAATTGTATTAAATTGTAAAAATATATTCTAAATATACTTTAAAACCACTCAAATTAATAATTTATCACTATTAATTATTTCGATTAAAAAAGTTGTTTTTAATTAAAATTTAGTAATTTTTACTATTCATCAGAATATGAAAGTTATCCGAAAAGTACAAAACATTTCACCCTAAGATAATTTCGATATTCCGAATCCAAAAATGAAGTCTATTTTAAAAGATAAAATTTATAAAATTTCAAAAAGTGGGTATTACTATTCATAACGGCTAGTTCATAATAATATTATAACAATATCTCGTTTAGTGAAACTCGCTATTGCGTACTACACACGCTATCGAGGAAGGTCATGGTTGCGTGTAATGCAAGGCAAGTCAGGGATGTGTGTTGTGAAATCTCTTTTTGGTGTAGCATACAACACAAGAAATTAATGAAATTAAAAATAATATATTTTTTTCATAAAATCTCGGGGTGTTACATTCTACCCCCCTTAAAATGAATTTGGCCCTCGAAATTCATCGGGGTTATAAATGGTTTACTACTCAAAAGTTTCTTTAATAGAAACCCACATCATTAAAAAGAATACCAAAACATGGATTTTAAAATTAATGTATGAAACATAATGGTTACCCAAATTAACTCGTCCCTGGGTTGCCACATAGGGGAACATAGGTGAAAATATGGATATGGAAGAAAAATCTAACCATCAAGTTCTGATGGAGAGTGGTAGAGAACATGGCTATGAAAAAGCCAACAATCACAAAGCCAAAATTTGTGGCGATCTAACGTACCATATGATTCATCGGATATAAGGGAACTAGGATAACATTTTTGGTTTTCAAGATCATTTCCCTAAAGTTGAAGAATTTGAATTAGAATAAATACTTACTTTATTTTGGTACAATCTCACTGTTGTTCGTTCCTTGAAAAAATTTCACTTCATATCTTAAGGAAATGATGTTGAATTTTTTATTCGTGAAGTGTTACCAGATCATGTGATAGAATGAAGTGTCATTCCATCTGTCTCAAACAAAAGGTTAGCAAAAGTTATTAAATATACATAAGTTGATCTATAGTGAGATTAATCATATATGGTTCTTAAAATGGACATATACTTCATATATCATACTGCATAATATAATAAAACTAGTTTCTACTAAACAGGGACTTCATATAGGCCAGTGGTAGGTGATAAAGGCCAGTCGCACTTCGGTTGTGGGTTCGATTCCCACAGCCTTGTCCGACGCGATGGGTTGCCACTCATCCTGTAGGTTTTCCTTTTTCTAAAACTACATTACTATAACATCCCATTAATAAAATCAAAAAACGTTCTATCCTTAAACAATACTAACTTATGTCCAACATAATCCTTTCCAATCTTTTGGATTATCCAAAATACTGTTTTCCAAACTCATATTATAGGGAAACCGATTACCAAAGAGTTCATATAAGAAGCATGTTAATACCATCGTCGATCCCCGTATATCATGAGATATGTCTTGTTGGTCACATTCCAAACATTCAAAGGCCTTAATCATATATTCTCTTGAAAAATGAATACCCATTGAATCTTAAAGAAAACATGAGTGCTGTCATAAGTTAACTCTTTTCACATAACAAAACCTCAAACCATGATATAACTATTTCCTTATACCAGTCATGAGCTCATGAATACTGTCAGACATTTCATTTTCTCCTTATCCCATCATTATGCGCATACCATCATTTTTACAAAAATATCTCAATCACTTTCCATGGTTACCGGTACAATAAAATTATAGAAAACGACAATAGACCAATACATAAATATTCCAATATTCCACGATACTATATATGACATTATTTGGGAATCCCATTACATAAACACTTAATCATTCCACCACATCGTTTTCATATTCAACATCACCAATAGTGATCCCATGTGACTTCCCTTTGTCCTTTTCCTTAAGTGGTTGCTCATGTCGATCATAACTAACCCTTGTATTAGGGCATTTATTAGCATAATGCCCCATTTCATTGCACTTGAAGCATTGATGTTTTGGTGGTGCGTTCTCTGCAATATTTTCTTTATTCAAATAATTAGAAACCCTTTTTCCATTACTTCCACACTTAGCTGCTCGGTGACCTTCTTTTCCACACATAAAGCATTTTCTAGTCCCGTTAAGACAATATCCACCATGCTTCTTTCCACACATTGAGCATAAGGAAACATTTATCTTCTTTTCAACATTATTCTGAGATTTCTCCTTGAACTCCATCTTTTGTTTCTTGTCAAAACTATGAGATGGATAAGTAACGCCAACTTCCATTTCTACCTTGATAGAACAACGCACATTTTATTCATAGCTCCTGAAGTCTCGTATAGATAATTCCCTTCTAATATTTGGGTTTAAGCCACTGAGGAATCGATCAACTATACTTTCAGTTTGGATGATAAAGCCAGATTCATACCTTGCAAGCCTTGTAAAATTCACTTCGTATACACCAACAGATTCATCATCCTTTTTCTTTAGTTCAAGAAACTCTTTATCCATCTTTGTTCGAAGAATACGAGGTAAGTACATATTGAAAAATATGTTCTTGAACCCGTCCCATTCCATGGACTCAATTTCATCTCTTGGCCTCATATTCTTGATAAGATTCCACCATTGATCAGCTTCACCTTCCAAACGATATACTGTTAAGATGACTTTATCTTGTTCTGAACATTGAAGAACTGAAAATAACTTTTCAGTGGTACTGATCCATTATTCAGCAACAAGTGGATCAGAAGACCCACTGAAAGAAGGTGGATGTTGCCTGATGAAGGACTCAATAGAATATTGTTCCCTTCTCTGATAATTTGGATGTACACGATGATTCATAGATTGTGTAAGTATATCAATAAGATTTTTCACTCCATCTCCCATAACATTTGTTTGATCAAGAGGACAATCATTGCATTGTCTATTTCATTGATCAACACGGTTCCTTCGGGTTCCAGACATCGTCTAAAACCAAAAAAGAATAGTGTGAGAGGCAAAAATCATGCTATGGAAAACAACATAATAAAGGGGGAGTACCTTCAATATCTGACATCGTAGTTTTAATTCTAAGATCGTTACCATAATTATAGGACTATAACCTATACTTATACTTAACCTTAGAGACATCCCTAGAAATACCTTAGAAATATCTCTAGGGATCTCACTAAAGTTCTCGCATCCTAGTTTCCAAAGGTTGACTAAACCTTTCCTCTGATACCAACTGTAAAGACCTGTAGCTTGACGTACATGGACATTACATTAATTTTGTGTAATACTTAATACATAACAAAAACAGACACACAAGGATCGTAATAGTTTAGTGTCTTCGGAAACTTGGAACGTAATCTTCTAATCATGGTGAAAGATCTTCAACATCTCCCATAAGATCTTCCCCTTTTTGTTTTCTTACCTAAAACCTTTCTTTAAATCCTAGGAAAAAAACATATAAAGGTTGAGCTTAAATTCTCAGTAAGGATAAACAAAAGAAATATCAATCACATCAAATACATAAGAACATAACTTTTAGAAATCTTGACCTGCAAAAGAAACAAAAGATGGAGTTCAAGGAGAAATCATAGTAGTGAAATGTAATCCCAATAATCATAACATAAAAAATGAAACTTTTTGGCTTACACACATAATCATAGAGAATAATTTCTTATTAGTCAAGACACATTTCCAAGACTATCTTAGTGGACAATGTCCATTTTTGAACCGAGTTTACTCCTCGTTTCAGTCCTGTTTCACTGAACCGGTTTAACCTGTCGTTCCATCCATGTCTATCTCATGAGATATAAAATCTTCATCCAATGAATTGGAGGGAGATATAGGTCCCACCAATCTCATAATGATACCATTCATATGTGTTCCACAAAATCATAAATCATACATCATTGCATAACCCATGTAATAAAAATGGGATTCTTAAACAACATGACATCATAAAACAATTCATATAAGATAAAGGAATTCATAGAAATAATTCCATCACAACATTATCAAATCAATGTAATAATAGGGATAGAAATAGAAACCTATATTATCTTAGATGGAAAATAATTTTGATAAAACACTTGAACTCCATTCTTGAGGAAAATATCCTTTCTACTTCAAAAACATTTTCCTTTCTTAACATGTCATACAATTTTAAACTAAAAGAAGTTGATTAAAAATAAACTTGAAAAATTGTAAATTAAGGTTGTTGGAAATAATGTTTTAAAAATTCATTCATTTAGTATAAGTTAAAAAAAACATTCTCCTCTTACTTTTTTCGGAAAAGTCAAAAAGTACCTCGTACGAAAAACGACAAATGATTCCTTTCATATATTTTACTAAAAACTCACCGAAGGGTAAAATTGGATTTAAACAATTGTAGGTGGATGGAAACAATATATCCATATTGAGGAAACATGTTTGTGGATGATAAAATACACCCCAGTAAATACCAAAGTATAAACAATCTCAGATAAAATGAGATTGTGATATTTTCCCTTACCTTAGGTCTGATTTGCTTCGTAAGTGTCAGATTCTCCTGTATAATGATTTAAATAATGTTATTGACTTATTCCAAAATCATAATTATTTTTATGATATCATATATGGTCATATTATTAGTTTCTTATTAGTAATATTTCACTACTACTTGTTATTCGGGTGTTTATTAGTTTTTGTTCTTATGCGTGTTTTGTCGAATAAATTCTTAGTTTTCTTTTTAGGTTATAGATACCTCATTTACATAATGGTATAAGTGTAATATATATCATATTAATTCATTCAATTCATTTATATAATCATTATGCAATGAAGATCATGTAGAACGAGTCGCATCACATCGTGGAGACGGTATTTCGTACGTATGCATGAGTGATGATATGGTTCGCATGATCGTGGAATTGTATTGGAGTGTATGTATACTATTTCAGAATAAATATCACTTTACAATAATCATATATAGATATTATTTACACCATTATACCCATCCAAGTACGGTGGTAGTAGAAAATAGATTACACCACGGCGTGGAGACGGTATTCCGCACGTACGCACGCGTGGTGAATTCGTTTTCCGTAGGATGGATAGATGGTGAAATAGGGTTTTTTCATAATAACATATCAGTATATGAGTGATAATTATGTTATTACTTCATAATGAAAAAACTAAAGGAGAAGAAGTGGAAGAAGAATTAAAGATGAAAGAATCGGTAACAGGCATTACCTCTTCTTTGAAGTGCCTCTTTGAGACCTCCTCTTAGGGAACTACAATTGGTCTTTAAAGAAGACCAGCATAGAGACCCAAAGCTTGACGTACATGGAAATTACATTACTTTTGAGGAATACATAATACATAATGAAAACAGACACACAAGGACCATAATAGTTTAGTGTCTTTGGAAACTGTGAATGTAATCTTCTAATCATGGTGAAAGATCTTGAACATCTCCCCTAAAGATCTTCCACTTTTTGTTTCCTTACCTAAAACCTTTCTTTTAATCCTGGGGGGAAAGAAAACATAAAAAGCGTGAGCTCAAATTCTCATTAAGGGTAATCATGGATAAAATAAAACATACCATATACATTTGAACTTAAAAACATGAACATAATGTTTAAAATCAAAATCTCGAGCAACGACATAAAACATGGAAGTACACAAGGCATAGATCATAATGGAACATAAATCATGATAAAATAGAATGTGAATAAAACATGTAATTTTGGATACCATTCATAACATGTCATGATTTCCATAGTAGCCAAGGCATTTCTGCCAAGACCATCTTAGTAGACAAAGTCCCTTTCTGAATTGAGCTCACTCCTCGTTTCAGTCCTGTAACACTGAACCGGATTAAATTACCGTTCCAGCCATGTCTATCTCATGAGATATAAAATCTTTACCCAATTAATTGGAGGGAGATATAGATCCCACCAATCTCATAGTGAAATCATTCTTACTTGTTCCACAAAATAAACTTAAAACATTCATCATAACCCAAAGAATAAAATGGGTTTCATAAACATCATCCCATCATCTCATAATCCATATAAAACAAATAGACAATTAATCATAAGAAAAGTGAAACCATTTAAATCATAGAGACATTAATCTTGAAACATACACATATTAAATAATGTCATCTTAGATGGAAAATGGTTTTGATAAAACATTTGAAATGAATTCTTGAGGAAAATATCATTTCTTCTTCAAAATTAATTTCTTTTCACAAAACGTTATGCAATTTTAAAAGAAGAATATTTTGGTGAAAATATTCATGAAATCTTTTGGAGGAATCTTCATGAAAACAATCCTTTATAAAACCTAAAAAATCCTTTCATTCCATATAATTTTAAAAAATATTTTTCTCGTACTTTTATCGGAAAAGTCAAAAAGTACCTCGTAACGTAAAAAAAGAAAGATTCCTTACATACCATGTAGTAAAAGTAAAGAATAGGTAAAAATTACTTTAAACATACATGAAAACACTTTTATAAAACATGGACATGAATGATTGAAATAACCCTAGTAAATACTTACGAATAAGAAATCGTGGATAAAAATGAGATTTGCAAAATTATCCCTTACCTTAGGTCCGATATGTTTTGTACATATCCGAACCTCCTGTATAATGATTTAAATAATGTCATTGACTTATTACAGAATCATATTCATTGTTATGATATCATATATGGTTCAATTATGACTTTATATTACCCGTTCTTTTTTAAATTCCATGTTAAAGAGCGTTTTGGGTAAAATTGTTTCATTTGTCGTCTGTGTTTTGACATGTAATTATTCATATGATTACATAGATCATGATTAATTAATTCCAGAATATAAAACATAATTTATATATAATATATATTCCGAATATACATATATATAATATTTTGATAAATGAAAAGAAATACACCGTTCATGGAGACGGTAGGCCGTACGTACGCATGAACGTTGTTTTCGTTTCCTCGTTGAATTGAATGGAATTAATTAGATGACATACATACATATATATACATAAATCAAATATCTTTATAATTTCATATATTTCAGTATTATTGATTATATATACTTTATAATCATTCTTAAATGGTTAACATGGAGAATGAATCTTATCGAGTTGTGGAGACGGTAGTCCGTACGTACGCACGAGCGATGATATCATTCCCATAATTATTGAATTGAATTGTATAGGATGATACAATATATCATAATCAGTATGATGTTATAATAACTATGTATATTTATTCTTTACACCATTATACCCATCCAATTAATGTGGTGTTGGAAAAACAGATTACACCACAGCGTGGAGACGGTATTCCGTACGTACGCACACGTGGTGATTTCATTTTCCATAGGATGGATAGATGGTGAAATAGGGTAGTTTCATACATATAATAACATATCAGTATATTAGTGATACTGATGTTATTACTTCATAATGAAACAACCGATGAAGAATAAGTGGAAGAAGAAATAAAGGTGAAAGAATCGGTAACAGACATTACCTCTTCTTTGAAGAGCCTCTTTGAGACCTCCTCTTAGGGAACTACAATTGTTCTTTGAAGAAGACCAGGACCTCTAGGATGTTTCTAGGGAAGTGGAGAAGAGAATTTGGCAGGGGTTGGCCGAGCTTGAAGGCTCAAAGTGGTGTGAGGAAGAGAGGGAGGAGGTGCCCTCTTATAAGGGAGGATAGGGGCACCTTTGGAAAACTAAAAATACTATTTTATTATAAAGCCAAATTCAGTTTTAAATAGATCCAAATTGATTTATTCCTAAGATAAGGTGGGGATGTGTCGAAATACTCTCATCAAATATAATTTAGAAAAGTTTAGGTTCCTATTTTAACCTTATCATTTAGTTTTGACATTAAGTTAAATAATTTTACTTTTACTGTGTCTTCTTGTGTTCTTAAACTATAAGGTTAATAAACTTACTATAACAAGACAAACGAACCTCAAATTGTTTATTATTAATATATATAACCTTATCTAAGCCATTTGACCGATCATTAGATTTTTAGGAATAAAATAACAATTAATAATATAATATTTGTTTTAAAAACTATTTTATGTCAATTTTGACACTATTTAGTAATTGATTTTTTTGAAACTCATAACGGAATGATTAGTTCGAACCAAGATAATTAAATCAATACTAACATGTCATATAAACCTTTAAAATTAGTGTAATCCATAAAAAGTCTCAAATTACATTTATTTGGGTATTTAGAACATCAACTATGTCAATATTGCATTAATAAGATAATTACTACATCATCGTTGTGTCATATATAAATTAAAATATTTAATATCTAAAAATTACAAATAAATTACCATTCTGTAGGAAATTTCTTTAACTTTCTAATGGATATTTATAGTCTAATTTATATTATGTATAACCCCATATTAAAAATGATGTACTAATTAAACTTTGATTTTAACTATTTTAACCGTTCTTTAAATAAATTAATAATAAATGTCCTAATTTAATCTAAGTGGGCCTAAATGGTCATATTTTATTCATATGGTTTTTTTGGTCGAATTACACTTATCCAATAGAAATAGGACATGTGTTAGGGTAATAATAATATCTTTTTTACCCTTAGTTACCCGATTTACTTTTAACCGTGGAAAAAAAAGTAAAACGTTACTATTCAAAAAAAATTATTTTCATCACATTGAACCGTATTTTAGTCCTTGATATTAACCGTGTCGCTCGGATTTTTGAAATTCCACTCACAGAAGCAGTAAAATTAAGTTTTATGAAAAATTCAGTTTTTTTAACTACCACTCAGTGGTTTCACTATTCATCAAAAAATGAAAGTTTCCAGAAAAATACCAAAAATTAGGCTTATGTTATATTTGATATTATGAATTCAAAAAAGATGTCTATTTTACCAAATTAAAAACATATCTGTTGCATTAATTTATTTAAAAATTAATTCTCATCGTCAAAACCAATAGCGTGTTTTTAATAGATAATAACTATAAAAAGATTGACACTTGTTTATATTTGGTTTAAATGTGAAATTGTATCAAATGACAAACATTGTATTAAATGGTAAAAATATATTCTAAATATACTTTAAAACCCCTCAAATTAATAACTTATCACTATTAATTATATCTATTAAAAAAGTAGTTTTTAATTAAAATTAAGTAATTTTCACTATTCATCAGAATATGAATGTTATCCAAAAAGTACCAAAATATTACCCTAAGTTAATTTCGATATTATGAATCCAAAAATGAAATCCATTTTGAAAAATTAAATTTACAAAATTTCAAAAAGTGGTTATTTATATTCATAGCGGCTAGTTTTAATAATATTTTAATAGGATATCATTGTTTGGTGAAACTCGGTATTGCGTTCTACACACGCTATCGAGGAATGTCACGATTGCGTGTAATGCAAGGCTAGTCAAGGATGCGTGTTGTGCAAGATACTTTTGGTGTAGCGTACAACACAAGAAATTAATGAAATTAAAAATAATATTTTCCATAAAATCTCGGGGGTGTTACATTCTACCCCCCTTAAAAGGAATTTCGCCCTCGGAATTCATCAGGGTTTTAAATGGCTTACTACTTGAAAGTTTCATTAATAGAAACCCACATCGTAACAAGGATTACCAAAACAAATATTTAAAAACAAAAGTATGAAACGTAACGGTTACCCAAATAAACTAATACTGGGTTTCCATATAGGAGAACATAGGTGAAAATATGGATATGGAGGAGAAATATAACAATAAAGTTCTAATGGAGAGTGGTAGAGAACAGGGCTATGAAAAAGCCAACAATCACAAAGTATAGATTTTTGATGATCTAAGGTACCATCTGATTCATCAGATATAAGGGAACTAGGACAACATTTTTGGTTTTCAAGTTCATTTCCCTAAAGTTGATGAATTAAAAGAAATACTTACATGATTTTGATACAATCTCACTGTTGTTCGTGAATTGATCAATTTCCACATCATCCCTTAAAGAAATGAAGTTGAATTTGTTATTCGTGATGTGTTAGCAGATCATGTGATAGAATGATGGGTCATTCCATCTGTTTCAAACAAAAGGTCAGCAAAAGTTATAAGTCCATCTTATGGTTAGATTAATCGTATATTGTTCCAAAAATGAACTTATACTTCATATATCATACATTTTAATAAAATAAAACTAGTTTCTACTAACCAGGGACTTCCTACAGGCCAGTGGTAGGCGATAAAGGCCAGTCGCACTTCGTTTGTGGGTTCGATTCCCACAGCCTTGTCCAAGGTGATGGGCTGTCACCCGTCCTGCATGTTGTCCTTTTTCTAAAACTACATTACTATATCATCCCATCAATAATATCGAAAAAGGTTCTATCCTTAAACAATACTAACTTATGTCCAAGATAATCCATTCCAATCTTTAGGCTTATCCATAATATTGCAGTCTATTGTCATATTATAGTGAAAATGATTACCAGAGATTTCATATAAGAAGCATGTTAATACCATCGTTGATCCTCAAATATCATAAGAAATGTCTTGTTGGTCACATTACAAACGTTCAAAGGCCTTAATCATGCATTCTCTTGAAAAATGAATACCCATTGAACCATAGTGAAAACATGATTGCAGTTAAAATTTAACACTTTCCACATACCAAAATACTCAAAATTCTATATACTCAAACCATGATATCACTTAGTCCTTATATCAATAATAAGCTCATGAATACAATCAAACATCTCGTTATCTTCTTATTCCTTCATTATGCACATATCATCTACTTTACCAAAATATCTGAATAACATTCCATGCTTACTGGTACCATTCAACATATACTTTCAAATACATTTAGGAGAAAAAATAGTGTAACAATCCTTAGATGATTCTTTATTCCATAGTACCATTAACTATACAACATAACTCTCGATAAACATACAATCATTCCACTACCTTCTAAAACAACTGACTGAGCTTCAACACTTCTTTCAGCTCATATATCATTTGTAGTCTTCTCATCAGCATCCACATAAATACTACTCATATGACCATGCTGATTCTCTTCATGAGATTTTTCATTAGGGCATTGGTTTTCATAATTCCCGTACATTCCACATTAAAAACATCTAATCATTGTTTATGTCATATCAATACCAATATCCTTTTCCATGGTGTTAACTGAACCTTTTCCTTCGCACTTACTATCTTTGTGTCCTTTTCCACACCCAAACATCTTCCAGTTACTTTGTTACAATCTCCCTGATGCCTCTTCCCACATGATTTACATGAGGGAAATTGAACTTTCTTTCCTCTATGATCATCATTAAACTCCATCTTTCTCTTATTATCTGTGTCAGGAAACTTACCAAAGTTGAGATTATTGATCATATTATGTGATTTCTAATTAGGCATAATAACTATGTTTGGACTTCCATATCCCGTTTCATTTGGTTTATCATGAAGAATATCATTCCATTGTCTGTTATATACTCCATTATCGTGAATCTTCCTGTTTCCAGCCATTTTCTAAAACCCAAAAAGAATAGTGTGAGAGGAAAAAATCATGCTAGAGATAACAATATAGTAAAGGGGGGGTTCCCTCAATATCTAACATCTTAGGTTAAATTCTAAGATCGTTACCGTAGATCTAGGACTATATCCTATACGTATACTTATCCTTAGGGACATCCCTAGACATACCTTAGAAATATCTCTAGGGATCTCACTAAAGTTCTTGCATCCTAGTTTCCAATGGTTGACTAAAACTTTCCTCTAATACCAACTGTAGAGACCCAAAGCTTGAGGTACATGGACATTACATTACTTTTGCGGAATACTTAATACATAACAAAAACAGACAGATAAAGACCGTAATAGTTTAGTGTGTTTGGAAAGATGGAACGAAATCTTCTAATTAGGGTGAAAGATCTTTAACATCTCTCAAAAAGATCTTCCACTTTTTGTTTCCTTACCTAAAACCTTTCTTTTAATCCCGGGGGAAAAAAACATAAAATGGGTGAGCTCAAATGCTCAGTAAGGGTAAGCATGGTTAAAATAAAACATACCATATACATTTGAACTTAAAAATATGAACATAATGTTTAAACATCAAGATCTCGAGCAACGACATAAAACATGGAAGTACACAAGGAAAAGATCATAATGGAACATAAATCATGATAAAATAGAATGGGAATAAAACATGTAATTGTGGAAACCATTCAGTACATGTCATGATTTCCAAAGTAGCCAAGGCATTGCTACCAAGACCATCTTAGTGGACAAAGCCCCTTTCTGAATCGAGTTCACTCCTCATTTCAGTCTTGTAACACTGAACCGGATTAACTTACCGTTCCAGCCATGTCGATTTCATTAGATATAAAATATTTACCCAATGCATTGGAGGGAGATATAGGTCCCACTCATCTCATAGTGAAATCATTCTTACTTGTGCCACAAAATAAACTTAAAACATTCATCATAACCCAAAGAACAAAATGGGTTTAATAAACATCATCCCATCATCTCATAATACATATAAAACAAATGGAAATTTCATCATAAGAAAAGAGAAACCATTTCAATCATAGAGACATTAAACTTGAAACATACACAAATTAAATAATTTCATCTTATATGGAAAATGGTTTTGATAAAACATTTGAAATGAATTCTTGATGAAAATATCCATTCTTCTTCAAAATCAATTTCTTTTCACAAAACTTCATGAAATTTTAAAAGAAGAATATCTTGTTGAAAATAGTCATGAAATATTTTGGAGGAAGCTTCATGAAAACAAGGCTTTATAAAACCATAAAAATCCTTTCATGCCGTATAAGTTAAAAAAACATTCTTCTCTTACTTTTGTCAGAAAAGTCAAAAAGTACCTCGTAACGTAAACAAAAGAAAGATTCCTTACATACCATGTAGTAAAAGTAAATAATGGGTAAAAATTACTTTAAACATAATGAAAACACTTTTATAAAACATGGACATGAATGATTGAAATAACCACAGTAAATACTTACGAATAAGCAATCTCGGATAAAAATGAGATTTTCAAAATTATCCCTTACCTTAGGTCTGATATGCTTCGTACGTATCAGATCCTCCTATATAATAATTTAAATAATTTCATTGACTTATTACGGAATCATATTCATTGTTATGATATCATATATGGTTCACTTATGACTTTATATTACCCATTCTTTTGTAAATTCCATGTTAAAGAGCGTTTTGGGTAAAATCGTTTCATTTGTCGTCCATGTTTTGACTTGTAATTATTCATATGATTACTTAGATCATGATTAATCAATTACAGAATATAAAAAATGATTTATATATAATATATATTCATAATATATATATATATATATAATAGATCGATGAATGGAAGGAAATACACCGTTCATGGAGACGGTAGGCCGTACATACGCATGAACGTTGTTTTCGTTTCCTCATTGAATTGAATGGAATTAATTAGATGACATACATACATATATATACATAAATCCAGTAGCTTTATAATGTCATATATTTCATTATTATTTCTTATATATACTTTATAATCATTCTTAAATGGTTAACATGGAGAATGAATCTTATCGCGTCGAGGAGACGGTAGTCCGTACGTACGCACGAGCGAAGATATCGTTCCCATAATTATTGAATTGAATTGTATAGGATGATACAATATACCATAATCCGTATGATGTTATAATAACTATGTATAGTTATTTTTTACACCATTATACCCATCCATGTATGGTGGTGTTGGAAAAATAGATTACACCACCGCGTGGAGACGGTATTCTGTACGTACGCACGCGCGGTGATTTCGTTTTCAATAGGATGGATAGATGGTGAAATAGGGTTGTTTCATACCTATAATAACATATCAGTATATGATTGATACTTATGTTATTACTTCATAATGAAACAACCTATGAAGAATAAGTGGAAGAAGAAATAAAGGTGAAAGAATCGGTAACGACATTATCTCTTCTTTGAAGCGCCTCTTTGAGGCCTCCTCTTAGGGAACTAAAATTGGTCTTTTAAGAAGACCACGACATCTAGGATGTTTCTAGGGAAGTGTAGAAGATAATTGGGAAGGGTTGGATGAGATTTAAGGCTCAATGTGGTGTGAGGAAGAGAGGGAGGAGGTGCCCTTTTATAAGGGAGGAGAGGGGCACGTTTGGAAAACTAAAAATATTATTTTATTATAAAGACAAATTCGTTTTAAAATAGATCACAATTGATTTATTTCTAATATAAGGTGGGGATGGGTCGAAATACTATCATAAAATAGAATTTAGGCATGTTTAGGTTCCTATTTTAACCTTATCATTTAGTTTTAACATTAAGTTAAATAATTTTACTTTTACCGTGTCTTCTTGTGTTCTTACACTATAAGGTTAATAAACATACTATAACAAGCCAAACTAACCCCAAGTTGTTTATTATTAATATATATAACCATATCTAAGTCATTGTTTCGACCATTATATTTTTAGGAGTAAAATAACAATTAATAATATAATATTTGTTTTTAAAACTATTTTATGTCAATTTTGACACTATTTAGTAATTAATTTTTTTGAAAATCATAAAAAATGATTAGTTCTAACCAAGTTAATTAAATCAATATTAACATGTCATATTAACCTGGAAAATTAGTTTAATTCATAAAAAGTTTCAAATTACATTTATTTGGGTATGTATAACATCAATTATGTCAATATTTCATTAATAAGATAATTTCTGCATCATGGTTGTGTCATAAATAAATTAAATTATTTAATGTCTAAAAATTATAAATAAAATACCATTATGTAGGAAATATCTTTATCTTTCTAATGAATATTTATAGTCGAATTGATCTTCTGTATAACCCCATATTAAAAATTATTTACTTATTAAACATTGATTTTAACTATTTTAACCCTTCTTTAAATAAATTAATAATAAATGTCCTAATCTAATCCAAGTGGGCCTAAATGGTCATATTTTATTCCTAAGGTTGTTTTTGGTGGAATTATACTTATCCAATAGAATTAAGACATGTTTTAGGGTAATAATAATATCTTTTGTACCCTTAATTACCCTATTTACTTTTAACCGTGGTAAAAATAGTTAAAAGTTACTATTCACCAAAAATTATTTTCATCTCATTGAACCACATTTTAGTCCTTGATATTAACCGTGTCTCTCGGATTTTCAAAATTCCACTCACAGAAGCGGTAAAATTATGTTTTATGACAAATTCAGTTTTTTTAACTACCACATAGTGGTTTTACTATTCATCAAAAAATGAAAGTTTCCAGAAAAATTCAAAAAATTAGGCCTAAGCTATATTTGATATTATGAATTCAAAAATGATGTCTATTAAAACAAATTAAAAATATATCAGTTGCATTAATTAATTTAAAAATTAATTCTCATCGTCAAAACCAATAACGTGTTTTTAAGAGATAATAAATATCAAAAGATTGACACTTGTTTATGTCTGGTTTAAATGTGAAATTACATCCAATGACCATCATTGTATTAAATGGTAAAAATATATTCTAAATATATTTTAAAACCCCTCAAATAAATAACTTATCACTATTAATTATTTCTATTAAAAAAGTTGTTTTTAATTAAAATTTAGTAATTTTCACTATTCATCAGAATATGAAAGTTATCCGAAAAGTACCAAAATTTCACCATAAGCTAATTTCGATATTCCGAATCCAAAAACGAAGTCCATTTTGAAAAATAAAATTTACAAAATTTCAAAAAGTGGTTATTACTATTCATAACGGCTAGTTTTAATAATATTTTAATAGCATATCATTGTTTAGTGAAACTTGGTATTGCATACTACACACGCTATCGAGGAAGGTCATGATTGCGTATAATGAAAGGCAAGTCAAGGACGCGTGTTGTGCAAGCTCCTTTTGGTGTAGCGTACTACACAAGACATTAATGAAATTAAAAGGAATATTTTTCATAAAATCTCGGGGTGTTACAACCATGACCTGTATGATGTTTCTTGGGATGTGGAGAAGATAATTTTGCAGGGTTTGGCCCAGCTTGAAGGCTCAAATTGTTGTGCGGAGGAGAGGGAGGAGGTTCCCTTTTATAAAGGAGGAGAGGGGCACCTTTGGAATAACAAAAAATATTATTTTATTATAAAGTCCAAATCAGTTTTTAATAGCTCCAAATTGTTATATTTCAAAGCTAAGGTGGGTATGGGTCGAAATCCTCTCATCCAATAGAATTTAAACAAGTTTAGGTATCAATTTTAACCTTATCATTTAGATTTAACTTTAAGTTAGATAATTTAACTTTTACTGTGTCTTCTTGTTTTCATACACTATAAGGTTAATAAACTTACTATATCAAGCCAAACGAACCCCAAGTTGTTTATTATTAATATATATAACCTTATCTAAGTCATTTGGTCGAACCTTAGGTTTGTTAAGGAATAAAATAACAATCAATAATATAATATATTTTTTTTAAAACTATTTTATATCAATTTTAGCACTATTTAGTAATTGATTTTTGTGAAAATTATAACAGAATGATTAGTTCGAACAAAGTAAATTA
Organism: Viscum album; assembly: GCA_963277665.1. Taxonomy (NCBI): domain Eukaryota; kingdom Viridiplantae; phylum Streptophyta; class Magnoliopsida; order Santalales; family Viscaceae; genus Viscum; species Viscum album. The sequence goes on from OY728154.1 coordinate 25,435,305, forward strand.
AATCTATACTAACATGTCATATTAACCTATAAAATTAGTGGAATTCATAAAAAGTCTAAAATTACATTTATTTGGGTATTTATAACATCAACTATGTCAATATTTCATTAATAAGATAATTACCGCATCATCTTTGTGTCATAAGTAAATTAAATTATTTAATGTCTAAAACTTACAAATAAAATACCATTATTTGGGAAATCTTTTTATATTTCTAATGAATATTTATAGTCGAATTTATCTTATGTATAAACCTATATTAATAATTATTTATTTATTAAACTTTGATTTTAACTATTTTAACCCTTCTTTAAATAAATTGATAATAAATGTCCAAATCTAATCCATGTAGGAATAAATGGTCATATTTTATTCATAAAGTTGTTTTTGGTCGAATTACATGTATCCAATAGAATTAGGACATGTGTTAGGTTAATAATAATATCATTTTTACCCTTAACTACCCTATTTACTTTTAACCGTGGTAAAAAAAACTAAAAAGTTACTATTCACCAAAAATTATTTTCATCTCATTGAACCACATTTTAGTCTTTGATATTAACCATGTCTCTCGGATTTTCGAAATTCCACTCACAGAAGCGGTAAAATTATGTTTTATGAAAAAATTCAGTTTTTTTAACTACCACTTAGTGGTTTCACTATTCATCAAAAAAATAAAAGTTTCCAGAAAAATACCAAAAAATAGGCCTAAGATATATTTGATATTATGAATTCAAAAATGATATCTATTTTACCAAATTCAAAACACATCAGTTGCATTAATTTATTTAAAAAATTACTTCTCGTCGTCAAAAGAAATACCATGTTTTTAAGAGATAATAACTATCAAAAGATTGACACTTGTTTATGTTTGGTTTAAATGTGAAATTACATCCTAGGAAAAAAATTGTATTAAATTGTAAAAATATATTCTAAATATACTTTAAAACCACTCAAATTAATAATTTATCACTATTAATTATTTTTATTAAAAAACTTGTTTTTAATTAAAATTTAGTAATTTTTATTATTCATCCGAATATGAAAGTTATCCGAAAAGTACCAAAATTTCACCCTAAGCTAATTTAGATCTTCTGAATCCAAAAATGAAGTCTATTTTGAAATATAAAATTTATAAAGTTTCAAAAAGTGGGTATTACTATTCATAACGGCTAGTTCATAATAATATTATAATAATATCTCGTTTAGTGAAACTCGGTATTGCGTACTACACACGCTATCGAGGAAGGTCGTGATTGCGTGTAATGCAAGACAAGTCAGGGATGCTTGTTGTTAAAGCTCCTTTTGGTGTAGCGTACAACACAAGACATTAATGAAATTAAAAGGAATATATGTTTTTCATAAAATCTCGGGGTGTTACATGCCTATTGTGGGGGAATTCAGTAAAGTGTTTCTTGAGTAATTTCATTGTCTTTATCCAAGAGGAGATGTTGAATTTTCAATAGATATAATACATATGGCATTTAAAGTATCCAAGACTCTGTATATAATGGATGTTTTGGCATTTGGGGAGCTGAAAAGAAAACTACATGATAATTTCGATAAAGGGTTTATACGCCCAAGTGCTTCACCATGGGTTGCACCAGTCCTCTCCATCAAGATGCAGGATCAGTCAATGCGCCATTTAATTGATTCTTGTGAGCTAAAAAAAATAAAGAACAATAATCCACTACCCGAAATGGACGTCTTTTTCGATCAGCTACATGGAGCATAATAATTCTCTAAGTTGGATTTTTGGTAGGGATATTACCATGTAAGGGTGAAGAATGAGGTTATCCCCAAGACTAATGTTCATTCATGATACGAGTACTATGAATTGATAATAATTCCTTTTGGACACAGTAATTTTATTGCAATATTCATCAACCTGATGAATAATGTCTTTAAGGATTACCTGGATATTTTTTTGGTAGTCTTTATATATGATATTAAAATAAACTCCAAAACCATGTACAAGCATGAGGAGCATCTAAGTACTGTACTAGAGTCCTTGAGAAAGGTGAATCTCAATGAAAAGTATAGAAATTGTGAGTTCTGGTTGATGGAGGTATCATTCTTGGGTCATATAATTCCAATAAATGGGATATATGTGGATCCCTCTAAGATAGCTACAATTGAGGGTTGGACGATGACAACATCAGTAACCAATTTACATAGCTTCTTAGAATTAGCTGGATATTATCGCCGATTTGTGATAAATTTCTTACGATTTACCATCCGTCTTACCAATCTATCTCTGAAGGGAATAATGTATTCTTGGAGTGATGAATGCAAGAAGATCTTCTATGAGTTGAAAAGGAGGCTTATTGTTGATCATGTGCTCACACTACCCACAAGTGAGGAACTTTTAGCGGTATGTAGTGATTTTTAGAAGAATGTCCTGGATTACATGTTGATGAATAATGATAAAGTGATTTTTTTTGCTTCAACGTAACTTAAATTTCATGAGAAAAACTATCCAACACGTGATATAGAGTAGGATATAGTAATCATTACATTAGAAATTTGGCGGCATTACCTTTTTGGAAGAAGTGTGAAATATAGAGAGACTAAAAAACCCTCAAGTATATATTGACACAGAAATAGATGAACATGAACCAACAAAGATGGTTAGAGTTGATCAAATAATATGACTGCTCAATCCATCACCACCATGGGAAAGCAAACTTTGTGGAAGATGATCTAAATAGAAACGAAACAACAATTTTACCATTATTGAGAATAGAAAAGGATAAAATATTCTTATATTTGATGAAGATGGGAATGGGAATTATAAAGAATGTAAAATAATCAATTCTTTCACAAATGATTTCTCAACAGTATTTTTTGGGAATGTTAAAGGACGCTCAAAAGGATGATGCGGGAATTTAGAAGAAAGTGGAAACTATTAGAAATGGGAAACCCTCAGAGTTCAATGTTAATGAAGAAGGAATTGTGAGATCTTAGTGAAGACTCAATGTTACATCAAATCCAGAAATGAAGAAAGATCTTTTGGATGATTCACGTAGTTTGAATTTCTCTATTCACCCATGAAACACAAAGATGTATCGAGATATCTATGGGATTAATGAGTGGGTAACATGAATAAAGAGATCACTATGTATACATAAAAGTACTTTGTATGTTAGCATGGGAATCCTGTGAGGCATAAGTCTAAGGGGGTGATGCAACAATTACCCATACCAGAATGGAAATGGGAGAACATCACCATGGAGTTTGTCACTGGACATCAACATACATCCAATGGAAATAATGCTATATGGGTTGTTGTGGATCATCTTAAAAAGACTTCCTACTTCATTTCAATTCGAGAGGATTTCTCATTGGATCAATTGGAATTGATATATATCATAGAAGTGGTAAGGCTCTATGGGGTATCATTATTTATTCTATCTGATTGTTATACATGATTCACCTCTATATTTTGGAAGAGTCATCAACATGCTCTAAATTCCGAGCTAAACATTAGAATGACTTATCATCCAAAAACAAAAGGCCAATGTGAGAGGACTATCCAAACACATGAGGACATTTTGAGAGAATGCTCAATGGACTTTAAAGGAGGATGGGATCAACATCTACTTCTTGTTGAGTTCTATTACAATAACAGTTTCCACTCAAGCATCGAAATGGATCCTTATGAATCCTGTTGTGGTAAAAGGTTCATAACACTATCATGTTAGGATGAAGTTGGGGAGAAAAAACACCTAGGTCTAGAAATGGTTGACGAAATGGTGGAGAAGGTTAAGACCATCAAGCAGCACATTAATTCTGCTCAGAGTCGACAAAAGAGCAATATTGGTAACCGTAGAAAATACATAGAGTTTGATGTTGGGGACATGGTATTCCTTCGTATATCATCGTCCAAGAGAGTTATGATATTTGGGAAGAAGGGAGTGTTTAGTCCAAGGTTCATCGTGCCCTTTGATATCCTTGATCACATTATAGTATGGGACTATCGACTCACAGTCCCACTTAACCTATCTCAAGTACATGATGTATTCCATGTATCAATCTTGATGAAGTACCTTCCTCACACATCACATGAACTCAATATTGTGGTGGTACCACTATATAATGACCTCTTCGATGAAGAGAAGCAAGTGAAAATATGAGATCATAGGGAAAAAGTTCTAAAAAATAAGACAATGTCCCTTTTCAAGGTTCTTTGGTGAAACCACAAGTTTGAAGACGCATCATTGAAATTAGAGGAATTGATGAAGCAGAGTTTACCTTATTCTTTTTATTGTGGGAAATTTATTTTTTAAGGGAACGATTTCTTAAGAGGGAATATTGTAACAACCCAAACATCTATCATTGAAAATTCCTCTTGATCTAATTAAATGCCTTTCTGTATAAAATGGTCCTGTAAAACATAAAAATTTCCATGTTTTTATGTTTTTGGATTTTAAAATACCATTATTAATTATGATCGTCACTAATATAGTCGTTTAATAGTGAGCACATTATTATTATAAATATAGGGCTTTACCAAATCCAATTTACTCAGACAATAGATGTGATGGCCTCAACCAGTGTAATTACTCCGTATAATTCCCAGTTGATTGAGATCGTTTATGAGGGATATCATTTGTATTTTCTATGGACCAATCCCACGCCAAGATTCAACACGTTATGTTCAAACGGAACTTCCAATGGGAGAAGTTGAAGTTGATAGAGATTACCACCCGAGCGATGTTATGCGAACCACCCCAAGAGTATGTCACCATCACACACCTTATCATTAGTTATTATGCAAGTGTTATAATTGGTTATGTAAAAATACCCTATAACTATGTTTATTTAGATTATTGTTTTTGTATAGAATAAATAATATACATTCATTGTTACTTTGTAAATAGTTATTATAAAAGCACAATTAATATGTTTAGTTAATATTAAATTAAGAAATCAATTTTGATGAATTAATGGATTTTTGGAAGTAAGTAATATTTTAAAAATATATTTTTATTAATAAATTAATTTTTATTAAATATAAACGATCATATAACTTTTATCAATAAAATTTTAATTTTTATTACGGATTGAAATCCGTTTTTGTCAAAATCCATGAATTTTTTGAAAAATTTTGTTTTTTATTTTAAAAGTAAAAATTCTCAAATTTGGAAAATTATTTAGGTAAAATGAATATTATTTTTTAAATCAGGAATTCGAAATTATCCAATGGTGAAGCATTCATAATTTTATGAGACAATTGAGTTTTTGGGTAAAAATTAAATAGTATTTTAATATATAATGTGTTTTATTACATCATAATGACCCAATAGTGATTTAATATAATACTATAAATCAGGTTTTCCAGACAATTAAGTTTTACCATTAAAATAATTTGATTTTATATTTGTTTGGTTAATTTTATGGCGTCTTAGTGGACCCTCCAAGACTTATGAAATAGTTTAACATTTTAATAGATTTCCTTGAGAGTACGACTCACCTTCACATAAGAAAGCCTAATATTTTATGAGGTTCTCCCATTGGCATTATATATAATTTTTACACTCCCATTTGGAAAACAACATGGAAAAAAAGGGTTGGTTTGTGGTTTAGTTTAGTTTAATGTGTGGTTTCCAAAACCTAAGTAACAAAAAATTCCCTCTCTTTTCCTATATAAACCCACGGAAGCTTCCACTTTATCTATAATAAAATCCTTTGGAGCATGACCAACCTATTACCTAATCTCTATAGAATCCTCCCAAGGTACCCCATTCTCCTAAGAAACCTATTTCAAGCCTCTCGCATGCCTTTCATATCACTCTTCCAAATAATGGATTTCTACCCTTCTCATTTTTTGTCGATGTTTCTTTATGTTGCTATACCCATGTAGTTTCATTTTAAAATGCTGGGGTATGATTTTTTATATCCCCCATACTTTACTAGTTAATTTTTAATGAAGGGATACCTCCTTTCTATCTCATTAATTCCTTCTATGTACACCTGTTACTATGCTGAAATTATGTAAGGAATCTCTCTCTTCTCATTTACAATTAAGAAATTATTTTTTATTATGAATCTAAATTCCACTTCATATGTTGGGAAATAAATCTATATGACCTGAATAATATCAATTCCATGAACATATTATGAGACACCCATTTCTCTCTCATAACACATTTTTATGAATTCTTATGTCACGTTGTTATGGAGCTGAAATTTCACCGCGATTTTCCAAGACAAAGTCATTGTGTAGTGAATACCATGAACTTTTATTTATCAAGGGTATTCAACTATATGCGCATTTAATTATTTATTATAGAGTTCCATTAATTAATTAAACATTCCTTTATCATGGAATAAATTATTATGTTTAATGAATCCATGTTATATGATCCATGTGGCACACTTATCCATGAAATAAAATGATTAAGAAGGGTGCGACCTCATAGTGATAAAAGGAATTTAGTAAATATTAGTATCATGATACATCTACTGAAATTAGGGTTTAATAATTATAATTCACGTTCAATGCGTGTTTACTCATGATTTAGGTGAAATGATCCTTGGATCATACTAAAATCATGTTAAATATTGTTACAACATTTCTATGTTATGATCATACCTTTATGTTCATGTTTATCTTATAATCTATTGATATGCATATTTCCTAACATGTATTGTATTCATCATGTTATGTCTTTTTACACCATTACTGGGATTTATATCTCACCCTTTTATTATGCATGTCCTTCTGTTATCCCATGCAATGCTATGTACGGAGGAATGATGTGGCCATGCAAAATATTTTTTCAACAAGATGTTTTGTTTTTTGGTTTTAAGTTATATAGAAATTTTTCATATGGTATTTACATTGAATGTCATTTTATTAACTTGGAAAATAATTTTAAATACATATATTTTTCTCAATATGGATATTTTTTAATAAACAATATTTAATCTCAAATTAAATAACTAATTTTGATATCTGAGGAGATCATTTCAGATATAGACATGTGTGGGGCCTGGTTATAGATATCCCCTCATATCATCCATAATCTAATGAGATGTCAATGTTGGACTAATTAAATGGGTATTTACCCATAATGATTAAACCAACTTGTGAATGGTTTTGAAATGATGTGTATAATGATTCGTGAGATATTGGAATCAATATTATTAATCATTTATATCTTTATATTTTTAGTTATTATTATTAATGTGTTTCTCACTATGATACTATATGTGGAATCATATTGTGTTCTGTTAATTTATTAATTGAAATATATTTTAAATATTTTACATTACCATGGTGATTACGGCTTATCATCCCATGATTTAAAAGTTTTTATTAAAATTTCATGTATTATAGTTATATATATGAATTTACATATTGATTACGATTCATTTATAATTGATTCATGAAATCATATTTTGTATTTATCTCTAACTGGTCATTGGATCTAACAACATTATTTGATCACTTTTTCATGGGATATGACGTTGAAGCATTTGAATGATTTCAAGGATATAATTAATTTTCATAGTTATGAATTATATTTTATTACCAATATAATAAAGGCAACCTGTCTGTCTCTTGTTCTCATAGGATACTAAACAAATCATAATGTGGATACTTGAATCTTGTATTTATTTAAATTTAATAAAGTAAGGAAACAACTTCGGCAATTGCGGTCAGGGTCAATACAGTTAGTATCAAATTAGTATTAGTAGTATCCTAAGGAAATAGATATTTAGTAAAAGATGAGATTTATAATATTTATGTAATGATTATTTTTTGGATCAATGCTCATGATGAATATGATATTACTCATTGTGTGTCATTATTTAGTGTTGGAGACTACAAGAAGGAAATGAATGAATTCCTAAATAAAATATATTGATTTTCCAAATAGATATAGTTAATACATTAATGATGGAGTTGATAATATTATTATGTTATTAGGATAGATTTCCCATGTTATGACTAAAAACCATAATATACTGACTTAGGAACATTTCTTTCAACAGAAACACCCTATATATTAGTGGGACTAATATTCCAACAACAGATGTGTAATGGATCAACTCCGATAAAAGTCATTTTTTGTAATGGGATGTGAGGAAAGGGAAAAGGTGTTAATAGTGGTATATTTCCTCAAAGGTAATGCTGATAAATGGTTGTAATTGATCCAGAATACAAAGGAGGATGTTGAAATAAAAGAAATAGAGTTGAGAAATTTAAAAGAAAAATTCGTCACAAAATATCTACCTGATGAGAGGTGAAATAAAATTGATATAAAATTCTTAAAATATATATATAAGAATATAATGTTGTAGATAATTATGATACATTAACATACATTCCATGTATGTTACATCTTAGAATCATCATTTAGAAAAAAATATCAATCATTTCCTTGAATGTCTTTATCCATGCCTCTCAAGGAAAATGAATTTGCAAATATTTTCATCATATGTTGAAATTGTAATAAGTGAAATAAATTTATAAAGTTAATTATATAGATCAGATATATTAAATGAAAAATAGGAGAATAATAGAGTGTTCGTGTACAATGAGAAAGGTAGAGCACAAAATAATAACTTGGGAATGAATCATTTTCAATCTTGTGAAAATTATAGAAAGAAACATCTTGTAAAATGTATGAAGGGAACATGTAGTATCTGGTATAATAATATGATATTCAAAAGTAGGTAGTAATTTATTTTATTATAGATTATTACACTCCTTTATATCTAAATATCTTTCCATGAAAATTATATATTTCTCTTTTGATTTAATATGGTTATTGTAAGAAAAACTACTAATGGCTGTCTCATTGCAAATATTATAGGTTGTGAAATCCACATTATGGAATAAGAGATTACCCTATTTTATATACTTCTCATCATACATATGGTATACATTTATATAATCCTTAGTATAGATTCGATTTCAAAATATGATGTGAAACTTAATTGGAAGAACAAGGAATATAATTTTTTTAGGATGAAGTTGAATTCCTTATCATTATATTGGGAAATTATTCATCTGGATATTCAATAGATCGACCCCTATAACTCTACTGAGTTAATTTCTTATGGATGGAGAGTAAACACCATCTTTGGATGAGGAATGAAATCTTCAATGTTAGGATGTACCAATTGTATAAGAATACATTTATATCTTTCCAGAGGAATTACCTAAACACCCCTAGATCATGAAGTTGATTTTACGATTGATTTAATGACAGATGAAAGATCAATGTCAAATAATGTTTATAGAACAGCCATTATAAAATTAGTGGGACTGAAGAAACAACATGTGAAGTTCATTGATAATGGTTTTATCCACCCGAGTGTTTATCCATGGGGACTCCCCATTCACATTGATAATAGGATATATATATATATATAATTATCAATAAGGTTTTCCATTGAAATTAAATTAATAATTTCTCTTAAAATAACGGATAGGTATCTTATACCTCTCATTGATTTTTTCTTATAAATTCTTTGGGGATCAATATTTTTTAAGGATTGAAATTTGTTCAGGGTATCATAAATTGAATGTAAAGGGGGTTTATATTCTAAATAATTCTCATCCGTTGATGTATGGACATTATGGGTTTATAGTAATGCCTTTTGGATTGAATAAAGAACCCTAAATTTTTATGGATCTAATTAACAAAATATTGATGGAAAATATTGTTTTATTGTTTTCATATTAATTGTTGATATTTTGGTATTATCAAAATTCCATGAAGTCATTGTGATTCACTTGTGGATCATTATTGTGACTCTCATAAGAGAATATATATATGGTATACATAGATATCTTGAATTCACCATTCATGATATTTTTTTCTACCATACTATCTTTATGTGTGGAATATTTATTGATCCTATAACAAAATGAAAATCCATGATAGGCCAGTGATAGTTAACATAACTATGGTACACAGTTTCATTTGATTAGTAGGTTACTATCTGCAATTAATTCCGAATTTAACCTAATTTCTAACATGTTAATCAAGATCAATCAAAAGGGGTTTAGATTCTTATAGAAAATAGAATGTGCAGAGTATTTTGATGTATTAACGAGATGATTAGTCAATGATCCTATTTTTTCTCTACCATCATGAAATTATTGGTTTTTTATATACAATGATCCATAAAATTGAGGTTTGGTCATATCCATATACAAAATGATAATTTTATTTCATATAAATCAAGGTAGTTGAAGGTTCATGAATAAAATAATCCATCCCATGATATTGAGTTAAAATCCATAATATATTCTATAAAGATACAGAGACAATATATTAATTGTGAAATATTTGAGATATATACGATTCATATGAGATTCAAATACATATTTACATATATGGAACTCAACATGCGGTGATGATAATGTCTCATATTACACAATGATTATGATTTATCAGTACACTACTTCCCATGAAAAGAAAAAAATGTAGCAGATGCATTAAGTTTGAATGTTCGTGTAATTATATCACAAATAATGATTAAGAATGATCCTATTTTGATGAATTTAGTAATGATGGAAACAGTAATATTATGGAAGATGTTAAATCACATTATTTTCAAGTTATTGTGAAACCATGTTTCTTTAAAAAGATAAATATATCTCAATGTGATGAAGAGAATATTGAATTGAAAATTAAATATGGTAGGGATAGAAGATTGGAAAACATCATATATACAGATGGAATTATAATATCGTCAAATTTGTTCTATGATCTACCAATACATAAGCTAAATAAAATCCTTGTAATACAATGATGCATAGAGATCTAAAGGAAAATTTTTGGTATGATAATATTTATAATGAAATTACTGACTATGTGTCAATATTTCTAGTTTTTAAATTGGTGAACAATTAGAGAAAACAATCTAAAGGATTCATGCAACCTATACCTTTTCATTTGTGTAATTAGAATGAAATTATAGTTGACATTATAATAGGTCTACCAGGGTCCCCTATAAGTAGTGGTGGGAAATTGGTTGTTTTTTTATTGTATTACAAAATGAAGATATTTTATTACAATAAGAGAATATTTCCACTTCATAGACTAGAAAAACACTATATTAATGATGTAGTAGACTTTGTTTTTTATATCAATCAATTTTATCTTATCTAGGACCCTTTTTTACAAAAAAAAATAAAATTTGAAAGAGTATTCAGAAGGCTTGAGATATTATGATTTATTTGAGAAATTCATATCATCCTTAAAACAACGAATTGTCTAAAAGGACTATTAAAACATTATAATACATGTTGAGTTCTTTATAACATGACATTCAAGGTATGCAGGATCAATATTTAAATTATTTTATTTTTTCCTACAATAATAGTTTCCATTATTGTATTCAAATGGAACCATATAAAGCATTATATGAAAATACATTTGGTAATCTAACATGTTGGGATAAGGTTGGAGAGATTAACCATATTGGACCTCCACATATTTTAGAGTTGGTGTCCGATGACTAACTATTTGTACTTTTATTACATGAATATTGGATTTATAAAATATTTAATTTAATAACTTATTAATTATTTTCCATTTTTCTTCATGACTTTAATGCAATAATGCCTTAGATTATTAGTCACTTGTATAAGGTCATAATAGCTCATAACTATTATGAGAACCTTTAACTTCTATGAAAATGTTCTTAATATACATCTATGGTTGTATAACATACTATGACGAGATACATAGTATATAGACCATCAGATGCGAGTAGTCATAAGAAGATGCGATTTCTTTACAAGATGTTTTCACTGAGTAATCATTGTGATGAAAGATTTTCATAATAGACCAACTGGTAGGAATTATATATTTTTTGGTGTAATTATATACTCCAATCTATGAGCATGTGTAATGGTCCTTAGTCTTTATTATTAATATTATTAATTCGTGTCATGACTTATGTACTTAGACTTTCTGATGAAAACCCTCTTGACATATGTTTTCGAGAATATGGGTATGTTGCCTGTGTTGCACATGACTTTTTATTTTTGGATAAATTAATAATGTAATTGTCCCTTACATATTAATAGAGGTTGATATCTCGTTCTTTTATTTGAAATAGAACTGTTTCCCTAAATTCCAAGGACATGGTATAACGATGAGATTATTTTCGATAATCAAATACTGATGTATCAAGTATATAGGTTGATAACTCCATCATGAAACCTTCATGATGATATATTATGAAAAATGATTTAAATTACACAATGATAATTCATATTTGTTTTTCTTTATTATGATTTTATGTTATTTCTCTTGGGAGCCTTGATCCATTCAAAGATATAAATCATCGACATTAAGAAAGCCTACCTAATGCTAGTGGGAAATAATCCTATCGGGTCACTCAATAAGTGTTTCTGTTGTTCTCGATTAAATTATTTATTAATTTAAGGGGTGGAATAATTATTAATCTCAAGATTGTGCAAAAAAATTATTCCTGTTATATTTATCTTGTAAATTAAATAAATATTTATTCACCGTATTGTGAATAAAATATCTCCATTTATTTTATTTATTGTTTAATAAATACGTTTTTACTGCTGTATGAAGAAAATATTTATTTAAGAGAATAAAATATTTATTTGAGTGTTCATTAAATAAAATAATATTTCATATAGAACAATACCATATCTTCTGAAATAATAATTATTTACAAGTTAGAAAATATTATTTATACATTTTTTCTAAGTTGGAGGACCATATAAATAATATTATTACTAAAGTTATTATGTGGCCTGAGATTTTATTAATGGTTATAATTAAATTTAATGGTTGTTGTGAAATTAAATTTTGTAATTGAAATACATTCTCTATAAATTTATTTTTATGTCTGTTGTGTAATTCATTCGAAACCAATTTTATGTTTTGGAAAAGAGAATTGTTCCTCACAAAGAATTAACTATTGAATCCTCCTCCTCTCTCCTTATCAAGAACAAGAATCCCAAAAGTGGATTTCTTCATGACAAAAGTATGATCAATCAGGATAGAACAATTAAAGAAATTGGATTTACCAAGATAGCATCTGGAAAATGAGTGGCGTTTATCAGAGAACATTCGAGAACACATGGATCCCTTCGAGAGGAATTCTACAAGCTGATTCTCAGAACAACAATAATGAATTTTGGAAGGGCCTTTTCTGGTGATCAAGAATCATCAACGAAAATGTTCTAATGTTAGGTATTTATTTATTTAGATATTAAATAAACTGATAATAAATTTGATTTTCAAGATCCTCACTATTGGATTCAAGAAATGATTATAAAATAAATTTTAATATATCGCCCTCTACCACAATGCTTCCACTACAACCAGAACAAAGAAGAGGCATAAGGTCGGCCACTATTAAATTTTTTAATTATTTATTTGATGGTTGGTCTATGAAAAAATTTTGTTATATTTTCACATAATGTTATTCATTCATTAATCCAATATGCATTAACATGTTACTGACATAATAATCATCATTGTATAGTGTTTCATATTTATTAGAGAATTAAGATCAAATGAATAATGAATGGAGATTCCATTGAGAAGTTCCAAATCATTGACTAGTAAAGATGGGTTACACGTCATGTGGACGATGAAAATGTTGTATACCTATGGGCACTGTATTGAGGTGTGATGAGAGATTAGATATACACAATGATTTTATTTCACAACACGTGTCGACCGAGACAACCTGACATTCAGCAAGAAGATACAAGGTGTGTATTTGGCATGTACACACCGTGTATTATGGATGAGTTAACACACTGAACCCCAATTGTGTGACTTGGATATACAAAAACCAAGTTAAATGGAATGTTGCTGGATATACTCTCTATTTAGTCTCCCATTAATTGGAAAAAATTAAAATTACATTAAATATGAAGAATAAAATCATTAAAACAATATTTTAATTATTGGAACACTGTTTACGGTTTGATAATTTAATTATAGTCTTATATTATTTAAAATTCTCAATTAATTTTCCATAATAAATATTTCATTAATGGTTCTGCAGTTTATTTTTAATTAAGGAATTTTTTTTGGGAATCCTTATTTAATATTGCATTATCATTAAAATGAAAGGAAATTAAATATTTTATTTATTAATTAATTAAAAATCATCTTAAAAATAAAAAAATGAATTCTATCTTGTTACATTTTGTGTATTGGTTGCATTTATGACTGATCATAATGCCTGAACAAGGCTTATTACTATTTTGGAAATTATTTAATTAAAATTATTGCGTGATTTGTCATTTTTTAATATGAAATTAAATGATGGTATGAGATTCATCCATCCCCATATTATTATGTTGGGTCTAACTGCCCATGGATATTTATGTAATTCCATTTAACAAACCCTTTTTCTCCCCTCACTTATGTGTGACTAATTCATATTTTATAATTTTGGAGAATCCCAAGTAGTGTGGAGACAGTTCAAGATGAAACCATAATGACGCCAACTCGGTGACACATAGATGGACATGTGGAATATTTAAGCACTTTAAAATTTTGACATAAGGAGTTAATTTATTTTGGTCATACATTGATTTAATTTATGATTATTAAATCTTCCATTAAATGTGCTCATGATCAGACCATTTAATTATATTTATTTTCTTCCTAATTTTTTAAAGTCATATTAATTTATAAAAGACCGCGATGACATACAATAATTAATTAAAATGAACTTATGGATTTTAAATAAAATTTATTATGCTTTAATTGTTTTCTCCAAACATGGATAATAAATTATGCAAGCATCCAATTAAATATTAACAAGGCATGAATAGTTTAGAACAAGATAAAAAATTGCGCATAATAAAATAAAATCCCTAAATATAATATTATGTTTGACTAAGAATTATTTTACTTGATTATGAACAAACACAATGAAACTATTTGTTTAACCAAAACTTGTTGGGATAATTAATTATATAAGAGGAGTTGTTGTAATGATTTCGGGTTGAATTAACCATTTTACATGAAGAGGGGTATCCCTTTCTAGACTTGCTGTAATTTTGAGGCTAGTGATTTGATAATCCAATATAGGATTTCTAGATTGGGGAGTTCAATGAATGGAAAAAGGGGGTACAAGCCCATAGTTGGAAAAGACTTTCCTACCTATATACCTTTAAAACATCTTGAACAAGCATTTCTAGGGTTACACGTAGGGGAATGTGGGTCCTTACCCATAAAATGTTCTAGCAACTAGACATTTGATTTTAAAATTGTGAGGTATATTGCGAAATGAAAAATAGTGGGAGAATTAATTAAATAAATAAATTTATTATTTATAAAAAAATGAATCAATAAAATTAAAAATAATCTTCTATTTTAATTTTCTAATAAAATAAAAAACTCAACATCCACACTATCCTTGTGATCAATATTGGATAAAGAAAATATCATCACTGGGAGTAACTTCCAGGAGTCGTTTAGACGCCTTCGAGTTATTCTACCCCATGAATAGAAATGTTTCATTTTTGAATCCTTAATGCCTGATATGCCTACCCAACAGGAGAGTTATGAAGAGTTACTATTCTACTATAAAAATATGAATGAATTTGTAAATTTTTAATGTAGGATTCTTTGATCATTGTATAGTGAACTCATAAAGTATCACAAAAACATGGACGTGTATATAATGATGGAGAACCAATATGTCATTTTCTAGGGGAGATCTTGACAAGAACGGCTCGATATTTCCCAGGAACTCTTTTAGAGTAATCTTGGAGGGTGTTCCCCAGCTAGGACACACATAGTCAAGTTCATTGGATACATTAAATTCCTAGAGGTTAAGGTGTTTAAACTCCCCAAATAATTGGTCATTAATCTCATTCTCACATCACTCCTGAAGAGATTCTCTAGTGTTGTTATGAATTTTAATATGAACAAAATTAAAATGTGTCTACCAAATCATCTTATCCTCTTTGGCCAAGTACCTTAATATATGAAGTTTGATAAATCTTCTATCTTTATGGTGAACAAATGGAAAAGTAAAGCAATGAGATTTAAGCATAATGCGTACTCACATCCTTCCCGAAATAATCATATCAAATGGGAAGCATGGTAACGTGATTTTGTCTATTTTTCTTGTGGTGAGAAGGGCCACTATAAGGAAAACTTCATCCTAATGATGAATAAAGAGAATTTTTCATGTTCATTGGTTATCAATTTTAGTTTATTGTATTTCTTTAAATAGGTTATTAGAAACAACTTCTAGTGATAAAGTATGTATTAAAATACTCGAACAATGTATATTAAAAACAAATGACCTAGTATAGGTATATATACAAGAATCCAATGAAGAAAACAATATTTTTTGTGACTATTGAGGACTACCAACACACATTGCTGACCAAAATGATCTGGGTTTTAAATGATTTTTATCACGTCCCATTAGATTCAAAAAATATTATTTCTATAACTTGAATAGATAAATATGGAATCATTTTCAAATGTGGAAATAAATTTTTCTTCTTTTATAATGAGAGAATTGGTTATTCTAAGGAACATTTAAATAATGGTTTTCATGTGTTTGACTACATGAACCATGTAATTGAGATCGATAATGATGTAATATAACATGACTCATACCACACATATCATTTTCATCATTGGATATGTCATGTAAATGAAAAATTGTTGAAAGAAATAAACCAGGACAATTATTTGTTTTTTTCAAACTAAAACAACTTGGTGTTTGTCACCCATGATTATAAGGAAAAATGACCAAAGCCCCATTTAGTGGGAAAGGTGAAAAAACTAATGAGAATTTGGAATTTGTTTATTCTGATGTGCGTGGACTACATTCTATTGAGTCCCTGGGTGGGTGAACATAATTCATAACATTTACTGATGATATTAGATTATATGTGTATATTTACATCATTATGTATATGTCAGCTTCTATTGATAAATTCAAGGAATGTGAGAATGATGTTGAGAACCAGCTAGGTAGGAATATTAAGAAACTCTAATCATAGAATATCTTAATCAAGTCTCAATGATTACTTAAATTAGTTTTTATCCTATCCTAACACACTCTTCCTTACACACCATAGTGGAATTCCATAATGTTAAGGGAGAACCACACATTGGTGGACATGATGAGATTAATGATGAGTCACGTGATTCATCCATTATCGTTTTGGGGATATGTGTTACAAAAAACGAAACACTAACTAAAAAAGGTACCTAATAAATCAACAAAATGGTATTTCATGTAAATTTTGTAGTTGAATAAAAACCATGTTACTGAATTTACACATGTGTTGAAGATAATTGTTGGTTAAATCATATTTCGGTAACAATCATTCACCCTAAGGCATAAAGTGTACTTTATAGGACACTATAAGGAAACAAGTGTATATTATATATACAAACCCACATAAAAAATTGTTATAGTGTTAATTCATTCCATATTAATTGATAGGGATTACCTATCAAAAATATATATTGGGAGAATGTTAAAATTATATTATTTCAAGAATCAAGGAACATAATAATTCATATAGGTTCAGATTCCACAAAGCCTCGTGGAAGAAGAAATTGTACCAGAGACACATGTATTACGTATTATTACAACACAGGTTAGAGAAATAGAATGGTATGTTTTTCTAGTTGCTGAGGATGGTGAATTTTTATTTTTTTATAATAATGATGCTCAAACCATAAAGGAAGCAGTAAGTGTCACAGATGGATCCAATTGACAAGAAGACATCAATTCTGAAATGGATTCCATATACCAAAAATCACTCTAGTTTTTGGAAGATCCTCCAGTGGATGAAAATACAACTGGTTTTAAATTTATATTGAATAATAAACTTGACATGGAATAAAAATTCGTATCTTGTAAGGTGTGACTCTTTACAAAAGTGTTTAGACAACGTTATGTAATTGAATATGATGAAAACTTTTCAGTAGTTTCATTTAAGAAATCCATCAGAATTATCATTTCTATTATGGATTACAATGACTACGAGATTTATAAAATGGGTGTTAACAAAAACTTCCATAAAATGAATCCTTAAGAGGATGTCTACATGGAATAACCTAAAGGTATTGTGACTCCAATGGATGAGAATAATATATTCTAGTGGAAAGAGTCTATTTATAGATTAATTTAAGAATCCAGGTCATTGAAAATTCATTTTGATGAATCCGTACTAGAATTTTGTTTTATAGAGAATGAATTTGATTCATGTGTCTTAAAATAGTTAGTGGGAGAGTAGACATTTTCTTCATAGTATATCTTGATGACATATTACTTATTGGAAAAAAATACAAGTCTTACTGTCTACTAACGCATGTTTGAATAAATGGTTTTCTATGAAACACTTAGAGGAAATGAAATATATTATTGTGATAAAGATACATAAAGATATAACTTAGAGGTTACTCGGCCTAATTTGAAGTATGTATATTGACAAGATAATGAATAGATTTAGAATAGAATAATCCCAGAGCGGATTGTTGCCAGCATCACATGGAATTCATCATTGCAAAAAAATGCGTCCTCATAACCACAAGGAATCAAATAGAATGGAACGAATTTTATAATCATTAGTAATTGGGTTAGTCATGTATGTTATGCTATGTATTATTCTATATGTTTGCTTCACATTAAGTGTGGTAGGAAGATATTAAGCTAATTCAGGTGACTGCCATTTGATGGAAGTCAATAATACACATAAGCATCTGAGGAAAACTAGTAATATGTTCATGGTTTTTGAGGGGATAAGGAACTATAAATCAAAGGTTATACTGATTATATTATTTTAATAGATCAATATGATCTATGGTCAAACATGACACATATTAACTTTGAAGTGAGATACTCGTGAGTTAGAAGAGATCACAACATGTTTTGGTTGCATTTTGTAAAGAAGGTTCTAAGCATATTGTGGCTTATAAGGTTGATAAACAAGTAGTTTGGATGCACAATTTATTCCAAGATATTCACATGGTACCTAAAAGTAACAATCACATAAAACTCAATCGTGATAATATTACATGAGTGGATTTTGTGAAAGAGAAAATGTCACATCAAAAGACGAATCATAGACTTCGGAATTATCATCTCTAAAGAGATTCTTCTTATAGGGGTGAGGTATTAGTTAGTAGTATTCCCACAGAAGACAATAGGGTGGACCCCTTGACTAGATACTTGACTGAATAGAAACAGGATTATCATGTGATGTTTAGAAGACTGAAAATCGAAGGTAGTTGGCTCTAGTCCAAATTGGAATTTTTAAGAGTTGGTTTCCTAGAACCAACTATCTGTACTTGGATTACATGAATATTTTATTTATTAAATACTAAATTAAAAAACTTATTAAATATTTATCATTGTTCTTCATGAATTCAATGTAATATTATCTAATATAATTTTTCACATTGAAATGGTCATAGTAGTTCCCCTCTATGATAAGAGCCTTGAAATTCAAAAAAAATATTATTAATATAGTTGTGTTGTTGGATAACATACTATGATGGGAAACATAGTATATAGAAAGTCTGGTGTGAGTACTCGTTAGCAGATAAGACCTATTCTCAGGAAGTTTTCACCTGGTAATCTACAATATTTGATATTGTGAGAACAGACCGACCAGTAAGAAATCTTAATGTTTTTGGTTCCATCAGGTATTCCTATCTTTTAAAGTGGGTAATGGTCCTTAAACGTTAAGATTAACATTAATGCATTTCACAACTCGTGCAGTTATATTTGCTGACAAATCCCATCACACAATATGTTTGTTGGAATTAGGGTATGTTGGGTACATCCCAAATGACATATTATTAATAGATAAGTCAAGGAAAGATTTTAACCTTTCATATTTATAGATGTTGATATCTTATCCATTTGATTGAAAAAACATGTCGCCCTAAATTCCCTGGAAATAGTGTAACTATGAGTTTATCTGAGATAGTCAAGGTATAATGTACAAAGTATATATTGATGACAATTTCCTAAAACCTTGTTGATGAGATATTGTAAAAATGGTATTTTATGAAATAACGATTTTCTGAATATGGTTGTCATCATTGTGACATTATGTCATTTATCGTAGGTGCATTGACCTGCTTGTAGAGATTAATCCTATACTCTAGGTAAGCCCTCCTAATGTTAGTGAGATAAAATCCTAGAGGGTCACACACTATGTTTTTATATTTTTCTCAATTAAATTATATATAAATTTATTTAATGGAATAAATATGCATCTTAAGACAAATAAATAATTTTATTTATGTTTTATTGATCGCATAAATTAAATAAATATTTATTCTCAGAACAGTGAATAAAATATATTTACTTATTTTACAGAATATTTAATAAATATTAATTTATTATATTGTGAATAAAATATTTATCTATTATAATAATATATTTATTCAGGTGTTCAATAAATGCCAGAGGATTTCAAATATATGAATATATCTTTAGGGATAAAACATTTAATTATGATTCGATAAATTTTATTTATCTATTTTTCAGAAGTTTTCACACCATAATAATAATATTATAATTTTTATGATTATGTGGAATGAAATTTCAATAATTTTTATAATTATATTTCATCATTGTTATGAAATTAAGTTTTTTAATTAAAATTGCATCATTATAAATAGATATCTATTTATATTGTGAATTTCATTAAAAATAAATTCCATGATTAAGAATAGAGATTTTTTTTGAAAAATGAATTATCTCTCAAATAATCATCCTAATAACCAATCATGAATAAGAACCCCAAGAGATAATTTCTTCATGAATAAAGAATGAGATTTCAATAACAAACGAGGCAACATAGTCGAATTTCCACATTATCACCTAGAGAATGAGTGGCATTTCAAGGACACCATTTCAGCAGTTGGATCACCGCTAGAGGGATTATACCATTGGGTCCTCACAAGTTCATCAAAGGATATATATATAAAGGCCAT
Organism: Viscum album; assembly: GCA_963277665.1. Classification (NCBI taxonomy): domain Eukaryota; kingdom Viridiplantae; phylum Streptophyta; class Magnoliopsida; order Santalales; family Viscaceae; genus Viscum; species Viscum album. The sequence continues at coordinate 25,456,274 of OY728154.1, forward strand.
TTTAGATGATCAAAAATCATGAAAGAAGAATCTTTCTAAGACTAGGTATTTATTTCATCAGATATTAAATTAAGTAATTATAAATTTGTTGTTCAAGATCTTCGACCTTGGTTCTGATTAATGATTATTAAAAGATATTTTTTTATATCACCCCCACCATATCACTTATTCTATGTCAGAAACCAACAACGCGTTGAAGAGAAAACAAAAATTATAAATATAGTACAATATTATATTAAAGTATCTCAATGTTGGGAAATGAGTTATATTTCCAACTGGAGAAAGGATTTGAAATTTCATTTGGGAGATTACGTCTTTCTAAATGTAATTATATGGAAGGGTTTCATAAGGATCTGTAAGAAAGGGAATAAACATCTTGGTATATCAGACCTTTTCAAAAAATTTAATGATTTGTAGATATATTTTATCGATTAAAAATGACACCATGTGTCTCTAAAGTTCAAGATTTATTCCACATATAATTTTTATGGAAGTACATGATAGACCAAATGATTTTATTCCCCTATGATAAAATGGAACTAAAACCTGATTTCTCATTCTATTAAAAGAATATTTAGATTCTTGAAACTGGAGAGAAATAATTGGGAAATTGGATTACTTGATTAGTAAGGGATCTTTGGAGAAACCATAAATTGGACGAAGTGCCATGAGAATTTGAAAATGCTATGATTAAGAACCACCCTTATCCGGTTAGAAGGAAATATGTATGAATGATTTTAGGGATACAATTTTCAATGGAGGGAGGAATTATCACCTTGTTTTTTTGTTTTATATATATTATTAAATAAATTAAATTTATTCCATATCAAATGTTTCACACAACACATATCTTAAATGAAACCTGGTATACTATTAAATATTATCATGTTCGTTGGAATAGTAATGTGACAATTATAAATAGTAATGTAGACATTAGAATAAAAAATCACCTATAAAAGAATAAATTAAATATATGTATCTAATAAATTATAATGTCATATATTTATATCATGGAATGAGTAACTAAATATTCCCAAAATGATAAATTAATAGTTGGTATTTTTGAGAATTGAATTTTATATATATTTTCTAATTTATTTAATGACTTAAATTAATAATTATTCTCATAAAATATAATAATTAATTAATATTTTTTTCTTATAATTATATTATAATTTTATGAGTTCTTAATTATTTTTTCAACATGTAATAAAATCTGTTATTATATTAAAATAATTATTTTTAAAATAAGTGATGATTTTAATTAGAAATTAAATTTCTCATATTTCAAATACTATTATCATTAAATAGATTACATTTATTTATTTATAAACTTTGATAAATGGTTCTGGTGAATATTGGGGATTTTTTTTGAAATAATTGACTTTTGGTGAATAGTCAAATTCATTAATTTACAATATTTAACAAATACACTAAATATTGAGTCATGGATGATATATGAATAAGGTAGGCACCTATTATTTATAAATTACAATAAATATATGTTTTAATTGTACCTTGAATCAATAATATTGATAGTATTTAAAAAAATAATAAACCAATGAATCAAATAATCAAAAAACAACCCTTCCCTCCTCTCCCCTATACATACCACCCTCACCACCATTCTACTCACATGTTATAATATTTTAAGATCCCTAAAAATCAATATAATTCCCTTTCTAATCATATTCCCCATGTTAAAAACATTCAGGTCTTACCAAAATTCAACGTACATGTTCCTTATGGAGGTTGCCAAGGAGACTATATTCAAGTGGTGAAATCCACTTCTATTACCTTTAAATTTGGTTTTTTTTCTTATTCTATCCTCACCCCACTTATAAATTGCTCAATTTAAATTAAATTATAATATATATACTAGACTATTATTATATTAATGAAATATACCTCATAAATAATATTTTTTCACCCTTTTATTCTAAAAAAGAAAACATCATCCATGACATTTTGATTCACCGCCTTTGTGGACAATGAGTTTTAATTTTCCATTAATACATTCAAGTATGAACATAAACCCACTATTATTGTTAAATAATATATTAATATAAATGAAAAATCTTTTATCATATTATAGAATCCAATTAAATACATAATATCAAAACTAATTATATAACTTTATGACAGTCATAAAAACCACCAATATAAATTAAAACATTTTTTAATTATGTTATATAATTAATTTTACACAGAAAAATATTACCAATTTATATGTGAGAACTCTAAATTTATATAATTGAATTAATACTATATAATTTCACTTTTGGATAATAATTTCAATTTTACAAGAACATCCATTATTATAGAAAAATGAATTATTCCTGAAACCATGAATGTAATGCTCCTGGAACAACAAAATTAAAAATTATAACTCATAAAAACAAAAAAAATCCAATTAATAAAATTATAGTAAAACAAATATATGTTTAAGGGGTTTTTTGTTATGTAATTAATGTGTCTAATTTTATTATCAATGATATTAAGTACATGTGAATAATTCTTTCATGCATAAGGTATGGTGTTTCTCATCTCACATTTATTTCTTTGAGATATGACTTATTCTCCACGTATATTTGTTTTGATTATATATACTATTTGTTGATATATTATATCAGGATTTTCATTATATCAATGGTATTAAATATTTAATTATATGATTATTAATTTAATGGGGCATATTATAAGATTGATTACATGTTTTAGGGGGTTTTCAAATTTCACTTTTACTTTTGTTAGACATATTCCTTATTGAACCCTTATTTCTTATGTGTGGTGTACATACTATCCTTTGATATATCATCTCATTAGTTTCATAATTTTAAGGGTATTCAATTTACCATTTGAAAATTATTAAATTTGTGGTTCATACAATTTGAGTGATTCTAATGTTTGTAGGGATTTCATAACACGATTTTTATTCAGTAGATTAAACATAAATTTCATTGATTGTTTCATTATAATGTAACGTGTAAAATGAAATTTGATTATGTTATGTTTTATTTCCACTTTTTTTATATGTATATACATTTAATACATGTTATATAATCATTTTTTAATGATATGATTGATATATGGAAACTATTCCCAATTTTCATTCATTGGTTCATTTTTTATATTATGCACCTATTATATTTTTCATGGTATATATACTCCCCAATTTATTTATGATCATAATTTGTTGAAATTTTCATTTAATATACAAAATTATTTTTTCATAGATATTATTATTTCATATTCCGTATACCATTGCTTCATATAATGGTTACATTGAATGTTATTTGATTACAGGAAAAAATATTGTAACATTTGTATCTTTTACCTGATATAGATATCTAATGCTAAGGAATAATTATTATTGAATTAAAAAATAATTTCAATATTGTATTAATACATTGGACAATGATACACTAATGGGGACCAGTTATAGATATCCCCTTCATGAATTGGTAGTCCCATGAGACAATAATGACTGCCAAATTAAATGTGTTTTCACCCATTATGATAAAAAAATTTGAATGGTCTTGATGGTAATGGTACCATGATGTATGAGTTCATGGAATTAAAATTATTAATAATTTCATTCATTATTATTTTAGTGATTATTATTGTTGATATTTTTCCTATTATATTATATATGGATTCATATTGTGATCTGTTATTGATTAAATTGAAATTATCTACAATATTATACATTTCTATAATGAATAAAAATTCCCCTATCATTATTTAAATTTAGTTGATTAAATTTAATGTAATTCACATATATGTATACATTTCTAGAATGATTATATACTATTTATTATTTATTCATTAAGGTTTCTGTTGTATTTAACCATTAATGATAATTTCATATCACTGTTTTATTTGTTATCTTTTTTCAAGGATATGACGATAAAATGTTTGAATGATTCATAGGAAGAAATTATTCTAATTTTTTATATTTTATATTTTATTACAAAATGTAATATGTTTATTATGTTTTATATCTAGTTCATCAATGATACTAATCAGACCGGTTCTTTGGGAATTGAATTTTGTATCTATAATAATTTAATAAAGTAAGGCCTTGTCTCTGGGATACTAGGATGAGAGAAATTATATATATTCCATGTTACATAAGACCATTGGAGATTATAGAGTGTCATAGATTATCTTCATAAATGTTAGAACTAGATCCAAATCATTCTATGTTATGTAACATCCTCGACATGTTCATATTATGAAAGTATTTGTATAAACCAATTAATATATTATAAACAAATGGTGTAGATTTTGATCATAACAGGTCATATAGATATTGTCATATCATTATTTACAATTTATAAGTACATGTTTTAAAATAAATTAAAAATAATTAGTCTTTTATTTAAATTAATAATTAAATTCCACAACATGGGTGTATCGATCAGTTAGAAGTGAGTATTTCCCACCATTTATTTTTTTGTTTGAACCAAAATTTGGGGGAGTAAATATAATGTAATGATATAAAAATATAATTTTATTTTAAATAAAGGATATTAGGTTTCATAATGGGTTTTTTATTATTTTTTATAATAGAACCCTTAAATTCAGTTTTACATTTCATTACACATCTTCAAATAATATTTTCTATAAATACTACAAATAATTAATTGATAAACAATAAAATGTAAAATTAAAACACTAATTTAAACTCAACGGGATTGATTTCTATTATTTAGATAACTCATGTGGTAAAAATTGTAAAAATAAATACATGATTTATGAGTATGATGGGAATTATTATCATAAGTTTTGATCATTAATAATAAATTTATATAATGATGTTATATATTAATGTATTATTATATAGATTGTGTAATGGTAAATGTGACCATTAGAATATGACTGTCACATGACCATTGGAAAATATGACTATTTGGAATTTTGAATAGTGGGAAATAAGGTTTTGGGAATTAGGTTAGATAATGGGAAATGATTTTATAAAGTAAATGAATAATAAAGAAATGATGTCCTCAACTAGTATGATCATCCAATTTAAAGGAAAACATTAAAAACAATTGAAGGAGGTAGTATAACTATGCTTCACCATTGAGAAATTATGGCTAGATAATAACCAGGTATGTCTCGATCATAATTCATTACTAGAAATATTTAGGTCAGATAATGTCCCCACTATATCAATATTAATTGAGCTACCCCATGAAAGTGAAACCATAAAACACATTACAAATAAGATATGTGTGTATGTAAAAGGGTATGCATATCTAGACCATTATATTGTAAACTATAAAAATTTATTTTTATAAATTAAATATTATTTTATTCATTCACCTGTTCAATATTAAATTATTTAATAAAATGAAATTGAATATATGATGGATATGATAAATAAAAATTTTGAGAGAAAAATAATCTTAGTATCTTTAGAAAATATATAATTTCAATTAAAATACAAATTTATGATAAAATTAAGTATTTTAAATAAAATATATTTTCTATATAGAATCGTAAAATACTCTATTAATTTACATTTAATTGTAATAAAATTTTATAAGGTCCAATATGATTTTTAAAATTGATCTAATGACAAATATGTCATGAAAACTGTGATTTTTATATAATGAAGTATTTTTATTACAAAAATATATATCACACATCTTGATAATATTATATATAAACTAGACATAACTTTAGAAATCATACCATTTAAATTAATCATAGGAAAAAATATATAATCTTAAAAGAAATTTAAATTTTTGGGAAAAAATTATACTATATTATAAATATATGGTAGGTTTTATGTCATCATAATTAAATACTACATATATAATGAATTAATTAATTTAGTGAATTAAAAAAAACGTTCTTTTGCATTAAGATAAATTATTTCAATATGATGATAATTATTTTAAGAACCTATAAAAAAATTTACATCACTAAAAGTATATTTCATGATCAGAAAAAAATTTCATTATAAAGATGACATAGTTCAACATCATAAATGACATTATATTCAGGAGTTATATTTTTAGAAAAAAATATTCAGAACTACTCAAACTTGTAAAATTCAGTTGGAAAACCCTATAATAATGAAAATGGTTTTTTATTTTTTTTCATGGTGTCCATGGCCTATATATTGAAATTAATACGCTCTACCCAATATTTGAAAATAAATATTAACACATTATCTCTCTTATCTCTAGTAAAAATCATTTATTCATGAATTTCATCTCAATTTATCTCTCTATTTTATTTTATAGGTGTTCTTAACGATTCAACAATCTCTTCTTAATGTGTATGGTGTAACCTCCAAAGGAAATTGGTTCTCTACATAAACTTTTTAATTCATGATTATACTTAGTTATAATCATTATTAATTCCAAATGATTATGTTTCTATATATTCAATGAAATCCTTTACTACACTAATAATGATATAACAACTTTCATTTTTTATTCCTTTTGGGAATATTTATAATGTTATGTTATGATAATATGATTGTCCCATAATTTTCTATGACATATATTTTTGATTTTTTGGCATTATATTCAATCAAGTGTATTCATCCTGATAATTATATTCCATTTATTAGATCAACATTTCATAATCATGTGAAAAACATTAAAATTTCTCTTATGATATATGATTTGTGTTTAATACATCCTTTCAGTCATATGAAGGTTGAACCATGATACCCCTACAATTTATTGAATAATGAATAAATATCAGTGGATAACATGTTTGAGATACAATTTTTAATAACATTTTTAATATTATTTATGAAATATTGGTGATGATCCTTCGTGATGAATGCCTCATTTTTATTTTTTTCACAACATTTAAATGGTATGTATCATGTATATGATATAATATTCTCATGTTATGCATCATGTGTTTGTGATCATGTTAAATTGTTAATCTTCATATTTATCCCATAATGATCAATATTATACCATTTAACTTATTTATCCTTTACTATGACTTTGGATCACAAATTTCCATTAGTCAAAATCCCATGCAAAGTAAATGTATTGTAATGAACTAGTATGGATTAATAAATGAGTATTTTTAGATGAATAAATAAGATTGTTGGTTATGTTTATTTATGTAATAATGCACTATCTATCGAGATTCGATGAATATTATAATAAAAATTATATTGGATTTTTATATAGTAATATTTTATTATGGAATGAATATAAAATTCATTTTTTGAAAATTATAGTCTTCCATAATAGGTTGGAATTTCCACATAACCCATCTCATGATACATTGAGTCTATATATTTCTATTTGGAAGGTAAATATTTCTATAAATATAAGACATTTAATGCCACAATGTACGGATCATGGTATAAACATGGTCAAATAATCCCAATGATTAGTTATATATTTTGACCATTACATTTATAAATTATTTTCATTACAAAATATGAAATATCATGTAAAATAATATGTTATTTCTTCAAATAAAACATTTGAGTATGGAATATTTGTTCAATTATTAGAGGAGAGATATATAAATATATTACTACATATTATGGGGAGGATTCAAATAATTTTTTTATAAATAAATAAGAAAAAGGGTGTACAGATAATCAAAATATCATAGGTACTTATAGCATAAGAATATTGGATAATTTATGCTATTGAAACTCATGATTATTATATTTGTTGGAGATAATATAATTTTTTTCCCATATTCGAGGTACTTTTGATATTGATTGGGTTTATATCTTGTTGAATAAAAACTGCAACACATCCATGAATAACAACATAGTTATAATGTTTGGTGATATTTAAAAAAACATTTTTCCATGTGTCTTGTTTCTCCCTCTATCTGACATCATTAAAGTTTCAATATCATAATACAATCACAATAACCAATGAAATGAAAAATAAAGGCCTTTAGTAGATTTTTTCGAATACACTAATTTAATAACATCTCATTAGTGGAATAATCTCTCTTCATCCTTTCACATTGATAAACCATCTTAGATATTTTATGTTAATCTATTTTCTAGAATATATCATTAATTTGTAGAAATATTCCGAACATGAATGATATTTAATAATAAAATATAGTTACCTAATTATTATTCATAATAAATTTGACTCATACTTTTTATATTTAGATAATGTATGGTGCATTTGAATGTATTACATGGCTAAATTAATTTCATATATTAGAATAATTTCTAATGGTTACACTTGCAGCATTTATTTTAATTGTACATTTAATGGTATCTCACACAATGTATACATAGATTGTGTCTATGTAAACATGATTTTGTTTTCTAAAAATATTTTATAGTAATCGTATATAATTCTTTGATGATTATTAGATATTTTCCCTATAAAATGGAGTGAAATTTTATATATTTTTATTTTTTCATGATGATATTATATTTTTTATTCCCTCAATTTTATATTTTATATGTTTTTTCTTTTATATTTCTATTTTTAAAATATTTCATTTTATTCATATCTAATTGGGACTAAAATTTGAATTATTTTTAATTGATTATATTTTATAAATATTGGATATTATTTTTAATTTGATATTATCATTTTTTATGATTACTTAGGATTCTCTAGTATGTTTTCCCATCTTTAGATACATTTTAGTTTGAAATTTTATATTTTATGCACCTGAAATCTCATCCCATGTAATGGATTTAATATGAACAATTATATCAAATTCTAATGGATAAATTCATTTACATTAGTTCTTATCCAATAGTGATTCAAAATATTATTCAATCTAAATAAATGGGATACATATGGTTACATTATTGGATTATCTAGTTTTTTTCATTATCGGAGTCATATTTTCCTACCTATTTTAAAAATACATGTTTGATAAAAAATAAAAATTTCACGGAATTCAATGATAAATTTCCTCAAATACTACACCATTCTCAATAAAAGGATATCATCTACAATTCCTTTTTTACTATAATTTTGAAATTAAAAAATTCATAATAAATTTTCATCATTATAATTAAAATTATTTTTCATCATGATGTTCACTACTATAATAATTATTTTTAAACCATTGAAGCAAGTGATATTATAATTTACATTAAAAATATTCCAATACTTATTATAAAATATGTATTCTTTACCAAGCATCATAAAATTTCAAAATAAATTCATTGCAATCAATTTTCGTTATTTTATTGAATATAATCACAAAACATTCAAACAATGAAATTGAAACATAATGATTTAACCATATTTTTTCACTCACATTGTTTATGTTCCATCCTTCTTTATCATGAATAATATTGGTCCAAATACTACTAGATACCCTCTCCATATCAATATTTTTGATTACCACATCCCTTCAACACCATTAACATGATCTTTCTAGATAAGGACATTGTAATTCCATAATGAAAATTTTCATATGTGTTGGTACATATATCATATTAGAGCCATGGACACCAAAATTTCAAGAATTATGATCATAATAAGAATAATGAAACATTGATTCAACTAGTAATATTTGTTTTTGGTTATTTGAAAAAATTTATATGATGTATATTATTAATCAGTTATTTTTTTGCAACATAGTTTCATATTGGGTTAAACATTATTATTTCCACATTAAACATATTCCATTTCATCATAAAGATGGATAGCTATAGGTTTATGTTATTTTTAGAATCCTTAATGTTGATTTCAACTTTTTAATTGAAATATTCAAATGAGGTTTATTCTTATAACATGAATCATCCATTGGATCCCACATCCATTAATGATTATGACCTAACAATCCAATGGTAGGTTGTCAATTAGTGTTTCATGGAAATATAAATTGGAAAATCGAATTATTCATGTCGGTGGGTGGTTGATATCCACAAAAACCATTAAGGGAAATATTTATTTTTTAGTGAATCATCAATAGATCTGAAAATGATAATAGTTACCCTAAAATCCAGGAAATGTTTGTTGACCTTTGATATGAGAATATATAAATATTGGAGGTATCCCATCGAGGTTACCATGTGTATATATTAGGGGTTATGCATCACGATATTGATTATTAAATAGTGAAACTAGTTGCAAGATTTATACATAATAAATCTATTGGGATGGGTGGTCTGTATTTTTAACAAATATAAGATGGTCGATAGTGTTTACTATTTCATTAATGGTCTTATAAATGGGTATCCTAAATATCAATGTTATAGAAATTTTAAACCATGTATTTTGGTATATGTCATAATTTTTAGTGTCACGTGAAAAATATAAATATGTGTAAAATAATTTCAAGTGGTAATTATGTCAGGGTGATAAAATCATTGTTATAATTTTTTTGGGGCTTACGTAAGTATTTATTTATCATAGAACACAATGGGGGTATATCCCAAAAAGGATGAACTAATGTCACAAGGAATATATTCTTGCAATGATGATCCCCATAAGGGATATTACTTAATTTTTAATATATTCTCGGAACCTGATAGAATATATCCTTTTATGTAGGGAAACTTTTTAATCTAGAATATTTCCTACTATAAAATTTTTCATATGTGATATTTCACTAATGGAAATGACATCTAAAGTAATTTGAATATGTCTATGAGAGGGAAATATATTGATGATCTCATGATGAATATGGTCTAATCATACCGAGGATGAAAAGTTTTCAATATTGGGATTAAACCTTAGGTAGGTTTCCAATATTTATTTTTATGACAGTAGTCAAATCCCATATAGTTTGTGTTTCAGAATATAAAATCATATGATTGATATATACCATAGATTTTTTCATTATGAAATGAAGTCATATATAAGGATATTTCCCTATGATATAATAGGACTCATACCCCATGGAGTATCCTATGTATCATTTGAATGTAAGAATCAAGGCATATATAATTAAGAAATTTTATTTGTAATATAGACCATAAAATAAATAAGTATATATTAGTTTCTTTCTTCTAAATTGGATTCTAATAATGGAGTAATTTTTTAATTTTAATTTAATTACAATTTCGGATCTCAAATACAAATTGATCAATAATGAATGTGAAAAACAAGGGATTGAAATTTAACTGAACAATTAAATGAGACTAACTAAAAATAGATCTATAATGTTCTTATACACTAAGTCTTCTTTCAGAGGAATAATTTTTGAATATGGAACATTGATGAAAGGAAATATTTGGCTGAGGTATACAACTGTTTTTGACATTTTGTGGTTTCCTAGAGTGATGTTTATTTATTGGTATCATCGAGAATGTGTCTCAATATATGGGTTCATGAGATATCACAAAATTTAATGCATTTTGAATGTATTCATGAAATTACACATGTCCATATAGGGAATATGGACACATGAAATAGTGATATATATGGTGGTTCTATGAGGTTGTCCTCCAGACTAATAATGTTTTTATATATATCATGGTATAGATAGGAATTAGATATCTTATTTTTCACAAGGAATGGGTTTAAATATCATAATAGGTGTAGAATCATTGGTTTCATATGGGATTGTGCTTATAAATATTCCCTAGTCTATTTCATTTAGAGTATATCCCCCAAAATGTAAGGAAGTTATTGGCAGGGCTTACACATATTGAGGATTCCCATAATGGATTGTTTATTTATGCTAATGGATTGATATTTTCATATATCTATGAACAAATAAGTAATTCTTAGTCTGTGAAGAAATATATATTAGTAGATTGTAAATATCGAATATGTGTGGATGGATTGCACAATGACGTATCACCAATTTAATATGATGATAATACACAAAGAGGATTTGTATCTATGAGGAATGGAATAATATTTCAAAAGGAATATTCTAAACATGTAAGTTATTTGGTGAATCATGGCCTTTGTATGGGATAATCCATCATAGATTGGTTTATTATGATGATATTCCTTGATTATGGGTGTCACGAACCAGGCCGGGTCATCATCTGACCCAGTTCCAGACCCGGTCCGCGACATGGCCCGAAGGGAGTTCCCGATCCCCATGGGCTGGAAACTAGTTCTGGGCATCAAAATAAACTAGTTGGGAACGGTTTGGCCCATAACGAAGATAAATGAACAGAAATTGGACAAGCAGTTAAATAAAGGAAAATAAACTAAACAACTTGACAGTGGAAAAGGGAATAAACAAAGAAACATGAAATACCTCAGGTGACCCTGTGGATCACCATGGTACGTTAACTACACTCTCCCAAAAGCATTCCAAGACTGAAACCTGTAACTGAAAATTTAAGTAGGCGTGAGCACCAAAATGCTCAGTAGGAATCCCAAAATATAACCACGTCCTATGCCCCCACCATTAGTAAGAAATCCAATTATGCCAGTTTGAGAATAATATATAATAAAATAATGTTTCTTATTTTCAAATTCAAGTAAAGTGTTTGCATTTTTAGGTAAATCATTTTACTCCCACTACATTTTCAAAATAGTTTTCATGCATGAATTAACATTTCAAAATTAAATGAAACCAGTTTGGATCAGAATATGGTTTTCACAAATAAGACATCAAGTATGAAATAACTAAAAAGAATGTTAAATTACTAGAATCATGTCACAAATGAGCACCATGGGTAATCCCTATAGGTATCTAGAACAAGTGGGAACCTAGAGACCTCGTACCTCGGTGAAACGTTCCTGAGAAGACCACGACCCTCAGAAAATGTGGCTTAGAAGGCCACGACCCTTATAAAACATGGCTTAGAAGACCACGAACCTCATAAATTCATAAGTTTAGTTAGTATTGTTGCGTCAATCCTGCTAGATAAACTGGGACGAACCCCTGTCGTGTCATCTAGCGTACTAGTCCTGGTCACCCACCTAGATACCCAGGTTTCCCATTGTTCTCTATATCAAGTGCTGGTGAGTTTTCTTTATCAAGAAAACATATATATACGTAACACATTCTTTTTCTAAAACTCATTCAACATCTCACCACCGCTCTCCCACCTTGAGTTCATTCCCCCTCTTTCACGTCACACAATGAATAAGCATCAAATTAAGCACATGATAACACATTCAACTAAAAAAATCATTTCATTAAGACTAGGGGGCGTTCCTCAAGAGAGGTTTTTCTTTTTCATAAAACATTCTTAAGATGCCAAACGGGTTTAATTACATAATGGGAACACTTTTTACCATCAATCGGCCGAAAGGCCAAACACCTTTAGAAATACACCTTACCAATTCAAAACCACTTATGAAATCAATTTTCATGAAAAGTTACTTAAGACCAACGACGTTTGAAATACATTTCAATTTCCAAAACAAAGGTATAATAGTTTCTAGAAACCACAAGCAGACTCTATAGCATCTGTATATATCATAGTGTAAAAAATATTTTTAAAACAGTCAAGAAATTTTGAATTTCAAATTAAAAGCATAGGCATAGGGGACCTACCTCAAACATGTTGTTATTCGTTGATGACCATTGAACCGACACTTGGTGCATACACGCACATGAATTTATACATATATATATACACCCCTAGTTGCATTGGACATGTTCCCTATGCCATAAGGGAAAATGTGCAATGGGGGAATATATATATATATATATATATATATATATATGTATTACCCTATGCATGTGCATGTAGGATACCTCAACAACTGCGGCCCAAAACTATCGTAGAGAGGTCCAGTGCACTAGACATATCATTTAATAAATTAATAGAACAATTTATACAACACTTCGAAATTAGAACCACCAAATTTACACAAAATAAACACACCCAAATTGAATCAAAACACCACTTAGAAATAATCTGCATGTCATAATCATGGAAAAATATGATTCACATCTTTTATAAAAATTAAAAAAACCATTTACACCACATATAAATCATTCTAAAAAGGCATAACACGGCATAATACAACAAAAGACCCAAAAACCTCTTTTAAGGCCAAAATAACCCCTCAACAATATCCAAACATGTTTCACACCCTTTATAATATTTAATAAACCACTTTAAATTTTTTTGAAACAACCCAAAGCAGTGTTACCAAACATTGAACACAAAAGCCCACTCAAAAACATCTTCTAAGGCCATACGCACACCAATGTCATACCAAGACACATCACAAAAATGAAAGAGATCTTAAAAATTACCAAGGGATCCAATTAAAACTAAATTAAACAAGGAAACAAGAGAAACCTCACCTCAGATGGTGATCGACGAATCCAGACGGACTGAAAACACAAAGAAGCGACCAATGCACTACAAGATAAAAACAACAAACCTTAAAACCCATAAAGACTCTAATTTAATGGGTGATAAAAAACAAGCGACAGAAAAAAACATTACCTCGGAACAAAGCTTGCAAATCGAAACACAACGAACCGCCTCGCCTTCGGCGGCGGTTGCCGAAACACGCACCAACAAGACCCGAGAGACCCACTACAATCCCAAGAATGGATTGAGAACATAAAAAATCAGGTAAACCCTAACCTAGGGTTTTCGATCGAATGAAAAAAACAATAGGAAGAAGAAGAATTGGCCAAATGAAGGAGAGGGAGGGAGAGGACTCACCGGTGATAGCAGCGGCCGCCTATGCCTAGGACGGCGACGATGATAACGATTGGCTCAGGGGAGGAGGTATTCAGCATGGCTGGTCGGTCAGCGAGCGAGGAGGTTGGATCAGCAAGAGTACGACTCATGACTGGAGAGGCGAGGGAGGGAGGCGGCAGTCGCAGTAGTCGTAGCTGGGAGAGGAGGAGGCCTGCCGGAGGTCCAAGAGGAGGGGGGCATCGACGGCGCGCAGCAGGAAGGGGGAAGGGGTTAGGCGCGACACGAGGGGACATGTAGGGATTAAGGAGAGAATAAAAAAAGAGAAAATAAATAAGAAATAAAAATAAAAGGAAAATAAAACTCAAAAAAAGTGAAACCATTAGCCATTTAAAAACAAGAATTTAATAAAAATAATAATTAGTTGATAATTTTATAATTATAAAAATAATTTAATATTAATAAAAAAATTAAATATCAACTGAAATAATAATAATAATAATAATATTAATAATTGTAATAATAATACTAATATTATAACACTGATAAAAATGATAACAACAATATTCTCAACACTAATGATAATAATATTATTATTTAAACAATTATTTAAATTTTATTTTATTTAAAAAACAAACTGACCGCACAATTACTTAGGGCGTATCCGTAGGTTTCCCAAATCGTGCACGGCCCACGCGCCATATACTGTGAAGCCCAAAATGCACATTTCTAAATAACAAACCATTAAAAAACAAACTCGGTCTCAACCCACTCAAGTACAAAAGAAAATAAGACCAAGGATGAATAAAATAATTAAAATAAAACAGTGTCTGGTTGGGGTGTGACAATGGGGACTCATATATTAGGAGTAAATCTAACCTATCCAGTTCACAATAAGAATGTAGCAACCTGACCCTAGATAGCATGGAGCAGGTGTATAATATCATTACATTACAATGATTACAAGGAATAAAATCTTGAAGGACTGAGAGATTCGTATTCTTGCTAAAAATATATATACATGTGTTTGGTATTACATATTAATAATGTAATTAGAATTTTTTTTATTTTGAGGAGTAATAAATTTCTTCAACAATAACATTATTTCATCTAGTATATCATAACTAATCATTCATTGTAAGCCTCTAGTTTTCATGGGAAAAGGAAAAAAAATAACTGGGGTTGAAATACAGTAAAATAAATAATGAATCATTATGGATAATAATTATAGAATTATAAATAATTAAACACACATACCATATAATCAACAAACTAAGGGGGATGTGCATAAACAATATGGGAAGGTAATAAATTTAAACGCATTCCATATAATTAACTATATTATAAAAAAATATGGAATGTTATGAAAATGAAGGAAATTCCATTTAATATATGGACTGAAAATGATATGTATTCGTATATATGTTGATAAAAAATGAAATGTATAAATTAAAAATAAATTAAAATTAGGGGAACAATTAATTATTGGATTTCATGTCCAATGAACAAGAAATCCTAAACCATTAATACCTTTTAGAAGGTTATTTAAAACTATGGATAGATATCCATTTAATTTGTGAAATTTATTTTCCTCATGAGAACATTTTGATGCATCGAGGGGCTACATATTGTCAGGACCCCACCTGTTATTACAAGTCCAAATCATTACTTATATAAGCCAAAATAAATAATATTCATTATTAAATAACCAATTTGAATAATGAATAAATATTTATCAATATTTCCCCAAATAATAAATTAGTATTAAATTAAAAATCATATGAAAGATAGTATATGGTGTTGAAAATAAACATATCCCTGCTAAATTGCTTGGATAATTATAGGAAATTCAATGTTTAATGATCATATAAAATTCAATATTTCAGGGGAACTGACAAATGAATCAAGGAAGTTAATGTGAATACTATAATTGCCTAAATAAATCATAAACCATCCATATAAATAATAAGGATGGTATCAATACAACATATCCCATGTGGGGTAACAATAATGGGTTGTTGTAATTTATGAATAGAAATACAATAAAAAAATATTTTAAAAACATTCTGGATGATAATATCCTATTATTTTGAAAAACATTTTTTTAATTCACATTATAAAAAAAAATTATTTTAAAAAACTATTCTTTTATTCATTAAAACTAATCTTCAAATAAATTAAATTGTGTAATACCATATATGTCATATGATGTGAAAAGAACATTTATATTGTATGGAAAAAAGGTATGAAAAATTAATTGTTTGGAAAGTGACAATAATATTCAATTAAAAACATTTGTAATATACTAAAGGGGTAAAAATTTATTTACCCAATCAATTTAAATACATGTTTTAAATCATGTTAACAATGGTTTACAAACATTTTAAGATTAAATAAACCTTATCCATTATAATTATTTTTAATTATTCTCAACCATATTTTAGTCAAAATCAATATAGGAATTTTTACACATTAATAATTATCCTGATTCCAAATATGTTATCCATATTTCCAAATTCCAATCACATAAGTGTTAGAAATTAATTTTTATTATTCTCATAAATGGGATGATATTGTATGTTTTAAAAGTAAAAATTTACAAAAAATTTCATTGTTTTCATACAACATTACAAAGAGAAATTTATTCTAATGAACTAAATTGGATTAATTGATAAAAATATTATATTATTTGACATTACATCCAATTTAAAATATATTTTATCCATGTAAATAAATTATATTAAAAAGATGTTTGGAATAAAATTTCTATATATTTAACTATTCATGTCCAAATGAAACATTAAAAATAAAAATAAAAAAAATTATCTGTAACCTAATATTTCTATTATTCATCCATTGATGAATTTTATGTTTACATAAAAAATTAATAAAATTTCCAAAAAGTGTATTTAAAATAGGTTCACCATTACAAGGTGGTGAAAGTGTCTTAATTAAAATTTAGGTTTTTTGTGTAATACCGGGTTTCTTCTTATCTTATACTTATCAAATATATCATATTTATATGAAACAAATTAATTAATATTCAATATATATAAAATTAATTTCACTCAATAAATGTAATTAATTAAATTTATTAAGTTAAAACCGCATTGTAATCATTGTTTTCTATACGAAAAGAGCCGAGTTATATTGAATGGGTTCTTTTACTGATTTCTAATAAATTGTAAATCAATGAATTAGATTTATATTTTTTTCAAACCATAAATTTTAGAACCATAGTTAATGAAATTCCTAAATTCTAACATAATGAATAGTTTATACCTTATCATATTAAATAATAATATTTCAGTAGTATATTATTATTCGATAGCATTCAATATTTGATGTAATGCAACCCATTTAAGAACCCATGTCTGTGTGTGATGTACACTAACTCAGTGTCAACTAAATAGGAAGCTATAAAATATATTTAAATTATTTAAAATATTAAATACATTATAAATTCTTAGGATATTATCGTCATATATTCTCTTAATATTTCATGTCATACACATTATCGAATACAATACTCTTACTTTAGATTATAAGGGTGTTACATTCTCCCCGTATTAATTAAATTTAATTATTGCACATTAAACTCATTTTGGTGATATATCGTTTGAAATTTCAATTGTTTTAAATCACACATCATGTTATGGTTTGGTAAATCAAGCTATATAAAATATAGATTGGTGATTTCAAATGTCAGATGGACTAACATGTAACTATGACTCTATGTAGGGGAAAATTAGTGACCTTTATTGATATATACTTAGAGAAAAATCATAAATATTTTTATTTAGTAATTGAGGACATCTATAAAAAACATTTGAATTATCAATTGAAATTTTAGGTTCTAAAATACATAATCTACAATGTCTTAGAAGACCATCATTTTAATAAAAAATTAGGTATTATGAAACAAAATTAATAACATTTCTCTAATCTTGATAAATTATTTTACTACCAATGTGTATAAGGAAATATACTTAATTGATATAATTTTTTAATCTTAATTTCATTATTTGGTTTTGCTTATATCAAATTTTAATTCATAATTTACGTCATGAAATTGATATCCAAAAATTAAAATTTATTTATGAAGCACAAAAATAAAAATTGAAGAGATTATATGTCCCATAAAAGAGTGAAATGTCTAACTATATATCTCTAAATATTCTCCAGAGTCAATATAGTTAATAAATTAACCTATAATCCAAAAAAAATTACAATACTGGACCATTTCTAATATTTATTCGTGAATTATTTTAAATAAAAAAAATGAAATATTAACTATGATATTGTATAAGTTAGTGGTTGGTTTGAAACCCTTTTTATCCTTCGGCCAGGGGTTCAAGAACCTCGCCCCTACCAAATATGATTGGATGTCACCTAGAATAAATGTTTTTATTTTTTAAAGACCATTTTAATTCAATTTCAAAATTAAATTTGTTTTATATTCTTGAAATTTTATAATTAAATAGCCTATGATTTTCACTGAATCTCTAATAAATAGATAATTAATCCATTTATTTCAACCTAGGTTCTTCCATAGACTATGTTTTATACATAATATCACTTATATGATTTTTTATTCATGGAACCTCATCTTTAATCTAAAAAAATTAGTCTTAACAACAATAATTCATTTTTAAAATCATTCATAATGGTTTGTAATGAAACAGTGAATTATCCTAAACATATCCCATATGATTGTCAAACCAGGTGCATAGTAAGGACCATTTTCATGTAATAGATTACACCGACTCAGGCCCAACTCACCTTGTCTAATTTCTTACCCCTAGGTATAAATGCACCCGAAACAATACACTTATAGTATATATACAAGGATGTATTGCTCTAAAAACCATGTAATCTCTATCTAACTTAACCTTTAGTTTTTTCTTCAATACGTATCCTCAAAATATAAATTAGGTATATTTTAGGTAGTATATTGTTTCATAATCTGGTTCCTAATGATTTCTTCTATACTCCTTTGAAACAAACTTTATTGACCTAACCTTAGATATCCCATACACGTTGTCTACTAACATTACATTTTCATGATTATAATCAATCTAATTTAGAAGGACTGTGTGTTTAGTAGTCTTCATAAACAAAATACACACATTATTCATGTACTACATATTTATACACTAATTTAAAGACACACATTTAGGATATTTGTTATATAGATTATAAAACCTTTGTTTAGGACATAATAATGAATTTCCCACTCATTTCCATTATAAACCAACCCTTGATCCCGTTTTTCATTACTCAAAATCCTTTTAGCATGTACTAAATATTATATAACATCTACATAGTCCTCCCAAGGTTCCCCAATGCTCTCAAGATGCCCCTACTAATCATTTTGAGTCACACTCTCAATGTTAGGGATCCTCAACTTCTCTTATTTATTCATGTTTATTTTATATACTACCCCTTATTTTTTTTTATTTTTTGTAGTTGGTATATGTTTTTAATTTCCCCTATTTCTACCCATTTTATTTCTAAATAATGAGATGCCCCTATCTCTATCATCAACCCATTTTATGACTTGTTAAGTTATGTCGTTATGTTGTTAAAATTTCAACGTGGTTTTTCCTGAAAGAAATTATATAGTTAATACCATACCAATTTCCTATCAATGGTTTCCTAATTTATACACATATACTTCATTGAATTTGGATTGAAATGTATATATTCCATAATCCTAGTTCATGGAATAAAATATAATGATGAAACAATCCATGTTGTATGATCTCTATAGACCAATTATGCATGAGGATGAAATAGAAGTGATGGGAGAACCCAAAATTAAATAGCAGTCCAAAGAAATGGGAAATATATAGTCTTTTGAGATGTCATGTTGGGCCATGAAGTAAACCTAATTCTTCTCTTGGTGTTTTATATCATGATGCCTTTGAATTTATCCTTGACCTCTATTTACAAGGAATTTCTTTATGTTATTTCAACATTTCCCATGTTTATTTTATGTTATTGTGTTACATCATGTCACATTGTCCATGTGGATAATAATCACTTCTTTTATTCCCAATTAATATGAATATTTCCATCATGTATTACTATCAATAAGTAATTACATGTTTATTTCTTTGATATGCTTTATATCTCACCCCCTTTTTTGTAAGTCCCCTTGTTATACCTTGTAGTTGTATTTAAAAATGAATATTAGGAAGAACGTAAGGTGGTTTTCAATAATGATGATGTTTTACTAGTTTTATGATTTTAATTTAATGCACCTAATTTACATAGACACTATAATTCTTAATCTTCATGGTCGTTATATGTGTATTCTTATATACTAAATCAATTAGTAATGTGAAATAAAGTGTGGGGTTATTATTGTTGGAATCAATGGAATGTCATTGGTATTTTTGGGATTATGATTAGAAAAATCTAGATAAAGCCTTAGGTATATTACAAAGTATAAGAAAACATCACAAAATTTGGGTAATTTTATGTGATTATATTTATAAAAAAATGCATCCCTGTATGGATATAAATTTTGATGTGGATCTGGTATATATGATCATAGGGGTAAAACACAAAAACACTATGGTTATCTAGACTCAACTGGGAACAGGTGCATAAAAACGGGCCATGCATCACACTGAGTTTGAATCTTTCAGAGGATATTTTTTGTCAAATTAATAATATCATTTTGAAAAATTTTTATAGGAACAAAAAATATTAACAATAATATTTGGTAATAAATAGGTTATGGATCCTATTGATTGAAGCCTTTAAATTCATATATTATGGTAATACAAGTAATTTATAGGTTATATGTCTAATTTAATTTGCTTCACTTGTATTCATTTAATAGTATAAAAATAAGAATTTTTTTTATAATATAGATAATGGATAAAAATATGAGGAATCAATTAAACAATCAATGCATTAGGAAACGCGGTGATTGGTCTGATGAGATACAGAACCTAATACGACTGGGAATTATAATCATTGTACCAATACTCTCTATGTTGACTCTTGCTTTTAAAAGAAACCTAGAACATATGTTGCTCCAAAATAACCCTATGAATGCACAAGATTCAATTTTGTGCTATATGAGACAAAGGAATCTGATTTTCAATGTATTATCAAATCCATTAATCGATGAAAAATATATCAAATCCATTGAAAATATCTTCTATATCCTTCAATAGTTTGAGAAAGATAAAATTATAAAATCTATTTACCATATGGAGGGAAAATTTTATCAATCTTAGATACAGATAAATAATATTGATGATGAGGAATTTATTAAAGTGATGTGATGGAAGGAATTCGAAAATATTTTTTCAATTAATATTTTCCTCTCAATATATGATATGAAATGATACGAAATTTTGTTTCCCTCAAGAAATATAGATTATGGATATTTTTGGGAATATGAGGAAACAATCATACGACTTGAATGATAAGTCTATTCATTTTTCATTAACTTTGAATATAAGGATGAATACATCATTAGTTTCCTAAAATAATTTAGGTATGGTAAAGAATGGATCCTAAATAGAGATTTAAAGTAGGAGAAACATGCCAATGTAATTGAAGTCAAGAATTCTCCAGTCAAACATGAGTGTGTTGTTCATTTCATCATCTACAAGTATATAGGTAACCATGCAATCTAATGAACTATTCAAAGTGTTTTAGGAGACAATCAAAAACCCCATGTATGAAATGGAGATATTTTGACCTCACAACTGCTGAGGTGGATCCCTATAATGAATTGTTGATAGGTATAAAAATTACTCATTGAATAATGATGAATATTAATTTTGATTATGAAACTACAAAGTCCTTCATAAAATAAAAAATATTAAATCTATTCAAATGCCAAAAAATAATGTAACTTTAGTTTTCAGTGAAAATAGAAATTGGGGAAATTATTTCATCCCAAGTATATGACATCTCCCATATCAATAAGTTTTTGTTGAATTTTTTATGGAACCTTCGCATAGTCTCTTTGATGTAATTTGATGAAATTGTTGTTATGGATTTTCTTTACCTATATCGACCAAACATAAATATTCATGATAGTGAAATCACTCATCATATTTGGAATATTCCATCAATTATATACATGTTAATGGAGGATGAAGATTCTTATCCATCTCCTACATCTCTATCATGGATATTATTACCCTAGGGAAAATATTATGTAGATTAAGTGATTGATTACAAGGAAAATTTCATCCATAAAGATATTACCATTGTGAGGTAATATGTGGATGTGTTTCCCATGGAATTTCATAGTCTTCCTCCTAGTTGAGAGATTATAATTTCAACCGATCTTATAACCAGAGAGTTGCAATTATCCCAGACTATGTATTTAATGGATGTGGTTGGACCTTAGAATTTTAGGGAACAAGTATAGGAGAATATGCATTAAGGGTTCATATTCACATATTCTTTTCCAGGGGCTGCACTAGTCCCCTTCATCTAGAATAATGATGGTACAATGTGACTTTTCATTGATTATCATGTGGTAAACAATATCATGATAATGAATAACACTCATCTTCCAGTGATTGATAAAATTTCCAATAAGCTACATTGGATCATAATACTTCTCATGGTGGATATGTGGTTGGGTTATTACCTAGTTAGGGTAAATGAGGATGTCCCCAAGACTTCATTTCGTAAAAGGTATGACTAATATGAGATCATTGTAATGCCCTTCAAGCTCAGTAATTCCCCAGAAATCACCGTGGACATGATGAACAAAGCCTTTATGGGCTACTGAAAAAACAAAATCAGAGGTATTTATAGATGATATTATAATATACTGCAAAATAATGGTGGGGAATAAAGAGAATCTAAGAACTGTACTGAAAGAACATTCAACATAAAAATATTTATTCCACATAAAAAATGTGATTTCTTATTGAAGGAATTATTTTTCTTTGGGAATATCATAAATGTAATGGGATATCTATGATCAATTTAATTAGAAATTAAATTAATAGATATTCTGGAAAATATATTTGTCTGATATCCATTGTTTCCTTGGATTAGCTAGGTATTATCCTCAATTTATGTGAAATTTATAGCAATTTCCAAACCCACTAATAATGCTTACAGGGAATAGATTTGATATTTATTTGATTGATGAATGTGAATATAGATTCTAGGAACCAAAAATGACTCATACGAGTACACATGTTCTCACATTACCCAAAAGTGGAGAAAATTTCATGGTGTTTAGTGATTCTGCGAAGAAGGTATTGGGATTTGTGTATATGGAGAATAAAAATTCAAACCCTTTGCATCAATGATATTTATATTTCATCTATATAAATACCCAGCACATGATCTGGAGTATAATTAAATATTTTCATTGAAAATATGGTGGAATTTTGTCATTGGTTATAAGTGTGAAATATATACTGATCACAAAATTCTTACATATATATTCATAGAGAATGAGTTAAATATATTCTAATGTAGATTAATTGTGTTGATAAATCGATATTACTTATCAATTCAATACTATCATAAGAAAGTTAATAATTTTTTGGTTCATCTATGTAGATGAGATCCAACAATTTAAACATTGATGAGAGTTGGGAGGAATCTGATCTTCTTAGATATGAAATGAATGTGTAGGGAATATTAAAGTTATTAACATCATACATCCTTTTCACAAATTACTATTTAACCATCCCTTCAAGAGAGGTTAATGGATGCTCAAATAGATGATATGGGAATTCAAATGAAAGTTGAAGCAATTATAAAAGGGAAATCTTCAGAGTTCAATGTTAATGAATAATGTGTTGTGATATTTTGGTCAAGAATATGTATGCCATCAAATCCTGAGTTAAAGATAGTGATGTTGGATGACACATATACATTAACGTTTTCCATCCAAATAGAAAGCACAATGATGTATTGATATCTCTGAGGGAACTTTTGGCGGGACAATATGAAGAATGATATGAATGATTATACATCAAGATTTCTTGTATATCATCTAGTGTAACATACCAAACAAAAATCCAGTAAACCAGTGCTCTGATCCAGTGGGTTACAAGGCCTAATCCATGATTCCCCATACTATAGAGGCTACCGACCAATAGTGAGGTCCTATTATGTGATAGTGGGGAGAATATTCTATCCTATCAGAGTAATAAAAAGTGGAAAGTAGCTATGAATCATACACAACATCATGTAAACAGAGTACAGAAGTAGTAAAAAACTCAAAAAGAACATGCTGTACTAATAAATCAAATATCATAAAATCTAGGAAAACTTTGTCATAAAATACAACACTGGTCACTCTATGGGCAAAACATACAAATACGAGCACAAAAAAACATAATGAAAAAGTAAAAGGCTCTACTACTAACTTAGAGACAACAAACCTACCCAATCTCCATCAACTATCAAACTGCACAAACCCGATCAGTAGAACCACTCGAGATGCTCCACATGATCATGAAACTGTAGCCCTTATCGCTATCCAAAATGAAACTCGTGATCATCTTGAAATGAAGACATAAGGTCTACATGTACACTGAGGTGCATGTGCATGGGTGAGAAGTAATATCTATAGGACACCCCAATAAGTAACCTGTAACTGTGGTGCTAATGTGTATACAAAAGCATTGTGCTCATCCTATCTGAGAAATAACAAAATGTTATTAATAAAAAAATGTGAATCAACAATTGAACTCAAGGTCTGTAGTCCCTGTAAACTGGGAATGTACCACCATGGGTGTCTATTTATTATATATACACATGCATATTTCCATTCCTACACACATATATATATAATGATTCATTGGTATATGTATCAAAAAACATGAAACCAAATCAACAGTCGATCCATAGGTATATAAGCCTAATCACCAAGACATTATGTCCAAGGGAAATGATCTAGTCATAATTCCAATCAATTCATGTATCGTTATGTCTATGTCTGGGTCCATAATCCCATCTACATGTACCAGTATTGAAAAACACTATAATTATGTCTCTGAGAAGGCTTTGTCACCGCAGGGGGGAATCTCATCCTACTATTGGGTTCGCACGTACTCACATCCAATCAAAAGCTAGGATACAACATACTAGTGTTCAATCCTGTAAAAGGACAGTGGTCGACAAACATAGAGAATCAGCCCATGAATCCAAACATGACTCGGAAAACCTCACCCACATGCATAAAAAAACATCACATCCATGCACACCACAACCTCACCTATAGGAATATTTGACCCTCTCCCACAATAATAACATAACCTCCCTACAAGCATATCAAAACCTTTCATGCACGGATAAAAAAAATCCTTGCCCGTAGGTATAACAAAATACTCACCTGAAAGCATAAAAAAAATCATCTACTATAGGCACTATAGTCAATCCGGTTCAAGGCTGGTATGTCATCATTTTAGCATAAAATATAACACAAGTAAATTACATTGTTACATGGTTACATAATCAACTCATGTGTGAAAAACATTTACATAACCAATTTCATCAAGGCTCAATAGCTGGATACCAAGAAGCACCTATTTTTATTCCATATATATATATATATAAACAGGCTCAATAGACAACTCCCATGAAATACTTCTGGGTATAGTAGATATCATAAATAACATTTTTTAGAAGCCTGATAATAGGAAAGCACATTTAGCATCCCAAAAACCAAGAAGATCCATGGATGAACAACTAGGCATCCTAATAGAAAAGAAGACACTTAATGTCAGGATCAACAACCACCAACTTGGAAGAACCTATGGTGAAAATCGTTGCATCAGTGATAAACATGTGAAACCTAACAAAGAGTGAGGGTGGCCGGATCACCCAACCCAAAACTACAACCCCGACCCCATGGTCTTACTTGTTCGGCATATGTTTGAGGTGCCATCTGAACACCATCTCTACCCAAACGTGATGTAAAACTCAGGTTCAGTCAAACCACGGTCACCCGCTGGGTCCCTCAAGTCAAACACAAATAATAATACTACATAGGATCCTGGAGGTATACTTGAGTGAATGAATCTTACATATGACGCTTAGTGAAAATAAAAGGAGGAATCATACATGGGATCTTCAAATTATGAATAAAAGAGGCATCCTACAAAAGTATTCCCCTCAATGAAAAACAAGGAAATATCTTACAAGGGACTACCTAGGTAAACAAATAAGCCAATTAATCCCTTATTAATTACTTGGAATAATTCATCCAAATTGAATCATCGACCGTAAGGGAACATCTCACAAGGGGAACATCCTTAAAATCATAGTTCATGGAATATAACTCAGATCTCATCAAAGATCAAAGGTCTCAACTAGGTTGGTCCTATCACCCAACCTATCATCCCCACCAAGACTCACTCTCAAGCGAAAATTGAACATGATAAATGTAAGACTAAGATCAAAATTTAGATAGAAACCCCTGAAACACCATTTAGATGACCTCTAAATTTCTAGAGGATTGCACCTTTGCGATCTACACAGATAAATGCTCTGAATGGACTACTCGCACACCTAATTCTGAATTCCCATTCACAAAATACCTCAAACCTCTATGTTGGAAAAGTATATGGTGTGAACATTAAGGTATATGTTAGGACCAATAGGGGCCTATATACCCTGAGAGGGGGGGTGAATTAGGGTATGGATATTCTTTTTCAAAGTTCTTTCTGCCCCACTAGATCTTGACCTCTTTGTTACAAGGGTCACTTTGTTTGCACTTGTGAGGTTACTGTGATCACTTGTCTCCTTTACCTGATGATGATTCTTTGAATTAAATGCAGGGAAGTAAGCAGGCAGACACAGAGTTTTTTACTTGGTTCACCGCTAAGGGCTACGTCCAAGGAGCATACGCCGACAAGTTGCTGGTTCGTACCAAATTATACTAGACTTCACTAGCTGTGGATTACAATGTTCGGTCTAAATCACTTCTATGCCCAGGCTCACTGTCTATACAATGTTTAGGGTCAGATCACTGCTTTCCCAAGGGTCACTCCATGTTTCTCTCTCTCTGGCTCACTGCCGGTGGAGAGGATCACCTTCTTCCTCTTCCTAAGCTCACTGCTCCAGAAGGGATTCACTCACAGTTTATAGACCTATAGGTCTCTTCATTTCCATTAAGGAATGAATTTTTCTCTGTATGTAGATGCTCTGTTGAAGTTCAACTTTCACCCATAGATGAATACCCCGTTTTCCACTATCCACTGGGCAAACTACCTTTGGAAAGACCTTCGCAAAGCACCCTACAATGCGAGGCTCCCAATTTCGCGAAGCTCAACCAAGCCTTCACGAAGCTTCTGCCTTTTCACGAAGCTCACTCGTGAAAATCCTTCGCGAAGCACTCTCACGATGCTCAAGCCATCGCAAAGCAATGACCCTCGCGAAGCTAAGTAAGCCAACACGGAGCTCGCAGTTATCGTGGAGCTACAATAGCCGCCGCGAAGCACCTCTTTCGCGAAGCACACTGGCTCCGTGAACCACCTTCGCAAATCAAGAGCAAAGTATTTTCTCTGAAAATTATCTCTCTACTTCATTCGAAGGGGTCGGCCACTATTTATAGGCGATTCCACCGACCCTCATCCCTTCCACGCGAAGTCAACGCCACGTCATCTCAAATCGCGAAGCTCCAAAGTTTCTGCCGGAATTCTGTCCAAATCGCGAAGCTCCACGGAAATCTTCCGTTCGCGGAGCTTGACGTAGACGCGATGAATCACCGTCAACTTACCTTTGCAGATCGCGCCTTCGCCGCGAAGCTCCCTCGCGAAGCCCAACATTCCTTCGCGCCTTCGCCGCGAAGCTCTCTCGCAAAGCCCTTCTCCGCCGCGATGCGCTTCAGCATCTGCCATTCGCGAAGCTTGACGTAATCGCGAAGCATCACCGCCTCCATTCTTCTGGTCTTTGCGATTTCCAAACCATGCATCCTATCTTCGTGAAATTAATGCCTTTTCCATATGAAATTATGCTCTTCATGGAAATCCACTTTTCGCGATGCTCACCAAACTCCAAATTTTGGACCCCAAAAATTTGGCAAACACTGGGAAACGACACCACATTGTACTTCTCTTTTTGTACCACCTCCAGATCGTCCTTTCCTTTGTCATAGTTCTTTGTCAACATGGAATGTCAACAACTTCTCGGGAACTCGACAATTCTCCATGGAAATCTGCTTTGTCAACAAACACAATCAACCCAAAAATACTGCAATGTTACCTTGAGGGATTTTTGCCCAACAATCTCCCCCTTTGGGTTTGTTGACAACTCTTCACAACTCTGCTCAGAACGATTTTCCGCACTTTGATACCTCACTGAGTCTTCTTCCAGCCGCTACCACCATTCGCCTCTTGCGATTCTGATAGCGTTCAAGGATTCACTTAACACGTACTCTAAGCCCACATGAGCAATGTTCGGCGTGAGAAACAAGAGTAGTATGAAAAGTTCATCAATGAATCACTTCATGTCAGAACCCAATTGTCGATTCCACCCTGATACCAAATCTTAAAATAAAACCAGTTGTTGAACCACACTGATACCAATTGGTGAATTCTTAAGTTGATACCAATTGTTGATAGCTGGACACTGTCTCACACCATTCCAACACCACTGTACTGCTTTTATCACGATCCTCAGCTGTCGTGATTTCTATGCATTGATCGACCACTTCAAGCATCGTCATATTTAAAAGACTCCCCCTTTCTCATTGCTCCCCCTTTCTGGCTGCTCCACCTGTCAGCTTCTCCCCGTATCAATTATGATTTATCAACTCTCTGCACTGTCTCCCCCTTGAACAACCACTATTTTCTCCCCCATTAACAAACACTTTTCTCCCCCTTTGTCAACGAACCCAAAGGTCACTCCGTTGAAGTCTGTAACATGGTAGAGAACACATATCAACATATTAGGGAAAACACACCATACCTCGAGGAGAGGGGGGGGGGGGGGTTCCACATCCACACTATTTTAAGTGTGGGGAATCGACTGAACTCCCAGAGCCAGTCGATGCCTCTCAAAAGCTTCCTTGGGTAAGGCCTTTGTCAGAATGTCTGCAACCTGTAGCTATGTAGGCACATACTCCAACTTCAAGATCCCCTGATCAACCTTCTCCTTGATAAAATGATACTTAATCTCAATGTGATTTTTCCTTGAATGATGGACGGGATTTTTGCTATGATTTATAGCACTTGAGTTGTCGCACTGGATTCCGATCGGAGACTTCACTTCAACTCCCATATCTTCAAGCTGCTGCTTCATCCACAATAGTTGTGTGCATGCTTGAGTGGCCACAATATACTCAGCTTCTGCGGTGCTCAATGAAATGAAATCTTGCTTCTTGATAAGCCAAGAAATACACAATCCACCAAGAAAGAAAGCACCACTTGACGTTGATTTCCTAGCATCTGCTGAACTGGCCCAGTCTGCATCTGTATATCCCAATAACTCTGTCTGAGATTTATCAGTATATGTCAAGCAGAAATCCACTGTGCCCTGGATGTACCAATGTATTCTTTTCACTGAAAGCATGTGGCTTTCCTTGGGATTACTCTGATATCTCGCTGCTTGGCATGTGGTGAAAACAATATCAGGCTTTGGTGCGGTCATGTACAACAACCTGCGGATAATCTGCCTGTTTTCAGTGAGATTAACCGCCTTGCCACTGTCATCTTTTAATGATTTCATCCGGGTAGAAACCGGAGTCTTCATATCCTTGAAATTTTCCATTCCAAATCATTCCAAATCATCCTTGGCATACTCGGATTGAGAAATGAATGTTTCATTCCTGCCTTGTGTAACTATGCTTCATCTGATCTTCCAAATATTTTGTCTTCTTCCTTGACCATCCTCACCATCCTTTGATTACTATTGTTTTTGAACTTTGCACACCATTTGTGCTTTGTTTCGAATCATTGTTCCATCTTCGTTCATCTTATTGTGAAAGACCCATTTATTCCCGATGACGTTCTTATCTACTAGCCTCGAAACAATCTTCCACTTCTGATTCTTCTCAATCTGATCTATCTCTTCGTTCATGGATGAACCCAGTTTTCATCATTAGCTGCATCAGCAATGCATTTCAGCTCAACCTAAGATAGAAAAGATGCATGCTGTAGTGATTTTATTTCCCTTGTCTTAACTGGAGATGCCTGATCACCAATGATATTCTATCTATCAATTTCAGCTCATCTCTTTGGCATCCTTGTAGACACACACTTGAATTTTCTCTTGCAGCATCTTGGTATCCTGAAAGCAGTCAGTTGATACCATGTTGTTAGAGCAAAATAGATAATCATGAAAACCCGTGTGTTGCTGCTTTTACAAAAATCATTCTCCATGAGCATAAACATTAATCCTTCATATCATATTAAGATCATTCATCTGATTAGGATATAGAATGCCCCCCTGTGTTATGCAACTCTTCCAGTTGATAGGCCCAACAATAGAGACCCATAACCATTCTTCTCCACGTGTACCATTTATACTAATCTGGCACTCAGCATCGAGCCATTAACCAAATCTCTAAGCCTTGGAACTCGGTGTAGGAAACAAGAGAAAAAGTCAATGACACAATCACTTCCTGTTGTGCTCTCACTTCCTGTTGTGCTCTGTTGCTCCCTTTTATTATCAACTTTGATAACAGATTTTAGTCAATAAAAACACTGAAGCATATCACGTTTCCATTTTGCATCTTTAGATGCCACTTCCCCTTGGATCGTATCTCCCTAAAACCTGAAACATATTAATCATCAGTTAATAGCATTTATATACATAGGGAGAGGGGATATTATGTTCCTGAATCCTCAAGATGAGGATTGTGGTTGATCCTGATGGGTCAAACCTTTGATTCTTTCTTGCAGAGCATCACACTCTTTACTTGCTTCTTCTAGTTGCCTTACCAACTTCAACTGCTCTGTCCATATGACTAATCATTATTTACCCATATTCGGAGTCTTTCTCTGATATGTAGATTCGACAGACTTAGCCTTTTCACCATTTGGGGTTTAAACCCACTAGTACACATTTCTGTCTTTGATGTTCCACCGAAATTCCATTTCCCTTGATTCCTTCTCTGGGTAGGAAGCTCTCTACTTTCCATCTTCCCCTGCTTCTTCCACCATTGCAAGGATCTTGCACCTTCCTCCACTTTTCGCAGTGGAACACGACATGCAAATTTTTCAGCACATTATTTATTCATTTTTCTTTTATCATATGTCTGAGTCACCACACTCTTTTTCGCAGGTGGTGAGTCCTCCATTGAACGTTCATTCTTCTTTATCACAACTGTAGTAGATCTCCCCTTAATCTTCCAGGTTTGTTCACATTCTCTCCTTGAGAGTGGTTGTGAGTATGACAGAGGAGGTGACTGATACACCTTTCGTTCAGCTCCATGTGATTCCCCTGAGGCTCTAAGCCTATTTTTCACCTTACCACTTTGTCTCCCAGTGTGTAATTTCTCATTATGTACCACTGGAGTTGGTAATCTCTTTCTCGGGTCTTTTTCCTTCCCCGCTTTCTTCTTGCTGCATTGTCTGGCCAAATGCTCATGATCAGAACATATGAAACATTTTCTATTAAAGGCATACCTCATTTCATCACTTCTATGCTGATATGTGGATGCAACTTGTTTTCTTCTTTTGGCATAGATCTCTTGAGCTTCCTGACACACATTCATGGTGTGTCCCATTCTCCCACAGTAATAGCATTTTATAAATGCTTTCCTTTGAGAGACTCTGTTCTCTGATTTTTCTGGATGCTTCTTCTTATTCTGGGATTCAGCAAAGTTTCTATTTTCACAGCCTGATATGTATTCATGAGCCTCTAAACAGAATCTTGATGTGTGGCCGTGAATCCCGCAGAAATAGCACAAGTCATCACTTCTTTTTGTAATTGTCCTTTTAGGCCTACCTCCGGCACCTATAGGATTTCTTTCACATCTGGAACAGTTCGCAGCTCTCTTTCTATCATGAACGGAAGAGGATTCATCAAACCCAATACCAGCTTTTCCCAAACTGTATGGTCTTTGAGCTGAGAAAATTTGTCCCTGCCTCTTTTTAGAAATAGAAAATTTTCTTTTCATTTCATCATCACCAGTCGAAGGATGATCAAATAGCAAGTGCAGTGCATCCTTCAACTTTGTCTTATCTTTGGATTTACACTTCTCTATTTCCTGCTTGACTGATTCTAGCTCTTCTACCAACTTTTTAATCTTCATATCCCTTGATTCAAGTTGGACATCAAGTTATTCCTTGAGAAGCTTCACTCTACTCACCTCATCTTCCAGTTCACTCTTCAGCTTATCAACCATGTCATTTTTCTCCTTTACCTTCAATTTTTCTTGAGCGACAGAGTCAGAGCAACACACATTCTCTTGTTGTAGCCTTTGATTTCTCTGAACTTCTGCAGACAACTGTGCTGCTAGATCATTATTTCTGGCTTTAAGATTCTGTGCTTCATCTGACTTTTGACTCTCTTCATAATCACCAGCCTTTTGTTTTCCTTTCATTCTAGCCATCTTCTGCAGCTCTTCATCATGTGAATCATTCTTCTCTGTTAGGTCAGTTATTATATCAATAAGCCTTTGATTTAAGCCTTTTTTCTTGTTGACCTCAATCTCCAATCCCTTGATCCGGATATCTTTAGATTTGGCTTCTTTAGTGTTTCCAACGTCACTTGGAATATTAGGTTCTTCGATGCTTTTGAATTGATCTTTCAATTTTCCATTCAAGCCATCGATCTCCCTTTTCTGTTCTTCAATCTTAATCTTATACTCACTAACCGATTTTGAGTTCTCTCGTGTTGATAACTTGAGTTTCTCAATTTCTTTCATCAAATCAGACTTCTCTTCTTCCTGCTGCTGCATATAGAGTTTGGCATCATGAACAACTTTGTTGGATTTCTTTGTTTTTTCTCTCCAAACATCTATCTCCTCATGAGCAGCCTCCAACTCAGCTCGCATATCTATTCTTCCTTCAATTTCTTCTTCTGTTTCAGCATCACTTTGATGCTCATGTACTTCACTCATTCCAACATCATGATTGAGTGAATCAATCCTTTCCCTATCAGATTCATCCAGACCATCCTTCAGTAAACTGTTTGATTCTTTTAATTGAATCACACTTTTTCCATACATACTTCCACACTGAGGAGAACCACATGACTTCTGCTTCTTCTTGGATGTTATTCCCTTTTCCATGGCTCAACGAGACAAAAGCAGACTAATTCTTTAAACACACAGATCAACTACACCACGTCGGAGCAAACAAATCTGATAAAAGCAACCTATCCCTTTGATACCAATTGTTAGGACCAATAGGGGCCTATATACCCTGAGAGGGGGGGTGAATCAGGGTATGGATATTCTTTTTCAAAGTTCTTTCTGCCCCACTAGATCTTGACCTCTTTGTTACAAGGGTCACTTTGTTTTCACTTGTGAGGTTATTGTGATCACTTCTCTCCTTTACCTGATGATGATGCTTTGAATGCAATGCAGGGAAGTAAGTAGGCAGACACAGAGATTTTTACTTGGTTCACTGCTAAGGGCTACGTCCAAGGAGCATACACCGACAAGTTGCCGGTTCGTACCAAATTTCACTAGACTTCACTAGCTGTGGATTACAATGTTCGGGCTAGATCACTTCTATGCCCAGGCTCACTGCCTATATAAGGTTTAGGGTCATCTCACTGCTTTCCCAAGGGTCACTCCCTGTTTCTCTCTCTCTGGCTCACTGCCGGTGGAGAGGATCACCTTCTTCCTCTTCCTAAGCGCAATGCTCCAGAAGGGATTCACTCACAGTTTATAGACATGTAGGTCTCTTCATTTCCATTAAGGAATGCATCTTTCTCTATATGTAGATGCTCTGTTGAAGTTCAACTTTCACCCGTAGATGAATACCCCATTTTCCACTATCCACTGGGCAAACTACCTTTTGAAAGACCTTTTCAAAGCACCCTACAATGCGAGGCTCCCAATTTCGTGAAGCTCAACCAAGCCTTCGCGAAGCTCCTGCCTTTTCGCGAAGCTCACTCGCGAAGCTCCTTCGCGAAGCACTCTCGCGATGATCAAGACGTCGCAAAGAAACGACCCTCGCGAAGCTAAGTAAGCCAACGCGGAGCTCGCAGGTTTCGTGGAGCTACAATAGCCGCCGCGAAGCACCTCTTTCGCGAAGCACACTGGCTCCGTGAACCACCTTCGCAAATCGAGAGCGAAGTATTTTCTCTGAAAATTCTCTCTCTACTTCATTTGAAGGGGTCTGCCTCTATTTATAGGAGATTCCACCGACCGTCATCCCTTCCACGCGAAGTCAACGCCACATCATCTCAAATCGCGAAGCTCCAAAGTTTCTGCCGGAATTCTGTCCAAATCGCGAAGCTCCACGGCAATCTTCTGTTCGCGGAGCTTGACGTAGTCGCGATGAATCACCATCAACATACCTTCGCGGATCGCGCCTTCGCCGCGAAGCTCCCTCGCGAAGCCCAACATTCCTTCACGCCTTCACCGTGAAGCTCTCTCGCAAAGCCCTTCTCCGCCGCGATGGGCTTCAGCATCTGTCGTTCGCGAAGCTTGACGTAATCGCGAAGCATCACCGCCTCCATTCTTATGGTCTTCGTGATTTCCAAACCATGCATCCTATCTTCGCGAAATTCATGCCTTTTCCATATGAAATTATGCTCTTCATGGAAATCTACTTTTCGCGATGCTCACCAAACTCCAAATTTTGGACCCCAAAAATTTGGCAAACACTGGGAAACGACGTCACCTTGTACTGCTCTTTTTGTACCTCCTCCAGATCGTCCTTTCCTTTGTCATAGTTTTTTTTCAACATGGAATGTCAACAACTTCTCAGGAACTTGACAATTCTCCATGGAAACCTGCTTTGTCAACAAACACAATCATCCCAAAAATACTTCAATGTTACCTTGAGGGATTTTCTCCCAAAAGTATACAACATATACTCTTTTCACTCCCCTGGATGTGTACTTGTACAAGTATATAACAACTTGGGGTCTGCTTGTGTAAAAGTAGACAACGTGTAATTCAATGTACATGGTTTGTACTGTCTAAAATCAAAAAACCCGTGTTATTTTTCACAATGTCAGACATGTGTCCGTGTACCACCACATGGAGCGTAATCAGATCACACGAGGTGTACATAAAAAACTTCTTATTCAATTAATGGGACGAAAACACGACATGATCCTCTGGAACACAAGCCGTGTTACCTATGTTTCCAAATAGGAAAACCCTCTGATCAAATGAAACCCACGTTTTCACCCCTAAAATAATTTATCGGGCCTTAAGAGGCCCCATGAAATAATAAACCAGATTTAAGAACCTAAAACAACTAGTTTAAATGAGATATATAGGGAAAATATAAAAATTCCTTCCTTCATGAGGAAATCATCAAAGCATTGTTTGATTTCACTATCCACAAATTCTATATGACGACTCAGCATGTCGATGGATTTTCAACGGTACCAAAAACTCTTTACCTCTACCTCTATCTCTACCTTTACCTATTCTCCCTTAGATCGTAGTGAAAGAACTGGAAGGAATGGAAAAGAAAATAAAATAAAGAAAATAAAAAGGGGCCCAGGCTGACCCCGATGCATGACTCAAATTTATGCCTCTCCTAGGTTAAACTTCTAATTCCAGACTCATTGGTGGTGACAAAATCTCAATCTAAATCTTCGTTAAAATGTTATAGATGAAAAAACCCATGCTAATAAATTAATATTTAATTTAATAATATTTAATATTAATTATTCCACTAAAATTAGAACAACTCATATTTTCTCTAAACAATTGTCCTAGGGTAAAAAACACTTTTTGGGACCAAATGAGTGGTCTGAAAAATTATCTTAGATCTTCTTCTTATAGAAAATACAATTTTACCCCTTTATAATCAGTCGAAGCAAAAATTCAAAATTCTGCTCAAAACTTGTATCTGGAAAGGAACAGTTCATTACAAACTCCACACAATAAATGATCTCATCCACAAGAAGCCTTATAGAAGGACCAAAAGACATGATCTTAACCTGAGAATATTCAGAACCAAGCTATTTGAACATGTTGATTAAATAATATTTTCCTTATGACTTATCCATTCCTTTATGTTTAGGGGAAACTGTTAAGTCAATAAGTTATCCTAATTACTTTACATTTCTTTAATTTTTTTGAAAATCACAAACACCTTATCTTAAGGAAAATCTCATTCTACCCTGTATTTTACTTCTCTAAGGAAAATTTTCCTTCCCCAAGGAAATTTTTCATTACCACGTATTTCATTGATCATTATCTTGTCTATGTGTAAAATTCAATTTCATTCCTAAAACATCATAATCAGGTAATACTTAGATAAAGAGAAATCTGTTTTTAGACTCTGAATTCAGACTCTGAGTTCTATTAATTCAGACTCTGAAATCTTCTAAGTTCTGACACTGTGTTCTCTGAATTCTGACTCCAATCTCTTTTGAGTTCTGACTCCAAATTCTAATAAATTCTTACTACGAAATTTGTGAGTTCTGACTCCACATTCTAATGAATTCTGACTCCAAACTTTGTATGTTTTGACTCCGAATTCTAATGAATTTTGTCTCTGAAATTTGTGAGTTCCGGCCTGAATTCGAATGAATTCTGAATCCGAATATTCTGAGTTCTGACTCCGAATTCTCATGAACTCTGACTTCGAAATTTTTAATTTTAGGTTTCGAAATCCTTTGAAAACAGAATCCAAATATCATTGGATTATATACTCTAAATGTATTTTTCATTAGACTCTGAACATTTATTTTCTTACATTCCGAATATTTGATTTTCATTATGTTACCATATTTTTTTCATACACTTGTTTTTGTTATAAAATGATGTCGTGCATTTAGTTACTAACTAACCTTTGATTGAGTGACACATGTATAGGTCCCTCATAAATTCAAGGAAAAATATGACCGTTGGAGGAGAGAGCAGACCGTTGGTGATTTTCCTATAAATAGAAGCTCATTTAGAAGAGTTATATATTGTTATATGACTCTAGAGATTACATGTTGTTGAAGTGATATCTATAGAGATACTCTCATTGCATTGTGTGTAATGAAATTCTTGTTAAAATTTTCATTGTACGGCTCCGATTGTTGTTATGTACCATTGAGGGCTTCCAGGGATATGAAGACATAGGTATCGACTACCTAGATGTTTAGGGCTTCCTTGCTAAGGAAGGAAGAGGTGATGACTATCTTGATGTTGAGGTATTGTAGGGATAACAAGACAGACTTTGATTTTTGTATCTAGGGCTTAACCAGGTGTGGGTAAGATAGTCTTTATTAAAAGTATAAATCAAGGGACCTTTATCCAAGGTTGTTGGATACCCTTCTTTTTGGGTTAAAAGATTTACTACTTGTTAGTTGTCGTGTTACAAGTATTCCATTGCATTTTGTTTATTGAGGAATGTAAAACAATATTATTCTTCCTTATACATGTATACTCTAATTTCGTTTGATTCTATACACTTTAAGGTAAAATCATTATCTCTGTAAACATTCATTAGGTTTCATTTTCTGGAACCGTCTTTCTAGATTCAATTTCTCAGAATTGCATTTTCTGAATCAAGAAAGTGTGTAGAACTTAGAGGTCTTGTAAATTACCTTGATTAACATTGTTAAACATAATCATCATTAAAAGTTACACATAAATTTTTTTAAGTATACAATTCACCCCCTCTTGTATATTGAGCATCATTAGATTCTTTGTTTAGTATCTATATTATTTCGATCCTACATTTGGTTTTATATAGTATATCATACTAACATACAATATAAATAATTGGTATCATAGGAGGTTACCTTGAATCATGAACCAATCTAACTATTGCCCTCATAATTTTTGTTCAATATGAATTAGTCTCACAATTAGATTCAGAAGAGAAACCAACTCCTATTTTTCAGAATCATATTTTCGGACTCATAAAGTTCAGATTCATATTTTTCTTAGAGATAATCTTGTTCTTTATTTTTCTTTCCAAGGAATATTTTCCTTATTTACAAACTCTTTCTATTAAAAAGTTTTTTTTAGAATATTTTATATAAGAGGGAAGGTTTAAATGTTGGTTCTATTGGCATCCAAAATCTAACAAGACCACCTATTTTTGATGGAATTTATTATGAGTACTGGAGAGATCAAATGAAGTCTTTTATTATCAATAATATAGTTGATAATTTTGTTATTCTTACTGGAGGATATAAAATCCATGACAAGGATGTTAGTACCATCACAAATAAATAAAATCATGAATATAAACTAAATTATAAGGTACACAATACCATGATTTGTTATCTGACTAGAAATATCAATAGTCAAATATCATCATGTGAAGCTGCAAACAATATATAGAAGAAACTTAAAGAAACACATTTTAGTACTTCTAATGTTATATAGATAGGAAGAGGTATGTTGAGATCTGAATAACATGGCTTTAATTTTCCTTATGGAGAACCTATAAGCAAATTTCGCCCAAGGTTTATATCTATCGTGAATATCTTACAGTCTATGGGAGAAAATAGTTTGGATTATGAGGCTCTTGTGGATAAAATCATAGACATTATGACAAATAAGTGGGAGTCCAAGAGGAAACCAATTGATGTGAAAAGGAAACTCACCTAGATTTCCATAGATGAGCTATTTGGAAGTCTTCTTTAGAATGAGACTATTATGAAGAGAGATGTTGATATTGTTAAAAAGATGAATGGGAATGGAGGAGTTTCTTTTACAACAACTACAAATCATTTGAAAACCAAAACTCATGAGAGAGTTACTAGATCAAAATATAATTAGGATATTATCCAATCTAAATCTAGTGTATGTGAATCTTTAGAAAATGAGTTATCAAATCTTACTCGAAGGATGAACAAGATTGTTGGATAGAAGAACTTTTAATCCAGATATAAGAAAAAAGTATGGAAAGGTAAGAATGATTCAGAAGTGACATGTTATGAATTCAACAGAGCTGGACATATAAGAACTGATTGTCCCATGCCCAAAATAAATGAATGAAATGAAATTCATTCTGATAGAAACATAAATAATTACTACAAAGCTAATGCTAAGAAAGTATTGAAAGCTAATGACACCTAGAGTGCCAGTGGTGGTGACTCTTCAGATGAATCATTGGATTAAATATCTTCCTGATAGAAGAATCTTGGTCTAATACACATATTACTTATTGAAAATCATTTCATAATGGGTAAGGTACACAAAGTTGAATCAATGAACAAAGATTATTTAAATAAAAATTATAGAAATAATAAATATTATGAATCTTCATATGAATAATATTCTTCTAATGAAGAAAATAATTTACCTTCCTATGAAAAAGTTTCTAGGTTTTCCAAACTCCATAAAATTTAGAATTAAAAACTCATGAAAAAGATTAATATGGAAAATTGTAGGAATACTATACTTACTAAGGAAATATCCAATCTTTCTACAAATCTTGATAAGAAAATTTGATGATTTTTAATGTATTTTAAAATATCACAAGGAAGTAAATTCTGAGAAGAATAAAAATTCTAAGGATCTAAAAGCCCAAATAGTATGTCATACAATACAACACCAGTCAGCCACTAGACTGAAAATAATTATTCGAGTACAACAGAAACTGATTGTAAATATATAGGTCTCTACTAATAACTCTGAGACAACCCATGTACCGGATATCCAGACACTTTTATACACCACCAACTTGATCATTTGAACCACTCAAGCATCTCCACTCAATCATGCAACACTATGCCTCAGCCCTATATACCATATAACTTGTGATCAATCTGAAATGTAGACCTACACCCTTCACGTACACACAGGTTCACATGATGGGGTGATAAAATTCTCGGTAGGCCACACCTACAAGAAACTTGTAATTGTGATGCAAGAGTGTATGAAAAAGAAATGTTCTCGGCCTAGATGAGACACAACCAAAAGGTAGATAAAAAACGTTAAACCATAGTCAAACTCAGGGTCTGTATTCTCTATAAACTGGGAAAGTGACCCCATGGATATCTATATCAATATACATAGACATGTATAGCCACATACCAATACATATCTACATAAATTTTAATATTCATTAGTATGTGTATCAAACAACATGAAACCACATAAAATGTAGATCCTTGGGTCCATAAGCATGATTTCCTGGACATCCTGTGAAAAGGCATTGATCTGAAAATAATTCCACTCAAGAAAAGTATTATTTTGTTGATCTCTTGGTATGTAATCCCATCTATATGTACCTACTTCATCCAATGCTGGAATTATATCTGTAATCAAGATACATCACCATATGGGCATTCTCATCCTACACCTAGGTTCAAACATACTCACCTCCAATAATAAACTAGGATACTATATACTGACAGTTAATCCTGCAAAAAGTATATGGTCGGAAAACACGAAGCATAAGCCCTTGAATTCAGTCGAGACTCAAAAACCTCACGCATAGGTAGAGAAAGACAACGCCCTCAGTCATAGCACAACCTCACCCACAGGTATATTAGAACCTCATCCATAGCATAGAAAAACCTCTCCCACATGAATATCATAACCATTATTATAGGCATAAAAACTACTCACCAATATGCATTACAAAATCCTCACCCACAAGAATTAAAAAATACTCCATTTTAGGGATAACTGTCAATTATATTCGATCCCATTATATCATCATTTCAGCATAAAAGATAACACAGGTAAATTAAACTATTACATTGTTACAGAATAAAATGTCGGAATCAAATTCATATAACCAATTGCATCAATTAAGGCTCAATATCTAGATACAGGGAAGCACCTATGGTCATCCCAACAATATAAATATACATATATATATATATAACAGTATATATATAATCTGGATAAATTTCCAACTCCTTGGTAATACTTCTAGGTACAATATATATTGGAAATTTTATGGCTTAGAATACAAATACCAGGAAAGAACGCATCACATCCCAATAAGAAAAGAAGATCCCTAGAAGAATAGTCAAGAATCCCAATAGATAATAAGATGCCTCACGTTAGGCTCAACACCCACTAACCTAGAATCACCTCTGCTGAACATTAGTACATCAGTAATAAACAACTGAAGCATAACTAAGGCTGAGGGTGGCCCAAACACCCAAACTTGCACTATAGTCTTAGCCCCATGGCCTTACTAGTTCAGAATGAGATCTATGGGACACCCGGACACCATCTCAACCATAACACAGCATATAAAGTAGGGTCAGTCAAACCATGGGCACCTACTAGGTCCCTCAAATCAAACACAAAGAGGAACCCAACTCGGGATCCCCCAGTTAGATATGAGTGATGGAATCCTACACCCGATCCTTACCAAAAAGAAAGGTAAGAATCTTATATGGTATCCTCGAATGAAGAATATCATAGGCATCCTACAATATGGATCCTCTCTAAGGAAAATAGGAGATAGAACTTACAAGGGACTCCCAAGGTTATAACATAAGAAAACACATCCCTTAGTAGATCCTTGGAAGCATCCGGTCTCATGACCTCATAGGCCAGAAGGTCAAATATCACAAGGGTAATTACCTCAAAATCATAGGTCAATACAGATAACTCACATCTCATCTTATTTCAAATGTCCCTACTAGGTTGGTCTAATCACCCAACGTATCATGCACGCCATGTGTCACTCTCAAGTGAAAATTGAACATGAAAAATATTGTAAGAACCTATCCATTTAGATAGAAACCCAAAAAAAACCATTTATATGACATCTATATTTCAATAGGGTTCCACCATTGCAATCTATATAAAAAATTCTCATAATGGACTACTCATACGCCCAATTATGACTTTGAGGGAACAAAATAAACCAAGCCTCTATTATTGAAATGAACATGTTGTTTAATATATAATACACCACATCTACTCTTATCCCTCCCCTTGGATGTGTAATTATACATGGCCATAATAAAGTGGGGCCTTCTTGTGTAAAATTACCCGACATGTGCTGTCTAAAAACCAAAAACCCATGTTCTTTTTCACACGTCTGGACACACGGCCCTGTGGCACCACACGACGTGTACTCAGAGTACACAACATGTACACAAGAAAACTTCTTCTTCCAAAATCTCAAGAACACTAGGTATGTTCCCCTAGAACACACGCTGTGCAACTTGGGTTTCCCAATGACAAAACCTTTGGATCATTTGAAACCCCAATTCTCACCCCCAAAACCATAGATATGTACTTGAGAGAACAGAAGAATTCCTAAACTTGATTTAATAACATAAAACAACATGTTTAAAGGGAATATATAAGAAAAAATAAATGGTACTACCTTGAGGAAGAAACCACCAAAGAATCATTTTATTTCACAATCCATGAATGCCATATGTTGAATCAATACATTGAGGGCTTCACGATGCTACCAACCACTCATTCACTCCTCCCTTTCTCTCCCTTTACCTCTTCTCCCATAGGCCACGATGAAGGAGGATCTACACAGGAGGTGTGTGCACGAATTAGGAGGAAATAATAGGTATGAAAAAAAAACAAGAATGAAATGAAAAAGGGGACCATCCCAACCCCGACACCCGACACAATTTTATGCATCACATAGGCTAAACACCAAATTCCAGACTCAATAGAGGATACAAAATATCAATTTGATGTCCCTTTAAAAATTTACTATCAAACAATTCTACGTGAATAAATTAACATTTAATTTTATAATTATAATTATTAATTATTCTACTAAAATTTGAATAGCACATATCTCCTCCAAACTTGTTTTAGGGCGTAAGCACTATATTCCAGGCCCAACGAAGAGGTCAATGAAATTTTTAGAGATCATATTTTAGGGTAAAGGTCATTTGATGGATTTATAAGAATCTAAATAAAAAATCAAATTTCTAATTGAAACTGCATTCCATAAAAACAAAGTTCATTATAGAATGTATAAAGGAAAATGAAAAATGTCCAAGGGGATGATGAAACCATTACCTATACCTATATGAATATGATTAAAATCCCCATGAAATTTATCACTAGTCTTATGAAGACATCAATAGAAAAGATTTATATATTTGTGGTG
The DNA here is from genome assembly GCA_963277665.1 of Viscum album. Classification (NCBI taxonomy): domain Eukaryota; kingdom Viridiplantae; phylum Streptophyta; class Magnoliopsida; order Santalales; family Viscaceae; genus Viscum; species Viscum album. The sequence goes on from OY728154.1 coordinate 25,499,900, forward strand.
GTAAATCATATTACATGAATGCACACTTCATTGTGATTCACGATATTTTATCACTTGATCAACTAAAAAACGTATACATTAGAGAAATTGTGAGGCTTCATGGAACACCACTATCAATTATACGTTATAGATATCAAATATTTACCTCCATGTTTTAGAGGTGCCTCCAAAACTATTTTAATACTGATTTGAACTTCATCATTGCTTAATATACCCAAATTGATTATCTGTGAGAGGACTATCTAGACACTCAAGGACATGTTTGGGGTATGCTTAATTCAAATCGAAGGATGTTTTGATAAACATCATAATTTTTTCATTTTCTCATATAGTAATAGTTTCTACTCAAGAATCCAATGGATCCCTATGAAGCCCTTTCAAGGGATGTGGTTCATCACACCTTCATGCTATGATGATATAGGAGAACACAAACTTCTAGGTCTGAAAATGATCTAGGAAAAATGAGTAATATTTTAAAACCATTCAGTAGGACGTCAATGCTGCTTGGAGTTGATATCATAGTTTTTCTATCAATAATCGACGAAACCAATAGTTTTATGTTGGAGATATGGTATTCCTATGCATATCTAAATGTAAAAAAGTAATGATATTATGAATTAAGGAATATAATAGACCAAGGTAAATCGTCCGCTTTAAGACCCTTGATCACATCAAATTAGTGGAAAAAACTGGAACCCCCACCAAGCATATCTCATGTACATGTTATATTCTATTTTAACATCTTGAGAATGTCCATAGATGATTCCCCACAAGTACTCAATCTATTAGTTGTACCATTTTATTATGATCCCTCATATTAATAGTAGATAGTGAAGATCAGAGACCATAGAGAAAATGTTCTACAATATAAGACATTACACCTAGTCAGAAGTGCTATGGAGAAACAAATAGTTTTATGAAGTGACATGAGAACTAGAGAACGTTTTGAAATAGTGGTACACACATATATTTTTGTGTAGTAAATTATTTTTTAATGAAAAATATATGAAGAGTTAAAAATAAAATTCATATTGTGATTTTAATAAAATTTATTTTTATATATTATGGTTATAGAAAACACATTATCTTATTTTGTTTTATTATATCCATTAGGATTTTGAATACAATTAAACATAATTATATTAGATAATGTATCCACTGAACAATGATTATTTGATTAGTATAAATATAGGGTTTTAACAAATCCAATTAATAGAGTTAAATGATGTTATGCAATCAACTAGTAGGACTGTACCTTATAAATCCCATTTATAGGAGCTTCTATGGAAGATAGAATCATTGGGATTTTATCTTGGCCAAGACCAATATAAGGTAAAATATGTTAAGTAAGAACAAATAATTTTATGATAGAAGTTAATGTTTTACATGATCATGAAACAAACCATGTACGTTGAACCGACCCATGATAGTCTTATTATCATGAACCTTACCCTTCAAGTGTTTTTTTGTGTATTAACGGGATATATATCAATTCTATATAAATAAGTGTGTCTAAAATAATTTCAACATAATAATGGTGATGTCAAATTCTTATTATTCTCACTTTATAAATGATTTTTATTTTCATTAAGTAAAATAGTATGTGTCATTTTGGGTAATATTTAAATACATTTATGGGATTTCTTTGAATTAATCAAGGGATTTTCAAAATAAATATTATTTTAATAATAAATTATTATTATATAATTTTCATCATATATATTTTATAATATACTATTTTATTAAGTCTAATGTAATTTTTATAAGGGTAGGAAAACTTTTATGTTTGAAAGAGACACTATTTTTTAAATAAATGTCAATTGTTTGTTAAAAATTGAAATTTCACATATTTAGAAAATTATTTTGGTAATAAAAATAATATTTTTGGAATTGAAATGTCTAATTTATCAAATTGTTATATTTTTAGTTTTCTGAAACATTCAATTTTTTTGATAATAATCAAATATAGTATAAATATATATTGTAAATAGAGACATCATAATGAACCTAAAGTGATTTAATAAATAATATAATGGGTATACATGGCCTAATATATGTTTCCCATTTAAAATAATTTGATTTTATGTTTATTTTATTAATTTTATTATTCCATTATGTTTCCTCCAAATCTATTAATATATAATAACATTTTAAAATACTTTCTTTGAGAGTATTACCCACTTCCACATAATAATGGGTATTATTTTATTATGTTAGACCCCTTGACTTATAAAATAATTAAAACCACATCCATTTGGGAGAATCCGTGGTAATGAAACCTGGGATTATTCGTATTATTTGGTTATTTTATTATATAGATTCCAAATCCAAGGTTGGATAAATGATATAGAATTCCCAATTCAATTAAAATATAATCCAACCCAATATCCTATTTCTATTCACGAAAAATACTTTTGAACAAGTCCTTAATATTATATTCCCAATCTATAGACCTCCCATGGTTCCCCGAATATCTTAATAATCCCCTTCGATGCATTTGGAGTCACACTCTAAAATGTAATGGATCATCACCTTCTAATTTTTATTCATGATTCATTATTATCATATGTCTTATATTTATAATTAAAAATATTGGTATATTAATTTACATGTCCCTATCATATTCAATTTCATATTTAATTTTTTATAGACCCCTTTCTCTGCCATAAAACCGTTTTATTAATTTTTAACTCGCATTGTTATCATTCCGAATTTTCATCACAATTTTCCATGCCAAAACAAATGTCTACTGAACACCATACTAATTTCCTATCAACCGTATTCCCATTTACACACATATAATAATTTTACATTTTAATTACATGTATGTATTCAACACTACTTGATTGTGGGATAACAAATGATGAATAATGCATCTATATTGTATGATCTACATCGCACACATAATAATGTTAATTAAATGAATGTGATGGGTGAACCCAAAATTATATGGTGCTCCAATGCATTATGAAACATTTAGTCTCATGAGACATCGTTATGGGGTAGGATTTAAACATAATTATCTTATGGGAGTTTTTGCATCATCATGTATTGGTATTTATCCCTGAACAATGTTTATAATTTATTCTATTTAGTTTTTCAACATTTTACATGTTTTATTTATGTTATCATGTTAAATCATGTCACATTTTTCTTATTTATTATTACCACAACTTGTATTCCCCATTTATGTTAATATTGTCTAAAATGTACTATTTTCATCATATGTTTCCATGTTTATTCACATACTAGGCCTTATATCTCACCCAATTCATATGTATGTCCCGTGTTTTTTCAATTAACTTTTATGTACGATGGAATATTATGAACAAGTTAAGTAGGTTCTCTATAAAAATTATATATTACCAGCTTTAATTTTAGTTATATATATAATTAACAAATACACTATACTTCTTGGTCTTAAAGGTTTTATTACATATAAAGTTATGTAATAAATCATTAATTAATGATAAATTAAGAGTATGGTTGATTTAAAGAATAATTGTGATAATATATAAAACGAATTTTTAACTAAATCAGTAAACTGAAGGACGATTTCACTAGAGAATGTCCCTTGGAATGTCATTTTAATATGAACCCCTACTGACTTGTTAGGTCCATGTTGCTTCAAAATTTTATGGATCAATGATATGACATGGGTTATTGTGTCACAATGCTATTAATATACATAATTCTTATAACCGTGCCTACTAAGAATGCCTGAAATTATATAAGATCTATATGTTCGGCCCCATAATCATTTTATATATTTTATTATTTCCCTATGTTAATCCTAATCGTCATATATAGAGGTGATATATTTTTTTAAGACTAACATATATGGTTTTTTATTTATCATGTTTTATGTATATTCAATTTTTAAATTTCCCATTATTTCCATGATCACACAAAATTCATTTATAGTGATCAAATATTTACTATTTTAATAGACATATAATTGAGGGTTTTCATCCTAGATATTATCATCACTCATCCCATTAGTAGTTTAAGATCATGAAATTTAGTCCAATATTGATTTAATTTAAATTTGATCAAATTTTACTTAATAATGATAATATTAATGGTCATATTACATGTACCATATGATCCTATATTTTTTTCATATACAATACACATTATATGGGATTAGTATAGATTTATAAATCTTGAACCGTTTATGGATGTTTCATTGATATATATAGAATGTAATATCAATTTACATAGTTAATGGTCATGTAGCTTCAATCCTCTATAGATATAGTTTAAGATAACATATCATGGGCCGTTTGTTCTATAAAAAATACCAAATAATAAGTTTTTAAATCATTTACGAAGTAAATAATGACTCACTGTTTTGAAATTAAGGATGATGATATGGGGAAGTCTTACCATGGATGATCAAAATAGGCATTGTGGAACTCAGTTCCAATACGATGTTTAATGGGGCCATAGGGACATTTGGGACTTTTAGAAGGGAAGTAAACTTCTAAATGATGGCATAGAAGATGTTATATATGATCAATTGTTGGGTTTCAATTGTAGTCATGTAGAGGCAGCCATGGAAGCTTAATAATTTCATTAATGAGGGACATGGAATGGTTGATGTGGATCCATAATCGTAAGACATGAAGGGGTTTATGGGGAAATAGTTGCGTATAAGGTTTGATGCGCCTAGTATCCTTGCATATTTCAAGAGTTATTAATAATAAAGAAGGTTCTTAACACCCTGTGTCATTTCATATGTCATAAAAGATTATTATTCAATAAGTGTTCTAACATCATACATCATTTACTCATGAAAGAGTACATTTTTTGTTTATTTAATATCAAGGATGTCAAATCCACTCAGTTTATTGGATTGCAGGATATAAATATCACTACCATGTGTTTTTTATTTATGTAATGTGATATAGGTAAACAATGATGGGTATTATCACAAAAAACACTGAGGTATGGAGTTATAATATGATGTTTACTAGGATAATAGGTATTGTAGGTCATTTTTCTTGGAAAATACACATCTAGTTTATGAAGATCAACAATTTGGATAACATTATGAGATTTAATGATATATTATTTTTCATGTAAATTTAATTTCTTTGATTTCTTGTGATACGCACAACCATGAGTCTAATTGAACCATAATTATATATATTGTTACAACCTAGTAGAAGAATTGGAGGGTATAAACATGAATATCTTAATTAATAAACATTTATGGTTTACTTTTTTTCAAAATAAATTATTATTATTTTCAATCAAATAGATATGATAGTAAATATCATATGTATTTAATAGTGAAATTTTTTCTAAAAACATTTTCTATGAGCATAATGTGTTTTTATTATAATAAACTAATTTTCCATTATATTTTAGATACTTTTTTCAAATGTAAATTTTATTTACGTAAAAAAAAGTTTTTACATTTATCTTTATTTTTATAGGGATTAGATATCAAAATATATATATAGTTTCATGCTTAAAAATGTAATTTTCGAAGAAACATATTTAATCTCATTTTGTGAGGATAGTTTAATGTGATATGGTTTCACTCAAAGAAGAAATATATATAATAATTGATTGAATAATTGTAATTATGATGATAAATTTAGGAAAAAAGGAAAATTTTATTAATAGTCAATATGAAAATTAATCGTAGTAATATTCTCACCATGATAATGGTAAAATAGGTAAAATAAGGATAGATTTTTTCAATATGGCATCAAAATTTATGTGACCATATCATTTAATATATTATATGAGTTTAGTTCATACATTTCAATATATTTCATGAATTTATGGCCACATGGTTCCACTTTTCATTTTGTGAATCTTTTATATAAATTTATGAAAAAATGAATATAAAATGCCACTCATTTGGCATTATATATCTAAAATATGTAAATTAGTTTAACAACAGGATATGTTTAGTTATAAAATTTTATTAGAAATTTTAATTACATAAATTTTTCATAGAATTTATTTTGCTAATTCTTGTTTGAATAATTATATAATATCCCTAAGAAATGATGGCGAAGTATTAATTCAAATAATGGAAAACTAATATAATTATCTTCAAATATATTAAAAGGAAAATAATATAATTTAATTATTATATTCAATGAGATCTATAGATATATATTAAATATTAGTGATGTTTTAAAATATTATATTTTAATTCCATATTTGACTTGGTGTCTTCAAATTAAAATTTAATGAAAATCTCCCAAAACTAATATGATGACTTTTTTTAATAATAAATATTTTTAAAAATATTTTATATTTTGAAAAAATTTAATAACATAAAAGAGAATAGAATATGATCGAGTTTATCATCGATGATCATTTTTTGATTAATTTATCCATTTATAGTTACATTTTTAATCCTTTAATAATGAAATATTTTTCATCATGGATAAGGTAAAAATGATTATCAAAAGAGGTTAATCAAAAAAGATAATGTTACTAAGGACACCAAAACTAATATATCATTCATTAAATGATGTTATGTGTATAATATAATCTTTTTATTAAAATAAATTTCCATTTGGAATCATTTATCATGATAATATATTTATTATATTTTCATATTCCATAAAATTACAATTTTCTCATTACCTTTATTATAAAATAATATCTCACATTTTACATATTTAAACCACATTGAGGATTTTAATCCTGAATAGACACTATAAATAAAATTCTCATATTCCATATCAATTTTTATAGTATTTTTATTTCTAAAATGGAACTATTGGGTCCTTAATTAGATATCCAAATGATTTATTTAATGAAGATGTGATTTCTTTAACATATTATATTATATTTTTATTCCCTATTTACCTACTCTATGTATGGGCATATGAGCCATGTATTGTGTATCAAAAACCAAAAAAATAGGTTATTTCCTCTGTTTCAATAATAATTTTGTTTCGATTCAATATTTTAATATATATATATATATATATTAACCTTTCATTTATTGAATCTATTGAGAATTTGAAATAATGTTCATGCAAACATTTGACGTTCAATCATTGTGAATAACATTATTGAGGTTTCTATCACAACTATTTAGGGATGACTCAATATAAAAAGAAATTGAATATATATTATACTATATAAAAAATTAATATTTTGTAGACGATGGAACCGTTATCAATGTATAAGGAGAAAAACTTCCATATTTAAATTCTCATAAAGAATGAAACAAATATAACACCAACAAGAAGCGTTTGATAAGTAATGACTTATATACGGTTGTAAGAATTATAAAAGTGTTTTATATATGATATTATAATTATTATAATAATTTTTATAGTATTTTATAAAATTTATATTCATTATACACAAGGTTATAGAGGTTTGGAAACAAAAGGAACATGTGGTAACATTTAATCATCTCACAATTATTTCTACCAGACATATGTCATATTCAACAGTTATATCCAATGTGTGGTGAATATATATATAACGAATTCCATTTATGATTTTTTTAATAATATAGGGATTTATAAATCTATATAATATTATCTCTTTAATGAGGTTATGATTCAGATATTACCAAAGTAATTACGGTTCTTAATACCAATCTTTTTTATTTAGAAATTCTTGATATGATACATATTTTAATATTTATATTGTTTATATACATCACCATTGACATGATATATCATTATTATAATCATATTAATTATTTCAAAATTTAAATTTGATGTTGTATATTCATGGGTATTATTTTTTAAATTTTTTAGGGGATTTATATTCCATTATCACTATTTATATGGAATATTTATGATTATATTTCAGATAAAAAAATGACATGATCTACTAAATCTAAATAATATCTTGAAATCGTTTCTCATATGGCTATTACAGGATGATAAATAATTTAAATTCATTTTCCAATATTTAATAACTATGTACACAGAGATATGTTTTTAATGAGAATCAAGTTTATTTCTCTATTTATTTGAGAATCTAGTTTCATATAGTATATGTTTTATAAATATGATTTCATGATCAATTTTACTATTCAGTAAATATTTTATAATTTAATCTTTGTCAATTTTGAAAATTTAAAAGTAGTTTCACAAATTATTATGCATGTTGTTTTCTGAATGTTGTACATTAATTTTATTTCACAATTGTTAATTGAATAATTTTATTAAAGTATAGTGCATAAACAAAATTTCAACCCATATGACCACATAATCCTTCTATGGTTTTATTAAATCATTCCTAGATTTATTTCAGATAAATTATTTTCATTAATATTTAGAAAATATGTTTGATTTTAAATACATGATTTAAAATTAATAATGTTATCTTCCTCGAGGCATACATCATGTAATTTTTAAAATACCTTATTCAAATATAAAGAAAATCTTTAATGTTAAATAATTTTAAAACAGGTATACGATCCAAATATACCATCCTTATTCATTTTTTTGTTTAGGATTTGGATAAAAAGTATTTTATGAATCCTATTTCATTAACTTGTGTTATCTTATGTTGAATTCATAATTTTTATGAAATCCTTTTCCATTTCATGGGTTATAATATGTATAAATGTTTATTAAAGAAGTTTTTTTTTCTGCATTATGACATGATGATTTTTCTTGGATCATGTTTTATAAATATTTAATATTTATAATATGTTATTGGTGGGGAAATACATATTCTCTTATAATGTAGTGGTTTAAGAAATATATCTGTTAATATAAACGGGATTAAAATGGAGAGTTACCAATGTTCATTGAGAGACTTATTCCACTATGATAGTCCAAATAGTAAATTGTGACTTTTATAATTGAATAGGGAGTGAACCCAATCCACTGTGATAGTCTTCGAAACATGCATTGAGTAATAGGGGAATAATTTACTATTCCTATATTTGTAACAAAAACATAGGCCTATGCCAATTTTATTTTCCCATTATGTATTTTCTTGGATTGTTTTAGGATTCTTGTCTTATGAACTAACATGTGTTAAACTATAACTCAAAATTATTATCTATGACTTATAGGGTATCGTATTCAAATGTTATGCACTTATTATTATTCACGTATTCTTATGTTATGTTAAATTGATCATTGACATATCCCTTGATCACCTTTACATAGAATCTAAGATCATGAGTTCTTATATTACCTTTCACCATGTTATAAAGAAAGGTATTATCTGTAATATTTTAAAGAAGGGTATAAGTTATGAAGTTGTTTTTCAATATTTTATTGTCTAGTAATGAAATAGTTGTTTATGTTACCATTTTTACAAATATACATGACCTATATGTTTCTGGAATTTATAATTATGTTATGTAATGAATGATCATATAATATAATGTAATATCAATTTATGAAATGTATTGTTCATCATATTTTGTATGAGATCAATGTATAATTACCATTTGAAACTAGTATTAGAAGACATTAGTGAGGACCCTTTGGGTTATCCTATGTATAGGATAATATCTTATGTTTTGTTAAATAATCAAGATTGATTTTTCTAAAACACACACACACACACACACCGATACATATATATATATATATATGGATAATATAGATGGATTCCACTTTTCGATGGAATAATATAAGGGTGATTACCATGAAAATATATTCCCAAGTATATGATGGTATTCATTCTCATCCATAGAGAGTATTATTTTATTGCTTACTATGTTTGAAAATTTGGTTTCTTTATTTGGTCACCCAATAAAATATTATTCATAGTTATGTGGTTTCCGACTATGATTATTAATTCTCAGCCTAATTGTTTGTGTTTTATTCAATGGTTGAAACCTATATGAATAATGTTATTGATGAATGTGATACAAATTATAATTAATTTCCTCACGTAAAACCTAATTATATTGTTGGTAGAATGATACATTTCATTTCATTGCATAAAAGAATTCATGTTATGAATCATACAGAATATGTAAAAGAGAAATGGGGGAAAATGTTCTGTTGAGTACATCATGAAAACACCCACTTCCTATACTTGCTAAATAATTTCAATATTTGTGAATCCCATTAAACAAATGTAAATATAGAATTATTTTTTGGTATAATGGTTCTTAATTAATCTAAAAATAAAAAATAACTCAATAATTCATGTATTTATACAGTACCATGAAATATCATATTTCACTATCCACAAAAAATTCCACTGTTTTAGAAGTATACCAAAATTTCACCCAAAATAGTTTTTGATGTGTATACTTCAAAAACATAATTCATTTTATGAATATAATTTTCTAAATATTATAAATTTTATTTTTAATTAAATTCATCATTTTTTTCGAAAAAATTGTTATTAATATTATATATGATTTGTGAAACATTGAAAAATTAAATAAGGTCTCATAAAATAATATTATCATTATAATAAAACATATTATTATTAGTGGATATATTATTTGAAATTAAATTTACTTTAGGAAATTACATCTATTGTTAAATATAAATAAATATTTACATTTTACAAAAATTCCAACAATCAATTTTACATTTTTTATAATGTTTAATTAAATATACAATGATAAAAATATATCTTATATTTATTTACAATATACATCATTTATATTTATAATTTAATAGGTGTGGTTACTATTATATAGGCTAGATTACTATTCCTAATGTTCATCATTCTAGGCCAATAATCATTTTACTACTCAATCGATATAGGTTTATTAATTTTTATAAATACCACTTCCTTCATTCTTAATTTATGAGATTTATATTTTTATTGTTTTACCTATGGGATACATGTGTTCTATGAAATAATTATATGAATGGAAATTACACTGAAAATGTTTCTAGTCTATACATTATTCTCCCCTTTTTAAAATTTCTCTCTTATAAATTTTATTTTACATAATAAGGTGAAAACATGTGGGGGTAATTCTCCTTAAATGTGTCCTATGGTCCCATATAGTATCTTCATATATATGATTTCTTTATAATCTGAATGTCCTATTACAAACAAGGCTAGGTGTCATATAACCCGACATCTGACCCGGTTGAAGAGATGGCTAGAAGGTCATTCCTAATCCCCATTGGCTAGAAACTGGTGTTGGGAATCCAATATAATCTAAGTGGAAGGATTTTATCCCGATAAACTTGTATGAAATAAATCAACTGAAATAGCAAAAACCAATGATAAATAGAACTAATAATATAAATACACAAACAAATCCAAATACAATATAAAACTGAAGAAAGAAGAAACTAAAACAAAAAAACTAAAACACTCAGAATGAGATCTACATGTGACATAATGGTTACAAAAATGCACTATTTGACCTGCTCCAAGAGAAACTCGAACCATAAACATGAACCTAAAAAATAGATCATGTCCACCGACAGCGAATGGTACAAGTAGTGTGTGAGCTGAAAAGCTCATTAAGAAACAAAAAATTAATCCATACACTTACATTCCAAAAAAATACTTCATAAAAATTACTTTCATATAAATATATAAAAATTTATTTTTATAATTTGAAAAAAAATAGTGACCCCTTTTTCAAAAACATACACACCCCATCATTATTTTTTAAAATTTCTACCACTTAAAAACAAAATCCCAATAAATAAACAAAAAAATTAATATACTAGATTATACTAAAAATAAATAAGCAATACAAGGGAAAATAAAAATACTATGTAAATAAATAATAACTTAAAAATAGTAACCATGGGAATTCCTAAAAATTCATAGAGAGATCCCTGGAAGTACTGGAGTCTGAATCTCCTACCTGTATATGGTTTAGCATCATAATCCATAACCAACTGTATTATCTAAACAAACCTCACCAGTGACACAACCCACCTATCCTCTAAGACATCTTATTGGAAAAAACATGTCTAATCCGGGATGATAATAAACCATCACTCAACCTTCTAAAATACTCTGAGGAACCCCTATGTAATGATACTTGTTTAAAGGAGGATACCCGTATTCAAATGACACACCTTATATGTCGCCATTATACTTTCCTACCTTACTCTCTAACACCACCTATGTGATAACCCACATATGAAAATCATATATAGGGGTTATTATCACATATCACATTAAAACTATTTTCTAATACGGCCAAAATTTCACAATGACTTCCAAATCATTTACCAAGCCCACTGTAAAATTCCAATCAGGTACTCATTTTTCATAATCCTCAATTCATTTCCAAAACAATATAACTACAAACCATGACTTATGCCAATTATATTTCAAATATACTTACAAATATTTCCCAATAATTTCCAAAATGATATAGATATCATTTTCAGATATATAACTCTAAATGGGCCTTCTTGATTTCTATGTCCAAACACTATTACAAAATACATTCCAAACTATGGTTAAATAATTCATCCTTATAAAATATTACAAATGATCCTTTATTCCAAAATACCATTAAGAATTCAGTAAACCATTTTCTCAAACCATGGTTCATGGAGATCACAAATTTAAATTTCCATGTTAATTGTAATTCTCATCCATGGGTGCACCATTTTATCCCGTGGATATGAAAACATCCGATGTCAAAAGTTATATGTTTTCAAAATCTCCCCATGCTCATCATCAAGAAAAACTAAAAGTAAGAATTACACAGGAAGGACACTATTTTATTCACAAAAACAAGAAAATTTACAATTTATCTACATTAACTAACATCCCCAAATGGAAATACCCTCTCATGTAATTAATTTCACTATAAAAATAACCTTTGTAATTTAATCAATACATTAAGTGAATTTATGAATAAGAATACATAGGTAATTAGAAAAAATGGATGTTTAGAAACTTTTAACCACACCAATGAACCAAAAAAATTAATTCCATTACATAATAGGCATGTAAAAAAACATTTAAAAATTATTTTAAGGAACAGAAGAATCAATAGATTGTTCCAGAATGAAAAATAATGGAAACAACTACCTCTATAGAGTTTGGATGAAATTAAACACCCAATGAAGGAAGAACTGAGCCCCATAGATTACCCACACACACTATATCCAAATGAAATCGCCGCACCCCCAATCCTTAACCCCTAGGGTTCAACCAAAGAGGGAAACCCCACAAGGAAAACCATATAAATTGAGGGTGGTTAGAGAGGGAAGGAAAAAATAAACTAAAAAACCAAGTAAATCACTTGAGGAACATACATGGGCCTTCAATGGAAGCAACAGATTAGGGGATAGGGGTTTGGGACAACCACCTAGTTTCCCTAGGTTTGATGAGGTAAGAGAAACCTGATTTTGGGATAAAAATAAAGGTAAAAATTGTTAATTTCAACTTTTTAATGAATGAGAAACCTGCAAGGATTGGTATCATGGTTTAATCAACTATGTGAAGATCGTGCACGAGCCACTTGAAAGGAGCGGTAACTCACACGGGCTTCCTTCACAATTTCCCATGCTGTGCACAAACCATAATGAAAGCCTTTATCTGATTATAGTACGAAACCGCACAGTTTCTGCACTGTTTCCCATACCATGAAAAATATGTTCTCCTTACTACTAGAAACCAAAAAAACGTTTTATAGTTACCTGGGCAGGGACGTAGTGTTTACTCTAACACTAATCAAACCATGTACAAACCAAAACTAATCTGATACATCTAAAATTAAAAAAAATTAACCGGGGATCAAACTGAAACTCTACCAAAAAGATCCATGCCATGAAAATAAAAAATATAATTGATTATACAACGTTAGGGTGGGAGAATTCTCCCACAATAGAAACATTCAGCAACCAACACTTCACTCAGAGAAATGATAACAAAAACCTGAATAAAATCTTAATAAAAACTAAAATATAACATGATCCTCGGGGTGACATTTCACTCCACAAGTCACAGCTTTCCATTACCAAAAGTGAAACCACAACCCAAGAATAATTGGAGAACACAATAGGGTTGTCCTTGCAATAAGAACACTACTAAAACTGTCAAAAAAATCCCGTTAACACAAGGGTACCTAAATTGGAAACCATCTACAAGGAAACCCGAAAAACCAAGATCGGGAACTCCAAACTTGAACTAGAAACCCTCTACCCAATGGTAAATCAGCACTACTAGAACAAATAATATCCTACATGAACAAAAACATCCAACATAATAGAATAAACACGTGAAAATAAAAATAGTGAACCCTAACTCAATCCACTAACATAGATTCACAAAACCACATAAATCTCCAAAAGAGCATGACTAAAACATAAAATGACCCACATATGGGATAAATTCACTCAAAGAAGGAAAAATTACTCAAAGTGACAGTATGAGATAAACATAACAACATTGATCATGAAATAACAGGTTCATCACATGTTTACAGTAAAATGATCTACATCGAACAATAGAAAAATCCAGAAAAAGGGAACATTAAAAATATACACCCCTGTAGGGGAGACAAAAATTGAACCACGGTTCCCCACACACCCAACGATTCTTGACTACACACGAGCATCACTCAGGGTTCAATTTCTAGATCCCATATGAATGAATCATATCATTCCTTGTAGTCAGTCACTGATATCTTCTGATAATGGTTTATTCATTGATAAATGATTCTTACAAAACATCTCAATATGACCTAGACAACCTCAATGTTGTTAGGTCTTTTGAGGATTATGAAAAAAATGGATTTGAGTTCCCAAAATCGTCAGACTGGTGACACACAAATGAATAGTCAAATGAACTATATGCCAAAACCAATAATGAATAATCCATAAGAATGGTATCCTCTAGCATGAACACCTATCCATATGGGGAACATTCATTAGAAATAAGAGAAACATGATTTCCAACATTATTCACTCTAAAAACCAACTTGGTTAAAAACTATTACTCCACCAACTTCTCAAAATGAAGATCCATGAAGGAGAGGACTCATTCTTTCATCGTTGGATGATTACCACTAATGAAAAGAGAGGTATTTAATAGATCTTTCGACACTACCAATGTAGAAAAAGAAACCATCCCCTTCTTGTCACCAACATAGGCCTTCATTTACCACTGTCCTTGCTAAATACACAAGGGCTCTTCCATTTTCCTCATCTTCACCAACTCAAGTATAGTCCATCAAAAAACAGGAAATACACCCATACCATATCATTCCTACTTGTATTTATAGAGGGTAAACAATACACCTTAATCCAAATTTGGACCCTTAAAAACATAGGATATCATGATATCTAATAGCTTCTAGAGTTACCATCAATATAAAGACCCAATGCACTTACTCAAGCTGATCCACTGCCTCAAATGGACCTCAATCACCACAGTAAACATGAAACACTCGATAAGAATAAATAATTTTCCCTAACACATTTGAAACCATGGGGGCCTATCTAGGTGGTATATTCTAGACAACATGAGAAACATGAGTCCACAATCAATATTAACCCAAAACACAATCAAATAGAGAATCTCAAGGAAAACCAAATGAGTCACAATCCAAACATCATAAAAAAAAGAATACAATCCTTTAAAAAAACCAAAATTTTCATTTCAATTTCAAAACCACCTTCTTTAAAGGTTAATAACTGAACCCAAAAACAAATTTTCACAAAATAAATCCTACATTCTAAAATAAAAACCAATTTCTGGAATTATTTTACTCTTTCTAAATCACTCCCAGATAAAAAGTCCACAACCATAATTTCTATCACCCTTCCATGGCATCCTTTGAACCATTCCACATGTGTTTATCTATTTCCATCCACACGTACCAACATGCACTTTCCACACAAACCACACATATTCAAATGATCATAAAGAATAATAACTGTCACACATACCATTTCATCATCAAAACGTGAATTATTACCATTTTTTCAATCCAAAACACATTCCTTTACAACCAACGCTTTCCAATATAAAACCATTTAAAAAATTCATTTCCATTTCCAACACATTTATCCTCTTCAAAATCAATCATTCACCGAACAAGACTGAAAAAAGACACAAATCATGACAAACTACTAGAGTGGGGAACCATTAGACATCCCCAACTTGGAATCCTGATTGGGGACCATTTTCTGAATAAGAAATAACTACTAAGATGACCTTGAACAGTGCATTTAGAATCGACATGGGACACTACTCCATTTTACATCACAACATGAAATCGGATCACCTCCATTTTCATTCCCCAATCCAAAACCATGACAAAATACTCCAATCAAGGACTATACATGGCATTATAGATACAAGAATGAGAAAGTGTTCATGATTCACTTCTTGTACCTCCCCCCTGACTTCCAACAATCATAATATCTAACTACCAGACAACCCAAATATCGAGGTCCTCCTCTAATAAAATTTTGTCATGAACTAGGAAAGGATTCCATCCATCCTAACATCCGACCTCATCGGAGACATGGCCCGAAGGGAGTTCCCAATCCACATGGGCATTAAACTAGTGAGGAGCATCAAATATAATTGAAGGGGAATGAGATCAGCTCAATAAACTAGTATCAAATAAATAAAATGAAGAATCATAAAAACAATGAGTGACACAACTGATCATATGAAGACACAAACTAATATATATACAATATACAACTGAAAAAACATGAAAACAAATCAAAACCAATCCAAATCTCTACCAACGAGTTCTCCATGTGACCACATGGTCACCACCATCCACCAACCAACATGCTTCAATAGAAACATGAACATGATTCCTGAACTGACAAAATGGTTTCTGTCTACCAACATTGAATGATACATGTATGTTGTGACCTCAATATCATAGTATCCAACAACCATAAAATATATACATTTAATTTCCATGAAACATTCCATAAACATTAGTTTGAATTATTTATATAATAAAATAACGTTTATTATTTCATTAAACATACACATATTTCCATTTTTCAAAACCATTCAAACAACATCTTTATTTTCAAAATATTCTACCACTTGAAAACCAAATCCCAATCCAAAAACACAAGAAATTAAATAATAGGTTATGATGAAAATAAATAATCACTACAAGCTAAAAACCAAATACAACATAATGTAAAAACGCGCATACAAATTGTTACCACGGGCATTCCTAAACATCCCTAGAGAAATCCTTGGGTGTACTAAATTCATATTAACCTAAAGGCATTTGGTGGAGCATCATAGTCAATAGCCAATTGGTTGCTCTAAACTAGCCTCACTATTGGTACAACCCACATGTCCTCTAAGACATCAAAGGGGTGCCAACCCATCTAATTGGGGTTGATATGACACCATCACCCAACCAAATAAAAGAAACCCAGGAAACCCATAGTAAATATAATTTTTGAATGTAGGAGGGCCCCGCATGCAAGACTCACCCTACCTACCACAAATTCACTTACCTAACCCAAATACAGACATTGCCTATATTATAACCCACATAGAGAAATCCTATATAGGGGTTCCTGTCACATATCACATTACAAAAGGTTCCAACTAGGTTTTCACATAACATGATCTTCCTACTAGTTTACCATAATAATTGTAAAATTTCTATTGAGTGCTAAATTTTCCAAAAAAAACTCATTTCCAAAACATTATATGTGCCTACTATGCCGTACATATATTCTATTTCAAATATACTTACAAATATTTCCGAACAATTTCCAAAATGATATAAACTCAATTTTAAAATATAAAATTTCAAATGGGCCTTTATAATTTTCAACATCCAAATACTTTTACAAAACCCTTTATAAACAATGGGTAAACCATGCATCCTGATGAAAAGTATGAAATATTCATTTATACTAGCATGCCATTTATAATTCGTGAAACCCTTTGTAAAACCAATTTTTATGGGGATCATTGTTTTAAACATCCATCTTGATTTGAATGCACATTTTTGTGGGCACCCAAGGATATTCCAAACTCTAATGTAACATGTAAAATGATTACAAAATCATTCCATGCTCATCTTCAAGAAACACAATATGTAAAAATTATATATGAATTATACCAATGGTTCAATAAATAACACAACATTCTCCAATTAAAAACATTAACTAGCATTACCAAAGAGAAAACCCATCCCATGTAATCAATTTAACCTTACAAAACCTTTTTCATTTTATGAGACCCTTCAAGTGCATATATACATAAGAATATTTTGGGAATTTCTTCAAAAACCATTTTTATAAATTTCTAAAAAAACAAAAGCACCAAAAAATTAATACAAAAACATCATAGAAATGTGAAACATGTTTAAAATTTATATGATCACACATAAGCATCATTGGATTGTGATGGAAATAAAAATAAAGGAAACACATGCCTTTGGAGAGTGAAGATGCAATGAAACCCCAATATAATGAAGAACGTATCCCCACAAACAATCCACATAACTAATATCCAAAATAAATCACATCACATTGAAACCAAACCTCTAGTGTTCATCCAAGAAGAAATACCAACAAGTGAAACCAAATAAATTTAGAGAGAGGGGAGTGGGAATGAAAATATTGACTAACAAAAAAGGAACACACCATAGGAACCTTCAATGGCCTTCAATGGGGGATGTATATCAAGTTATACGTGATTGGGAGGGCCCCCTGGTGTGCCTATGTCAGATGTGGTCGGAAAAACTCGGTTTTGTGACAAAACATGGTGCAAAAGTGGTAAATTTTACTTTTTAATGACTGGGAAAATCTCATGTTGGCTCCATGGTTTACCAACCATGCTCTAACCATGTGAGAGCCAATAGAATGGATGGGTAACCTGCACTATTTGGTTACACGGTTTCCCGAACTATGCACCAACTATATTGAACATTAATGCCCGGTTATAGATCCAAATTGTATAGTTTTCACATGGTTACCCAAACATTACATAGCATGTAAACTGTACTATTAGACCCCCAACACAATCCACACTGTTAGATGGGAAGGGCCACACAGTTTACCTTAACTAGACCCAAACTATACAGAGGATAAAAATCAACCTAGACTTATTAAATTAGGAAAAAATTAATTGGGGATCATCTTGAACCTCTATTAAAAATATCCAAGATCAAGAAAAGAATAAAATAAAGGATTATCCAAGGTCAGGGTGTAAAAATTCTCTGCACGACAAGCACTCTCTTCCCATAGAAATTATACCTATCAAAAGATAACCAAAACATGAATCAATTACTAATAAAAATTAAATGAAATAATGAACCTTGCAGTGACCATTCACTCTATAAGTCACACCCGACCATTTCAAAAAAGTAACCACATATCATGAATTAGGGGAGAGAAGGACATCGTTCTCTCCACCACAAGAACTGAAGTTACAAAATCAAAATATATACTCCCTAACAAAATAATTACTAAACTGGAAACCCTCTAAAATTCAACCCAGCAAACTGAGACTGAGAACTACCAACCCAAACTAGGAACTGTATGCACAAAGGTAAATCAACCTTGTAATACCTATGAATTTTCCACACCAACCAAAATGCACAAAAAAAGTGGATAAAACCAGGAAGAGAACAAAAGGAAACCTGAACTCAAACCACCAACATCGATTCCCACAAGTAAATAAATCATCAAAAGGACATAAATAATACTGAAACCAACCCACATAACGGAAAATTGAAATTAATAATGAACAAATGGACCAAAGAGCCACTTTTAGATAATCATAACCACTTAGACCACAAATGATTAAGTTCATCAATCATTTTAAATGAAATAATGAACTTTAAATTATATAAAAAACTAGAACATGGGAACTTTTAAGATATCCAACCTAATAAAATAGATAAAATCTAACCAAAGGTTCCCCGTATCCCCAGTTATTCATGACTACACATGAACTACACTCTTTGTCCTATGGATAGAGCCCTAATGACTAATTAATATTCTTACTCACAGTTAGGCACTAACATCCTCTAATAAAGTCATATTCTATTAGATACGCTTCTAAAAAAACTTCTCCAGATGACCCCGATAGCCACAATAGTGATATTTCATTTGATTATTTCAAAAAAGATGACTTTGAATGCCCTAACTAGAAATAATGTTGGTAGAAAAATGAATGGTCTAACGATATGGAAGTCAGAACCCACAAAAAAGACTCTAAAAGTATTGGTTCCTCCTGCATGCACTCCTCACATGATGGGGAACCTTCACGAGCTACCAAAGACACCTGATTTCCAATTACCTGTGGTCCATAAACCATATTTCTAAATTACGGTTTATCCACCATCTTATCAAGACAAATATCCATGGAGGAAAGGACTCACTCCTTGACCATTGGATGAAGACGCTATATTAAAAGTTAGGTCTTCAATTGATCCTATGATAATACATCCATAGAAAATGAAACCATCTCCTTAAAGTTGTAAACATAGGCCCTCACCGACCGATAGCCATACTGAATACTCATTAGCTGTTATATTTTCCATGTCTTAAAATCCTCAAGTATACACCATCAGACAATGAATAACTTACACACAACCCACGTCTTCCCAACATGCATCGATGGTGTGGAAAAAAACACATATTAATCCAAATTTGGACCATCATCAAAACCCATGATAGAACAAAATATTATAGCTTCAGGAGTTCCCCATACTACCAAGATGTGCACAACTTCCTCAAGCCACTCCACTACCTCTAATGGAGTTCAATCACCATAGTAAATATGAAACACCTAATAATAGTCATGAATTGGGAATGAATCATTAGAATCCATTGGGACATTTTAGTGTGGAATATTCAAAAAACCTGAGATATAAAATACCAAAATCAATACTAACCCAAAACACAATTAGAAAGAGAATCTAAATGTAAAATAACAAGATCACAATCCTAAAATCTTAAAAAACTGAAACTCTTTATTTTAAAAAAAATCCTTTCAATTTCAAAATTATGTTCTTCCAAGGAAACAATCCGGACACAAAAATCAATTTTCCAAAAACAAATCCCACCTTCTAAAACAAAAATCAATTTTAAAAATCATTTCCCTCTTTTGATATCATTCTAGGGACATAAGACCACACCATTAATTTCCATCACCCACCCAACGAATCCTTTGAACTTTTGCATATATTTTCATCTATTTCCATCCACACATACCAACATGCACTTTCCACACATACCCACACATATGAAAATAATCATAAGGAATTCAAGGGTAACACATACCATTTCATCATCAAAATCTAAATGCATACTATCTTTTCAATCTAAAACACATTCATTTAAAACTAATAATTTCAATCAAAACCCATTTAAAAGAAATAATTTCCATTTCAAAAATCATTTTCATCTTCAAAATTATAATTGAACCAACCAAGACTGAAACTAGTCACAACTCCGGCCAATCCAATATAATTCATAACTAGTAGTCATGCCTAACTCGATGACCTGGTAGTGGGAAATTACCCAAGTAAGAAATAACAACTACTGAGAACTTGAACCATTCACTTGGACTCCACAAGGGTCACTACTACATGTGAGATCCCACATTGAAACCACTTTTCCTACCTTATCATTACTAAATCAAACATCAATACAAAAGTATCAAATAATGGACTATCCATTGAAACTAGTGTATCAGAAGGAGAAAGCATCTGCGAGGCTCTTCTAGTACCTACCTCATGAGTTCTGAGAGTCACAAAATCGATCTACCAGACACCCCAAATATCAAGGGATATCTATGATACTATTTTTTCACAAAGTAGGATGGTATTTCATCCAAACCGACATCTGGCCTAGTTCGTGACCTGGATGATAGAGTGTTCCCAATCCCCGCGACCTTGAAACTACATTTGTGAATCATGTATAATTCAAAGGGAATGATTTTATCCCAATAATCCAAGATCAATTTAAAAAACTGATCAAGAGAAAAACCAATAAGATACACAAATAATCATATAAATACAAAAATTTATCCAGATACAAGATACAATTGAACAAAGATTAAACTCAAACAAAAATACAAAACAACTACCAACTAGATCCACACGTGACCACATTGACACCACCATCCACCAACCAACTTTCTACAAGGGAAACATGGACTAAAAAAATAAACCAGCAAAATATATATAGTCAACTGACACTAAAAGGTACAATTGGGGGTGATATCAATATCTTAGTATGAAACCCCCCAGAATCTATAAATTTCCATTATCATAAATTTTCTATTAATAGTAGTTTGAAAAATATATATGAAAATATATTTTCTCATTTGAATAAAAAACGTTTCTATGCCTTTTTCAAAACCATACACACCACATATATATTTTCAAAACATTATACCACTTTAAAAACAAATCCCAATATAAAAACCCATGAAATGACATACCAGGATATGATAAAAATAAGAATCAAGTACAAGTTGAAAACCCAATGCAATGTAAACTCAATAAGAACATAAAAATATTAACCATTGGAATTATTAAAACCCCTTATAGTGACACCTAGAAGAACTTTGTTCAACATCTCAATCTGACATATGGAATAAATTTATAGTCATTAACCAATTGGCTCCTCTAAACAAGCCTCACCAGTGACACAACACACCTGGTCTCTATGATATCAAAGGGGTAACAAACCGTCTGATCATGTTTTATAAGAAACCATCACTCTACCATATCAATGAAACCCAAGAAACCCATGTTAAATATTCTTGGTGATAAGATGAGTCACTCACATGCATGACACACCTTTCCGTCCACCGACACCCCTTCCATCCCCAAACCCCGACACCACCTATGTACTAAACCACATAGTGAAATAATCCTTAGGGGTTCCAGTCACATATCAGTTTAAAAATGGTTCCAATTGGAACATAATATCAAATTAACTTCCAAATAATTTACCAAAACCATTGTAAAATTTCAATTGGGTACTCATGTATCCAGAACTAGAATTCATTCCCAAAACATTATATGTTCCAGTTTGGACTTACATTGAGTCCATTTAAAATACACTTACAAAATCTTCCATACCATTTCCAATATAAAATAAACTATATTTTCAAATATATAATTCCAAACAGGAATTTAAAATTTTCCAAGTCCAAATATTGTTACAAAACCCTTTCTAAACATTTCATAAAGAATGAATCCATATGAAATGAACCAAAAATGAATTTATAATTGAATAATATTTGGAATAAAAGAAACCATTTGTGAAACCTAGGTTCTAGGTAAAATTATTTTAATGTTCAATATTCATTTTCATTCCCATCCATTTTTACACCATCTGTAACCATGGATAGGACAACATCCAATGGAACTTGTCAACTATTTACAAAATCACCACTAGATCATATTAATGAAACACTACATGTAAGAATTACAAATAAAGGCCAAAAATGATTCCAAAAACAATGTAAAATTAACCATTTAAAACCATTACCTAAAATTACCAAAGTGAATCAATATTTCAAGTAATAAATTTCATAATAAAAAGTAGTTTTGATGTTTTATAAAAAACTAATAGTGAATATATACATAATAATATATTTTGAATTAATTCATTTTTTTTTTACAAATTTCTAACAACACCAAATCACAATTACAAATTATACCAACGCATCATAGGCATGAGAAGCACATTTAAAAATTATTTGATAAAACACAAGATTCAATGGATTGTTACAGAAATAAAAATAATGGAAACACATATATAAATAGAGTGCGGCTGTAATGAAACTCCAAAAGATAGAAGAACCAAACCTAGTGGATGATTCAAAATCCTAGATCTAAATGAAAGCACACCACTCCCAAACCCAAACCCCTAGGAATCTTCCAAGAGGGAAACACCATAAGGAATACCCAATAAATTGGGAGAGAAGGGAGAGGTAAGAGAAATGTTGAATAATACCCAAAGGAACTGACCATAGGAACCTTAAAAGGCCTTCAATGCAGAAAGGTGATCAAAGGAGGAGGGTTTGGGGGACCCCTAGTGTGCCTAGTTCGGATGAGGTTATAGAAAACTCATTTTAAATTGAAAAATAGAGGGAAATAGATGTAATTTATACATTATAATGATTGGGGAAGCTTATATTGTTTGGTCACGTGGTTTACCAAGACGTGCGCCAACCATATAATAGATATTAGAAAGCAAGGTTACCCCCACAAATGATGGTTTCACGATTTCTGGAACCATGTGGATACCATGTTGAAAGATTCTATTGGGTTACAAAACTAGACCACATAGTGGACGAACAGTTTACCAAACCATGTGCAACCCACACACCTTACTACTGGACACCCAAAACAAGATGCATAGATACCCGTGTAGGGTGACATAGTTTAACATACATTTTCTCAAAATGTGTATAGGTGAAAACTCAACAGAGACATCTAAAATTAAAAAAAAAAATTGGAGCCCAACCCAAACCTCAACAAAAAATATAAATATTAATAAATGAATAAAGTAATGGAGTACCTAGGGTTTTAGTGTGATGAGGACAATACTTATACTAATCCAAGGATCTCAATGGGGAAAATGTACCTTGGGGTATTCTTCCCTTTTTTATCCAAACTTCTTAACACTCATTAATAGATATATTTAAGGAAATATTTTCCTCCATTGTAAAACTCTATATCCATTTGATGGTTTTTAGAATTGCACATATTCTCACTTTGAGAGTATTTCATGTGCTTTTGGATGTCATGAATTGTCTCGATAATCTCTCATAGAAGATTAGGTACATTTAGCATTTTTCCCAACATAATCCCAACAGATCAGTGTTCTATAACAATTTCCATACAATGCATCATATAAACCCATATTAATACTCGAGTTGAAGTTGTTGGTGTGTGAGTACTCAACCAATGGAAGATGATGATCCCATCAAGAATTGAAATCCATAGAGAACGATCCTAGAATGTTCTCGAGTGTCAGTGTAATAATTTCATATTAACCCTTATTTTAAGGGTGATAATTCATGCAGAAATTAAATTCATTACTGAAATCATATTGAATACTTTCCCATAATTTAGATGTGAACATTGGATCACTATTAGATATTTCAGAATGTGTTACCCCGTATTTCTATAACATGTTTTTCACATATATCATAAATTTTTTTCGATTGATAAATATTATCGTATATCGATAAAGATAGAAATCGTGGTGATTCCATCCAACACAACCCATATCGGATAATTTTTTTTTGATTGTTATTCGGAGACCAATGAAAATGTACATAGTGATATTCTCAAATTTCCACATGGGAATAAGAAATGTTAAATCCCATTGTATTTTTCTCATTCTAATTTATCATTATAACATACCAAGAATCCAGATATATACTCTACAACCTCATTATACATTTTATCCCACAAGATGTTTTCCCTTAGATCATTGTACATCTTGGAACATACATTATGGATAGAGAAAGGTAAGTTATGAAAATTATCCAATACCATGATATTTATCTTAGGTGATGAAGGCACAAACTACCTCATTACAATCAAAGTCACATCACCATCATTGATGTATATTTCATGTTTCCTTCCATCCAATACTACATCCATATTCTTTTGTAACTCTTGACAATCCCATATAGCCAATTTAATTTTCTCTTGATTATGTTACTGGGAAGAAATTTATGCATGGTAAGATGTATTCTTTAATATTTCAATTTCCATGGACTTTCCATTCCTATCAGTTAATATGGGGTTCTTTTCAGCCCATGTCATAGATAGAGTTGTAGGTTATTTTCATCTAAAAGCATCAACTATATTTTTTATCTTTCCCTGATGGAAATTAATTGAGAAATAATAATCCTTTATTAATTATAATCATATTCTTATATGCATGTTGAGATCATTATGTGTTAATATAAACATTATACTCTTATTTGTGGTATATATGTTACACTTATCACCATTTTGGTAGTGAAAAAAGGTTTTCTCGGAAAAACACATATGATTTCTCCAAATCATGTGGCGGGTATATCTTCTCATGGAGCTTCAACATCTTTGATATATAGGTTATCAAATTATCATTCATAATGTGTAAAAAACCATGTATTTTGGTGGAGCATCACTATATGTCACATACCATTCCCAACTCGTGGGTATTGTTAGTATAGTTGTAGTGATTGGGATATACTTTAACTCCGTGATGTTATCATCACATTCATCCATCTAGAAATACTTTAAACCATTCAATTTTAGACATTTATTAGGATACAAAATCATGATATTTTTTCCACAAAATGTATATAGTACCATGGTAACCATATAAATTTTTTTATTTTCATGACACAAGTTGTTCTGGAAAATTTATCAATTTCCTTTAATTTTGAAGGGTCCACAAAAATTCCTTCACTTATATTAATGTGTCCCCAGAATGAGACTTGCTGCATCTAAATGTCACAATTTTCTGGAATTGGAAAAAATTATCAATCCTTAATGTCACCATCACAATCCATATAAGTTCTTTATATTCCTCCATTCTCCTAGAGTATATGATTATATCGTCAATAGATACAACCGAAATTTGTTTAAGGTTGTGTCTAAAGACTCTATTCATCAAGCATATCAAGATTTCCCAGGAATTATTATGTGTTCAGGGTATCACTACAAGCCCATAGTACCCCTTCTTATTTTACAGAATGAAATATTATGGATATATTTTTTATTCACATTTAGTTGATGACACCCAAAATGAAGATCCACCATTGATAATTATTGAGCTCATCACTATTGATCAAAAAATCCCTCAATCCTTGGAATATGATACTTTTTTAGTATGGTGAACATAATAATATCCCATTAATAGAAACACAAAACCATTTATCCATTATTTTTCTTCAAAAGGATAATTGGTACACATCAATTTATTTCACTAGGTTGCATTAACCATTTTTCTTAATTATCCTATAACCAGTTCTTTGAATCCTCTAATGGATTGATTCTATAAAGTAGTAAAATTTGGTGACATGATTGGATTTAGGAATATGATTTATTGGGATATCTACCTCATGATATAGGTGAAATATAGGAAAATATTTTAGAAATACATCATTTAATTCCCTCACAATGTGAATTTTTTATAGGTTGATTGTTTCCCTTGACTCTACAATTTGAGAATGATATGCTTCTTGACAAGGAATCAAAACCCACACCATAAAGGGGTTATTATAAATGAAATTCATGATCTTCCATTAATTTTAATAAATCATGGTATGGTAGTTAATATGAGAATATATTTCGATTTCCCAATTGTTTATGTGTTCTATGTATAATGAGATCTCATCCATGAAATGTACTAAGTTAAATTCAACCAAGGGATATGTCATGAGATTCGTTGGAAGAATCATACCACATATTCCAATAGTATAAGAGTCCAAAACATGGGGTACATTTATTGGATAAATGAGTGTTTATCTATATATGTAATTAAAATTATTAGGGCTTCAATTTAATACTTCTTGGGAATATGAAAAATAAAAATGAATTCATAGAACAAGATTCAGATAATAATTTTTCCATTCTTGAGTTAATATGATGTGTACCTTGTATGAATTCATTTCCTTGATCCTATTTAGTATTTGTGATGTAATAATACTTCAATTTCCCTTTTTTTATTTGGTGGCTATTGAAGATGACTTCATTCATGGAGTTTATGTTTAGTGAACTGGAATTCATTGTTCCCTTTCTCCTAATAGTTTAAAATCTGATCTATGTGTTGTGATATACATTCCTCCATAATGTTGTCTATATTAATCATGTATTATATAAATTAATGATTTTTACAAAGTATTTACTATACATAATTAATTCTTTTATCCGTATTAGGAAATTCCCACAATGCTTCTTCCATCAACATTGAGAGGTGGGTTGTTACAACCTAATTTATCGTTTTTCATTTGATATACTAACTTTAAAATCCATTATTATTTTATTTTATCCATAACCAAATAGACATTATTCAAACAATGTTTTCACTTTGAGATAACATTGAACCACTTCATCAAAACATTTAATTTCCCCGAGAGTGGAAGCCTTTTTAAGGTGAGGTTTTAAACCAATAACTAATTTATATTTGTTTCTACAGTTATTGATAAAAACCCATAAGTCTACCATGAAATCCGTGGGAGGTTTTTTCCATAATATGATATAGATTATAAATCATTATTATTCATCTCTATGAACACTCTCTCCTTCAATTCCTAAGTGATAGACGTAAATACGTATTAAGAAGTATTTTCATAAAGACAACTAATTCCATCTCTTATATTTCATCCTTCAACTTTTTGTTAGTAATAAAATCCACACATTTACCATCCTCTCCATATATATAATAAATGGATGTAGTCACCTTATCCTTCTTAGAATAGTGGTGTATATAAAATATTATCTCTATTGAGTTATTCAACTATTCCGCAACAAGTGGACTAGAAGGACAACTAAATATTTGTGTCTATTGATGTATAAAATATTCAACAGACATTTTCCCCTTTTATGTAAAGATGGATGTTTCACATTATTGAGTTTATTTTTTACATCATAGTATTTGTGGTTAATCATCAACATGAAATTTTTATCTTTATATCCCAAGGAATTTGTGATGTTATTTAGGAAAACATTGCATTTTCTATCACATGAGTTTTGCCCTGGATTCTCCTCATTCACATCAGTTTCTAAAATATAAACCGGTTGATCAAAATGAAATCAACAATGTATGAATTATTTCACTATTTAAAAAATTAAAAATAAAGAAATATCTTATGGGATACCTATGATATTTATTTTTCTATAAAATGATTCAAATATATAGGCTTCTATAAAGGGGTGTTCCTATCATTCTCTAATCCTAAATCCTAAATTGGTTAAATTATACTTTGATACTCACTGTTGAGACACTACCTTTTTAATATAACTATTAAATCACTTCAAATATGAATTTCATAATATCATTACAAAATTAGGATCAAATGTTTTGTTGTCTTTAGAAAATTAGAAACATAAATAAATTTTAGAATAATATAACATAAAAATTTACTTAAATCTATTTATTTCTACAATTAATGCTCACTTTCTTCCTAGTACTCATAGTCACATGACGATATACATCAACTAGATTGCATGAGATAAATTCCAAAAAAGAGGATGAATAATGGACATTAATCAATAAATCAAGAGTGTTTATAAAAATTATCATCATCACATAATCATTGTATCATCATTATCATAATGAGGGAAAAATTGGATAATTCCATCGAATATCGAAATACATAAAAATAAAACATCATGTATTAGTGGTAAAATACCAATGATAATGGGTATTCGAGAAAAGTTAAAATCATAAAATCATCATTGTGAACAAATATGAAATAATGATCTTTAATAATACACATAATCTCATGAGATACATCACATTACCGAATTATTTAGGGAGATATATAATTTCATCAACCCCTTATCAAATCATAACATTTACATAATCATTCATGTCACCTAGGATGTACAACAATCATAGTAATAAAATAACCCATGTAAAGTAATGGATTTCATGATAACCTCAAAAATCATATGTTCATTAATAAAATGTAAGATTCCCATATAATAAAGGGCAAAATATATTTGGTACAAGAATCATCAGACTTGAATGAAGAAGAAACAATCTCTAGAGTAGTCAAGATGTGAATTTGAAAAAAGAGTGCTTTTTGAAAATAATAATATTTTTTATCAAGTAACATGGGAAACATGTATATGATTGAAATGAAGTTGTAAGGAAACAGAAATTATATTTAAGGAACATTAATAGAATATCCACTCTATTATTGGGTATGAAATTAGTATATCCTGAAGAAATGGATTGGGGTTCGAGAATTTACATACCGTTTGTCTGGTTGCATTCTGAAAATGTGATTAGTGTCCTGAATAATCATGTAATATTAAATAATTTATAAATCAGAAAAGTAGTATACATTTATTTCATTTATTATAATTGTATTTACTATATTGATGGTTATTTTGAAATTTTATTTATTTGTTCTCATTCAGGGAGAGTACAATTCATGGTTTATGGTCGATTCCATTGAGTATAAGTATGTGAGTTCTTATAAAAAGGGAAAAACTTCTATAGACGTGAAATTATTTTATATTATTTAAATGAAATGATGTTAAATTTTATAGTATATTATTTTATTATATGTTATGATAATGATTCATTTGATAATGAATTGAAGAAAATGTTTCAATTTTTTAGGTGTTTTACACCCATCACAAAGTTCTCTAATTTTATTCAATATTATTCTAATATATTGGATACAACGAATTTTAAAAAAATATAATATTTTTATTAAAATATCATTTAACCATAATATATTTTTACCATCCTTGAAAAATGTTAATGAAAAATGAAAACCCATACTCCATTAAGGTGGTGAATCGACACATCATGAATGATGCTTTCATTATTTCGAATAAAAGTGGTGGAAAAGAGACATGATGATGGATATTACATTAAAATAATGATAGTATCGTATATATTTGATACTGGTGTTATCATGAAATTTTGGATGGGGGAGGTAAAGAGATGATATGAAATGAAAATAAATTAAAATATAGGTATTGTGTATTTTACCTCTAGAATATTTTCTCCTTGGGAACCTCCTTAAATAACATTGGAATGAATTTTGTTGAGAAGGGATGTCCTTATAATTGTGGAAGAAGATTTGGGGGGGTATTGTGAAAACATTAGGCAATATACAAGTCTTTTATTGTTTTAGGATAATGAGTGGTGAGGGGTTATATTTATAGGGTAGGAGAGGGGTGTTTTTTTGATTATTTTGTAAATTAAATTATTACTTAGGATAATGAAGTTCAATTTTGATGATTCCCATGATAAATATAGTAAAAATTCAATTATAATTCTATATAATGTTTCGTACATTTTTCATACAAATATAATGACAAAAAAATTCATCTATTTAGCGTATATCATTAATTATGATATTTCACTATGCACTAAGAACTAAACTATTTTAGAAAAATCCCAAAAATTCACCCATAAAAACTTTTAATGTGTAGATCTATGAAATGGGAACCATTTTGAGAAAATATATTTTTTATATATGTTACAATTTATCTTTAATTAAATTCATCAATAATTAAAAAAGCACACTTTTAAAATTATAATGGATTTTATGACACATTGAAAATTTATTTAAACCCTCATAAAATTATATAATAAATATAATAAAACAATATATTAATTTATGAGTATATTTTATGAAAATAACTTTTATTTTAAATCTTTATAGTAGTTATATAATTTCAAATTAACATTTACATTTTAAAAAAATTCCAAAAATTAAATAATCATTTTTAAAACATTAATTTATATATACCACTATATAAATATTTAATAATTATATTTATAAGTTAAATTAATTTTATAAATACATTCACATTTTATGTTACTATTCTATTGGATAGATTACAACTACCACTTCTCATTTTACTATTCGAACTGTCATGTTACTGTTACATTGGGATAATTTCCTTAATTTATATAAGTACCACTTATTTAATTCATACATTAAGTGAATAATGTTTTTATTGAGTTAAATATGTGATTAATGTAATTTATGAAATAATTAAAAGGATAAAAATTCCATTCAAAAATATATGGGTCATTACATTTTAGTTCAGAATACATCTCATTGATTATATATGAAAACAATGATGGAATCTAATTTAAAATGAAAAAAATATAGGGGAGAAGAATTTGATATCTCTTTCATAATTTAACTGTTGAATTAGAAAAGGTAAAATTTTTCTTAAGGGTACTGGTAAATTTGATTATGTGTGGACATGATGGTCCTGAGGAAATGAAATTACATTTTAGTGGGAAAAACATATTCAATGGTGTGGGGAAATCACCACAGAACACACCACACATACTCATGTTTTTCAAAAACAATATGTATCAGTGTTATGTTATCGAGTTCTGAAATATAATGGACAATGATAATGATTGAAATAAAAATACTCTTAATCCTAGAAACAAATTTCAATCTCATGTGATCACTATTATCAATGTGGAGTATGATAATGAAGCATAAAAGGTACACCCAACATCAACTATATATCTTTTATTAATTATTTGATTAAAAATTTACCCATAAATTATATTCGAATAATTTTATAATGTCATCATAGTAAAAATTCAATTATTAGGTTTTGAATTAGTAATAAAAACCTATAATGTTATGATTATCATTTTAGAAATCTTTGAATTTTCTCTGATTTGATTCTATGGGACTATTAATCATATAAATCATGTGAATGGAAATCATTTTTAATTTTATTTCATTTGGGAAATTAATTTTAATTATTTTTATTAATATAACATATGGTTCTTACGATGGTAAGTCACATTTTTTATTCTAATATAATTTATGATTATTTATTGTCGTAGTGTCGAATATGAACTTGAAATGGAAACTTCATCCATTTAATGGGTCATTATTCATATACAAAAGTGGTTTTCATCTCAAAATAAAGTGGGGAAACACCAAATAAATGGATATATAATTTTTTGAAAGTTTGTTTATGTATTTGTTTATGTTTTTAATTTTCTTCCACTAAATACAAAATTTTAGTTCTTAATAAAACTCATTTCTAGTTCTACATATAATTCATGGACATTATATATAATAGTCAAGATTTAGATGCATGAGGTGATGAAAATAGTCCAATAAATTCATGGAAAATGGATTTACTTTGCAAAAAGATCCACTTTCAGGTTCACCTATTATTTTTTAAGATGAATAATTGATCATTGTATATCTATATTGATTATTGGGAATATAACAAGAATCAAATAATGAATAAGTATCCCCTACCCCATTTTGATAACATTCATAGTCAAATTCATGAATCTTAATACATTTCAATGATTTATCTTCACTGTAGACATCATCAAAACAGTTTTGTGAATAAGGATATTCTAAATACCTAATTCCATTCGAGGTATGAATATTATGAAATTATGGTGATATTTTTCCAGCTAACTACACCTCCTAAATCTTTATAGATTTAATGATTAATGTTTTTAGATATTAAATTGGGTAGTTTTTTGAATTATTTATAAATCATGTTCAAATATATTCATATGTTAAGGATGAACATGATGACCACTTGAAGATTTAATAGAAGACCATAAAAATTAAAATTTTTATGAAATGTTTACAAATTGAAAATTTTGGCTACATAAAATTGTAGTATTGTCTAATATAATATCATATGAGGGTATATCTATGAATCCATCCAAGTATGAAGTTATTGAATGATGATAAAGAGAAATGATTATGATGATGTTCTATATATTTATTGGTTTGGATGGATATTATTGATGCATAGTAGATATTTTGTTCAGGATATCTAATCAAGTCACCAATTTAACTCCAAAGGGTGGGACATCCCGTTGGGAAAATGAATGTGAAATATATTTCACAGAAATAAATAAAATTATAGTTATAAAACCTATTCCTACATTCCTTAATAGTCTAGAATGGGGTTTGATCTATAGTGGGGTATCGTAAGAGGTACTATAATGACATTTCATGAAAAAATAGTTATAAATTATAGATCATGGAAATTGATGGTTTCATAGGAAAATTACCCAGCTAATGATTTTGAATTATATATAATAATTTTGGAATTAATGATTTTGATTCATTATGATTATAGATAAAGATGTCATACATATACTAGAAATAACATTTTTAAGTATACATTTACTAAAAAAGTTGAATATTCACCAGGTATGATTGTTGGAGTGGATTAACTATTTTTGATTATCAATAAAATTCCATCATAGGAAAGAGAACATGATATAAAATGATATTAAAAATGATATTTTTTTATTTTCTTGGATGACGATAAAATATTATTCAATATTTATGGATTTTTATGGGATGGAAATATACATTTTTAATAAAAGGATAAATATATTCCTTATCAACTCACTATTTAGATATCTATCCTTGTGATAATTAAACCGGAATATATGAAAGATATAGAAATAAATTAAATGGTCATAATTGTTCCTCAATTCAATAATGATAATTATGGAATTATATGGATTTGGAATCCAGTATGAGTTCCTCCAATCCAAAAATTAAATAATTATTTTTTGGATGATGTCAATGGTGTTTCATTTTCTATTCAACATGGTTGTACAATGATGTATAGAGATTTCAAATAATATTCCTAGTTAGACATCATGAAGAGGGATATTGAAGAGTATGTATAGAAAATCATGGTATGTCAGTATGTATTTGTTAGGAGACAAATATTTAAGGGGTTGTTACATATTTTATCCATACATGAATAGAAATGAAAAAACATCACAATTTATTTTCTCATTGGGTTCCCTAAAAATACTTATCAGTATAATGTCATTTTTATTATAGTCAATATTCAAACTATATTTGAATACTTCATTGATATGAGATAATATTTATCTATTGAATAGATTTCCAAATAAACATTAATAAAATTGATTGTTTTCAACTAGTACCACATTCTTTTGTATCTTGTTAGTTTCCAAGGATTACTTAAATGGTCTAAGAATTATTTAAAAGGATATAAATATATAGTAATGTTTTAGATCAATATACCATACTCTTATTTATGGTTATTATGAGAGAACCGTCTAAAACCTAGACGATATGCAATGATATTTTTAAAGGCTTTCAATAGTTGTTGGGATCAACCCCATTGACTATTTGAGCATTTTAACCATAGTGGAATTCATATGTAAATTCAAATTGATATTTGTAAAGACCACTATATAATAAATTCTATAACTACAATGTGATACGATGATGTGGGAGGAATATTTCTATTCATAATTTACATAAAAATGGAAAATTATGAAAAATTAAAATCAATTCAACTTCATATCAATTCACCATAGTGTTTATATAAATTTTTTTCCAATAATCATTAGGGAGATAAAAAATTCAATCACAGTGAAAGGGAATTCAAAAAAACACTCCTATGATTATGGTTATTATATTTATAAATAAATGAACACAGATACATGTGTATATTGTATTAGGTCATTAGATATTATTTATTAAATTGGTATAATATCATTTCCATATGAAATTACACCAAAAGAATCTAAAGTTCCTGATGCATTCTATATACCTATACATAGATAGAACATAACGAATAATTAAAATGCACTAAAATAATATTTCATTAAACTATATAACGATATAAATTACAATATAAAACTAGTTAAATGATCCATAGTGTTATTATTTTTTAACTAAACAACAAAACTCAATTGAGTAGTGTTTTTTGAAGGATTTAAAAATTGAAAGATGATACTAGAGAACCTGAATAGGTAACAAAAAACGGATATCCTAATTTTTGTTGAATAGTTGTAACTTATCATAGAGGGTGAGATTAATTTTATGTGGTGGTATAATAGTAAACACCAAAATTTTATGATATAATTATTTTCAAGTAAATCTAATTTCTTCGATAGCTCGCGATATGTGAAACCATGATTCTAATTAAGCTATAATGTACCAAACCATTATAATCAATCTATTTAATTGGGGTTTATGAATAAGAATATACAAATTATAAAAACATTATCATTTATATATTTATAAAATATACGAATTAGTTATCAATTAATAGGAAATGAAAATAACTAACATTCAATAGTAATAGTGACACATCAATAAAAACAGTTTTTATACACATATTGGGTTTTATTTTTAATAAATTAAATTAATAACTATTGGGGAATTATTTTAATGAAATATACATAGTTTATATTCACTCATATATTTTATATATCATCTAATATTTTTCTATGCATGAGATATTAATATATATATATCATGTTTGATGCTGAAAATTTTATTTTATAATAAATAATTTTAATTCCATTTTTTATTGTTTTTTAAAAAATTAGTTTCTTCCACTTATATGTTATTTAATTATCAAAAATAGCTTCATTATTTTGACGGAGTGGTAGAAAAAAATTAGATAGGTACCTTTAATTTATTTTTACTCAATAATAATAATAACCATTGTATATTTATTTTACCGTAGTGTGAGAAAAAGGGTAAAATAATGTTAGAAAATTGTGATAGAATTTTTAAATATAACTAAAATTTCCTTGTTCATATTGTAGGAGGGTGGATTGTCCATGTACATTCAGTTTTCGAATATATATACAATTAATCCTTATTTTATTTAATATGACCTCTATATTAATTTATGTAAAAAATAAATATAAATATACACTCTCTTGACTTTAACATCAATATTTTTTAAAAAATTATAAAAGTATGATATATTCATTTAGAAATATTTTTTTGAATGAAAATTTTTGTATTTAATTTATTTTTAATTTATAATTATTTAATAATTTATGTCAGCCCGTATGAAATAATGAAAATGTATTTATTCAATTAATATAAAAATACAAATATTGACTTTAAAAATTTTAAATTTAATAATATTTAATATCAAAATGATCTTCTTTTATTTTTATAGACAAATTTAACATATCAGGGTTGTTTGGAAATTTTATATTATAATTCCATCATTTCCCTTGTGTCTTTATAGTGGAATTAAATGTGTTGTTCCAAAAATAAAATTTAGGATATTTTATAACTAATAATTTTTTCATAAATGATCTGAAATTAAAAAAATCCATACCTTCGGACATGTTAACGGACTAGGCCTTAAAATATCAACCATGGTCCATTTATTACTAAAATATTTATTACCATGGTTAAATTGGAAATTATTATTATGGGGTTAATATAAATAGATAAGCTTTAAAATGACACCATAACCCATTTAATTTTAATTTTATGATTTTATGTAAAACCTAGAATTTTATTTATTTCATATCAATTTTAAAGATTTTTTTTGGGAATATTACTTTACTATTTTGTTATTATTTTATGAAATTCAAAGTGTGTCATATCCTTCCTTTATAAATGTACAACACTCATTAATTTTATTTACGAAACATTAATTCTTCTAGATCCACCAATTATTATTTAACTATATTCTAAACATCCCTATCCATGTTATAGTGTTAAAGGTTTACACGAAAAATCCCCACCATAGGGTCCAAAAATAGTTATCTAAATGATTTCATTAAAATAAATAGAAATCTTCTCATCCAAACAAATAATTGTTACTTTTTTTTACATCCTCTAAATTTTGGGTGTTTATGATAAAATTATAACATAAGTATCATCAAAATTCTTAAATTGTAATATTAGGTTGGAAACAAATTTATTTTCCATATTTTTAATCAAATGGGGAGTAAATGTATCACATATGCGCTCATAAGACTTCTATCTCCACATATTGATATAATTAAATTTCCATCAACATGATTTTTGGATGGTTACTATGATACATAGAATTTTATGTATCATGTTTATGAAATAATTATTCTCATATAATATTAGTATCACATATACATTTTTGTATCCTTTATCATGGAAAATATTAACTTGTCTCATGCATACAATTGGACTACCACCACGTTGAGGTGATCAAATTTGTTTTACATATTAATTTTAAATTCCTTTTAATATAAATATATTAAATTAATTTTTTGATATATTATATATAATAATTATTCAATAAATGGGAATTATTATTTTGAATTCACTTTCTTCATCTATTGACAAAGGAAAACAACATTCATTCATATGTATGATGTATCATTTCAATGAATGGTGTAATTCATATTTCAATATCAATATTTTATGGATGAAACTAAATTTTTATATAAATGACTTTTGGATTTTTATTTCAATATTTTGATTCTAGATTGTCTGGATCAATGATTAATGTCTAAGTACCAGGATGTCCAAAAATAAATTTTCCCAAAGAACGAAATACTTATCTCTATGAAACAATAATTTTAATAATTATTAATTAATAAATGGTTCTTGAAATAAAATAATTTAATAATACTTCAAATTATATGTATGTCCAGGAATCTATAAAATAATTAAAATAATTTTATAATTATTATATAGAAGTAAAGAGTGCTTTTGATGAATACAGAACTCATTGTAAGGGATTCTCTTCAAAACTTTATTTTAGTGGACCAGATTCTATATTCCACTAATATTCCCTTTATATTCTTTATATAATACACATTAAATTAATTTTTTATTCTTTTCCTAAAAATTATAGTTATATACAAATACATATTAAACTCTCTCTTTCACAATTCTCGGATTCATAGATTACCAAAGTTTTATTGTTTCTTCATCTTCATATCATTTTTTTGTAACATATTTGATGTTATACACCTACATATTATTATGAGGTTTATATAATACCGCTTTTACAGGTATATAATGATTCTATTTATCATATTTATATTATAAGTTTCATTTAAATTTATTTATTCATGGATCTTATGATTCAATAATAGAATTTGGGTAATATTACAATATCATTTTCAATCAAGATTTATTATTATTTTGTTTATAATGATGAAATTTCATGAAATATTACTAATGAATACCATTAATTTTCTTCTAATGTTTTTTTGAAAATATTTATTTCCCATTCATATTTCTCTATTTAATAACATAATTTACATAAATTATGAATTTATATAAATTCTATAATATAACATTATTCAGTCAAAAATCAGTTTTCTTACATGCCCATGTTTTCCAACTATGTTTTCGTGAATGTTGTTACGAATATCCAATGATTTTTTAATTCAATTTTCTTCTTTGATTAATTTTTTTCAATATTGTTTTAATGTACTATTATGGTATATTTCTGAATATATTACTTTTGACATTTTTTCCTAAATTTTGAAAGGAATAGTTGTTTTAACATATATTACATGAGCATAATTTTCCATCATCATGAATTCTAAATACATTGAATATTACTTTAAATGATTCCAATATTATGTTTAATGAAAATTTTTTCAATTTATATTGTTAACTCTTTATAATTTAAATAAATAATTTGAAGGATAAATTGTTATTTTCCCCAAGAAATTATTCATGTTATTTTTTAATTTATTTTCACAACATTGGTGAATTACATTAATTTTATATAAATATATATTTGGGATATAATAAAATTGAACCATCCATATTATATCCCAATATGGTTTTTTATTATGATGAAAAAATGTTTTTGAGAACAATTTCTTCTCAAATTTTATGATATGATGAATTGATGAATCTTTTATGAAACGCATTTTCTCTTTATTGATTATGTTATAATTAAATATTTATGAAAATTGATTATTTTTTAACATAAAATGATAATATGAATGTTCTATGATCTTGTTTCAGTCATATAGATGATTTTAATTATGCGAATGATGGACAAAAAATTTTATACACCTCAAATTCATTGGATATATGTATATATATATCATTTGATAAACATGGCTCAAATGTGTTGTAAATATAGTTTTTTAAGGGTCTCATTCGATAATTATAGTACTTGGAGTGAATTGTGACTAGTATAATGGAATAACATTTGACCCAAATCCACTAAAACATTTTCATATAAATCGTCAGTGACTATGGAAATAATTATTCATTCCTATGTGCATACCAAAAACTTATGTCTTATCCACTACAATATTATAATGGATCATGTCCACTTATTCTTTTATGATTCATGTATTATGAAATTCAATTATTTTTAACATAACTCATGATTATAATTAATGATTCACATGTTATAATTTTTAATTCCATCCTCATGTTATCATACCCTTTTACTTATGTTACATTAATTTGAATATTGACATCTCCCATACTTACCCTTTTACTTATGTTATATTTATGTGAATATTGATATCTCCCTTACTTAACCATATATTTCATCTAATATCTACCATTATTATTTTTCTTTAAATCTTTTTATAAAGAATGACATCAATGATTTTATTTTTATAAAGAATACAATATATGAATCATTTACTGAAAAAGCCTATACGTCACTTATGAATCATTTGATTATTTATCAATTTCACAAAATATACAATACCTATATGTTTCTATAATGGATCATTATGTTATTCAATGAATATTAATCCAATAAAATGTAATATCAATATTAAAAAATTATGGTTCATTATTTTTGGTATCATTCCATGGTATATTTACCTTTAGAGACTAGGATGTGAAATCATTAGTGATAAAAATTATGATAATACTATGTATATGATAATTTTGTTTTTTATAAGTAATAGAATTTATTTTTATTGATAAAAACCAATATATGTATAATACAAGATGAATTAGTTCACAGACTGATGTATCTAAAGGTAATAACAAATAAAAGTGTTGGGATAGTATATAATGGTATTCATTCTTATTCTCAGAGATTATTCCCTTAGTGTGTAAATATTTTTAAACACCTGTGTGATAATATTGGACAACTCACATTTTCTCCAAGAATCATTTTGAGGGATTTGAATTCATGAAAACCATGTATGACCTAGTTTAAACATAAGGTTTCATATATTTTAAATACGATGTCTTCATTTATACATCCAATATTTGTTTTTTCATGAATATTTGGTTTTCCACTGGGAATATTTTTCCATGCACTATTATTTTTGTTTTTATTTAGTGGATGTAACTAAAAGGAATAATGTAAATGTTAAATTTTATAGACATGTTAATTATTTTCATCCTCTATAACCAGATTTTATGTGTTCGAAAATTAAATATTTCATTGTATTTCATAAAAACATTTCTCAATATATGAATCATATTGAACTTATAAATGTAAAAAGGGGGAAACAATCTGTTGTATCCTTCCAGAAGAAACATATTACATATTTTAGTTTTCCTTCTAATACACATATTTCTATGTTGTGGAATAGTACCAATGAGGTGATATTTTCAACTCTCTGATGTTTGGAACATGAGAATTCTATTTCAAATTATTATCATTTTTATAGAGAATCAAATCAATGGATGGTTGTCATAAAGCACATGAGAATATGAGAAGAAATTAACTCCATGAAATGTGATAAATGTAAGATATTATTCTTCAATACAAAATTTTTATGTATTTTTCATATAAAAATGGATTATATATTCCATGATCTAAATTAAATGGATAATTAATCCATTAGTACATGTGAGGCTAAAGTTACAAGAAATTCAAGGTATTTTTATAGTATTATGATTCAATCTCAATGTAATCTTTGTTTATTATTATGTGGCTTAAAATTATATGTTTTTGTTAGACATGAGAGACTATAATTGATATAAAATTTTTTCCAATTTACCATTAGGGTATAAATGGTGATTTTTGTAACCCATTAATCTGACTACTTTTAAATGAAAATAATGGTTGAATTAAAAAAATTCTAAAAAAAGAAGAGAAAAAGATTATTTTTTCTTTTATAAAGGATCTGTGGAATGAAACATGTAGAAATTTGTTTTAAAGGGAAATAAAATTTCTTTCAGTGTTTAAAGTAAGGTTATCAAGAAATCGAATTTCATTATATTGGGAAGAATTTAACCGACGACGAAAGAAAAATTCTACATAATGCCTCACTCAAAATCCATCGTTTTAAATTGGAATATAACAATTATGATATCCCATGTAAAAATCTAATGGATAATGATGATGATATATTTTAGTAACCACTTTAGCCTAGATAAATATCAAAAAAATAATTTCATAATTATTTTCAATGTATTTTATAATAACAATGTTTCAGAATGAACACATAACATCCACTCTAGATAAAATAATGTTTTATTTTATTTAGAATCTATATGGTATTTTAAAATACAAAGAATTGAATAATAATGTCATAGTAAAACATTAATGGATGGAAATGATTTAGCAATATGAACCCATAATTATATTATTATATAATAAGAAATATATTATTTTTCTCTGATTTAATATTGTTGTAATATTATTCCTAAAATTTTTATATTCTCTCTCTAATTATATTTAGTAATATTTTAGGAATTAATATCCATTCTTTAAAAAAATATCAAATTAATATACGATATAATTATGCTATATTTTATATTCTATAACAATATATGATCATATATTTGTGAAATGACAAATATGAAAATATAATTAAATTTTCATCTACTCTATGGGTCTTTACACACATTTTAAAGTAGTAGATTTCTCATATGGTTTGTTAAAAAATGAGACTTGATAAAGAAATATTTTTTTGGTTTTTTGATTTGTTTCTAAAAGAGTTCCTTAGTCTTAGTTCGAATCATGAATTTGAGTTCTCAATATAAATCAAACCTAATGCTATACCTATTTCAGAGACTCTGTATATAATTCACCAAATTGAGTAACAAAAATTAATGTAAACAATCTATGAGATTCTTGATAGAGGGATATATTTTCCCAAGTGTCTAACCCTATTGTTTATCAGTTCTTTTTATTGAGAATAATGATAGAACAATGATGCTTTTTATTAATTATTAAGAATATTACAAGATCAAAATCTCAAAGAAGTGAAATATTCCTCATTTTCATGACTTGTTTGATTAACTATGTGGATATAAATCCATTTCCAATATTTATATTTATTAAATATATCATGATTTAAAGTTCATTAAAGTGGATATACCAATAACAACCATATATTTGAGTTATGGAAAATATAAATTTATTTTGATTTCATTTGTACATACTAATGCATAATATGTCTTTATAGATTTAACTAATAGAGTCTATAGATATTACATTGACATTTTAGTTATTTTATTTATATATAATATTATTATTTATTCAATGATCTAGGAATAAAATTATAACCACATAAGGATTATAAATAATACCTTAATGAATGTGAAGATATGTGAAATATTTAAAAAAATATGAACTTTGTCAATAAATGTATTATTTATTGGGTCATAAAATTTCAAGTGAGTGTATATTATACAATTAAAAAATTCAAATGTTGTGGAATGTTGGACCAGACCATGAACTATGACCAAGATCCACAATATTATTTTTTTTGAAGGATATTACCAAAACATTGTATATTACATTTCGTGGATATATAATCCTCTAACCATGCTAACTTTAAAGGGATCCATGTTTCATGGGATAGATGAATGTGATGAAAATTTCATGGAACTAAATACAATGGCATTGAAAATACGTATTCATACAATTTCCTAAACTAAAGAAGAGTTTATAATCTATTGTGATGCATCTTGGATGAGGCAAGATGATATATTCTTATATTTATATGGTTATAGTGTATTGATAAAGTAAATCAATGGTTCTTTTGAAAAAATACATAACTAATGATTTGAAATTATCTATGATAATTATTTCATTGATGAGGTAGAGTCATCATCTTTTTAGATAATAATTTGATAGAAATAATGGACAAAAATGTATTAAATATATATTCACTATTAAATATATTAATTTTATCCTAATATGATGGGTTTTTTAGATTAATGATTATTAAATCTTAATACATTTCTACTCTAGGAAAATGAATATGTTGGTGGATTATCTTAGTTGATAAGATCATGTTAGATTATCAATAATGAGGATAAAATTGATCAAATATTTTTTGATTTTCAATTGATATGTTTTGAAATT
The DNA here is from genome assembly GCA_963277665.1 of Viscum album. Lineage (NCBI taxonomy): Eukaryota > Viridiplantae > Streptophyta > Magnoliopsida > Santalales > Viscaceae > Viscum > Viscum album. The sequence continues at coordinate 25,543,515 of OY728154.1, forward strand.
TTTAATGTTGGTGATAAATATAATCCTTCTTAAATAAGTGTTGGAACATATATCCATATGATGATTAAATAACTATAGAAGGAATATGTGTAACAATAATCAATTGTCCAAAATGTATCACAGTTCAATATTTATTGTAATGTAATGATATTTTTTAAAACCTTTTAATTTGTTACATCAATAATAGAATTAAAATATTAGCTTTTTGATAATATTATTTCTTCATTATTCCAAATTAATTATAAATTTATGAAAATTCATAGAGATATGAAAGAATTATTATTGTTGGATATCATGAAGTATATATTTCTATGTATAAATCTTGGTGTTAGGAATTTAAAAAATTTAATATGGATAGAATGAAATCATATAAACTTTTACTACAATATCCCCCACTAGAATAGAAATTGGAATACATAAACTTGGATTTAATCATGAAACTCACCAAATAATATAATTGATATAATTATTTTTAGGGTTTTAGTCGATCCCCTAACAATTTCATCACACAGCATTGATATTAAAGATGAATAAAATATTTTTAAAATTAAAAGATTATAATTAAGGAAATAAATGTTTTACATGCAGTATAACATTATATTGCATATAATCTGGATATGAGGTTTACATCAATGATATAGATAATTATTAAATGTGATCTTTATAGAATTTATATTAAGTAGTCTATAACATACTCAGAGAGATTATCCAAATTATATAACCACTTAAACCCAGTAGGATATTACATGATATTATTTTATTTATATCAATGGTTTTTTGGATTAACACCATCCTCTGGCTTTATTTTATAACAAAAAAATATCACACTTGCATTAAAATTGGAATTTATGAAGGCCAACACTGAAAAAAAATTGATGTCCAAATTCAATAGATATCAATTGAAAAATATTGCTATTGGGACTTCAGTTAGTAATGTTAATTACAGAGATATGATGATCTATTTAACAACACATCATGGTAGCTTGGATTCAATAGAAATTTTATACCAATAATCATTAGTGATAAATTTAAATCAATTTTGGTGATAATTTATTTCAATAAATTTCACCATTGAATAAGGTTATGAGATTTAATAATAAAGGAAATATTATCCCTAGGTATATTTTCCACTTCGATATTCATAGTTGAGTGTGGATTGTATATTTATCTTGGAACATCCATAAAAAATATGGTGAGTTCACATTTTGTTCCACAAACATCTCATGTAAAAGTATATAAATGATACTATTAATATACTAAATTAATATTTCATAACACTATATAATTATCATTCCTAAAAATGAAATTCATTTCAAGTCATTGACAGTAGAGATAATATCTTATATAACTAAACTAATCACATTGTTAAAGATCTCTTGAGGAATATAAAATATAAATAAACAAATGTGGGAAACCAAGGATGTAATGAAATAAAGATATCCTAATTTTTTTATAATTAAAAAAACATTAAGGGAGAAATCATTTAAGGGTTGGGTGGAATATATTTCCCTGATATGTTATTATTTTTTATTTGTAAAAAATTTATATTCTCGATAATTTACGATACATGTAACCGTGATTCTAATTAAACTAAATTGTATTATAAATTTATTACCAAGAAATTAAATTATTGGGTATAAATATGGATAACTAAAATATGGAAGAAAATGAATTATATTTTTATAAAATAAGTTAATTACTTTTTAAAATAGAGGGAATGAATATAAATTCATTTGTAAGTAAAAAATATTTATTTTCAAGAAATAAATGTTATGCGCCAAATGTGATTTTGTATTAATAAATTAAATTAAAATCTATTATTCAATTATTTTATGTAAATTGTTATGTTATTTATTCAATCATATGTGTTAAAAATTATATAATATATTTTATGTCCATAATGTGGAAATATATATCATATTTTGTGTTTAAAATTTTATTTTTAAAAAATCCTTTTCATCTCATTCTATGGAAATATTTTTAAATTAATTATTTCCAAATTATAAAAATATATTCATGAAAATTGTAGTAAATATTTTTAATATTTAGGATTAATTTTCCTTAATAGTAAACTTTTATTTTTTTCTCAATTTGAATAGAAACCGGAATATATCTTTGCACATCAGTAAGTGTAAAACCAGTAAAATATGGTTAATCGATTGGGATAAGTCATTAAAATTTTCATAACACATGAATATTTCCTATTTTTGAGTATTTTTCATCCATTTCAATCAATTTCTCCAATATATAGAATATTGGTCCCATATTGCATTAAATATTACAATAATATTAATGTAAGAAAATAATTAATACAAAATATCAGCCTCTTGACTTCAATAACATGATAATTTGTACATATGAATCAAAATAGGATATTTTTTTTTATAAATTTTTTAAGATAATAAATCTATTTATATCATAGAATTTTATTTCAAAATATTCTTGGTTTAATATTTACCTTAAACTATTATGTTAAGCTATTACAATATTTACTGAATTGATAGAGAAATAATATTAATGATTTAAAAAATATTAAAGCTAATAAAATTTAAGTTATCTATGTACTTAAACAAATTTTAAGATACTTATGATACATAATGTATTTTTTAAAATATTATATTGATATTCTTTCATTCTATTGGTTTCATTAATGTCGAATTCGTCAAATAATTCAAAAATATACATTAATTATTTTCTTTGAAATATTATTTTATTATAATAATAAAAATTCATAAAAACATAACTATTGGTCACGTGAAAGGAATATAGCTGAAAATATCAACCAATGCCCTGTAAATATTGAAATACATGTTATCGTAGTTAGTATCCAATGTGATTAATTAAGGTATTAATAAAAATGATAGGTTTTTATATGCCACAAAAACCTATAAAATTATGATTATGTGAAATTATGTAAAACATTTATTCTTATTATATGATTTCATGATCATGTTGAATAATTTGTAATGATAATGTTGATATTATATTTTAATCTTTTATGAAATTCCATGTGTGTCCTCCACTTTCATTATAAAAGGAAACACCTCCTTTCTATTATTTATATCACAATGCACCATATATATCAAGAAAAACCCAGTACATTCTCATAATAAAATCCCTACCCCTGTTATTTGGGTTTTGGACTTATCAAAAGTCCATCCCAAGGGTCCTTAATCTGATATCCAAATGACTTCGTTCAAAGAGGACGTTACCACTGTAATCGATCAAATTATTTTCAAATATATTTGGATCCTATAAAATTTTTATACATATCATTAAATTGTAGATTTACTATCATCAATATAATGAAATATTAGTATGAAAATGGAATAACCCTTAGTCACCCACTTTTTGATCAAATAGGATGTGAATAAATTGCTCATACATTCATACGATTTATAATCTTCACATAATGATATAATTAATTCTCAATCACTATCATACATGGCTAGTTATTGTGATAAGTATAATATATCTATATGTATTATATCTTTAAAATAATTATACTCTTATAATTATAATATCACATCTATATTCTTAGCATTCAATTTTTCGGTAAAATGGTAAGGTCGCTCATGCATACATGTGGACTATCACGTCAATGAAATGATATGATTGTTTTCATTGAATTTTGAAATAGATGATAATATGAATATATTTTATGAATATATATTATATATTTAATTATTATTTATTCTAGAAAGGGAAATTACAATTTTACATTCCTTCATTACAATCATTGAAAATAGATAACAACCATCATGAGTACATTCGACCTACCATCTCCACGAATGGTGTAATTAATTTTCAAATTTATATCATTTATGGATTATAAAAAATTATTTATATAATGAAAACATATGATATATAGACTATTATTATCATTATGGAACTTATAAAACCATAATCAAATTAAAATCACAAGGTATTCAGGACTACAACAGTCTTGATGATCAAAATAGATATCTCCTAGAAATTATTATTTTAAAATGTTTTAATTAATAAATTGGTGATGAACTATAAAAAGTTAGTATTACATGATATTATTTCTATATTAATATATCTATTATGTTATTATAATAATATTTACTTTAATATTCAAGAGGATGGAGTGGTTTTGGTGAAATTTTATGTTGATGTATGAGATTCGTCTGTAACTATTATTTCTATGATACATATTACATAATAACAACATCTTCACCTTATGTGGAGTATATAAAACCAAAAATGTGTTTTATCTTTCTTTTCATGAAAATTATTTTGATTTAAAAATCTATAACATAGTATCTCATTCATGAGGTTTTTTGTTTAGATATTACCAAATCAATAAGGGTTCTTTATATAAATATTATTTCATTGGGACATTCTTGATGTTATGAATCTATTATGGTATATGAGTTTCTATAATACCATACTGAAATTTTATATCATTTTTACACTTATTTTTATTATATGTAATGATTTAATTTAGTTTATTCATTAATGTGCCATACGATTCAAAAGTGGATTTTTTTCTACTATACAAATCTTATTAACAAATTGGATATTTTTTTAGATTATTCTGATTTTATATAATAATATAACACTAAAATATATTCATAATTTTATTCTCAAAAAGAATGTTATGGAGAATACATAGAAGACTTTAATTTTAATATCTCTAATAACTAAAGATACAGAAATATTATTTTTAAATAAAATTGGTATTATTTCTATCTTCAGACGAAAATCTTATTTCTTCCATGAAAATGTATTCTGAAAAGGTTTTAATTTTTTATACTATCAAATTATTTTTTATATTAAATTTATCTAATTATTTATTATAAAATTTTTCTTTAAATATATTTTCATGTCATTTTATACATGTGTTACTTTTTTATTTTTATACTAAAAATGTTAATGGAACCATTTTCAACGTAAAAAACATGAAAATAATTTTATTCTATTGTGACTGTCTAATTATTTGAAGACTATGTCACATGTTTCCAAGATTATTTTAAAACATAATTTTTTTAATAGTAATATGGATTGTAGTAATCTTTGAAATAAATGATTTTTATATTAAAACATTATTTTTCACATGACTATATTCATGTTATGTTTTAAAATATTTTTCATATATAATGAAATATTTTTATCCAACATAATTTTATAAAGGGGATATTATCCAATTATGACATCTTTCTTATTATAATGAATGTTGTATGACTATGATTAAAATATTTTAATGAAACTCGTTAATTTACAATGGGTTGCACTAGGATGAATTGGTGAAATATTTTTGAATCCCATTTATTTTGGATGGTTAATTTTATAATTATATTTTAATAAAACATTTTTCTCTTTCATAGGTAATGACACGGTGAATGTTCTACGATTTCATGGAACAAATATGTATGATTTTTAATGTGATATGGGGGAATGAATATATATATATATTTCAAATGTGTTAGTAAGATATATATATTTCATTATACACATAGTACTATAATGGAGAGTTATCTTAGTTTAGTAAGGGTCTATGTCCACAGTTATGGAAACGGTAATAAACCATCACTGCTATGATGAAAGAGGGATTTAACCTAGTACATTGTTATATTCATGGATATTAGGGTTGTCTAATAATGGAAATAATTTTATATTCATATGAGTATTCCATGAATACCTATATTATAAAAATATTATTATATAATTGCTAATATTCTTTGAATCATTTATTATTAATTTCTTATGAACTACAAATATTTATTGCATGATTCGAGATTATGAAATATGATTTGTAGGGTATGGATATTATTTTACCCACTTTAGAAACCCCTTATGATCATTATATTTTAACTACTCATTAATATACCCCATGCATCTTCTTTTTAAAAAAACTTCTCTCATCCATCCATATGTTACCTTTACCCATGTTATTATCAATGGTATTAATTATGATATTTTTAAGAAGGGTGATAGTTATAAATAACATTATGGGATATGTTGGGGTTCACTTGTGAACCTAACTTTCATGTACCTAATTCTTCAAATATACTAGATCAATAATATTTTAGTTTTGATCATTAGGTTTTGTAAAAAAAATCAAGAATTAAAATGTAACTTCTATATTTGAAAAATATTTTTCATTATATCGTATTCTTATCAAACTCATGATTAGTCAATAACATTGATCCATTCTCCATTTAATGGTCCATGAATGATTTATGGTTGTTTAAACACCATATAAATGAGGTTTTGGTTGGAGAATCTTCTATCCAAAGTGTATTTCTTCAACCTAAATATCATCAAAATTACAAGGGACATGTAAAACATGATTTAAAAAGCGTGAAATTATAAACTGATACTTATAAATTCAAGTGGATATCAATATATGGTAATGGGTATTAAAATGATATATATTTCATTTTATAATCATGGTATGTTGACCACAAAAATATTCATGAATATTGTTCCAATTGTTTTTCTTTTTATTGGGTGTTGTACATGGTGAATGAATCATTAGAATTTAAAAAAACATTTAATAGTTTTTTGGAAGGGATTATAAATCACGGTCAATGAAAATATATGTCAATGAATATTGGATAATGGTGGAGAATATAATCCAGTCATAATGGATGAAACCATTATCCTAAAAATTCTGTTAAATAGTTCATTTCTTACAGGGGGCCTTTTCAGCAGTACCAAACACATCCCCTAGGTTACAATCTCTAAGTCATTTTATTATTCACTAATGAATCCTACTATGGCCACTTACAATCAGTTCTTCCATATAAAAAACATTATATATTGTATATCCAAGAGGTGAGGTTTAATTTTATGAAATTTTAAGATAATATTATCAGCTCAAGGAATTAGTGATTATTAACTTATGAATTATATACATGAAGTTGTTTTAGGGAAAAGTTAAAATCTATAAATGTTCTTAGGAACAAAAATGTTATTTAATTCTTTATTGAATATATTCCTAGGGAAAAGGATATGATAAATCATATCTCTATATATTTATTTGATAATAAGGGTACATTGATGATGGATCAAATATTTCTTTATTCATAGTTTTTACTATATGAGTTTCATGACTTCTTTATGTGTGAACTATCTTTTTCTGATGTAATGATGTTTAATCAGATAATGAGAGTAGTATTGAATTTTTCTATGATATATATTTTCTACTTTTCATATTGATAAGTATTAAATCAATTTTACAATATGGTTAGTGTCATTAAATTGGTACCAATAAATTATTGGTGTTTAAGGTTGTCTATATTTTACAAGGGTTCACACAATATAAGGTAGTGGATCATGGTCTGAGGAAAAGGGTAATGAAACACGAAAATTAAATTAGGATTCCTATGAATTTGAGTTATACAATGCCCTTTTGAACAAATGATGATGGGGCTGTAAATTTTGTGATAAGATTCATAAATAATTAATAATGGTATAGGAAAATCATGCATGGGATGATTTTGATTCATAATGAGTGATGAAAACCAATTTCATGTTATTTCATCTCATTAGAACCAAAATTTATTTTTTTAGAGGAAAAAATATTTATGGATAATGATTGAAAATACCGTATACATGTGTCGATATGGGATTACATGAATAATTTTGTCGAGGGGTCTATGCATCGTTCTAAAGGTCGTGGAATGTTTTTTGAAACTAAATATACTCATTGAACAAATTTTTATTTCCAAATAAACGTTCTCAATACATTGAAATAACCATCTCCCACCTTATTTCACCACATTTACTTCCGTATGACTCTTTACTAATGATTGATGGATGATGGTTTTTTACTTTTAACAACATGCAATAAGGATGAAATTGTCATTATGATTAATTTATAATATATAAGACTTAAGAGTTCTTTATTTTAGGATGTGGGATAAGGGTATAATTTTGTATATTTTAATATTATTATTCATGGACTATGTTCATATAGTTTGATATAATGTTACCTAAACATTATAAACTAGTGATATAATTCAGTAATGTAATATTACAAAAACCCATCATTGTCCAAGGAAAATTTAAATGTTGGATATATTTATTCTATAAAATAGATAATGGGTAAATACTAATATTCTTATATACACTTTTCAAGAGTTTAATCATTACCATGAATTGATTATAATGATCTGGATCATATATAACAACGTGAGATAACATGACTCAACCAATATTAATGTTTATTTTGTTTTTTATGATAGACCGCATTCCTTGTCTTTATTCATTATTCTCCCAACCACATCAAATGGGTCAAACTGATCCTCATATCCCATTTCATTCATGACCATTTTCTTAGAATAGGTGTTTGGGTAATACTTTCATTTCGATGGTTTCATGATGAAGAGAGAAATTTTTTTGTGAAGATAATGTGTGTGGGAAATTGTGAATAATATGTCACAAGATCGGGAACAACGGTATTTTATAGGAAATTTAAATTTCTATGCCTATATTTACATTATGTTTAATGTTGTTTTCATTGAGGGAACTAATCAATATTTAAAAAACCCTTTCAAAAAAATCACATTGTATTGATCTAACTCATACGTAGAAAGGAGATGGGAATTTTGGAGATTTTGGTTGGTTCTAGGATAAGGAATCCTAGATTCAATATGTATCAAATTAATTATTTATCATTAAACTCCTTGTTCATGTAAGGATTCCCAGATTGGGAGATCTCATATGCATTATGTGGGATTTTGGTCAGGACATGAAATATTTGGGGGGATTCCCCAACACTGATCTTTCTCACATGTATGAAAATAGAAATAATTTCTACATCATGTCATAGACATTTAGTACATGATGTAACATTTAATGGTTTCAAATAATAATTTAAAATTTTTAATTATCATTAAATTTTTTGAAGTGGCACAAGATGATATATTTGAGTGTAAATATATACCCAGTTCTGAAAATAATCTTCCTACGTGTATTTCTTTGATGAACATGTTTCATGGATAAATATATCTAATAGTTATGGAGAATAATGGAATTTAAACCATGTTCATAGCTATTGGATATATAGGTGGAGGAAAACATATCTAGGTGAAAGGGGAAATGTACTAATGAAAAGAGAAGTATCCTTTATCTTCTGAGTGCATTATTTAAAATTATTGACAATATCATCACTAGAAGTGATAAAAAATTAGTATGTTATTTTATTGATGATGTGATTTTGAATTTATTGAATCCAAATCAGTGTGATAGGTCATTGTGTTGATTAGGATTAATGAGGGGCAATGATAGTGGAAAACATGAGGATCTCCCAAGGATATGACACCCAATTTCAACTATGTATCCTTAGGGGTCATGATTCAATAAAAATATAGTTCTTCTATATGAAGTTTCCTATTCATATTAGTATCATATATAGGGAGAGGTAATTATATATATATATATATTAATATTTAGATAGATATAAAGAAATGGGATCTTGGTGTCATTACATACCTATAGGTATACGAATCAAGACACACATAGTTCAGGAAATGATAAGGGCCCTCGACATCGACCTTTCTCATATTCATAGTATGGAAAAAATGGAAACTATTGTCTTGTAATTTGTGTTTTGGATAACGTTATGTGATCTAGGAATAACTACATATATATTGTGGACATGAATGATGACACACATAGTTAATAGTATGATGATTACACACAAACATCTATCTCTTATACAATTAGAAGGATATTTTCTTTTTAGAATAGGTCCTGATATAGGATAACTCATGTTGAAATAAATATTTTTTTTATTTTGAGCATACACATGAGTGGTTATAATTTCCAATATTATTATGGGAATAGAGGATGGTACATTAATAAAGTATCAATATTAAATTAATCATCCCATAACTATGGTACTCATGCTTGTATGAGGTTATTTTATAGGGATATCCATTGGATATATTACTCTTGAATTTTAAGAATAAAGAATTTTATTGTCTAGGGAACATTCCAACTACATACCAAAGACTTATAAAAGGATATATCCCTCTCCTGGGAAGAAAGAGGCTTCCATTAAAGGGTAATTCCTAATAGATTAAATTCATCCAGTGTCGAATCCCTCGTTATATTTTAGTGTCAGTTTGTAGCTATAGTGGCCATGTAGTTTTTAATCATATAGAAAGGATGTGAATGAAAATATTTTTCATGTATTTGTATTAGGACTTATATTTTTCTTCAAATGAGTCTATAATGTTTTCATTTTTCAAAAACTATGTCTTTGTACTGTGGAAAGGAGGGACTAAACATTAATTAGTTATTAACCAAGCAAAGAGGGAAGGTGAGTTAATTTTGATATTTTATAGATATAAGGGGTGAAATATCCTTCTCAAAATGAGTGGTTAAAGATATTGTAAATAATGTAGATGATATTATATATCCCAATAAAATCGGAATCAATACATATTTAATTTTTTAAAGTAATGGAGTTGATGCTTCAATTCGGTTCAAATATAAGATATTTGTATTCTTAGGGATGGTGTAGACGGTCCTAGTATAAGGGTCCATGTGTTTCAATGCATTTAATGTTCATGGGAATCAATATTTCACAAGGTTTTGTTGTATGAAATTTTTATATATCTATCTTTTATCTAGGGGTATATGTTTCATTACTCTGATAGTGGACCTTAATGTTATAATTTGGGTAAGTTTTTCTTATATAGAGGATAATCTTTCACATGGATGTTATATTTCCTTATACAATCATTCTATATATATAATGTGCTCAACCATATTATAATATTATGGATAGGGGAATATTCTGCATACCATTACAATTATCTTTTTCTTGTGAAGGTAATGGGTACCATTGGATGACCAATTATATGCAGCTTTTGGTCTTGTAGAACCAAAAAAATGTATTTCATTTAAACATTATTCAATAGCTAATATTTATGGATGATGAATAATAGCCCAACATATTTGGCCAATGGTTTCTATTGGGGATTGTTTGATTTCATAGAGGATTAATATCTCGATATAAGAGGGTACTAGAATATCATGTTATCATATTTCATTAGTAGTGGCTATGATTAAAAAATTTGTAACATCAGGGATATTCAAATCCAATTGAAAATATTTATTATTGGATAGATAAATTATAAAAAAGGCATATCTCAGTCAGTGGAAAATTTATACTGATGAAAGTAGGTCAACCATTAGTAATGGTGTGAATCCATCATACATTTTCTAGATAATAGTCCATTTTTATATTGGGGTTAATTCCCCAAGGACTAAAACACCTATATGTTACATGCTCTAAGGTAATTTTTTTTCACTAAAAATCCAGGTTTCATTCTTTATTATCAGTTATCCCCTTTTACAAAACATTAATAGCGGGTAGCAGGAGGAATGAGTCAACATTATTAGATTCTAGAAGAATGTTAACTCTAAGAATCAGTTTTTATGAACATTGATTTTGGAGAAATGATATTTTTTCGTGGAGAATATAAGAATCAGGAAGGGTAAATGTACCTAGTGTTCAACACTAGCATGCATTGAATGTAATCCTTGGGTGACGAGATAAAACAATAATTTATAATGTAAAAAGTAATCTGGGGGGATTATATTCCCAATGAATGGTAATTTTGTCATTATTTTTAATTTCATGAGATATGGATGTGGATCGGGGTACATAAATTATATAAATAGCAGTCAAGAATGTAAGAGTTACTTTGATGGTTTTTTAAGATCACAAGAGTCATTATCAGAGTGATAAATAATAGAAAAGTGGGAAATTTGTTAAACCATGCAAGAGTGAAAAATATTGAACATGTTTTGGGTGTCATACAATTGAGAGAAGTAATATCTACATAGATGGGGCTATAAAAGAGGTACCTAGATAAAATTGATTATAATCATGGCTAAAATTAAGATTTATATTTTACAGTAACTATGCATCTCAGAATGATCGAAATTGGGCCATACATAGTTTGTATAGTAGGAACATACACATATATGACACATAAATTATGAATGTAGAATATCATTTGAAAAATATATCTAGCTCATTTATAGTGATCTTCAATTGAAGAAATGCAATGTATTTAGAGGGAGGGAAACCTCATGCAGATGAGGTTTCAAAACTATGTTTAGGTTATATTACTCTAATTTTGTTTAGGGTTTTTGAGATAACAAAACATGATTTGATAAACCCATATATTAGAAACCATCTTTATAGATATTTATCAAAAATAAAAGGGAGGTTATTTCCAATAAAATCATCATGTTCTATGCAGTATAACATCATGTGAGAAGAAAAAGGTAGAATGTACATAATGTTCATACATCCAAAACCAATGTGTTCTGAAATTTATTTTCCTAGCATAATGACCTATCATTACGACTCTTAATAAAAATAAATTTAGAAATTTAGGTTTTAAAATTTAACATCATTTGACGCGGATATTAATCAAGCATTTCCATTTAATGAGTGCCATGATATTATTTGAAGATTAAATTATATATACTAGGACTATTGTGAATGGAGGAAATTATGTAAAATATTATTTAAGAAAACATGAATTATTAGGGGTTTAATACCTTCCCCATCCATTATAGATTATAAGTAATCACTATTGGAATTTATATTGTGTATGAAACAATATACCTCCAACACAGGTTCCATCAATGGAGGTTTCATCTAACATGACATCAGGGTTTTATGAACCAACACCAAATCACCCGGTAAGAGTTCATCGAGTTGACACACACATAATATCCCAAAATTAAGGGAAGTTGGACGTCAACCAAAAGAACTGCCTCTATTTTGTAGACAAAAGAATATGGGGTTACCTTTTATGAAGCGTGGGTTAATATGTGATATTCCAACAAGGCATGTATGAGTCCTTATGAAAAATATTTATTTTATTTTTCAACAATTGTTTATAATATATTTCATAGAGTCTTATTAAAATTGTCCGTATTATCATTTGACACTATGTTATAGAGGGATGGACGGTTGGACTTGTTGACATACACCTAATATGGAATCTTCATTAAAGAAGAAGAATAATCCATGCTATTTTAAGTCAATACTATATATAGGAAGATAATTTTAGAATGATATTATAATTCATGAACATGATGACTCTCTTCATTAAAACAACATTCAGTGATATATTGTTGGATAATCGGGATGTTAATTCAATGTATTAAGAATATACATGATGTTTATGGCCATAACAGGGGGATATCGACCCATGAAATTATATATATATATATATATATATGAAAAATTAGAAGAAATATTTGGAAATGATGAACAGTTATTAGTGACGGTGGATAATGTTTTCTTGTACATGAAAAGAATGATACTTCTTTGAGAACACTACATAGTATTTAATTGTCATTGTCCCTAAATTACTAGGATATGAACTATGTTTTATATACATTTTCGGATAGATAATAATAACTAGGGACTAATTGAATTACATAATTATATTTATGGTCTCCCCTTCTATGATTAATTAAGAAAGACACTGGTGAAGATAAATTTTAAGAGGATTTTTTATTTTGACCATCATGAAGGATGATGATTACAACTTGATGATAGATATGTTAATATTTTCCTCACTCAAATTGATGGGACCCATTTTTTTTTGTATCCTAATATGGGACACATCTTTCAAATAATTTTCATTGTCTTGTCAATTCTTGTGACCATACTGATCAGATTGATTTACACCCTTCCACATATGATAACTGGGGAGAACACCCTTCCATGTACGATACATAAGATTATTTTTTGGTGGTAAGGATTTTCTAGGACATTGGCCACATTATGTAGCACATAAAAATGGAAATAATGAGGTTATTTGATTTGAAAAAACAAAGTATTTAATGGGATATTAACAAATAAATTCATCACATTGTTTATCTTAGGGGGGTTATTACTTCATGATTAAATATAAATCATTAATTTATTTTAGGAAAATCATTGAATCTGGTTTGAAATTCTTATGTTCTATGTGTAGCTATTGTCACGACCCATCCCCGAGTTGCCTGTGTTGTCACTACCCAATCCCTCCTTTAGTATTCTAGGGATTGGTTACTAGAACTGATTTGGAATGTGCCACAAATGGGAGGCATTTTCCTAATGTACATGTACAAATTCAAACATCTGTAATCCAAAAATACTAAAATGAAGAAAATGTAAACAATTAATAAAAATCACTATATCCACCAACCAAAGTAAAATAGTGAACCTACTAGAAAGTAAATAGGATGAGAATACAAGCCCTCCCAAATAGTATATAACCCCAAGTCCAATGCGTAAGAAAATAGGTATTGGGACTGCTGTATGAACCACAAGAACACACCTCATTAATCAGGGATCGTTAAGCATCACCTAGTTATGATCACATAGGACTCCATCAAAGGGTTGATTGTCTAAACAAGACATGACATGTACGAGAAAAGATCCTGCAAGAATGATTAACATAACACTCAGTAAGCCACCCTAAAACCACAAAAGAATACCATAATGGAATACCACAATAAAATACCATAAATAGAATACACAAATGAATGGCTCATTAGAATTTCATGGAATTCTTTGATGTAATTCCACTAAGGAATTCCTGGATGGAATTCCAAAAAAGTAATTCCATGAAGAAGTTCCACAAAGGAACACCACAAACGAATTCCATAAAGTAATTAAAACAATGAATTCCATGATGGAGTTATAGTAATGAATACGACATAAGAATACCATATATTAATACCAAACTCGAGTTCCACACATGAGTACCATATATGGATACCACCCATGATTACCAAAATGGATTACCGCATGAGAATACCACATATGAGTACAACACATGAATACCAAACATGAGTACCATATAAGAATACCACATTAGTTTTCCATGTAGGAGTACTACACTAGAATACCATATAAGAGTACCACACAAGAATAACACACTAGAGTACCACATATGAATACGAAACAGGAGTACCACATAGGAGTACCAAATTGGAATACCACATAGGAATACAAAAAATGATACCATAGGAAAATACCACACCGAAGTACCACACATGAATACCACATTGGAATAAAAATCAGGAATTCCACATAGAAGTACAACATAGCAATACCACACATGAGTACCACTTAATAATACCACGCAGGAATACCATGCTGGTGTACCAAAAAAGAATATCACATTGGAGTACCACACATGTGTACCACATTGAAATCCATAATCATCTCTTCACATGAATATATTGAAAATATATATAATAAATATATCTAGACATACTAAATATAATACACACAGTGTATTGGTAATCCACAACCTATTACCATCCACCCGAATTTACTAAAAGCATGATCGTTCCAAGATAACTCACTCATTACATCATGATATCATTAGAGTCACTCAAAAAGAGGTATATCTATTTCTGGCCCCACCCACGGTGAATGCAATGGTAATAGAATAATATGATACATATAGTGGGGATCCTACCAAGACACTCTAGTTAACACCACCAACCTTATGTTGGTCAATTTACAACATAGAGAATATTTCCTATACACTAGTGTAATACCAACTTACCCAACTAATGAGGCCTTCTAGATGGTGGACCAATGTCAAACTATCGGAGGTTACATCAATTCACAAAACTCCTCAAGGGTTGATATATGATATATCTAGTCTCATAGATGGATATCATAACTCTATCAAGGACTCTACCTTTATAAGGGACTATTATCCAATTATATGGATGTCATGTCATACTTGAACCTCATGGAAATAAAAAAGGTAATTCTCTCCACCTATACCGGTCCAAAATAAAAGCACACCACATTATCCCAAAAGGTTTGCCTCAACATCAGGGTCCCAACCCCCTAGATGGATCATCAAACAGACAACACTTTTGAATGTTATGATTGTTTGAAGTTTCAAAGAAGGATAAAAAGGCATGTGAACAAACTATGGTGGTTGAATGTGTGGATCAGTCTCCCTATGGTATGGAAGCTGTGTGGCAGCTAGAGAAATGATAGATCATGGTCGACTTCCATATTCATCCATGGCCTTGGTCTAGCCAGTTCACCCTGGGTCTGAACCACTCGGCTCGACATGCCCCGTCTGATCCCATCCCATATCCTCCCTATGTGGACACCCACTATGACCGCCACCTCCTTATACATCATCACACAACATCATGCAGTCCACCACCTCTATATTTCTATCACCGCTGCCATCTCCTGCGGGTGCCTCAGGCCGCTCCGCCGCACGTGGCTCTGTCATCATGCACCGCTACAGGTGGTCCCTTATGTGGTCCATAAAACCTCCTATGATGCATAATAAATTGAATGGTCATTGATTTGGTATCATAATATCATGCCATCACTAGATCAACATATTTCATCTTCTGATTTACTTTTATAATGATTAAATATTTATTCTTCGTTTTTTGCTGAAGACTGATGAAGAACATGAATTCGGGAATCAACCATCCTCTGAATCACTCCATCTATATCATCACACCTTGGTCGTGATGTTCTAATCCCATATCTATGATATTGTCTTGTTGTTCCAAGAATCAGGTGCGTAATGATCGATTGATCGGGATGTGTCATTGTTTCCCTCGGAATTTGGGGATGACCTCCTGAATGGGAGATTCAAACGTTCCGATCGGTTTCTAACGGGTTTGTTCGTAGAACTGGAAACATCCAATGATTCCATATCTGTTTGGACCTACTTTCCAAAGGTAGGCGCTCATTAGCTTGTGGACTGATGAGGCTTAGGAATTTTCATTGGTCGAGAGGATGGGAGGTCGGACGCATCACACCTTTTTTAGGGTAATTATTGTATACTCCAGGACTCTCTTTATAGATTTAAGTTATGTTCCTGAATCCTTATTACATTACCAAGTATAAAATGAGATTTCCTTTAGTTTTAACAATCAATGATTAAATATGTAAGAAATTTCGAGAATATTTTATATGTATTTGAGGTTCTTCATCAATAGAGAATCATCTGTATCTATTTAGAGATTCTTGGTCAATGGTATCCTTCAAAACATTTAAAAAAGTCTCTTGGTCATTATGATGACCAGGTTGGTTTTAAAGCCACTCAATGGGGTACTTGAAGTTTATCATCATTCAGAAGGACATGGATTATTTCAAAGTTGGGATCGAACCCATAAATGGGATACCTACATATCCTTTGTTTTTGGAAAAGGAATCCGAACCCACGTAGTTCGAGTAAGGGAGTATGACATTTATGATTGATGGCTCAAAGAAGGATGTCATAATTACTTTTACACTCTAAGCTCACGTGAGTCATGCTCGGTGTGAGAATCAAGAGGTATTGGTAAAAATTAGACAATTGTGCCATGAAAGATGCAATCATAAGAAATGGTTTGGGGCTTATATATGTATGACTGCCCAGATAGATGAAGGTTTAGGATTCACTTTTGGGTAGAAAATCCAGGAACAAGGTCTATAAAGGTTTATGTGCTTCATGTAGATTTGAATACTCTAACTTGGGACTTATTCCTGAAAAGGAAGCCCAAATTAAGAGAGGATTGATAACTAGGTTTTACTCCTGAGAAGGAATCCCAGATCAAACGAAAATTAGGACTGGTTAAGGAGAAATTAGGGGACTTGGGGCTTACTCCTAAGAAAGATGCCCAAATTAAGGGACTCGGGGCTTACTCCTAAGAAGGATTCCCATATTTGAGATTGGGGCTTACTCCTAAGAAGGATGCCCAAAATTAGAGGACATGGGGCTTAATCCTAAGAAGGATGCCCATATTAATGGATTATTATTGGGGCTTACTCCTGAGGAGGATGCCCAAGTTAAGGAATTAAGGTTTTGGGCTTACTCCTGAGGAGGATGCCCATATTTGGGAACTTTAAGAATTTGGGGCTTACTCCTGAGGAAGATGCCCAGATTAAAGGACATATAACTAGGGATTATTCCTAAAAAGGATACCAAGGTTAAGGATTCTATCATCTTAAAGGATGAGGTTGAATGAATGAACTCTCAATATTTGGTGACATAAATATGTATAAATCACTATGTTTTGAGAGATATTCCATAGAATTCCTTTCAAATAAGGAAGTAAAATCAAGAAATCATGCCATAAATGGCTTTAAAGAGTATCCTGAAGACTAAATCTTGAATAGGAAAGGTGAAATGGCTTAAGAGGGGTAAAATGGGCAAGATGGGTACCCAAAAAGGTAGGGGCGTGCAAGTCTTGAAAGGCGCGCAAGTCTTGCATGGGCGCGCAAGTATTGGTCGTGCAGGTATACCTGCGCGGCATGTGGGGTACTTTCACGATTTTTAACCAGCATTAAAATACTTGAGCGACTCTTTTTTAAACCCTTTATAATCTTCTTGAGGCTCTTCCAAAAAAGGGACGCACAAATTCTATTGAAGGAATAAGGAGGTCCGCAAGTGTGGTCACTTCCCTTAAGGGCTGACCACTCAGGCGCGCAAGTGTTGATGATTTTCAGCACTTTGGCCATCCTCCTTCTCTTTAGATCTTCCGTTCTAGGTAAGAAATTACCTTAGAAGTGTTCCAGAAGCTTTGAGAAGAGACTTGGGCGTCGGGAGCATCAATCCAAGTTTCTGGAAAAAGATCCTCTCGAATGGGGGGCCCACAGGGTCTATTTATAGGCAGGAGAAGACCCCAGGAGGTTACCGGGCGGTTATCACTTAGGTCGCGCAAGTCACTTGTGCGACCATAAGGGCGTCACGCAAGTGGACTTGCGCGACAGTGATATAACATGCGCGGTGCAGTTGCTTTTGATCATTTGTTTATGCCTTTATCGATTTTTGATATTTTCTTCAAAGGATGAATCACTTTGAGCTCAGATATTCCCCATTTCTGATCTTTAGATTCTGTGATGAAAGGAGCGTCAACAAAAGTCCCCCCTCAGAGTTGGATCCGGAGAGAAATGAGGATTTGACTCCGAGGAAATCGAATCCATCCAATGGAAAAGGGGGCGCGTAAGTCTTCAGGGCACAGAGGGCGGCGCGTAGGTTCTCTCCGCGCAGGCCTTAAACGCACTAGATACGGTGCGCAGATAGGCCTCCTGGCCTATAAATACATGGCCTCACCTCCGTACAAGCATCCGGACTTCCGGACTTCATACCTTCGAGGTCTCACCGCGCAGGTCACCTTAGCCGTGCAGGTTGCTCTGTTTTCTAGTGTTTTCCTTGCTGTCGCGCTACTGTAAATGCATTTATACTTGCGCAGTTTATATTTGCGCGTCAAAAACTAGCACGGCACACGAATACTTGTGCGCCATTTTTTAGACTTGAGCGTCTTAATGCCTTAGCCATTTTTTGAAATCTTTCAAAAATTTTATGAAAAAATAAACCCATTTAAGAGTTTAATTTATTCAACTTTTGGGCAAATTCAATGGCTCCTAAGGGAGTTAAAACGTCTGATGAACTGGCTAGCAATCTGATTGATGACATGATGAACATCATTGGCCATGATAACTATGATATCTACGACAACACTCTCCCAGATTTGGCTAAGTACTTGAAGAAATATCATCCTAATTTTCCACAGAGCATCTATCTGTCTCTGTGTGGTCATGGTCATCTGTAAGGAGTCAATTTTCCAAATGCAAACAATTATACACCTGAGATGCAGCTTCACTGCTACTCCTCTATTTCAGTTATTCTGTTCATTAAGAGAAACAACAATGGTGTAAACTTTCAAATTCTTCCTCCATGTTATTTCCTTGCAGATATGAAAATGGCAAACCCTTGGGCTGAAATTTTTTCCACTATTGGTTGGTGGATAGAATACAAACATGGTATTAGAGCAATATCTGAAAAGATTAGTCTCTCCAAATGGCTCTTTATTTCCAATGCTCCATTCTCAAATAGATGTATCCATATTCCAAGTCTCTTGGACAGAAATAGAGTCACTGTTTGATCAGCAGAAAATTTTCTCAAACCGCACTCAAGAACATCCTTTTACAATTGTTCCAAGAAGAGCTGGTATCACTGCATCTCTTATTGTATCCAGTTTGAACGAATGAATTCCAACTGGTTGCTGATGAAGCTCGGGATTCCATAAATCAAATGAAGTGTTATGTTGAAAGCCTCTTGTAATTCTTGAAAAAGAGAAGAGACTCCAGTCTGTGGATGTCCTTCTAACTCTTGTGTATCAATGAAGAATACTTTCACTTCAATCATTTGTACCTGCATTATTTCACTACCTGCTTGAAATTTACTTAAGCCAATGGGCTTAGTAAGCATATTTTGATTTTCACTAGGACTATTACAAATAACCCTACAAACTTTGAACCTTTTAATTGCTCAATATTACCTAAATCATATGAAAATGTATATTTAGTGAGCTGGAACGTGACTTTTATCCAGAGTTCCTTTGCCTATTGTGGGAAGTTTAAAGTCATGCATGCCAGACATAAAGGGGCTAATGTTTAAGGTCGAAATAGCTTTGACCAAAATGGATTAAAATTGATTCAATTCCTTGACAATTTATCTGAAAACATATTACCATACTCAATTATGAGAGAAGATATGTAAACTATGGCTTAAGAATATTTGAATATGAGGAATGATATGAAAAAGATCTAAAAGTCATTAGAAGAAGTAGTTTCCAAGAATGAAGTTACTATTATTTAACAAAACCCGTTAGGGGGTTGAATTATGCCGGGCCACCTAAGGGCATTGGCTACATGGTCAAATAAATAGCATCTTTCGGCTGACAAGTCTGTTATGTGGACTGTTTATGCAAGGCCACCTATGGGTACGTGCTGCATAGTCAGGAAAAATAACTCTCAGAAATTTACTTTCCTAGTGCTAAAAGCCAGTGAATGTTTATGGAGATTCAAATTTTCTAAAGTATAGAGTTTGTTGTATGGAAAGAGGTACTTGAATATGGAAAAGATATTTTCAGAGAAGATTATCGAAGAACTGGATGAATATCACTCCTACGAATGTCTGAACCAAACGTAGGGAAGAAGAATAAACCATAGCCTTGAATACTTTCAGATCATGAAAAAGGATATGGGACAAATATGTTAAAGATGGCTATTTTTTTGTAGATCCCTACATACCGTCATTTAAGACAAATAAGGAAAAAAGAGGCATTCTTCCCAAGAATGAAGTTACCATCATTTAGCAAACCCGTTAGGGGGTTGAATTATGCAGGGCCACCTAAGGGCATTGGCTGCATAGTTAAATAAAATAGTATCTTTTGGCTAACAAGTCTATTATGTGGACTGTTTATGCAAGGCCACCTATGGGCACGGGTTGCATAGTCAAGAAAAAGAATTCTCAGAAGTTTGACATTTTTGTGACTAGAAGTCATGAAAAGGGTTATGAAGATCTGAAAATATTTAAGGTTAGGATTATAACACATAAAGATGGGTATTGTCCAATGTATATAGAGATACATAGGTCAATGATAACCATAATCATGTTGTGGCTAGGTCCTGAATTGAAATTTTGGACTTCAGTACGTATCTCATAAGAATGAGAATCAAGCCATACGTAGTTCTTGAAATGCAGCTTAACATCATGCAGGATGAAAATATGAGAGATCTTAGTTCAGGGTCATAGAGTTCGGACCATAATAATGAATACACGGTGTGTGTTTTCATGAGGACTTTTCAGCCAAGGGACTGAAAGTGAAATTTGGGGTTAGGCCCAAAAGACTTGGGACTGGATTCGAGGGATACTCGAACGTTCCTACGTATCCCATAAGGATGTGAATCAAGCCCACGTAGTTCTATAACTACCCTTTGTACAAATTTGGTTCGTACATGTGAAGGGTGAAAGGGGACTTTAGTGCAATGATGGTTTAACCTGAGATAAAAAGTTTAGGTATTACAATGTATGCACGTAGTCTTTTGAAATGAAACATGATTGAAAAATAAATGTCAATAATAGTTCTCTCTCAAATGAGGAAATCAAAGAGTATTGTAGTTTATTGTCGTACCGGACAAAAGTGTTGCATATTTTAACGTCATATAACAAGGACAAAAGTGAATCAATGTAAAGATATTGATTCTAGGGGCGGTTTCACGAATCAACATCATATGAGATGGTGGTGAACTGATGTGAAGAGATTGTTTTTGGGCTTGAACCCTGGAAGGTTGCCTACATACCCAGCCTGGAGGGAAAGGATCAAAGTCTGTGTAGTTCAATTAAAGAATGAATTAATGATCAAGTTGTTCTTGGGGACAACGATCTAAAAATTATGTTGTTAGGACTTACACATGGTTAGCGGCCCAAAGAGAGTGTTATGGTTGATGTTTTCTCTAAGCTCACGTGATTCATACTCGGTGTGAGAAACAAAAGGTAACAAAAACCTTAACGATGCGCAATTTAATGTCATGTAGGACATATCAAGGGACTATGCAGTTTAAAGTCTTGCAGTTAGGACTATTGGTGCTGCACAGTTTAGTGTCATGTAGTAGGGACAAAATAACAGTTTAATGTCATGTAGGACATAACAAGGATTTTCTGTAGAGTTTAGCGTCATGTAGTTAGGACGACAAAGACAATAGAGTTTAACGTCATGTTGGACGAAAAGGGGGACTGCGTAGTTTAATGTCATGCAGTGAGGACAAAATAACACACCATTTACGTCATGTTGGACGCATTGGGGATTTTATTTTCCACAGTTTAACGTCATGTTGGACGAAAGTGTGAATAGTTTAAGGTCATATGCATGGACCATAGATGGTGAATTTTAATGTCATGCTGGACTTTTGATTATTATATAGTTTAACGTCTTTCTGGACGTAAGGGACTTTTATATAGTTTAGCGTCATGTAGTTAGGACGTCACAATTTAATGTCTTGCTGGACATAAGGGAACTTCAAATAGTTTATGTTCATATGCATGGACCAGGGATGATGCAGTTTAAGGTCATGCTGGATGGTTTAGGGAACGTTTTCACAGTTTAACGTCGTGTGGGACGAAGTTGCAGTTTAAGGTCATACTGGACGGTTTAGGGAACTTTTTCACAGTTTAACGTCGTGTGGGATGAAGTTGCAGTTTAAGGTCATACTAGACCATTGTTGTATATTTTAACATCATGTAGCAAGGACGAAATGGTGCTGCACAGTTTAGTGTCATGTTGCGGGGACAAGTTCTTTTCTATAGTTTAACGTCATGTTGGACGAAGTTGCAGTTTAAGGTCATACTAGACCATTTCTGTATAGTTTAACGTCATGTAGCAAGGATGAAATGGTGCTGCACAATTTAGTGTCATGTTGCGGGGACAAGTTCCTTTCTATAGTTTAACGTCATGTTGGACGAAGTTGCAGTTTAAGGTCATACTGGACCATTGCTGTATGAACCAATTGTAAGAATCCTGGTTCTGGGGACCGTATTTTGTGTTTAAACAAAATATTTCTTCAGAAATCTGGCATTGGTTGGAGTCGTGATGAGTTCTCCATCCATTGAGATTAATGAATAAGCTCCATTGGAGTAGAACTTATGTATTGAATAAGGTCCTTCCCATTTTGGTTCAAGCTTGGTAGGCTTCTTTCTTGGTATCATTGGTGTTATGAGAACCAATACCAATTCTCCTTAAATGAATGAACGAAGATGAAATTTTTTGTTAAAAGCTCGTGCTATTTGATTCTGATAGATTTCCAGGTGGTGAAAAGTGAACAATCTTTTCTCATCTAACTGTTCCAATT
Source organism: Viscum album (assembly GCA_963277665.1). Taxonomy (NCBI): domain Eukaryota; kingdom Viridiplantae; phylum Streptophyta; class Magnoliopsida; order Santalales; family Viscaceae; genus Viscum; species Viscum album. The sequence goes on from OY728154.1 coordinate 25,567,192, forward strand.
CACTCAATCGCTTTTGGGATTGCTCATCTGTAGATAACTGATCACAAATGGCTACTCTGAGTGAGGGCAATTGAACTTCAATTGGAAAGACTGCTTCTGTTCCATATACCAACGAATATAGAGTTGACCGCGTTGCATTGCGGGTGGTAGTCTGATAAGCCCATAAAGCATGAAAGAGTTTATCAGGTCAGGACCTCTTATCTTTATCCACCATCATTTGCAGTATATTTGAAAGAGAATTGTTAAAGGCTTCTATTTGGCCATTGGCCGCCGAATGATACTGAGATGAATGGTTGGATTTAATGTTGTATTCTTGATACAATTTCTTCGCCTCGGAAGAACAGAAGTTGGTGCCGTTATCCATCAATATGGTATGAGGGACACCAAATCTAGTAATGATGTTAGACTTGATGATGATAACAATGCATTTAGAACTGACTTCTTTGAGAGGTACTGCCTCTGCCCATTTGGAAAAGAAATCAGTAGCAGTAAGAATGTACTTAAACTGCTTGGCCGTAGATGAAGGGTAAGGTCCCACCACATCCATTCCCCATGTGGAAAATGGCCACGAGTATTTAGCTGTATGAAGCAACTCTGGATGTTGATGAATGAAGTTGTCATATACTTGGCATGAATGAGACTTCTTTGTGAAATTAACACAATCTTGTATCATTGAAGGCCAAAAATATCCAAGCCTTCGAATTTGATAAGATAGTCTATGTCCAGACTGGTGGGCACCACAGACTCCTGCATGTACTTCATTTATGACAGCCATTGTCTCTTCACCATCAATGCATTTGAAGAGAACTCCATCAAAACCACATTTGTAGAGAATTTTCTCTAAGTGGTTTAGGCAATCATAAAGAGTAAAATTGACCACACGTCACCAGATTTGTTCTTTCTCGGCTCTATCAGGTGGAAGTGTTCCATTTTGAAGGTATTCCATGATAGGTGACATCCATCCTGTAGTATGACCATACGGTTTAGGAATGGGACTAATTTCATTAATTTCCTTTGTTCTGGCTTGAACATAAGGTGAAATTGCACGACGGTGGGCAATACTGATGGTTGTCTCGTCCATATTTGGATCTGCTAAAGCTGTGGCTATATTAGCCAGTGCATCAGCTTGAGCATTTTGTGATCTTGGGACATACGAAAATGTCGGTTCTGATGGGAATTCCACCATTAACTCTCGGACGTAATCATACAAAGGGATTACTTCTTCTTTTCTGATGGAATAATCCCCATTGACTTGTTTGATTACCATGTCTGAATCACCTTTCACCTTTAAGTGATTCACTTGTGCTTGGAGCGCTAACTCCAAACCTGTAATGATAGATTGGTATTCGGCTTCATTATTGGTACCAACTTCCCACAATAAAAAGGAATAAGGTAACACTGCCTTATCTGGAGAAATGAGCACAATTCCTAAACCAACTTTGTTAAATTTAGGATTTTCCATTTTCTTCCCTATTGGACTTCTGGAAGCACCATCAAAATACATTTCCCATGTCTAAGAATTATCTTGAATAGAGAAAACATCCTCATCAGGGGGTTCAATATATAGAGATGTGTCTTCCACTGAAGGATGTTCAGCCAGGAAATCAGCCAGAGCTTGGCCCTTTATTGCCTTTTGAGACACATACTGAATGTCGAACTACTGCAAAATAACTGCCCACCTTGCTAGATGTCCTATAAGCATTGGACGACTAAGGATGAATTTGAGCGGATTATTGCGAGATACCAATTGGACCTCGTGATGTTGCAGGTAGTGTCTCAGTTTCTGAACTGCAAAGATTAATCCCAGGCATCACTTCTCAATACATGAATACCGGGTTTCTGCTTCATGCATAGTTCTACTGAGATAGTAGAGGCTATTTTCATTCCCAACATCATTCTTTTGAGCGAGAAAGGCACCCAATGATCACTCTAGAGCTGTCACATAGAGGATAAGTTGTCTACCTTCAACAGGTGTAATGAGTACTGGTAGACTCAAGAGGTATTTCTTGAGAACATCAAACGCTTTTTGACATTCTTCAGTCCACTGGTAAGTGACACATTTCTTCAATAATTTGGTAAAGGGTAAACTTTTGTCTGGCAAATTGGCGATGAAACGCCGAATATAGGCTAAGTGTCCTTGAATTCCTCATAATTCTTTCAAATTCTGAGGAGGTGACATACCAAGGATTGGTTTGGTCTTCTCTGGATCGACTTCAATACCACAATGGCGTACAACAAAGCCGAGGAATTTTCCTGAGGTTACCCCAAAAGCACATTTTAAGGGGTTCATCTTCAAATTATGTTGTCGAAGCTTGTGGAATATGACTGCCAAATCAGCCATGTGATTAGAACGTTGATTGGATTTAACCACCAAATCATCCACATATCACTCAACAAACTTCCCTAAGAAAGGAGTGAAGATACGATGCCTGGCACGTTGATATGTTTCACCTGCATTCTTCAAACCAAAGGGCATCATCCGGTAACAAAACACACCTTGAGGAGCTCTGAAGGTTGTAGATTCCTCATCTTCTGGGGCCATTAAGATCTGATTATATCCAGAATATCCATCAATGAAAGAAAGTACTTCATATCCAGCCGTCGCATCAATTAAGAGTTCTGTAATTGGAACTGGGAAATCATCTTTAGGACAATACCGATTAAGATCTCTGAAATCGATGTAAACCCTAATTTGTCCGTTCTTCTTCTTTATAGGGACAATATTAGCCAACCACTTGGGATACTGAACTTCTCTGATGAAGTTATCTTTGATTAGCTTATCCACTTTAGCTTCAATTTTGGAAGCATAAGTTGGGTGTGTTCTTCTCGCGGCTTGCTTAAATCCTCGATGTTCTTTTGGTAAACCCAAATGATGAGTAGCAACATCAGGATCAAGCCCAGGCATTTCTGTATAATTCCAAGAAAAAATATCTTTATTTTTCTTTAGAAAAGAAATATACATCTCTTGCTCTTCAAGGGTCATGGCCGCACTAATTAAAGTGGGGCGTGGATCTTTCTCTGTACCCAGATTTACTTCTCTGAGTTCATCAACAGTGGTAGAGATACCCTCTTCAAATGCTGGAGGAGAATCTCTAAGACCTTCCTCTTCCTCTTCATTATGTGTTATTTCTTCCATTTCTACTTTCATAGTAGATGACAAAACTAAATTCTCATGATCATAAGAGATGTCAAAATTTTCACATTTTGAAGAAGAAGCTTCCATTTCCGACCCATTTGATAATAAAGGGCCTTCTTTGGGAAATAAAGAGGAGATGATGGATTGAGAATCGACATCATTATTCACCTCTGGTGTTGCTATAACTTCTTATGGCCTGATTGGATAAGTATAGACTTGTTGGAATTCAGCAGATGAAATGAAAATGTCACCACTTATGCTTTCATCACTGTTTGGTTGGTTACAAATTTTTCCCATGTTGTCTGGCTCAATTGCAGTAATTGACATTATGGATCTTTCCATAAGAGTATTTTGATTTGGGCCTATTTTTTCAATTTGACTGATAGGTAACACATAATCTGTACTCACATGTGTAAATGGATTTATTGGAATTTTCTCCAAACCATATGGATCATTAACTTTGGTAACTTCCTTCATTGTAGATTTTTCTCTTCCCTTCATGTGATAAAATTATTCCTCAATGTATTGAGACTCACATGTCTTGAACGGGGCCTTATCACCATACAATGTTCCAACATGACCATTGAAATAGTATTTGAGACATTGATGGTACGATGAAGGGATAGCCGCATGCTGATGTAGCCAGGGTCTTCCAAGCAAAACATTGAAAGCTGAGTCTTGATCAACAATCATGAAATCCGAATTGGATACAAGATCTACAAACTGAGTTCTGAGTGTAACTTCGCCCAGTGGTTCTTGTTCATTTTTATCATATCCTTGTAACATCATGGTAGAAGGAGATAAATCAGATTCCGTGAGGCCCAATCGACGAAGTGTACGAATGGGCATGAGGTTGACTCCTGAACCATTGTCAATAAAAGCTCTTCGGATATCTACACCATTGACTTTTCCAGATAAGTACAAAGGTTTTATGTGCCCATGCACAACATCATCTTCATCTTTATCAGTAAAAGATATCACTGCATGGCATTCTACAGGATTATTCTCTATGTGATAGACTTCAGCTGCAGCAATTTCAGCTTCAAACTCCTGAGGACTTGACAAAGCTTCGATGAGTGCATCCCGAAGATCTTTTGACAGATTCAAAGCATCCAAAATTTATAACTTGTCTGGTACTTGGGCCAAGTGTTTCAATATATCATACTTTTGATCTAAAGGTCTGCGTTTCCTAACAGGAATATGTGGTTTAGCAGGTACCTCGGAAGCAGATGCTTTGGAAGCTGATGCGTCTTGTATTGGGATAGAAGTTGGAAATATCCTTGATTTTGGAAAATTAGACCGATTAGATCCATTTACTTGCTGAGATAAATAATATGGAACCTTTAATCGGTCTTCCAAAATAACTGTGCCAAAACTGAGTTTTCCATTGGCAGAAGAACTTGCTTTTTTTTGAGCTCGTTGAAGGGCTCTACCACGAGTTTCTGCTGCATACACAGTGCTAGCAGGGGTAGAATTGGAGTTGTGGATTTGGAAAGATCCACATCTTCCCCTGTATCCTGAACCTCTAGAACTTCCTCGGATTCCCTTATTTGATACAGGGAATTCAGGCTCATCCAGGCTGGAATATGGATCAGTTAATTGAACCATATTAACAGAACCGAAGATTAACTCTTCGTCTCATAAAGACTCTGCCTGATTAGCCTGTTTAGGCTGTGCCGTTTGATGGTGCGGTGCCCGTAGCTTTGAAGTATATGGCATAAAGTCTGCCAGAGTCAAAGACACCTTAGGCCTCGATACATACTCATCTTCTTCTGATTCCTCTTTCTTCTTTGAATTGTGCTACCCTTTTGAGGATTTGTCTTTTGATGGAGGCTTCACTGCAGCTTTTGTAGGAGACACAATTTGCTTCTTCAATTGTGTTCGAAAAATGGAATGGGTCCGATTGATTGTCTTTCTAACCATCCAATCATCATATTTTTGCGCAGTTTTGCTTTTGACTTCCTGCCACTCTTCTCCTTCCTCTGGATCTGTAGCGGTAACACACGCTACATGAGCTGAAGAACCCTTCAATTTGACTTGTCACAAGTCGACCATATTTTGCAGGAGGTCTTTAAAGACAAAACACTCCTGGATGGGATGCCCCAACATTTGATGAAAGGGACAATAATTTGGACGGTCTTCATCTCCTTCCTTGTTTGGCCTCTTGGGCACTGGTAATTGAATAAAATTATTTTCCAGAGCTGAAATGAAGTAACCAGGAAGTTTCTCACTTCGGAAAGAGTATGTTTTACTCTTAAAATCCTCAAATTGTATTCGTCGTTGATCTTTTGATCATTTGGACGAAACGGCCTTTGTTGTTGGCGTTGAGGAGGTGGAGCCCTTTGAGAAGATGAAGGTTTTGAAGTAGAAATAGGTACAGGTTCTTGTTTAAGCATAAATGTAGCAGTTTCTGTTTTACCCATTCTTCTTCCTGGAGCTGATGGAAATACATGAGATTTAACCTTAGCCTATATAAGGGAATCTTAAATCTGCTGAGTGATTGAAGTAAGGTCTCGAAACCCTCCTGTGTATTTCACAGGGATCAATGGCGTGCGTAATTCGTCACGCAAATTTTCCACATATATTGGGAACAGTTCTTGCTGAGGGAGTGCTAAACGCAAGAAAATAAGTTAATCCCTTCCAGCGAGCAATGAAATCAGATACTCTTTCATTCTCCCTTTGCTTGCAGTTTGTAAGATTGAAAACTGTCATTTTTGGCAAAGTTCAGCTGAACTGAAGAAGGAATTTTTGATGAAGATCCTCCCATCCGATGATTGACCGGGATTGCAAGCTTGTATACTAGACAAAAGCTGGTCCTTCCAAGGTTCGCACGAAGCATCTGAGTTTCACTACTTCTTGCTGCTCTGGAGTTCCCATCATAGGATCACAATAAGACACGTAATGCGTCAAATGTTGATCAGAGTCGCCTAATCCATTGAAAGTAGGGAAAACAGGGTTTCCAAAACTGGATGGAGGAGAAATTGAATCTACCCATTCAGGGTAAACTTTCTTTTCTGTTAGAACTTGCGCCCGTTTCCCTTCCATAGTTTCTAAACGATTTGTTAATGACTCAATAGTAGTTATTAACATTTTAGAAACATCAGGTTGAACTTGGTTTTGGCTAGGTGCAATGAATGGAGCTTGGACAGACGTGGTGGTTGGTGCTGCAACTGATGGTAGTGCTACCAACCGTTGTTTCATTTGACCCATAGGATTAGACCTCTGAGGGTGTAATGATAAAGGAGGATATTCCTGATTCATCTCAGTAGTTACAACAAATTCCTTCGGCTGTCGGACTTCAGAATTCTTAAGAAGAAGACTACTCTGAAGTTGTTCTGCATTCAACCTTCTTAATTCTTTCATTTCTTCCTCCTATTTTGCAAACCTTATCTCTAATGAGAGTGATTGACCTTCTCCAGAGAAAGGATATGTAACCTGATTCTTTCCCTTCCCTTTGTTGGATACCTTTTGGAGGGAGGGAAGTGGATTACCTATGTTCTGAGTAATCCTTTGACTTCATGTACTTACACCTTCTTCATTTGTATCGGTGCGTACATTTTCTTGAGCAGGACGCTCTTCATCTGAGTCCCCTGAGTGAACATCCTCTGGTGGATTAGCAACAATGACATTGATGACATTGATTGATTCATAATGCATCACATCCCTTCTATCAACAATCTTGTGATATTGTCTTCTTTCATGTCTTTGATGAGACATTGCCTTTTGTTGATTCAATCCTTTAGGAACTTCTTGACGAGCTATAATTTGGAGGGAATCTCATGATAATTTGTCTCTTCGTTCCTCTTGTGGCTTCTTCCCCAATCGAGAAAAGACCGACATTCTCTGAGGAGGGGATTGATGATTTGAAAGAGTCCCCAGTCTCGAGAACTGGGGATGTTCCTACTGCTTCCGCTCAACTCCTCGAATCCCATTTGTTGACTCTGAGGGTTGGGTTAGAGAAGTCCACAGTCTAATAATATGGGGTGTCTCTTGACATGCTATGTCTCAGATCTTCTTAAAATATCTCTTGATCTTGCGAATCTTAGTTTGGAAATTTTCTGTATGCATTAACCTGTATACACTTTTATCACCTGGTTCAACAGACCGTTGGATGATTTCCGAGACTTCTTTCATTTGATGATGTGTTTTCTCCATACGAGAGGCTTCTGCAATATTCTCGCCTGCTTGATGTAGGAGAAATTCAACAACTTGTTCTCTATATGCTTGATTTTGAGAGGAACTAGTTGAAGCCTATTCTTGAGCAGGCTTTTGATTATGAACAAAGCCCATTGATTGTGGCCGGCCATGGGCAATAACATTTCATGAGACCATTTTTGGCGGGCTTTGCTGACTGGAAAGCACTGTGAAATGTAGTGCTCCGTGAAAACCCCATCCTATGATATGAAAACTAGATGGAGCATTGGTAATTAACTGACGCAATTTTCTTAGTGCGCCAAGGCATGAACGTTGAAGGGTTCTCTGCTACTTTTTAGCCTTCGGATACCGAGAGACTGATAGAGATGCCAAATCAATCTGACGTTGTATCCCTTCTATTATCTTAAGATGATTTTCATATTCATCATAAGATAATACCTTCTTCTTCAATTGACAAAGAGTATTCCATATGTTGAGACGAATATCATGGATTCCATCATCCGTCAACATCTTTGGAATGTCGTACTGGGAGTCAGCCAAAGGCCAAAACATGACTGGTACCTCACCTTTTGCCAGTTTTTTCCTCATGTTCAGCATTTCCTCTTTATCATTAAATGAAGATTCTTCTACCTGTTTTGACCAGAGTTTGTGTTTACTTGTTGCTTTATCGGATTGAACAAGATTGGTAGAGAGATCATTGATCAAACTAGAAGATGCACGACTTAGGGGTGGTTCAGAGAATGACCTACACCCTGGGCTATCTTCTTATTGAGAAAGTATTTCACTTGTTAACGATAAAGCATCATACATGACTGTTTTCGCATTTTCAAGTGCCTCAAGATAAGAGGGATTTCTCGGAACTACATTGTCCACTGGAGTATTTTCCAGGCAATGTGAATCACTACTGCAGAGAGGACTTTCGCAGCGAAGTTCATCATCATGGAGAGGACCACCATAATAGGTTGCAACAAAATATGAGATCTCTTGCTCCTTGGTCTTATGACCACACAGAGGGTTCTTGTGGCTCTCATCTGAAGAAGAAACATCATGATTGACCGAATTTTCATGAAGCAAGCCTTCATGAGGAAGTGTCTGTTGAAGACCTTCGGAATTAATGTTCCCGTTATTGGGAACTGAGGGAGTAGAACCTTTAATTCCAACAGATAAATGTCTGAGGGCTTCAAAAACTCCAGCATCGAGCAAAGCCTTGTTGCAGATTGGCCTTTGATCTCCTGACTATGCTGGGCAGATATTTTTCTTAGATGCCTTCTTACTCGCTTTGGAAACCACTTGTTGACGAAAGTGGTTACTCTGAGCAGGTGTATGTGCCTGATCAGGAAAGATGGTCAGGTTAGGCTGACGATCTCCACTCAAATAAGGTGTATGTGCCTGACTTGGTTGTCCGTATGATATGGGGGAGTATGCCCCATAACCCTCTTGGAATGGAACAGATGTGTGTGTCTGTTCCGGAGTGAATCGTTGATGTGTCACTACACTGCTAGGGATAGATTTATGTGTCTATCCTTGAGATGATGCTGAAACTGTTATGATATCCTGGCAAGCATCCAGAATATGAGCAGGAATTTGCCTCTGTTCTTTCACCATTGACAAAATATGCTTGGTGACTTCAGCCGCCGGAACGGGAATATACGTCCATTCTGGGTTTGGAGTAGGTGTATGTGCATGCTCCTGTCCTCCTTTTCCTGTCAGTGAATCCTAACAGTACTCAAGTGTGGGGGCAGAGAGTTGAGTCTGCCTCTTGTTTGTCGTCGGGGCTTTCCGACTGACTTCTCTGTGTGCTACCAAGCGAGACTGTTGGTAGGATTGATTAGTATTAGCAGGTGTATATGCCTGCTGATTACACTTCGCGAAACGTGGTTGACGAAATCCATCATATGTAGTCAGACGAGCCTTCTGACTAACTGGTGATGTATAAGCAGGTGTATGTTCCTGCCTATAGTACTCCACCGGAATTCCCTGGCGGGATTGGCATGATGCTGCCAGATGAGTCTGCTGGACAGCGGAATTAAAACGGGTAGGTGTGTGTGCCTGCTCGTTGTTCGCCACCAAGTTAGGTCGGTGGACTTCTTCGGAGATGGCAGAGATGATAACTTGTCCATTGTTAACCGGATTCTGCCTCTGGCGGTTCGTCTTGCCTGCTCGGGTTTGAAGAACCTGAGCCGAACGCCTGGAGTCGGTACCCTCATCATGTTGAGGGTGCACTACCGCACGAGTCTGGCAGTGATTGTTGATGGGAGCCCTCGGGAAGGACTCCTGTCTTTTTGAATTAAGGCCCTGAGGTACCTGCTCATTCACTTTCTCAGAGTAAGGGAGTGAATTGAAATTGCGTTCCAGGGATAACGACCCGAAACGGTTGGAGACGGTAGTCAGCACTGCCTGCCTCTTGATCACTGGTCGTCGTTGTCTGGATGACCTGTGTGAGTTGTTTACTTGGAGGGCCTGTCGGGCAGCCTCCAGAGTTGGGATGATACCGTGTTGACGGTACTCTTTAACCAGCACATTTGATACCCAGCGTTGAAGATGCTGAGTAGGTGATGTCATCCTCAGAGTGGATGAAGATCCAGTAGGAATAGCAGCAGTGGTATTTGCATCAGCAGTATTCACAGATGTGAATTTGAGAGCAACCATTTTGGAAATACAGAAGATCTTAGAAAAGAGTGCCTTTTTGATATAACAGATGTAATCAAGATGAAATTCATCCACTTCATCCTTTGGATGAGCACACATATCAATGATTGTTTTTGTTAGCCCTCTTATTGAGTTTTAAATAGGGTCTTATAAAATAGGTAAAAAATCATTTTAACTTGGTTAAGGATTCATGTCGGGTTCACCATTTTTGTTTCCCTCGGAATTCGGGGATGACCTCCTGGATGGGAGATTCAAACGTTCCGATCGGTTTCTAACGGGTTTGTTCGTAGAACCGGAAACATCCAATGATTCCATATCCGTTTGGACCTACATTCCAAAGGTAGGCGCTCATTAGCTTGTGGACTGATGAGGCTGAGGAATTTTCATTGGTCGAGAGGATGGGAGGTCGGACTCATCACACCGTTTTTGAGGGGAATTATTGTCTACTCCGGGACTCTCTTTATAGATTTAAGTTATGTTCGTGAATCCTTATTACATTACCAAGTATAAAATGATCTTTCCTTTATTTTTAACAATCAATGAATAAATATGTAAGAAATTTAGAGAATCTTTTATATGTATTCGAGGTTCTTCATCAAGAGAGAATCATCTGTATCTATTTAGAGATTCTTGGTCAATGGTATCCTTCAAAACATTTAAAAAAGCATCTTGGTCATTATGATGACCAGGCTGGTTTTAAAGCCACTCAGTGGGGCACTTGAAGTTTATCGTCATTCAGAAGGACATGGATTATTTCAAAGTTGGGATCGAACCCATAAATGGGCTACCTACGTATCCTTTGTTTAGGGAAAAGGAATCAGAACCCACATAGTTCGAGTAAGGGAGTATGACGTTTATGATTGATGGCTCAAAGAAGGATCTCATAATTACTTTTACACTCTAAGCTCACGTGAGTCATGCTCGGTGTGAGAAATAAGAGGTATTGGTAAAAATTAGACAATTGTGCCATGAAAGATGCAATCATAAGAAATGGTTTGGGGATTATGTATGTATGACTGCCCAGATAGATGAAGGTTTATGATTCACTTTTAAGGAGAAAATCCTGGAACAGGGTCCATAAAGGTATATGTGCTTCATGGAGATTTGAATACTCTATCTTGGGACTTATTCCGGAAAGGAAGCCCAAATTAGGAGAGGATTGATAACTAGGTTTTACTCTTGAGAAGAAATCCCAGATCAAACGAAAATTAGGACTAGTTAAGGAGAAATTAGGGGATTTGGGGCTTAATCCTAAGATAGATGCCCAAATTAGGGGACTCGGGGCTTACTCCTAAGAAGGATGCCCATATTTGAGATTGGGGCTTACTCCTAAGAAGGATGCCCAAAATTAGAGGACTTTCGGATTACTCCTAAGAAGGATGCCCATATTAAAGGATTATGATTGGGGCTTACTCCTGAGGAGGATGCCCAAGTTAAGAAATTAAGGTTTGGGGCTTACTCCTGAGGAAGATGCCCATATCTGGGAACTTTAAGAATTTGGGGGTTACTCCTGAGGAAGATGCCCAGATTAAAGGACTTATAACTGGGGATTATTCCTAAAAAGGAGACCCAGGTGTTTCCTCACGGATTTCGGGGATGACCTCCTGGACGGGAGATTCAAACATTCTGATCGGTTTCTAGCGGGTTTGTTCATAGAACCGGAAACATCCAATGATTCCACATCTGTTTGGACCTACATTCCAAAGGCAGGCGCTCATTATCTTGTGGACTAATGAGGCTTAGGAATTTGCATTGGTAGAGAGGATGGGAGGTCAGACTCATCACACCTTTTTGAGGGGAATTATTGTCTACTCTGGGACTCTCTTTATAGATTTATGTTATGTTCGTGAATCCTTATTACATTACCAAGTATAAAATGTTCTTTCCTTTAGTTTTAACAATCAATGATTAAATATGAAAGAAATCTAGAGAATCTTTTATATGTATTCGAGGTTCTTCATCAATAGAGAATCATCTATATCTGTTTAGAGATTCTTTGTCAATGGTATCCTTCAAAACATTTATATAAAAGTCTCTTGGTCATTATGATGACCAGGATGGTTTTAAAGCCACTCAGTGGGGCACTTGAAGTTTATCGTCATTCAGAAGGACAGAGATTATTTCAAAGTTGGGATCGAACCCATAAATGGGCTACCAACGTATCCTTTGTTTTTTGGAAAAGGAATCAGAACCCACGTAGTTCGAGTAATGGAGTATGATGTTTATGATTGATGGCTCAAAGAAGAATTTCATAATTACTTTTACACTCTAAGGTCACGTGAGTCATGATCGGTGTGAGAAACAAGAGGTATTGGTAAAAATTAGACAATTGTGCCATGAAAGATGCAATCATAAGAAATTGTTTGGGGATTATGTATGTATGAATGCCCAAATAGATGAAGGTTTAGGATTCACTTTTTAGGGAGAAAATCAATCAACAGGGTCCATAAAGGTACATGTGCTTCATGGAGATTTTAATACTCTAATCTTGGGGCTTACTCCTAAGGAGGATGCCCAAGTTAGGAGGGGACTTATGATTGGGTTTTACTCCGGAAAAGGAAACCCAAATCAAGGGTAAATTAGGACTGGTTAAGAGAAATTTAAGGGGGCTTGGGGTTTACTCCTGAAAAGTAAACCCAAGATTATGACTGGGACTTACTCCTAAAAAGGAGGCCCAGGTTAGGGGACTTGGGGCTTACTCCTGAAAAGGAAGCCCAAGATTATGACTGAGTCTTATTCCTGAAAAGGAGACCCAGGTTAGGGATTAAGGTTTGGGGCTTACTCCTGAGGTGGATGCCCATATTTGAGGTTGGGGCTTACTCATAAGTAGGATGCCCATATTAAGGGACTTGGGGCTTACTCTTAAGAAGGATGCCCATATTAAAGGATTTTGATTGGGGCTTACTCCTAAGGAGGATGGCCAAGTTAAGGAATTATGTTTTGGGGATTACTCTTGAGGAGGATGCCCAAAGTTTGGGAACTTTAAGAATTTGGGGCTTACTCTTAAGGAAGATGCCCAGATTAAAGGATTTATAACTGGGGATTATTCCTAAAAAAGGAGACCAAGGTTAAGGATTCTCTCATTATAAAGGATAAGGATGAATGAACGGACTCTCAATCTTTGGTGACATAAGGATATTTAAATCACTTGGTTTTGAGAGATATTCCACAGAATTCCTTTCAGATAAGGAAGTCGAATCAAGAAATCATGCCATAAATGGCTTTGAAGAGTGTCTTGAAGACTGAATCTTGAAAAGGAAAGGTGTAATGGCTTAACAGGGGTAAAATGGGCAATATGGGCACCCAAAAAGGTAGGGGCGCGCAAGTCTTGAAAGGCGCGCAAGTCATCCGTGGGCGCGCAAGTATTGGTCGCGCAAGTATACTTGCGCGACATGAGGGGTACTTGAACGATTTTCAACCAGCATTAGAATACTTGAGCGACTCTTTCTAAATCCCTTTAGAATCCTTTTTAGGTTCTTCCAGAAAAGGGACGCGCATGTTCTATTGAAGGAATACTACGGCGCGCAAGTGTTGATGAGTTTCAACACATAGGCCTTCCTTCTTCTCTTTAAATCTTCCGTTCTAGGTAAGAAATTACCTTTAGAAGTGTTCCGGAAGCTTTGTGAAGAGACTTGGGCGTCGAGAGCTTCAATCCGAGTTTCTGGAAAAAGATCCTCTCGAATGGGGGGCCCACAGGGTCTATTTATAGGCATGAGAAGACCCCAGGCGGTTACCGGGTGGTTACCACTTAGGTTGCGCAAGTCACTTGCGCGACCTAGAGCGACGCGCAAGTGTACTTGCGCGATAGTGATATAACTTGCGCGGTGCAGTTGTTGTTGATCCTTTGTTCATGCCTTTGTCGATTTTTGATGTTTTCTTCAAAGGATGAATCACTTTGAGCTCAGATATTCCCTTTTCCGATCTTTAGATTCTGTGAAGAAAGGAGCGTCAACAAAATTCCCCCCTCAGAGTTGGATCCGGAGAGAAATGAAGATTTGACTCTGAGGAAATCGATTCCATCCAAAGGAAAAGGGGGGCGCGCAAGTCTTCAGTGCACAGAGGGCGGCGCGCAAGCTTGCATCGCGCAGGCCTTAAGCGCTCTGGGTACGACTCACAGATAGGATTCTTGGCCTATAAATACATGCCCTCACCTCCGTACAAGTATCCGGATTTCCGGACTTCATACTTTCGAGCTCTCGCCGCACAAGTATTCCTCTCCGCGCAAGTTGCTCTGTTTTTTCTAGTGTTTTCTTTGATGTCGCGCTACTGTAAAGGTAATAGGGTTTGAGCAGTTTATACATGTGCATCAAAAACTAGCGCGACACACGAATACTTGCTCGTCATTGTTTAGACTTGCGCGACTTAATGCCTTAGCCATTTTTTCAAAATTTCTTTCACAAATTTTATAAAAAATAAACCTATTTAAGAGTTCGTTTATTCATCTTTTGTGCAGATTCAGTGGTTCCCAAGGGAATTGGAATGACTGATGAACTGGCTAGCAAGCCGATTGATGACATGATGAACATTATTGGCCATGATTACTATGATATCTGCAACAGCACTCTCCCAGATTTGGCTAAGTACTTGAAGAAATATCATCTTAATTTCCCACAGAGCATCTACCTATCTCTATGTGGTCATGGTCACTTGAAAGGAGTCAATGATCCAAATGCAAACAACTATACACCTGAAATGCAGTTGCACTGCTACTCCTTTATTTCGGTTATGCTGTGCATTAAGAGCAACAACAATGGTGTGAACTTTCAAATTCTCCTTCCATGCCATTTCCTTGCAGATATGAAAATAGAAAACCCATGGGCTGAAATGTTTTCCACTACCAGTTGGTGGAGAGAAAACAAACATGGCGTTAGAGAAATATCTGAAAAGAGTACTCTCTCCAAATGGCTCTTTACTTCCAATGCTCCATTCTCAAATCCATGTATCCATCTTCCAAGTCTCTTGGACAGAAACAGAGTCACTATTTGATCAGCAGAAAATTTTCTCAAACCGCAATCAAGAACATCCTTTTACAATTGTTCCAAGAAGAGCTGGTATTACTGTATCTCTTATTGTATCCAGTTGAATGAATGAATTCCAGGTGGTTGCTAATGAAGCTCGGGATGCCGTAAATCAAATGAAGTGTTATGTTGAAAGCCTCCTGTAATTCTTGAAAAAGAGAATAGACTCCAGTCTGTGGATGTCCTTCTAACTCATGTGTATCAATGAAAAACACTTTCATATTCAATCATTTCTACCTGTATTCTTTCATTACTTGCTTCAAATTTACTTAAGCCAATGGGCCTAGTAAGCATAGTTTGATTTTTACTAGGATTATTACAAATAATCCTACAAACTTGGAGCTTTTAATTGCTCAATATTACCTAAATCATACAGAATGTATGTTTAGTGAGCTGGGACTTGACTTTTATTCAGAGTTCCTTTGTCTTTTGTGGGCAGTTTAAAGCCATGCATGCCGGACATAAAGGGGCTAATGTTTAAGGTCGAAATAGCTTTGACCGAAATGGATTAAAATTGATTCAATTCCTTGAAAATTTATCTGAAAACAAATTACCATACTCAAGTATGAGATAAAATATGTAAACTATGGCTTAAGAATATTTGAATTTGAGGAATGATATGAAAAAGAGCTAAAAGGCATTAGAAGAAGTAGTTTCCAAGAATGAAGTTACTATTATTTAACAAAACCCGTTAGGGGGTTGAAATTTGCAGGGCCACCTAAGGGCATTGGCTGCATGGTTAAATAAATAGCATCTTTCGGCTGACAAGTCTGTTATGTGGATTGTTTATGCAAGGCCACCTATGGGCACGTGCTGCATAGTCAGGAAAAAGAACTCCCAGAAATTTACTTTCCTAGTGCTAAAAGCCAGTGAAAGTTTATGGAGATTCAAATTTTCTAAAGTATAGAGTTTGTTGTATGGAAAGAGGTACTTGAATATGGAGAAGATATTTCCGAACAAGAATATCGAAGAACTGGATGAATATCACTCCTACGAAGGTCTGACCCAAACGTAGGGAAGAAGAATAAACCATAGACTTGAATATTTTCATATCATGAAAAAGGATATGGGACAAATATGTTAAGGATGGATATTTTTTTTTTGCGGATCCCTACATACTGTCGTTTAAGACAAATAAGGACAAAAGAGGCATTCTTCCCAAGAATGAAATTACCATTATTTAACAAACCCGTTAGGGGGTTGAAATATGTAGGGCCACCTAAGGGCATTGGCTGCATGGTCAAATAAATAGCATCTTTCGGCTGACAAGTCTGTTATGTGGACTGTTTATGCAAGGCCACCTATGGGCACGTGCTGCATTGTCAGGCAAAATAATTCTCAGAAGTTTGACATTTTTGTGACTAGAAGTCATGAAAAGGGTTATGAAGATATTAAAATATTTAAGGTTAGGATTATATCATATAAATATGGGTATTGTCCAATGTATATAGAGATACATAGGTCAATGATAACCACAATCATGTTGTGGCAGGGTCCTGAATTGAACTTTTGGACTTCACTACGTATCTCATAAGAATGAGAATCAAGCCATACGTAGTTCTTGAAATGCAGTTTAACGTCGTGCAGGACGAAAGTATGAGTGATCTTAGTTTAGGGTCATAGAATTCGGACCATAATAATGAATACATAGTGTGTGTTTTCATAAGGACTTTTCAGTCAAGGGACTGAAAGTGAAATTTGGGGTTAGGCCCAAAAGACTTGGGGCTGGATTCGAGGGATACTCGAACGTTCCTACGTATCCCATAAGGATGGGAATCAAGCCCACGTAGTTCTAGAAATACCCTTTGTACAAATTTGGTTTATACATGTGAAGGGTGAAAGGGGACTTTAGTGAAATGATGGTTTAACCTAAGATAAAAAGTTTAGGCATTACCATGTATGCACGTAGTCTTTTGAAAATGAAAACCATGATTGAAACATCAATGTCAATAATAGTTCTCTCTCAAATGAGGAAATCAAAGAATATTGTAGTTTATTGTCATACCGGACAAAAGTGTTGCATAGTTTAACGTCATATAACAAGGACAAAAGTGAATCAATGTAAATTTACTGATTCTAGGGGCGGTTTCACAAATCAACATCATATGAGATGGTGGTGAACCGATGTGAAGAGATTATTTTTGGGCTTGAACCCTGGGAGGTTGCCTACATACCCAGCCTGGAGGGCAAGGATCAAAGTCCGTGTAGTTCAATTAAAGAATGAATTAATGATCAAGTTGTTCTTGGGGACAATGATCTAATAAAAAAGTTTATTGGGACTTACACATGGTTAGTGGCCCAAAGGGAGTGTTATGGTTGATGTTCGCTCTAAGCTCACGTGAGTCATACTCGGTGTGAGAAACCAGAGGTAATAACAACCTTAACGATGCACAGTTTAATGTCATGTAGGACATAAAAAAGGGACTATGCAGTTTAAAGTCTTGCAGTTAAGACTATTGGTGCTGCACAGTTTAGTGTCATGTAGCAGGGACAAAATAACAGTTTAATGTCATGTAGGACATATCAAGGACTTTCTGTACAGTTTAGCGTCATGTAGTTAGGATGATGGGGACAATACAATTTAACGTCATATTAGACGAAAGGGGGACTGTGCAGTTTAATGTCATGCAGTAAGGACAAAATAACACACCATTTATGTCATGTTGGACGAAAGTGCGAATAGTTTAAGGTCATATTCATGGACCGTGGATGGTGCAGTTTCATGTCATGCTGGACCTTTGATGATTATATAGTTTAACGTCTTTCCGGACGTGAGGGACTTTTATACAGTTTAGCGTCATGTAGTTAGGACGTCACAGTTTAACGTCTTGCTGGACATAAGGGATTTGCAAATAGTTTATGGTCATATACATGGACCAGGGATGATACAGTTTAAGGTCATGTTAGATGGTTTAGGGAACTTTTTCACAGTTTAATGTCGTGTGGGACGAAGTTGCAGTTTAAAGTCATACTGGACCACTGCTGTATAGTTTAACGTCATATAGCAAGGAAGAACTGGTGCTGTACAGTTTAAAGTCATTTAGCTAGGACTAAGGTGAACCAATATAAGGATATCAGTTCTGGGGACTTTTTACAGTTTAACGTCATGATGGACGATGAAAGTGCCACATAGTTTAATGTCATGCTGCTAGGACACAATATAGTTTAATGTCATCTCGAACAAAAATATAGTTTAATGTCATCTCGGACATAATATAGTTTAATTTCATCTCATACATAATAGTAACCAATGTGACATTTTAATGTCATGTTGGACGATAAGGGAACTTACACAGTTTAACGTCATGCTGGACGCTGAAAGTGCCACACAGTTTAATGTCATGTTTCTAGGAAAAAATATAGTTTAATGTCATCTCGGACAAAGTATAGGATCTTCTGTACAGTTTAACGTCATGTAGATAAGACATAATATAGTTTAATGTCATCTCGTACATAATACAGTTTAGTGTCATGTAGGACATATATGAACCAATGTGACTGTTTTGGCTCTAGGAATAATATTTTTTGTTTATACAAAATACTTCTTCAAAAATCTGGCATTAGTTGGAGTCGTGATGTGTTCTCCATCCATTGATATTAGAGAATACGCTCCATTGGAGTAGACCTTATGTATTGAATAAAGTCCTTCCCATTTTGGTTCAAGCTTGGGAGGCTTCTTTCCTGGTATCATTGGTGCTCTGAGACCCAATACCAATTCTCCCTGAATGAATGAACGAAGAATAACTTTTTTGTTAAAAGCTCGTGCTATTCGATTCTGATAGATTTCCAAGTGGTGCAAAGGGAACAATCGTTTATCATCTAACTGTTCCAATTCATTCAACCGCTTTTGGGATTTCTCATCTGTAGATAACTGATCACAAATGGCTATTCTGAGTGAGGGAAATTGAACTTCAATTGGAAAGACTGCTTCTGTTCCATATACCAATGAATATGGAGTTGACCGTGTTGCATTGCGAGTGGTAGTCCGATAAGCCCATAAAGCATGAAAGAGTTTATCAGGCCATGACCTCTTATCTTTATCCACCATCTTTTGCAGTATATTTGAAAGAGTCTTGTTGAAGGCTTCTATCTGGCCATTAGCCGCTGCATGATATCGATATGAATGGTTGGACTTAATGTTGTATTCTTGATACAATTTCTTTACCTCATAAGAACAGAAGTTGGTGCCTTTGTCTGTCAATATGGTATGAGGGACACCAAATCTAGTAATGATGTTAGACTTGATGAAGCTAACAATGCATTTAGAACTGACTTCATTGAGTAGTACTGCCTCTGCCCATTTGGAAAAGAAATCAGTAGCAGTAAGAATGTACTTACACTGCTTGGCCGTAGCTGAAGGGTAAGGTCCCACAACATCCATTCCCCATGTGGAAAATGGCCATGAGTATTTATCTGTATGAAGCAACTCTGGAGGTTTATGAATTAAGTTGGCATATACCTAGCATGAATGAAACTTCTTTGTGAAATTAACACAATCTTGTATCATTGAAGGCCAAAAGTATCCAAGCCTTCGAATTTGATCAGACAGTCTATGTCCAGACTGGTGGGCACCACAGACTCCTGCATGCACTTCTTTTATGACAGCCATTGTCTCTTCACCATCAATACATCTGAAGAGAACTCCATCAAAACCATGTTTGTATAGAATTTTCTCGAGGTGGTGTGGGCTATCATAAAGAGTAAAATTGACCACACGTCGCCGGATTTGTTCTTTCTCGGCTCTATCAGGTGGAAGTGTCCCATTTTGAAGGTATTCCCTGATAGGTGACATCCATCATGTAGTATGACCATACGGTTCAGGAATGGGACTAATTTCATTAATTTCCTCTGTTCTAACTTGAACATAAGGTGAAATTGCAAGACGGTGGGCAATACAGAAGGTTGTCTCGTCCCGATTTGGATCTGCTAAAGCTGTGGCTATATTAGCCAGTGCATCATCTTGAGCATTTTGTGATCTTGGGACATAAGAAAATGTCGGTTCTGAAGGGAATTCCGACATTAACTCTCTGACATAATCATACAAAGGGATTAATTATTTTTTTCTGATGGCATAATCCCCATTTACTTGTTTGATTACCAGGTCTAAATCACCTTTCATCTTTAAGTGATTCACATGTGCTTGAAGTGCTAACTCCAACCCTGTGATGAGAGCTTGGTATTCAGCTTCATTATTGGTACCACCTTCCCACAACAAAAAGGAATAAGGTAACACTGCCTTATCTGGAGAAATGACCACAATTCCTAAACCAACTTTGTTGAATTTAGGATTTTCCATTCTCTTCCCTGTTGGACTTCTAGAAGCACCATCAAAATACATTTCCCATGTTTGAGGACTCTCTTGAATAGAGAAAACTTCCTCATCAGGGAGTTTGATATCTGAATACGTGTCTTCCACTGAAGGATGTTCAGCCAGGAAATCTGCCAGATCTTGGCCCTTAATTGCCTTTTGAGACACATACTGAATGTCGAACTGCTGTAGAATAACCGCCCACCTTGCCAGACGTCCTGTAAGCATTGGACGACTAAGGATGAATTTGAGCGGATTATAACGAGATACCAATTGGACCTCATGATGTTGCAGGTAGTGTCTCAGTTTCTGAACTGCAAAGATTAATTCTAGGCAACACTTTTCAATACTTGAATACCGGGTTTCTACTTCAAGCATAGTTCTACTGAGATAGTAGAGACTATTTTCATTCCCAGCATCATTCTTTTGAGAGAGAAAGGCACCCAATGATCGCTCTAAAGCTATCACATAGATGATAAGCGGTCTATCCTCAACAGGTGGCATGAGTACTGGTGGACTCAAGAGGTATTTCTTGAGAACATCAAATGCTTCTTGACATTCTTCACTCCACTGGTAATTGACTACTTTCTTCAATAATTTGGTAAAGGGTAAACTTTTGCCTGCCAAATTGGCGATGAAACGCCGAATATAGGCTAAGTTTCCTTGAAGTCCTCTTAATTCTTTCAAATTCTGAGGAGGTGACATACCAAGGATTGATTTGTTCTTCTCATGATCGACTTCAATACCACGATGGTGTACAACAAAGCCAAGGAATTTTCCTGAGGTTACCCCAAAAGCACATTTTAAGGGGTTCATCTTCAAATTATGTTGTCGAAGCTTGTGGAATATGACTTCCAACTCAGCCAAGTGATTAGAACGTTGTTTGGATTTAACCACCAAATCATCTACATAGCATTCAACAAACTTCCCTAAAAGAGGTTTGAAGATACGATGCATGGCTCGTTGATATGTTGCACCTGCATTCTTTAAACCAAAGGGCATCACTCGGTAACAAAACACACCTTGAGGAGCTCTGAAGGCTGTATATTCCTCATGTTCTGGGGCCATTCGGATCTAATTATATCCGGAATATCCATCCATGAAAGAAAGTACTTCATATCCAGCTGTCGCGTCAATTAAGAGTTCTGTAATCGGAACTGGGAAATCATCTTTAGGACAATACCGATTAAGATCTCTGAAATCGATGCAAATCCTAATTTGTCCGTTCTACTTCTTTACAGGGACAATATTAGCCAACCACTTGGGATATTGAACTTCTCTGATGATGTTGGCTTTGATCAACTTATCCACTTCAGCATCAATTTTGGAAGCATAGGTTGGGTGTGTTCTTCTCGCGGCTTGTTTAAAACCTCGATGTTCTTTTGGTAAACCCAAATGATGAGTAGCAACATCAGGATCAAGCCCAGGAATTTCTGTATAATTCCAAGCAAAAATATCTTTATTTTGATTTAGAAAAGAAATATACATCTCTTGCTCTTCAAGGGTCATGGCCGCACTAATTAAAGTGGGGCGTGGATCTTTCTCTGTACCCAGATTTACTTCTCGGAGTTCATCCACAGTGGTAGAGATACCCTCATCAAATGCTGGAGGAGCATCTCTAAGATCTTCCTCTTCCTTTTCATCATGTGTTATTTATTCCATTTCTACTTGCAAAGTAGATAAAAAAACGAAATTCTCATGATCATAAGAGATGTCAAAATTTTCACATTTTGATGAAGAAGCTTCCATTTCCGACCCTATTGATGATAAAGGGTCTTCTTTAGGAAATAAATAGGAGATGATGGATTGAGAATCGACATCATTATTCACCTCTGGTGTTGCTATAACTTCTTCTGTCCTGATTAGCGAAGTATAGATTTGTTGTACTTCAGCTGATGAAATGAAAACGTCACCACTTATGCTTTCATCGCTGCTTGGTAGGTTACCAATTTCTCCCATGTTGTCTGGCTCGATCGTCGTAATTGAAAGTATGGATCTTTCCATAAGAGTATTTTTATTTGGGCCTATTTTGTCAATTTGACTGATAGGTAACACATAATCTGTACTCACATGTGAAAATGGATTTATTGGAATTTTCTCCAAACCATATGGAGCATTAACTTTGGTAATTTCCTTCATTGTAGATTTTTCTCTTCCCTTCATGTGATAAAATTATGCCTCAATGTATTGAGACTCACATGTCTTGAACAGGGCCTTATTACCATACAATGTTCCAACTTGACCATCGAAACAGTATTTGAGACATTGATAGTATGATGAAGGAATAGCTGCATGCTGATGTAGCCAGGGTCTTCCAAGCAAAATATTGAAAGCTGAGTCTTGATCAACAATCATGAAATCCGAATTGGATACAAGATCTCCAAACTGAGTTCTGAGCGTAACTTCTCCCAGTGGTTCTTGTTCATTTTTATCATATCCTTGTAACATCGTGGTAGAAGGAGATAAATCAGATTCCGTGAGGCCCAATCGACGAAGTGTACGAATGGGCATGAGGTTGTCTCCTGAACCATTGTCAATGAAAGCACTTCGAACATCTACACCATTAACTTTTCCAGATAAGTACAAAGGTTTTATGTGCCCATGCACAACATCATCTTCATCTTTATCAGTAAAAGATATCACTGCATGGCATTCTGCAGGATTATTCTCTATGTGATAGATTTCAGCTGCAGCAATTTCAGCTTCAAACTCCTGAGGACTTGACAAAGCTTCGATGAGTGCTTCCCGAAGATCTTTTGACAGATTCAAAGAATCCAAAATTGATAACTTGGCTGGTACATGGGCCAAGTGTTTCAATATATCATACTTTTGATCTAGAGGTCTGTGTTTCCCAATAGGAATATGCGGTTTAGCAGGTACCTTGGAAGCAGATGCTTTGGAAGCTGATGCATCTTGTATTGAAGTTGGCAACATCCTTGGTTTTGGAAGATTAGACTGATTAGATCCATTTACTTGCTGAGATAAAGAAGATGGAACCTTTAATCGGTCTTCCAAAATAACTGTGCCAAAACTGAGTTATCCATTGGCAGAAGAACTTGCTTGTTCTTTTTGAGCTCGCTGAAGGGCTCTACCACGAGTTTCTACTGCATATACAGTGCTAGAAGGGGTAAAATTAGAGTAGTGGCTTCGGAAAGATCCAGGTCTTCCCCTATATCCCGAACCTCTAGAACCTCCTCGGATTCCCTTATTTGATACAGGGAATTCAGGCTCATCAAGACTGGAATATGGATCTGTTAATTAAATCATATTAACAGAACCAAAGATTAACTCTTTGTCTGATAAAGACTCTGCCTGGTTAGCCTGTTTAGGCTGTGCCGTTTGGTGGGACGGTGCCCGTGGCTTTGAAGTAGATGGCATGAAATCTGCCAGAGTCAAAGGCAATTGAGGCTTTGATACATACTCATCTTCTCCTGATTCCTCTTTCTTCATTGAATTGCGCTGCCCTTTTGAGGATTTGTCTTTTGATGGAGGCTTTACTACGGCTTTTGTAGGAGACACAATTGGCTTCTTCAATTGTGTTCGAAAAATGGAATGAGTCCGATTGATTGTCTTTCTGACCATCAAATCATCATATTTTTTCGCAGTTTTTCTTTTGACTTCCTGCCACTCGCCTCCTTCCTCTGGATCTGTAGCGGTAATACACGCTACATGAGCTGAAGAACCCTTCAATTTGACTTGTCCCAAGTCGACCTTCTTTTGCAGGAGGTCTTTAAAGACAAAACACTCCTGGATGGGATGCCCTAACATTTGATGAAAGGGACAATAATTGGGACGATCTTCATCTCCTTCCTTGTTTGGCCTCTTGGGCACTGGTAATTGAACCAAATTATTTTCCAGAGCTGAAATGAAGTAACAAGGAACTTTCTCACTTAGAAAAGAGTATATTTTACTCTTCATATCCTCAAATTGTTTTCGTCGTTGATCTTTTTGATAATTTGGACGAAACAGCCTTTGTTGTTGGCGTTCAGGAGGTGGAGCCCTTCGAGAAGATGAAGGTTTTGATGTACAAATAGGTACAGGTGCTTGTTTAAGCATAACTGTAGCAGTTTCCGCTTTACCCATTCTCCTTCCTGGAGCTGATGGAATTATACGAGATTTAACCTTAGCCTGTATAAGGAAATCTTCAATCTGTTGAGCGATTGATGTAAGGTCTTGAAACCCTCCTGTGTATTTCACAGGGATCAATGGCGTGCGTAATTCGTCACACAAATTTACCACACAGATTGGCAACAGTTCCTCCTGAGGGAGTGCTAAACTCAGGGAATACTTTAATCCCTTCCAAAGAGCAATGAAATCAGAGACTCTTTCATTCTCCCTTTGCTTGCAGTTTGTAAGATCGAAAACTATCGTTTTTGGCAAAGTTGAGCTAAACTGAAGAAGGAATTTTTGACGAAGATCCTCCCATCCGATGACTGACCGGGATTGCAAGCTTGTATACCAGACAAAAGCTGGTCCTTGCAAGGTGCGGACAAAGCATCTGAGTTTCACTGCTTCTTACTGCTCTGGAGTTCCCATCATAGGATCACAAAAAGACATGTAATGCGTCAAATGTTGTTTGGGGTCTCCTGATCCATTGAAAGTAGGGAAAACAGGGTTTCCAAAACTGGATGGAGGAGAAATTGAATCTACCCATTCAGGGTAAACTTTCTTTTCAGGTTGAACTTGCGCCCGTTTCCCTTCCATAGTTTCTAACCGAGCTGTTAATGACTCAATATTAGTTATTAACTTTTGAGAAACATCATGTTGAACTTGGTTTTGGGTAGGTGCAATGAATGGAGCTTGGACAGACGTGGTGGTTGGTGCTGCAACTGATGGTAGTGCTTCCAACCGTTGTTGCGTTTGACCCGTAGGATTAGACCTCTGAGGGTGTACTGATAATAGAGGATATTCCTGATCAATCTCAGTAGTTACAACAAATTCCTTCAGCTGTCAGACTTCAGCATTCTTAAGAATAAGACTAATCTGAAGTAGTTCTGCATTAAACCTTCTTAATTCTTTCATTTCTTCCTCCTGTTGGGCAAACCTTTGCTCTAATGAGAGTGATTGACCTCCTTCAGAGGAAGGGTGAGAAGTAACCTGATTCTTTCCATTCCCCTTATTGGATCCTTTTCGGAGAGGGGGAAGTGGGTTACTTGAAGGAATACCCAGATTTTGGGTAAGCCATTGATTACGTGTGCACACACCTTCTTTATTTAGGTCTGTGTGTGCAACTTCTTGAGCAGGAACCTCTTCGTCTGATCCCTCTGATTGAGCCTCATCTGGTGAATCAGCAGCAACGACATTGATGACATTAATGGATTCATATTGCATGGAATCCTTTCTATCAGCATTTCTGTGATATTGTCTTCTTCCATGTCCATGATGAGAAATGGCATTCCGTTGACTTGATCCCTCGGGAATTTCTTGGAGAACCGTCACTTGGAGAGACTCTCCTTATAGCTTGGCTCTTCGTTCCTCTTGAGGATTATTCTCTAATCGAGAGAATACTGACTTTTTCTGAGGGAGGGATTGAGTATTTGAAAAAGTCCCCAGTCTGGCGGACTGGGGATGTTCCTGCTGCTTCCGCTCAACTCCTCGAATCTCATTTGTTGACTCTAAGGGTTGGGTTAGAGAAGTCCCCAGTCTGACAAGCTGGGGTGTCTCTTGACATGCTATGTCTGAGATATTCTTAAAATCTCTCTTGATCTTGCGAATATTAGTTCGGAAATTAGCTAGATGCATTAACCTGTATCCACTTTTATCACCTGTTTCAACAGACCGTTGGATGATTTCCGAAACTTCTGTCATTTGATGACGTGTTTGCTCCAGACGAGAGGCTTGTGCAGTATTCTCGTCTGCTTGATGTAGGAGAAATTCAACAACTTGTTCTCTATATACTTGATTTTGAGAGGAACTAGTTGAAGCCTGTTCTTGAGAAAGCTTTTGATTATGAACAAAGCCCATTGACTGTGGCCGACCATGGGTAATAACATTGCATGAGACCATTTTCGGCGGGCTTTACTGACTGGAATGCACTGTGAAATGTAGTGCTCCGTGAACATCCCATCCTCTGATATGAACATCAGATGGAGCATTGGAAATTAACTGACGCAATTTTCTTAGTGTGCCAAGGCATGAATGTTGAAGGGTTCTCTGTTGCTTTTCAGCCTTCGGATACCGAGAGACTGATAGAGATGCCAAATCAATATGGCGTTGTAACCCTTCTATTATCTTAATATGATTTTCATAATCACCGTAAGATAATACTTTCTTCTTCAATTGAAAAAGAGTCTTCCATATGTTGAGACGAATATCATGGATTCCATCATCCGTCAACATCTTTGGAATGTCGTACTGGGAGTCAGCCAAAGGCCAAAACATGACTGGTACTTCATCTTTTTCCAGTTTTTTCCTCATGTTCAGCATTTCTTCTTTATCATTAAATGAAGATTCTTCTACCTGTTTGGACCAGAGCTGGTGCTTCCTTGTTGCTTCATTAGATTCAACAAGATTGGTAGAGAGATTACTATTCATGCTGGAAGATGAATGACCCAGGGATGGTTCGGAGAATAACCTGAACCCCAGGCTATCTTCTGATGGAGACAGAGTTTCACCTGCTGATAGTAAAGCATGAGACATGACTGTCTTTACGTTTGCAAGTGCCTCGAGATAGGAGGGATTTCTCATCACTACATTGCCTTCTGAAGAATTTTTGAGACAACGTGAATCACTACTGCGGAGAGGACTTTCGCAGGGAAGTTCATCACCATGAGGAGGACCGTCATGACGGGTTACAGCAAAAGATGAAATCTCTTGCTCCTTGGTCTTCTGACCACACAGAGGGTTCCTGTGGATCTCATCTGATGAAGAAACATCAAGATTGACTGAACATTCATGAAGCAAGCCTTCATGAGTAAGTGTCTGTTGAAGACCTTCAAAATTAATGTTCCCGTTATTGGGAACTGAGGGAGTAGAATCTTGAACTCCGATAGATAAATGTCTGAGGGCTTCAAGAACTCCAGCATCGAGCAAGGCCTTGTTTCAGATTGGCCTTTGATCTCCTAACTGTGCTGGGCAGATATTTTTCATAGATGCCTTCTTACTCACTTTAGAAACCACTTGTTGACGAAAGTGGTTACTCTGAGCAGGTGTATGTGCCTGATCAGGAAAGATGGTCAGGTTAGGCTGACGATCTCCACTCAAATCAGGTGTATGTGCCTGACTTGGTTGTCCGTATGATATGAGGGAGTATGCCCCATAACCCTCTTGGACTAGAACAGATGTGTGTGTCTGTTCTGGAGTGAATCATTGATGTGTCACTCCATTGATAGGGATAGATTTATGTGTCTGTCCCTGAGATGATGCTGAAGTTGTTATGATATCCTGGCAAGCATCCAAAATATGAGAAGGAATTTGCTTCTTCTCTTTCACCATTGAAAAAATATGTTTGATGACTTCAGCCGCCGGAACGGGGATATACATCCATTCTGGGCTTGGAGTAGGTGTATGTGCCTGCTCCTGTCCTCCTTTTCCTATCAGTGAATCCTGACAGTACTCAAGTGTGGAGGCATAGAGTTGAGTCTGCCTCCTATTTGTCGTCGGGGCTTTCCGACTGACTTCTCCGTGCGCTACCAAGCGAGACTGTTGGTAGGCTTGATTAGTATTAGCAGGTGTATGTGCCTGCTGATTACACTTCACCAAACGCGGTTGACGAGATCCATCATATGTAGTCAGACGAGCCTGCTGACTAACTGGTGATGTATAAGCAGGTGCATGTTCCTGCCTATGGTACTCCGCCGGGATTGCTTGGCAGGATTGGCGTGATGCTGCCAGACGAGTCTGCTGGACAACGGAATTAAAACAGACAGGTGTGTGTGCCTGTTCGTTATTTGCCACCAAGTTAGGTTGGTGGACTTCTCCGGAGATGGCAGGGATGACAACCTGCCCATTGTTCACCGGATTCCGTCTCTAGCGGTTCATCTTGCCTGCTCGGGTTTGAGGAACCTGAGCTGAATGCCTGGAGTCGGTACCCTCATCATGTTGAGGGCGCACTACCGCACGAGTCTGGCGGCGATTGTTGATGGGAACCCTTGAGAAGGACTCCTATATTTTTGAATTAAGGTCTTGCGGGACCTGCTCATTCACTTCCTCAGAGTAAGGGAGTGAATGGAAATTGCGTTCCCGGGATAACGACCCGAAAAGGATGGAGACGGTAGTCAGCACCACCTTCTTCTTGATCGATGGCCGCCGTTGTCCGGACGACCAGGTAGAGTTGTTAACTTGGAGGGCTTGACGAGCGGCCTCGAGAGTTGGGATAGTACCGTTTCGACGGTACTCCTTAACCAATGCATTAGAAACCCAGTGTTGAAGACACTGAGTTGGTGATGTCATCCTCAGAGCGGACGGCGTTCCAGCAGGAGTAGCATCATTGGTTTTCACAGCAGCAGACCTCACAGTAGAGGTGTTCACAGCAGCAGTATTCACATGGGTAAATTTAAGGAAAGCCATTTTGCAGAAGATCTTGAAAAAAGAGTGCCTATTCCATATAACAGACAAAATCAAGATGAATCCGGCCACTGCATATTTTGGATGAGCACATGTCAATGATTGATTTGTTGGCCCAAGGGGCCTAACAAATAAGAAGAACATCACTTTAACTTGGTTAAGGATTCACGTCGGGTTCACCATTTTTGTTTCCTCACGGATTTCGGGGATGACCTCCTGGACGGGAGATTCAAACATTCCGATCGGTTTATAGCGGGTTTGTTCGTAGAACCGGAAACATCCAATGATTCCACATCCGTTTGGACCTACTTTCCAAAGGCAGGCGCTCATATCCTTGTGGACTAATGAGGCTTAGGAATTTTCATTGGTCGAGAGGATGGGAGGTCGGACTCATCACACCTTTTTGAGGGAAATTATTGTCTACTCCGGGACTCTCTTTATAGATTTAAGTTGTTATCGTGAATCCTTATTACATTACCAAGTATGAAATGTGCTTTCCTTTAGTTTTAACAATCAATGATTAAATATGCAAGAAATATAGAGAATCTTTTATATGTATTCGAGGTTCTTCATCAATAGAGAATCATCTATATCTGTTTAGAGATTCTTGGTCAATGGTATCCTTCAAAACATTTATATAAAAGTCTCTTGGTCATTATGTTGACCAGGCTGGTTTTAAAGCCACTCAGTGGGGCACATGAAAGTTTATCGTCATTCAGAAGGACAAGGATTAGTTCAAAGTTGGGATCGAACCCATAAATGGGCTACCTACGTATCCTTTGTTTTTGTAAAATGAATCAGAACCCACGTAGTTCGAGTAATGGATTATGATGTTTATGATTGATGGCTCAAAGAAGAATGTCATAATTACTTTTACACTCTAAGCTCACGTGAGTCATGCTCGGTGTGAGAAACAAGAGGTATTGGTAAAAATTAGACAATTCTGCCATGAAAGATGCAATCATAAGAAATTGTTTGGGGCTTATGTATGTATTACTGCCCAAATAGATGAAGGTTTAGGATTCACTTTTTAGGGAGAAAATCCATGAACATGGTCCATAAAGGTATATGTGCTTCATGGAGATTTGAATACTCTAATCTTGGGGCTTACTCCTAAGGAGGATGCCCAAGTTAGGAGGGGACATATGATTGGATTTTACTCCTGAAAAGGAAACCCAAGATTATGACTGGGACTTACTCCTAAAAAGGAGGCCCAGGTTAGGGGACTTGGGGCTTACTCCTGAAAAGGAAGCCCAAGATTATGACTGAGTCTTATTCCTGAAAAGGAGACCCAGGTTAGGGATTAAGGTTTGGGGCTTACTCCTGAGGAGGATGCCCATATTTGAGGTTGGGGCTTACTCCTAAGGAGGATTCCCATATTAAGTGACTTGGGGCTTACTCCTAAGAAGGATGCCCATATTAAAGGATTGTGATTGGGGCTTACTCCTAAGGAGGATTCCCAAGTTAAGGAATTATGTTTTGGGGCTTACTCCTGAGGAGGATGCCCAAAGTTTGGGAACATTAAGAATTTGGGGCTTACTCTTAAGGAAGATGCCCAGATTAAAGGATTTATAACTGGGGATTATTCCTAAAAAAGGAGACCCAGGTTAAGGATTCTCTCATCTTAAAGGACGAGGTTGAATGAACGAACTCTCAATATTTGGTGACATAAGGATATTTAAATCACTAGGTTTTGAGAGATATTCCACAGAATTCCTTTCAGATAAGGAATTCGAATCAAGAAATCATTCCATAAATGGCTTTGAAGAGTGTCTTGAAGACTGAATCTTGAAAAGGAAAGGTGTAATGGATTAAGAGGGGTAAAATGGGAAAGATGGGCACCCAAAAAGATAGGGGCGCGCAAGTCTTGAAAGGCGCGCAAGTATTCCGTGGGCGCGCAAGTATTGGTCGCGCAAGTATACTTGCGCGACATGAGGGGTACTTGCGCGATTTTCAACCAGCATTAGAATACTTGAGAGACTCTTTCTAAATCCCTTTAGAATCCTCTTGAGGTTCTTCCAGAAAAGGGACGCACAAGTTCTATTGAAGGAATAAGGCGGCGCGCAAGTGTTGATGAGTTTCAACACTTAGGCCTTCCTTCTTCTCTTTAAATCTTCCGTTCTAGGTAATAAATTACCTTTAGAAGTGTTCCGAAAGCTTTGAGAAGAGACTTGGGCGTCGGGAGCTTCAATCCGAGTTTTTGGAAAAAGATCATGTCGAATGGGGGGCCCACAGGGTCTATTTATAGGCAAGAGAAGACCCCGGGCGGTTACCGGGCGGTTACCACTTAGGTTGCGCAAGTCACTTGCGCGACCAAGAGCGTCGCGCAAGTGTACTTGCACGACAGTGATATAACTTGCGCGGTGCAGTTGCTGTTGATCCTTTGTTCATGACTTTGTCGATTTTTGATGTTTTCTTCAAAGGATGAATCACTTTGAGCTCAGATATTCCCTTTTCCGATCTTTAGATTCTGTGACGAAAGGAGCGTCAACACCAGGTTAAGGATTCTCTCATCATAAAGGATGAGGTTGAATGAATGAACTCTCAATATTTGGTGATATAAAGATGTATAAATCACTATGTTTTGAGAGATATTCCACAGAATTCCTTTCAAATATGGAAGCCAAATCAAGAAATCATGCCATAAATGGCTTTAAAGAGTATCTTGAAGACTAAATCTTGAATAGGAAAGGTGAAATGGCTTAAGAGGGGTAAAATGGGCAAGATGGGCACCCAAAAAGGTAGGGGCGCGCAAGTCTTGAAAGGCGCGCAAGTCTTGCGTGGGCGCGCAAGTCTTGCGTGGGCGCGCAAGTATTGGTCGCGCAGGTATACCTACGCGGCATGTGGGGTACTTGCGTGATTTTCAACCAGCATTAAAATTCTTGAGTGACTCTTTTTTAAACCCTTCAGAATCTTCTTGAGGTTCTTCCAGAAAAGGGACGTGAAAATTCTATTGAAGTAATAAGGAAGCGCGCAAGTGTGGTCACTTCCCTTAAGGGATGACCACTCAGGCTTGCAAGTGTTGATGAGTTTCAACACTTAGGCCTTCCTCCTTCTATTTAGATCTTCCGTTCTAGGTAAGAAATTACCTTAGAAGTGTTCTGGAAGCTTTGAGAAGAGACTTGGGATTCGGGAGCTTCAATCCGAGTTTCTAGAAAAAGATCCTCTCGAATGGGGGGCCCACAAGGTCTATTTATAGGCAGGAGAATACCCGGGCGGTTACCTGGCGGTTATCAATTAGGTCGCGCAAGTCACTTGCGTGACCATAAGGGCGTCGCGCAAGTGGACTTGCACGACAGTGATATAACTTGCGCGGTGCAGTTGCTTTTGATCCTTTGTTCAAGCCTTTGTCGATTTTTGATATTTTCTTCAAAGGATGAATCACTTTGAGCTCAGATATTCCCCTTTTCCGATCTTTATATTCTGTGATGAATGGAGCGTCAACAGTCATGTTTTGGGCCAAACAAATAACGCCTATGAAAAATGATGAATCATGGAAAAAAGTAGATGAACTAAAGAGACTAATGTTCCTTAATCAATGTTCAATTCAATCTAAATCCATTTTCGATATAATGATAATCGAATTAACAATTAATCACATCTATCAGTTACTTGATAAAACCCCAAAATGATAATTTCCTTCTCATAGTTCATGTAATCCATGAATAAATCCATTAGTATATTCATTCAAGTTTTTTAAGAAATTATGAACAGGAAAATAAAATATTGAAACACATACCCTACCTCGATTTGGATCACATTCTAATGAATATCGGTCTATATATCATTGTCATAGGCAATTTCCTTCTATTTCGAGGTGCTTTGATCATCAATCCATGATCTGTCATTGTTGACTGAGATATAATACTTTAACACTCTCTCCAAAATTGTTCTCCAAGGTTAATAGGTTTATGTGAATAATCCTATAAATTATCTTTAACAATATTTTTAAATATTATTATCCATTATGTCAACAAAATAATTTTTATTACATTATTTTATTCCCATTACGCCTTGTAGTAGCTTTGACACAAACGACACACACTGATTAATGTTAGGTCACACCTAGAGAAAACACCAAATTACGAACACAATGAAGGTAAAAAATTTCCAATAAGTTACACCATTCATGAGATATTAGGAATTAAAATCAAAATAAATGTATTTAATTATTTTCTTTACGGTTATTTCCTTCGCGATTTTTTTAAAGATAACCCGCCC
Source organism: Viscum album (assembly GCA_963277665.1). Taxonomy (NCBI): domain Eukaryota; kingdom Viridiplantae; phylum Streptophyta; class Magnoliopsida; order Santalales; family Viscaceae; genus Viscum; species Viscum album. The sequence continues at coordinate 25,600,184 of OY728154.1, forward strand.
CGACCAATGTGAGGTCACGCATAGGGTAAAGAAACTAACCTGAGATGAACGGTGGCCTTCAATTTCTAATCTGGGAACCCATTTTATATTTATTACACTTTTTCAGTAAAACCACTTGAAAATTTTATTAAAATTTTTCATATCATTCAAAAAAATTCCCATGGAACACTAGGCCTTAGAATCTAACGTTGTCTCAGTTTCTGTTGTTGAAATAAATCCATGTATTTTCATTAAATTTTACAAAGAAATTATGGGACGTCACATTCTCCCCACCATTGGTGCTTTACTCCCTGAAAATCCAAAAAATGGCTACTCAAATAGATGAACATTATGAGAATTAATATTACACTATTACTCCCATGGGCTCTCCTAGAGATTTTCATGCTACCACTAGACACACACCATGGGAATTGATCTCCATCGAAGGGTCCTATCCCACCGATATTCAATCTTCATCAGGTACTCAACAAATTTTCCACCATTCTCGATATCCATCTCACCCAATTCAATGACATACGATGGCTCATGAACATATCTCCTCAAATTTTAAACGTGTAAGAAATCGTGTACTCAATCTAGATGTTGTGGTAGAGACATGTAGTATTCCATCTCACCGACTGTACACAGAATCCTGAAAGGCCACATCAATAACAATGATAGATAGAAAGTGGGAAGACATGGTGGTTCATTCATCAATCTCCTAGATAGAATCATTCCCCATATACATAAATGGAAAAAATGTAATGAATTCCATCTATATCCCATCCACTTCCATTATGTCGCCTCATGGGGTTGATTCAGACCAGCTGGAACCCGGTGCTCAACTATCACTTACATCATAATAAGGGATCAAGAAACAAACTATGAAACTCTATTATTCACCCTTGGACACAAAAACTGATGTCCGAAGACCTAGTACATCTTCACCACACCTAGACGTATTGCCAAATGAGACGTATCAAACTCTCTATGAGCATCCTCTCCAAATTTTACTGGTATAACTGTTCATCCTATGAAAATAATAACATGCTTTTCACCTTTGGAATACACATCAGGAGCTTGCCTTGTGTAAATATTAGGGCACATGGTCTAGAAGTTATTATCAAAAAGTTGTTCCTCCATGACTCACTGTCGGAGTGGAGGGTCAAAAACCATAGACCATAGGTATTCTACTCAATTTCTATATACAATGGTTAATAAAAATGTGGCAAACAACTCAGACCCCTCGTTTGACCACTACTGACTAGATCTATTGATGAGAGCACATTCGAACACTTTCCCCTTCGTAGGAGTATACACAATCTCATTGTCATAGTCCAGAGGAAGTCTAACCATTCCTTTATCCCAAACTTTTCTGGATCTACTATAACTATATAACCACTATAGAAAAAAAAGGACTCATAATATCTACTACGCCGAGGCTTCGGCAATCCAACTGATTAGTAATCAAATAGATGATCCTATGTGTGAGTCTATCCTATTCTTCTTATGTTCACTATTCAACAATAGGTGAAAAACTAGTTCCATTAATGTGAAAAAGCCACACAATTGACAAAAAATAGTCAATCTGAACATGAACGGTGGATAACCAGTCAGTACCAAGAATGAAATCATAAGGTCTCGACACCGCTACCAAGCGATCCCAACCGGTAATCTATCCTCCAAAATTCATTTCACACTATTGGCACCACTTCATGATTATTGGTTCTTCTCCAGTAGGTGTCTCTAAGAATGGGGATCAATTCAATTGTTCAACATGAATCTATGAGTCTTGAACAATATTTTTGGAAATAAAAAAAATACTATAACATGTTTCAATCAAAACAATTTAAAACGTTGAATGGGTGTAGATAATTCCTAGAATCATTCAAGGATCCCCTAGGTCATAAGCCTAGACTGCGTGTAGTAGTCCTGTCCACTATCCTCTATCTCCTTACGCCTGGTGTGGACCACCTGGGGGTGGTGTTTGTAACATGTTGAAACATCGACCACCTCATGCTTCTCTCCAAACACCTCTATCAAATCTGGTGCCTTAGTGATCTAACTACACCTATTACTGTCTCAACCAAGATGGTACATCCACTGTATCTCTATCATCATTATAACGGGTTGGAAAATCTCAAGAGAGATGTTCCTTACAATCATATGAATTTAATTTGATATCTCTATACTAACAAGACCCAAATTGTTATCCTTGAACTACAGATCCCCTATCCTAGTGCCTCCTCTTGAAACATCACACACATCCAAGTCTCTAATATTCACTTAAGATTCCTACTACTAAGGTATCTTCTCATGATTTACCACTACTAACTAACACATATAGTATCTACCCATCCAATGAAATCTCAAACATCAAGGCTCGCTCTATCATCCCAGCATTGGTATGAATGAATTGAGTGAAAACAATGTCTTGTATGTACCTAGGTAGTCCTTTCTCAAATGTTTGATCACTAAAGTATTGTTCATGTATCATATTCATAATGTACCTAGAGAGTTTGATATGCATTGATGAATACTCAGATACCAACATGTCATCCTATAGGAGCAGTAGAAGCTCCTGGATAAGTATAGGCCTTATCCTGTAAGGTGAGAACTCATCTCTAAAGAGTCAGTCGAAGTCTATCCTGGAGAGAGTTGTCTCATTGTTGGAATGGGTCACCAAGCTCCACCATCTCTCAGTGTAGCCTAGTTTAAGACTTGTGGCGAGGACTACCATCTGATCTGCTGGTGTCCCGTGTAGATGGAAATATTGGGTCACCGCCTCAAGAGAGTCCTCAACATCATATTGGTTTGGCCCTCCTTGGAATCTAAGGGGTACATAGTGCAAAAAATCATTAACCAAGCTCAACGTTCACTCCTCATCCGTTGGTACTGTGAATATCAAATGTTTTTCAACAGGTGGTGGTATGGAGGTGTACAACTTAGAGGTTCTACATGTAGTAAAAATTCCTATAATAATGTCTCATCACCTATAGCATCATCCTGGTGATCACGTAGTGGAAGCCTATCTGGTGGTCTATGTGGATACATATTGTAAGGAAACATGATGTACCCCGGTTAATGACTGTATTTGGAGAGCTGACTCAAGATGGAAATTAAAATCACAACCCATTACTAAATGATCCATATACCATTATTTTCCCTGGAAAATATTTTTCATTTACTTAGTCTAAAAAAAAGGTTATCACCGTCCTGGTGTATGGATACGTTCGATGCCCAGTTGAATCTGAATTTCAGGAAGGGCCATGATTGGACACTATTGCTTCATCCTAAGGCATATGTTGAATCTGCGGACAATCCTGAGATTCCTGAAGTAGGTGAGTCCACGATTTAAGGCCTTCACACAATATTGGAAATCGAACAAAAAAATTCTCATCTGATTGTAACATTAAACGGATCCTTCCGCGGTTTCCATCCAAAAACAAACCATGTTAATGGAGCGGAAGAAGAATTATTAGTGCACAAGATTTCCATATGTATGCAAGCAACTTCTGTGGAAAATGTGACATCGAACAGTCCCTTTATTTCCACTCTTATTTCACGATGGTGTTAAAGAGTCTGGAAAAAATAGATATAGCCCTGCCCATTGGGGGAAAGTTAAGGATGACGAACTAACGCTCTTCTCTATGAAAGACATCCCTTTCATGACTGAATTAATGACATGACCTCATGGTACATAATCATTCACGATAGGTATCTCATGGTTCCTCCTTCGAGTGGGCCCATAATGGATTGATCCTCACCAATTTCCTTTACTCTAAGTCATTTAAATTCAAGAGATCCTTCTTTCACACAAGTTTTTCATAGTGTCATGTACAACATGAACTACGGGTATCCCCTTGAGGGAAACCAAACCTTCTTTTTCACAACCTTTCATCTTATGTGTACCACTTAAATCAAGTGTGTACCCCTCCTTGTGTGTACCATTTTTCATTCTTAACCTAAGGCACCATGTCTGATCCCCTCTTATGCATGATACCCCGTCCATGTGCATACTTATCGCATATGACCCTCAGGGTTTGTACGAAGTGATTTCAAGATGCCTTGGGTGTTGCTTCAAGTTTCATTTCATTTCCTCATTATTCTTCACATGGTCACGCTAATGGAAATTTCTTCTTCTCATATCCATGCTAATGTGACCCCCTTAATGGATCACTCCACAACCCCGTCACCACACGACATTGTCAGTGCCTTCCCTCCTCCAAGGGTTTAAGCATGATGGTTATGTAAGTCCAAGTTGTGGGGAGAGAATCCTAATCATCCAAGCTATAGTAAATTAAATATCCAACCATCATCATCCCCAGAACATGATGTTAAACCATCGCCTCACCCTGTGTGATAAATATTGGGTTCCTAGACTCGAAAATTACCCACGCCCAATATTCTCCACAGGAGTGAGACAATCCTCAAATGGAATGAGATACTTCATGCATAGAATGAAATCTTTCTATGGGGGTATGGAAACCATCATAGTATAATCCCCATGCCTTTCTTACTGAAGGTATCACCCTTTCTCCTACTATCTTATTCTATACACAAATACCAACTAAGAGATGGGCATAAGGGACTCTCGATACCCCATCCCTCTACCTTTGGGATTTATCTCCATCGGGCTTCCATCATGGAGTAATTCCAATTGTCTATATCCCTAGTCCACACACCACATGTAATCCCTACTCTATTCCTCTTGGACACACATTTCACCACATGATTGTTTGGTACTTGTGGCCTCTTGTTTCCCACAAAGATCATGAATCACATGGGCTTACATTAAAAATCGACCAAGACACCCTCATGGGATTCCATAGTGTGTAAGCCCCATTCCCCACTATCCGAACTATGTAGACATTGATTCCCTTCCACAGGGATATGTAAGAGGCCTCCCTGAGGATCAATCCCATCATCAATCAGTTCCAACCACTTCGTTCTGTTCACTCTCATCCCGCATGATGCTAAACTATATGCTTACAAACTATGTGGGTTTTGATCACTGTCTCCTAGGTAGGTTATGTAACGCCCCAACCCTAGTTACCCAGAGTCGGTGCATTATTACATAACATTTGCATGATCACAAGAAAGATCAAATCTCGAAAGACCGATTGGTTTAGTATCCTTGGAAACACTAGATATATTCATAAGTTTTACATTACATCATAAAATGAAAAACTACTGCAACAACATAATGTCTCCACAGTCCACACTATTATCCCCTCATAATATCCCTGCAGGTCATTCATAATTTACTTCTTCACTTCCTGGGAGAAATAAAACATAGAAATGGGGTGAGCTCAAATGCCCAGTAAGGATAACAATATAGAGGAACATTCAAAAATAAGCATAAACATTTAAGGCAATGAATTACTAAAACAAAAGCCTTTTAAACTTGAACTTCAACATATTATGGAAAAAGTAAAATTAAATAATGCCATTTACTTATTCACATCGATATTCTACTAATCGAATAATCACATGCAAAAATCAATAACCACTTTCATAATGTTGGAATGCATAATGCCAGACTATCATAACCACATAGTCAAGGACTCGTGCCAAGACTACAAATAAGATTTTTTCAAGGCCTTGTGCCAAGACACTAGTTTGTCTCATGAGACCTACCGATGCATCGAGGAGCTATAGCGGGCTCCACCCGTCACATATTAAGTCCAATGAATTCCCATATGAAAAGGTTTAAACATAACATAAACATTCGTATTAAAACTAACATACGAAATGTGAATACTTTCACCATAAACTATGAATGGTATAAAAATAGCACATCCACAGTCAAACATATCACAAAACCTTCAATACAATATAGAAGTTTTGTATCATAATAAATCAACTTCAAATAATCTTAAAATCCATCAAAGGATGTTGACATAGATGAATCAAAATTCTTTTTAAAGAAATATCTCCTTTTATTTTGAAATCATTTAAGATCCATATAAAATAAAACATTTTCTTTGAAAATATTCTTATAATCTTGTAAGGGAAGCTTTGAAGATTTTATAACGGTGGAAAATAGCCGCACCCACCGTATAAGTTAAAAAAAACATTCTTACCTTAATTCTGTTGAAAAGGTTAAAAAGGACCTTGGTTTGAAAACGACGGAAAGATTCCTTTATAAACCTCTTATAAAAAGTCAAACATGGGTATAAATGACTTTAGCCCATATTCTTGTAAATAATAAATATGTTTTGAAATACATATCGAAAAAACATGGATGTGGATGATAAAGAAATCCCAGTAGATTATTACGTATAAACAACCTCGGATAATGAAGAGATTGTGAAATAAACCTTACCTTGTACTTTTCCTTTGTTGGGGTAGGTTAACCTCCTGTATAATGGTGAAATAATTGTTATTAAATTATACAAGAATCATATACATTAATATGATATCATATATGATCTTTTAACATTGCTTTATTAATAATATCATAGTATTATCGTCGTTTCGGGTGATAATCGATTAGTTCTTCTTAAATGTTTGGTTACGTAAGATATGTTTGTAATGGATAGATTATATCTTATTCATAATCAGAATGATATTAACATTATTTTTAACCCTAAAATGAGAATAAGACTTGAATGAATACAATGGAGAATGAATCTCATCGCGTTCGTGGAGACGGTAGTCCGTACGTACGCACGAGCGACAATATCATTCTTTTGATATTAAAAATATATATAAATGTATGGTATATCATATATACAGAATCATTAAGATGTTATATTTATTATTAAATGAGTTACACATCATTATTATACCCATCCAAATAATAATATATTGAATAACAATTACACCACGACGTGGAGACGATAAGCCGTACGTACGCACGTATGGTGACATGTTATTCAAAGGGTGGATAGAATACTGAATATGGTTGTACCATATTTATAATAACATCACAGTATATGTGAGATACTGGAGTTATTATTTTAGAATGGTAACAACAAAGGAAGAAGAAGTGGAAGAAGAAATGAACTTAGAAAAGGGTGGTGAAATCATTACCTCTTCTTCGGGTTCTTCCTTTTGATTTGATCAAAAGGGCTCCTTATGTTGGCTTTATGATCAAACTAAGGCCTCTACGTTGTAGTGAGGGATGTTGGGAGAGTATTTTGGCAGAGTTTGGCCGAACCAAAAGGCTTTGAAGTTGTGAAGAAATGAGAAGGAGGAGTGCCCTTTTATAAGAGGGGTGAGGGGCACCTTTGGAAAAGCTAGAGATATTAGTTTATAATAAATTCATATTCAGTTTCCAATGGCTCCAAAGTTTACTATTCAAAGGTTAAGGTGGGTATGGGTCGAAAATAACTCAACCAATATAATTTAGACAGGTTTGGGTACTTATATTAACCTTATATTTAAGTATTAACTCTAAGTTAATTAGTTTCACCTTTACAATGTCTCTTTGTATTTTTATATAATATGGTTAATAAACTTACTATATACATACAAACGACCCCCAAGTGGTCCATTAATTATGAACCTATCATGATATAAGTCTCTTGGCCGATCCTTAGATTTTTAGGAATTTAATATCAATTAATAATATAATATTTGTTTTAAGAACTCTTTTATGTCAATTTTGACACTATTCAATAGTTGATTTTTTTGAAACTCATAACAGATTGATTACTTCGATAAAAGTCAATTAAATCAATCCTAATATATCATATTATCCTAAAAAATTAGTTTAATTCATTAAAAGTTTCATATTATATTTATTTGGGTATTTATAATATCAATTATTTTAATTTTTCACTATTATAGTAATTACTGCATCATCATTGTGTCATAAATAAAATACAATATTTAATGTCTAAAAATTCTAAATAAAATATAATTATGTAGGAAATCTTTTTATCTTTCTAATGAATATTTATAATCTAAAATACAACATATATAACCCTATGTAAAAATTGGTTTTCTAAATGATATATGCTTGTGTCATTTTTTTATTCATTTTAACTTAATTAAAATAAAGTGTCATTATCACTTACAAGTGGATCCATGGGGTCCCAAAATAGACCCAAAGATACCCATGGTCGACCATGTATCAACCAATAGGGTTAAGACACGTTTTAGGGTAATTTAGTATTATTATAATATTATTTTTTTAACCCTTATTTACCGGATTTACCCTTAACCATGGTAAATAAAATATTTACCGCAGTAATTATTCAAAATGTCTAAAAATAAAAGTTACCTATTTACAAAATTTGAACATCCTGATTCCAAATATGGAATCCATTTTCCTAAATTCAAAACACATAAGTGGTAGAAATTAATTTAAAATTAATTCCCGCTGTCAAAACAAAAAGCGTATTTTTAAGAGATAATAACTATCAAAAGATTTACACTTGTTTATGTTCGGTTTAATTGTAAAATTATGTCAAATGACAAACATTATATTAAATGGTAAAAATATATTCTAAATATAATTTAAAACCACTCAAATTCATAATTTATCAATATTAATTATTTTTATTAAAAAAGTTGTTTTTAATTAAAATTTAGTAATTTTCACTATTCATCAAAATAGAAAAGTTATCCGAAAAGTACCAAAATTTCACCCTAGGCTAATTTCAATATTCCGAATCCAAAAATGAAGTCCATTTTGAAATATAAAATATATATGATTTCAAAAAGTAGGTATTACTATTCACAATGGCTAGTTTAATTAGTTGTGGTGTGTGTTAGAACTCGAGGTTGCGTACAACACACGCTATCGCATTATTCGAAGGGAAACGTACCGTGGAAGCATGGGGTGTTACATTCTCCCCTCCTTCAAATAATTGCGTCCTCGCAATTTCTAGGGTATTACTACATAAAAAGACTTGGGTGGTTCTTCATCATAAGTTCCTCGGGTTCCCACGTTGCCTCTTCCATCTTATGGTTTCTCCACAGAACTTTTACCAGATGCGTTGTCCAGTTTCTCAGCTCTTGTTCTCTCGTATCAAGAATCTTGACTGGCTCTTCACAATAAGACAGATCGGGTTCTAGTTCTAATTCCTCATAGGTGAGTATATATGTTGGGTCAGGCATGTATTTCCTCAACAGAGATACGTGGAACACATTGTGAACTTTGGAGAGACTTGGCGGCATTGCCAATCGGTAAGCTACAACCCCAATTCGTTCTAGAATTTCGAAAGGTCCGATGTACCTGGGACTCAATTTACCTTTCTTACCAAAATGTATGACTCCCTTCCACAGAGATACCTTCAGAAAAACATGATCACCGACTTGAAATTCCAAATCCTTCCTTCGATTATCGACATAGCTCTTCTGCCTACTTTGAGCTGCTTTGATGTGATTTTGGATTACATTCACCTTTTCCACCGTTTCCTCCACCAGTTCTGGGCCTACAAGTTTTCTTTCACCAACGTCATCCCAACAGGTTGGTGTACGACATCTCTTTCCGTATAACGCTTCATATGGTGCCATCTGAATACTCGAATGGAAGCTATTGTTATAGGAAAATTCTACCAGAGGTAAATATTGATCCCACATACCCTGAAAGTCAATTGAGCAAGATCTCAACATGTCTTCTAAGGTTTGAATAGTCCGTTCTGATTGTCCATCTGTCTGAGGGTGGTAAGCAGTGCTCAAATGAAGTTCAGTATCCATGGACTTCTGAAGAATTTTCCAAAATCTTGAAGTAAAACGAGGATCATGATCAGAAACAATCGATAAGGGTACTCCATGAAGTCTCACAACTTCATTAATATATAGTCTTGCTAGACGTTCCAGGGGTAGATCTTCTCTTATAGGACGAAAATGTGCTGACTTGGTAAGACGATCAACAATAACCCATATTGCATCGTTCCTTCTAGGAGTTTTTGGTAGCCCCATGACAAAGTCCATCGTAATATTGTCCCATTTCCACTCCGGTATGGGAAGAGGTTGCATGACTCCTCCAGGCTGTTGCCTTCCAGCCTTCACTTGTTGACAAACCATACATCTTGACACAAAATCAGCAATCTCCCTCTTCATGTTGTCCCACCAAAAATGTTCCTTCAAATCTCTATACATTTTGGTGCTCCCAGGGTGTATAGAGAAATTGGAACTATGAGCATCATCCAGCAATTCCCTTTTTAGATCAGGTAAATCGGGAACACAAAGTCTCTTCCCGAATTTCAAAATTCCATCTTCATACACAAAGTCTCTCAATCTCCCATCATTCACAGCTTTAATCTTCTTTTGGAATTCTTCATCATCGGTCTGAGAACTCTTAATCCTTTCTAGTAAAGATGGTTTGGAAACCATTTGAAAAAGCATTGATGTTTCACCTTCCCTGATTATTCCCATGTCCATCTTCACTAGATCCATGAAAATTGGATCCCTTTCAATTATCATATTGTTCAAAACCCCATGGTCTTTTCTACTCAAAGCATCTGCCACCTTGTTTGCCTTCCCCGGGTGGTAGTGTATCGTACAATCATAATCCTTGAGTAATTCAAGCCATCTCCTTTGCCTCATGTTGAGTTCTTTTTGTGAGAAAATATACTTCAAACTCTTGTGATCAGTATAAATCTCACATTTTTCACCATAGAGTTAGTGCCTCCATATCTTCAAAGCAAAGATCACAGCTGCTAACTCTATATCATGAGTAGGATAGTTTTGCTCATGAATTTTTAACTGTCGTGATGCATAGGCAATAACTCTATCATTCTGCATAAGGACACAACCAAGTCCTTTCTTTGATGCATCACTATAAATAACGAACCCATCATTCCCCGATGGTAGAGTCAATATAGGAGCATTGACTAATATTTTCTTCAGTTCTTCGAAACATTCTTCACACTCTTTTGTCCAAACAAATTTAACCCCTTTACGTGTGAGCTTCGTTAATGGGTTAGCCAATCGGGCAAAATTCTGGACGAAACGTCGATAATAACCTGCCAAACCAATAAAACTGCGTACCTCAGTTATACTCGTAGGTGCTGGCCATTCTTGGATTGTCGTGGTCTTAGAAGGATCAACAGAGATTCCATCTTTAGAGACAATATGGCCAAGAAAAGAAATCTCCTGAAGCCAGAATTCACACTTTCTAAACTTCCCATATAATTCATGCCTCCTCAGAGTCTTCAAGATAATGCGCAAGTGATTTTCATGATCTTCGTAGGTTTTGGATTATACCAATATATCATCAATAAATACCACCACAAATTCATCGAGATACTCCTTGAAAACTCTATTCATCAGATCCATGAATACAGAGGGTGCATTAGTCAATCCAAAAGGCATTACAGTAAACTCGTAATGCCCGTACCTGGTTCGAAAAGCTGTCTTCAGAATGTCTTCCTTCTTTACACACAACTGATGGTATCCAGATCGAAGGTCAATCTTTGAAAAGTATTGAGCTCCATGTAGTTGGTCAAATAAATCATCAATGCGAGGTAGGGGATACTTGTTCTTTATCGTTATAGCATTGATCTCCCTGTAGTCGATACATAACCTCATAGATCCATCTTCCTTTTTAACAAAAAGAACAGGGGCTCCCCATGGAGAAGCACTAGGGCGAATAAATCCCTTATTACTCAATTCCTCTAGTTGTTTCTTTAGTTCGACTAATTCTACAGTGGCCATTCTATAAGGGATCTTCGATATAGGCCTTGATCCAGGAATTAAATCAATGGAAAACTCAACTTCTCGTTCTGGAGGATGTCCAGGTAAATCTTCCGGAAATACATCTACAAATTCTTTCACAACAGGTACATCCTCTATTTGAACATTCCTTTCCTCACCGACAGTTATTTCATTCTCTTCCTCCCCAAAAATTGAATTAAGTTGAGCTACTGGGGGTGGATCTAAATAAGAATTAGGTGGTGACGATTCTGCTCTAAAAATAAGGTGTTCCTTATCATTATCATCAAGAATCGTAACCTCTTTCTTCTTACAATAAATCTTCGCATCATAGTCCGAAAGCCAGTCCATACCGAGGATTATATCAAACTCAATCATAGGTGTGACGATGAGATCAGCAGATAAATAAAATTTATGTACTCTAATGGGGACTGATTCACAAAACTTTGTTGCAATGATACTTCCCTTAGGAGTTTTAACTAACAAATCCCTTATTAAATCAAATTGGAAATATCTAATTTTCTTAGCAAAATGGGAAGATATGAAACAATGCGACGATACAGAGTCAAATAATGCATTTTCTAAACTTGAGGAAACCATTAAATTACCTGCCACCACGTCTTTCGGAGCTTCTACCTCAGCAGTAGTGATAGCATAAGCCTGGCCTTGATCCCTTGGCCTTTTCTGAGGTAAGTTCTCCTGACGCTTAGGACATGCATTTTCATAATGTCCCATCTCCCTGCAATTGTAGCACTGAACGTTGGTGGCTTCCTTCTTCCCTTTGCAATCACGAGCTTGGTGGCCTTTTTCACCACACTTGTAACAGACTCCCATTCCCTTCAAGCAAGCACCGGGGTGTTTCTTCCCACATTTACCACATGATGGATATTCAACCTTTCCCTTCTTCCCCTTATTTCCATTCCCAGATTGATCAGCAGGTCTCTTCTTCTCTTGCTTTGCTTTAAAGTCATAAGACTTAGATAATTCCTTTTCAGTCTTGATAGCACATGAGACAATGTCTTCGTATGACGAAAAGGATTGTGAGACTAATGCTCGACGAAGAAATGGTTTTAACCCATCAAAGAAAAGATCAATCTTACTTCTTTGGTTACGTATATAATCACCCGCGTACCTTGCTAACCTTGTAAAGTTAGCCTCATACTTTGCGACATTCTCATCCTCCTTCTGTCTCAGACTTAGAAATTGCCTTTCCATATCTGCTCGATGGTAGCGAGGGAAGTATTTTTCTAAAAACATATCTTTGAACTCCCTCCATTCCATATCTGATACTTCATCATCTTCCTTTATGTTTTGAATCAATGACCACCATTGATCAGCATCTCCAGTGAGGCGGTAAACTGCCATGAAACCTTTTTCCCTTTCACTGCTCCCCAAAGCCTGAAATATTTTCTCTAGGGAAAATAGCCATTTCTCAGCTACTAAGGGATTTGTATTCCCATTGAACGTTGGTGGTTGTTTCCTCATGAATCGATCTAACATTGATCCTCCACGCTGCGGATCAGGGTGCTCCATACGGGTAAGGTTATTATTCATAACCTGAGTAAGTTGTCCCAGTATGGTGATTAGCTGATCGGCACCAGTTGCATCACCAGCCCCACTATAATTATCATGAGCAGGAGGGCAATCCCTACATGGAGTGCGTGCATTGATACGGTTTCCATTTCTTCCACTAGGCGCCATTTCTAAACAATGGCATAAACTAGATCAGTTTATGAATCAAAATACAGAATCCCATACTTATAAAACACTTAACATAAATTGAACTATTTATGGATATAATCCATAATCATAAAAATGTTTTCTTTGAGGAATTATATACTCATAAACCCTTCATAATGATTTGTAAAGAAAATGAGAGTTATCCTAAGCATATCCCCCGGGAGTGTCGTAACCAAGAGTGCAGCAAGGCCCGTTGTCGTGCACCATTTCTCGTTCGAGTCTAGCTCAAAGCGGTGTTTTTGGGTTTTACCCCTAGGTACATCTGTGCCAGAGCCGCCTCTACCTGCTCGTATCCAGACAGGGATCTATTTCTCAGAAAACTCACAAAATCTCTACAATTCCAAAATTCTAGGAAGTTCTTCTATACTAATCCTCAAAGTTCATCTTAGGTCTACGTGCTCTAATCAGAGTTTATCTAAATCTAGCTTCCAAGGTTTGTACTAAACTTCCTCTGATACCAACTGTAACGCCCCAACCATATTTACCCAGAGTCGGTGCATTATTACATAACATTGGCATGATCACAAGAAAGATCAAATCTCGAAAGACCGATTGGTTTAGTAGCCTTGGAAACACTAGATATATTCATAAGTTTTACATTACATCATAAAATTAAAAACTACTGCAACAACATAATGTCTCCACAGTCCACACTATTATCCCCTCATAATATCCCTGCAGGTCATTCATAATTTACTTCTTCACTTCCTGGGAGAAATAAAACATAGAAAAGGGGTGAGCTCAAATGCCCAGTAAGGATAACAATATAGAGGAACATTCAAAAATAAGAATAAACATTTAAGGCAATGAATTACTAAAACAAAAGCCTTTTAAACTTGAACTTCAACATAGTATGGCAAAAGTAAAATGAAATAATGCCATTTACTTATTCACATGGATATTCTACTAATCGAATAATCACATGCAAAAATCAATAACCACTTTCATAATGTTGGAATGCATAATGCCAGACTATCATAACCACATAGTCAAGGCCTCGTGCCAAGACTACAAATAAGATTTTGTCAAGGCCTTGTGCCAAGACACTAGTTTGTCTCATGAGACCTACCGATGCATCGAGGAGCTGTAGTGGGCTCCACCCGTCACATATTAAGTCCAATGCATTCCCATATGAAAAGGTTTAAACATAACATAAACATTCGTATTAAAACTAGCATAATAAATGTCAATACATTCACCATAAACTATGAATGGTATAAAAATAGCACACCCACAGTCAAACATATCACAAAACCTTCAATACAATATAGAAGTTTTGTATCATAATAAATCAACTTCAAATAATCTTAAAATCCATCAAAGGATGTTGACATAGATGAAATCAAAATTCTTTTTAAAGAAATATCTCCTTTTATTTTGAAATCATTTAAGATCCATATAAAAGAAAACATTTTCTTTGAAAATATTCTTATAAGCTTGTAAGGGAAGCTTTGAAGATTTTATAACGGCAGAAAATAGCCGCACCCGCCGTATAAGTTAAAAAAACATTCTTACCTTAATTCTGTCGAAAAGGTTAAAAAGGACCTTGTTTTGAAAACGATGGAAGGATTCCTTTATAAACCTCTTATAAAAAGTCAAAAAAGGGTATAAATGACTTTATCCCATATTCTTGTAAATAATAAATATGTTTTGAAATACATTTCGAAGAAACATGGATGTGGATGATAAAGAAATCCCAGCAGATTATTACGTATAAACAACCTCGGATAATGAAGAGATTGTGAAATAACCCTTACCTTGTACTTTTCCTTTGTTGGGGTAGGTTAACCTCCTGTATAATGGTGAAATAATTGTTATTAAATTATACAAGAATCATATACATTAATATGATATCATATATGATCTTTTAACATTGCTTTATTAATAATATCTTAGTATTATCGTCGTTTCGGGTGATAATCGATTCGTTCTTCTTAAATGTTTGGTTACGTAATACATGTTCGTAATGGATAGATTATATCTTATTCATAATCATAATTATATTAACATTATTTTTAACCCTAAAATGAGAATAAGAATTGAATGGATACGATGGAGAATGAATCTCATCGCGTTCGTGGAGACGGTAGTCCGTACGTACGCACGAGCGACAATATCATTCTTTTGATATTAAAATAATATATAAATGGATGGTATATCATATATACAGAATAATTAACATGTTATATTTATTATTTACATGAGTTACACATCATTATTATACCCATCCAAATAATAATATATTGAATAACAATTACACCACGACGTGGAGACAGTAAGCCGTACGTACGCACGTATGGTGACATGTTATTCAAAGGGTGGATAGAATAATGAATATGTTTGTACCATATTTATAATAACATCACAATATATTTGAGATACTGGAGTTATTATTTAAGAATGGTAACAACAAAGGAAGAAGAAGTGGAAGAAGAAATGAACTTAGAAAAGGCTGGTGAAATCATTACCTCTTCTTCGGGTTCTTCCTTTTGATTTGATCAAAAGGGCTCCTTAGGTTGGCTTTATGATCAAACTAAGGCCTCTAGGTTGTAGTGAGGGATGTTGGGAGAGTATTTGGGCAGAGTTTGGCTGAACCAAAAGGCTTTGAAGGTGTGAAGAAATGAGAAGGAGGAGTTCCCTTTTATAAGAGGGGTGAGGGGCACCTTTGGAAAAGCTAGAGATATTAGTTTATAATAAATTCATATTCGGTTTCCAATGGCTCCAAAGTTGACTATTCAAAGGTTAAGGTGGGGATGGGTCTAAAACAACTCAAACAATAGAATTTAGATAGGTTTGGGTACTTATATTAACCTTATCTTTAAGTATTAACTATAAGTTAATTAGTTTCACTTTTACAATGTCTCTTTGTATTTTTATATAATATGGTTAATAAACTTACTATATACATCCAAACGACCCCCAAGTGGTCCATTAATAATGAACCTATCATGATATATGTCTCGTGGCCGATCCTTAGATTTTTAGGAATTTAATATCAATTAATAATATAATATTTGTTTTAAGAACTCTTTTATGTCAATTTTGACACTATTCAATAGTTGATTTTTGTGAAACTCATAACAGATTGATTACTTCGAACAAAGTCAATTACATCAATACTAATATATCATATTATCCTAGAAAATTAGTTTAATGCATTAAAAGTTTCATATTATATTTATTTGGGTATTTATAATATCAATTATTTTAATTTTTCACTATTATAGTAATTACTGCATCATCATTGTGTCATAAATAAAATAAATTATTTAATGTCTAAAAATTATAAATAAAATATCATTATTTAGGAAATCCTTTTATCTTTCTAAGGAATATTTATAATCTAAAATCCATCATATATAACCCTATGTAAAAATTGTTTTACTAAAAGATATATGCTTGTGTCATTTTTTTATTCATTTTAACTTAATTAAAATAAAGTGTCATTATCACTTACAAGTGGATCCATGGGGTCCCAAAATAGACCCAAAGTTGCCCATGGTCGACCATGTATCAACAAATAGGGTTAAGACACGTTTTAGGGTAATTTAGTATTATTATAATATTATTTGTTTAACCCTTATTTACCGGATTTACCCTTAACCATGGTAAATAAAATATTTACCGCAGTAATTATTCAAAATGTCTAAAAATAAAAGTTACCTATTTACACAATTTGAAAATCCTGATTCCAAATATGGAATCCATTTTTCTAAATTCAAAACAAAGAAGTGGAAGAAATTAATTTAAAATTAATTCCCGCTGTCGAAACAAAAAGCGCGTTTTTAAGAGATAATAACTATCAAAAGATTGACACTTGTTTATGTTCGGTTTAATTGTAAAATTATGTACAATGACAAACATTATATTAAATGGTAAAAATATATTCTAAATATACTTTAAAACCACTCAAATTCATAATTTATCAATATTAATTATTTTTATTAAAAAAGTTGTTTTTAATTAAAATTTAGAAATTTTCACTATTCATCAAAATATAAAAGTTATCCGAAAAGTACCAAAATTTCACCGTAGGCTAATTTCAATATTCCGAATCCAAAAATGAAGTCCATTTTGAAATATAAAATATATATGATTTCAAAAAGTAGGTATTACTATTCACAACGGCTAGTTTAATTAGTTGTGGTGTGTGTTAGAACTCGAGGTTGCGTACAACACACGCTATCGCATTATTCGAAGGGAAACGTACCGTGGAAGCTTGGGGTGTTACAGGTTACATAGGAAGCCTTCATATTGTTCAAACCCAAACACTAGTAAAATTTGGTGTCCCCTTTTCTAGGACCCATATCCATATTCTTCCCCATAGTGGTTTCATACCATTTCCTGAGCAGCTAACCATGCGTAATCCTCACACATAATTCACACTTTTCGATCCATTAGTGTCCCTCTAGTGATGGCCTTCTCGCCACGTGTATGTACCAGCATGTATTTGGGATTATTTCCATTGTGTGCACCCTATTTCTATGGAACATTCTTGAACTACATTGAATTTTATTCCCTACCACAAGGATACATAGGAGGCCTCTATAAGGTTCAATCACATCACTCATTTACCATATCGATGTCTCCTTTGAGCCCTTGTGTTTGGGGAAGGTCATTCTTAACCTTGAGGTTATACTTACTTCGGGTCCCATCCATGCATCCATTCTCACAGGCCGCCTCCTCAGGTGTCCCATCACCCCCACCAAACTATGTGGACTTTGATTCATTTCCATTGGGATATGTAGATATATTCATCAAGGATGAATCCAAACATCATCGTCGTCTTCACATTGGTTCCATCTCATTCCCCCCATAAACTTCATAGAACCATCCTTAATGTATCCAAATTCTTACCTAGGCCTCCACATCTCGGTGAAATCATTCCATCCATTTGGGCAGCTAACCATGTGTAAGCCCCACACAATCAATAACCATCCATATAAGAGTGTCCCTATTGTGATGATCTACAAACCGCGCGTATTCACCAGCATGTCTTCATGTTGATTTCCATTATGGACACCCTAATCCTCTCATTCAACCCCTAAAAATATGTGGGTTTTGATCCATATCATCTATATATGGTACATTGGAATCCACCTTAAGTTTATATACTAGCGAATAGAAAACCATGTAATCCCCATTTCTGGGGTGAACATTCCCTGATCCATCTTTAGTGGTGTCCATATTGGTCTTCCACGTGTGATATATTCCCAATAAGGGACACAACACCTCAGATCCAACCATATAGTGTGTTATGATCCATCCATCTGGTAATCCTCCTAGATGATCCCTCCTTGGGATGAACCAATCTGATCAACTCTCACTAGGGTTCCAATCAGTCTGATTGATCCCCTCTAGATGTCAAACTCATTTCATACCCCGTGTTAATCATAGTAAGTTGTATAAAACATCAAAGACAACCCTATATAATATAATCCCCCACAATCAACGTGGGATTTATCGGGCTTCTTCTCTTTCAAGAATCCCTATCATAAGGGGAAAATATCCATGTGTATATATTTTTCAGTGATTTGAAAAACCAATGATGTCCAACACGAATACTACCCTAAACAAAGGTTTCTTCCCTTTCAATACACTTCAAATGTCTAGACATAAGCATCATAATTAAGTGGTTCCAACAAAGATGAGGCACTGATAATGATATTCATTAATAAGGACTTAAATATATGAGGGAGACGTGGACTAGGAGATGAATTCCAAGGATAAATCCATGGAATGAGAGACTTAAATCCCCTCATCCTGATTCGATCAAGGAGAAAACGTCCATGAATAAGAAATATATGCCACTGACCTTTAGAATGATGGAATGCAAAGAAACATATAGATATTTTTAGCATGACAACATGCACTCTGACGAAATCATTAGAAATAGAAACAATGAACCCCACATGTTTTTCTTCTCAATATGAAGATTAGTAGAATTTGAGAAATCGGTGGATAAGTGTGTCACCAAATCTAGATATGCTGCACCATGTTCCACCTATAATATAGTGGCCCTGGAATGAAACTCACCAATGTTGGGGGAGTTGATCTTTTGGCATCTCAGTTGACAACATTTCCATCATGGATATTTCTACCAAGCCACTGAAGATTAATGTTGATGTTACACTATGCACCACTTTCCAATTATGCTTACTAATGAGTGAATTCTCTTACTTTGCTGGACCCATGTTTTTGCTACAGGAAACTGATCATATACATCCCATGGATGCAAGGACATGGGCCATAAGAACACTATAATTCCCCATTAATTAATCTCATCTACAATGGCCCCCATTCCCAATGATACTGGGTGCCCACTGCCCCTCTCACCCTCTGAATTTTTTCAGAGGACGTTGATTGAGGCTCTTGTCTGATGATATTAAGAGGAAGGGGTCATCCAAACGAGGGACATGTAATTCTAGGATCTGGAGGCATCTATTCCCCATAAACTCTGTCTCTCCCAAAAGATATATAGGGAGTCACACCTCCCCACTCTGACCTTCAAAAGTTTTGAGATTCTATCATGGGAGCAGTCATATGACTCACTCTATAATACAGATAATGTAAGGGATTTCCAGGTCCACCAAGTCAAGAATTTAGCTAGGGATCCTCCAAGGAGGGATCCCACCCAGTCATTTCATTATCACCAGCTAGTCCCCATGGAGTGAAGAGTAGGAGATCCATTCGCTTGCATATCCACCTTTACTTCGGCTGACCTATTGTCAGCACTATGGGGAAATTCTGGCTTTTTCCCACCATGGGGCATCATCATCCTTAGCATCAATGGTGAAAGTCACCAAAAACATGAGATATCAACCCACTATCATTACTGGGTAGGGGAACCTCTCTGTTATAGGGGCAATAAACAGTCATCGTGGGCCGAACTACGATGATGGAATTAAGTACAAAGGTCCTCCCGGTACTAGTATTAAATAGAATATAGGATCTTTGTACTCCATAATTCATCATGGAGGTCCTCCACATACAACCATAATCAACAATGGTAGATTCCCTCCCCATTTCATCGACACAAAACACGGAGGACCTCTCGTTTCTCCTGATCTCAGGTATAATAGTTTCTCTTACCTACCAAGATATCAACGTGAAGGTATTACTTGCCCAGTCACTCAACATCATCGAGGCCATCCCCATGTTCTCTTTGATTCAGGATGAGGTCCTCCCCATGCAATGAATCACTAAATGGAGTTCCTCCCTGCTTCATCAATAGTGGACCTCGAGGTCCTTCTCATGTCCAGTTTATCCAGTACAAAGGCTCTCTTTAAACCACTACCATCATAACCATCTGATTTGAAGATCCTCCATGCATGATGGAAGACCACCTTGAAGGTCCTTCCCATGTATTTATCAGCCCTAGTGGAGTCCCTCCATATATCATAACCATCAAACATGGAGTTCGTCCACATGTTCCCATTGAAATTTTTCCACATGTCCTTCGCACCTTTGATCATCAGAGTGGAAGTCTTCCCCGCATCAGCAACTACCGACATAAAGGCCCTCCTCATATCACATCCAGTAAGAATGTTGTTCATCCCCACTATAGCACCAATTCACATAGAGGAACTCCTCATGTCAAAACATCACATATCCGGATGAACCATCTCATGGTTGGAAGGTGGGTCACCACTACCAAAGGATGAATCCAAGGAAGTTCCAAACAGCGATTAAAACCATCCACATTTCATATTATGAGGCCGAGTGTGATTCAGTGATGTAACCATCATCCAGATCTTCTATGTCTATGAATGGAGAAGTGACAAGGTTCATAAGCCTCATCCTTCCAGAATGTGAGATCCACGGGATCCCTGTATCCCTTCAAAGGTACATACAGGAGGACGACGATTTTTCCCCTTTCTAGTGTATGGTCGTGAAATCCTCCCTATCGTTAGGAGGATCATTCTCTACCTCAAACATAGATCATGGAGAGTTGTTCAAGGGACCCATAATGAAATAGTAACAACTTGACCCATCTTCAGTAACCACAACCCCTGCGTGGGAAGTTTGTGTTGTTAATCCATCATATAGGGATGATGTAGCACAATCAGTGCATTTTTCGGAAGACATCCCATGATGTGGGGGAATATTATCTCACACAAAGTATTCTCCCCCAGCCAGTCTAACATCGCAATGGTATTCTTTAGTTCCTTTACTGGTCCTTCAACCACCCCCAATTGAAGAATGGTGAAACCAAGGTCTAGATTCAGAGTCTGAGCTGGGGAGCTTGTGGGATATCTTTACAGAAGACCAGTACCCAAAAAAGTTCTAGCTAGTTGCAACCATGAACATTAGTACTCCAGAATCTCTTACCCAGGAGGAGGTCATGTGCTCTCGCCAAACCCTCTGGGAAAACAACATCCGTATAGATCTTCAGTATGTGGTTTATGCCGAGATCCAGTAATATTTTGATGACATTGGATAGTATTATCGCAGGGTTTACATGGATGTGATCCCTCTGGATAATCGCCTTGAGTCCCCTTCCCACCATCAGACACTTCTACAACTATGAAACCTAAATTTACAGTGCTCCACAGAATTATTAATGAGGCTTCCCCCACATTCAGTCATATCCATGGGGTAATTTTGTTTCCCTTCATATTAGTTCTACCTGGAGCTATCTTGATGTTCCAGGTGATATTGATGATATGAAATTAGGTAAAATTGAATTTAACATGGATGACCTATCATAGGAGGAGACTTATTTAGGTCTCCTTGAAGTTAACATACCCCCGGGGTGGTGCCACACCTGTTGGATCCTTTGGGAAGGGATACTCTTCAGCATGATACATAGCATGCCTTCATACAACTTTCGATCCATTATCCTTTGGTTAGATCCCCCAAAAAAGGTAAAGAGCATATTGAGGCCATCAAAACTTATGACCATTCTGGTTCAGAATAGAAGACAAGAGATGGCCCTTAAAAGTTATGTTTCATCAATATCTCACGAAACAAAAAAATATGGTCGATGTCAATCTTGCTAATTATGCTCGGGTGTGGCAACCCGATTATAGTAATCCTCAACCGTGGTAGCAGGGGAGGGAAAAAAAATCCTTCGGTGAGTTACCTCCAGGTGACCATGACCATCCTACCGATATATATAATATAGAGGCCAGATTTTAAAGAAAGATAACATTATATGAATCTCCAAATCCTCCTGAGTTGTGTGATAACCAATCTCGGGACCCAGCTCAGGTTCCCCCATTGGCACTAGTAGTCGTTCCCCCAGCAGTCCCACAATTCATACCACCAGCAGCTCTTTGAACCAATGGGACTACTTATCATGATGAAGAACCTACCAACACACTGGTGGTTATAGATACTCATCAAGATTGGAATCCCCACCATGATGATCCAATGGACGCACTCATTTCCCACATTGAGACTCTAGAAACATGATAGGTTGCCATCCCAGATGATGTAAAGCAATATTCAGTATGGGTGTATGATATGTTAGTGCCCCATGGTTCGAGAAATATTACATTCTACCCCTTTAATGGGACGGTCGATCTGCTACATCATCTATCCCACTATGTTTCATGGTGTGGACCCATGCTGGGAACTCCAGAGCAGCAGGATGCTGCGAAGCTTAGGTGTTTCGTACATACACTAGAAGGGCCTCCCTTCGTTTGTTATAGCTGACTACCTATGGGGTCAGTATCCAATTGGTAGGATCCTCATAGGATGTTTATATAGATATTCAGTTCCACCACCTAGAAGATGAGTATTGATGACCTCTTCAATTGCATGCAGTGTCCTGATGATCGCGTCACAGAATTTTTCATCAGGTTTAATGGCCTCACGTACTCCCTTGATATGAGTCTAACTTAGGAAAAGCTGTTAACCATGTGTGTGTGGAATTTGAAGACTAAATTGGTTCCTTCTTTAATCACTCAGAATTACCATGTTGGATTTCAAGATTTCTCTGAGAATGCCCAGCATCTAGAGGAATCCATGCAATAATCCATGCATGTATGTTCATTGCATCCTATAGTTCCTTTGAGAAGAACCACTAATGGTAATCCCACAATGGTAGCTCAAATAGAGGTCCCCAGGTAGTTGGAGTTATTACCAGTGGAAACACACCCACAACCTCGTTGAGGGACACCACTTTATGTGAGGCCTTCAACCCAGCAGCACCCACCTCAAAATCAGCAGGCGCCCCTACGTAACACGCCACCACAACCTATGCGAGATAATTATGTTCCACCTCCTCGACATGCTCCTCTAGCCCGTCGTCAGGGCCATTATCTTAGATCCCTTTATTGGATAGAAATAACATGAACTTCTCATTTAATTAATCTGAAGACCCCAATTATTTCTGATGTTCCTTGGACTGGGGAATCCTACAGTTGATGGAATACAGGAGTCCCGAAGATGTGGATCTCACTGATCACCCAAATTATTTCCCCTATCACCAGATCCTAGGGTACACCCACAAGAAGTGATATATGATTTGAGATTGGCTCTAAGAACTGGTAGGTAACAACATAGCCAGGTTGGGTCCAGTGTCGGCATAGGTGGCACATCTGATTATAAATCTGAACAACGACAGTAATATTGAATTTCTTCAAGATTCTAACTTCATGTCTCACAAATACGATATACAAATCGCTCGTAGGGTGGTTTCACATGACCATCGTATTATATGAGAACATTTGAACCAACCTGAGCATTCAAAAGTTTCCCTGATACCCACAACCACTACTTCAACATCAAAATCTCAGTCTTCCTATTCCTAGAAGTGAAAGCATCAGTAATGCCTGGGAAAGAAAGGTCCCCCATATATTCCATCTCTATCACATACATTCGGCGATTTCATGCCCATAGAGACATTCCTCATACCGGTCAACTGTTGGTTCCACCACTAGTGCCTATCAAACCTCCCACCACAGATTGACCTCGTATTAGTAGAAGTTTATGACTATCCCAGAATTATGAAATCCTAAAGAATACCTCAATAATTATTAAAAATATCTCTATCCTTGAGGCTCATCACCTACCAACATATATGAATGAATCCATTGCTGAGGCTCTAAGAAGCCACATCCAGTTGGAGACGGAGGTAGCAGCCGCAGATTCCTTCCATGATAAAGTAGTCAAGCATGTGAAATGGAAGGAAATTATCTCATTCTCTGGAAGAGATGATTGATCCCCTATATAGGCGCACATCCTCACATTTTACATCACAGTCAATTTCAATGGGATGGAGGTTTTCTATTTTCTTGTCGACACAAGATCGTGGATCAAGATTCTCCCCACCTAGACCCTCCAAAACATTGGATTGTCATAGGATGATTTATTTACCTTTGACATAAAAATTCTATTTTATGACATGATAGAACAAACTCCAGTTGAAAACACTCTATTGAATACCCCTTTTGGTGGCCTTGTTTCTATCATCGAGTTCATGGTCGTATCGTAATACACCACTTACAACGCATTGATGGGGAGGTTATGGTTCCATGTGCACACGACGGTCCCTTATTCATAACAAAAATTCCTTTAGTACTCCCTTAATGGTCGATTAAACATTATAAAAGGTGATGAGTCTCCATTTTCCACTTGTGAAGCCCGCTACATGGATGCCGACTATTACAAGATCTTATACAAGAAGATTCATGCAAATGAGGTTGAACAATCTATTGTTGTGACCGTCCCATGGAAAGACCCATATGATGCCTACATTTTCCTAATCCACCGATTGGAGACCACAACCCAAGATTTGGGACAATGCTTTGTTGTCTCTAGAATTAAGTGGATGCAAATTTCAAAGTCTATGGAACACCAGAATATTTCCACGTATTCCTAAAAAAATTAAGCTTGGTTATCCTAGAGCCCCTTACACCACTAAGGTATTGGTATGTCCGTCGTATGGCAACATCAGTGTGTCATAATTTCTTGTTTCCTCAGGATAAGATAAACTGAATTAAGTCAATATGACACTATTTCTTTGATATCATCAAATGGGCCCCCTTGGGTTGGAGGCTAAATGGGATCAGGTCGAAAAAATTCATCACCATGGTTTTAGCAGTGCAAGAGCCCCCGATTAGGTTTCCACTATCTCTTAGGCTAGCACCAGTGTCCCGTAAGGATATCTCAACTTGGAATATATTGCTCCTCTAAATGATCCTCTAACAACAGATAAGGAAGAGTATTTTGAGGACACCTCTCCTGCATTTGAATAAGGTGTCTCCACCACAATCGATGAGTTTTTATAGGTGAAACATAGTAACGAGACAGATCTGAAACCAACATTGATCAGTGACACTATGCCTATCAAAGAGCAATAGCGATAAATGGATTTTTGGAAGTAGCATCATCATGTATTATTTTAGAGATATGATTTGATGCCACAGATAGATCATCATGTCTCCATACAAAATCTTGGTCTTCCAGCAAATCATCACGGGTTCAAACTGCCTCCCACAAATATTCACCATTCCCAAAATGCTATGGTCGAGGTCAATGTTGATATAGTCATCAAATAAAACATAATAAGGGGTGTCTTTTACCCTATATATTTATCTGACATTGTTCCAATCCAT
This sequence comes from Viscum album, assembly GCA_963277665.1. Taxonomy (NCBI): domain Eukaryota; kingdom Viridiplantae; phylum Streptophyta; class Magnoliopsida; order Santalales; family Viscaceae; genus Viscum; species Viscum album. The sequence goes on from OY728154.1 coordinate 25,626,082, forward strand.
AAGATGAACAGACAGCTCAATTTCTACATCGACTTATGGGATCTCAATTGTCCTTGTCCGAAAGAAAATCTTCTCCTTTTAGTGATGGAACTGTAAATCAAAGCCAATGCAGGGATCTAGGATCTCTCTATAATGGATTGGTATTCTGGATATAATAAAATAATAATGACTCCCTAGGATGAATATTCAACTACATTTAGGCCACCACATGGTACATTATGTTTCCAATTAATTCTCTTCAGCCTAAACAATGAAGGTGCCACCTATCAGTGTGTCATGCACTGAATATTCAAGCTGATCCTTGGGACATTAGTGGAATTCTACATGGATGATATGGTGGTAAAATATCACCAATTTCAAGATCATCTCCATAATCTTGAGAAACTTTATGACTTCTTATGTTCCCATCATCTGAAAATGATCCCCTTGATGTGTTCCTTGGGGGTCACATTCAAAATGATTCTTTGATTCGTTGTCAGATACAGTGTCATTGAGATTGATCTGTTGATCATGGCCATAAGTTGCATGTCTCCTTTGATAATACTTCAGGAGCTCCGAGGCTTTCTAACCCACTTAGCATACATACGCCAATAAATCAAAAGTATTTCTTGAATGTCTAATCCCTTTTCCAAGCTCATGAAGAAAGGGTTTGATTATCAATGGGATGGGAATTGTTAGACTACATTGGTGGAAATAAAACATTAGCTATTACAACATTCCGTTCTGATTCCACCAAATTTCATAAATTCTCTGGTACTTTATGTGACCACTCTAGAATGACCTCTCGATTCCCTTCTCGCTCATAGGAACAATGATGGAATGGAGAATAGTCTATACTATCTCTTCCAGATTCTCCTTTATAATAGTACATGATATTACCTTATCAAGAGGAGCTACCTCACACTAGTATCCATGGTGCATAAATGTTGACATTACTTATAACACCATGAGACAAAGCTAGTATACAGAGTGGATCCACTAAAGTACATTCTAAACTGACCCATGTTTCTAGGCTATCTACCTCTGTGGGAGGTCATCCTTCAACATTTTGAAATCAATTTTCCTACCATAAGGCTTTCAAGGGACATGCATTAGAAGACTTTCTTATCACTCATACATATCCCACATACCAAGATCTAGATCATTATTTTTTAGATGAGGCAATCTTATTAGTAGATCAAGACATTCCATGTTGTAAAATGCACTATTATGGAACTTCATGAAGCCATAACGGTAGAAGTATCAATTATCCCAAAATCAACAGAGTGGTCTTGGGTATCGTCTTCATCACGCCTGAAGAAGATGTCCTACCATATTCAATCCTATTTTCATGAGGATGTACCTACAATGAGGTCGAGTAATAGGTTTTCAGAAGTGGTCTCAGGATATCCCTTGAGATCGAAGTTCCCAAATTTTATGTGAAAGGGGACTCCAAACAGGACGTAATGTAGATCTATAGTGACTACATAATCAGGAACCCAGAGCCCGTACCGCTGTTAAAATGTACACTACATATGAGGGCATAGTTCTCTTCTCGGCCAAAACATAATCATGTCCCTCAATCGCAGAACGGTTAATATAATGCCTTGGACAACCAGAACACGTATTTTTTAGAACCTGACTATGATGATTTGATTATCCGTATCACACATCCGGGATTCATCACTCTCATTGGTTTGGATGAAAATGAAATCCCCTGACAATGAAATCATACCATTGGTGCCTCTATGTTAGGACCTTCAGGTCCCCCTACCACAGTGTTGGATGGGACTATTGACTAGACAAATCCCTTGATTGAGTATCTTCAGCACATTAATGTCCTGACAGAACTAGCCAAACAAGAGTGGATCTAATAGTTCTTAGTTCATTTCACACCCCATAGTTGTCCTAGTCTTGAGCAGGTCCTCTATAGATGTGGGTTTAATGTAATTCCCCTCCATTCAATTTAGGGAGTTGATATATGTCTGGTCATACAGGAAGATCATTGTGGTTCTTGCAGGGCTCATTAGTTTGGGCCCAAACTCTCTCATCAGATCTGGATATTAGGATGTTTCTGGCCCATTAGGATATGTGAATGTATCATGTTTTCCGTGAGGTGTCATGTGTTCCAAATTCATGAAAATTTCATGTATTTACCACTAGAACCTCTCCACAATTCCCTGTACTCTTGACCCATTTTTGTCTGCAAGGTCGATGTTGAGGGACCATATCCATCGACGACAGCTCTCTAGTGTAGGTTCATCTTGATCAGAATGGATTAATTTTCCCAGAGGGCAGAGGAACATCCATTCAAGGAAGTCGAGTCCCATTCTATAGTTGAGTTTGTAAGCTCCAATATCATCAACCAATTTGAATTCCCTCGTGTTTCCCTTACTGGTAACAGAAAAAACATTTGCGCAACTAATTTGAAGAGGTTTTACACTGAGTACAACATCAATTTTAATCATAAATATTTCTATCATGCACAAGAATAAGGAAAAATCGAGGAATTAAGCAATGACCTCTATAAAATTTTGTAGAATATGGTTGGTCAGAATAAAAAGGTTGTCTAGAAAAACACGACAATGTACTCTGGGATTATCCAATGAAGACTCATAATTCCACTTAGGTGAACCCATATTCCCTAGTGTATGGTATGGTGGAAGTCCTGACCATCGAGGTTTAGTTACCCTTATTATATATAGCTATTGACAATCAGTAGACACCCAACATTGTAGTCAAAAAAATTATGGTGGAACTGGATGTTCTTAAAGAGAACAGGCTTTGTGACGTAAACAATATATAGAGGCATTACAACAAGATAGACAGTGCTTTCAATATGAATAGTTTCCTCCACTTCTTCTTGCAATGTGACATGGTGTTGGCCCTGACAACTCCAATGATACCCTATCAGAATCCTCCAAATCTGGATCCCAAATTGGAGGGACCATATATAATCCACAAGGTATACCTAAATGGTGAGAATTATCTTGTCACTATGGATTGTGAGTGTATTACTCCTCCCAACTGTGCTAAATTACACATTATGTATTTTTTATATTCCCACATGACATTAAATTGTTGTTTTATTACCGCATGATGTTAAACTACATGGTCCGTCCTAGTTTATGGACGTAAAGCTACCCATAAATCTTCATGCATGATGTTCAACTATATTATGGTCATGCAATATATTAAACAATCTACACTCATCCCTACAAATGTTAGAACACAACCCTCATCCCACTTGATGATAAACTGTATGGTGGTCTGATCTCTACGACCTCATACTAATATCTCCCAAATCCTTTTTATATGACTTTAAAAAAACAACACTGTAGAAATATGTTTGTCTTGATTCCCATCCTCAAAGGATATATTGGAACACTATGAATTTTCATCTATGTCCTAGCATGAAGTCCCATGACCTTTCTAGCCTATTGTCCTAAGTCCTCACATAGAATTGTGCGGTGTGGTATGGACTCTACATCCTCATTCACATCGGGTTATTTTTTCTACACCACACACATCCCATTAGGAAACCCCTCCTTCATCCTACATCCTTATTACAGGATGTTAAACTACAAGTGTAACACCACACATTATGCATCCTGTCATTTGGGTCACCATCATTTTTCATATCCCAAAGGATCCTCTTTAAGGGCATAGTCTCATGTCGCCTTAGATCACTGATCATTTGGGTCCAATTACCAAGGGTATCTTGAACAAAAATTTGACACCACAAGTCTCTCATTGTGAATATGGTCATCAGTCGATGTTTAATTATTTTTTCCCATTCTAGGTTACAGGAGAGATATACTATGTTGCAAACTTGGGCAGCAGTTATCCGTAATGGTTATTGTCATCCCATGGTCTTCCAGAAGAAGGGCGTAGTGATTGACCTTTTCTTCTTTTATGTCCCTTTCATGCTACATCAAAATGGGCATATATAGCCCGATATCTATGGCCATAAACTATGATCCCCCTCATCCTTGTCACATGATTTCACAATACATGGTATCTATAAAACATTGTATGAGTTGATTCCCATCCTCATGCGATATGTAGTAATGCCCAAATATTTTTTTCAGTCGATCCTGGGTTAATCTATTCTTTTTCTTGACCACTTTTCCTAAGTTATATCTTGGATATATGAATGGTGTGGTGTATGTGGTCTTATGTACTCATTCACATAATGTTATTCACCATACCATACGAATTACACTTCGAGATACCCCTCCATATCATCTTTGTTGTATGATGTTAAGCTAAATGAAAGTAAAAAACTATGTATGTCTTGATTTCCATCCTCGTGGGATACATATGAATGCTCGAACATTTATTCATTGGGTCCATCCCTATTTTTTAGAAACCTTATTTTCCTTTTATCCCCTTGGACATAGTTGTTCGGGGGTATGTAGTGTGGTGTGGGATTATGTACTCATTCACATTGGATCTTCAACAACCAGACCATGTATATCTCTCTTGAGATATCTCCACCTACGTTCCTCAAATTACATCTTTGAGTCGCCTGCTCCTAGTTGGGCCCCCTCGAACCGTTTTTTGAAATTCACCGATGTGCTCAGATGCACTGCGGTTTAATACCTAGAGTTCTGGATTCTACATGGACATATTTCCAGAGGAATTAAACTAATATGGCTTCTAGGAATATATTTTTAAAATTATTATAAGTATTCCATAATTGTTTTTTAATATTAATGTATAAAAATAGAGGTTATCTATTAAACCAGAATTATTCTCATTAAAATATCATTTCCACAAAACAATATGTCAATAAAGGAAGAAGAAATTTTTATGAAACATGATTTTAGAATAGTTCAATGTTGAAATAAATAATAACATTATCATTGGTTATCAACAATTTCAATTGATATCATATTAGTGAATGAAAATTGATTATGTCTTATGGTATGATCAGGTGTCATGAAAAACCCTTTTCATACTATGGGCTTGTTAGATGAAGTATATCATCATGTATAAAAAATGTATCTATAATAATAACATATTATACTGCCTTATAAAATTATATAACCTTTTATTATTTCCCTATATAAATATTAACTCGATTTATAAAAGTTTAATTATCATATATTTTAAACCATTTGTGTCAAATATCCTGATTATTTTGAAATAGTTCTTAGTTGTGGGGTTTTTATTCATTCATCTCACATATTTCTAATTTCTAGATCATAATACTTACTCAAAGATATGTTTTATAATAAATTATTATTTTTTATATTCATTTCATTTTATTCTTAATAACATTTTTTGAAAACTAATTTGAAGATGATATAATTTTGTTTAGTTAAATGAATAAAATGATATATATTAAAAACATAATTATATATTTATATTATGAATCAATAATAAATTTTAATTCATTGATATATAATTATAGAATATGATTACCCGATTATATCATTCCTTAGTCATCCATTACATAAACATTACAATATCACACATCTAGGTGATAAACATTACATAAACGATATTTTTTTATAATGATTCAATGAGTAAGAGAATGTTAATATAAAATGATACTGTAAATTTTATATAATATTTTATATTTCTTAAATTTGATATATGATCATAAAACATACATTAAATCCATCATAGATGTTATTTTATAATAAATAAAAATCACTGATGGTGGATGTGGTATTCATCACATATACGTGATAGACTATCCTATTTTCTAATAAAATGCATGAATCATTATATAAGAAATTTTATCATTAATGAAATGGTTATTTTACTTATAAAAAACATTTATACATAAAATCCATCGTTAAACCATAAATGAGAGCTGGTGAAGTCTAATAGCACTGTATAAATTAGACAGTAATCTGCACGTATGTAAAATAAATGTTTTTGTTTCCTTAGTGCTTTTAAAGGATTAAAAATATATTTTAAAATTAATATAATGATATTTTATTACTGTAATTATAATTATTTAATTATTTAAATAATGTCTCAAATTATATTACGAAGGATTATAATTATGATAGAATATGTAATTGTAATACACACTTTTTAGTTTTGTGTTTTCTCTTACAAAACACCATACAAGGGAAGTACATAATAAATTATCAGGTGATCATAAGATTATATATGTGGGATAGGGTTATATGAGAAGAATTATGGATGATTTTCTTTGATTAATTTTAAGGTTATGTGTAACATTTAATGTTTGAGGTGTTATCCTTCTATTAGAGAGAAAAATGGACATTATGGAAACAAACATCATTTTTAATTAATGCTTGACACTATTCAGGGCCAATCGATCAATAATGGAAAAATAGGTTGTGAAGGAAAATCTATGCTCTGATCTCTTATCGTATATTTATATTTAGTGAAGTTATGTGTGATTTTATGATTTTTTTATCTTTTAACCTTTTACACACAATAACTTTTATAGTGTTAAATAATTTTTAAACATTTTAAATGATATAAATAGAATAAATATATATTGTATTCTTTTACCTAATATGATCCTATTGATTAAAATTTTCAAAATCGCATTCTGAAAAAAAAAATGTTTAATAATGATAATTTAAGAAATAAATGTTCTTAAACATAAAAACATTTTTTAGAAAATTATAACCTATTTTATATTTTAAATTTAGATATTATATAAAATTATTTTCAATGAAATTTTTAATAAAATAAATTGAAATATTCTAGAACATGTAAATAGAAGAGTTTATTTTATTTAATAACCGAATTTCCCCAATTAGAAACATATTGTGTGGAAATGTGAAGGATGTTTTTAATTTATGTGATATTTTAAATTAGTTATAAATATATTGTACATGGGATTATATATTCAAAGAATATATAATATTTTTCATTTTATTATTTAAAAACATATATAATTATAAAAAGGTTATTTAATATTGCTTTACATGCAAACATAATGGTAAAAAGATAATAATTATAACATTCAAGGAAACTATATTTTTCTATAAAACACCATCCTTTTCATAAAAGGAAAAAAAATTATACAATATAAATATTGATTTATGAAATTAAAAATGGATTATATTGTAATATATATACATATACTATATTTTCTAATATATATTTTAAAATAAAATACAGAATACAATGAAAATGTAATTTTTTGAAAATTTCATTTTTCAACATGAACTTATTTTAATAATATGAATTCTAAATTCTTAATGGTTTACATTTATAGACTTCATTATGGATTTATAAATAATTTTATATTAAAATATTGAGGTATTTTTTGTTAGCTACAACACACTATTCATGTTATGCAACATAACATCACATTTTCAAATTCTATAATTTGGAATCATTACATTTATTGCAATAAAATAATTTCATCCTTTATATTTTATGAGAAAATAAAATAATAGAGATTTTAATTTTCCATCATCACATTATTAGCTTCTTAAGTATATTCCATGAATTTATGATTCTTATACATAAAATTGACTAGATTAGTTTTAATTTTCATAATCAACCCATCCCAATGATCCATAATTTTCAATAGTTTTCCCTTATATGGGAGATGAGATTCCTATTGAATACATTATTAATTATATACAACCAATTTTTTTAGTATTTAATTACCATAAAAATAGATAAATTTAATATATTAGTTAACTGTGAGAGGAAATTTGGTAGTTTTATGAAATAAACAACTTCCCTTACTTGATCTATGGTTATAATGGGGCCAATTTACATTGGTATTAGCATCTTTTTTTTATAAATTATATAACCATCTTCCAATAAGATATTTGGAGGAAACAAATTCCATCATCATACTCAATATATAATCGATGATTAATTGAATAGATCTTTTATTTTCTTTCTGATTCTTTCATATGATTCTCAATGGTTTTAACCTTCTCTGTCGTTTCTTTTAGGTGGTTAGGCACTATGACCATCCTTTTTCTAAAATAATCCCAACATAATGGATTCATACATATCTCCCATATTATACCTTCATATGGTGACATATTAATTATTTAATTTAATGAATTAAAACATGATAAGATTACAAAGGGAATGTATTTATCCTAATTTATTTGGAATTCCGTTGAACAAGATCCCAATATGCCTTATAGAGTTTGGATGGTCCTCTTAGACTGACCGTCTATATGAGAGTGATAATCAGATCTGAAACTCAAACTATAACTAATTAGTTATAAATAGATTTCGTGAATATATTGATACACCATATATATCAATAAGATATAATTTAATGTTTCACTCTATATAGTCATATTGCTTCTCCTATATATATATCGGAATGTTTTCCAATATATAGATCTTATTTAATGGTCTTAAAATTCATGTATATTGTAAAGAGACTGACTGAAACAGAAATATGATTATGTAACATAAATGTTTGGTGGAGTCTAAAGAAATATACATGGAAACATTTTACCATTTCCAATTTCGTATTGCTAATGGTAAAAACATACCCTTAAAATATTTTTTTCCTCCTTAAATTGTTAAAATAAAAATCATCGATATATGTATTCCATTACTATCATATTTATTTTATTCCATAATATGTTTTCTTTTATTTTATTATACCAATTATTCTACCTAGATGAATAGATAAGGATTAATTTTTAGCACCATATAAAATTTATTTCTTTTTTTATGGATTTTATGTTTCATGTAACTGCATTTAAATCCATATAAATCTCTTTTATAAAGTCTTGACTCTAGAATAATGATGTAATTTTTCAATAGATTCATATAATATTTATATGATTCATTGATTATCTAAATTAATCATTTGTTTAGAACTCATTTGTGAATGATGTGATTTATATACTACCCTTAAGATATCATGATTAATCCATTTTAAAATTATTTGTATCGAATCATTTTCAATCCACCATATTGAAAAATTAGTATAATCAATCTTTCTTGGAACATCATCCACCTCATTTTTAATCAAAGTGATGTAATATAAGAGTCATTTATAGTCCATCATCAGTTATAACTATATACATTGAAACATTTTCATATATTTTTGTTTTAATATATACATTATCCACTTATGGATAGTATGAAAATCACACTTACATCCTTGGAGATGATTCCAAAATATTTTCACTAAAAATACTACCATTTTTAGCTCTAATTTATGTGTTTTCTGGTTTATATTATGATTTTTTATTTATATTGATTCATATGAAATTGCCTCATAATTTCCATTATGAAACATCCCAACCCTCTCAATAAACTATCACCATATATATAAAAAAACCCTTCACCAAAACAGGTTAGTGGAAGCATAGGCACAGTAGATAATATATTCAAAATATCCCTAGTTAATTCTTCATACTCCATTGTCTATAGAAACATCACTCCCTTCTAGGTCAACATTATTAATAGAATAGATAATAATGAGATATTTCTCAAAAAACACCAATAGTATCATTCTAATCAATGGAATCTTTAAATATCTATCATTAAGGTAGGTCTCAAACATATAATAATTATATTTTCATTTTATTTTCCATATATATAAACATGTTGGTGATAATGGGAACCTAAAAGGTTACTATTTATAACTAAAATGAAATCTTGATGAACATGGTATTCAATTTTTCTTATAGAATGATACTTATAGAAAATAAAAAAAACATAATGCTCTATTGGGATCTTATAATATATAGGATTGTTGTAAATATAGAATCCACAAAAAATTCAAAGTAATTGAAAAAGTATATATTAATAAAATTAATTAAAATATCATGTATATTTGGAAGATAAAAATGAATCACTATAGATTTATAGTTTCCATAGCATATGCAGGATAGTGGTCACGGTATATCATATATATTAACCCTCAATTGATGATATCAAAATTGAATTTCAATCAATGAGAAATATTGATATCTTCAAGATTGATAAAAACAAATTATCAATTCAAGGTAGATGATATTTATTCTTGATCGTGTTATTGTTATTATGAAAATAGTCAGTGTAGAGTTTTATTGATTTATCCTTCTTCATAATGAAATGCACGAGTGAATCTTATGATAAAGAAAATAGGTGAATAAAGATATCAAAATTATTCTCTTATGTTCTATTCAAAAATCCATCCATCTCAACAGGGACATTCTATAAGGAATCATTTAGTTTGTTATAGACCCCATTATCAGATTGATTAAAATATCAACATTTCACTATTAGATAAGACAGGCTATTAATCTTGAAATACATTTATATACACTTAAATAAAGGGTAAAACATTAATTTTGACTCTATCCATGTTGATTTTATCCCGGAATCTACCATTTTGGGTATATGATAAGCTGAAATAAAATAATCATTTTTATGTAATTTTGTAAAGGATTAATCATGTTTTTACTAGATAATTACCTGGGTATGTGTTGTTTTTTATAGGAAGTATGTTTTTCTGGATTCAAATTAAATGATGGAGAAACTGACAAGAAATGACTATTACACATTATAAAAATCCATTACAAGATTTTTAGTCAATTATCAAAACATTAGGAAATGTTGTGAAGTAAATCGTGAAAGAATTTAAAGACATTAAGAAATTACATGACATGATTCCTTTGTACAAATCATGTAACAATCAATCTCAATTACCTATTTCAAGATACATACTAAAGGAATATATATGTCGTGAATCCTAGAAACATGTTTTTAATGGATTAAATTAAAATATCTGTATGATTTCATAAAACGTTCCCAAAATATTTACATTGATTCAAAAATTTAGTAGAAAAACTTGGATCAAAATTACAATACCTGAATACAAATTAGAAAACATTAAATCCCTCAATTAATTACTTACATCTGGAACACTATAGAAATAATAGTTATGAAAATACTAGAATTCTCTTATTTTTCATCTATTCTCTCTCTCTCTCTCTATTTTCGTCCAAAAATTTCCCCCAAAGGACATTTTTAAAGAAGAATTTTCATTGTGTAACATTTATCCAAGCACCTTGGATCGATTCAAGAATCGTTATTCATTATTTTTTGATCTATGCATCCAAGCTATGAACATTCATTCCATACATCTACAATATATGATAAAATCTTTATTTGTTTATTCTTGTTTCTATTTCAAGGAGGTAGTTGATTAGAATTATGATTGAATGGATATTTACAATTCATATTATATATTGTATGATAAATAAATTATTAATTTATAATTATTATTTATTATCAATTTCTTAATATAGAATTTAATTGCTGTGTTAATTATGATTTAACTTATTTGTCTATTATTAATTGTATTTACCATGAAAATATAAACCTCAGAGGGTACGTATTGAGATTATGGGTGTTTGATTGAAATTAAAATTTATTTATTAACTTGGTAAAATTATGGAATTGTAATTAGCTTAAATAACAATTTATAATCCAATTTTTTTTAAGTTATCTTGACAAGGGAAGGTTGAATGAACATCCTTGACATGACTGGAGTTGAATATATTATGACAAATAACCAATGATGCCTTATCATTTTGAATCTTGGAATTATGCATCTAGGTTGAATATATCTCTTGAAAATGGAATTTCCCCCTTTTGGATTGATCTAGATGTATTTACAACACCCAAGTAGTACCCTTCTCTTTCTTCCAAGCCTAAACAGTAGAACCATAACATGTTTGAATTAACATGATCCTTTCTCATGAACCAAATTATTGAACTCAATACCTTATTTATCTCTAATAGTAGTCCATAATTCTAATAAATTTAATCATTTTTCATAAATCGATACCCTTTTATGGACTCCCACACAAATGGATCACACACTTTGTTCCTACAATCCAATCCAAATTTTCATGGGATAAACCCCACACTACAATTATACTATGACCTATTTGAAATGGTAGTATTGTAAAATAAATCTAATCTGACCACATATCATGTGAATTAAATGATTCATGGGGGAGAACCATATTTTGGAGTCATTAAAATGAATAAAAATGAATGTTCTTTTCCCAAAAAACTATGGAAACAACATTTGATTAACTCATCGAATTCCCATTTCAATATTCTATTTCATTCTCTAATATTCTCGAACACCCATGATTCATTTTTCTCTTTGTGGTTGTGTTCATGAATCAGGTAAATAATTCCTTCAAACTTGAAATTAAAAGGTATTTCTCTACATTAATCCATCCATAAATGAAAGACAACAAAAATCTTACAAGTCCAAACCATTACATCCCACCAAACATGGATCCCATAAAACATGGAGTGGAGCAATTGATATAAGAGAACACCATATTTTATTATATATTACCATTAAAATATGGTGAAATACCCATTATCTTACACCCTTATATATGGGAATATACATTTGAAATTAAACATGGACTCATCCATATGATCCAAAATATGGGCCAATTTAGTGGACTCCATAGTAATGATCCCTATGAGTATATCACAAACTTCTTAGAGGATTATGATAACTTTCACGGCTATGGAATATCTTCTTATTCAATAAGACATAGAGTATTTCCATTATTATTTCGAGAAATTTCCACAGATTGGATCAATATTCATGACCCGAGTCTGTCACGAATTGAGATGATTTATCCAAGAAATTATTGGACAAGTACTTCCTACTGATTCGAGATTGGAAATTCTGAATGGATAGCCAAAATTTCAATCAAGATGATGGAGTGTAAATATGGGATGTATAGGATCATTTATAGGAGAAAACCCAAAATATCCCTCATGATGGACACGAAATGTGTATTCAAATCGAGACATTCTTTCAAGGATGCCAACTACCTTCTCATATTTTCATTGATGCAACCGCTGATGGAGGATAATTATTAAAACACCCGAGGTGGGAAGAAAAATTAGAGAACAATTCTCCCATAATTTTAGTGTGCATAAGTGTAATCTTGGAGCACCCAAAAATGACATAAAACAAGTTTAAGAGCATAATAGACTAGTTTCACAAGTCTAGGATTGGATTAACAATTTGGAATCATTTCAACTGCAAAATAAACCACCCACTCTTTCTGATATTATAATTGAAATTCTATCATGAGAAAAGTGTGGTCGATCTAATCAATATTGGAACTACAAAACAGGTGTTGATGAGAAACCTAGAAAATAAAAATCATCAATTTCTGTGATATCATCAATAATATTTGCAGAGGACTATGAAACAGTAGAAACAAGGCAATCTGGTATATTTTTAGCAAAAACGTTTTTAGGAAGCATTCAATAATCATGGACCAATGTGATATCCACCAATCAATCCCTTTCCTAGACAACCACTTGAAGAAACAAAAAAAATCCTTCCTTCCTAGAGTAAAACCAAATTTTCCACCAGCTGCACAAAGACCTCACACACTGACTGTCCCTCTTCAAAAAACCTGGAAAACATACTTTCATCCTTTTTTATAAATGCATATCAGGGGTTGAAAACCCAGGATACAGAAATGTATAATTAGTAGATGGTGCTATAAAACCACATACATCAAATCGGTAAAATCTCCAAGACCACATCAGAGATATTTACAGGTACTATAACTAGTTATACAGAGACATGACTGAGGGAAGAGGAAAAAGAATTGGTTATAAAGAGTAAGACAATGTTTAACTTTCAGAAACCATGAGAAGGATAATAAATACATGTTGAGAAACCCACAATTTGTACAATAGACAATGAAGATAGAGATAATAAAAAAATCAAACCGCTCAACTGAATCTTTGAGAATAACCACCATCTAAAAAAATATCCAATTCAACAATAACCAAATGACGCTGTTTAAGTTTCACCGAAACTATATAAACCACATCTTCTATGTTCAGGAGAAAGGAATGGATTAATTGAATGGACATACAATAAATAAGTGGGATTTTTCTTGAAATTACACATAAACATTCATTTTGTGGAGGCAATAACTCAAAATAATTCCAACGTGAGATTTTATTAAGGAATTAATTTCAATAAAAATTAAATTACAAAACCAAGGTATTTTATCACCAAATGAAGAATTCCCGGCCATTGTTCAATATAAAATTCCCCAACAAATTAGAGAACATGAATTTAGACAAATCCCATTCACAATAGGAGAATGTAACTTCGGAAGATCCTTTTGTGATTTGGGATCCAACATCAACCTCATGAAGAAGTGTGTTTTCTACAAGAGGGGCTCAAATATCTCAAAACAACTACAGTCGAACTACAATTGATAGACTATGCAGTAATGTATCTTTGAGGAATTATCAAATATGTCTTAGTTAATGTAATCACATTCATTTATTCAAAAAACTTATGCATTCTATACATAGATGAAGAAAGAACTATTCCTGTAATTTAGGGATGACCATAATAAGTCACGTGATAAGCATTGATTAAAGTAAATAAAGTTAGATTTATTTTCTGAGTTTGTGAATAACAAGTTATGTTCATCTTGAAAAAAGAAATAAAAAGGATCATTATTTTTACTACTAAACTATATTCCAGTCAAATTAATGAGTGGTATAGTTAATAATTTAATAAGAGAGTGGAAAACTTCTCCTTAATGATAATGAATATTATCATTTTAAGGAATTAAAATACATAAGTTTTTCTTAAAATAGACATCATGAAACTTTGCATAACCTTAGACAGTCAGCCATCAAAACTGGAACTAAAACCCCTCCTCAGTACACTCTGTTATTACACCCATAGACTATTGTTGTACTACTAGTCATCATCAAATCTAAATAGCTAGAGTCATAATAAGAAAAATTGATTGATGTTTTACAAAGGTAAAAAAAAGTCAATTTCCTGGGGTTGGATGACAATAAAAGAATAAATCCTACTTTAATCCATCATAATATTATACTATTAGAATGTGGAAAACCTAAAACTCAGTCCCAAAGGTGTCTTACACTACCAATGAACGAATTAGTCTAGAAGGTTGTAATAAAAAATTTGGATACTAGAATAATATTTTTAATCTGTCATAGATAATTGGTCATCTTTTTATAGGTTGTATGAAAGATTGGTGTCCTCATAGTTGAAAAAAATTACGAAGATGTATTAATCTTAACTCATACCATCACTGGATGGAGAGTATTCACAGAAATATGAATGCATCAACTAGAAAAGACGATTTACCATGACCCTTTATAGATCAAATATGGGAGGGACTCACATGATATGAATTCAAATATTTCTTAGATGGATATCCAGGATACAATCATATTACAATCAACCTAGAAGATTATCCTAAAATAACATTCACCTTTATTTTTAGTACCTTTTCCTATAAGATCACTACATTCAGTGTATGTAATGCACAAGTGACATTTCAAAGAATCATGAAAACATTATTCCATGATTTGGAAAATTAATTATTATAAATTTTCATAGATAACTTTTTTGTTTATGGAATATCTTGAGGAAGAGCTTAGCAGTATTTAGTTAGTGGTATCATGTTTTGAAGAGAAGTGGCTTGTTTTAAACCGGAAAAAAATTACTATTTATGGTCTAAGGAGGTATAGTCCTCCGAAAAATAATTTCCAATGTTGTAATGTATATTGATCTAGTAATGATTAAGGTGAAAAATGATTTACCCGAGCCTTAATAATTAATAGGTTTAAGGATATTTCTAGAAAATACTATATTTTATGAAGGATTCATGACATATTTTAGAATATCTTCCCACCCTATGACACACATGTTATTAAAATAATATTAATTTTAATTAAAAGAATAATTTTTTTATGAATTCAAATCTTTAATGAAAATTCTTATAGCAGCTCCCATTATTATTTCACAAAAAAAATAATAAATAATTTGAGTTGATGTGTGATGCTAGTGACTTCGTTGTTACTATTTTTTAGATTAGTGTGTTGGTCACATATCAAACCTAATATATTAATCCATTCACATATTATATGAAGCCCAGGTAAACAAAAAAGCCACACAAATGGATATTATAGTGACCCACTATTAACATACATAGAAATTACATCATTTTGGTGAAATACATAAAACATTACACAAATGAACACCCAAAGACACTATTAGTTTAGTGTCATTGGTAATATAGAAACTTAATAATTGGTGCATAGGTACACTAAATTATCTCCCAATAGGTTATTCATAACTGGAACACTTCATATACACATCATACTAAATATATATCTTCATAATCTTGGAATGGAAAAATAAAAGGGGTGAGCTCAAATGCTCAGTTAGGGTAAAAAAAGGGATACATGTAAGAATAAACATCATCATATGGTTAAGATAACATGATCATGAAAATTAAATATCAAAACCTTCATATCATAGATAATAAATATCCCAATCAATGAAATCATAACAAAGGAATATGATATGGAATTGTGAAAACACATAAGAATATAATTTTATTTCCATAGTAGCCAAGGAATCACATTCAATACCATCTTAGTAGTATAAAGTCACACTCCAAACCATATTTTTAGTCATGGTTCACTCACATAGCCATATTAGTACCATGATTGAACTCCTCATTTCATCTTGGTAGTCATGGTTTACACCCATGGCCATCTTAGAAGTCACTGTTCACTCCCAAGACCATCTTAATCTATCTCATAATATAAAAATATTTACCCAATTAAATTGGGGTATATATAGGTCCCACCTATCTCATAAAGAAATGATTCATACATGTTCCACGTGATCATAAACAATAATATCATAACCCATGAAATGAATTGCGTATCGTAAACATGTAATCTTTCCATAGCCTATGGAAAAAGATAAAAGATTCATAATCATTTCATCAAAATCTTAACCCATGAAAAGTATATTGTTCCAATAGAATTTAACCCATGAAATAGAATCTGGTTTAATAAAATACCATGCTATAAAAATAAAATCCATTTAATGAAATATTGTGAATATAATCATTGAATCATTCCCAAGAAAAGAAAGAGTAACACCAACAAATGTAATCTTATAAGTGAAATACTTATGAAATAACTTTTAAAAACATTTCATGAAGAATGTATCCTATATTCATTAGAAAATTATTTTTAAGACATAAAATCTTTTGAAATCCATTTTGTTGAAAATAAAATTGTAAACATATAAATAAATAATTAATGCATTTTTAAAACCATTTCCCTTAAAAAAATATAAAATAATAATGAAAACATTTTTTTAAACCTTTTTACTTGAAAATATATAAATTAATCTTAAAAACATCATTAAATACACATTTCTTGAAAACACATTGAAAACATATAATGAATTCATGAAAATGTTTTGAAAACCCTTTATTTTAAAATAATTTAAGAACATATAAATAAATATTAAAAATTATTTGAATAAAAAATTAGTTTAAAAAATTAAAAACTTATAAATAAAAATTGAAAATGTTTTCAAGACTGTTTTCATTGAAAACATATAAAATAGAATGAAAAAATTGGGAAAATGTTTTTATTTGGAAATACATAGGAAAGAAACAAATTTGCAGAATTTTACAAAAAAATATCTTCATTTAATATATATATTTTTAGGAATATTTTATTAAATCTCAGTCATGATGGTAGATAATTTTGTACACACTGAACATTCCTTTTTCACTATACAATGTTTATAATGGTTCATCGATCGGAAAACGAATAAAAGATTCATTATTAGAAACCCTTTTGTTTCAAATGGTAAAAAATGGGTAATATTTTCTTTTAAAGATCATAGGAGAATAATATAATATTTTTGGAACCCATCTAGAAGGCATGTATTTGAGGGAACATAGATTTGTGATAAAAGAGATGGTGAATTATGGCTTTCATAAAAACACTTTATTAACTATCTTATATAACATAGAGTGGAAAAATGATACCAATACATGATTATATGAGAATAATCAACGGAAAAAATTCATGATAGTTATTAAGATATAGATCATTATGTTTCATCAAAGGAATAATAATAATAAACAATCTCGAAAAGAGATGGTATTATTTCAATAAACTCTCACAACTAGGAAACATTGAACTGTACTCCCCGTGTAAGAAAATAAAATTACCTGAAACAAAATATATCATGGAAAGAAGAATATTTATTATATAATGTTTCATAGGTATTATATACACCTCATTATAATATGTGAATGTATAACAAGTCATGTGTCTCAAAGAAGACAAAATGAGAAATATTACTTTACTAATTTGGAAACTTTGGATAAATATGCCCCATGAATGAATGATCATAAAATGAATATATAAATACACATAAATATAATTTTAATAATCATATAATTTATCTATTATAGGTATGGTCACAACAAAAAAGGATTTGGTGGGGAATAAAACATATCTCTCATATAAAGAAATTGTGATTTTAGATTCCCTTACTGTGTGTCTCGACTCTCATCGTACTCGTACAAACATCCTCTTGTGCAGGTAACTCCATTTGGTTTTCACAAAATAACTTCCATGGATTTATTTATTCATAATAATAGTCGCGAATTAATAGGGTAAGGATGTTGAAGTGCTATTTTGGAAGATATTGATCATTCCAAAATGTCTTTAGAGTTGTGAGGTAGTTGGAGGAGATGAGGAATTCTTATAGTAGAGGAGAGGCACACTTCTAAAATTTGGTAAAGGAAATTACAGACACATTTTTCCCATGGAAATTGGATCCTATAATTGAAAAAAAAATATCCAATTGAGTATAGGGTCTAAATATGGATATAAAATGGATCTCGTAAAAATGTCTCGGTTATTTAGGCTCCTAAGATTGAGGATTACTCCATTATTAAGATTAATTGTACTTTAATCATTGAATTTAATTTTAATTCCTTTCAGTA
This sequence comes from Viscum album, assembly GCA_963277665.1. NCBI lineage: Eukaryota > Viridiplantae > Streptophyta > Magnoliopsida > Santalales > Viscaceae > Viscum > Viscum album. The sequence goes on from OY728154.1 coordinate 25,644,879, forward strand.
ATATTTTTTCCATAACCTAATTTAACCTTTTCATAAATTATAAATTAAACCTATTCCAAATATCGTATCTGTTATTCCAAATTATAGTCACGGATGTAGTTGAAATTAATGTAAATTAAATCCCAATGTCGGGTTAGAAATATTGATTTAAAGTAAAAACATCGAAAAAATTACATTGTTTTTTTTAAAATTTCAATATGAAATTGATTCTGATTACCAAAATTGGAATAATTGATAAAAAATTTATCTAATTAAACATTAAATTAATTTAAAATATAATTTATCCTTATAAAAAAATTAGATGAAAATATAGTTTTTGAAACGAAATTCAGTATTTTTAACTATTCATTAAAAACTTAAACCTTATAGAAAATTAAAAAAACATCACCCTAACGTAATATAAATTATTTCAAATAGGTTCTTCATTAAAATTTGATTTAAATTCCTTAATAATATTATTAATATTTTATGCTTAAAATTGGGTTTTTTTTATATTAAACCTATATAATATATTGGATGAAAATAAAAAATATTTTATTGAATATAAAATATATATATCATGTTAATATCACTAACTAATTATAATTAATTTAATTTATTAGGATAAAATAGCAATGTGGGTATAAGAGTATTTATTTCATTCAATTAGTTTTCATATTCATTTATAATTATTTTGTATATAATAAATTCATTTTTTATTTTTCAATATAATAGATTTTAATAAGTTAGTCAAGACTTATCATAACTACTAATTTAATGGCTAAGTTCTATTAAATAACATTTTTATAATATATCCTTATTCGGTAAAACTCGGTCTTTCATGTTACACAAGAAATTGAGGAAAGTCATTGTTGTGTGTAACAAAATCTAACCTTGGTGTTCCATGTATAGAATATAAAATTTATGTTGTTTATAGTGCACCGTTAACTTGTTTATGTGTATAACACATGCCATACATAGTTCATTAATAGAAATATACTATTTTTAGTGTTATGGAAAATGAAAAAATAAAAAAAAATAATTAATTTGAAAAAAATATATTTCAAAAAATCTCAAGGTGATACATTATACAACCATAAAATGATTTTTTTGCTCAATATTCATCTGGTTTATCAATGTTTTAATAATTTAATTTTTCATCCCCAAATATCAACATAATAAAAATTAATTCTAAATCATCCCTTAAAAAGTGAATCTAGGAACCATAATGGTCACCTAATGTAACAATTAACTTGGCTTCCTCATATGATAACATAGGTTGTATCTAAGGAATATACATAGAATAAAAGTGTAAATATTTATAGGGATTTATTGAGGTCATAAATCACAAACAAGTGAATGTTCAACATAAAGTTGATGACCTCAATATCATAAATCTGTGATGATTTCAAAGGCCATTGATTCCAAATAAAATAAGCAATTTGGATAAAAAATATTTTTTTAATATCTTATCATAGGTTAATTCTTTTATTGAAGAAGAATATAAGGATATATACTTACAATATATATTTCTATAAAGAGAAGTTTATTCTTTTTTTGTGCTTTAATCTATTTCTATTTCATTCATTACATTAAAACATTGTTTCCTAGAAAATAACATTGATTCCCAAAGTACTAAAATAAACTTTTAGACGATCTTAAGGCCCATAATTGATTCAAAATTATAACTATTTATCAATAACAATTCATAAAAAACCATATGGTTAATACATGAATATCTAAACAAAAAAATAACTAAACTAGTTTATTGTTAATATTTGGTCATTAAAAAACACTACACATTTTGGAGGACATCATGTAGGAAGTCTTAGGCACGAAATGCATATCATCCATCGATCATGCATTTAAGTCCCATGAACTGGCTAGACCTAATTAGTTGTCACTCGACACACATGATGTCCATTTCAAAAACCACATTAATATAATTTAAAAAATAAATATTATTTACATCCTTGAAATAAGGTTAATCACTAGATTTCCTTTTAACCAAGGTTTTCAATATAAACTATATAAATGAATACTCCCACCAAATTTTGTCTTTAACATTTCATCAATGGTTAACCTTATAAACTTTTTGATAGATGAAAATCCGAAATTTTTGAAACAAATCCATTAAATCATCTTGACATCAATATTCTCACATATCACAATGTATCAATTGGTTTTCACATTCCAAACATGTAAATACACTCCTCGTATATACTCTTGAAACTTAGAAATAACCATAATTACCATAAATACTTTAGGAAAACATGCATTCTTACTTATTCCAAAGTTTACTAGATATATTCCATAAATTCAATATGTTTTAATCTTCATCCACGATGAAAGAGATAACTTTACCAACAAATCAGTAATCATATCCAGGGTAATTAGTGTCATACAGTTTACATAATCTAAATCAATGATCTATTTATACAAGGTAAAAAAAATTTCATCCACATATTGATCACATTATGGGTTACCATCCCATAATAAAAATATTAATTTTATAATTATTCATCACCACAAAACATATAATTTTTAATCATTAAAGAAAACGTATTATGAAAATATATATTTATTTCATGATTCACATTACATAATATTTTAGTTCAAAATAATAAATACTTCATTCACTCAAATTTATTATTTAACAATTACTGTTGATTCATAAACTTATTCCTTAATACATTTTTCCTAGAATATGAAATATTAATCATGTATTAAGGTTCGTCAATGTCAATATAATCATTATGCTTATGTTTAATGTATTAAATAATAGAAGAACATCAAATACAATTTCACAGATAGTTTGTGGTCACTTTATCATCATAAGAATATCCAATAATCATAACACGTTCCTGATTATCATAATGTGATTTCCAATTTGGAAATCAATTTTTATATTAAACAAACATACCACATATGAAACATTAAATGTTTACCATGTTTCTTATAATTCTCTCTTTTGACTAAAACCAGAATCATAGGGTGAAAACCACATATTATAGAAGAAACCCACATAATCATGAAAAAATAATTATAGGATGTCTAAATCATGACACATTATGTAATATGTGACACCATATGTTAATCTAATATTATTTGTAGGAAACATTTATTTAAATATTTTATAATGGTTTGTGAGGAGTTTATGAATTTTCTAACCACATCCCTCAGGAGTGGCAGGTGAGGTGGGAACTAAGGCCCGTTGATGTGTACCAGGTTACAGTGAGTCAGGCCCATCACATGATGTTATATTTTTCAGATCTATGTATATATGTGCTAGAGACATTTCCTCTTGATGTATCCACGTAAGGATCTATTTCTAGGAAACCACTCACTCTATTGTTTACCAAAATTCCAAGATATCTTCCTAGACATTAACTCATAATTTTACTTATCCTTAGAGACATAAAAAGTCAATACCATATAAATATTCCTTGGGAAATCAATAATTATTTATCATCCTAGATTCCAATGGTTGACTAAAACTACACTCTAATACCAACTATAGAGACCCACTAATCATGTATATAAACATTACATTATTTCTTTGTAGAATTATAAAAAAAACTACATAAATAGACACAAAAAGACCATGTTAGTTTAGTGCCTCTAGAAACATTGAAACTGAAACACTAGTACATAAGAGAGATACATTAACTCCCACTAGCTACTTCATGGATTAAACTCTTTTTTAACACACCATACTTAATACAGATCATCATAATCTGAAGAATTTATCATAAAAATCATTAATCTTGGAATCTCATTAAGAATAAACATGGGTTACATGTAAACATAAGCATAATAATAATGGAATGAGAGCATCATAATGTATATAATAGAATATACCATTGATATCGATGATCTTAAATAATAATCATGACATGAATATTTCCATTTCATAAGACATGAATCATAATGAAATGAAGAACATAATATGTGATAGCATAACATATGAACACAACATGGAATTGTGGAAATCACCTAGGTATATAATATATATTTATAGTAGCCAATTCAGCCATACCAAGATAATATTATTAGTGTGGGTACACTCCACATACTATCTTTGTAGTCATGGTTCACTCCCATGGCCATATTATTATCAGGAGTTCACTCCTCACACTATCTTGGTATTCATGGGTCACTCCTATGGCTATCAAACTATTCATGGTTCACTCACAAGACCATCTTAGTTTATCTAATGACATATAACTTTTTACACAATCCATTCAAGGGTGATATTGGTCCCACCAATCTCATTATTAAATCATATGTAGATTTTCCACAATATTATTAACAAGTATATCATAAGACATAAAATGAAATGTGTGTAATAAACATGTACTCAGATCATAACTGTGAAATAAGATATTGGTTCATAATCATTTTATCAAAAGAATATCCCATGAAAAAGGTGGGTATCAAAAAAATATTACCCATGAATGATAAATGGGTTCTATAAAATCTCAATCCATCAAAACATAATCCATTTGGAGAAATAATTTTAGTGGAATAATAGGATAATTTCTATATAAAAGCATGAGTAAAACCAATTCATGTCATAGTATATGGGAAATAATTTTGTAATAACATTAAAAAACATTTTTTCATGAATACATATTTTTTTCTTGGTAATTTTCTTAAACAAAATCCCTTTTGAAACCATTGTTTTTGAAAATAAACATGAAAACATATAATGAAACATTATATCATATTAAAAACTATTTTCCTTAAAACATTTAATAGACACTTGAAAATAGTCTTGAAAGATATTTCTCAATGAAAAAAATAAAATATGCTTCAAAAAACATTTTAAAAACATATTATTGGATCACTTATAAAATAATGTTGAATACATTTTGAAAACCATTTTCATTTAAGATAAAGAGAATCATTTTAATGAAAGATTGAAAAAATTTGAAAAAATTTGTTTTAAAATAAATTGAAAACATATAAACAAATCATTAAAAGTATTTATAATTAATTTTTTTAATATTCTTTGAAGTCTTATAATTAAATCTTGAAATATTTTTGAATGCATTTTCCCTTGAAAACCAATAAAATATCATGAACATTAATTGAAAAACTCTTTCTTTGAAAATACATAAAATTTATTTCTTATAATATTTGTAAATAATTTAATTTTTTAAATAACTTTTTAATATTTTAATGGAATATTAAAGGGAATTTTAGTCATGATTGTAATAAAAGCTGTACATGTCAAAAAATACGATTGTGCTATAAAATGATTACAAAGGTCCCTAGACTGAAAAATGACAAGAAGATTCCTTATTAAAACACATTTTGTTTTTAAAGGTAAAAATTGGTAAAAATGTTTTTTAAATATAATATGAGAATAATATAATATTTTTATTAAACTCTTTAGAAGATAAGGTTTTGAATGAACATGGGTTTCTGACTGAACTGTGGGTGATATCGGGAATTCTTAAAAACACATTGTTAACTATTTTATCTACAAATGAGTAGGAAAATGGTGCCAATACATGAAAATATAATTAATAACCGTAAGAGAAGGAATTTCAAGACAATTATTAATATATGGATTATAATTTTTATTAATCGAACTGCAATCATAAATAATCTTGAAATGATATTATATTGTTTTTATAAACTCTCACAACTTGGAAACATTAAAACATACTCTCCAGGTATGAAAATGAAATTACATGAAGCATAAAATATCATGGAAATAATGTGTTTAATTCTATAATATTTATAAGTTATTATATAAACATAATGGAAAAATATGTGTTTATAACATGGAATGTGTCTCCAAGATGGAATATTGAAACAAAATTACTTTACTGATTCAGAAACATTTTTAACATAAATTCCATGAATGAAATTTCAAAAATTGATATGTAAGATCATATAAATTTAAGTATAATAATAATAAAATTAATCTATGGGCAGTATACACACCCCACAAAAGGAATGGGTGGTGAATAAAACATGAATCAAATATTAATAAAAAGTGAGTTGAAATTCTATTACATTGTGTCTTGACTCTCGTCATACACAAAAAAACATGCTTTCATTCGGGTAACTACTTTTGGTTTGAACCAAATGACTTCCTTGGATTTCTTTCTACACAAGGGGGATTCCATGATGATAGGAGGGATGCTGAGGAGTTGTTTTGGAATATTTTGGTCAAACCAAAATGGCTTTAGAGGTGTGAGGTGGTGGGAGGAGAGGATACCTTTTTACATTGCCGAGAGAGTTTCACTCTTGTGAGTTTTGTAAAATGGAATTACACCAATGTTTATTTTATAGATGTTGTCTCACATAATGGACCAAATTCAATCCATGGGAGGATATGGTTGAAATATGTCCATCCAATGGCTCTTTCACAAGTGTCTAGGTTATTTGGGCCTTTAAGGATAAGTTTTAGTCCCTTATTAAGATTAACATTCCATTAATCCTTGTAATTAATTTTAATTACATACTTAATTCATTTTTTCAAAAACTAATTTGAAATTATTAGATATTATAAATTATTTGTATTCCAAATATGGAATAAATTTTTCAAAATTATATCTACTGAAGTGGTAGAAATTAATTTAAATGTAATCCCAATATTGGGTTTATAATACATGTTTTTAAAGTAAAAACATCCAAAAGTTTTCTATATTTTTATATTAAATTTTAAAGATATACTGATTCAAATAACCTAAATCATGTTAATTGATAAAAAAGATAACTAATTAAAATTTGAATCAAATTTAATATTTAATTTAAACAAAAAAATAAATTTGATGAAAGAGATGTATTGAAATAATATTTAGTAACTTTAACTATTCATTAAAAATGATACCTTACATAAAAATCCAAAAAAAGATCATAACATTGATTTTATGTCTTTTTTCAAATATCAAGTTTATTTTGACATATATAATCCATAAAAGATCCAAAAGTACAATTAAAAATAGGTTTTCCATTAAATGGATGTATAAATTCCTTAATAAGAAATATAGTATTTTATGCATAAAAGTGGTTTCATTTTTATCTTACAATAGAGAAATATTATGGATAATACAAAAAATATTTCATTTATTATAATATATATATATATATATATCACATTAATATCACTCACTAATTTTAATTAAGTTATTTTTTAGGGTAAAATATCCTTGTGTTTATAATAAAATTTTTCTTTTCTATTCAATCAATTTTCAAATTAATTTCTAATAAACTTATAACCAATGAATTCATTTTATATTTCTGTAAACCATAGATATTGATAAGTTATCTAACCATTTTCATGACTACTAATTTAATGGATATGTTATATTAAATAATATATTAATAATATATGATTATTTGGTAAATAATTGTCTTGCATGTTACACAATCCACCTGGGGAAGGTCATTGCAATGTGTAACTCAGGTTGACCATGTTATTCCGTGTAGTGAAAGCTAAAATTTTTGTTTCGTATAGTTCACGATTAACATGGTTTTGATTATAACCCAATACAAACATATATACATAATATAAAATAAACTATTTTAGTGTTGTGTGAAATGAAAAATATCAAAAAGTCTAAATTAATTATAAAATTTATATTTCACAAAATGTCAGGTTGTTTCAGAGCTATTGGAAGATGTCTTTACTTTTGAAATTCTTCGCTCCAATTTGGTTTTTCCAATGTAATTTTGCACACTAACCATGATGACCTAAATTATTTGGTGAACAGAAATGATGCCACACCATGACTGATATGATTGATCATATTGCTACAAGAATTCATCATTTTCATCAAAGATACCAAGTGACCAAAAAATGTTCTAATTGATCATTTGTACAAACATACTATTACCCTTATAAATCCTGATGATGATCTCAAAATTTAATTTGATTTCCTCGATGAAACTCAATCTAGAATAAATTCAAAGGTATAATCATGGTTTTCTGAATTATAAACTATATCGCCATGAGATATCTATACCCATACCATTCCTATCAATAATGAATAATATTTTTTGTTCATGCATCACACTACTACTAGGATAAACCAATTATTTTTATTAAATGTGTTAATTAATTGTTACAGCATTGTATTACACATCAAAAAATCCAAAAAATAGTCATGGTTCATATGTCAAAAAATAGAGTAAATCATTGACGAGAATCCACAGTAGAAAAAAAATCTAAAATGTGTACTTTTATGGAAAAAAACATTCATGATGTGATCATATTTTTTAAATGTTGTGATCAATGGAACTAAACATTCACCATTAGCATCAGGCCTTCCCCAACATTCCAACAATCAAAACTAAGTGTGTAAATTACCCAATATGAATGATTCTAAAGATCGACAAGAAAATTACAGGGCATTAAATATATCAATTAGAATAGTTTGGTACCAATGAGTGTTTTTTAGGAAATACGATATTCCCATAGTGATTAATTTAATTTCATCATCCAATCATTTCAACAATTTTTCATGGTATTTTCAAGTATTTATTTTGATTTTACTATTTGAAAATTTGTCTTGCCTGTTTTTTTGAAGGTGGTAGGGAGTTTCTATGTTATTTGTGATTACATATTTCATCATTAGTCCATTAACCATTTGATTTTGTAAATTTTTTTCCCTGATCACTAAGGACTAATCTATGAAATCCCCATTTTGAAAAAACATTCCTTTCCAAGAAATTCCAGACAACTTATGTTGTGTCATGATTTGTAGCTTTATCTGAGACCCACATGGAGGCATATTCAATGCCCAAAATTTTATATGTTTTTCCATGTGAATTGGGAAATGGATAGACATCTTATGTTGTGTTATTTTTTTATTATTAAGTCATTATCATCACATTGAGTGTCAAAATTCCATACAACTTATGTTGTGTTATGTTTTTCTTATTAAGGCATGATCAACACATTGAGTGTCAAAATTTTGTCCTAAGGAATAAATATTTTTTTAACTAGATTTTGAAATTACCTTCTAGGATGATAAAATCTAGATGGTCCAGAATATTTTTAGTCATTTGAGTATTTTTTATGGGATGATTGAGATTTTGAGAGGAAACCCCCATTCAATGTAAATGGTCAAAGGATAAAAATCATTCAAAAAACCCTCTATAAAGGGTGTTTAATTATTTGAAATTCATATTTTCATCCAATTTTCAAGATATAGAAGTCAAATTAAGAGTTCACTAGGAGGAAACCCATGTTAGGTTACCATAGGCTAGGCTGTGTAAGAGTAATCTTAGGATATCTTATGATATACCAAGGGAAAATGACCAGGGTCTAATTTTAATATAAGTAAAAAAAGAACCGATTACACTATGTGTAACCATGATTGATGATGTGCATTTTCACGAACTAAAATTTTAATAAAATTACCAAATAATTGTGATGAAACCCTGCTACACATCCTATATTTCCCCGATTCAATTTTTCAAAATATTTACCTACCTAGGGTTCATGACAATGAACCCCCCACCCTCTTCCCCCACCACTCAGCCTTGAACACCACCCTCATCTCTAAACTCATTTCCACCCATTCCGCTAGATTCAACTACCTCATTACTATGTTTTTCATTCACTTCATTCGAGCCTATGACGATAGTGGAAAGAAAAAAACCATGAAGACTTTCCTAAAATATTCCACATCGGAGGTGGGTGATCTTCTTCTAGTGAGGTTCCCACATAGTACATAACCTCCCGCACCCCAAAAACCATCCATATCTAACCCATCAATTTTCAATGATTCCCTTGAAAAAACGCTTCTCAAGAGGACTCCTAATCCACCTCCAGGTGATCGAATGAGGGAGACCAATTCCAGATGCAACACAAGTTCCACTTTTATACCCCAAACACCCTGTGGAACTCAATTGTTTGCATGAGATGTTGAAGAGGATGAAAAAAACTATCTAAATTTTAATCGTCACCCACTTGAATATCATCCAAGAGGTACTCAAGATCATCGATCAACTACATATTTAATCTATTATTGATATATGCGAGAAGACCTAATTAGAGAAGTTTCAATAGTTCATTCCAACTTCAAGGTCATGTATGACATCCTCCAATTAAGAATAGGTATAAGACCTCATGATATTACCTTCACAGAATTCGACATATGAATCATGATCTATACTGAAGATTTTTCTACATATAATTTATTCCCTACCCTATAGATTGAGACATTAATATCATATTCTAGTATTCTTTTGAATATGATTTCATGGGACGCTCACTCGGATTCTGATCCTCGAAAAATGAATTCTATACATCTCTAAGGCTGAGAACTCTGAATCATTCAAATGGCCTTAACAAATCACAAGTACACTCGTTACATGTCTCATTAAAGTGGTTTTCATAGGTACTTCATTATCTTTATAATAGACATGGGTGGCCCAACCATCAATATTTTGCCATAGATCACATTTTACTATAGATCTCATAAATAAAGAAAGTGAGTAAAACTAATTTTGGGCCCTTTAATAACACATTTGGTCGTCATGTCAACATTTTTGACACCAGCCTCCCACTCACATCCCCTAGTCTGATGGAGTCCATTGATTTTTTGCTGCCGGAAAAGATGAAGATCTTGATCATGGCTAATGATATCTACTTGTGGGAACATGGATTATTTGAGAATGATAAATAATCCTGAGGAGATCATTCATAAGACCTCGCACTACCTATGACCACCACTTCCTCTACCCCTCTGTAGAGAACCAAAGCTTGATGTACATGGACATTACATTACTTTTGCGGAATACTTAATACCTAACAATCCCAGACACACAAGGACCGTAATAGTTTAGTGTCTTTGAAAACTCATAATTTAATCTTCTAATCGTGGTGAAAGATCTTCAACTTCTCCGATAAAGATCATCTTATTTTGTTTTCTTACCTAAAACCATTATTTATATCCTGGAGAAAAGAAAACATAAAAAGGGTGAGCTCAAATGCTCATTAAGGGTATGCATATAGAACATAAAACAATCCATAGACATTTGAATTCAAAAGCAAGAACATAAAATCTAAACATCAAAATCTTGCACAAAGACATAAATATTGGAAGAACGTAAGGAATATATCATAAAGTAACATCAATCTTGATAAAATAGAATGGTAATAAATCATGTAATTGTGGAAACCATTTAGCAGTGGTTATGATTTCCATAGTAGCCAAGGCGTTGCGGCCAAGACCATCTTAGTGGACAAACTCCCTTTCTGAATCGAATTCACTCCTCATTCCAGTCCTGTATCACTGAATAGGATTAAATTACCATTACAGCCATGTCTACCTCATGAGATATAAATCTTTATCCAATGAATTGGTGGGATATATAGGTCCCACCCATCTCAAAATGAAATCAGTCTACCTTGTACAAAAAAATATACATACATCATTCATTATAACCCAACGAATAAAATGTGTTTTATAAACATTATCCCATCATCACATAATCCATATAAAATAAATGGATTTCATTTCAAAATAATAAAAGTGAAACCATGTAAATCATAGAGACATTATATTTGAAACATACACATATGAAATAATGTCATCATAGATGGAAAATTGTTTTTATAAAACACTTTAAATGATTTCTTGAGGAAAATATCCTTTCTTCTTAAAAATCATTTTATTTTAACAAAAAGTCATGAAAAAGAAAAGGATTTTGTTGAAAATAGTCATGAAATATTTTGGAGGAAGCTTCATGAAAATAAGGCTTTATAAAACTGTAAAAATCCTTTCATGCCGTATAAGTTACAAAAAACATTCTTCTCGTACTTTTTCCGAAAAAGTCAAAAAGTACATCGTATGGAAATCAAAAAATAGATTCCTTACATACCATTTAGTAAAAATAAAAATGGGTAAAAAATGACTTTAAACATACAGGAAAAACATTTTTATAAAACTTTGACATGGATGATAAATATAACCCCAGTAAATACTTACGAATGAACAATCTCGGATAAAAACGATATTGGAAATGTTATCCCTTACCTTAGGTCTGATATGCTTCATACGTATCTGAACCTCCTATATAATGATTTAAATAATGTCATTGACTTATTAAAGAATCTTATTAATTGTTATTATGTCATAAATGGTTCACTTATGACTTTATATTACCCGTTCTTTTCTAAATTCCATGTTAAAGCAGCGTTTTGGGTAAAATCGTTTTATTTATCGTATGTGTTTGGACTTTTTGTTCTTGATATTATTACTTATATCCTGATATAATTAATTCCAGATTGTTAAAAAGGATTTATATATAATATATATTCAATATATACATATATATATATATGATAGATCGATAAATGGAATGAAATACACCGTTCATGGAGACGGTTGGCCGTACATACACATGAACACTGTTTTCGTTTTCTTATTGAATTAAATGGAATTAAGTAGATGAAACACACACACACACACACACATATACATAAATCCAGTATCATTATTATTTAATATATTTTATGATTACTTATTATATATATGTTATAATCATTCATGAATTTTTAACATGGATAATGAATCTCATCACGTCATGGAGACGGTAGTCCGTACGTATGCACGAGCGATGATACCATTCCCATGATCGTGGAATTATATTTAAGTGTATGTATAATATTTCAGAATCAATAACACATTAAAATAATCATGTATAGTTATTTATTTACACCATTATACCCATCCAAGTATGGTGGTGGTCGAAAACAGATTACACCACAGCGTGGAGACGGTATTTCGTACGTATGCACATGCGGTGATTTCGGTTTCCATAGGATGGATTGATGGTAGAATAGTGTTGTTTAATAATTATAATAACATATAATTTTATAATTAATTCTGATTTTATTACTTTATAATGATAAAACTAAATAAGAAGAAGTTGGAGAAGAAAGAAACATGAGAGAATCGGAAGAAGAGATTACCTTTTCTTCGACGCACCTCATTTAAGCTACCTCTTATAGAAGTAGAGTTGGTCTTTTGAGAATACCAGAACCTCCAGAATGTTGTAATGGAAGTTTAAAAGTGAATTTTGCAGGGTTTGTCCAAGCTTCAAGGCTCAAAAAGGTGTGAAGAGAAGAGGGAAAGGGTTCCCTTTTTATAAGGGAGGAGAGGGGCACCTTTGAAAAAACATAAAATATTATTTTATAATAAAGTCATAATCGGTTTATAATAGCTCCAAATTGATTTATTTCAAAGATAAAGTAGGGATGGGTCGAAATAATCTAAACCAATAGATTTTAGGCAAGTATAGGTTACAAGTTTAACCTTATAATTTAGATTTAACTCTAAGTTAAATAATTTAACTTTTACCTTGTCTTCTTTTTTTCTTACACTGTATGGTTAATAAACATACAATAACAAGCCAAAATAACCCCATGTTGTTAATTATGAAAATATATATTCTTATATATGTCATTTGGCCTAACCTTTTATTTTTAATAATAATATAACAATTAATAAAATAATATTTGTTTTAAAAACTATGTTATGTCAATTTTGACACTATTAGGTAAATGATTTGTTTGAAACTCATAACAGCATTATTAGTTTGAAAAACGTTAATTAAATCAATAATAACATGTCCTATTAACCTATAAAATTAGTGTAATTCATAAAAAGTCTCAAATTACATTTATATGAGTATTTATAATATCAATTATTTTCATATTTCATTATTTAGGTAATTAATCTATCACCATTGTGTCATAAATAACATAACTTATATAATGTCTAAAATTATAAATAAAATCCCATTAGGTAGGAAATATTTTTAGCTTTCTAATTAATATTTATATTCTAATTTATCTTATTTATATCCTTATATTAAAAATGAATTAGTTATTAAACATTGATTTTAACTATTTTAACCCTTCTTTAAATAAATTAATAATAAATCTCCTAATCTAATCCAAGTGGACATAAATTGTCATATATTATTCCTAAGGTTGTTTTTGGTCGAATTTCAGTTATCCAATTGAATTTAGACATGTGTTAGGGTAATAATAATATCATTTTTACCCTTAATTAGCCAATTTACTTCAAACCGTCGTAAATAAAAGTAAAAAGTTACTATTCACCAAAAATTATTTTCATCTCATTGAACCAAGTTTTAGTCCTTGATATTAACCATGTCTCTCGGATTTTCGAAATTCCACTCACAGAAGTGGTAAAATTATGTTTTATGTGAATTTCCAAATTCTCCTAGGAGGTGGGTAAAAGAAGGTGAAAAGTTCAATAAAATTTTTATATATCTAAAATTATTATAAAATGACTCCAATAAATTACATTGAACTTAAATAAGTATTATTTATCAATTTTTACATAAATTAAATTTAAATAAAATAAATTATTATTTAAATAAAAGGCGGTTTTTAAATAGTAACCTAGTGTTTTCATTATTAATAAAAAATTGAAAGTTTTATGAAAAATACCAAAAATTCACCCTAGGTTAATTTCAATATTCTGAATCCAAAAATGAATTCCATTTCAATGGATAAAATTTATAAAATTTTAAAAAGTGGGTATTTCTATACATAATGACAAGTTTATATAACATATCGTTGTTTAGTGAAACTCGGTATTACGTACAACACACGCTATCATGGAAGGTCGCGTTTGCGTGTAATGCAAGCCATGTTAGAGATGTGTGTAGTGCAAGCTCCTTTTGGTGTATCGTACAACACAAGACATCAATAAAATTAAAAAGAATATTTTTCATAAAATCTTGAGGTGTTACATTGTACCCCCCTTAAAAGGAATTTCGCCCTTGAAATTCGTCGGGGTTATAAATGGTTTACTACTCGAATGTTTCTTTAATAGAAACCCACATCGTAAAAAGGAATACCAAAACCAATCTTTAAAAACTAAAATATGAAATGTAACAGTTACCCAAATTAACTAATCACTGGGTTTCCACAAAGGAGAACATAAGTGAAAATATGGATATGGAAGAGAAATCTAACCATCATGTTCTGATGGAGAGTGGTAGAGAACATGGCTATGAAAAAGCCAACAATCACAAATCCATATATTTTTGATGATATAAGGTACCATCTGATTCATCAGATATAAGGGCACTAGGACAACATTTTTGGTTTTCCAGATCACTTCCCTAAAGTTAGTGAAATTGGAATTAGAAGAAATACTTTCTTGATTTTGGTACAGTCTCACCGTTTCTCGTTCCTTGGACAATTTCCACTTCATCTCTTAATGAAATGAAGTTGAATTTTTCATTCGTGAAGTGTTAGCAGATCATGTGATAGAATGATAGGTTATTCCATCTGTCCCAAACAAAAGGTTAGAAAAGGTTATGAATAATACATAAGTCCATCTATAGTGAGATTAATCATATATGGTTCCAAAAATGGACTTATACTTCATATATCATACTGCTTAATAAAATAAAACTAGTTTCTACTAAATAGGGACTTCCTATAGGCTAGTGGTAGGCGATAAAGGCCTGTCGCACTTTAGTTGTGGGTTCGATTCCCACAACCTTGTTCGATGCGACAGGTTGTCGCCCATCATACAAGTTCTCCTTTTTCTAAAACTACATTATTATAACATTCTATCAATAATATTGAAAAATTTATAGCCTTAATCAATACTAACATATGTCCAACATAATCCATTCCAATATTTAGGCTTATCCAAAATACTATTGTCCAATATCATATTATAGTGAAAACAATTACCAGAGAGTTCATATAACAAGAATGTAAATACCATAATTGATCCCCATATATCATAAGATATGTCTTGTTGGTCACATTCCAAACATTCAAAGTCCTTAATCATGTATTCACAGGAAAAATGAATACACATTGATCCTTAGTGAAAATATGAGTGTTGTCAAAAGTTAACTCTATCAACATACCAAAATCCCAAAATTTTGTACACTCTAACCATGATATCACTTAGTCCTTATAACAATCATGAGCTCATGAATACTATCAAACATATTATTTCCTCCTTATCCATTCTTTATGTGCATATCATCTTCTTTCCAAAAATATCTAAATATCTTTTTATGGTTACCAGTATCATTCAACATATACTTTCAAATGCAATAGTGTAACAATCCATTGATTTTTCATTATTCCATAGTACCATTAAATAACCTATACAACATGACTCTTGATAAACATACAATCATTCCACTACCTTCTTAAACCATTGACCAAGATGCAACACTTCTTTCATCTCATATATCATTTGTAGTCTCCTCATCATCATCCACATAAATACTACCCATATGACCATGATGATTCTAATCATGAGATTTTCCTAGGGCATTGGTTTTCATAATTCCCATTCATTCAACGTTTAAAACATCTAATCATTGTTGTTGTTGTAGCAATACCATTATACTTATCCATGGTGTTAACTGAACCTTTTCCTTTTCACTTACTAGATGTGTTTCCTTATTTTCCGCACCCAAAGCATCTTCTAGTTCCTTTGAATCATTCTCCTTTATGCCTCTTCCCACATGATTTACATGATATAAATTGAAATTTCCTTCCTCTATGATCATCATCAAATTCCATCTTTATCTTATTAGCTGAGTCGGGAATCTTACCAAAATTGAGATTATTGATCATATTATGAGATTTTGGATTAGGAATAATAACGATATGTGGACCTCCATATACAATTTTAGTTGGTTGATCATGAAGAATATCATTCCATTGTCCATCATATCCTCCATTATCGTGAATCTTCCCGTTCCCAGCCATTTTCTAAAACCCAAATAAAATAGTGTGAGAGGACAAAATCACAATCAAGGGGGATTAAATTCAATATCTAACATATTAGGTTAAATTATAAGATCTTTACCATAATTCTAGGACTATAAAATATATTTATACATAACCTTAGGGACATCCCTAGACATACCTTAGAAATATCTCTTGGGATCTCACTAAATTGCTCGCATCCTAGTTTCCAAAGGTTGTATAAACATTTCCTCTGATACCAATTGTTGAGACCCAAAGCTTGACGTACATGGACATTACATTACGTTTGAGGAATAATTAATAAATAATAAACACAGACACACAAGGACCATAATAGTATAGTGTCTTTGGAAACACAGAATTTAATCTTCTAATCGTGGTGAATGATCTTCAACGTCTCCCATAAAGATCTTCCCCTTTTATTTTATTATCTAAAACCTTTCTTTATATCCTGGTGAATAAAAAACATAAAAAGGGTGAGATCAAATTATCAGTAATGGTAAGCACAGAGAACATAAAACAATCCATAAACATTTGAGTGCAAAAGCCTGAACAAAAAATCTAAACATCAATATCTAGAGCAAAGACATAAATATTGGATGTACGTAGGGCATATATCATAAAGGAAAATCAATCTTGATAAAATAGCATGGGAATAAATCATGTAATTGTTGAAACCATTCATCACTTTTTATGATTTTTATAGTTGCTAAGGCATTGCTTCCAAGACCATCTTAGTGGACAAAGTCCCTTTTTAAATCAAGTTCACTCCTCGTTCCAGTCCTGTATCACTGAATAGGATTAGCTTAACCATCCAACCATGTCTATCTGATGAGATATAAATCTTTGCCCAATGCATTGGATGGAGATATAGGTCCCACCCATATCATAATGAAATCATTCTTAATTGTGCCACAAAATAAACATACATCATTCATTATAACTGAATGAATAAAATGGGTTTCATAAACATCATCCCATTATCACATAATCCATATAAAAGAAATCAATGTCATTTTATAATAAGAAAAGTGAATACATGTAAATCATAGAGACATTATACTTGAAACATACACATATGAAATAATTTCATCATAGATGGAAAATGGTTTTGGTAAAACACTTGAAATGAATTCTTGAAGAAAATATCATTTCTTCTTAAAAATCATTTTCTTTTCACAAAATGTCCGGAAAAATAAAATTATTTTGTTGAAAATAGTCTTGAAATATTTTTGAGGAAGCATCATGAAAATAAGGCTTTATAAAACTATAAAAATCCTTTCATGCCGTATAAGTTAAAAAAACATTCTTCTCGTACTTTTGCTGGAAATGTGAAAAAGTACCTCGTATGGTAAAAAAATAGATTCCTTACATACCATGTAGTAAAAGTCAAAAATGGGTAAAAAATTACTTTAAACATACATGAAAACATTTTTATAAAACTTTGACATGGATGATAAATATAACCCTAGTAAATACTTACGAATGAACAATCTCAGATAAAAACGAGATTGGAAATGATATCCCATACCTTAGGTCCGATATGCTTCGTACGTATCTGAACCTCCTGTATAATGATTTATATAATTTCATTGACTTTTTACAGAATCATATTCATTGTTATGATGTCATTAATGGTTCACTTATTACTTTATATTACCCGTTCTTTTGTAAATTTCATGTTAAAGCAGCGTTTTTGGTAAAATCGTATTATTTATCGTACGTGTTTGGACATGTTATTCTTGATATTATTACATATATCCAGATTTAATTAATTATAGAATTTAAAAAATGATTTATATATAATATATATTCATTATATACATATATATATGATTGATCGATAAATGGAATGAAATACACCGTTCATGGAGACGGTAGGCTGTACAGACGCATGAACGCTGTTTTTGTTTCCTTATTGAATTGAATGGAATTAAGTAGATGAAACATATATATATACATAAATACAGTATCATTATTATGTCATATATTTCATGAATACTTATTATATATACTTTATATTCATTCATGAATGGTTAACATGGAGAATGAATCTCATCGCGTCGTGGAGACGACAGTCTATACGTACGCACGAGCGATGATACCATTCCAATGATCGTGGAATTGTATTGAAGTGTAGGTATAATATTTTAGAATCAATATCAAATTAAAATAATCATATATAGTTATTTATTCACACCATTATACCCATCCAAGTAAGGTGGTGGTCGAAAACAGATTCCACCACGGCGTGGAGACGGTATTCCGTACGTACGCACGCACGCTGATTTCATTTTCCATAGGATGGATAGAAGGTAAAATAGTGTTGTTTCATATATATAATTACATATATGTATATAATTAATACTGATTCAATTACTTTATAATGAGACAACTAATGAAGAAGAAGCTGAAGAAGAAAGAAACTTGAGAGAATCAGAAGAAGAGATTACCTCTTCCCCGATGCACCTCCTTTAAGCTTCCTCTTATGGAAGTAGAGTTGTTCTTTTGAGAATCCCAGAACCTACAAAATGTTATTATGGAAGTGTAGAAGAAAAATGGGTTGGGGTTGTCCAAGCTTCAAGGCTAAAAATTGTGTGAAGAGAAGAGGGAAGGGGTTCTCTTTTTATAAGGGAGGAGAGGGGCACCTTTGGAAAAAATTAAAATATTATTTTATAATAAAGTCATATTCGGTTTATAATAGCTCCAAATTGATTTATTTCTAAGATAAAGTGGGGATGGGTCTAAATACTCTCATCAAATATATTTTAGACATGATTACGTTACAATTTTAAACTTATCATTTATATTTAACTCTAAGAAAAACAATTTAACTTTTATCGTGACTTCTAGTTTTCTTACACTATATTGTTAATAAACATACAATAACATGAACAAAGAACCCAAAGTGGTTCATTATTAATATATATATCCTTATCTAATTCATTTTTACGATCATTAGATTTCTAGTAATAATATAATAATTAATAATATAATATTTGTTTTAAAAACTGTTTTATGTCAATTTTGACACTATTTAGTAATTGATTTTTTTGAAAATCATTACAGCATGATTAGTTCAAAAAACGTTAATTAAATCAATAATAGCATGTCATATTAACCTATAAAATTATTTGAATTCATAAAAAGTTAAACATTACATTTATTTGTGTATTTATAATATCTATTATTTTAATATTTCATTATTTATGTAATTACTGCATCACCATTGTGTAATAAATAACATAAATTATTTAATGTCTAAAAATTATAAATAAAATACCATTAGGTAGGAAATATTTTTATATTTCTTATTAATATTTATAGTTGAATTTATATTATGTATATCCCTATATTAAAAATGAATTTGTTATTAAACATTGATTTTAACTATTTTAACCCTTCTTTAAATAAAATAATAATAAATGTCCTAATCTAATCCAGGTGGACCCAAATGGTCATATTTTATTCCTAATGTTGTTTTTTGTCAAATAACAGTTATCCAATAGAATTATGACATGTGTTAGGGTTATAATAATATCATTTTTACCCTTAATTACCCTATTTACTTTTAACCGTGGTAAATAAAAGTTAAAAGGTACTATTCACCAAAAATTATTTTCATCTCATTGATCCACACTTTAGTCCTTGATATTAACTGTGTCTCTCAGATTTTCGAAATTCCACTCACAGAAGCGGTAAAATTATGTTTTATGTGAATTCCCAAATTTTCCTAGGAGGTGGGTAAAAGACGGTGAAAAGTTCAACAAAATTTTTATATATCTAAAATTATTATAAAATGACTCCAAAAAATTACATTGAAATTATATAAGTATTATGTATCAATTATGACCTAAAATAAATTTAAATAAAATAAATAATTATATAAATAAAAATTCCGTTTTTAAATAGTAACCTAGTGTTTTCCCTATTCATAAAAAACAGAAGGTTTTCAGAAAATTACAAAAAATTCACCATAGGCTAATTTCGATAATACGAATCCAAAAATGAAGTCCATTTCACAAGATAAAATTTATAAAATTTTAAAAAGTGGGTATTGCTATTCATAATGGCTAGTTTCTATAACATATCGTTGTTTAGTGAAACTCGGTATTGTGTACAACACACGCCATCATGGAAGGTCGTGATTGTGTGTAATGTAAGCCATGTCAGGGATGCATGTAGTGAAAGTTCCATTTGGTGTTGCGTACAACACAAGATATCAATAAAATTAAAAAGATTATTTTTCATAAAATCTAGGGGTGTTACACCCTCCTATAGCTTTCACACCCCATCCTGACCCCACCAATGTCCCTGCATCCACAACCAAGAACCCTAATTCTCTACCCACACCATCCTTCTCGACAGATCTATATGTTATATATCTTTTCACCCTAGAGAATCTGCATTAGTTCTCCAATAATCTACACATCCATTTTTCAAGAGCTATACCATTTTACCAACCCACTACCACTATCATTTCTTGAAGAATCTCGAAGACCACCAGTCCCTTCTAATAACTTATCATTTACCCCTAAAACCCTAAATAGATGGATTACTGACCTACAATCAGAGTTGGAATACCCTACATCTTTTAAGAATAATTTAGTAGAGCATGCCCAGAGGGGAAAGGGACTAGGAACCACCCCATCCACCAAGGTGAATTTCATTGATCCCTATTCCAGACCCATGTGCCCACTCCAGTATAGTACCTCTCCACCACCCACCATTGAAAAAGATACCAATACCATGAAACCACCCTTCACAAATTTTATTCTAGTATCTTCATCTATTACAACCATTGAACCAGTAAGGGTGCTGCAACAAGACTCTTTTCAATAGAATACTGTAGATGATGTCATTGTCGACATTTATTTTTCATAGTCTACCACAGTCCACTCCCCTTTATTTTTTATACTTCCACGGTGGTCCTCATTTTTTGTACTACTTGTATTGTATATCATGATTGTTTCATTACACATCATATAAATATGGGGTACTATTATTTCTCTATTTTCATGTATTGTTTCCATACATTACACTATTATAACAGACATGTCTAGAACCTCTATTTCATCCAAGGTCATTGACTTGACTCTTCCCCCAAAATCCCTTATCATATGATTGACTTGGTATTTAGATAAGGTCGAGCCCTAGCATCATGATCTATAAATACCGAATCATTCTCAGCATCCACCACTAAGAGAATAAATTTAATTCCTTCGAAAACAGATCAACGCTGGTTATGATCTTTAACTGATCAATCATGCCAAACATCCATGAGAGATAATGGAAAAGACCACCATTATCTGAATAATAGATGATATTTGGGATGATGGATGATACTGACTGATACATTGGTCCATCCATCTAGAAGATTATATTATTGTTAGCACAAAAAGGGAGAAGACACATATTTCATCTGTTTTTCTCTAACATGTAGTTTTGATTTAGTCCATATCATGGTTAAAATTACAATATTTTTATTCATGAGTTACATTGAGCCTAATTTTATACTCATACATGTAGTTAAACAAAATCTCATTCATTACAATACATTATGTGAACCTACCGGTTTAACTTCATATAAAATGCTTAATCCCTATGGAATATTGTTTAATATAGTCATAGATTTGTATTTCACACTAATTCTTCCTTTAAATCATTTAAAAATACCAAACCGCTCAAAATTTCAATTAGAATCCCACTCATTATTTGGAGAACTCATGTAGAGACCCAAATCATGACGTACATGGACATTACATTACTTTTGTGTAATACTACATGCATAATGAAAACAGACACAAAAGGACCATAATAGTTTAGTGTCTTTGGAAACTCGGAAAATAATCTTCTAATCGTGGTGAAAGATCTTCAACATCTCCCATAACGATCTTCCCATTTTGTTTTCTTACCTAAAACCTTTATTTAAATACTGGGGAAAAGAAAAAATATAAATGGTGAGATCAAATTCTCAGTATGGGTAAGCATAAAGAACATAAAACAATCCATAAACATTTGAATGCAAAAACCTAAACATAAAACCTAAACATCAAAATCATGAGCAACGACATAAATCATGGAAGTACACAAGGCATAGATCATAAATGGAAATTAGTCATGATAAACTATCATTGTAATAAAAAATGAAATTATTCCATCCATTAAGCACATGTTATGATTTCCATAGTAGCCAAGACATTGCTGCCAAGACCATCTTAGTGGAAAAAGTACCATTCTAAATCGAGTTCACTCCTCATTCTAGTCCTGTAACACTGAACCAGATTAACATACTATTCTAGACATGTCTATCTCATGAGATATAAATCTTTACCCAATGCATTGGAGGGAGATATAGGTTCCACCCATCTTATAATGAAACTATTCTTATGTGTGCCACAAAATAAAAAATCATACATCATAGCATAACCCATGTAATAAAAATGGGATTCTTAATCATCATGCCATCATAGTATAATCCATATAAAATAAAAGGACATCATAAAAATAATTCAATCATAACATAATCATATCAATGTAAAAATAGGGATTGAAATAGAACCATGTATTATCTTAGATGGAAAATAATTTTGATAAAATGCTTGAACTCCATTCTTGAGGAAAATATTCTTTCTACTTCAAAAACATTTTCCATTCATAAAATGTCATATAATTTTAAACTAAAACAATTTGATTAAAAATAAAATTGAAAACTTGTAAATTATGCTTCATGGAAATAATTTTCTAAAAATCCATTCATGCCGAATAAGTTAAAAAAACATTCTTCTCGTACTTTGGCCGGAAAAGTCAAAAAATTTCTCGTACTAAAAACGACAAAAGATTCATTTCATATCTTTTTCTAAAGACTCACCGAAGGGTAAAATTTGTTTTAAAAAATTGTATGAGGATTGAAATAATATTACATATTTAGGGAACATGTATGTGGATGATAAATATTCCCATGTAAATTCTGAAGTATATTCAATCTCGGATAAAAATGAGATTGTGAGATTTTCCCTTAACTTAGGTCTGATTTGCTTCGTACATGTCTGAAACTGTTATATAATGATTTAAATAATGTCATTG
Source organism: Viscum album (assembly GCA_963277665.1). NCBI lineage: Eukaryota > Viridiplantae > Streptophyta > Magnoliopsida > Santalales > Viscaceae > Viscum > Viscum album. The sequence goes on from OY728154.1 coordinate 25,668,703, forward strand.
ACTTATTACAAAATCATAAATATTGTTAAAATAATATATTGTCATATTCTTAGCTTCTAATTAGTAATATTTCATTGCTACTCAGGTGTTTATTACTTTTTGTTCTTATGCATGTTTTATCGAATAAATTCTTAATATTTTTTTTGGTTATAGATACCTCATTTACAGAATGGTATTAGTGTTATATATATCATTTTTATTCATTAAATTAATTTACATAATCATTATGCAAGGAAGATCATGTAGAACGAGTCACATCACATCGTGGAGACAGTATTCCATATGTACGCACGAGCGAAGATATCGTTCCCATGATCGTGGAATTGTATTGGAGCGTATGTATACTATTTCAGAATCAATATCACATTACAATAATCATATATAGTTATTATTTACAACATTATACCCATCCATGTATGGTGGTTGTGGAAAATAAATTACACCACGGTGTGGAGATGGTATTCCGTACGTACGCACGAGCGGTGATTTCATTTTCCGTAGGATGGATAGATGGTGAAATAGGGTTGTTTCATAAAAATAATAACATATCAGTATATGAGTTATACTGATGTTATTAACCCATAATGAAACAAATAATGAATAAAAGTAGAAGGAGAAATAATGCTGAAAGAATCGGTAACAGACATTACCTCTTCTCTGAAGTGCTTCTTCTTAACCTCCACTTTGGGAAATAAAGATGGTCTTTTAAGAAGACCATAACCTCTAGGATGTTTCTAGGTAAGTGGATAGATGAAATTGGAAGCGGTTGGCTGAGCTTGAAGGCTCAATGTGGTGTCAGGAAAAGAGGGAGGAGGTGCCCATTTATAAGGCAGGAGAGGAGCACATTTGGAAAAACTAAAAATATTATTTTATTATAAAGTCATATTCGGTTTTTAGTTGATCAAAATTGATTTTTTTCGAAGCTATGGTGGGGATGGGTCGAAATAATCTCATCCGATAGAATTTAGACAAGTTTTTGTTTCTATTTTAACCTTATCATTTAGATTTAACTTTAAGTTAAATAATTTTACTTTTACCATGTCTTCTTGTTTTCTTACACTATAACGTTAATAAACTTACTATAACAAGACAAACTAACCCCAAGTTGTTTATTATTTATATATATCCTTATCTAAGTCATTTGGACGAACCTTTTATTTTTAGTAATAAAATAACAATTAATAATATAATATTTGTTTTAATAACTATTTTATGTTAATTTTGTCACTATTTGGTAATTGATTTCTGTGAAATCATAAAAGCATGATTAGTTCGAAAAATGTTATTTAAATTAATAATAACATGTAATATTAACCTATAAAATTAGTGAAATTCATAAAAAGTCTCAAATAACACATATTTGGTTATTTATAATATCAATTATTTTAATATTTCATCATTTAGTTAATTACTGCATCACTATTGTGTCATAAATAACATAAATTATTTTATGTCTTAAAATTATAAATAAAATACCATTAGGTAGGAAATATTATTTGATTTCTAATTAATATTTATAGACGAATTTATATTATGTATAACCCTATATTAAAAATGTTTCAGTTATTAAACATTGATTTTAACTATTTTAACTATTCTTTAAATAAAATAATATTAAATTTCCTAATCTAATCCAAGTGGGCCTAAATGGTCATATTTTATTCCTAAGGTTGTTTTTGGTCGAATTAAACTTATCCAATAGAATTAGGACAAGTGTTAGGGTAATAATAATATCATTTTTACCCTTAATTACCATATTTACTTTTAACCGTGGTAAAAAAAGTAAAAAGTTACTATTCACCAAAATTATTTTCTTATCATTGAACAACATTTTAGTCCTTGATATTAAACGTGTGTCTCGGATTTTTGAAATTCCACTCACAGAAGCGGTAAAATTAAGTTCTATGTGAATTTTGATATTCTCCTAGTAGGTGGGTAAAAGACGGTGAAAAGTTCAATAAAATTTCTATATATATAATATTATTATAAAATGTCTCCAATGAATTACATTGAACTTATATAGGTATTATGTATCAATTTTGACCTAAAATAAATTTAAATAAAATAAATAATTATTTAAATAAAAAGATGGATTTTAAATAGTAACCTAGTGTTTTCACTATTCATCAAAAATTGAATGTTTTCAGAAAAATACCAAAAATTCACCCTATACTAATTTCGATATTCCGAATCCATAAATTAAGTCCATTTCAAAAGATAAAATTTATAAATGTTTAAAAATCGGTTATTACTACTCATAAAGGCTAGTTTGTATAAAAAATCATTGTATAGTGAAACTCCGTATTGCGTACAACACAGTCTATCGTGGAAGGTAGCGATTGTGTGTAATGAAAACCAAGTCAGGGATGTGTGTAGTTCAAGATCCTTTTTCTGTATCATACAACACAAGATATCAATAAAATTAGAAAGAATAATTTTCATAAAATCTCAGGGAGTTACATTCTACCCCCCTTAAAATGATTTTCGCCCTCGAAATTCCCCGGGGTTATAAACGGTTTACTACTCCAAAGTTTCCTTAATAGAAACCCACATCTTAAAAAGGAATACCGAAACCAATCTTTAAAAACTAAATTATGAAACGTAACGGTTACCCAAATTAACTAATCATTGGGTTTCCACATAGGAGAACATAGTTGAAAATATGGGCATGGAAGAGAAATCTAACCATCATGTTCTGATGGAGAGTGGTAGAGAACATGGCTATGAAAAATCCAAAAATCACAAAGCCAGAGATTTGTGATGATCTATGGTACCATCTGATTCATCAAATATAAGGGCACTAGGAAAACATTTTTGGTTTTCAAAATCATTTCCCTAAAGTTGAAGAAATTGGAATTAGAAGAAATACTTTCTTGATATTGGTACAGTCTCACCATTGATCGTTCCTTGGACAATTTCAACTTCATCACTTAAAGAAATGAAGTTGAATTTTTCATTCATAAAGTGTTAGAAGATCATGTGACGGAATGATGGGTCATTCCATCTTTCTTAAACAAAAGGTTAGAAAAAGTTATCAAAAATACACAAGTCCATCTATAGAGAGATTAATCATATATGATTCTTAAAATGGACTTATAATTCAAATATCATACTGCTTAATATAATAAAACTGGTTTCTACTAAACAGGGACTTCCTGTAGGCCAGTGGTAGGTGATAAAGGCCTCTCGCACTTCAGTTGTGGGTTCGATTCCCACAACCTTATCCGACACGACGGATTGTCACCCATCTTGCAAGTTGTCCTTTTTCTAAAACTACATTATTATAACATTCCATAAATAATTTCGAAAAAAAATTCCCGCCTTAAACAATTATATCGGATGTCCAACTTAATACATTCCAACCTTTAATCTTATCGAAAGTACTTTTGTCCAATCTCATAGTGTAAAGAAAATGATTACTTTAGAGGTAACATTACAAGCATGTGAATCCCATCATTTATCACCCATATATCATATAATATATCTAGTTAGTCACATTCCAAACATTCAAAGGCCTTAATCATGTTTTCTATTGAAAAATGAACACCCAATGAACCGTATTGAAAACAAGAATGGAGATAAAAGTTAACACATTCCACATAACAAAATCCCCAAAATTCTATATTCTCAAACCATGATATCACATAGTCCTTATATCAATCATGAGCTCATGAATACTATCCAACAATTTATTTTATCCTTATCCCTTCATTTTGTGCATATCATCTTCTTTCCAAAATATTTGAATCACTTTTCATGGTTACCGATACAATAATCTTATATAAAACCACAATGGACCAATACACAGATATTTCAAAATTCCACGATACTATAAATTATATTCCATGATACTATTTTGAAATCCCATTACATAAATAATTAATCATTACACATCAACATTTTCATACTCAACATCACAAATAGTGATCACATGTGACTTCCCTTTATCATTTTCCTTAAGAGGTTGCTCACGTTGATCATCATTAACCCTTGGATTAGGGCATTGATTAACATAATTCCCCATTTCCTTGCACTTGAAGCATTGAAGTGTTGGTGGTGCGTTCTCTGCAATCTTTTCATTATTCACATCATTAGAAACATTTTTTCCATTTTTTTGACACTCAACTGCTCGATGACCTTCTTTTCCAAACTTAAAATATTTTCTAGTCCCTTTAAGACAATCTCCACCATGCATCTTTCCCCACTTTGAGCATAAAGAAACATTCATCTTCTTTTCACCATTATTCTGAGATTTCTCCTTGAACTCCATCTTTTGTTTCTTGTCAAGACCATGAGATGGATATGTTACACCAACTTCCAGTTCTACCTTGATAGCACAACAAACAATTTCTTCATAGTTACTGAAGTCTCTTATAGCTAATGCCCTTCGAAGAATTGGTTTTAAGCCACTGAAAATCGATCAACTTTACTTTCAGGTTGGATGATAAAGCAAGATGCATACCTTGAATGTCTTTTAAAATTCGCTTCGTATATACCAACAGATTCATCATCCTTCTGCTTAAGCTCAAGAAACTAATTTTCCATCTTTATTCGAAAAATACAAGGGAAGTACTTACTGAAAAACAAGTTCTTGAACTCATCCCATTCCATGGATTCGATTTCATCTTAGGACCTTGTATTCTTAATTAGAGTCCACCACTGGTCTTCTTCACCTTCTAAATGGTAAACAACTAAAATGAAATTTTCATGTTCTGAACAGAGAATTATGGAAAATATCTTTTCAATGGAATTGTTCCATTGTTCATCAACAAGTGGATCATAAGACCCATTGAAAGATGGTGGATGTTTCCTCATGAAGGACTATATAGAATATTTTTCCCTTCTCTAATCATTTTGAAATCCAAAATGATTCATAGCTGTGTAAGTATAGCAATATGATTTTTCACTCCATCTCCCATCACATTTGGTTGCTAGGTAGGGCAATCATTGAATTGTCCATTACATTGATCAACACGGTTCCTTCGGGTTCTAGCCATCATCTAAAACCCAAAAAGAACAGTGTGAGAGGCAAAAATCATTCTAGAAAAAAAACATAATAAAGGGGGAGTACCCTCAATATCTAACATCTTAGGTTTAATTATAATATCATTACCATAATTCTAGGACTATAACATATACTTATAGTTAACCTTAGGAACATCTCTAGATATACCTTAAAAATATCTCTAGGGATCTCACTAATGTTTTCGCATCATAGTTTTCAATGGTTAACTAAACCTTTCCTATGATACCAACTTTAGAGACCCAATGCTTGATTTAAATGGACATTACATTACATTTTTGTAATACCTAATACATAACGAAAACAGACACATAAGGACCGTAATAGTTTAGTGTCTTTGGAAACTCAAAAAATAATCTTCTAATCATGGTGAATGATCTTCAACATCTCCCATAAAGATCTTACCACAATTTTTCTTACCTAAAACCTTTCATGAAATCTTGGGGAAAAGAAAACTTATAAAGAATGAGCTCAAATGCTTAGTAAGGGTAAGCATAGAGAACATAAAACAATCCACAATCATTTGAATGCAAAAACTTGAACATAAAATCTAATCATCAAAATCATGATCAATGACATAAATCTTTGAGGTAAACAAGGCATAGATCATAAATGGAAATTAGTCATGATAAACTACCATTGTAATAAAACATGTAATTGTGGAATCCATTAAGAACATGTTATTATTTCCATAGTATCCAAGGCATTGCTGCCAAGACCACCTTAGTGGACAAAGTCCCATTCTGAATCGAGTTCACTCCTCGTTCCAGTCCTGTAACACTAAACCAGATTAACTTACTCTTCCAGCCATGTCTATCTCATGAGATATAAATCTTTAACCAATGATTTGGAGGGAGATATAGGTCCCACCCATCTCATAATGAAACCATTCTTATGTGTGCCACAAAATCATAAATCATACATCATAGCCTAACCCATATAATAAAAATGGGATTCTTAATCATCATGCCATAATAACATAATCTATATAATATAAAAGGACTTCATAAAAATAACTCCATCATAACAAAATAAAATAAATGTAAAAATAGGGATATAAACATAAACCTATATTTTCTTATATGGTAAATAATTTTGATAAAACGCTTGAACTCTATTCTTGAGGAAAATATTATTTCTACTTCAAAAAAATTATAATTTCTAAAAATGTCATATAATTTTAATCTAAAAGAAGTTGATTAAAAATAAACATGAAAACATGTAAAGTAATCTTCATGGAAATAATGTTCTAAAAATCCATTCAGGTCGTACAAGTTAAAAAACATTCTTCTTGTACTTTGGCCAGAAAAGTCAAAAAGTACCTCATACTAAAAACGACAAAAGATTCCTTTCATATATTTTACTAAAGACTCACCAAAGGGTAAAACTGGTTTTAATCAATTGTAGGAGGATATAAATAATTTTAAATATTGACGAAACATGGATGTGGATGATAAATATTCCCCAGTAAATTCTGAAGTATAAACAATCTCGGATAAAAATGAGGATGTGAGATTTTCCCTTACCTTAGGTCCGATTTGCTTCGTACATGTCCGAAAATTATGTATAATGATTTAAATAATGTCACTGACTTATTATAGAATCATTATTATTTTTATGATATCATATATGGTCATATTCTTATATTTTTATTAGTAACATTTCATGGCTACTTGTTATTCGGGTGTTTATTACGTTTTGTTCTTATACGTGTTTTGTCGAATAAATTGTTATTCTTATTTTTAGGTTATAGATAAATCATTTACAGAATGGTATTAGTGTAATATATATCATATTTATTCATTCAATTCATTTTTATAATCATTATTCAATGAAGATCATGTAGAACGAGTCACATCACATCGTGGAGATGGTATTCCGTACGTACGAACGAGAGATGATATTGTTCCCATGATTGTGGAATTATATTGGAGTGTATGTATACTATTTCATAATAAATATCACTTTATAATAATAATATATAGTTATTATTTACACCATTATACCCATCCATGTAAGGTGGTGGTGGAAAATAGATTACACCACAGCATGGAGACTGTATTCCGTACGTACGCACGCGCGGTGATTTTATTTTCTGTAGGATTGATAGGTGGTGAAATAGGGTTGTTTCATACATATAAGAACATATCAGTATAAGAGTGATACTGATGTTATTACCTCATAATGAAACAGCTAATGAAGAAGAATTAGAAGAAGAAATAAAGTTGAAATAATCGTTAACGGACATTACCACTTCTTTGAAGCGCCTCTTCTTAACCTCCTCTTTGGGCACTAAATATGGTCTTTGAAGAAGACCATAACCTCAAATATGTCTCTAGGTAAGTAGATAGGATACATTGGAATGGGTTGGCCGATCTTGAAGGCTCAAAGTGGTGTGAGGAAGAGAGGGAGGAAGTGCCCTTTTATATGGGAGGAGAGGGGCACCTCTGAAAAAACTAAAAATATTATTTTATTATAAAGTCATATTCGGCTTTTAATAGCTCCAAATTTATTTATTTCAAAGCTAAGGTGGGTATGGGTCTAAATCCTCTCATCCAATATAATTTAAACAAGTTTAGGTTTTTATTTTAACATTATCATTTAGATTTAACTTTTAGTTAAATAATATTACTTTTACCGTGTCTTCTTGTTTTCTTACACTATAAGGTTAATAAACATACAATAACAAGCCAAAAGAACCCCAAGTTGTTTATTATTAATATATATAACCTTATCTAAGTCATTGTTTCGTACCTTAGATTTTTAAAAATAAAATATCAATTAATAATTTAATATTTGTTTTAAAAACTATTTTTTGTTAATTTTGAAACTATTGGGTAATTGATTTTTGTGAAAATCATAACAGAATGGTTAGGTCGATAAAGGTTAATTAAATTAATAATTACATGTCATATTACCCTATAAAATTAGTTTAATTCATAAAAAGTCTCAAATTACATTTATTTGGGTATTCAAAATATAAATTAGTTTAATATTTCATTATTTGGTAATTAATGTATAACCATTGTGTCATAAATAACATAAATTATTTAATATATAAAAAATATAAATAAAATACCATTAGATAGGATATCGTTTTAGTATTCTAATTAATATTTATAGTCGAATTTATCTTATGTATAACCCTATATTAAAAATGTTTTAGTTATTAAGCTTTGATTTAAACTATTTTGACTATTCTTTAAATAAAATAATATTAAATGTCCTAATCTAATCCAACTGGGCTTAAATGGTCATATTTTATTCCTAAGGATGTTTTTGGTCGAATTACATTTATCCAATAGAATTAGTACATGTGTTAGGGTAATAATAATATCATTTTTACCCTTAATTACCCTATTTACTTTTAACCGTGGTAAAAAAAGTAAAAAGTTACTATTCACCAAAAACTATTTTCATCTCATTGAACCACATTTTAGTTCTTGATATTAACCATGTCTCTCGGATTTTTGAAATTCCACTCACATAAGCGGTAAAATTACCTTATATGTGAATTTCCAAATTCTCCTAAGAGGTGGGTAAAAGACGGTGAAATGTTCAAAAAATATTTTATATATCTAAAATTATTATAAAATGATTCCAATTAATTGAATTGAACATATATAGGTATTATGTGTCAAAATTGACTTAAAATAAATTTAAATAAAATAAATAATTATTTAAATAAAAAGTAGGTTTTTAAATAGTAACCTATTGTTTTCACTATTCATCAAAAATTGAATGTTTTAATAAAAATACCAAAAATTCACCCTATAATAATTTAGATATTACAAATCCAAAAATGAAGTCCATTTAGAAGGATAAAATTTATAAAATATTAAAAAGTGGGAATTACTATTAATAACGGCTAGTTGATATAACATATCGTTGTTTAGTGAAACTCGGTATTGCATACAACACACTCTATCATGGAAGGTCGCGATTGAATGTAATGCAAGCCATGTTAGGGATGCGTGTAGTGAAAGATCCTTTTGGTGTAGCGTACAACACAAGACATCAATAAAATGAAAAAGAATATTTTTCATAAAATCTTGGGGTGTTACAACTCAATTCCTAATCATTTCATTTTCCAATATCCATTTAAAAAATCCAATATTTATCTATCACAATCCTCCGCCAATACCTCCACAAACAGTGAATACATTGTCTCATTATAAGTGTGGGTGATTTTTTCTTGATTTCAATTTTGATACACTTGTATTATTTCTTATTTTAATTGATCTAGGAGACATTTTTCATTATGAATCATGAATTAAACCAGAAACTCATTACAAACATTTGAATAAAATAAAACATTAACATGAATGTTTTTTGAATTTCATGTTTTTTTTCATGTTTAGATTTTTAGAATTTTTCATAGTTTAGTAATTTTATTTTGATTCAAATTTTTTAAATTAATATTAACTGATGTATTATTAGATTTTATACCATTAAGAATTTCCAATTATATATATATATATATATATAATCCCATTATTGAGAAGATTCTGATCCTACGATGGAATATTCTTTTCTGAGCATATTTCATGACTGACACCAAGGACATGTAAATCTATCAGAACATTCATTGATATATTATTGATGATATGAATGAACAAATAAAATTTTAATATGATTGAGGCAATATAAATTGGTATATTTTTATGGAGACCCACTCTACATCATTCCTTCATTACTCCTTTAGTTTTCATGAAATAACATAGTAGTATGTAGCCATTCCATGATTATTATTCCTTCCTACCCTGCACTTTGTACAATGCACGACCTTACATTGAAAATGTTTGGGGGTTTCATCCAGCCAAAACTGGATGATTTTACTAAGGACATGTACTATGGTGATCACTATAATATGTGTTTGTAATCCATGTGTAATTTTTTATATTCTACGATATCTTGCTCCTTTTAAAAATAAGATATACCAAAGAAAAAAGATGATTGGGTTTTATATTAAATAGATGAAAAATAACCATTTTCAGATTACTGAATCCCTCGAAGGATCATATGTGGTTTGGGGATAGATGTGAGATCTTTCCTACACAATAAATTGAAAAAATAAAATAACAATAAAAGAAAAAAAAGGATAATGATACCTTCAACACTTACTCAATTTATATTCATGGATCCAACATGAGTTCCTTAGAGCAAGGATGACGTTTTCTATGATGGGGTATTTAAATAAAATTTTCACGACATTAATTATTTATATTTATTAGCTTAACCTTTTTTTAATCTTATTTTTTACTATTTACCAACATTCCCATAGCCTCAATGTCATTTGAACCTAATTTTAAAAGCCCATAATATTGATTTTGTATTTTTTTTATGAATTAGAGATGCTTGAACCAATACAATATTTAGGATAAGAACATGTATTCAGGATATGATCCTAACCACAGATTCATTTTACCCTGGGTGATGAGAGAAAATGTATTGTGATGTAAATAGAAAATATCAATAAAATTTATGGAAGAGTTAATAAATTATAATTCAAATATTATGTATTTATTTATAGAACTATAATATGATGCATGACTAATTATATATAGAGGAATGATTATGGATACTGGAATTTGTTTTACTTATAATTAGTTCTATTTACATAGTTAAAATAAATTTTTTCTATTTTAGACATTACTTACCTTTTATAATCCCTATTGTGATCTTTATTCTGGAGGATAAGCAATTATTTATGTGTATTGGAATTTGATATGTTGAAATCATATATTCATTTTGAAATATTTTTTTTTATGATTATCAATGTTTTTACTTGATAATAGACCCGGTATGTTTTTTTATTGTAGGAAATATGTTTGTATGGTTTAAAAGAAAAAGTTAGAGAAATTTGACAAAAATGACCTTTACACATCATTAAAATGCAATACATGACATATATCCAACATTCATAGAATAAAGGAATGAAGTTAAGACATTTGTGAAATAATTTCATGCCATCAAGTAATTACATGAGATGATTCCCTAATAAACTTTATGTAGATATCAAACACAATTCTCACTTTGATGATATAGGCAGAAGCAAAATACACAAAATGATTCCCATATACAAATCATGAATGGAATCAATTTCCAAATCTCAAATATTTGAGATGAGAATCCTGCAAGAATCATGAAGACTCAAAATTTGTGGAGAAAACCTTAGACTAGATTTACCTGATGTGAATACCCAATACTTGTAATCTAATATCAAAATTATTTACCAACAATACACACACCGCAGACAAAACATTTACAAATTCTTTGGAATTCCATCTTATTTTATCATCCATGTCACATTTTTCATCAACCATTTGTACCTAAACACGTTTTCAATCAAGTCCTTTCATTGCTTGACATTTATCCAAGCACCATGGATTGATTTTACATGTGTTCTTCATTCAGGTTTCATCAACACCACCATAATACAAACATACATATCCTTGATCATCCATCTTCAATGAATCCATATTGCATTTGATATTCTTATTATTTGAATTATGTAATTTATTAAAATAGTTATTGATTCGAGTTTTACATTTCTTATTCTAGATTTCACGTTTTATGAAAGATTAATTGTAAGACTTTCATTATCATAAAATGATTAATCTAAAATTGAATTGATGTATACATTTTGTTTTAAATTATTTTTCTACTTTTATGAAATTATACAATGAGTAGCTGAATCCCTTAGGGTAGGGATTGATAGGAGGGGTGTTTTGATATAATTTATATTTAATAATCAAGTTGTTAATCATTAGGAATAATAATCAGGTTGAATAATTTTTTTTAATCTAGTTCATTTAAGAGACATTGAATAAAGAATGTTTGATGAACGACCCTAACCTGATTGGAGTAGAATAGTCTATGACAATTATCCTATGATACATTCTTCATTTTAAGCTAGCTTTAATGAATATAGGTCACAAATATATATAGAAAAAGGAATATTTGTCTATTATAAATATATAGTTGGCATTACCATTGTTATCTAGTATTCTTTTATGGATTCACAGCCTAAACCATAGGACCATAAAAATTTGAAATTAAGTTCATAATTTCTCTTAAACCATGAAATTGATCATGTTCCCTCATATATAACTGATCTTAATCCAAAAAGACCTTAGATTCATTCATTTTCCCAGGCTCAGTCCCTTGTCATAAATCTTACCAAAAGGGTTTTAATCCTTAGTTCATGTAATCCAATCAAAATCCTCAAGGGACCGACCCTGTAGTACTAGTGTATTATGCCCATGTAACAAGTGTAATTAGGGGAAAATAAATCAAATCTGACCATAGCCTACACGAATTAAAAAATGTGTGCTTGCAAATTTTTATAATAAAAACATCATATTTTTTTCCTGAGGTGATTCATAAACATCATTTCATCAATATTTTCTCATTGAATGATTTAAGAAAAAATTCGACCTCATTATCCCCACAATAGATATGCGCTATATGATAGGATAACCTATATATACCCAAAATCACATCAAATTTAGAAAAGGGATGATGAATGAGATTCATAGGGAGTATCATAAAACAATCTTATGTTGGATAAGTTATATATATCATAGAGTATATCATTTTAAAACAAAATTTTTGAATAGATACTTCGTTACACATTTTATGCGGTGTAAATATAACGTTATAACATATGTTATAAAAAACATTTTCATGAACTAGAATCAAAAAATGAATTTTCCTATATATAGTGAAGAATGTGTATTCCATAAATGATGCTTGCATGTCATATGCCATGGATTTTTTTTAAATTCCCAAAGTGTAGTATATTAATTAACCCTTGGAAGTATCTTTAAGAGGAGTTCTCAAAAAATAGATTGTCACTTTTAAACGAGAGAAAAAAATGTGTTGTTTTAGAATAAATTAATAAGAGAATGATTAAAAAAAGGTTGAAATGAAAATTATTGAAAAATTATGTTATTAAAAATGTGATTTGGTTGAGGTAAGTTTCCAATTTTTAAATCTATTTTTCTTCAATATGATTCAAACCACTTCTTCTGAGTTGATTTAATTGAGTTTTCATAATCGCTTCCTCCCACTTCCTTAGTCAAATTATGATGATGAGAGAAAACCTTACCAAGATATCAGTTTGTTAAACTCTCCTTCTGTGTAGAAAAGAATTGTATTGAATATTCTCAATTGACTTGGGAAAAACCCGATCAGGTCTTGTTTATCCAAAACAACAAAAAAATTCACCACCCTGTTTGCACGTAGTGATGATCATCGAGTACTTCAGGACTAATCTATGGTCTATTACATCATATATAATCAAAAAATTAGTGGAGGGGGATAATGATTATTTTAACACAAAAATAAATAATGAAATTAATATTCACAAACTATTTCACATGATAATAAGATCTGTTGTATGAAGTTGGAAAAAAATGGAAGAAGAAATAAATTTCATTCAATTATGTCCAAGAACTCAAATATTAAAAAATAGAAAACGAAACCTTCCCCAATCATTCAAAATGTTTTCCCCACCATGGTAAGTGTAATAGAGATGAATGCGGAAGAAGAAGGAATTAAAAATCTATTAAAAAGAAATAAAATAAAAGAAAAAATGATGAAATGTTCTCTTACTTGGTGTCCTAGAAGGAATGGGATAGAATGAGATTGCTTTGAGAGGGTGGAGATCTCATCCTTTTATAGCTAGAATCTATCCCCCAATGTTTGACACGCATTATCCCAATTAGAATACTTTTTCACGCATTACACCATTCTTCAATGTTGTTAATAATTATTGTGGCTATCTCTCCAACAACATTCAACACATTTGGACAAGTATTCCAAGAGTTATTCCCATTTTAGTCTCATAATTTATTCTGTCTAGTCAGACTACCCAAATAAAACATCTCTGTAATAGAAAGCATTAATAACCAATAAAATGGACAAATCACGCATCCTCGCCTTTATGAAAGTTGTTATAAAATGTCTTGTGAGTCCACCTACCTCATTTCACAACAATTTTGTCCACCAGGAACAAGTTATGGACACCACACTAAATATTTCCAAATCTGTTAACAGTTATAATTTTCCAAATTTTGATCTTCTTTTGAGATTCCATATGGTCAATTCACCTTTTGGTAAAGAAGTATGTAAAGAATACTTGGATATGTAGAATCAGAAAAAGAATGAAATTTTCAATTTGAATTAGTGTATAAAATGTTATGGTCAAAATAAAGAAAAAATTTAAAATAATTAAAAATATAAAATGGGCCATTTTTACTATTAAGCTCAGATTATGACCAATAGCAAAAAAATGGGGAAATTTATCATAATGTAACACATTGGTGGGATTTTAAAAAAATAAATTCAAAATAAATTGATTGAAAATATTTCCTCTATCAATTCCACCACACATATCACTTGGTATAAACATCAAAATTAAATCAAATCAAAATCCAAAACAAATATACATTAAATATACAAAATCCACACTTGGAAAGAAAATGATATCATGCCTCCTCCAACAAAATTATTTAATGTGATTCATTTTTTATTATTTAATATATTCCCACTTCATTTCTTTTCCCATGAACAAAAAAAACCTACCTCACATGAATTTTATCTCATCTCACAAATGAATATGGTCAACAAGGTTTTTCACATCTAAAATCATGCAAGAGTGACCATAGTTTTGATTAATTCCTACTTATCTGCACGATGTGGTTCAAGGAAATGTGTTTCTAATGGGAAATTTTAATGGTTGTTATTTGGATTCTGGATAGTAGGATTTAGATGTTTAAAATTAAGAGGCTGAAAAATGAGGGCTTGGCTCTTTTGGAAGAAAAATTGCAGGATTCTAATTTTCACTCAAGTATGGTATCCTCTTCCCCTCTGTAGAAAATCGACTCCTTCATTATAAGAACTCATGGAACGTTCATTACCTTTAGCATTTTACTAGACAAACATTTCTTCTCAAACATAGTACATTTCTTGAAAGCACTAGATAATCAAAAAAATTTTTTTACATTGAACGCTCCAGAAAGGAAAAACTTCTTTTATCATGAAAGCTCCAAAAAAGGAAAACCTTTTAAAAAAATGATATATTCGTTAGAAACATCAATTATTCAACCTTTTATTTTCCACCCAAATTATCACCAAATGAGGTCTCACACCCAAAGAAATTTTCCCACATACTTATGTTCAACTAGGTCATGCAACTTCACTCCAAGAGCAGGTTGGATAAGGAAAACTGGCTTGTAATGTGGCTAACCTAATAGAAATTTCATGTATTCTATGAGTTACAAGGATTAATATATAAGGTAGGTCATAATAAAAAAGGATTATTCTGAAAAGGGGTCTTAAAACCAAATAAATTCCTCATTCATTTAAAACACAAATACCTCAAACCCTCAAGTTTTGACAGGAATAAATCAAATTCTAGCTAATGAAATCATGGTTTGGTTCTCTCAAGAAATTAGGTGAATGTAATAAATATGAAAAAATGGTAACGAAGCCTCACAAGAATGTGAATTAAAAAATAATGACAGTGAGATGTAGCATGGGATTTAAAAATTAGAGTACTTTTCATGAAATTCAATATGATTTGAACTTGAAACAAAGTCATTTATACATTTATTTAATCATTGTTTAATAGAATAAATTTCTTCCCTCTTTGAAATGGGTTTAAAAATTATACATGATAATCATTTCAGCTCAAAAGTTTTAACAACACACTAAATTTTAAAAATAAACACACATATATAGGGGAAAAATAGAATTCTTTTTTTTATGAAAACAGTAAACCAAACATAAAATGAAAATCCTAAACTACAAAGGTTCCCTCACCCCCACACTTAATCGATGTAGTGTCTTCAGGGCATTCAAATGGATTTAACATTTATGAATATTTGAAAATGAATCAAAGAAGTAAAGAAAATGTAAATTAGTGGTGTGACCTGATAGATTTTATTGATAAATAGGTTGAAAGAGTGTTATCTTCTCCACTGGATCTAATGGAAGCATCCCATGGAATTTCACAAAATTATGCCCATTAACAGTGAATGGATTCTGCTATCAAACCTTCGTAATCTACACATCCCTAAATGGATGTACATGAGTAACTATAAATGGACCTTTCCAGTTGAAAAAATGCTTACCTGGCATCAGCTTGAGTCTTGAGTTGAATAATAACACTTTGTCTCATGGATATAAGTCTTTTGGTTGGATAATCATGTCATGGGACACTCTTGTTATTTCTTTTTAAATCATGGAATTATAATATTCTTCCCTTCAAATTTCCTCCAGCTCTTACAACATCAATATTCTTTCCTTACTAGCCCTTTCAAGGTCCAAATTCATTTTCTTTAAAGACCAATATGCCTTATACTCCAATTCCAAAGGTAGGTATAAATAATCCTATATGGACTAATTATAATTAGGGTTTAATAGTAATTCAAACCATTGGATCCAATCCTTCATATTTGGATTAACAATATTTTCTAAACATCTTTTTATTTCCCTGTTAGAAACTTAATCTTTCCCATTAGAATGTGGATGATATAGTGTTGATGTTGTATGATGCACTTTATACATATTCAGGGAATTCTCCATTATCCAATTGCATAAGTGAGTCCATTGATCACTGATGGTTGTTCTGGGAACTCCAAACCTACAAAATTTGTTATCCCCATCAAAATAAAAAAAACATTAGCATTGTCAGTCCTGGTGACTATTTCTTCCACCCATTTGGAAACATAATCAACTACAAGCATGATCTACAAAATTAAAAATAAAATCATGAAAGGTCCCATAAAATCTATCCCCAAAACATAAAAAATGTAACAAAAATTTAGTGTCTTATGTGTCATTTCTTGTCTCATTGAAATATTTACTGAAAACTGACTTTTTTTACATATTTTTAAAAATTAATGATCATCTTTAAAAATAGTGGATAGAAAAATTATAGATTCTAAAACTTCCCTTGGTTTCCTTTGATGTCCAAATTTTCCACCACAAGCTAAAGTGTGAAAAAACAAAAAAGACATATTTAACTTCACATTCGAGTAAAAATATTCTTATTAATTGTTCATTTCAAATCTTCGTATGGAATAGATCATCCCTAATGTAATACATAGATTCAGCTTTTAGTTTTTGATTTTTTTTAAGAATAGAAATGATATGGGACCTAATATGTTACCAGATAATTGACCATATTAGTATACCAAGTCACATAACCTTCATCCAAGTATAAATAAACTATAATAATTTGATCATTCAGTGGGTCATTTTCTAGAATTTCAATTTCAGTAGTGTTTGGCAGTCAACTTAAGGGACCATCCACATAGTTCCCAGATCCCTTCTTGTACTTTATTTATATATTGAACTCCTATAGTTGTATCATCCATCTAACTATCCTCCGTTTAGCATAATCTTTCTTCATCAAGTACCTCAGTGCAGCATGGTCAGAAAACACCGTGACTTTAGCTCCAAGATGATATGATCAAAATCTTTCTCAACTAAATAAATACTAAGAACTATTTTTACATGGTTGTGTAATTAAATTGGAAAACATATAAGGATTTATAGGAATATGAAATTACCTGTAATCTTCCATCAATTATATAATAAAGGACTCCTCTAACTTCTTGGTTGGAAGCATCACAAAGTAGCTCAAATAGTTCTTCCCAATTTTACGTCTGCATCATGAGGGGTGAAATAAATCCCTTCATCAACTAATTAATGTATTAACTACATGAACCATTGAAATAAAAATCATAATATTTAAAAATTAATCTAGAGAGTGGTAGAGAAATCATACTAAAATCTTTGATAAACCTCATGTATAATCATGCATGTCCTAAAAATGATTAAACATGTTTCACAGAGGTTGGGTAAGGAAATGAATTTATAACTTATATATTTTATTTATCCTATTCAATGAAATTTTAGGAAATTACATGGCCAAGTAAAATTATTATTTTAACCATGAAAAGACACTTTTCTAAATTTTATAACTAGAATTTTAAATTCATGTTTTAAAACATTTTCCATATTTTTTAAATAGTGATCAAATAAATCTCTACAAAACAATGAAATAATCTAAGAAAATAGACAAAATATTTTCAATGTGAATAGATAATATACTTTCTATTTAACTTTAAAATATAGCTGGATCATTACATAATAAAAATGACATTTATTTGTGCAAAACAATACCAAAGAGACATGATGATGTCATCTTTTCATCATCCTATAGAGTAATGGGTACATTTAAGTAACAAGAAAATCCATCCAAAAAGAAATAACGAGTTCTTCATTACAATTTCTCTAACATCTAGTCAATGAAGGGTATACTTAAATGATTTTTCATAGTTACCTAGTTCAATTTCCTAAAATCAATGCATAATTTTTAGCTGTTTTGAATTCTCATAGGTGTTAGCTCATTCTTTTAATTCCTCATAGTAGTCAGGATAGTTTTATTAGGAACAACCTGAATATGGCATGCCCAATTTGAATCTAAAATGGGTTATATTTTCCCAGATCCTAATAGCTTCTCGATCTTTTTATTCAAAACCTCTATCAATGTGGGATTCTACCTCTTTTGGGTTTATCTAACAGTTTTGGGATCTCCCAAATGAAAAATTCTATGTGAGAATATTTATGGGTTTATTCTCGGGATATCACCTAAGATCCACGATATTACCTAGGTAGTCTCTCTCAAAATATAAATCAATTTTTTTTATTTAGTTTTAGAAAGATTAGTTTCAATTATCACTGCTAATTTCTCTCCTTCCATAAGTTATAAAATATTTAAAATCATTGGGGAGGAGTTCAAATTCTTGTTCAAGTGGATTATCAAGGGATGAAATTAAACTGACATTCTCTACTTCCAAAGGGTGGACTTCCCAAACACAAGAAACAATATCATATTCCACATAAATAAACATATCATCAATGACAAAATATGTTACCTCTTCTTCCCACATAAATTCAGAATCACTAGTGTTTTGTGAATTCAAATGTTAATTAATGGAAAAAACTATCCCTTAAGTTAATGAATTCATAGAATAGAACTTATTTTTCAATGGGTTCAATACTAACATCATGGGAGAGTAAAACGAGGGAGTGATAATATGATTGGTACCACATGGATTCAGTAATGATGAAGTGGACAGTGCTATCTCAAAATTCCCTGGCTAGTGTACATTCATGGAAAATTCTGAGGTTTTTATCTATCATATATAAAATACTCCCTAAAATGATGGGTGAGTTTGACGGGTTCCTATCTTCTTCTATATTTAGCACATAGAAGTCATCTGGGAATAAGAGATCTTTGACTTTCCCTAGGACATCCTCCAGAAATATAGCTTAGAAAACTATGGATCTGTTCGCATGCTAGAAAACAACTCATGTGGTATTTAAGTCTCCCATCTAAAAATAAGTGTATACATTGTGAGTCAATACATTTATTTAACCACCTAGATCACACAATGAATTGGGGAAATTTAATGAACCAATGGTGCATGAAATTGAAAACATCTATGGATCATGACATTTGGTAGGAATCTATGGTATGATAAGGGTGGAGAATCTTCTCCCCAAGTCTATTGTTTCATTCCCATGAATTCTAATATTTTTTGTGTAATGATATTTCATATTTTTTTTCATACTTTTGAATTTTTTTGATAGCCCCATGTAGGGGGATATTTATTTATACTTTCTGAAAAGTTTATAGAATTTCTCTTTGAAGTGTTTATTCATGAAATTTATTTTATTCAATCGTCCTTTTTGGAAATTGTGGGGGTACGTCTTTCTTCTCTCTTTGATTAATTTGAATTAGCATTTCTGGTTTCATATTATGTGCCATATCCTTCTCCTCCTCCTCTTCCTTTTCTTCTTCTTGGTGGATTATCCCAAGATTTTCACAAATTTCATCATCATTCTCCATCAAAACAGGTGGTATTGTATTAGGTTCAAGGTTATATGGAGGTGGTATTTCTTTTCCACTTCTTATTATTATAGAATGGAAATTATCTTTAGGATTTGGCACTATTTCGGATTGATGCTTCCCTGGATTCTTCGACATGATTTTAATAAGTATTCCCACCATGTCTTCCAGCTTATCGACCTTATTTTTTAGTCCCTAATACTTGGATTGTAGTTGTTCCGTAGATGGTTTTGTGATGGTTTATGGTTGCTCACATTTCATTCATTTGAATAGTGGTGGGAGAAATTATTTTTGTTGTAGAAAGGTTTATTCGTAAGATTGTTGGAATAGAGGGGGGTTTGGGTATTGTTGTTGTTGGTAAGAAGGTTGATTGGGGTGCCAGTTAGGATTAAATGATCTATCTGGTTTTGATATTTCCCATATCCTTGTTGGGATTGGGGATAATGAAGTTTATTTTGTTGGAATTTTCATGGTTGAAAGGCCACAATGGAGTATTATGTCCCGTGTATCTAAAGAAACTGGACATTATAATATGTGGAAGAATAACATAAACCAAATACCTGAGATGAAGTTTGATGTCCATTTTCTTGAGTCACAACCATTTGATGGACTAACATTGAATGTTCATCAACAATGCTTTCAATTAATTGAGATGAATCAGATGTTTTACCTCATATATCCCCCTAGTTCTGATTCTTCTTATTAAAAATTTTTCTGAGTATTTAGAAATCTTCACAATTATTACTCTGATATCTGCAGGTGACTTGTCAATCAAGGATCCCCCAGATGAGGCATCTAGATGATTTTGATCATTATCCAGAAGTATTGGGAAGAAGAACAAATTTTTTTTGTTCATCCAGCGACTGATGTCGGTAGATGGAATATATCTTTTTGAAATTCTCCTAGTACTCATAGAGGGTTTCTCCAATTGATTTACATATGATGTGAATCTTTTTCGTAATGGAATTCCTCCTGGATGTGGGGAAAATATTTACATGAAACAATTTTTTTGGTCTTCTTAATCACTGATATCCCCTAGATTTAGATTATAGAATCATTATTAATCTGCTCTATAGAGTAATAAGGGGAATTCCCTCTACTGAAATTGGTCTTTAGGTGATCCTCTTTGACTAATGCTTGAGCACGTGTATCAGAATTCTTGCATGTGTCATTTTGGATCTTTTCATGCAAGAATATGATACTTTGGGAGAACAAGAATCATATTGACATGTAATTCAAAATCATTTGGTTCAGTGGGTGAAATGAGTTTGTTATTTTGTATAGAAAATTGAGGTGCATATAGATCCAGAAGGGTTGGGTTGGGATTTCCAGGCATGATTTCAGGTTCAGAGTGAACACTAAGAGTTTTACTTGAATATGAGAGAGAAATTTCATCAATGGTTTCTGGTAGGTTTTCTCATAGTTGGTATAATGTTCTTTCAATTTCTAGATCAAATTAAATTAATTTTTCTTTTCAGTTGTGGGTCAGTCAGTTTTGAAAATCAATTTTTTTGTTTCACTTCCTCCCCAAAAACTATGCCAATTTTGACGCACACCTATCATAGAGCATGTAAAAACCTTTTTTTATAATTTTTTATGTGTAGTATAGTGATTAAACTAAGGATGTTTCTTTAATTTGAGTGCACACAAAATAGTTTTTCACTTAAAATGAGAGTAAAAATGGGGGGTTTTAGATTAAATTAATAAGATAATGATTGAAATTAAAATTAGTGAAAAATATGATATTAAAAAGGTGATTAGGCTGGGGGTTGTTTCCCAATTGTAATTATATCCTTGTCCAATTTTGATTCAAAACTCTTTTTATGAGTTGATTAAAGTGTGTTTCAACAATCGCTTCCTCCCACTTCCTTGGTGAAATTATGATGGTGAGAGAAAACATTACCAAGATCTCATTTTAGACAACTCTCCTTACATGGAGAGAAGATTTTTATTGATTATCCTAAATTTAATTGGGAAATACCCCATCATGTCTTGTTTATCCCAGAAAACCATGTACATTCACTACCCTATTTACACGTACTGACAATCATCAAGTACTTTACCACTAATACCTGGTCTATTTGATCGTATATAAACTGTAAATCTATGGGGAAGATAATTTTTATTTTAACAATGAAAAAATCAATAACATAATTAATGTTCAATAACTATCACATTTGATAATAAAATCCATTTTATGAAATTGGAAACAACTTTTAAGAAGAATGAAATTTCGTTTAATTATGTCCAAAAACTCAATAATTCCAAAATTGAAAACCAACCCTTCTACAATCACTCAAAATATTTACCCCGCCAAGGAAAGGGTAATCGATATGATTGGGGGAAGAAGAAGGCATTAAAAATATATTCAAAATTAATGAAATAAAAGAGAAAATTCTGGAAAGTTATCCTCCTTGCTGTCCCATAAAGAATAGTATAAAATGGTATTTTTTTACAGGGAGGAGCTCCCCTCCATTTATATCCAGAATCTGTCCCCCAAAGGATGACACATTGTATCCCTATTAAATGTCCTCTTCACACATTAAAACCTTATTGAATTTTATTAAGAATTATTGTGGTCGTATCTCCAAAAACCGTCAGCTTATTTGGACAAGTATTCAGAGAGTTATGCATATTTTACATTGATAATTTATCCATTCTAGTGAGACTCTCCAAACCCCAAACATTCATATTAAAATGATTTAATGGCCAACTAAACGGCCAATTTATGCATCCTCACCATCATGAAATATGTTTCAAAATAACTTTTGCATCCACATTTTGCATTTCACATTAATTGGGCCAATCATGAATGAGTTATGGACCCCAAACCCAATAATGGAAGATCTGTAAATAGTTTTAATGGTCCAAATTGTGAGCTTCTTTTGAGCTTCCATGTCTTCAATTATGCTTTTGGTAAATAAATATGCAATTAATCCATAGATCGGTAGAATCTTCAAAAGGAATAATTTTTCAATTACTAGTAGTGTTAAAAATCTTATTTACAAAATATAGAGATATTTTAAAACAATGAAATTTAGGAACTGGACCATTTTTAATATTAAGAAAAAATATCACCAATTTTATAAAATGTGGAAATTTATCAAAAAGTAACACTTTATTTGGATTTAAGACAATAAAATTCAATTTATGTTTATTAAAAATATTTTCTCTGTCAATACACAACAAAATTATATAGAAAAACCTCATCGATTATGATATAATATTATCTCTATTTCTATCTTGGTTTAGGTGGGTGATGAGTCATGTTTGTTTCAATAGATCTTGGTTTTGGGATGTTTTTTCATAATTTCCAATATCATTTCACTCAAAAAATTAAATTTTGTGTGGAGAGTTATTTAGAGAATTATTCATATATTTATTCTAAATCATAATTTTGGTACTAATTTAATTTTTTTTGTACAATTTAGGACACCATACAACACATAACACTTTCCTCTACCCCTTAATATAGTTTGTTGCATGCTTACTATAGTTTTATTTGATACCTAGTCATATGGAATTTATTTCCCCAATTTTAATTTCCATCAAAACATCCATGATACTTCACCTTTCTATTCTTGTCACTAAATTAATGACAAATCCCAATTTCCCCCTCCACCTTTAGTTTAAAAAAAATATATGCATGGATTCTAATTCATCTTATGGTGAATTACTATTAATGCATTAGATTGAATCCAATGATTAACTGGTGAATCTTGTTTTACTAATTGGAGATATAAAGGGTGGAATACCTTATGAGCCTCATGAATATTGCATCATAAGTGAAAAATGTCACAACAAGGTTTTGTTTCAACATAAAGAACTAATGATACCTCATTACATGAATTGTGTTATGAATGTCCTTAAGGGAAAATACATTCTTTGAAATCCACTAAACTAATAGAGCTTAATAATCCATTGAATACAATATTTTTAATGATTAAATAACATTTTTTAACCTGACATTATAATTGTTATGTATATAGTCTCACATTTTCATTCTCTATGAACTGGAGGATAGAAAATATATTTTATATTCCATTGATCCTTTTCATAGAAATATTTTTTTAAAGGAGCCACAAATGGGGTGAATGTTGATTTATAAATGATTCAATATCAAAATGATCAATTTATTTTTGTTTTTTGGTAGATAAACATGATTATTTTTTTTATTCATATTTTTTTATAGTTACAAGAGAATTAATATGTTGTTTTATGCAAAAAAACTTATCCCTTTTTTATGGAAAGTCAAACAATCTCAACATTATCCATCCAAATCATTATTATCATAGTTACTTGTTTTTATTAAAATTAATTCAAATAAATTAATTTCTAATGGAATATGTATGAAGATATTACTATTAGAAACTGATATTTAATAATAAATAAATCAAAAATGGTTTTTATATCTTAACATACGAACCTCTACACTTCAATGTTAATTCTATCTTTTGGTTCTCTAACACAAACACAATATAATACCTCTTCATTTTTCATAGAAATAATATGAATTAATGAAAAAATATAAATCTAGACACCCTATATTTATCTGTAATTATTATCCTACAAATATTTAATCATGATGATAGTTGTGTCAATTCCAAACAAACACATTTCATGGTTATTACCCCTAGGTTCATCTATTCTATAGCTGCATCCACTTTCTGGTTTGCTGATTGAGTTGTATTTCAAGGGTATCCACACAATCTATACTTTAATAAATAATCATGATTTTATTTAATATATAGACTTACTATTATATTTTTCACTTAATTATCTAAAATAATCACCAAATTAACGAATTTTTTTTAATACAATCTATAGAGAAACATGAAACATATAAATAAATAATTATTAGATTTTGTAGTTTAATTACTATATTTAAATAATAGTATCAAATACCATGAACTGAAATTTTTTATGTCATACATAATTTACACATAAAAACATATTTTAATGAAATTATGAGTATTTGGATATTGGAATTATTCTCTAGAAACTATTATAAACACGTCATATGGTGTTATCTTCTTTATATCATTGGAATGTAAATATATGAATGGTTGAGATCAAATTGTTAATAAGTAAATAATATATACTAGTTATGATTTTTAGATCTTAAATATGTGTAAAAACATGAGTAAGTGAGTAATATCATAAAATATAATTAGATCAATTGTGACAAAAATGATGACAGGTATTTAAGGATTGCAACATAGGAAAATAAGACCAATGAAAGGTAACAAAAAAATTTATTGAAAAATATAAAAACATATAAATCAGTACATATAAATGAATAATATATTTAAACCATGTGATATCATAAATGTTTAAATTATTTTTTAAAATCACAAAAGATTTAAAAAAATAGTGGCACAAACATAAAAATAGTTAACATTGTGAAGAAAACCCATGCATCCCTAGATTTAATTATCTCATTAAATATAAAACATAAACGTCAAATTGGAGATTGATATAGGTCCCCACCCATTTTCATCCACTCATATGAGTGGATTATAAAATCAAATAATATTTTTTTCCATAAATATCCCATGTGATTAATATTACGTTTCATAATGTTTCTAATTGGAATCACATAAAAAAAATAACAAATTTGATTCACAAGTCCTGATCACCCCAAAATAGGATATATCTTCTGATTTCTAAACCATTAAATTATTTGATAAAAATCCTTTGTAAATCATAGGAAATGAAAAAAATGTTGAATAAAATGATACTTAATATTATCTTAAAATGAAATGATTTTGGAGTCACAATAAAAAATAATTATTTTAAAATGTATAGATAACATCTTTAAAATATTCCTTCAAAAAAATTCAAAGAAGGAAATTATTTAAAATAAATAAATAATATTTAAAAATGTGATGTACTATATAATTATATATTATTATTGAAATGAAAATCCTTTTAAGTATTTGAAAACATGTCTATTTGAAAACCAACATCATTAAAAGGATATCAAAAACCATGGATCCCATTTAAAAGAGAATATAAGGGTCATTGGAAAGAAAAAATATTTTATTTTCCACAAGGTAAACTAAAAAATAGGTATTATGAAAAAACATATATTTATAGAGAAAACAAATTAAAAGTGATGGGATTATTCATAATCAAATTACCTTCCAAAAAATAAAATATTTATAATAGGTGATTATATTTTGGTGAAACATGATCCCCCAATAAAATCTGGCATAAATAAAGTATTACATTATTATAGAATTTATATTACTGTACATGAAATGTTTTTAGAAAAATATAAGGTATTATGACATAAGGGAAGGATTTCAGCCACACAATCATTTTACCATTACTAATACTATATCAAATTATATCTCTGATTATATATATAAAAATTATAATCTTAATTATAGATTTTATAAAATTAATCATATATAAAACAAATAATATAATTACATCATAAATTTTATATTAATGTAAGTTAAACATTTATTAAATATTTTTCCAATATGGTGTAATAAATCATAATCAATTTGAACTATATTAATAATAATTGTGATTTATATCCATATATATTTTTAAAACATCAAACATATATCATTATTTTTACATAAATAGATTTCATGAAATAATTAACATTTTTATAATTTCATTACATAAGGTTTCTCATAACATTTTTTGATGAAACAAATGTCGATCTCCTTTAAATAAATTTACCAAATAAATGGATATATATTATTAAATAATTACATATTGATATCATGAATCAGAAATAATTTCTTAATATTTGATAAATATAATTATAATTTTATATTGGAATATAAAATTTCTTTTTCATCATTAGCATAAACCTTACAACATTACTCATATAGGTTGTAAAAAATACCTAAACAAGAGTGTATTGTAATGATTGAATGAGTAATAAAATGTTATTATATAATGTCATTATTTATTTTTCATAAATATAAAAATTAAATAACAAATCATATACCTTAATTAAATTAATTCATATAACAATCCATGATTGTTGGTTATAATAAATCAAATCCTTTATTCTTTAAGGTGGTAGTCGAAATGTTCACATGATTGACAATCTCATTTTCCAAAAAAAATTGAGAGAATGATTGAGTATAAATAAAATATTATTTTATAAATGAATATTTTATGTAAAAATAATATTTATTCATTTAAAAATTCCTTGAAACTTGAAATTATAGGTGTTTAGGATAATAAACCACATCATGTCTTGAATGTGGTAGTCTGAACATACACATGTTTGACGTTATTTTGTTTTCCTAGTGTATGTAAATGATTGAATATTTGATTTAGAATTAATATAATGATAATTAATTTCACTAAATATAATAATATAATTATATTAACAAGGATACAAATTACTTCACATAGGGGTATAATAAAATAATAGACTATTAGAAATTAATTGATATTTTCAAAGATTGAGTTTCCCCTTAAACAAACACCATATTTGTGAAGGCATTAAGAAATCGTAGGCTGATTAGAATTATATATATATATATATATATATGAGAGTATTCAAGGAGGTTAATAATGGTATTGTTTTAGGTCATAATTCATAAGTGATGTGTTTTTATAAGTGGTGAAAAAAGTATAATTTTATAAGATATGAAAATGGATTTTTCAAATCATACATAATTTTTAAAAATGTGATGGAACTAATCACGGGGTTATGGATAAATAGTGTAAAATTAGGGTATGTGGGAAAATGTATAGTAAATTATTTTCACATCCATTAAATTTGAGACAACGAAATAGTAATTTTTTCTTAACTATTATGATTTTCAACAAATTTACTTCTTCATATGAAATTAATTATTAACAATATAAATTATTGGAAGTGAAAAATATACTATTTGGAACAATGTATGGGATTTGATCCATATGATATAAAATATGAACATAAAAAATCACATAAAATTAATTAGGGTGAGAAATAATTATATAAAAATAAACACAATTTTAAAAAAAATTAACATTTTTAGAAATTGAAAATTTTATGCAATATAAAATTACAATATATAATAATTTTAGTAACATAAATTGATTTATTAAATATAAATAATTTTTTATAGTTTTAACAATAACAATAAACCAAATTTCACCATCAAAAATATTATTTCTAAAAAATAGATAAACTATTTTTTATTAATATAACATTTAAATATAGTTTTCAATAAATTTATAACAAATTTATAAGTAAAAAGTATATTAATAAATGAATAATGTTTTTACATATGTACATATTTTTAAGATATAATTGTTTTTAATAATATAGTATAATATATGATAATGATAAAATAAAAAAAATAAAAATTACAAAAATGAAAATTTTTCTATGGAAAAATATTCATGTTCAAAATAAAACATAAAAATTCTGTTTATAAATAATTTTATTTGAAGAAATAGTAAATTAATAAAATTTGATAAATCATTATTGTAAATTTTTTTAAATTTATCTTGCAATTTAAAATACAAACAACAATAAAAATATATATTTTCAATTTAATCTATTTCAATATTATCTCATATTAATTAGTTACCTTCTAAATATTTAATGGCCTTCCATCTTATTCTTTATAAAGGTTTACTATAATTAAATTAATAAGTATTTGTTCGATGTAGTATTGTGTTTAATTTAATTCATGTTATCAAATATAACATAATTTGTATAAATTTGATAATTTTAAATCATTATAGGGAGGGTGGGAATCAACATTAGGTGAGGGATGGTCCTTATTGGGAATATTTCTAAACTTAAATTCCGCATTGATTAAAGAATGTTTAGTATTCAATACTTAAATATTTCTTTTCTCTATTTACCATAGGGTATTTATGTATTTCATATTGGATAGTGTCACATAGCCACATCTTTCCCATTATATATTTCAATGTTTCATCGAGGGGGTTATAGATTATCATATATAGGGACAATGATCTTACTCATCCTCTAATTCTAGGTTTGTGCAGATATAGTTGGGAATAAATGAATCATTTCCCCCAGGGTGATATTTTCTCATCACATCCCTCAATATCTAAATATGTAAACACATATAATACTAGATTTATTGTGATTATTATCATAGGGGCATATGTAGTAGAAACTATCTTCCAATCATTCTACAAGTAATAGTAAAATTATGCATTGACTAATTCTCGATAAGGTAACACATCATAGTCATCCCTCTAACCCATTCTCTAACTTGGTTGATTTATCTTTAGACCCTTATAAGGTTATATTTTACTTGATTTATATACTATATTTTTTGGTCTTCTAATAGTTACCATGAGGGAGTTTTCCAAAATTATTATGGAGAATGACCTAAATTACAAGATTGTGTCACCCGATTGGAGGAACTGATGGGATGTTGAATGTTTTTATCCACTAGATAGTTATGAAAAGGGTGATATCCTTGGAGGAGATGGTAATAATTCCACTAGCCCAAAGGGTTGTTTCTAAAATGGGGTTTTCAACAAAAAACTCTAAACTAGTTTAAGATTCAATGACTTATATAAAATCAAATTGTAAAAATAAAACTGAACATATTGTATATGGTTTATATGGAGTCTTTGTATACTTCCTATAGAACATCTCATGATTTCATAACCATTTTGTGGAGTTAGTGGTAAAAATAACCCCATCCCTATATGATATGGTAATTTAAAGACTTCTTCTATGGTGTCTTTCTTTATGTTGCAAAGTTAATTTTTTATTAAAAACTTCTGTGGAAAAATTGGGAAACCATCAAGTATAGCTAGAAACATTAAACACAGTAGTACATAACAAAACCCTTGAAGGATAACTTAAACTTATTTGATGCATCCTCCTTAGATTTTTTCCTGAAAGATCTGTTACCTATTTGTTCTGACTGTCTTTGAAAATATCTTCAATATTCGGGGCCAGTTTGTCCCTTGTTTTTTGGAACTTCACCACATTTATCTTCTTGTCACTAAAGTCTCTCTTCGTAATTAGAAATTGTTTCTCGATCCATCAGCTTC
The DNA here is from genome assembly GCA_963277665.1 of Viscum album. Lineage (NCBI taxonomy): Eukaryota > Viridiplantae > Streptophyta > Magnoliopsida > Santalales > Viscaceae > Viscum > Viscum album. The sequence goes on from OY728154.1 coordinate 25,698,675, forward strand.
GTTCCAAGTTCATTTACAATTGCATTGATCATATGTTAATTCCTTCTACATCCTCTATAGAAGCATGAATAGTTAATGTGTATCCACCATCTCTATGTTAGAATGCATAAGGAGGTCCCCATTCATATATGTGGCCTCTATACCAGCTGTGTATTGTGAACCATTAATAGTCACTAGTGGAACACCAAAACTTCTATCATGATTCCCTAACACCCTCACTGATCCATCATTATAAGTTAGATATGGTGCCAGTCTTTCCTACCACCCAACTTCTATTTGTATTCCCTCTCTTTCTAGACCTTTATTCATCACTAGGAACACCTTCCCCTCAGTATCTCCCACAGTGGTGAAAGAATATTTTGAGGGATTCTATTTACTCCTCATGATGGAATCAAATTACACAAGTACTGTCGATGGAGGACCCTACGGTATAACTCAAGTAATCTTACACTATGCCTTCCCTAACGATCTTTTGACTATTGTCTTTGGGGTGATTGAAGAATGCTTATGATGTCTTAATTTTTTCTCCCCTTGGAGAACTGTGTCATTTCCAATCATGATTCTCCTATGTTTCCCATTCCTTGATCCAATTCCAACAGAAGATTCTGGATTATAGACCATGTCAGGGTGATTCAAAATTTAATATATGAGGTTTGATATTTTCTTATTCCGGATCCAGGATGAATATCCAGTCAACAACCCTTTCTCTCCACCCATGGAATATTTTCATATTTGAAGTGGGTGAATTTCATTGGATTTAATAACAAGTTCATGTGTCTTATAGTCATATTAAATCTCATGTGGCTATGTAAGGATATGATAAAGTGATATTATACATTCTATCCCAATCCAAGGAAACATATTTCAGATGGTGCTTCACTGATTATATAAAGATGGTAAGAAATCCTATAAAGGAATTTATGTTGAAGGTTATCACATTTCATTTCTGAACTATAATATTATGCCACATAGATAATATCATTGACCATCTTGTGTCAATGTGTGTTTACAACCATTTGATGATCTTCATACCCATGATGATATAGGTTCTAATCTATTATGAACTAAAATAATTCCCATATGATTCAAAATATGTAGTGTATTAAATCCTCATTTACATATTCTAAGAAATCATAATTGGAGGTTGTGATGGGATAAAAAAAAGTTGAAAAGTAGTTCTCTTCCAACTATTTCAACATGTCCATCCCACCATCTTTGTAATTATATACGCATTCCTATTACCAGTTTTTAATATAGTATTTTTAGCACATAATGACTCAATACCAATAAAATTAATATGTAATGGAAGACACTATGGGACTTGTGGTAATTGAGGTTTGTGAAGTTTGATTTTATTAGGGAACAATATATAGTTGACCTTGTGTTTAAAGAATCTCCATACATGAAGCTACCATGAAAAGTGGAGGAATTACTATCCTGGTTGTTATATTAATTTCAGGAAGTGTTCCAAGATATATTTTATGTGTACGATCCATGCCATTAATCTATATTGTACATAAGAGATGAATATTGTGGTAGTTATAGCCTTATACTTTATATTATGAGTGGAATGATCATTAGAAAACATCAGATATGTGTTATATTACATCAAGGATTCATTTATTTAGTTTGATCAGAATATGAGACACCTCCTATTTCAGGCTAAGAATATTGGAGTTTATAATTTAGGTTCAATATGGAATATAATCGAATTGTATTGTCATCATTGAGGGTTTTCGGAAACATATCTACTTCCCTAGGAATACGGTAATATTATTAGAAATATTCTAGGCTATACAGATAAGATTCTAAAATGTTACTGGGAAAGAGATCAAACCATTATGTTTTTATGGAATATTCTAGCCAAACATAGTTGAAGTGTAAATACTGACCATGTTCAATTGTTAATTCATCACCTGAATATACCAATGGAGATTTGGAATTGGAGGAGGAATGTGGGTCTCTTCATGTATAGACTATGAATGATTCTAGTGTATTATTTCATTGGTGGAAGTAGGAATATGTTCACGGAACCGGTAAGCTATTGGAATATGTTTTTTTTATTTTCTTGTATATATATAAGCCTCACCTATGGTGACCATTGGAATTTGACAATAAACTATAATTGGAGTAGGAATATGTTCATAATACCATTCAACCATTTGAATTTTTTGTTCTTCCTGTATTATTGGTTGAATTTCCTATCATGATGTTAATTATAATTTGGGATAATGAAAAATAGTTGGAATAGGGATATGGTCATGTTCATAGGCATCAACATTTTCCTGAATTTTCTTCTAATACTCATTTATTGGTGCGGTAATATTTTCTTTCTTTGGAGAGGCTATAAAATCATAACATACATGCTTAAAACCTACATATTCATTTGGGACATTAATATGTTCCTATCCTTATATTACCATCAAAATATACTAGTTTTGGTCCTCCATATAATAAATAATATATTTTAACATCATTATGGTAGGTTCAAGATTACAATATTATATATATTTCTTTTTTACAAGAAACATCAGCATGAATCATAGATTGATGTGTTGATATTTTCCAACTTATTTCATCAATTGAAATAATTTTATGTTGATGTGAATATTTTTTTATAGTGGGAATATGAAGATTACACATATTTTTATTTGAATATGTAGGTATACTTGTCATGTATACACATTACTATTATTCTATTAAGTTGGTTTCTCCATTATTTATTTGACTGGTTGATATGTGAGTGCAATTATACGAGCATTCTAACTAGTTTCTATAGTAATATATGTGTATGTTTTTTGGATGGATGAAGAAATATGAGTCTCTTCCTTGTGATATGTAATGTTTTTCCCTGAAGGTATCTTTTTTAACTACTATAGATGTCATTCTAGGGAGGTTTCCCACTAGGCATCACCCTCTGTAGTTGACGTGGTGATAGTTTACATTTCATGATTAAAGTGGTTGAATGGATCCCTCTTGGGTGACTCATAAGGTATGGTAGAACCATTTTTGACTTAGTGACCACTTATCCTAAGGATTTTTAGGTGATTATTGTCATACTCTGGGAATATACTCATATGTGATAAATAGTCATGATATGTTTTTTTGAGATTTTTCATGACATCCTATGAATGAGGAGGGATAATATGATTTATAATCCTAACACCCTCAAGTGAATCCATGGTTTCTTTCTGGTTTTTGTCACATTCAAGGAAGAAGGATGGATTATATTTTTAGAAACATATTAACCTCATGTTAATCCATAGTTTTTAGAATTTAGTATGTTTTTGGTACTTCATATCCATAGAATAATCCCAAAATCCCGAAAAGAATATAGTGTGTAACACCATTCTTCTCTTTATAGAGAAGTTATTATAGCTGAATTATAGTAACACATTATTATTGATTTCAATTTCCATGGGTAAATGTTGTATTTTTTAGAATGTTTCCTCCACACCCTAAAGAAAAATTAAATAAATTAACCAATAATTATAAAATAACATAAAATAAAAAAATCATACTTTTCAATTCATAGGAAGAACAGTTGTATATTCTTATTGTCTCTTCAAAAATTTAATTTATATAGAAGGAGAAAAAAATGAAATGATGTGTAGTCAAAATTATTTATATTTATTATCATTATTGGATGATTCACATACCATTCAAAATTTTTGTTTCATCCCGTAATATGATCGATTGGGATAGGGAAAAAAGTTCATGATTATTATTCTAACTAAAATATTTGGTTTATCATAAAGTTTCATGTCATGATAAACATTTTTCTTTCGACTTCAAGGTGGTTCATCAAAGCCTAATAATTTATTTTGGAAGGGTAACCATAGTTTAAAAATCATTCATATCGGTTTCACCATTTTTTTTATATGATTTCTAATGGGAAATGTTCATGGATCAGAAAAAACTAAATCAGAATCACATATATAAATTACGAGTATACATTACAAAGGCTTGTGGTCATGGAGGATTCCTTGCAATTAAACATAGGACCTCACTTTGGAAAAGAGTAATGGTGGTTTTTCTGATCACACCATGTCGTGGGAATTATTTACTATTGTGAAACTCTCTCATAGATTTTATCTTGGTTCATGAATATTCCACATTTCCTGATATTGATATGTGTAACCAAAGAGTTGAGAATAAATTATAAACAACTGAGGTGAGAATAGGCACATCTCAAAATATCCCATTGATGTTACTATTTTTATTTATCATCATATCTCATTCTGGATACCCATTATTACACAATAATGTGATATAGTATATTTATATGTTTTTAATCCATGCATCCAAATGCTATTTTAATTACTTAGATATTCCATGTATTATTTGTTGATATTTTATAGATTATTTTCAAGACCTGGTGTTGAAACGGTATGTGATTATGAGGCCCGGTGTGCCTAAAAAATGTTTGAGTATAATAAATACAATAAATAGCCTGAACATGATGTTTTCCAAAAATAGTGGAATAACATCCTAATGGATCCCTGGAACAAATATATGAGGCATTGTTGAGTTCATAACACATGGTTTTCTAAAGGAGCGACTAAACCGTAGTTGGTGTAGGTTTCTTTTAGAAACATCAGTGTGGGAATACAATGAATAAAGTAATTAAACAAATTAATTTGATTTTTTGTTGATGTAGTGACCTAATTACATTTCTCTAAATACACCCTTATAGGGAATTTGTAAGATTATCTGTATAACCATATGAATCACAATAGATCCATTGGAGACCATCAAAGAATATTCTATTGGATGACAATGACCAGATTGAGGAATGGTGACTAGAATATGGAGAAATCAAAGGATTTTTCCAATAACTAATAAATCACACAGTTCTTCATCAAATATTGATCTAAATCAACATATGAAATTTCTTTACATGGATTTATTCACTGTTCATGATTTTTTCATTGAATAAAATCCAAGACACTCATAGATTGACTCATATAGCATGTGTATTGTGGGATTGGATTTGTTTTAGGGTTTTTATCAGGAGAATTAACTTTGTGATTATATTTTTCATTATTCATTTTTTGTTATAATGGAAATCAACTGAGATCTAAAAAAACATAGATCAAGGTTTGTTTTTCTTATTCGTTCTTTTTCTTTTCCCATGTAATTATTTTTTCATCATTGGAATTATTTGTTTCCACATTTGTTCAATGTATCTGAAAAAATAAATAATTGTGCACATATTTATTGGCTGAACTATCTGAAATCTTAGTTCTTGGATATTTACAACATGATGGTGGTTCAAAATTATAAGAAACAATGATGTAAATAAATTTGGATACCTAATTTCTCATTCTTTTTATTTCTTCTGAGCGCAGTAAATAACGTCATGTATATCCAATTTTGAAATGTATATGATGGTGGAGTGAATTTTTCGAAGAAGAATTGGATGAAATGATCCAGGATCTTTATTCCCCTAGATAAATGGTCATAGAATTGGTGGTTGGAGGAGCATCCAAATATGCACTCAATAGATCTATGATTCTGGATAATTCCACAATACAAGATGTCTAATCTAAATCTAAACATCTTGTAGGGTCCCCTTTGTGGTATATAGGGTTCCAGTTTTGAGTTAAAGATAACATATCATGTGGCCTTATCACTCGGTGTGTGACATCTCCCCCGATGACTTCTCATATACCATTGAGGGAATACATACAAAGATTAGAGTACACGGGATGGAACATGACATGTAATCCCAAACACAGACATTGCCTTGACCAAATATAAGGTATAAGCCTTGTATTAGTATACATACACATGTACATGGATAAATATGGGTACTCGCATATGGATAGACTACACAGGAATCCAACATGTCGTGTAGTTATACATAGGCATAGGCAAGAGATAGGGACCATTTTCACAGGCAGCACACAGGGTCATGGGACGAGAAATGTGACACCTACTACACATCATGTATATTATTATACCAAGATTTGAGATCTTTTTCTTTAAATAATGTAAACGATTCATTGGGGGTATTGTTCCCTTAATTATATCACTTAGGGTTGTTATGGAATAATCTCCTACACCTAGGAATATGATCCATTTATAAATACTTCTTTGATAGATTCATTGGAATCCCTCTGAGATTCCTAAAGGGAGACCCACTATTAATATTCATTACCTAGGTGGAGTTCTTGGTATCATTATTCCGAACACTATGTGGTCTTTTATCCCTTATGTAGTAGGATAATCCAAATTATGTTGTTGTTGTCACCCCATAGGCATGACATTGATCCTCATCTGTGTAAGGTATCTCTTAATACGTTTAGCATATACTTATAAATGCTGACACCCAATAATAACTACTTCTTATATGGGCATAATCAGTTTTATCAAACTCAAAAGTGTGTTATCCAAGATGAGTTTTTTTGGGAATCTTCCAGCTTGAATCCACATATGATATACTACAGTTGTGACATATCTCTAGACTGTATGTATTTGTTGGGTATATCTAGATATTCATGTTATTTGAAAATATAGAAATGTAAATGTGTATAGATGAATATGTTTCCATTTTGTATAATTTTTTGGTTTAGGTTTTTTATAAGGAATATTAATAAAGTCACACCTTCACGAGATTTTCCAACATGTGTCATGTCTTGAGGAGATGATTAAGCTTTTGACAGAGTCCTCAATGGACCATGACTTGATAGTACTTAGTGATACTAGATATAATGTGGTTTATTCCTATAACGTTTTGATTGGATTCTCTAGTAAATAAGTTCATGTTGTACTTGTATTTCAGACTCTCTTTAGTGGGATTTTATTTGGACCATTTTACATTACTTTAACGTATGTCGTATTGTGGTTGTGGGATTTAGATGTATGCATTCATGATTGTTTAGTAGTTTTTACATTTCATCATTGTACAATCTTAGAGTTGTTTTCATATGTAATTAGGCTAAGGCCTCCCATTTCAGTGATATGACTACTCGGTTCTATTAATTATCCCATTACCTATTAGAGGATAGATTAGGGAATCATGAAACAATCCCCTCTAGGAAGGGTCATTAAAGATATGTGACATAGTTGTTGGTTATAAATTAGGATAAGAGTCTATATGATTGGTTTGATGAAATAGTTTTAGTGTTTAAAGTTTGGATTTTAGGTCAGGGACTCCATTATTGGTGAGGAAGATAATGTATCCATACACCAGGTCTCTATTGCCCTTTCTTTTCAAATTAGTACATGAAAACACTGGTTTTTGTGAAAAAATGGTACATGAAAAATTTAGTAATGGGTTGTGGTGCCCATGTTCTAAGTGAGTTAGCTCTCCAAATATACACATTGATTGTGGTATATCTTTTTTACATTTAGTATTCCTCCCCAACACATTCCCGCTAGTATTTTTTATCACAATCATGAAGATCATCCCCTCAATTATGAGTTGTCACTACATGGACCAGTTCTTGAGAGGATAACTCTTGGTCATTCTCTAGAGATACCACCACCTGTGGAGAAGCACCTACTACCCAATGTACCAGGGGATAAGATTTACAAGCCATGTCTTCTTTACATATAACATTGATATAGAATCCTAAGGTTCCAAAGAGAGCCTAACCCATAGGAGACTGAGGAAACGATTGAGGTGGTGACCTATGAATTCCGTATAGTTAGGGAACTAGTATATTATATGGATTTCCTACTATAAAATCTTCTTCAAAGCATAGTCGTGCGACTGTGGTGTTTGTTTCAACATTTTTGAGATGAGGTCACTCTTGTATGGATAGTTTCTGAGCACCTTTTACAAGAGGATTTCTCACCAGCTACACTGAGGGTTACACATATCGTGGAGCTTCTATAGCTCCTGCATGGCAGCATGACCATATCAGTGCATTCATCATGGTTCATCATCCATTCTAGTTACATGATGGATATGTTTAGTGGCCAATTCATCAAGGATCAGACTTCATAGAGGTCTAATTAGATACATCCGAGGAAATATTGACCCACTATGGATTCCTAATAATCTATGGGTGCAAGAGAGAACATTGGTGGTTATAACGACCCATACTTTACATACATTGTTAATACTTCAAAATTAAAGCACACTTATTACAACATATGACAAAACCACAATGGACCGTATAGGTATAGTGTCTTTAGAAACTGGGAAACGTAAACAACTGGTTCATAAATCTTCTACAGTGTCTCCCATTTATTTCATCATATCTAGCGTCCCTTTTAGCATATTCTACTTAATATCCATCTTCCTGACCTGGGGAAAAGAAAACATAAAAGGGTGAGCTCAAATGCTCAGCAAGGGAAAATAAAGGAAATAAAAATCATATCATATCTTTTTGAAAATCAAAACCTGCAAAAGAGATCATAATATCCTAACATGGAATAAATCATAGAAGTGAAAATGAGATCCCCATAATCATAAAAATGAAACTTGAAACTTTATGGCATGCACACATAATCATGGAAAATCATTTCTTGTTAGTCATGACTCATTGCCAAGACTATCTTAGTGGACATAGTCCCTTTCTGAACCGAGTCACCCTCGTTCCAGTCCTGTTTCACTGAACCGGTATAACCTACCGTTCCAGCCCTGTCTATCTCATGAGATATAAAATCTTTACCCAATGAATTGGAGGGAGATATAGGTCCCACCCATCTTATAATGAATCCTTTCTTATGTGTTCCACGTAATCATAAATCATAAATCATAGCGTAACCCATGTAATAAAAATGGGATTCTTAAACAACATGACATCATAAAACAATTCATATAAGATAAAGGAATTCATAAAAATATTTCCAACACAACCTAATCAAACCAATGTAATAATAGAGATAAAAACAGAACCCTTTTATTATCTTATATGGAAAATAATTTTGATAAAATATTTGAACTCCATTCTTGAGGAAAATATCCTTTCTACTTCAAAAATATTTTTCCTTTCATAACATGTCATACGACATTAAAATAAAAGAAGTTGATTAAAAATAAACTTGAAAACTTTTAAAGGAAGTTTCTTGGAAATAATGTTTTAAAAATCCATTCATGCCATATAAGTTAAAAAAACATTCTTCGTACTTTTGTCGGAAAAGTCAAAAAAGTACCTCGTATGAAAAACAACAAAAGATTCCTTTCATACATATTAATAAAAACTCACCGAAGGGTAAAAATGGATTTAAACAATTGTAGGTGGATGGAAATAATATTACATATTGATGAAACATGGATGTGGATGATAAAATACACCCCAGTAAATACTTGCGAATAAACAATCTCGGATAAAAATGAGATTGTGATATTTCCCTTACCTTAGGTCCGATTTGCTTTGTACGTGTCCGAAGCTCCAGTATAATGGTTTAAATAATGTTATTGACTTATTCAAGAATCATACATATTGATATGATATCATATATGGTCATAGTCTTAGCTTCTTATTAATAATATTTCATTGTTACTTGTTACTCGGGTCTTTATTGCCTTTTGTTCTTATGCGTGTTTTGTCGAATAAATTCTTATTCTTATTTTAAGGTTATAGATACCTTATATCCAGAATGCAATTAGTGTAACATATATCATATTTATTCATTCAATTCATTTATATAATTATTATGTATTGATGATCATGTAGAACGAGTCGCATCACATCGTGGAGACGGTATTCCGTACGTACGCACGAGTGATGATATCGTTCCTATGATCGTGGAACTGTATTGGAGTATATATATATATTATTTCAGTATCAATATTACTTTATAATAATCATAAATATTTACTCATTACAACATTATACCCATCCTTGTAAAGTGATGGTGGAAAATAGATTACACCACGGCGTGGAGACCGTATTCCGTACGTACGCACGCGCGGTGATTTCATTTTTCTGTAGGATGGATAGAAGGTGAATTAGGGTTGTTTCATAATTATAATAACATATCAGTATGTAAGTAATACTGATGTTATTACTTTATAATGAAACAACTAAAGAAGAAGAAGTTGAAGAAGAAAGAAATTGAAAAGATCGGTAATGGATATTACCTCTTCTTTAGAACGCTTCTTTGATTCCTCCACTTAGGGAACTAATATTAGTCTTTGAAGAATACCAGGACCTCTAGGATTATTCTAGGGAAGTGGATAGGAGAAAATGTCAGGGGTTGGCCGAGCTTGAGTGCTCAAATTGGTGTGAGGAGGAGGGGGAGGAGGTGCCCTTTTATAAGGGAGGAGAGGGGCACCTTAGGAATATCTCAAAATATTATTTTATATTAAAGTCAAAATCGGTTTATAATGGTTCCAAAGGGTCTTATTTCAAAGCTAAAGTGGGGAAGGGTCGAAATCCTATCAACCAATAGGATTTAGACAAGTTAAGGGTATTATTTTAACCTTATCAATTAGATTTAACTCTAAGTTAAATAATTTAACTTTTACCGTGTCTTTTTGTTTTCTTTCACTATATGGTTAATAAACTTACTATAACATGCCAAACGAACCCCAAATTGTTTATTATTAATATATATATCCTTATCTAAGTCATTCGGCCAAACCTTAGATTTTTAGGAATAAAATAACAATTAATAATATAATATTTGATTTAAAAACTATTTTGTGTCAATTTTGACACTATTTGATATATGATTTTTGAGAAAGTCATAACAGAATTATATGTTCGAACCAAGTTGAGTAAATCAACAATAATATATCATAGTAACCTATAAAATTAGTGGAATTCATAAAAAGTCTCATATTACATTTATTTTGGTGTTTATAACATCAATTATTTCAATATTTCATTAATAAGATAATTACTGCATCATCATTGTGTCATAAATAAATTACATTATTTAATGTCTAAAAATTACAAATAAAATACCATTATGTAGGAAATATTTTTATCTTTCTAATGAATATTTATAGTTGAATTTATCTTATGTATAACCCCATATTAAAAATTATTTACTTATTAAACTATGATTTTAACTATTTTAACCCTTCTTTAAATAAATTAATAATAAATGTCCTAATTTAATCCAAGTGGGCCTAAATGGTCATATGTTATTCCTAAGTTTTTTTTTGGTCGAATTACACTTGTCCAATAGAATTAGGACAAGTGTTAGGGTAATATTAATATCATATTTACCTTTAGTTACCCTATTTACTATTAACCGCGGTAAAAAAAAGTAAAAAGTTACTATTCACCAAAAAATTATTATTATCTCATTGAACCACATTTTACTTACTGATATCAACCGTGTCTATCGGATTTTTGAAATTCCATTCACATAAGCGGTAAAATTAAGTTTTATGCAAAATTCAGTTTTTAACCTACCACTTCGAGGTTTCACTATTCATCAAAAAGTGAAAGTTTTCAGAAAAAATACCAAAATTTCACCCTAGGCTAATTTCGATATTCTGAGTCCAAAAATGAAGTCCATTTTAAAAAATAAAATTTATAAAATTTCAAAAAGTGGTTATTACTGTTCATAACGACTAGTTTTAATAGCATATTGTTGTTTAGTGAAACTCGGTATTGCGTACGACGCAAGCTATCGAGGAAGGTCATGATTGCGTGTAAAGAATGCCAAGAAAGTGTTGTGTAGAAAAAGATTCCTTTGATGATTCATATAACATACAAGTATCGGGTGTTACATTCTACCCCCCTTAAAAAGAATTTCGCCCTCGAAATTCGTCACTTTGTAACAAATAGATGAGGATACTTCTCCCTCATCATATCCTCATGCTCCCATGTAGCTTCTTCAAGTTGGTGGTTCCTCCATAAAACTTTCACTAATCGAGTGGTCTTGTTTCGTAGGACTTTTTCACTACGATCCAGAATCTCTATCGGCTGTTCTTCATAAGAAAGATCTTGCTCCAGCGGTACAACTTCTGTGCTGAGTACATGTGAAGGATCTGGTATGTACTTTCTCAGGAGAGATACATGGAACACATCGTGAAATTGAGAGAGATTTGGTGGAAGCACCAATCGGTAATCTACCTTCCCAACACGATCCAGTATTTCGAAAGGACCAATATATCTAGGGCTCAACTTCCCCTTCTTTCCAAATCTCATAACCCTCTTCCAGGGAGATATTCGTAAGAACACTTTATCACCCACTTCAAACTCTAGGTCTTTTCTTCGGTTGTCGGCATAACTTTTCTGTCGACTCAGAGCTGCTCTTATGTGTTGTTGAATAGATCGAACCTTTTCTGCCATTTCATCAACGAGATCAGGTCCTAATAGCTTTCTTTCCCCAACTTCATCCCAGCAAGTTGGAGTCCTGAATTTCTTTCCATAGAGAGCTTCATAAGGAGCCATCTGAATACTGGAGTGAAAGCTATTATTATAAGAAAATTCCACCAAAGGTAGGTGTTGATCCCAACCTCCTTTTAAATCCATAGAGCAAGCTCTCAACATATCTTCTAGGGTTTGAATTGTTCTTTCAGACTGACCGCCTGTCTGGGGATGATAAGCAGTGCTGAAACTCAACTCTGTATCCAGAGTATGCTGAAGACTTTGCCAGAACTTCGAGGTAAATCTTGGATCCCGATCAGATATAATAGAGAGTGGTACTCCATGCAATCTTACCACTTCCTTTACATATATCCTGGCAAGCTGATCTAGAGAGAAATCCTCTCTAATAGCAATGAAGTGTGCAGACTTTGTAAGATGATCAACTATGACCCAAATAGCATTATTGCCTTTGGATGTTTTAGGAAGTCCTGTGACAAAGTCCATAGTGATGTTTTCCCATTTCCATTCGGGTATGGGTAATGGTTGTAACATCCCCTTAGACTTCTGTCTCTCAGCTTTAACTTGTTGAAAAACCAAGCATCGAGAGACATATTCAGCAACATCTCTTTTCATGCCATCCCACCAGAAGTACTCTTTCAGGTCCCTATAAATCTTCGTGCTTCCAGGATGAATAGAGAATGATGAACTATGAGCCTCATCCAGCAGCTCCTTCTTTAATTCGGGGATGGGAGGAACACAATCCCGATTCTTGAACTTTATTATCCCATCACAATCAAGGTTGAATTCAGGAACATTTCTCACCTTCTTTTGTAACTCGACATCTTCTTTCTGTGCCTCCTTAATCTTCGCATGTATAGATGGTTGAACATTCATTTGAGAAAGATAAGATTTTTCCCCTTCCATTATAATTCCAAGATCCATCCTTTGTAAATCCATAAATATTGGATCTTTTGTGATCCTCATCATGGATAAACTAGCATGGTCTTGTCGACTTAATGAAGCTGCCACCTTGTTTGCTTTCCCAGGGTGGTAATGGATTGAGCAGTCATAATCCTTAATCAGCTCCAACCATCTTCTTTGACGCATATTCAACTCCTTTTGTGTGAAAATATACTTTAAACTTTTATGATCAGTATAAATATCACACCTTTCACCATAAAGGTAATACCTCCAAATCGTTAATGAAAAGATTACCGCAGCCAACTCCAAATCATGTGTTGGGTAATTTTGCTCATGGATTTTCAAATGTCGTGAGGCATAAGCTATCACCATATCATTTTGCATAAGAACACACCCCAATCCCTTCTTGGATGAATCACTGTAGATCACAAACCTTTCTCCACTACAAGGTAGTGTGAGCACAGGTGCACTGCATAACCTTCTTTTCAACTCCTTGAAATTTTCTTCACATTCCTCTGTCCAGACAAACTTAACTCCTTTTCGAGTCAACTTGGTGAGTGGATTAGATAATCGTGAAAAATCCTTTACAAAACGTCGATAATATCCAGCCAAACCAAGAAAACATCGAATCTCAGTTACATTGATGGTCTCGACCATCTTTCGATAACCTCTGTTTTTTGCTGGATCCACAGATATCCCCTCTTTTGAGATTATGTGACCCAAAAATGCAACTTTTTGAAGCCAAAATTCACACTTGGTAAATTTGGCATAAAGCTTCTCCTTTCTCAGGGTCTTCAATATAATTCTCAAGTGATCTTCATGTTCTTCCTTGCTCTTTGAATAAACAAGAATATCATCTATAAAGACTACCACAAATTGATCAAGATAGTCTCTAAAGACTCTATTCATTAGATCCATGAAGATAGCAGGGGCATTAGTAAGACCAAATGGCATCACTATAAATTCATAGTGTCCATACCTTGTACGGAAAGCCGTCTTTGATATATCCTCCCTTTTGACCCTTAATTGATGATACCCTGAAAAAAGATCAATCTTGGAAAAGTATTGAGCTCTGCGTAGTTGGTCAAATAAGTCATCAATGCATGGGAGAGGATATTTGTTCTTGATAGTGATCTTGTTAAGTTCTTGATAATCAATGCAGAGTCTCATTGATCCATCTTTCTTCATAACAAATAGAACAGGTGCTCCCCAAGGTGACGCACTAGGGCATATGAATCCCTTATCAAGATTCTCTTGGAGTTGCTTCATCAATTCCTGCAACTCAATTGGGGCCATTTTATAAGGTGTCTTTGAAATAGGCAAAGCACCCGGTACGAGTTCTATTGAAAACTCAACTTCACGATTTGGTGGAAGACCCGGTAATTCCTTCGGAAAGACATCATCAAACTCCCGTACAATGGGCATATTCTTAATCGTGAGTTTCTCACCAACCATTTGAGATAAATAACCTTCATTTAGTGGAATCAAGACCCATAAGATGGAAGGAATTTCCACTGGAACGTTATGTGCATCCTTGCATTGATAGACGATTGTAGATTGATCTGGAATATGAAATGTGACTTCCCTTCTTTGGCAATTGATATGAGATCCATGTAGAGAAAGCCAATCCATGACAAGAATCACATCAAATTCCACTAAAGGAAGGATCACAAGATTTGCAGGAAGCACTTTCCCACAAACTTCGATCGGAGAAGAATTATAAAATTTTGATGCGACTGTTGTGCCATTAGGTGTTGTCACAGCTAACTCGACATCTAATTGTTGAGGTAATACGGTGATACCCTTAGAAAATTTTTCAGAAATAAAAGAGTGGGTGGATCCAGAATCAAATAAAACATTTGCTACTTTAGAGTGGATGGTAAGTGTACCTTTCACCACTTTGTTATCGTATTCCACATCGCTGATAGAAATTTCATGTGACTTTCCTTTGTCTTTAGCCTTAAGATTTTGTTGACGTCGACCATCATCATCAACCCTTGGATTTGGGCATTGATTGGCATAATGCCCCATCTCCTTGCACTTGAAACATTGAAGTGTAGTAGGTTCATTCTGTGTATCCCTTCCTTTGTTTGCGTCATTAGACATCTTCTTCCCATTATCACGACATTCAAATGCCCGATGACTTTCCTTTCCACATTTAAAACATTTAATTGTCCCTTTAAGACAACTCCCTCCATGTCTCTTTCCACACTTTGAGCATAAGGGAAAGCTCATCTTCTTTTCAGTGTGCTCTTTAGATTTTCCTTTGAATTCCATCTTCCTCTTCTTATCAAACCCATATGACTGATGGGTTACTCCAATGTCCATCTTGACTTTGATAGCACATCGAACGATTTCCTCGTAGCTATTGAAGTCCCTTATGGCTAACGCCCTTCGAAGACTTGGTTTTAAGCCACTAAAGAATCGATCGATCTTACTCTCAGGTTGGATAATAATACCAGAAGCGTACCTTGCAAGTCTTGTAAAATTTGCTTCATAGGTACCAAAAGATTCATCATCCCTTTGCTTCAGTTCAAGGAACTCTTTCTCCATCTTTGTTCGGAGAATACGAGGGAAGTACTTATTGAAAAATAAGTTCTTGAACTCGTCTCATTCCATAGACTCAATTTCATCCCTTTGCCTCGTATTCTTAATAAGATTCCACCATTGATCAGCATCTCCTTCTAAACGATACACTGCTAGGATGACTTTATCATGTTCAGAACATTGAAGAACTGAAAATATCTTTTCAGTAGTACTAATCCATTGTTCAGCAACTAATGGATCAGTAGACCCACTGAAAGAAGGTGGACGCTGCCTCATGAAGGATTCAACAGAATGTTTCTCCTTCCTTTGCTCATTTGGAAGCCCTGCATGATTCATAGCTTGAGAAAGGTGTGTGATCATGGCTACAAGATTTTGCATTCCAGCACCCATATCGTTGGGTTGCTCAGGGGGACAATCATTGCATTGCCCATCGCATTCCGCATTAACACGGTTCCTTCGGGTTCCAGCCATTGACTAAAACCAAGAAGAATAGTGTGAGCAACACTAATTATAATAGGAAAACCACATAATTCAAGAATAAAATTTTCATGCTTAAGGTCTTATCCTAGGTTATTCAAGGCCTTTTCTAAAACACTAAGATTGTGTTCTATGCTTAGACTTATCCTTAGG
Source organism: Viscum album (assembly GCA_963277665.1). Lineage (NCBI taxonomy): Eukaryota > Viridiplantae > Streptophyta > Magnoliopsida > Santalales > Viscaceae > Viscum > Viscum album. The sequence continues at coordinate 25,715,003 of OY728154.1, forward strand.
GTTCTTACTAAGGCTTTCACATCCTAGTTTCCAAAGGTTTACTATACCTTTCCTCTGATACCAACTATAACGACCCATACTTTACATACATTGTTAATACTTCAAAATTGAAGCACACTTATTACAACATATGACAAAACCACAAAGGACCGTATAGGTATAGTGTCTTTAGAAACTGGGAAACATAAACAACTGGTTCATAAATCTTCTACAGTGTCTCTCATTTATTTCATCATATCTAGGGTCCCTTTTAGCATATTCTACTTAATATCCATCTTCCTGACCTGGGGAAAAGAAAACATAAAAGGGTGAGCTCAAATGGTCAGCAAGGGCAAATAAAGGAAATAAAAATCATATCATATCTTTTTGAAAATCAAAACCTGCAAAAGAGATCATAATATCTTAACATGGAATAAATCATAGAAGTGAAAATGAGATCCCCATAATCATAAAAATGAAACTTGAAACTTTTTGGCATGCACACATAATCATGGAAAATCATTTCTTGTTATTCATGACTCATTGCCAAGACTATCTTAGTGGACAGAGTCCCTTTCGGAACCGAGTCACCCTTGTTCCAGTCCTGTTTCACTGAACCGGTATAACCTACCGTTCCAGCCCTGTCTATCTCATGAGATATAAAATCTTTACCCAATGCATTGGAGGGAGATATAGGTCCCACCCATCATATAATGAATCCTTTCTTATGTGTTCCACATAATCATAATTCATAAATCATAGTGTAACCCATGTAATAAAAATGGGATTCTTAAACAACATGACATCATAAAACAATTCATATAAGATAAAGGAATTCATAAAAATATTTCCATCACAACATAATCAAACCAATGTAATAATAGGGATAAAAATATAACCCTTTTATTATCTTAGATGGAAAATAATTTTGATAAAATATTTGAACTCCATTCTTGAGAAAAATATCCTTTCTACTTCAAAAACATTTTTCCTTTCATAACATGTCATACGACTTTAAAATAAAAGAAGTTGATTAAAAATAAACATGAAAACTTGTAAAGTAAGTTTCTTGGAAATAATGTTTTAAAAATCCATTCATGCCGTATAAGTTAAAAAAACATTCTTCGTACTTTTTTCGGAAAACTCAAAAAGTACCTCATACGAAAAATGACAAAAGATTCCTTTCATACATATTACTAAAAACTCACCGAAGGGTAAAAATGGATTTAAACAATTGTAGGTGGATGGAAATAATATTACATATTGATGAAACATGGATATGGATGATAAAATACACCCAAGTAAATACTTGCGAATAAACAATCTCAGATAAAAATGAGATTGTGATATTTCCCTTACCTTAGGTCCAATTTGCTTTGTACGTGTCCGAAGCTCCTGTATAATGGTTTAAATAATGTTATTGACTTATTCCAGAATCATACATATTTATATGATATCATATATGGTCATAGTCTTAGCTTCTTATTAGTAATATTTCATTGTTACTTGTTACTCAGGTCTTTATTGCCTTTTGTTCTTATGCGTGTTTTGTCGAATAAATTCTTATTCTTCTTTTAAGGTTATAGATACCTTATATCCAGAATGGTATTAGTGTAACATATATCATATTTATTAATTCAATTCATTTATATAATTATTATGTAATGATGATCATGTAGAACGAGTCGCATCACATCATGGAGACGGTATTCCGTACGTACGCACGAGTGATGATATCGTTCCTATGATCGTGGAACTGTATTGGAGTATATATATATATTATTTCAGTATCAATATTACTTTATAATAATCATAAATAGTTACTCATTACACCATTATAACCATCCTTGTAAAGTGATGGTGGAAAATAGATTACACCACGGCGTGGAGACGGTATTCCGTACGTACGCACGCGTGGTGATTTCATTTTTCCGTAGGATGGATAGAAGGTGAGTTAGGGTTGTTTCATAATTATAATAACATATCAGTATGTAAGTAATACTGATGTTATTACTTTATCATGAAACAACTAAAGAAGAATATGTTTAAGAAGAAAAAAATTGAAAAGATCGGTAATGGATATTACCTCTTCTTTAGAACGCTTCTTTGAATCCGCCACTTAGGGAACTAATATTGGTCTTTGAAGAAGACCAGGACCTCTAGGATTATTCTAGGGAAGTGGAGAGGAGAAAATGTCAGGGGTTGGCCGAGACTGAGTGCTCAAATTGGTGTGAGGAGGAGGGGGAGGAGGTGCCCTTTTATAAGGGAGGAGAGGGGCACCTTAGGAATATCTCAAAATATTATTTTATATTAAAGTCAAAATCGGTTTATAATGGTTCCAAAGGGTCTTATTTCAAATATAAAGTTGGGAAGGGTCGAAATACTATCAACCAATAGGATTTAGACAAGTTTAGGGTATTATTTTAACCTTATCAATTAGATTTAACTCTAAGTTAAATAATTTAACTTTTACCGTGTCTTTTTGTTTTCTTTCACTATATGGTTAATAAACTTACTATAACATGCCAAACGAACCCCAAATTGTTTATTATTAGTATATATATCCTTATCTAAGTCATTTGGCCGAACCTTAGATTTTTAGGAATAAAATAACAATTAATAATATAATATTTTATTTAAAAACTATTTTGTGTCAATTTTGACACTATTTGATATATGATTTTTGTGAAAGTCATAACAGAATTATATGTTCTAACCAAGTTTATTAAATCAACATTAATATATCATAGTAACCTAGAAAATTATTGGAATTCATAAAAAGTCTCAAATTACATTTATTTTGGTGTTTATAACATCAATTATGTCAATATTTCATTAATAAGATAATTACTGCATCATCATTGTGTCATAAATAAATTAAATTATTTAATGCCTAAAAATTACAAATAAAATACGATTATGTTGGAAATCGTTTTACCTTTCTAATGAATATTTATAGTCGAATGTATCTTATGTATAACCCCATATTAAAAAAGATTTACTTATTAAACTTTGATTTTAACTATTTTAACCCTTCTTTAAATAAATTAATAATAAATGTCCTAATCTAATCCAAGTGGGTCTAAATGGTCATATTTTATTCCTAAGTATGTTTTTGGTCGAATTAAACTTGTCCAATAGAATTAGGACAACTGTTAGTGTAATATTAATATCATATTTACCCTTAGTTACCCTATTTACTATTCACCGCGGTAAAAAAAGTAAAAAGTTACTATTCACCAAAAAATTATTTTTATCTCATTGAACCACATTTTACTTACTGATATCAACCATGTCTATCGGATTTTTGAAATTCCATTCACAGAAGCGGTAAAATTAAGTTTTATGAAAAATTCAGTTTTTAACCTACCACTTAGAGGTTTCACTATTCATCAAAAATTGAAAGTTTTCAGAAAAATACCAAAATTTCACCCTAGGCTAATTTCGATATTCTGAGTCCAAAAATGAAGTCCATTTTGAAAATTAAAATTTATATAATTTCAAAAAGTGGTTATTACTATTCATAACGACTAGTTTTAATAGCATATTGTTGTTTAGTGAAACTCGGTATTGCGTACGACGCAAGCTATCGAGGAAGGTCACGATTGCGTGTAAAGAAAGCCAAGAAAGTGTTGTGTAGAAAAAGATTCCTTTGATGATTCATATAACATAAAAGTCTCAGGTGTTACAGTGTTCATGAGATTATTGGTTGAGAGGATACAACCAATGAATTCTAGATTGAAGAAAACAAGAGAAGATACATTGGAAGTAGGGAGATGACATCAGTTTCATGGACCATGATGTGGAAGAAATTTCTGGAGAATATCATAGGAAAGAGGATCTATAATTCAAGGATGAAAGGGTGCGTCCAATAATCCCATTGAACGTTGGTGCTACTCATGTAATGGTATAGTAACACTAATTGAAACTTATCCCCTACAAATGGTATCAAACCTTTGGTAAAGGCCAAACAACCGTAGGTATAAACTATACCAACGGTTGTCCATACTGTTGGCTTTGGAGCTATGGGGATATGTCAAAAGAATGGATTATATACCAAAAGATTCTTGTAAACGTTGGTATAAATGTTTACCAATGGTTTAAAACTGTTGTAAATATCAAAGTTTGTGTCTATACAAACAGTTTCCAAACTGTTAGAATATAATATTACCAAAAGATACTCAAAAACCATTGGGAAAAGTCACGTAAATGATCTATACCAATGGTTTGTTAATCGTTTGTATATACGTTTACCAACTGTTTACATGAAACCGTTGGTATGTGTTATATTTTAAAACATATGCCAACAGTTGTAAACTATTAGCATATGATTTTTGCACCTGCAGCATTATTCCCACCTTTCCCTTGTGCACCGACAGCAATTCACTTCTACCAGTAGGCTAGCCTCCCCCCTTGGAACCTATAACAAATGAAAAAAATATAGATAATTCATATAGAATTTACCTATGAAACTATAGAAAACCAAACACAGATACATAATTCATACAAAAACTTGAATACATGCATAATATTGGTAGAATTCTCTATGAATTCATACAGAATTCAAACATATACAAAAATAGCGTGCATGTATTTTCCCATGACACTTAGAGTCACTCTGCATTGTTCACATAAATAGTTCTTTTAGCGGGAGACGAATATAAAATTTAGGTTCATAATCCCCCATTTTTATGTTGGAGTGGAACAAAGAGAGTGTCCAAGGAGGGGGGATGTCCAAGGAGGGGGTAGTCAATGGGGGTGGGGTGTCCCTGGGGTGGGGTGTCAAGGGGGTGGGTTGGTGTCCATGGGGGGTTGTCTAGGGGTACGGGGTGTTGTCCAAGTGTTTAGGAGTGTCCAGGGGTGTGGGGGTAGTCCAAGGTGTTGGGGATGTCTATGGGGATGGGGTGCCAAGGGGGTGGGGGTGTCCAGGTGGTGGGGTGGTGTCCAGGGGGTGGGGATGTCTTGGGGGTTGGGGGTTGTTCAAGGGATAGGGATGTCCATGGTTGTGGGGGTGTCCATGGAGGTGGCTGTGTCTAGGGGGTAGTGGTGGGGGTGTCCATGGGGTGGGTGCTATGGGATTGGGGGCTATCTAGGGGGGTGTGGGGTGTTTAGGTAGTTATCCAAGGGGGTAGGGGTTGTCCAGAGGGTGGGGGTGTCCGAGGGAACGAGGGTGTTGAGGTGTGTTGGGAGTCTCTAGGGGGGTGTCCAGGAGGGATTTCCATTGTTGTTGGGGGTGTCCATGGGGTGGGGGTTTCCACGGGGTGGAGGGGGATATCCAGGGAGGTGGGGGCTATCCATGGGGGTGGGGTTGTCCAGGGGGTGGGGGTGTAAGGGGGTGGGGGAGTCCAGGGGGTGGGGGATGTCTAAGGGTAGGGAGACTGTCTCGGGGTGGGGTTTTCCATTTTGGGGGGGGTGTCCATGGGTGGGGTGGTGTCTATGGGTTGGGGTTTTCCATGTGGTTGGGGGTGTCCACGAGGTGGGGCTGTCCAGGGGCGGGGCTATCCATGGGGTGTGGGGGGGTGTCCAGGGGGTTGGGGCTGTCTAAGGGGGTAAGGGTGTTCGGGGGGGGTGTGGGTGTCCAGCGGGTGGGGTGGTGTCCAGTGGTGGGGGATGTCCATGGGGGTGGGTGTGTTTAAGTATGTCGTGGTGTCTATGGGGTGGGGTGGTGTTAAAGGGGTGGGGGTTGTCTGAGGGGATGGGGGATTTCCAAGGGGGTAGGGGTGTCTAGGGGGTGGGGGTGTCTAGGGGTGGGGGATGTCCAGGGGTGTGGGGGCTATCCAGGGGGTGTCCACCCCCAAACTAGGGTCATATAATCCATTATTTTTCCAACTGTATCATGAATTTAAAACTATTATATGTGTCCTAGAAGACTATTGGTGAAAAAAATGAATATCATATATAAATCACAACACATCTAATTGTAATCACACCTTCAAATATCATACCTGGATCAGATTTTACCTTCCACTCGAAATATCATACATGAATTCTAAAAAACACACCTAATTGTAGTCACACCTCCAAATATCATATAGGGATCAGATTTTATCTTCCACACGAAATAAAATGCATGAATTCTAAAAAACACACCTAATTGTAAACACACCCCAAAATTTTGTGCGTGGTATGTTTATTATTGATGCCTTTAGAGGCTAGATGGGAGGTAATTCATGTTTGTAATATAATGTGTAAATATATTAATTTATAATTTTAAAAAAATTTGTGTGTCTATCAAATACGATTTTATATATGTTGTTTGGGTATGTGAGTCATGTTTCGACGGGACACTAGTCATGGGAGTATGATCCTTGTTATATCACTAGGTGATATGGATTTGTACAAGTGTTAAATTTGTATGAGATGAATATGGATTGTTGATAAGTACCTGTGTGAGATTTCATTGCCGAGATCAATTCTTCTTGGAAGGGTTAGAGTGAGTGTTGGTATGGAACTTCAAGAAACATATTAACATGCGAAATCCACTATACATTGCTTATATGTCATACCGTTTTTTAGAGTATAGGATTGGACATCCCACACCCCCTCCATAAACACCTCCTCAAACCCCCTCACCCCCCTACCACCCTTCACCCCCACTAGATACCCCCCACCTGGACAACCCCCCCTCCTTTATGGACAACCCACACCCCCTCCCCCACCTAGACAGCCGACCCACCCCCTGGACAACCCAGACCCCACTCCCTAACCTAGACTACCCTACCCCACCTCTCCTAGACATCCCACACCCCTCCCCCATACCCATGAACCCCCCTTCACCGATTCACCACATGGAGAGCCCCCCCCCCCCACCCCCACCTGGACTGCCCCCTCCCCCACTGAGATAGACAACCCCCTAGACTACCCACACCCCATCACCCACTGGGAAATCCAACCCCAACCCCCTCTAGACATCCCACATCCCAACTTAGATATCCCCAACACCTCCCCCACACCCATACACCCCCAACCCCCTACAACCCCCCTTTGGGTAAATTTATTTAAAACAATTTTATTAATTTATAAAGGAAATCCATCATGAATTTTCCATTTCATTCAAAACAACCCATTTAATTTGTCAAAACATGACAAATTAAATTTATAAAGCACTATGGGTCACATAGGAAATGTCATTGGGGAAAGGGGAAATCACCTATATTGTTAATTCCAATTTGGAAACTCGTCCAAGCACATAGGAGGTGGGGTGGTTTCCAGGAGGTGGGTTTGTGTCTAGGGGGCTTTTCAAAGGTGGTGGGGGTTGTCCAAGGGGGTGGAGGGTGTCCATGGAGGGTGAGGGTGTCCAGGGGTGGGTGTCTAGGTGGTGGGGGTGTCCAGTGGGGTGGGGGTTGTCCAAGGGGTGGGGGTGTTCAGGGTGTTGAGGGGTTACCAGGGGTGAGGGGAGGGGTAGTGTCCATGGGGGTGAGGGGTGTCCAAGGGGGTGGGGGTTTCCATGAGGTGGGGGTGTCATGGGGGGAATCTAAGGGGGTGGGGGTGTCCATGGGGTGTGAATGGGGTGTTCTAATAGGGGGGGTGTCCAGGAGGTGTGTCCAGGGGGTGGGGTGGGGGTGTTTAGGTGAGTAAGTACCTATATAATACCTTAAAAATTACGTATTCCCAATCCAAACAATATCACAATTCCGATACCTTACCTAACGAATAGACAATTCTTCCTCAATATCATTATCCATCTCATTATTCCTTGATTAAAAACTATAAATACAAAATCTAAATCCAATTTTCAAGTAAACTAATGTCCCTAGAAACTACCATATCACCTTACTAAAAATGGAAAACCACATACACCACTACCCCAACCATCCCCAATCCCTTCATAAGGACCGTCCTTATATCCATTACCCACATCTAGAACATATGACTTAACAAACCCTTTACCAACATTGATTGGGGATACATCTTACCGGCACCAATTAGTTCTTATGATTCATGAAATATAAAAATAAGTTGTTTCTATTAAGAAATCAAATAAAAGTGATTCAAACAATAATTATTGTTGATGTTTAGAAAAAAATGGAAAACCAATCAAAGTGTTGGGTATACCACGCGAAAGACTGAACAGAAATCTGGTTTAGGACAAATTAAAACATAAAAAAAACAAAATATATTCCGAACATTAAAACTAAGGCACCACTTAATAATTTGAAGTGTATAACTAAAATATTCCTTTATTGAATATTTATCTATCATGTTGAAGGATTTATGTGGCATAGGGTAAAGAGAGAGCATCAGGAAAGCATTGGATTAGGGTTTCAATTGCACAGACAGGGGAGATTGATATTTTATGTATTTGGGGGAAACCTTTACCAATGGTTTTTAAAAACTACTGGGAAAGATATTCATTACCCACAATTTTAAAATACCATTGGTGTACATTACATAAATTAATGATTTCCCAACGGTTTTAGTAAACCGTTGGTAAATCGTCATTTTAAAATCAGAATACGAACGGTTTTAATAAACCATCAGTAGATGTTTCTTTAAAAATGTATACCAATGGTTTTTAAAACTGTTGGCATAAAACTATTTGGAAAACATCTATTTCCACTAGTGTAAATCTATAATGAGATTCGTAATTGTACCTTACAATTTCCAGAGAGGGTGTAAATGGGTTTCTGAGGTAGAGATAGTATTAGGATAAGATAGGTTCTCAGTGAAGTATATGATTTAAATGAGTTGGGAGGTCAACATGTGGTGGTCCACTATTTTTCTGGTTACCACCACCACATGTGGGTTTTCCATACTAGGCTTTGGGAGATGGAGGAAAGAGTGAGGATTGTTGTAAGAGGTCGAATGTTATGACCCAGAGAAAATGGGAATGATGAGAGTCATGATATAGGTCTTTTCTATCAAAGTTGTTGTACTGATAATCATGGGTTATAGTCAATCCTTTCTTTCCACATACATTTTATGCAGATTAAAAATTATGATGGAGACTTTATCTTGAAAATTACTCTTCGTGACTTCTACTGAACAAGAATCAATTATCATAGACTTTTTATGACAATGTGACCTATATATTAGAGGTGAGAGTTTCTATTGAGATGTATTCATATTTGCGATGAGGACATAATAGATCATGTTATTTATGAAATGGTTATCCACGGTTCATGCCCAGATTGACAATTTCTGGTGGAGGATGCGATGTGTCCACAGTGATGGAATCGAATTCTCCATTTGTTCTGTAGGGTGGACTCATTCATTGGAGGGTGCATCTGACTATTCATAAATTTTCTAGCATAACCCTCGGTGTAGTGCACGTTATGAGTTATCATTTTATTGTAGTTGTGGAGGTCTTTGAGGACATCTTCCCATTGGATTTTCTTATTTTACCTCCCCAAAAATCGATATAATTCTCCATTTACCTCCACTTTGAGACATCACTCATAACTACACCAGTATATCTGATATCTCCTGAAGAGATTAACAAGTTCAGGGTATTTTTGGAGAACTTACAGAGGAATGTATTTTTTAGACCCATTGTTTCAGCCAATTTAGCCCCTATTTTTATTGCAAATAATGTGGATGGGAGATTGATTCTATGTTTATAATATTTATTAATGAACTCGGTGATCAAGAAGAACATTTATTCACTATCAAGGATCAATGTTCTTTTAGATCAGTGGATAAGGGCACAATGTTTCAAAAAAATTGACTTTAGTATGGGATATAACTATCTTTGAGTACAAGATGTGGATATATTGAAGACGATATTCCAATTTCACTACAATTAGTATGATTACTTGGTGATTCCCTTTGTCCCGATGAATGCCCCAGAAGTGTTCATGGTAGTCATGAACATGATATTCCAGCCATTATTATGATGGTTCTTGGTAGTCTTCATTGATGAAATCCTTATGTACTCGGTATATGAAAAGGATCACATGAGACACTATAATATGGTTATAGACATACTCTGAGAGTGTTATCAATATGGAAATATCTAGAAGGTTTGGATTCATGTGTTCCACTTTCTCAGACATGTTATCTCAATGGATGGTGTGACAGTTGTCCCAACCAAATTTTTGTGGTATTATCTTTAGAGTATCTGAAGAGCATGTGATAGGTAACATTCTTGGGTCTATAAAAACACATGATTTTTTGAAATATATTTTTTATAATTAATTGTATCTTTTTTATATTTTATATTTCAAATATCATTGAAAATAGTTTATTTTTTTATTATAGAACAATTATTTCCTTGCACTATACGTAACACTTTGTAATAATTAACTAAATGAAACAAAATGTTTTAAAATATCTTCATAGAACACTAATGTTATAATACATTACAAGAAATATTGAAATTCTTTAATGGATTGCACAATAAACAAGACTGAGTGTTACTGAACTATAAATAAAAAGATTATTAATTAATATAATGAGCTATAAACTAGCGTTTAAGTTGATGGTTATGAATATTATTAACTAACTTATAAAAATATGCGGTTTAAACAATATATAAAATTAAATACTAGGTTACAAATTGATTATAAATGAATAGAATAACTAATTGATCATAAGTATTTAAATATAAAATTATATTTTTACTCACAAAGAAGTTTTATAGTAATAAAATAAACTGAAAAAATACACAATGATATTAGTCAAATATATATTTTATATTTTCAATCAATTTTTTTTGATATTAAGTAAATTGATTTGATATGTATAACATAACAACAACCTTAATATTTTGCATAAAATCCAATATTTTATAAAGGTACTTTTACTGGTTTTTAATGGTGAAGATATTTTAAATATAAAATTCGGAACTTTTATAAATATAATATGTAAAAATAAACTAAATATTTGAAATATAAGGATAAATTTTATGTTAGGGTAAAGTTTCTGTATTTTTCCTAAATATTCATTTTTAATGAATAGTGAATAATACTAAATTTTTGTTCAAAACTGCCTTTTCATCTAATTTTTTATAAGGATAAATCTTATTTTAAATTAGTTTAAAATTTTCATTAAATAGTATTTTCAACAATGAACCCTATGTGCATAATTTTAATAAATTTCACTTTTTAATTAAATCTGAAAACATCGAAATATTTTGAAATATTTTTACTTAAAAAACCAATTTATCATTCACGTGTTATACGATTTTGAAACCCTCTTCTTTTCATGGGTTATTCTTATAATGAAATGATTATGAAACATGTATTTTTTCTATTGGATTTGATATGATGACATGTTTCTGATAACCATTTCATTTCATGGATAATGATATGATTGTTTATGATTTTGTGAAACATGTATTTATGATTTAATTATGGGATGGGTGGGACCTATATCTCCCTCTAATTAATTAGGAAAACATTAATATCTCATTATAAATACTAACATGGAAATGGGAGTAATCCATGAATACTATGATTTCCATGAGAGTGATCCAAGACTTGTTATATGGTATGAGGAGTGCACTCATGCTACTAAGATGGCCATGGTAGTAAACCATGACTACAAATATGGCATGAGGAGTAAATCCATTATAATAATATGGTCTTGGAAGAGATTCCTTGGCTACTTGGAAAATAATATTATATTCTTTTGTGTTTGCCACAATTCTGTGTCTTATTCTAATGTTATGCTTTCATGTATTATATTCTTTAATTCATTATGATTCATGTCTTATGAATTAACAATATTTATTTCATGATTCTCATTTTTTTATATGATATATGGGGTATGATATTCTATTTCTACGATAACATTCTCAAAACCCACTCTCATATTTATTTTTTACATGTCTCCCATGATTCCCCATACGAAGCCTGTGATATCACCATATTTTGTGTTTCCCAATACATTTTATAAAGATATGTTTTATGTTTTATGTGTCTAAGTGGTGTACCATTATTTAAGAACATAGTTAGAGATAATGTATCTCACTAATAGAGTATTGTTTTTCATTCCATGTTTCTAAGGGAACTAAAATAATACTTTCTTTGGTGTGTAAATTTGTAAAATGTTTTATGTATTCCAAAAAATTTACGTAATCTTAATTTATGAAAAAAATGATTTTCTATATAGAGTTTTCATGCTATTACTTGAGAATTATACCTTATTTATCCAGATTGCCAATAACCATAAAATCAATTACCCAAAAGGGGATTCCTTTTGAATATATAAGGAGGTTCTAGTAGGTTTTTCAGTAGTTGAGGAAGAATTTGACAGGCGCTAACTTATTGAGATTTCCATAGGAGGGTGTTAATTACATAGTGTTATGTGATTCCTATAAAATAGGGCATGGTTATATTCTAATGAAAATTAAAGTGGTGATTTAATATTGTTCATTCTATTTGATACCACATGAAGATAATTATGTGACCCACAATATTGAGTTAGCAGTAGTAGACTTTTCACTAAAGATGTAGAGACACTACCTGATCTGATTTGGGTTTATCATCAACTAAAAATCACAATAGTTTTATTTATATATTCTCTTAGTATGATCATAACTTGAGATAGTGGGGAGATCTAGTTTTCCTCTTGGATTATGATATTGAAATTTTCTATTCCCATGGGAAGAGGAACATGGTAAAAAATTACCCTAGTAGGATATCTTGTTGTAGTCACTAAGTAGTTGACATCCACAAAGTTATCCATTGTGGATGGAGATGGATCAACATACCTCTACTCAATAGATTTATCCCCTCCACTATTGCAAAATGTTAATGAAGAATTTCTAGGGTATGTCAAGTATGAGACCCTATTTACTCTAAAATCAACTAGACATGATCTGGATGCATTTTATAAAGGTGGTGAGCATGTCATTATTTTTATTATATGCAAGATGATACCAATAATGTTTTAATTGGAGGTTCTAAGAGAGTTTCTTAAATCTATTTTGGCATAACATTCATGTGTGTAAAATATTTACCTCGACATATAAAGTACATTTAAGTGGCCAATGATGAAGAATAAAGTTGAAAATTATGTCTCCTAATGCTTTATTTTTCTAGAAGTGAATGTTAAGAACCATATTCCAGAAGGTTTAGCTCATCCCATTGAGGATACAGATTTTAAGTGGGATGGGATATCCATCAACTTAATTATGGTATTACCAGGTACATACATAGTATATGATTCTATATGGGTGATCATATAATGAATCTCCCAGTCTCCCCACTTTTTAACTATCTTTCAGCATAGTTGAGTAAAGGAATGGGGTTCTACTACACATACGATAAATTTATACATCACAGAGTTCCAACAATGATAATTTCTAACTATGATGTTCTCATTATATCCAGGTTGTGGAAGAGATTTCTAGAGGCTATTAGGTCACAATTAAGCTTTAGAAAGACATTTCACCCTCAAAATAATATCCAGACTAAGTGGACCATTCTGGTAATTGAGTACATGTTGCGAACTTGTGGGTGGGACTTTGTATTTAGGTGGTAGGATCACTTACCTCTTAGGGAGTTTTTTAAGAACAAAATTTTCCATTTCTCCAATGGTATTTCACCATTAGAGGCTCTTTATGGGGAAACCTATAGGTATCCACTTTAATGGACTGACCCAAGAGAGTCAGTACTCATTTCCCAGGGGTTTGTGTGAGGAATTATTTATAAGGTGTAGATCAACGATCAGTGACTGAGGACTACATAGGTCCATCATAAGTCCTGTTTAATAAAATAATAGAGTCTATTGGAGTTTTAGGAGGGAGAACATGTGTTCTATAAGTTTCAACTTGACATGGATTACTGATATTTTACTAGGATAGAAAGATTTATCATATATGCATCATCCCTCTCTAGGTATTTCATTGAGTTGGTGGGGTGGAAAACTTCTTATCTCTACCTCTGTAGTTAGACCAGGTACAAGACATCTTCTATGTTCTGCAGGTGAGGAGGAATGTGAAAACCCCATCAATCGTTTTCAATTAGGGAGAGATTTTCATCGAGGATAGATCTACATTTTTGATTACCCGGAAGAGATCTAGGGTACGTATGATAGGATCCTCAATGGGTGAGATATTCTTTGTGTATGTGTCTGGTGGTAGAACATGAATCTTTATGTGAGCATACCGGAATGGGATGCTCATATTCTCTCCATGTACCGCCATCTTTCAGCGTGTACCTTTTTTTACTATTTGTGGATCTAAATACCCATTTTAGGGAGAATTTAAAGACTTTTATTTTACATTTATTATTTTTGGATATGGTATACATTATTTTTGAGACCAAGCACTGAGATGACTTGGAATTATGTGGCATGATGTTCCAAAAATAAATGGTTTAAATATATTAATTACATTTAATAGCACGTGCTTAGGTTGTTTTCTTGAAAAAATTTACTAAATTCTAAAAAGATGATCAGATCATAAATCCAATGGCACCATTGATTCATAATTTGAGTTCTACCCTTGGAATGAAATAACCTTGGTGAGTGTGTGTATTTTTTGGAAAATTCATCACAGTTTTAAAATGAATAAAGTAATTCAATAAATTTATTTATTTATTTGTTGATGAAAATAACAAATTCCATTTCTTTAAAAACATTATTATAGAAAATTTTAAGGATTTTATTATTAAACTAGAAAAAACAAATTGACTGTCATTTGTGTATGTGGAATGAGATTCCATTGGAGGACGATAACCAGATCGAGGGTCGAGGACCTAAACCATATGAAATCAAATGCTCTGTAAAATTACTATGAAACTAAATCATTCTTCATCATAGATTAATCCAAATTTAGGCATGAAATTTTTTTCTAGGTTTTATTCCACATTACTAATTTCTTAGATGAATTTAAATCCATCAACTGCTGGACTGAATTACGCATCATACAAATTGATGGATGGGTTTTGTTTTGGGGATTGTATCATGAAAATTTAATTAATTAGTATATTTTTTATTCTTATATTGTTGTTCTCATAGATAAAAACTGATATCGACAATACCAATAGTTGAGGATTATTTCGATTATTTTTTATCGATATTTTTCTCCCTCTATTATTCATTCATCGTTGGTGTTCTTCATTTGGACAATGGTTATAAATATCCAATTCAATATATAATTACACACATATTTCATGAAAAAATGGTTGAAATTGTACTGGAACATGGGTATACTACTTGGTCAGCCTATATGCCATGTACTTCTACAATGACATGGGCAAGAGACACGAGTTGTTTACATGGGAAGGACATGGAATTATGGGACAAGGGGTGTGACCCCTACTACATGTCATGTAATTTACTATATATGGGTTAGATCCATTGTTCTCCAAACAATGGACATGTTTTGTTAGTGTTCCATCCCCTAATCCTTTACTTGTAGGTTGGTATGGATTCATTTCCAACTCTTAGGAATGTGATCACTTCAGTGTGATTTCATTGATAGAGTTGTTGGAATATTTCTGAGAGTCCTGAAGAGAGATCCTCAATTGTTCTTCATACACTAAGTGAACATAATGGTATCTATGTGAGATACACCATGTGGCTGGTGGTCCACTACTTAGAGGGATAATCCATATTGATCTTTTGGTTTCACACTACAACCTTGGCATTGATCCTTATATGGTAATGACATATTTGTATACCATATGCATGAACTTATAAATGAAGATACTTAAAGATCACTATATCTTGTATGGGCATCATCAGTTCTATCAGACTCAGGAGTGTGTTATCCCAGATGAGTGATTTTAGAATATTAATTATGGTATCATAAACTTGTATACAATGGTTGTGACTTACCTCTTGATTGTGTTTCTTTATTGAGTATAAATGGATATCCTTGTTATTCTTTATGTATAAATAAAAAATTATAGAGCTAACAGTATTTACTTTGTGTATTCTATTTGTTTTCAGAAATCCTATTGGTTATTGATATTCGTACCTCTGTATGGGATATTCCCACATTTGTCGTGTCTTCTGATGATGATCAAAATTTTGATGAAGTCCTAGATGGACCGGGACCAGACAGTTCATAAGGAGACTAGATAGTGTGTGGTGTGTTCTTGTAGATTTTTTACAGTATTCCCCAGTACATACATTGATGCTGGACTTTTATTTTAGACTCTTTGTAGTCGGCTTGTATTTGGTTCAGTTTACTTTCCATTACATACTATCATAATATGGTTGTTGGAATTATATGTATGCATGCATAGTTTTTCAGATATTTTTAAATTTCTTCATTGTATAGACTTGGAGATGTGTTGTTGTGTATAGGTACATTGGCTAAGGCCTCCCATGTTAGTGACATTCCTACTCGGTGCTTGTCTCTAGCACCTATCCTATTGGATTCTGGCTTGGGGAGTTATGATATGGGACCCTATGTGATGGTTCATGGTATCACTATAATTTATCATTATCTATAATGGTGTGTTGTGTTTAAAGTGATCGTATCAGACCCCTAATGGGTCATCCCATGTAACCTTGTGATATGAATCTGAATCCTAATAGTTTTGGTCATGTTATAAGGATAGATCTAACAATTTTAATGTAATTCGGTAAGGAACTAAAGATAAATGTGTCTAATAATGGTTAGTTTGGGACAAAATCATGAGAATACATTTATTGTTTCCCATGAATGTGTTATATCCCAATGAGGAAGGATATATCTCAATATTATTATTCCCTTTCAATCATGATAACCTTAAGGGATATGTCCTAATGATGATGGGATAATTGGAATAAGACTGAGTTTAACCATATGGGTGGGGTAATGGTTCCCTTGGTAATATATAATTTTAGAGAATTGTCTATATGAGATAGTCCCCAATGGGAAAGTCATTAACACTCATAGGAATTTAGATAGAATATGTAAGGATGAGTATAATATTATTAAGTAAATGGATAGAAGAAAAATACATAGAATTGTTAATAATATTTGGTTTGAACCTCAACGAAGAATCATACATATCCCATCAATCATAGAAACAAATCTCACATAGTACAAGTGACACCATTTAGTGATGAATTAAAGGACCATATAGGTAAGTTTATTTCCAGGCAGTATGGTCATATGTGGGGGATCTACCATTAGATACAATGGTCTAGATATTTGGAGAGGTTTCAAATATACCATGTGACAGTAGGTATAAATTTCTAAATAATTACCAAATTTCATTGAGAACACATCCCTTTTAATGCATGTAGGATATATTCGAGACATAACTAAAAGAAGGATTCCCATATTAGAGGAAAACTCATAAATATAGTTGAATAATCATTTTCAATCTATAATCCCACATTATTCATGAA
This sequence comes from Viscum album, assembly GCA_963277665.1. Taxonomy (NCBI): domain Eukaryota; kingdom Viridiplantae; phylum Streptophyta; class Magnoliopsida; order Santalales; family Viscaceae; genus Viscum; species Viscum album. The sequence goes on from OY728154.1 coordinate 25,732,220, forward strand.
TCATGTGAAAAAAATGTGATAGAAAACTATCACATTCATTACATAAACGTTAGAGAATAAATTTATTTGAGGTTTGCACACTAATGTTGGAATGAGTATCTTACTTTTGGAATAATTTCCTACAAGGAAAGATATATATATATGTATTGGGATATACCTAAGGGTAATTCTTATACATGTAATAATAGATGTATCACCATGATTCATAGAAATAATATGTCTCCATGGGAAATGGAATGAGCTCTTCAAAGGAATGTTTCAATGTGAAATTTATAATTAGTTATTTCTTATCTCTTTAAGAAAAATAACCTCTTGAAAATATTCATATGTATGGGGATATTAGTGTATATATATCAATCCATAGTATTTTTCTAACATATATTGATTATGATAGGAAAAAATATCCCCATAGTTAATATGGATTGAGAGTATATTAAAAAAAGGTGTGTTAATAGAGGTTTGAGCTGGGCTTTTTCATTTAAGGATTCTGTAAATTGTATCATCATAAGTATATCCCTTTTAAACAATGGAAGATATAGTGGTTCATACACCTAACGATGAATACCAAAATGGATGATTGTTATCAAGCTCAGAAAAATATCATTTCACGTTTGAAGGCCACTTAACCAGGCTTAATGTCATAAATAAGGGATATCATGAGATCAAAAACATCATATACGGGGTCAAGGAATACACTCTACGGATTCCCTAAGGGGATATGTTGATATTACCAACAATAGATATGGATCCATGTGGAATAGAATAATATTTCATTAGCGATATTGAATATGTGGAATCTTTATTGGGCATAATGGTCTTCAAATGGGATATTCCCTCATTGTAATATTACAATGATATTAAATTGTTTTTGGGGATTGATCCTTAAGAGGATATCATATATATCCTATTCATGGTATGAATTATTGTCCTTAGTGTTCATATGGTCCCTTGAATTATTATCGGATAAGGAGGGGGACTAGACTGAACTAACAAGTGTGGTAGAATAAATATATATGGAGTGTTGCAGGATATTCCAATATATATGCTTTTGGGAGTAGATAAACTCATGAGAGTTTTAGAGATAACCATGAGATCAATGTCGTGATATGAATTTCATTGTTTCATGCACGACACATAATGAGTGAGAGGTTGTGAACTCCATGAGAGTGCTGTTGGGTCACCCAATCATGCAAGGGAATGTTCTCTATCTGATTGTCTGACTAATATCGTGTTGGTAATCGTGTGCCCTTACTACAATACTAAGTGTCCATCTAGTAGTAGTAATATCCTATTTCTACAACATGAATAATATTTTTTTATATCATTACTTATTAGGGGAGATTATAAAACTAGATATCACAGAAGAATAATGCATCCCCATTTTATTTTATATTAAGTTTAAAACAAAGATTTATGAAGAATATGGTTCATAGATTATGTGATACATCCATAATGAAATTATTCATATAGTTTTCCCATCACTCATTCCCTCTCTCTCACTATCATTGTTCCTATTTAGATATCCATGAGGGGGATTTATATTCATAACTACCTATATCTATGGACCATTACATGGTATAGAATCTGCACACTAATTATTTTGATGGGAAAATAACTATATGCATATGTTGGAAGAATATTTTTCTCCTCAAATTACTATGTTGCACAACATTTGTGATGTCTCCCCAATGAATCGTGTGATAATAACTGTGTGTGTTATGTTTATATCAAGGAATACATATTCCTAGAGTTTTTCTAATGATAATTTTTAATAGGCATATCACATGGATGTAAGGGTTATCTTGTTAAGAAAGAATACACCATAATCCCCTCATCATATATAGCTCCACAATGTCAAGTTATACTGTATATTAGTCAACATGATATCTCATGACTACATGGTTGTCAAATAATGAAACAAGACCATGTGAAATCCATCCCACAAGGGACGTTATTTTCATGAGGTGTTTCCCATTTGGTGAATTTATTTCTTTGGGATATCGTATTAAATATAATGGGACACACGATTTTATGTTATCCCTATCATAGAAAACCTTTTTAGTTGTCCTTGATTCACCCCATGAATAATGGGGAGTTAGGATATCATATATCCCTTTAAGGGATATGGACAACATAACATCATCAAATAACTCTCAAGTGTTCATAATTTCTATTCTTTTTAGTGGAACCAAAATTATTATTTTACATTATTTATTATTCCAAATACAATATTGTAAACATTCACATAGTTAGAGTCATCATAGATATACCAAAAAAATATACTCACTCAAATTAAATAATGCCTAAATTTATAGTGAATACCCTGTATAACATGGAAATATACTTATAAAATCCTCAGTGAACAGACTTCTCCCAACAAGTATTCCACTACCTGATAAACATAGAAAATTCATCGTATCAATGTGTAAAAAAGGAAAAAATGGATTATAAAATTATCCAAAAACATTATAAAACCTAATATATATAAAATCCTATAATATATTTTGGAAGAGATTATTCAATCTATTAATTTTAGGGAATTTATATCCCCTTCAACATTTTTCATAATAAATATTAATTTAATAAAATTCTACTAGTTAAATTACAAAAACAACAAATAGCTTTATCCTTTCGATATAGAATTACATTATAATTTACACATTCATTAATATCTAATGAATTTAAATAAACTATAATTAAATTCATGGTATTAATAGAAATTATACATCACTAATGATGGGTCCTAAAAAATTTCACATGAGAAAAATAGAATTCCATTAATTAGGAAATTGAGGAATAAAATTTGAATATGATTTTTAGAAAACAAATGTTCAAAGGGGGATATCCTCGAAATGGGATTTGACTCTATTAACAAAAAAATAACTTATTGGACTACTAATCCACATTAGGTTCTTCCACTTTTTGAAGAACCCATGAATGAAATTGTCATGGAAGGGTATGGTACCACCAGTTCCCACAAACCCAAAAAATTTAATTTGTGGGGTCGTGCGGTAATATATTCCCCTAAAAGAATCATCACCATGAACAAAATATTTTTTTGGATGAGATAGAATACACATTCCAAAGATGAAATAATATTCATTAGCAGGGATAGGTGGTTATTTCCTTCCCCACTTATGAAAATTCCCAAAAGAATAATTCTTCCACAAGCTAGGGTTTCCTTTTTATGATCCTATAAAATGAATGGATACGATCTACCATTTATTTTTAACCTTGTCAGTATCAAGTCCCTCCATTATTCTATAAAAATATCCCATGGGGAATGGAGGGAAGACTAACCCAAGGAGTTTTGAAGGATACTAGCACTGAAGAGATTCAGCAATCAGAGCCGTCAAGAAAATTTTCAATTTCCAAGTGGTTAAAATCCATTACATATCAATAAAAAGGATATAATAAATAATCATGTCATGTGTGAACTCAAAATCACTTTGTGCACACCATTCCATAGAGGATAACTTAATTTTTCCTTTGTGGATAAGCATCGTGCGTTAAAAAAAATTTAAGAGGAAAACCTTTCCACATATAGAAAATTACTACTTGGGATGAAACATACCCCACATAGAAACACGCTCCACGGATAGAACCTATTCTTACATATCAACACACTATAAAGAAAAATCCTATGTCCACATAGCACAATGCTACATGGATGGTACCCTCCCCTATATAGAAACAATTTATGTGTAGTGAACCCCGTCCTTCCTTCGAACCTTCTAAAAAATGTGGCATCCTAGGTCATTCTACTCTTAACCTCCTATCACTCCCCTCTATCATGTCATCGGGCTCCATATTTCCCCCTCTACGGACTAGTCCAACAACATTTGGCCAATGCTTCTTTTAAAGATGACTCATATTTGTGATCAGATCATCAGGAACATCTGCATATCCTCTCAGATCTACATACCCATGTTAAGAAGAGTCAGTTGTGTAACATAGACAATAAGGTGTTCCATTGGAATGTATGCAGGTACACATTCCCATGGAGTCAAGGGTTCTGACTATGGGGTTCTCTTGTCAAACTCCGCATTCCAGTTAGAGAAGGTGATGATCATGATTTCCTATCCCATTGACATGGAATTGGATCTTCCTGATGGAAAAAATATTAGGGCATCCCTCTAATAGTAATCCCTTATTCTTTCTTGTGGGATGAAGTAATTTTCCCCATCTTCTCCACATCTCTATTTCATATTTGGATAAGACCCAATGTGTGGAAATCCTGATTATAAAAATAGAAGAGGTGATGAGAAAACTCAAAGACCTTTTTCACTCCCTTTGGGCTGCATCACATCATCCATTAGTAAATAAACAGAATCAAGCGTTCTTCTTATCCATTTATTCCTCTTTTTTCTCACAACAAGTGTGACTCATATGGGATTATTAGTTTATAGCATTCCAGAAATCTTCATGGTAAAATTAAATGATAATTATCCATGGATTTATTCCCCAACATCAATTCAAATGGGCCACCAATATCGTATAATCCCAAAGCATGTCCACTAAAATGGCCCTCCTTTATAGTGTAAACCCCAAAGTTTCTAAACTGAATTGGAATTGATTCCCAACTAACTAGGATATGTATAAATCATTCATAAGGTCTTAAAAAACACTCAAATTATAACTAACATTTATTGGAACTCATTCCCAATTGGTTCATATCTTCTTGGGAGACCACTTCTCTTCTAGTTCCCTTGGGCCACCTCGGTTTAAGTCCCCCACCATCCTTGATTAGGAAACTTCTATTAGGGAGTATATTGTGAGTGATGTTAAAAAAAATTATTTGGTCTTCATCACATTACCTTAAATGGATATGTGTCCTGATAATTTTCTTCAAACTATGTGGGATTTGATTCCCAACTAATAGGGATATGTTTCTAGGATTCGATAGGTCTAGTACCAACACTCAAATTCACCATAATTTTATCTAGGAATCATTACTTGAAGGGTCATATATTCTTAGGAGACCACATCTCTTTCATGTCCCTCAGGCCACCATGGTGCAAGTCCCCTCCTTCCTTTAATATGTACCTTATACCTAGAAATACATTCCAAATCATGTTAATTACATGGTTTGTTCCTAATCACATGATTATAAAAGGCGATGTGTCTTTTTAAGTGGCACTAAACTACATGGGATCTATGTGCTCTCATGAGGAATCATAGGAAACTCATATTATAGGATCGATCAAAAAATCAAAACAAATCTCATTCCCATCGATAATGGTATAAAATATAGTATCACAACACATGTATTAAAACAAATTTAATCCAAACAAATATCCAAAGAATCCCTAATCCAAACAAAAAACGGTACCATTGATTAATAACTTCAAATACCTATTTATCCTTCCATTGATTGTGAAACTCGAATACATATAGAAGATTCTGAACCCATTCAGAGTCATAATGGATTTTTACCATATATTAATCTATGTATGAATATTTAGGAATGAAAAATGTATTTTCAAACATATCTAAAATCTATAAGAGTGTCCCAGAATGGGAAATTGTTCCCCCAAACGGGTTTGATGAGCCTGAATTCCAATCCTAAAGACCAATGTGATTTTTTAAGTGTCTCTAACCAATTTAACCAATGAATCCCTACCATTTAGAGGGTAGATCCATGATTATTCATTAATATATGATATATTTGTCATCAATGTATCCATGAACAAAACCTGTTGGATAACATTTGAAGACATCGTACCAGATTTTAGTGATTACACACAACTCAACCCCATGTACTTAATTGCCACGACAAAAAATGTTTTTTTTTAGAAATAAAATAGTGAACATTATTTTAATCCTTAAACTAGGTGGTGGTGTTACCATTCTCCATTCTCCATTCACAGAAAAAAATTGAAGTGGTCCAAATGAGATAATCAATTACGCATGTGTTTCAGAGATTCTACTTTGATGAGGTTTTTTTACTATGTTTCATATGAATTATAGTAACCATTAATAATAACTCTATTCAATCCAATGGAATATAACAAGTTCTCATGGACACAAAAATCAACAACTGCACCTACTAGGTCCTCAACCAAACATAAGACACAATCACTCAACTAGTGTATTTGAATTTGGGTTTCAAATGCATCATTTTGGGAGATCCAATATATTTCTACTCTCCAATCCATGGAGGTATCTCGTTAGTCCCTCCACTCAATAAATCCCAGCTAAGAGGTCCCCACCAATAGTTTGTGGTCCATAACCAAATAGCTCGAGTAGCCGTCTCCAACCAATTTAGGAGTGTGTCCCATGAAAGTGATAATGAGTACCTACAAAACCATATAAAGAATAATTTCTGATGTTTTCATCCCAGAAGCATAGAGGTTCCACCCATGGTCCCTAATCCTAAATCCTCATCATCAATGTCATGCGACCGATTATCCTCCTCATGAGGATGATACGTCCCTATGGGCTATAGCCTAAGTCAAATGAACCGAGGTCCCCATATAATCAAAAAAAAGGTTCATGGAATGATAACCAAGAATAAGTCATTTTCCTTTTTTGGATAAAGAATAAATCAATATAAATATGGAAGAAACATATGGGGAATTGAATATTAATTCCCCCTCTTATAAACCCCATCAGTCAAATTTGAGGTTAGTTTACAAGTAGGTGAAAATTTATACTACTGATCATTAGGCCCATTGTGTAAATAGGGAGGAAAATTATAGGTAGAAACAATTTCGTTCAAATACGCATCCATATCATATGTTAAATATTCTGGTAATTGAGATGTTGGAAATCCCTAACCCTAAATATAAATCAAACATTTCAAATATTGTGGTATTGTATAGGCAGACCCATATCCCCTCAAAATCTCATGAAGACTACTAGAAAAATACAATTGTAACCAAATACAAGAAGTTGAACATTTTGAAAGATGTATATGAATCCCATTTTCCAAATATTAAGTTAACTGATGAACATAAGAAATTTTATACTCCTTTATATAACGACATTAATGTTAATGCATAAATAATATGAGAAATCATCCTATGTTCCCAAGTTGTAAATCATGGGATGAATCATCCCTGATTCCCCACACATGTAAACTATTAGTACCCACTAGCAGGAAATGGAGGAATGGAGAAGAAACATATTCCATGTTGGGTGTTGAAATTTTCATAAATTCTTATTCACACAAATGACTACTCTCAATAAAATATTGTATTGATGGAGTTTCATACAAAAATAGAGGTCCATATCTTATATACTTTCTAAGATGTAATCATGTATGCAAACATAGAAAATATTTTTTCCCACAACCCCACCTACCCAAATGGGATGACTCATCCAAATCATGTGGTCGTCACTCAGGAGTAGAAATGATTCCACATTGCCATCAAGTAGGGTAATCAATAATATTCTGTTATAAATTCCCAACAATATAAACCACAAATAATGGTTTTCATTGTGGGACAATGGATCACATTGGGTGATTTTCGAGTGTATGAATATATTCATACCAAAATTCCAAAAAACAGAATGGCATATCCTAATAGCTATATTGGATCCACATGAATATGAACACAAAGATGAAGGTTGTCATCGGCTACAAACATACCCGGTTTTCCATAGGAGAGCGACTATAATTAAATCATGAAGAAGGACTTTGTATAATGAAATGAAAACTAATAAACCTTATATATTGGAAGAGGGGGTTCATGAGGCCATCAAACATTTATCAATTTTTTCTATGGATCCTATTGATTCATTTCAATATTATAGAAGTAGTAGTATAAGTTGTAACGGTTCTTCAAACATTGTTACATGTAGCTCTGGAGATCATCCTTGAAGAATCTACCATAAAGGAAACCTTCTTGGACATAAACTAGTCAATCATGAGGGATTATCTTCTAATTAGAGTAATGGTATCCCTACTCTTGTACAGAATATAAAAAATAAGAATATTCTCCCCTTATTATTATCCTACATAAAGGTCCCCCCTATGGTATACATGGAAGATATTCACATTGCAGTCAGACATCAATCACTGATGGTAGTCATCCCCATGATGGAACTTGTTACTACGTACCTCCCAATAGTGACATCATATATCATAAATAACTACACACCCTTGCTATTGTCCACCACAAAGGTCCTCCTTATGGTATTTATTGAAAAAATTATATTTGTAGTCGGACATCAATCTTTGGTGGTATTCCTTGACATGATACAACTTGTTGAGAAGAACCACCTGCCAGTGACACCTTATTTCAGCAAGACAGTCCACACTATAATGTCATCATCCCAAAAGGTCATCCCAAGGTTATGTAGTAAAAAATATCTCCCATCATTCATACATCGATCTTTTATGGATTTCCACACATAGACGATAGCTGATACGATGTTCATCCCCATAGTAACGTCTCATATCGACAATAATTTCATCCCATTTCCGAGTTAAATACATGAAAGACCTCGTTTTAAAAAAGGTTTTGAAGTATATGGTTAGATATGTTTGATACCATATAAAATTAATGAAATTCCTTTCCCAAATTGGAGATGTTACAGGACAACTCTCATCCTTCTTTCCACCCTAGAAGAATTCTCTTACCAACAAGACCCCAAATAGACCTTCTACAAGCAACAAAACAATACATAAGTTCCCATTTTAGGGAGATCAAGTAGAGGAGTCTCTGGAAGAAGAAAAAAACTCTAGGTTTTTCATAAGAATAAAATTATCCATAGGAGACATAACAATAATTTTCCCCCTCATCCACTTCTCAATTCAACATACCTAGGGAATTATAAAAAGAATGTATACTTGAAAATTGATCACAATATATAAACTGAAATCCTCCACTTGAATGAATAATTCATTCATTAAAATGGGTATGTATACCATGTACAAATATTGGGAGAGATTCACCATAAAATGAACTTGGAATCCCTTTGGTCTACACGACAACCAAAATAAGATGAGTGGAAAAAAGATCTCTAAATGACCCAGCTCAAACCATTATATATGATGCATAACCTAATTATCAACAACCAATATGGTGTTCACATCTAGTGATTGGGGGGGGGGTCAAGGAGAATTTTTATTTCACCCCATGCCTCGTTTAGTAGATCCCACTAGGAATTAAATCCTATAATTTCTTAATTATAATGTAGCTACAAAGAAAAACCATTCCTTAGGAAAGGTGCCATGCTCAACAAGAGTCATCCTTTAGTAAGTCTCAAAATCACCAAGCCAAATGAGAGAAATCCATAAAAAAAGATATGAACTATGAATCCTATAACCTTCATCATGCTTCTCACCTAAGGTAATCCAATCATCAAGAACTACTAATGTCATTGGAAATAAACAATTCACATGTATACCTGGAATCATATTTTGATAATGCTTAATAAGAATACCTGAGGTTAAGAGACTGGTGACGATAGACAACACTTACATAGTATGAGATCAGCCCCAGTTCGTAGGTGTTGTATCATTTTTACCTCAACCACCCTAAAACAGAAATAAATCTTTTCCCATTTATGGAGGATGAATAGATTTAATAAATCATATATTTACTCAATTAATAAATCATTTCCCTATTTGAGAGGTGTATCACCAGGATACGTATATAAATTTACTAAGATACCATTCACAATGATTCTTGATAGGGATCCTAGAAATAAATGAATTTATCCAAAATAGGTGGAAAATAATCCTTCTATCATTTCACAGCTAGTATGATTACCACAATTAATTACACATCTATGATCATCATTGAATTAAATCCAATATATAGCACCAAATGTGATGCAAATTTATAACAAAACGAGAGGATGGTTCCACCCGAAATGCATTCCCCACTGATAATGAATGTGTGGTTACCCAGAACTAAATAATCTACTAAAGTTTTGGCTCTCCATCTATTAATCTCCACATCCTCATCAACAAATCTCTACCCTGTAGAAGAATAAAAGTAAGGTCATATACGACCTATATCCCCCTATTGACAAGGATAATATCCTGGACCTTGAAGTTAGATTCTCTTTATATGAGGAATAAATAAATGAGTTTTGGTGACTCATTGTTGTGCTACTCTGAGGTTGTTGTCCAACCAAATATGACTTAAATATAGAGCCACAATGTACACTTCCAATGGGTGTTCCTGCGCAAGGGTTCATCACACTCACTAAAATAGGGATATGAAATTTTCCCAACTTAACACCTATAAACACAGTGTACCTAGACCTAATCATGGAAGGATATCATGAATTTCCTCTACTGAAGAGACAAATATTTCAGGATCGTAAAAATACTCAAAATAATTCCCCTTCTATATATCCTCCTAAAATATTGACAGAGTCATTATGTTAGTTCATTACCATTGATTCACCTACCGTAGATCCTTCTCAATAAAACACTCCTTGGGGGATCATAGACACCCTAATGTTTGTGGTAGATCCATTTATATCCTTATAGGAGTGGGGTGCACCAATATAGTAAAAAAAACCCCTTATCCTAATTCTGTGAGTGTGTCCCCACAACCACCAAACATCCTCGGTCCTATGATTCTGAATATCAATGTCTTAGGTGACAAGGAAAAACATATAACCCATTATTCATCCCATTGTTACCCCATGATATGAACACCCAAGCCTCAAGAAGCAATGAAACTCAAAAACATTGTACAGACCTTGCAAGGGACATTTTTTATAAGGCACAGTAGTTTTCTTGCATGGAATATTAAATTATGGGAGGATATATATTTTAAATTCAATTTTTTTTCATCTGGACACTAAAAAAGATTATGATGAGTGACTTCTTAAATTAAAAACAATGACCTAATGATTGAATCTTGGATTTTATATTTATATGGAATGGGTTGAACTATTCCCTAAACTAACCAATCCCCCATGAGTAAATGAATTCGATAAATATTGATAACCATCACAATGAGGTGTGAAAATTTCTAATCCTTGTGAAATATACAGGTCGGTTTCAGGATTTCTATTACATTCCCAATGAATAACAGAGTCTATAAAATAAACTATGATCAAGTCTGGGGTAGCTCTATCGGTCCTGAGGAAAATAGTTAGAAAGTGGGAGGTGACATCAGTAATATTTATTCCATCATCCATGCCTCCTTTAACTCCAAAACCCATACCATATCTTATAAGACCCTAGAGGTATCAACAAAAACACCTTCCATGATATAAAAATGTAGGGGACCCAGGTGAAATCAATTGAATGAATAAAGAAATAAAGTTTACTTATACTGATATGATCACATCCATAACTATTTTATATCCTCTATGGATAATGATTGACATTACCTTTGAGTGCTGAAAAAGGCTGACCATGTATGTCTGGATGACTGGACATATCATTACCCCTTTCAATTGATACTAGGGAAAACTATTCATGAATTCTTCATTACCAAAGACATGATACAGAAAATGATAAATTTTATGAATTTAAATAAGGGAATGAAACCAATTAAAGTGAAGTATGCTTAAACTACTTCACCATATGAAATAGGTGAGAGGAATGAAGTTGTTAGAAGGAAGGTATAGATGTTACCTTGTTGGATGACATGAAAAACAATCAGAAGAACACATTTTATTCGACATGAATATTTTTAACAACCAACTATTCCCCCAGTTGATCTTTCTATAATGAAACCATCATCATCATCCACAAAAACCATTAAAAACATAGTTTTACTTAATAGGCATGAAGAAAGGGCAGGAAAGAGATCTTTTGTCATGTCCATATTCAGTGTTGACAATCTCAATTTTCTTGGCCTCATATTTCAAACAATAGTCACCACCCTAAAAAACAAAAAAACCAAAAACATTCAGAAAGTGAAACAACTAATCCTATAAGGATTTAATATTATATTACATTAAACTCATTAAATTAATTGATCCCTTATTTGTTAATGATTGTGGATATAAACCAATGTACCTAATATCTGGTTGTTGAACCAAAAAATAGGTCACCGGTGTTGAGGACGCCATGGAAGGACAATATTCAGATGAAACTACACTTCCGACTATTCCCCTACCCTGAAAAAAAATATTGCAGGAACTTGGTGAAGAGATCAACCTTAGATTCAATAATTGAATGAAAATCCCTCTTGCACCTTACATAATAATCTCTATCCTGATTGCTCTATAATATCATTCATAAGAATAAAAAATGGCTTATCAACCTTGGAATGTAGTTAGACCTACCCCGACCAACCCAACTAGAAAAAGAGGACCTCCGACTTCAATCTCGATGGTCTATTCATCTACATCTACTAATGAAACCCCAAATGAACCTATAGAAGAGAATACTTCCAAATTCAAATGCATTCCTTTAGACCTGAAGTATGAAATTCTAAAACACTTATCCTTGGTATCAACTGTGATATCTAACTTGGATTTCTTAATCTTGTCAAAATTCATCTGGAAAGAAATAATAGAGGCTTTGTTAACCCCCAAGGTGTATGAAACTGATGTTGTAATTTTGAAGGAATATCATACAGAGACCAATCATATAGAGTACCACATGGTTATATCCTTTACATATCAAGTTTAAGATGCCACTATACAAGGAATCATCAATCCCTTATACATGTTTGGATAGATAAATGGTGTTGATATCTAAACATTTTTTATTTACAAGGGATCTGAAATTCATCTCTTTCTAGTACAAACACTCCATCATCTAGGTTACACCTATTTCATCCTAGAACCCTCCTCTATAATGAAGTAAGTCTATAAAAAATTGATTAGAATAAATTAGAAAAAATAAATATCATTGAACAATTTATCTACCTAGTAAACTCATCATAATTTCTAGTGTTTTGAAAGAACATGGAATTCAACATCTTTCCGGGAAGGACTTGGTTGCAAAAACAAGTTGAACTCCCCTAGTTGTACCATAAATTCATCAAATACTAAATTAATGGTCAAAATGGGAAATTCATGTCCTAAAATTCCCAATTAAAATCCTACATGTGGAATTACCCATAAATCATGTCAGGTATATGATTGAATATTCAGATGCATATTTAGTGGTCCTCATGATTTTAGTCATGAGCACATAGTTCATCAGTGTTGAAAATTTTTCTAACTCCACATATAATGATAAAGGATAAGATGAATATTCCCCTAATCCATCCTTATATCTCCAAAAAAACCTTTCCATGTCTCATCATCCCAAGAGGTGGAGACACTCCTCCTCTATCCCTCACTCCATCGTCTCTGGAGTTTCTTGGAAATACCAAATTCTTAGTGAGGATATTTGATGTCAATTCATGTTTTGAATCTTAAGATATTGACCCCTCCCCATCTCAAGTTCATTTTCCCATTACATTCTCACCCTGTGGAATAATAGGAGGATGATGAAGAGAAACAAGAAAAAGATGTAGTGGGACATAGGGATGTCACTCTGACATTTGATGAGGGAATATCAACCACCATTGATGACCTTTGGGAAATAAATATTGGTGTAGAATAAGATACAAACCCAAATTAATTAAGGTATACTTGTATTCATAATTGAAAGACTAATATACCTATTTTATGTGGTAGTATCATAATGTACTCATTTGTAACTACACTAAAATTACCGGCCTCAATCCCAAAGGGTCCACTCACAACTTGGGCCAAATGGAGGAAAAATGGTCTATAAACAAGCCACAATAAGGGAAAACCCGAAACATGATACAAAAAATAGACTGAATGTGATAATATCATTTTATCCATATATATTTTAAAAGTCTAGTATCTTAATTGGATGGAAAATATAGTTCCCATAATGAAAATAATGGGAAGGTAAGCATCTGCATAGATTTTTGTGATCTTAATTGGTATTGAATTTAGGATGGTGTCCCTATCTGAATCACAGAACCTCTAATTGATTCATCAACTAGATACCATGATCTCTCCTTCATCGGTGTCTATCAAGAATATTGTAAAATCCAAAATTCAATATAACATTACGAAACGAATCCCTTCAGGCCCCCATTAGAGTAATTTTATATTGGTAAATTCCCTTTGGCATGAAGAAGGATAGATCTACATACCAAGCGGTTATGTATCACATTTTTAAACCATTCATGTGATATTTTTCAAATGAAATGATGATGAACTATTAGTTAAATATTGAAAAAACTCACACCACATAATGGATTTGGAAAACATCATCAAGAAACTACGACAACATGCCTAAAAATGGACTCTTTTAAATGATCTTTCAGTGTTACCTTAGGGAAGTTTATCATATTTTTCTTACATCATTATGGCATCGAAGTCAACCTTGAGATGAAAAAGGTTGTACTTGGAATGTAACCTACTTGAGACATCACCAATTTTAGAGGACATCAATGAAAAATGACCTAAATTCTATACATTAATGAAATCCATATAGGTAAATTTTTTCCCTTCAATAGGTTGATGGAAAAAATGGGTTACATATTTGTGGACTGATGATTTTATATATGCATTCGACACTCTCAAGAATTGTCTCTTGAGACTGCCAGTGATAATGATTCTTGTCGAAGGAAGAACAATTTTTTTTTGTGACATCCATGGTGATATTACAATGTTCCCTCCTCATATGAAATAATGATTTATATAGAAAAAAATCTTTGATTTTCTCTATTGAACCATTATCGATGTTGGGAAACGTTATTCAGATATTGATAAGAGTTGTCTTCCACTAATATTTGTAGTACAAAAACTAAGGCACTACTTGTTGCATCATGATGTGAATTAGGTATCTCGTAGAGACCAAATAATATTCATTCTCATATATACAATTTTTATTGGAAATCTGTCATGAAGGGAAGTTATTATGTAGCAATTTAAGAATCTGGTGTTCTTCAAAAAGCTATCAATGTGTATGAATTAGCATAGTTCCTAGTAGATAACACATTGAAAAAAATAACATAATTGGATACTCAAAAACAAGATAAATATGTTACCTAAATTAAAGGGGATCACAATATTTGGTAGATACATTTTGACAGTACATATAGAAGTTGAAGAAGAAAAATTATAGAAGACCCCAAGACAAACAATGTGGGGCTATGAGTCATACTCTTATCTCGGGGGAATGTAGTCTTTCCTACCAACTTCCTTCTAATAGAGAGGAAAATAAAAAATGAAAATTAATATTAGGATCTCGTTTTAAGTATATAGTGGGGACATTAGGTACATTTAATACACTTGAATATAAATGGTGATTTTGAATTCCTCATCAACCATGTTAACTGTGATTATGGAGTCAAAAAGGAAAAGGAAATCTCCCTACTAATCCCATTCCAATGACTAATGGTGGAATTATATTTAGAACATATGTTTACTCATGTCCCATTATTATATAATTCTCAAGATGATGGATTAGAGAATGCATCCATAGCTTTTATTGATCCATAAGAGGATGATATTGTCACCAACATTGCGCAGAGCCAGGTGGTCTCACCATTTGTTTCATCCAACATAGAATAAATAAATGAGTTTTTCCCCATAACTGAACCATATAGTCATACAATAGGTTGGATGACACACATTGAAATCTTCCTTATAATGGGATGGTGCCCACCGTATAGAGATGGGAGAGAGAAAATATCAAAATGAGAAATTGACTTTTTAACTCTACTATGTAACACCTTTTCAAATGGTACTCGCTATGTGGAGTCATGATGGTATCCTTTTCAGGTGTATGGATAAAGAAGATATTGATGTTGACACGAAGGATGTGCAAACTGGGTCTTGAAAGAAACATCATTCAAGATCCAAGATTTCTTTTAAAATCTATAGTCTTGGGTACTACTAACCTAATGTAACAGAATACTGTACTTAATAAAATAGAATGATCCATTCCTTCCATGATCATGACATCTTCATCCACCATCTCTCGAACTATATTTATATATCCAAATACTCCAATCCTATTTTTATATGGGTAATGGTCATCACAAGACCATGTCCTCTTGCATTGCTATGAAGATCATGTATATTCCCACATCAATCAGGTTCTTCTCCAAGTGGGCTGACGCCATACCCCTTAATAAGGATAGGTCAAGGAACATTTTTGACTTCATGAGATCAAACATCATACCAGATATTTTTCCCTCATATGATAATATTATTAAATAACACCAAATTTTTGTTCTGTTGAATTGAAAGAACTATATCACGAATATGATATCAAGAGCCAAAATTCATTACACTACCATATTGTACATTATGAATATTTCATGTCCTTCAAGAAAAACATTATCCAATATAGACACAAAGATGTTCGATAAGGGAAAAAATCTTTTCCTAAAAATCTATTACCATCCATGTGGACTTACCAGATTATAACAATTCTACACTTAATTTCACATTAATACATGATTAATTACATAAGATTACCTTAAAATAGCCCCGATGATTGACAATTAAAACTTCTTTTGGAATAAGATTCATTAAATAAATACTTAAAATTGGGAGTAAATAATCATTATTGAAATCATATTTAACAAGTTCAAATTATTCCATCATACTTAACATCTCTTGGGATAATCTGGGGACATAAATAATAGAGGGTTTGTCTATAGTGATCAGTAAGGGAATTAAAATGTCATAACATGAAGAAAATAAAACATTATAGACAATAGTCATATCAATGGGGTGTAAAAGGAGTGATAATAACAAAGATGAACAATGAGATTAGTTATAACATGATAAAATAAAGATAAGATGGGAAATGTGGCGACCACATAAAACCATAAATCATAAAAATTGTTCAAGGATTTTTTCAAAGAAATAACGATGGACAAGGTATCATAAATGAATCTTGTTTACTCGATGTCCAAATAAGATTCCTCATGATACTAAAAATTACCTAATACAATAGAGCAGTATATAATTCTAGGTTCACCTGTCACATTAAATTTATTTTCATGCTTATGTGTTCCACCTAGATCATGCACCATGGATTCATTCATCATCATATTTTATTCCTTGATCACGTATTATGGAATAAAAACATATATTCTAAAATTAATATAAGTATTAGTGTATAATGGTAAACACCCTTGATAGGAAATGGGTATTCTATTCACTATATAATTATCTTTTTCAAGAAATATCGTAGTAAATTTTCTATAGCATAATAAAATCACCTAAAAGTTGAGAAAATGGTTTACTGAGTGAAAAAGGTATATCATTGTTTGGAAAAAAATGGGATGTAATAGGGACATGGAATGATATATCACAACATTAGTAATAATTAATAGAATGAATAAATTAATAATGAAATTTGAATAAAAAGATGAGAAAGTGAGGATCCCTAATCATGATAGTGTAACTCCAAATGCTTGAGAGGGGATTCTGTAGAGCTAGGGGTACCTTCAGATGACTATAAAGAGTGTTGGTAAAATTAAGGACAAACTACAATGATTTTGAGTGAAAATAAATGGAATCATAGTTTGGTTTTTTTGGAAATTAATGGGAAATGTTTGGTCATTTTTCAAACATATGTTTCTCACTCTATATAATAAATACTCAAAACCAGAAAACTTCCAATTTTTTTATGATGGTTTTCTTACAAAGGGTAATTTAATAAATTATTTTATAAGTATGGGGGAAAATAATTAAAAAATAATACCCTTTCAGATGTGGATTTTATTCATTCTATTAAATAAATGATTTTAAAACCATAAAATATATTAAAGGTTTTAGAATATTAACAATGCCCTTATAAAATTAATCAAATAAAAAAATCACAATATATTAAATGAAAAACATTGATTTTATCATGGAGACCATTTATATAATTTATTAAATAATATATGTGTCGTTATTATGTCTTAATACCCACAATATATTTATACGTTATTAAATACTTCCATGAATATTTCACTCTCTAAAAACATATTGAAAAATTAACTGTTGAAATTATTTGATGTTTTTATTCCAAAAATAATATTAATTTTATCTATATAATTTTATAAATTATCTGAATTTTAACATTTCAAATATTAATCGACATCTATTAAAAATGACTTCTTTTTCTGACAATAACTGTTCTTAAAACCTAATGAAAATTACATTTGACTTCAAAAAAGTTATATGACTAATTAATATTTAATTTGAATTATTTAATAATATTATTTAATTAATATATTATTTATTTCCAATATAAATAAGTTCATTAAAATTAATTATTTAATTAAATTTATATATTATCTAAAAATACTATTTGTGTTTTATTGTATAAAAAACAAAATCATTTATAAAGTAATGATAAGAGGAATATATGAACATTATTCTATATAAAATACAATATACATGTTCAAATTACTATTGTATTGAAACATGACCCTTTAATACACCAATAAATTCCTTAGTGGTATGGTGGACAATACTGATATTTTCATCGGGTGGTATTACGTACATGGTTTTGGCCATTATCTCAGCAAGCATTAACTTCTCCTCTGAACCGTTTCGCTCATACATAAGATGTTGACTCTCATCTTAGTCATATTGGTCATTGTCAAGGTAAAATCGTAGTGATTGTATCTCCATCCAAAGCTCTGTTAAATAGGTATTACAGGGTATGATTCTACTATTCTAGTCCATCACAGTCTTTTCCCTTTCTATTGTCTTTTAAAAAAAATATTTATAGTAATCATAGGATCATTATTCAATGGATATATTATCGATGGTAATAAATCATAATTATCATCTAAATATAATAGGATATAATAAATCCAAATAATTTTAGGTATATTATATAACCACATTACATAATAAAATTAATTAAATCACAAGGTGAATTTTAAATATAACATTTTGGGCCGTTATATTAATCAACAATTAATAAATGTCTCTCTAAAAGTATTCATTTCGAAAAATAAAACATATCCTGGTAACTATGTTTCCTCACTTACTCTAATACCCACATTGATTCGTCAAACTTGTCATTTCTTCACATCACTTTGACCATGTACATTATATAATTTTATAGAACATTGTCTCTATGATCAAATTTATTCATTATTTCTTCGTATGAGAGGTCATTCTCAAATGGCACCGCCTCTGTATTGTGTATATGTGAGGGGTATGGTATGGACATTCACAATAGGGATACATGGAATACATCAACTACTTGAGACATGTTATGTCGGAGTTCTTGTCAATTTTCCACTAATTTGATGTGATCATGGATATCAAAGGGGCCAATATATCTTAGACTATGTATTCCCATATTTCGACATCTAATTCCATTATTCCATAGAGATATTTGGAGTAATATCATGTATGAATCATCATATAGTAGGTATCATCAATTATTTCTGTTACAGCTATTCTATTTACTATGAGAATCCTTTATATATAGATGGATGCTTTTTTAATTTTCCACCATTTCTAGAGCTAGCAGTTTTTGTTCTCCATATCCATCACAGTATGCAGGTGTTCTTCACCTATTCCTATAATGTTATTCATAAGTATCCATTTGCATTAATGAGTAGATAATATTATTTTATATGACTTAGAATATATAAAGAATTTGAACTCATCTCCCATTGAAGACAATAGAGCATTCCCTTAACATTTCCTCTTGTGTCTGGATAGTCCTCTCAGATTGGTCAACATTTTGAGGGTGATAATTTATTATGAAGATCAACATTTTATTTATACTATGTTAGAGACTCTTCCAAAACATAGAGGTAAATCTTGGATCTCAATCATATACAATTGATAGAGGTGTTCAATAAAGCCTAACCACTTATCTAATATATTTACTTGGAAGATAATTTAGTGATAAGTTTTGTCCAATCACAATGAAGTGTGCAGTATTTGTTAGAGGATTCTTGAAAACCCATATATCATTATATACTCTTGATGTCTTCAGTAGACCCGTGAGAATTTCCATATTTATGTTTTCCCATTTCGATATAGGTATTTGTATTGGTTTCATAATCCCCTTGGATTTATTTCTTTTCCACCTTCACTTATAGACATAAAATACATATTAATGTATACTATGAAATCTATTTATTCATATTTCCCCACCAATAGTGTTCTCAGTGATCTTGATACTTAATGCTTCTTCATGAATGGATATAAAATGTTCAGATATTTCCACGATACAACATCTCCTTCATTAATTATTGTGTTTGTGGTATAACAATTATTGAACCAAATCATATAAGTCCATATTAATTAAAATTTAACTCTAAGTATTTTTTTTCATTGATGATAGTTTCCACTTTCTTATTAATCCCCAAGTAATGTATTTGTGCATCATTTATCATCTAACTGATAGATGAATCTGTAATTATATGTTAATTGATGGATTATATAACTTCCATTATGATTCCCATTTCTCTGTATTTAAAATTTATGAAGAAAAAATCCCTATCAATTCATCTCAATGATATATTTTTTTGAACCATTTTAAGTAGTTTGTGTACCACTTTATTCACTTTTCTAGGATTATTTTTAATTTAGTAGTCTTAGTTATTTATCATATCAAACAATCTTCATTGGTGAATATTTAGATCTTTCTATGTGAAAATATAATGGAGTCATTTGTGATTCGTGCATATTTTACACCTCTCCCATAATAGATAATTCCACAAATATTTCAAATTAAATGTCCCTAAAGCATACTATAGATCATGTGTTGGGTAGTTCTGTTCATGAACATTCAACTTCCTTGAATAATTGGCTATCACATTTTCATTTTTCATTAACACACAACCCAATACATTCATCATAGAATGACTAAATAAAATGAAATTTTGTACCCTTATTTTTAATGTTAGAACATGTGCAATGATAGGACTCCTTTTTATCACCTTGAAGCTCTCTTCACATTTATCATTCCATGAAAAAATTGACTCCCTTCTTAGTTATCTTAGTAAGAGGGTTTGATAGTTGTGAGAACATTCTCTAAATGTTTTGATAATACAAATATAATACAAGGGAAATATAGATATCTATCAAAGATATTGGCCTCATCCATAATTCAATTATATATATTTTAAAGGTTCCACATATATACCATTTCATACGATGATGTTCCCCATGAATGATACATCCTTCAACCATAAGTCGCATTTGATGTTCTTGGGATAATGATTCTCCTTTTTTAATATCTTTAGTATAGTACTCCAAATCTCCTCATTCTCTTCCTTAAATTTAAAGTATATTTTAAAATCAACTATAAATACCACCATGAATTTGTCAAGGTAATATCTAAAGTATATTCACTATGTCTTTGAAGATTGATGAAGTATTACTGATTCAGAATGGAATTATTATGAACTCACATTGCATTTATGTTATATTAAAATAGGTATCATCGATATCTCCAATCTTCATACAAACTTGGTAAAATATTTATGACAGATTGACCATGGAGAATTATTGTTCTTCACATAGCTGATCAAAAAATTCATCAATTCGTGGTAGATATTACTTTTTCTATATCACAATATTTTGAGCTCACTATAATCAATGCAAATATGCATTGAACCATCCTTCTGCTTGAGGAAGAGGACCGGTCCAGCCCATTTTGATGCACTTGGGTGTATAAACCCATTATTTTGATTCTCATGTAGTTTTTTCAGCTTCTAAAGTTCTGTATTATGAATTCTATTTGGATTCTTGGATAATGGAAATTCTCCAAGTGTAATATCAATTGAAGATTAAACCTCTCATTTAATAGGAAGATCAAAAAATTACATTTGAAACACATCAGTGTATTCCATCACAATATGCATGTCTTTAAGAATGATATTTTCTACACACTCAATAATTTGAGCTAGATATTTTTGATCATAGTGAAATAATATTCATGATTGATATATTTCTACTAAATAAGATCCATCATTCTCCTTTCACTAGTATAGAATCGAAAGAATAAATTCAATATTTAGAGTGACTCCAATCCCCGGAATATTTCTGTTGTCTCAATATAGGGAAATCCAATCCATAAACTTAATTGCATAAAATTACACCCAAGGGTGTATGACAAGGTTTGATGGGAGTTTAATCCCACAAATTTTATCCGACGAGCATTTATATACAATGGGTAAAAAATTCCCCATTTTCTTTTTCACCAGTAAATCCACTTCCATGATTTGTGGTTGTGTTTGAATATTTCAACAAAAAGATCATGAAATAATTTAATGTGTAGAACTATAATCAATAATTTCTATATCTATTCATGAATAAATAACTTTATTACCATACATGACATGATTTATGGGATCCACATTAGTGGTTTTTATGGAAAAAGAATGACCTTTTTTCCTTGGACATTATTGGTTGTCTCTAAAAACCATTGTCTTAGTTCATTGGTTAGAAAGGAGTTATGATTACTTATAGTTGAAGTAATGAAAAACACATTTAGGTTTAAAAGAGAATTCATTTCCTCCTTCACATTGGTGGGTTTCTACAACTAGAAATAAATTTCTAGATTTCCCTCCTTCCCACACCTAATTCATTTCCTTTTCCCGAGTATTCAATTTCTAGGGTACTTCTTTTCACACATTTGAAAAATGGGATGTTGAAATCTCTTAGAACCGTTATATTTCTCCATAGAATGGATAAAATTAAACTCCATTTTTTTCATCATATCCCAATGGAACCCATGAGATTCTCTACTCTTTATAGAAGCTTTGAGGGATCATTGATCAATTTAATTATAGTTAACAATGTATTAGATAACTGGGCCCTTTGTAGAATAGGTTTTATCCCACCATAGAAGCATCCAACCAAGAATTCTTAGGTAACTACAATGCCGGAGGTGTATCTGTCATTTTTGTTACATTTTCCTCATATATCATTATATATTAGTCATCTTTTTTAAGGTCATAAAAATCACTTTCCATTATAACTCATAGTGTGAAAGTAAAATATATATAAAAAAACAATTCATAATTCTTTTGACACCATTGCATGAATAACTTCCTCAGGCTCCATATTCATAATCAATTTCCACTACTGACTAGCTTCACTATGAATTTGACAAACAATAAGTAGAACCTTCAATTTCTCAGAACAATGAATGATAGAGAAGATCATATCAGTGGGGTTGACCCAATAATCCATGATTGAGGTATCAGATGATACATTTAACGTGAAAGGCCTTTGTGATATAATTCTCTTAATTGTTTTTTCTTCATTCTTAGGGGGTTTTAGGGGATCCTCGTAATCTATGAATCTATTCTAGAACCTGAGTCAGTTGAGAGAGTATCAACAAAAATTTTATTACTCCTTCTCTAATAGGGTTTGTAATTTCATTGGGGAAGTCATCACATTACCCGTTACATAGATTTAAACCCTGATTCCTCTAATTTTATTTCATTTTGTAGAATAATGGGAAAATTATGGATAATTATTTTTAAACTATTAAATGTTTTCAAGGTAATCCTATGAAATTTAATGGATAACCTATTTATTAATATTATTTCACTAACTAATGTATTCCTAGGATTTAATCTATGAAATACACGATCTATTTTTTATCATGGACTCTTGTGGAAATTTTTTGTTCCATTAATAATGGTTCATAATACGAATATGAATTTATTGAATCATGTCCCCTTGGAGTGTCATCCCATGTGTACAAAAAGACCCATTTTTGTTCCCTAGTTCCTTGTCGAGTCTAACTCAACACTATGTTTCATGTTTTACCCCAATATACATTTCTACATGATCCACATCCACTTGTAGTATCCAAACGTGGATGTATTTTTTTGATAAACCACATACTATATAGTTACCCTAACTCAGAGATGGTTTATTATAATTAGTCTTTTCCCTATGTCCTTCAATACAGTTTTCTAATCCAAATCTCAAAAAATTCCTAAACATTCCATTTCATAAAAACTAAGGAACCCCTTATCTTTGTTTCAGATTAATAAATGAATTATTAAAGAAGATTACACAAAATATAATATAGATGATTTATAAGTGTAGCATCATTTGGAATAAGGTAAATTACATAATTCCTTAAAAAATTGAATACCTCATCTTTTTTTATAATTTCTTTAACCTGAACATAGTATTCCTTAATACATAATACTACAATGGATAACCTGAAGTCATAGAAAATAAAGGGGTGAGATTCAAATACCAATAAAGGAATAAAGATGGAATGACATGAAGAAAATAATATATGTTGAAAAATATCAATATAAATGGGTAATAAAAGGATTGATAATCATACACATGGTCAATTAAACAAGATATAACTAGAAAATATAAGTTAAACATGGTAAATGTAGAAAAAAACATAATACACTACATTATAAACACAGTTCCTGGATAAAAGTCAATATATCAGGATGGAAAATTTCTTGTAATGGAATCAGGATTAATCCCTATCCCAACATGACATCCCCTACGATAGAACATTAACCAATACATTGGAGTGATATATAATTTTTGGTTCATCCATCACTTTAATTTCATTCTCATGATAAACTTTTACAGATATATCAAAAAAATGGATTTATTTATCATAAATGATTTTTCCATGGTCAAGGAGTTTTGAATATATACATGTATGTCTCTTTAAATGATGTATAGGTTTATTTAAGAGAAAAACCTTGATAGAAATCGGTGTATAACTCCCTACATAAGTGTTTTGGCAAGGAAAGTTGGACTGAAATAATAGTAGTGTAATTGTGTCACGTAAAATTTCAATAAATGGGTTTATGAGAGAGAAAAGGGTCTCTATTAAATTAGAGATAAAATGGGACATGATGGGGACATGGAATGAAATATCCCAACATTTTTAATAGACAATAGAAAGCATGAGATAATAAAGAAACTTGAATAAATAATAGAACATGAGGATCCCTTACTTTGAGAGTGTGACTCCAAATGCATGGGAGGGGCATCTTGAGGGCTTGGGAGTTCCTTGGGAGGAATATATAGAGGGTATTGAAGAGTAATGAAGTGTTCCATTATCCTTAGTGGTGTGGAATGGGATATTGGGTGGGTATATTGAGGACATGTGTGGGTAATTATTTATTATTTATCAAACCTTGGTTTTGGAATCTATATAATAAAATAACCAAAACCACAAACCATCCCATGGTTTTTGATGATGGTTTCTTCTTAATTGGATTTCATTTCATTATTTTATATTTTTAAGGGAGTAAATTAATAATATTAAAACCATTATTATGTTGAAGTGATTAATGTACTTAATGATATGATTTTTAAACCATAAAATATATTAATAATTTTTGAGGATTCACAAAGGGTTTATAAAATTAATCAGATAAACATAAAATAATATTATATTATAGATAAAATTTAGATTTATTATTTGATACCCTTTATAGTATTTATTAAATAACTTTTTGGTCATTATGATTTCATAACACTCATGGTATAAATATATAGTATATAATAATTACTCAAAAATTCAAATATCTCAAAAAATAATGAAAAATTCAGTATTAGATAACTTGGAAATTCCGATTCCAAAAATAATATTAATCTTACAAATTTGCTATATTTTTGAATTTTCAATTTTAGAATAAGATTCTAAATTTTTGGAAAGCTTATGGGATTTATTTACAATAACATTTTTCAAAGCCTTATAAAAATTAAATTTTACTTCAAAATAGTTTTATGTTTATTTACATTTAATAGAAAATATTCAATTATAAAATTATATAGAAATAACTTTTTTAAAAAAATTCCTTAATTAATTATAATTATGTCCTTAATTGAATTTAGATATTACCTAACAATATTATTTTTTCTTTATTGTATAAAATATGAAATCATTTATAATATAATGATATAAATAAAATATGAACATTATTCTATTGAAAATAAAATATACATATTCATAATACTATTCCCTTGATACAGATCCCTTTATTACAATAGGGAATGTATTAAGGGTATTGTGTGAAACTATGTGTCTTTCATTGAGTGGATCAAAGTATATGGTTTGGTAGTGATCTCTATGAGCATAAAATTATCCCACAAATAGTTTCAATTGTGCTTAAGATGTTGGTTCTAAAAATGATCTTGGTCATGGGAAAATCCCAATGACCATATATCCCTCAAAATCTTTGATAAATGTGGTTCATACGGTATGATCATATAGGTTGAGGTCACCACTTACTTTTTCATTGTCAGTTGGATTTTTTAAAACCCTAAAATTTTACTAATAATATGATAAGTGTTCAATGGCTATATTATCAATGATATTGTTTCATAAAGGCCATTTATATCTCATGTGAAATTATAAAGCCTAATAATTTCATGGGTTTTTAATAACTATATTTCATAAAACATTTAATTAAATCAAAATGATAGTTTATTTTATAATAGTTTGGGTCCTTACCTGACTAAGACATGAACCATAACTCAGGAGACCCCATACTAATCAGTTTATAGGGAAAAAATAGTCTTACCCATCAATGTTCAATTACCTACACTATGTGTCATCATCTAAGATTAAATATCCATAACTGAGCAATCCATAAAATTTATAGATGAATTAGAGAGACTATATGAGAATAAATTCCATACCATGCACTACATGGAGGTTCCCCAAAACCGAATTGGATGAGCCTTTAATAAAAAGGTTTTCTTGTGGTCTTTTTAGAGAGAGAGATGGTGATTTTACAAAAAACTAACTGATGATAGTCAGAAAGAAACCTCCCAAATAGAAGATAAAATGGGAGGGGCCACTATGATACACAAAGTATATTCCAAAGAAGTATATTCTCTGATCTCGATAGTTTGTTATCTCACCACGACTCCTACCAACCCAAGGTTACAAAGGAAGTATATCATGTGACCATAAGATACATTCTCCATGAAAACTTGAGATTAAACTACATTCTTCACTGTCCTTATTTCATCACGTTAAACGGAAGGGTGCATCTTCCTGATCACATGAAGTTAAAGACATGGTTCTTCATCCTAATATTTTGATTTTTAACTATATGTTGTGTCATCTTGATCATGTGATTCTAAAGGTCATGGTGCATAATCCTGATTAAATAAAATAAAAATGCATATTGAATCATCATCATCACATGAAATTAAATTACATTGTAAATCATCCTGATCACATGACATTAAAATACATAGTGAATTGTCCATGTAACATAATGTTAAGATACACTGTGAATCACCCAGATCGAATGATGTCAACTTGCATAGTGGATCATCCTAATCACATGGTTTAAAGTTGTTTGGAACGTCCTCATGATGGCAGGATGTTTTAATGAACAGTGTATCATCATAATCACATGATGTTAAACTACATGGTGCATCATCCAGATCACATGATGTTAAAAGAAAAGGTCCATCATCCTAATAACATGAAATTAAACTACATGGTGTATTGTTATGATCGTACAAAATTTAACTACATGGATGATATTCTTTATCACCTAGGGGTACTTCATCTTAGTTGAATGATATTAAAATTTAGAGCATCAGTGGTCCTTTCTACATGACCATAAACGGATCATACCAACATCGAAGCTAGACAATAATAATCTATGTATCCATGTCCCTGGAATATGACATTAAACTGGAAACCCTATTCCATGAATATTGACATATAACTATGTGATATTATCCTATGAAATATGTATTTCATGTGTGGGAATTCTAGATTCATTTTCACAACGATTTTGTTTTGTCACCATATTACACATATCCCTTATAGAGTGCTTACTCGATGGTCCAAAACACAATTACATTCAACTATTACATAACATCATGAGGTAATGACATTTAACTACATAGCACATCGTCCTAATCTCATGATGTTACACAACATGAAAAACTTTTCATATTCCACAATGTTGAACTGTGTAACAAGTATTTTTTGTAAGAATGTAAAAAAATACAACACCTCTATCCATTTCACGGAAAAATAATGGTCATGAAATCAACAGCCTCATCAAATGACATTAAAATGAAAATGAATCCTCATTTAAATTAATTATTTTATGCATATGAGTTAGATTTGTGCAATAGAATGACAAAATGACCCTATCTTTGCATGAGAGTTAGATAAAAATCATGAGTCACTTTATTAAGAACTATATATATTGAATGATTCTTATCTACATATTATGAATATTGATGAAAGGAGTTTACATCCTGGGCCAACCACCCGAAGGGAAACAATCCTCCCACCCAACATATGGGCCAAACATACAAAAAGATATTTTCATCAATAAATAGATGTGTCGTGGTTCTCATTATATAAGTTATGTATTGATATATAAACCCTATGACTTAGGCCCATCGATGAAATATGGGGAAAGCCCATGTATAAGGATCATACAAATTTCGAGAATTCCTTTTCAGAACAACATGATGCTTTATTCCTTCACATATTAGATATGTAGTGACTAGTGAATCTAGGATTCTGGGCCCAGCTGCAACATGTCCCCTCTTTCTTATTGGGTCACCTCCATTCACACAACATGATGATAAACTGCACGGGGTCTGAGAACTATGTGTTTCTTGATTCATATCCAGATTGGATACATATTGATGCTTATGTCTACAATCTTGGGTCTAGCCACAAGAATGGATACAAATACGCTCCTCCTTGTAATGATTCGGATTTTCTTAATGATCCCTTTTTCTGTAATATGTATGTCTTGATTCTTGTTATGACAATATACATTGTTATTCCCATTATATATATCCTAGTTATGTGACCAAAAATTCAAAATTCCTATATCATTCGTTTTATCACCAATGTGTGGTGAAATAAACCCTTTCCCACATTTTTTCTCACAATGACCATAACTCATGTGAGATTAGATTTTTTAGTATGGGATCCCCCACATGATCCAACTTCGTTAGACCACATTAGGGTTTTTGTGGTCTTGGTAGAAAAACCTTAAATGGAACACAAATTATCCTTACTGCACGATGTTAAACTGCACAACCAATGTCCTTACAACATTATGTTAAACTTCATGGTTTTTCGAGAACTATGTATAGAATGATTCCTACCATATAATGATAAATAGATAAAAGTAGATATTTAATAATGTACCCAACTATAATATTCCCTATTGATGTCAAGGAACCTAATTCCATACCACATTACATTTAAATGCGTTGTACCTCAATAACTATGTGTAGCTTGATTCATGATACAGTGATATGTGTAGCGATGACTAGGTGTTGTGTCCCAGTTATAGCCATGGGATGGATAAGAAGAAAAATTTTCCCATAACTTATATGCAATCAATTATCTATATAGGATATCCCATGTTTGGGATCATCATTCATGTATTTATCAAGGAAAAAGAAATGACATGTACTTATAAGTCAGGTCACTGAATTGAATTTCACACTCATTGTCCAATCACAACATGAATGTTACTTACATATCAATACGCGTTCAATATGGTCATCACACACTATTCCATTGAAAAATTCAGATATTCAAAATCATCATATGGCCATCGGATATAAAGGGTCAGTGTCTTGAGGTCACCCTAGTCTTGCTATGCAGAATACGAGGTTGTTTCCTCTCCAAAAGTTGACCACAAAAAATTGCCAATCAAAAAAAGTAAAATTCATCACTAGGAGAGGCCTCTTGTATGATCATATGTCCCAATGATAGTTTCCCCATATCATTATTAATTATCTAAGAATCTCTAGAATCATGGTTGAAACATTATTTTCCTCTCACATTTAGGGCATATCAGTTCATATCTAGCTGATTATCCTCTCGTTAGACATTGATATTATGTCAAATTATCCTAGACCTATGACCTTAAAATTGAGGATCCCATTTCATCCTCACAATAAAAATTTAAACTATTTTCCAATGTCCATGTCACATGACACAAAACTACATTATATTTAGAACTATGTGTGGCATAATTCTTTCCAATGCAAGGTATGTAGTGAAAATTAAATGTTAAATCGTGGGTCCAAAAACATTAAAACATAAAACATATACTTATATATGAATAGGTTAGTCATGCATGGGGAACCCTATAATAACATTATATGGAATGATTATTTATTTGATAATATACACTGTGATATGCTGATTTTTTCCTGGTCCATCCACAACCAAAAATTCTCCCATTGTCCTGTGCGTGATCTAGATTTTTTTAAAAATGTTATGATTATCCAATATGTTCCTCACCACATTTTTTAGATCATATTAAAAATAAAATCACCTTTCCCGACACAATTATATGATCGATGCATGGGTGAAACTTTCCATGAACTAGGCATGGCATGATTCATGTTATCAAGAGATACATAGTGACAACCCGATCCTCTATCTCATGCCTATCCATCGGGTAAGAATACCTTCCTTGTTTTCATGAGTATGGGTCAACCCTCCATAGGATGTTTCATGTATCATAACAATATATTAGTTTATTATCATCATGAGAAGATACATAATGACATATGAAACACATGTCTAGAACATTGACATATCAACAAAAAACATTCCAATATTTGATTCATACTAGCATATGGGATATATATCTAACTATTACCAGGAAATTTTGACTTGTAATTCCCCTTTCATGTTTGGGAAATCTCCATTCACGAAACAAACACTTTTCATAGAAAGGTCTAAATACCCAAAAACCTCCCAACCATCATAAATGGTAGCCTACTGTCCTAAAGACATCATTGTTTGACTATGACCAATATGCCCCTAGTTTGTTCAACATATGATTCCCACACAATTCTTATCAAGGAATGGAGATTTCATCCCTAGGAGAGTATTTTCATATCTTTTTCCACCCCAATGACATTTACGTCCCACAATAATTCGTATATTTGGAAACCCCCATATTGATGTTTATAATAATCCTCCATTATTATTGTGGATGATAGAATAGTATTTGATATATAATTGAGAAAAAAGTGAATCATTTATCCCCTGATCAAAGATAAGTTACCTTAAATCTTAAACCATTAATTTTCAATCCATATGATGTTAAACTGCATGATTTATTTCCCAGTTACATGATTGTTAACTAATATATGATTTGGATCTCATTTACAGAATCCAAATTCATGTATGAGTGGTTTTTCATTAATGTATAGTGTGGATACAGATTCCCATTTCATTTTTAGTTATCATTCTCCTGACAAAACACCCATTGTGATCATGAGAAATATGAATTTTTAAAAATTACATGGTCATCCAAAATATAGGGAAAGTGTCTTGAGGTCACTGGTTGAATGTGGATAATATCCCCTAGTTCTCTCTGCATAGGTTTACCACAAAAAAATCTCTATTAACTGAAGATAAATTCTCCCTAACGAATGGATTTTCCTAACTATATATTCCCCCAACAACATTGTTCAAGATACCATTATTATGTTTACACCCCATATATTTGAACCATATCCTGACATGGATTCTAAAATCACAAAAACAACGTTATGAAAAATCCATCATCCTTGTCTGAAAAATATTTGGTGATTCTCAGCCAGTATGACATATTAGGTCCCCCACATAATAATTCATGGTCAAATATATTCAACTAAAGAAATCAATGGCAACTGCCTCAATTAAAAGACTCTAAACATTGCACACAAAGAGACATAAAACTCACCATGATAAAAACCATCCAGGGTACCCCTTTATAAAATTTGAGTATGAGCTTACAAGACCTATTCGTTTCATGGTTTAAGAAAAAATAGATTAATAGTAAAAAGGAACAATATTTGTTACTTCAAAATCCCACAAAGCGAGTACTATGTAAAATTAATGTTATTCCAGCTAGGTCCGCACCATATTAGAAATAGAATAAATTAATATTAATCAGAAAATACCCATAGTTTTTCCATTTTTTCATATATCCCTATAAAAATAAAAACTACACTCACTAAGTCCATCATATTAGGAAACAATTAGATCATTACTCGATCATGTAAATTTTAATATGAAATACGACATTTTATATTAATTTCTAATGATTAAATAATTCAATTAAACTATGGAAAAATGTTTCCAAATACATTTAAAATTGTAATTGAGGGAAATTAAAGTATAAGATATAGGATAATACAATGATGGGAAAAAATTATTTATTTAATAAATGAGAGAATAGGAACATCCACTACCTAAATTATCATTATATGAGTAGTAAAATTTGATTACATGTCCCACTAGTATATTTGAAATTTGGAGTACTGTGTGGTCTAATTCGTTTATGGCTTAGAAGGTCTCTAATAAGGATGTGGTCGTATCATCTGAACCAGCCCACATTTCATGTGCCTTCTCAAAATCACCCAATGATGAATTATCCTCCTCTACAACCAACAATTTTCTTTTTTCAATATCTACCATGGTGTGATCTAGTACATAATTATCCATTACAGTTCCTAAAAAATCCTCTTCATCTCTTGGTGATGTCACTCCACAGAGGTTCTTTTGTGTATATGTTCACCATATCACCTTGCAGCCCTCCCATCATGGTCAAAATATTCATCTAGAAGGATATTAAAATCTATGAAATGTTGATCCACATACTCTACATTAACAAGACACAATTGAGACGTCTATTCTCTTGCTAGTCAGCAATATCATTCTTCATTATGTCATGAATGGAATGGTAATCATACACATTATTCCCAAGATATGAAAATAGGAAATGTAATTTGGGATGTTTTTTTTATTTTATTCACTGGGTTTCTAAGAAATTAGCATCCAGATGTCCTTCAACATTTTCTAAATATCCTACTAAGGTAATATGGAGCCTTATGTTATAACTCATAATCTCTATCAAATGGTGGAACATATACATGAATGGGATACAATAGATAGGTCCTTGATTTATCATCCTTAACATGGCATGATTTGGCAGCATTGATTTACATTTCATTACTAGTAGAAGGATAAGTCATAATACCAGCTGTAGCCACCTAAAGACGTGGTTTCAATTATGGAATCATCAAACTAAAACAATTTGAACCTAAACCCTAAATGAAAATGGAACAATTGGGAGGGAAGTGAACTGACATCCACTTTCCATGAAATTGACATCCCTGACCACCATTTTTTCATAATCACATGGACGAATAAATTTTTCATACTCAGTCTACAAGTTAACATTAGGTCTTCCAAAGATACCCATATTACATATTCAGGCTCATTTGGGTCATCAATCTCTCAAATTTCACTCAGTACTACTATAATTGAAAGAATAATCATTATAGAACTACAAGTGGTAGCTAGTTCATATTATCCTTGATCTTAAATCAATCCCATTCCATTTAATTTCTCCCCAAATTCATATGATTAGTATGTTCAATAAGGATGATGAATCCTAAATTCCCTTATTCTACTGGGTCAGATGTCATTTGATCATGATTGATCAATGTACCAAGTATTGGGAGCCCCCTAATGACCAAAAGTGTTTTGTGATCCCTCTCTTGATTATTTGTTTCTACTAGAGTCATAAAATTAATTTCTAAAGAGGATGGATCAATAATATTAATGAAATCTATGACCACTGAATGGTTGTCTAATACTGGGACCAAGATCACTTAATCCTGAAGAGATTCCACATGGGGCATGGGATACTCCAATTTCATCAATTGGATTGTGTTCCATATCATGTTCAGTTACCTACAATGTGTTTTTCACAGTTATCTTTATATAATTAATAGGTATAGAGACCTAGGTGATTCATTCATGGTTATTTATTGGATCTTTACCAATTAATAGGAAGATTATTTTCCATAGAATGAATACCCATATCATGAAAACATAATAAATAAAACTAATATTCACTTTTTATCCCCAAATTTATATGTATGGACATATTTTAAGCCTTCCGACACTTCATGGTATTCCACAAAGAGGATTCCTTTGATCAGATAAAATATTGGTCTCAAGGTTGAAATGATCCCACAAGGTAATCAAGAACCACTTTGTTTTTTTCAAAAATAAAGTGACAGCCTTCTCTGGATTCTCTTGTGTCTAAAGGGATATTATCCCCCGCAACGGTTCCCCATGAGGTATTCTCCTAGTATGTGATCATCTCCCATGTGTCTCCAAGATCATACATGAAAATAATTTGGGGTTTATAATCATGATGATTTGAAGAAAAAGTGTATCTATAAAATTAAATATTCCTTTTAAACATCTAGCCCCATAACGATTATCAATATGTTATCTAAACTATCATACTAGTATGTTATGAACTTTTCTAAGTGGAATAAAGTATCCATTTATTAAAAAAATAACCACCTTGTCATGATCTTTGCAAAAAGTGATCAACATATGAGCTTTTATGAGTCAAACCCCATAATCTCAAGGGTATTCCTATAGTGTTTGCCAAATATATTTGGAGGATATCATTTATTTGAAAGTATCCAATTGATTCCAATCCTTTGAGAAGGATTCTGTGAAATAAATGGTTAATACTAGAGGGTCTTCCCTTGTACGTGAGATGAGTTCAGTAGCTGAGATTACTTTCTAGGAAACAAATCTATAATTGAACCCTCGGGTGATGTGCACTTGTGAGACCCCAGATTCAAATGAGGAATTTCCAAAACCCCAGTTATGTTTGTGGGATCAACCACGTCATCACCCATGGAGGAATCCTTAATATACTTATAATATTCAGTAACTGTATTCCTTATCATGGAAATTAATCTCTGAGAATATATATGCCAGATATGTTTGGAATGGATTGGGTAATTAGGATCTTGATGTTTGGAACCTACAATTTTAGGGTCTTCATCATACAATATTGTAGACTGTGTTAATAATTAGCCATGCCCAGTTAATGCAACTTTCTTCTATTACAGAAAGAGGCATAGAGTGCATGTCGAATGAGCACCCCTTAAAGAATACAATTTTATCAAAATCGTTATAAAACCCAATTTTGGATATATAGATGCTTGAAAATGATAGTAATAACCTATAGCATGGGAATTTGAAACACATAATATAAAAATATTTCATGGTGGTTATAAAAAATATGATTCCTTTTCCCGTTTCAACACCTAGAATTTTTATCTGTTTTCTTCTATTTCCCTTCATCCTCTGGCACTTTATGGGATTTGAAAACAGGTAAGATATTTCCATTTGATCTTTGGGGTATGATCTATTCCAGACTTCATCATAATATTTGGAATGTGTAGGCTGGAATCCCATGGAAAGTGGAATCCCATTATAGCATTAGGTTTCCTCCTATGTTATAATTTTCACCAAATTCCCATCTATAATTTAGTTATTCTCCAGTAATGTGGTGTTGATAAAAGGAGGTAACATCATCTCTATTTACTTGAACTGACATGAATACCTATAGGTTGAATACCAATAACATATTAGTTACTCATCATTCATAGAATCCAAAATTCCTTCCCTCAGATATATAATATATCCTCACCTAAAAAATTCTAAAGATAAATTATTTACCAAAGTACAATAATAAGAAACATAAGTATAATATGTAAAATGATCATGGTAGTCAATATAATAAATTGATACTTTCTCACTCCACTTTGATTGCATTACTCCACTTAGGCTTCTGAGATAGGGTCTGATCATGGGTTCCATGATCTGTTGACCATTGATGTATTTATCGCCTCGTAGATGAGATCCAACCCAAACCCAAACAAAATGGAAGGAACTCCCTACTCATATAGTGTCATCCACTTAATAATATGTCCCAAAAATGGTAAAGTATCACCATCACTGGGTCGATGAGGTCAATACACCTTTTTATGTACAATTGAGTCACCATTAGAAAAGTAAAGAATCTGATGTCGGTGTAGTAATCATGAATCAGTAGTAGTCGGAAACTCATAAACATGACAAGAGTAGATTTTATTCGAATGATTCAGTTTCCATTAGAAATGATCTTATAGTCCCAGTTGTTTAACTAGCCCACGTCAATCATATACCAATAGGTGCTAGTATGACATTGTATCTCAGTAGTTGAGAATATACATGGACTCCATGTATGGGGATCCTAGATACATACTGTAAAAAATGAATTAATCTAATTTTCAAAACGGATATCTTACTTTCATTGAAGGTCACCCTTTAATAGGTTTTTCTCCGTTCCAATGTGTTTTAGGCCAAGATGGGGTGTTCTCTTTACATCGTCCCAGGACATTATGGGTTTTAGAAACTCCTCATATATTTTATTGATGATGAGATCCACCAAAATCATACGGACATCCAAGAAACTGATCCCTAAATCCCTGTGACCCAAGTGGAATGTGATGGTGTATGGGATCCACCTTCTAAGTAGCTACCACTACTATAAATACCCCTTTTATCAGTGCAAAAAATGGCATTTAACAGTGCTTGAAAAGTGTTTTTATGTTGTCAATGATAAAGGGGTGGGGGTCCCCTTTATCAGCACTCCGAAAAGTGCTGATAAAATGGTCCTTTATGAAAACTTTCTTTTTAGCGCTGATAAAGTACCCCTTTTATCAGCTCTATTTTGAGCACTGATAAAGGTTTAAGAAAAAAAAATTAAAAATCCTACCAATCGGGGGGGCTTTTATAGCACTTGATCCCCGCTTTTACAGTGATTTTCCACCCCCCCCCCCCTCCAGCACCAGAACACACCCCTCCACCCTTTATTAGCTATATCCCTCAACCTTTATCAGCACAATCCCCTATATCCACCCATGTGCACGCATCCCTACTTCCAACCAGATTTGATCTCGAGACCTCCCCTATGCGCGCCTGGAACCTTTTCCACTCCCCTATATTGATTTTTTGTCCCATTAATGATATATCTATATATTTATATATATATTTTTGTTATATTTATTCATATAGTAAAATATATTTATATTAATATATATATAGTTATATTAATATATATGTAGTAATATTAATATATATATTTATAGTGATATTAATATATATATTTATAATTATATTAATATATATATATAGTTATATTAATATATATATATATAGTTAGATTAATATATATGAATATAAATATTCATATATTTGAATTTTAATTAAACTAGATATTTTTTATTTTTTAGATAAAGCTAATATATTTTATATATAAATATATTTTGTTATTAACATTTATAATTAAATTTTTATGTCTTATTATATAAAAAATTTGTATATATTATTATATATTTGATTATAAATAGCAGTGCATTATAAAACACTATAAAATTTCAATGACATAATATCAATATGAATGTAATAACTTGGAATAAATTCAGTCCCCACCAAAAAAAGCCAACAATACCCCCTTAAATGATGTTGAATATCCACAAACTGTTAAACAAATCATGGTATCCTAACTAAAAACTCAGTTTTGCAGGTCTTCTAGGCCTTTTTTGCCATGAAATATGTACCATAGTCTTTGACTCGGGGACTATTTTGTTGCGCTCGTTGCAGGCTTCGATTTGATATGTGGTAGAGCTCAAACAGACACCCGGATCAAAAGTTATGGCCGTTTGAAGTTCGAGTTACATTTTCAACATATTTTGGATATTTTTTAATTGTTCTAATTTTTTTAGTCTTCAAATTGTTATTAAATGTATATTACTCCATAATAATTAGAAAATTATCAATTTAAAATATATTTTTAAAATTTTTTATTAGCCATTTTCACTAAATATCTTATATATTTAGTATATTAAGTGTAAATGTATATTTATACTTATCTAAAATATATTTAAAATTAATATATTATATTTATATCCATATTACTATATTTATATATTTATATATTTATATATTATTTTTAATTAATTTTTTTAAGTCGACCCTTTATCAGCGCTTTTAAAAAAACCGATGATAATGGCCCCCATTTATCAGTGCTACTAAAAAAAGCACTGATAATGGGGGACCCTTTATTAGTGCTATAACAAATCGTTGATAAATGTAACCCCCTTTATGAGCACTTTTTTGTTAGCGCTAATAAATTTTGGCACCGGGAAAAAATTTTATTGTGGTATTGTACAACATAATTGTTTTTGTTTCGGTGGGATTAGGTTTTTGATACCCAGACTACCTTGTATATACCCACATTCTCTAGTTAAATTTCAAATTCCTCAATGTTTGGAGAAAAAAATGCCACCCCTAGTTCAGGTTTAGTGATCCCTAGATAGAATGTACCATTTCAATAAACACACTATTTTATCATTTCCAGTGGACTTATGTTTGATGCTATGGTTTTTGTGGATTTTGTCATCTGGAAGCAGCATAGTTTCCTCTAGTAACCGAGTAGTTTATTTGAAATTATAATTGGAATCATGTTTTACCTAGATGAATTACCCCTTCCTCAAGTTGGTGGATCCAAGAATATTTATATTTCTAATTATCTAGGGCCTATATTGATTATTTGTGAATGGTGTTGGAATCACAACATCTAATGGTAACCGAATTCCATAATTGAGAATTCGATATGAGACTACACCCCCCCATGTTACGACACAAAGAATTCGCTCTAAGAGTTGGTGTAGTGGTTTGATGTTTATTTTATCATTATTATTAATGTAATCTGTCAGTGCATTGATCCATTCAACAGTAGCCATGATATCAGAAT
This sequence comes from Viscum album, assembly GCA_963277665.1. NCBI lineage: Eukaryota > Viridiplantae > Streptophyta > Magnoliopsida > Santalales > Viscaceae > Viscum > Viscum album. Next base: position 25,770,751 of record OY728154.1, read on the forward strand.
GGGAATTAGTTGAAGTAGCATGTGATGGGTCTATCTAATGCTCTGCATCCCAATACGAAAGTAAAGAAATTATTTTTAATAAAATTGGAAATGTTGTAACTCCCACAGTCTTTATTCCCAAGAAAATTTATCCCCAAATTCATCAACCTGTGAAGTGATTGTCTTCGAACCAATAGTCCAAAAAAGGTTTACCCATGTAGGATTGGCATATGAAACATTATACCATAATGATTTGGCTAGAAAGGAGTTCTATATATATATAAATCACTCCATTATATAATCAATTACAAGATATGTGGATGTCATAATTATCATTCATGGGGGGAGGAACTCAGTTCAATGAAAGATCCATCTGAAAAGGATGCGTTAGTCTAAATATAGAGAAGGTTTCAGATCTATGAGAGCGGTCAGTTTTCAAAACATATAGTAGAATAAAAATGAGTTGGGAACCATGTTTATATGGATGATCCCCTCTTATGGGTCCACATGCATACCACGTACTAGCTAAAAAGAAGACCTATTTCTAAATCGAAACATCCTCCTCCTCATCCCTATTAGATCCCATTCTGATTGGGGGAATTTATTGGGTCCTACAAATTATACACATGAGAACAACAAAATTACATTAATTTATAAATGGATGAAATAAAATTATAATATTAGTAAAAGAAAAACATTTTAATGGGTGAGATGAATGATGGATGATCCAATTCTACAAAAGGTAAAATCACATCACGGAGCGATGCTCTTCATGGATTTATTCCACTTTGAAAATCACCCATTAAAAAATAGTTCATGGAATGGGATAATAAGACTAAAAAATGAAAATGAAACGAATTAATATGCATGGCTAGGAAGTGATATCTAGAACCATGAATTATCATCCCCATGACTGAAATATTTCATAGTATTATACAGTTTGCAATACCCTTGATGGAAAACCAATTCTTTTGTGGGGCTGGATAGTAATTTTCATCCCCAACAATGACTGGTCCTTGAATATGAATTCATCCATGGGATGGATCTCCAACCTAAACACCTATTAAAGTAGGAATGAATCCCACCATGAATTATGGTACCTATAAATTTCTTGTCCCCTCATTCTTCTATAATGATACCATGTGGGGAATGAAAGGAAGCCCAACCAAGTGAGAGTGGAAGGAGACGAGTGTTAGGGAGATGCAAGAGGGGAGCCTCTAAGATGAATCCATAGAATGTTTTATTCCCAAAAGGTAAAAATCCTCTATATAGTAGTATAAAGGAAATAATTAATCATACAGTTGTCAAGGAACTCAAAATTCCCTAGTGGACACCATTATAAAGGGCATAAATGGAGTCCCCCTTTGCAAATAAGCATTCCAAATAGAAAGATACTATTTAAGAGAAACCCTACCCTATGTCATAATGTACTACATAAGAATGAATCAGCCTTAGGTAGAAACATATTGTACAGACAGAACATCTTTTTATATAGAAACATGTAACATATGAAAAACCTATGTCCACATAGCATAATGCTACATATAAGGGACAATATTATGTTTAGAAACATTCTATGTTGATGGAACTCCATACCGCCTAAAAATATCTATGCAGAATGACTCACCCTAGACTGATATAGTCCCCACAACCAATCACTCCCTTCAGTCACGTCATGAGGCCCTATATTTCCCCATCCATGAAATTATCAAATTAAATCGTGACAAGGACTCTTCCAAAGCATCCTTTCATTTGAGATCATATCATCAAGAACATCAAAATTTCCTCTCAGGTGTATATACCTATGAAAGGTGGAGTAACATGTGTAATATCCACAACAAGGTGGACCCTAAGAGTGTATTCAGGTATACATTCACATGGTAATGAGGGTTCTAAATTGTGGTGATCACATTAACCTCCCCATTCCATGATATATGGGTAATGATCATCATATCCTTTCCCATTATTGTGGAATGATATCCTCCCTTAGAAATTTTTTTTAGGGAATCCCTTTGGGATTATGACCCTGTAATTTCTTGTGGGATGATACACATTGTCTCCTCTTCACCCATGAATAATCTCATATTTTAATAACTCTCAATTATTAACTATCCTAATTAGAAAAAAAAAATGGAGATGGGCACACTAAAATCCCTCTACCTCACTCTTTGGGATTCATCACCTCATGCATAGATGGATATTGTGGATCGTGTTTCTTCATATCTACTACTCCTTCTTCTTTCTCGCACTGAGAATGACTACCATGGGCATAGAGGTTACTAGTGATTTGGACATCGTCACGATCTAGATTTAAGTGGTCCTCCATAGATGTAATCTCCAATCATAGTTCAAATGGTCCTCTTATACAGCATAATCTCCAATCATGTCCACTCAAATGGGCCTACTCAAAGGTTTGGGCTCCAATATTTCCCAACTACAAGGAACATGATTCCAAACTAATTAGGATGTGTGTGAATCCTCAATAAGGGATGAAACCAACACTCAAATTGACCATAATTTTCTCAAGACCACATTTCTTGTAGGTTAATATCCCTTGGGATTCCAAATCCCTTCGAGGTCCCTTGGGCCCCCACAACATATTTCCCCCAAAATCATTGACTGACCACCTTCCACATGTGCTTCCTTTTTCTATGACAATAAACTAAATGGTTTAGTAATCATCATATGAACATTAAGGATATCGTGTTTACATATCTGGCTCCGAACTATGTGACAGTGGATTCTGAAATAACTTGGATACCTAAAAATCCTCCCAGAAGTCCAAACCCAACACTCAAATTCATGCCAATGTTCTAAGAGCCATATTTTTGGTAATATCATATCTTATTGGGAGACCATATCACTTCCATGTTCCTCAGGAAGCCTTTACTAAATCCCCCCCACCATCCTTTACTTGGAATCATCCACTTGGGAAGCCTTTCCACATGATATTAGGAATCATGGTTTGGTCCTTATCACACCATCTTAAATGGTGATGTGTTTTTTAAGTGGGACCAAACTACATGGGTTATTATTCTTATCAAGATTATATCTAGGAATACCATATTATCCATTTGATCTTGAAATAAAAGAAAATTCTCTATCCCTTATATGATGGTAATCCCCCCATGTTGCGAACCACGTGTCATAAAACTAGTGTTACGCTTATAAATGGACAAATAATCTATGATCGGTCCATGAATGGTTAACATTGATGTAGAACACAAAATACATAAAAATCCTTCCATTGATGGAGAAACCTGTAAGCATATAGATTATTTCTATCCCAAGTTTCGTCTTAATGGAAACTTGCGTCAGGGTAATCCACCTATGCATAATTGTGAATGAACAAAGGATTCAAGAACATATCATAAATCTATAAGAGAGACCTAAATTAGGAAATAGCTCCCAAAAAATTATATGATAATCCCAAATTTCTATCTTCCCAACCAATGTGACCTCTGTAGTATTTTTTTCGATGTTACCTGATGAACACTTGCCTTTGGAGAGAAGTTCCATGAGTTATCATAAAAATTAGTGTCATGGGTCATTTTTCACTCCATGAACAAATCCCATTGGTGACCATTAAAATGCGTAGTACCTGATGTTAGTGATTACAAAAAACTCAACCCCCTATAATAAAATGTTCATAAAATATGTTTTTCATTAGAAACAATCACATCAATTAATCTATTAAAATTCTTAAAACACTAGGAAAAACAATTAATTTAGAATCCCCTACCTCATATTGGATTGATCCATTTAATGGTCATTATTTAATCTCATCATAATAATCCAAAATACATATATAGTTTAAATACATCATTATTCATCAATAAATTTAAGAATTTTCATGATAATTTTTTTTAGTAATGTTAAAATGCTATAAAAATAATATATTAACCATTAAAATAACTCAAAAATAATCAAATATTAAATTTGATCACCCCCGTAACTAAATTTATCAATTTATTATAATACTATGATAGAATATCTATATTGTTATCTTATGGGTTTTCAACATAGAAGTAGAGAATTTATAATATAATATAATTGGGTATAAAAAATAGTTTTATTTTTTAGTTTTCCTTTTCAAAATAAGGATTCTTTCAAAAACAATATGATGTGTTTCCACCAATCATTACCAAATAAATACTAAATTTTATTTTTTATTATATTAAAAAAAGAAGTTGTTTAAAAAAAAAATATTATTTTACTTTTTACCAAAATGTATCAATTAAATATCTATAAAATTGAAAACAAATCGAGTTTTTGTTGGCTTAGATGAATATGGAAGGATATAAGAAAATAAGGAAATACAGAATTGGGGATATGGTTGGGATCACATATATGATGGACTAGTACCATGTATATATTTTTATACGGTGTTTACTTTAATAAATTTGAACATACTAACTAGTATTTAGTGTCCTAATAAAGAGTTCATCATATAATCAAATTGTGGATTTTAAAAAAAATGTAAATTAGTCATTTTTTCCATAAAATAAATTACATTTATCTTATCACATTAGATGGTTTTCTAAGATCAGAATGAAGGCTTCATTTCATAAATTTATCCACCCAACCTCATTTATTATTTATGTATTTCTTCAATCAAGATCATATAACTACTAATATACCATTAGATTCTTTCATGGAATAGAAGAATTAGCTCACTATTATTTTCCTGTTACTTAATGGATGTATCAAATAAGACCAAATAATTTTCAATATATATTTATAAATCCATAAAAATATTTTTTTAATAAGTTAATGTATTATATAATACATAACGTTCTTAAGGAAAATATATCTTTCCAACTGTCATATTGTTGTTCAACATAGAATCATTTATTTTAATATTACATACCCATTTGGTGTGGCATCCATAATTCCCATATCATGCAATTTTATTATTAGTATGGTAATCGATCAGTGAACCCAACTCTCTCACATTAAAATCTTAGTTTTTTCTTAGTAGTATCTTGATATGGTGACATAACCAAACAATATTAGGTTTCTCCAAACTAGTTTTTTTCATAAAAAAAATTGGAACGTGGTATATGTTTAATAATGTTTATTATCCCCCCACCCTATTAATTTTCTTAATAATTATGATAACATGTGATATTTTATCTGGATTACTAGTCAAATCATGTTTTTATAGAATATGTGTTGTTTCATGTTGTTTTTTCCTTATGTTATTTTTATTATCTATTCCATTTGTTTTTGTATTTTTTTCTAATTAGTTATTCCATGTTTGTTTTGTAATACAGAAATATTTCTAGAAATTTATTTTTAATTTTCAATATATTTCTATGTATACTAAATTGGTGTAATAGTTTTAGTATTGTCATAAATTGAATATAGTTAACATAGTTTATTGGTGATATATAGTTCAGTTATTACATTGGTGTTGATTAATTAGATGTTTTCCCCACATAAGAAGATATTCAATAGCAATATTTTCCTATGAGTGTTCTTCCAAGAACAAAATCTACCCATTTATGTTGTAAAGAAGTATAGATATAACCATTTAAATTGTGTATTGGTTTATATTGATCATTATCATATTTTAATTGTTCGCACCATTGAGGTCTCTAAGTATGTTTTAAGGCTATTATGGTCTGTTAAATGTTTTCATGCTCTCACCTATAATATACCAAAATGTAGAATCATATCTTTTTAATAATGAACTAATTTATAAAAACGTTATTTTTATGTCGTGATTAATTTCAAGCTTTATATTATTAGACTATTTAAATTTTTTAATATAGGAATTGGTCAGGTGGTGTCCTTATCTCTAGTAAAATACAATCACACACTTCATGTGTCCATATTGACTCACTGATTATTTATTAAAAATGATATTTGGAATTTAATACAAAATGTACGTTAGATTTTTAGTACTTTTTTTGATTTATAATGGAAATGTTAGAGTAGGAAATGAAATTCTGTTCTAAATATAAATATGTTATGTTTTTACTTTAGTACCAACATGTTATGTTTTTTTTCTTTGGAGTATGCATATATGTAAAAAGTATCTCATGGTTATTTTTAATAGATGTAATTTTTCTATTTGTTCATTTATGCATGGATATTTAAAAATATTTTTTTACTATATACTATAGAACAAATAAAATAAGAACTGCTGGAGGAAATGTTTTCAAATTCGGAAACATCATATATTTTAATGAGTCATGGTGGTTTATAGAAAAAATATATCATTGGAAAAAATAATTCACAAATAATTAATTTTATGACACACAATATCCAATATTTTAATTACTAATTAATATTATCAAGGGATAATGACATGTTCTTTTGAGCTCTTTAGAGAGTCTTCTATGGGACATTAGGTAATCTGGGATTATCAATTAAAAAGATATTAGAGTCCATTTGGGGAATTTATTTATGGGATTTTTCATTAAATGGTATTTTTTAAAAAATATATTTATGTCATTAATATTAATTAATTAGATAATTATGGTTTAATATTAATTGAAAATTGTATTCTGGGATTCTTATTGTTTTTTATATTATGACCGAGTCTTTTCTCTCATGAAAAACAAAAACATATTTCTATTAGTGCTACTATGGGATACTAAAACATATTTTGTTCTACTATGTGAATTTTAATTCATCATAGGAATTAGTAAAATAGATTGATTTACTAAAATATTAATAATAAGTAAATATTAATTACATAATTTTTCTATAGTACTGATTATTTTACCATAATTATTCAAATTATTTATTTTATTTTGTACTCATTTTTTATAATTTTTATCTAAATTTCTAATACCAATGTTATGTTATAAACAATCATTTTATATATATATAATTAAAAAAATTAAAATAAATTATTTTTTTGGTTGACCATTTTTGAGATGTCCCTAATAAAATAATCTCAATAATACTGAATGGATAATTTTATATAATTCTCCAGATAAATGATGAAAATATAGCTTCAAAAACTACCTATATCTTTGATGAAAGTTGATGATGATAATTTTTTACTTAATAAACATTTATTTCATACATATGATACAAAGTGTCTTGAATCATTTTTTTAGTTTATAGGGTTTGGAATAACCTTAATGGGAAACGTTTTTTTCCATTATTTTATGGAATCTCTAATATCATGACCACATTATTTGAGGGTGATGCATTAGTGATGTTACTAAAAAAATTAATTGATATTTTCATCCTATATTTTACATAATTGGGACCCATGGGTAGATCTGAGTTCATCTAGTGATTTTTATACATGAATCTACTACCTTTCTATGGTGGTACATTGTGGTTTATATAATTAAAACATTTATCTAACTAAATGTTCTCACATGTGTTATTAATTGAGTTGTTTCACCTAACACCCATTGTTAATTAAAAAATAAGAATTCTAAGAACTCAATAAATGGGTGAAATAAAGATGGATTTCCCAACCATATATAATTACCTACATTATTATAATCTCTTCATGAATGGGGATAAGTTATTAGATTTTTTTATCATTTTAGCTATGTAAATTATAATATATTATTTGATGATATATCTATGATATGTTGGAAGGAATCAATCAATGATAACTCAAACAAGGATAATTTTTCAAAAAGGCAAGACTTGTATATTTAGGGTATACACCCCGTAGAATATTTCTATTGGTATATTTCTAGCAATAAATATATCCACGAATTGACCTGTAGGAAAATCATTGAAGGATGGTCGAGAAGATCTATCTAGAAATGAAATATGAAGGCCTTATTTATGAAGGGGATCTCATAAAATGGAGGGTGGAGGACATATAATGATGGTTTAAGGCCACACAATTATGTGATTAGTCCATTCCATAGAGTCAATGGATTTAGAATTTTATTTATCCATAATTCTATTTTCCACTCAATAAATAGAGAATTCAACTATAATGGGCTTTATGAAGTGTCCTTTATTATGACATGGGGAGTTTTTTATGGTATGACTATGGTGATCAGGTTGTAGTGGTGAGACTTATGGGTGGTATAATTTGATGAATCATTTGGTTATCACTTTGATTGTTCCCAAAGGTGGATGCCCCCTTCACAGAACATATCATCATATTGTGGCTTTACCTTTGACCTATTTATACTAACAATGATGGAATTATAATTTTATGGTCACACCCTTCATGATTTAATTGAAATATTATCACAGCGAGAGGAAAATTTTATTGACTCCTTCACTTATTATTTCTATATTTTATACAACATGGTTATGGTTTTTGATGTATTTGAAATATTAATTCCAGACACTCTATCATATAAACCATGATACATTCTTCAAATAGGAAATACATATAAAGTTTAATTATAAATGAATCCCATTTAATAAATAATAAGAAACTTAGATAACCTTGTAACACATGATTATCAGAAAACCAGTAGAAAGAGGTTCGTCAAAAAATTACAAGACCAGTAATTTGTGGTGATAACATCCATGTTGGAGTAGGAAAACATTATGATCAACTATTTTGAAACCAGTGGTTAAAAACCCAAAAAATGTTATTAGGATTTTTATGGAATCATTTTTGAATAAAAAATCATAGGTTTTATACCCCATATCCTTAAGATTATTTCAATTAACAATCATAAATTTGACTACTCATACACCATAATCAGTATTAAAGATCAAATGTTAGGGCCGGTAGATTTTTGGAATTTTTTTAAAGAAATATGAGTTCATACATAGGTGTATCATCAAAGTTCTTCACTCATATATCTCGAACATGTGTCTCAGCCATCTCAAATTCCTTGGTCCACTAGATTTCCTATAAATAGATAATATATTCTGAAAATATGATAGAAATCTGAACTTCTGGAGAATTTATCAAGGTGAGAGATTGTTTCGCGCGGAATCCGGGGATGACCTCCTGGACGGGAGATTCAAACGTTCCGATCGGTTTCTAACGGGTTTGTTCGTAGAACCGGAAACATCCAATGATTCCACATCCGTTTGGACCTACTTTCCAAAGGCAGGCGCTCATTAGCTTGTGGGCTAATGAGGCTTAGGAATTTGCATTGGTCGAGAGGATGGGAGGTCGGACTCATCACACCTTTTTGAGGGGAATTATTGTCTACTCCGGGACTCTCTTTATAGATTTAAGTTAAGTTCGTGAATCCTTATTACATTACCAAGTATAAAATGAGCTTTCCTTTAGTTTTAACAATCAATGATTAAATATGCAAGAAATTTAGAGAATCTTTTATATGTATTCGAGGTTCTTCATCAATATAGAATCATCTATATTTGTTTAGAGATTCTTGGTCAATGGTATCCTTCAAAACATTTATATAAAAGTCTCTTGGTCATTTTGATGACCAGGCTGGTTTTAAAGCCACTCAGTGGGGCACTTGAAGTTTATCGTCATTCAGAAGGACAGAGATTATTTCAATGTTGGGATCGAACCCATAAATGGGCTACCTACGTATCCTTTGTTTTAAAAAAGGAATCAGAACCCACGTAGTTCGAGGAATGGGATATGATGTTTTATGATTGATGGCTCAAAGATGAATGTCATAATTACTTTTACACTCTATGCTCACGTGAGTCATGCTCGGTGTGAGAAACAAGAGGTATTGGTAAAATTTAGACAATTGTGCCATAAAAGATGCAATCATAAGAATTTGTTTTGGGGCTTATGTATAGATGACTGCCCAGATAGGTGAAGGTTTAGGATTTACTTTTAGGAAGAAAAATCCATGAACAGGGTCCACAAAGTTATATGTGCTTCATGGAGATTTGAATACTCTAATCTTGGGGCTTACTCCTAAGGAGGATGCCCAAATTAGGAGGGGACTTATGATTGGGTTTTATTCCTAAAAAGGAAACCAAAATCAAAGGGAAGTTTATGACTGGTTAAGAGAAATTTTAAGAGACTTGGGGCTTACTCTTAAGAAGGATGCCCAAAGTTATGACTGAGTCTTATTCCTGAAAAGGAGACCCAGGTTAGGGGACTTGGGGCTTACTCCTGAAGAGGAAGCCCAAGGTTATGACTGAGTCTTTATTCCTGAAAAGGAGACCCAGGTTAGGGATTAAGGTTTGGGGCTTACTCCTGAGGAGGATGCCCAAGATTGAAGGATTTGATTGGGGCTTATTCTTAAGAAAGATGCCCAAGATTTATGACTGAGTCTTTATTCCTGAAAAGGAGACCCAGGTTAGGATTCTCTCATTTTAAAGGATGAGGTTGAATGAATGAACTCTCAATCTTTGGTGATATAAAGATGTTTAAATCATTAGGTTTTGAGAGATATTTCACATAATTCCTTTCAGATAAGGATGTCAAATCAAGAAATCATGCCATAAATGGCTTTGAAAAGTATCTTGAAGACTGAATCTTGAATAGGAGGGGTGAAAAAGGGCAAGATGGGCACCCAAAAAGATAGGGGCGCGCAAGTATTGAAGGTCGCGCAAGTCCTACGGCGGCGCGCAAGTATTGGTCGCGCAAGTATACTTGCGCGACATAAGGGATACTTGCGCGATTTTCAACCAGGGTTGAATTACTTGAGCGACTCTTTATTAAACCCTTTCCCATCCTCTTGAGGTTTTTCCAGAAGAGGGACGCGCAAGTTATATTGAAGGAATTAAGTCGGCGCGCAAGTGTTTGATAAGTTTCAACACTTAGGCCTTCCTTCTTCCCTTTAGATCTTCCATTCTAGGTAAGAAATTACCTTAGAAGTGTTCTGGAAGCTTTGAGAAGAGACTTGGGCGTCGGGAGCTTTGATCCGAGTTTCTGGGAAGAGATCCTCTCGAATGGGGGGCCCACAGGGTCTATTTATAGGAAAAAAAAAGACCCCGGGCGGTTACTGGGCGGTTACCAGATATGTCGCGCAAGTCCCTTGCACGATCATGAGGGGTCGCGCAAGTGTTGAGGCGGCGCGCAAGTGTACTTGCGCGACCAAGAGGGAACTTGCGCGACCTATGGGCAATGTTCTCCTTTTCCATCCCTTTGTCGATTTTTGATGTTTCTTCAAAGGATTAATCACTTTGAGCTCAGATATTCCCTTTTCCGATCTTTAGATTCTGTGACGAAAGGAGCGTCAACAAAAGTCCCCCCTCAGAGTTGGATCCGGAGAAAAAATGAGGATTTGACTCTGAGGAAATCGAATCTCTCTAAAGGAAAAGGGCGGCGCGCAAGTCTCCAGTCGGTGCAGAGGGAGGCGCGCAAGTCTGCGTCGCGCAGGCCTTAAACCCTATGGTATGGCGCGCAGGTAGGCCTCCTGGCCTATAAATATGCTGCTTCCGGCCGTAAATGGTATCCGACCCCGAATTTTCTCGAGCTCTCGCCGCGCAAGTCTTTGTCGCCGCGCAAGTCTCTTATTTTGGCTGTTTCCTCGCTGCCGCGCTACTCTCAAGGTAATAAGGCTTGCGCGGCAAACACTTGCGCGACAAATACTTGCGCGACATATGTACCACTTGCGCGACATCTCCATACTTGCGCGCCTTAATGCCTTAGCCATTTTTTTTCAGATTTTCTCACAAATTTTATGAAAAATTAAAACCCATTTAAGAGTTTAATTTATTCAACTCCTGTGCAGATTCAATGGCTCTTAGACCTGGATTCCTTGATGAACTGGCTAGCAAGCGGATAGATGATATGATGAATATCATTGGCCCTGATTACTATACTGTCAAAAACAGCACTCTTCCAGATTTGGCTAAGTATCTGAAGAAATATCATCACGACTTTCCTCACTGCACTTATCTACCTTTGTATGGTCATGGTCATCTGCAAGAAGTCATTATTCCAGAAGTAAAGAATTATCTTCCATTTTCTTGGTTTCAGAATTATACCAATTTTGCTTCAGCAAATATCTCAGGCGGAGGAGTATTTCAAACTGCTGGAACAGTAGAGAAGGCGTATGTGATGCATCATAGCCCTTGCACACCAGATCTGAAAAAACATACACCTGAGCTTCAACCACATTGCCATCCTTCAATCTTCCGAGATGCTCAGATGGATCAGTCCAAAGGCTGGAAGAAAAGTTGGGATTTCCGCCCTGGGGGAGGTGTGAAGCCAACTTGGATGTGGGCATACTGGGTGCGACAGACTTGCGCAGAGTTTATTGAGGATCTGAAGAGAGCTGCAATATATGAAGCTGTTTGGGTTGGGCAGACATATATTTACAGACATGATATCTTCGTGCCAGAGATACTCAGTCACTGGAGTCCAGCGACTAATTCTTTCCACTTGACTCATGGAGAAGTAGGTATCAGTTTGTGGGATGTCCACAAGATTTCAGGAGCTCCAATCTTGGGCGATATGTATGATGAATTCATTCCTCCCAAGGTGACTTGGAATGATCCAGAGAAGACTCCTGTTTTGGCTCGAGAATTATTCAAAATCTTTCATAAGCTCAAGAGTTCAGAGACCTCATTAACTCATTTCAGAAAAGATATCCATCCGGAAGAATGGATGAAGGTGTTTCTTACTGAGAAGAAAGGGATGGAGCCAAAGGAAAAAGGATCCAAGAAAAAGAAATCCAAGGATACCCGGCCCAGACGTCCTACCACTTGCCCAAAACCTGAGAAGAGAGGAGCTCCTGGCACATTCTGGCCAACTCTAGAAGCAGGAGAGTTTGAAAAATGGGGCTATGAAGTGAATCAAAGAATTCCAAAGAAAACTCGTCTGGCGGGTTTCTTGGCAATGTGGCTCAGTATTTACCTCTTGCCGGTCAGAGATTCGAAGGGAGGCGTTAGGCTAGGGACCTTCGTCATTGCGGCTAAGTTAGCTGAGGGAAAAATGGTTGGGTTAGCTACCCCCATTTTAGCAAAGATTCACAGGAGTTTACTTCATGTCTTCCAGGGTAAATCTCCTTTAAGAATAGTGGGACCATTCCAGGTTTTGTGGGGATGGATTGCCACTCACTTCAGGACTTACAATGTACAGAATGGGTTACAAATTCCTGGAAGCTCCTTCAGACCGTCAGTGCAAGCATTCTCTGGAATTGCTCCATTAGATGTCAATGGTTATGACATAAAAGTAAGACTAAGCATGTATAAGGAATTCAACTTCTTTCCTTATGGAAGTCCGCCATCTGGGCGGTTTGTTGATGATGGGAAAGCCCCTTTGGATTTGAGGGCATACATGCTAGCTTGCAGGGATGGCGTATTAGTAGCCAGGGTTGATGGAGAAATCATATGCGAGGCCTATGCTCCATATAGATTTGCACGCCAATTCAAATGTTTACAACAGATTGTTGTATCCCCTCCAGTACACGTCAGGTTAGAGCAACATCCGATGGTTGCTCGACAACTATGGTTGCTGACGTCAAGAGAGAAGACTGGAGCAGTATTTGATCTACCAGTTGAAAAAGCGGCACATTATCTGACTACTTTTTATGCCGAACACTGGATAGCATCATACCCTAAAGGGATATTGAATCACCCTGTATATCAAGTGGGAAAGAGGAAGAGGACTGTAGAGAAAGAAACTCTTCCTCATGAAGGTGCTGCTTCTCCTCCTGAAATAGGTTCAACAGACTCCTCCTCTAGAACTGATTCCTCGGATTATCATGATGGGGATGATGAGGCACAACCGGCAACAAAGCGGTTTCGTGCCCGATATAATCCTCCGGCCAGAGTCAAAAGACCCACTCCATCAGCTCCTGGTGAGTTATTTGATTGTAATAACTTCAATCACTGATACTTTATAAAGTAATAAGTCTCACTTTCTTATTCTCTATCTGTAGTTGCAGGAGTTGGGAAGAAATTAAAATCAAAAATTGTAGGACCTTCCTCACAGCCTTTATATCTAAGACCAGAGGCTGTTCAGCTATGGCAGAGCTTATACTGTGATACTGAAACCGCCTGGCTGGATTTGTCTGAGGGTCTACAACTTCCTGGGATAGGATATCTTCTAGCCTCAAAAGACCTTCAATACGGAGATAACCCCAATGAAGTGCGGGCTTACATCAGAGAGCTGGAAATGCTCATATATGCCACCGATAATTCAACTCCTATCACCAGGCGGGTGAAGGAAATGATTGATCGTGGCACCACTAAGGGGGCTGGTGGTTCTGGAGATGAGGAGTGGCAAGAGTACGTGGCTCCTGAAGATGTAAGTTTTCTTTCCTTATTTGCAACTTGATTTCAGTTGAAGCTTTGTTTCTTAAGAAAGTTATTTTCTTCATCTTGCAGCTTGCAAAGAAAGGGACCGGGGTTCCTTCGCCACAATATAGCCCTGGTGGTACCGCTGTTGGGGCTGCTGCTGATTCTCCTCGCGAACCAGGCGAGATATCTCCAGGCCAGCAGGCCATGAATGAGGCACTGGACATAGCCTTTCATTCGCCAATCCAAGTGCCAATAAAGGAGACAGCTGAAACTCCAAAAAAGCAAAAGAAGCCAAGGCAACGAAGGAGGAAATCCTTAGCTAAACGTTTCATTAGCAGTGGTAAGTCCTTCGAACAATCATGAGTTTATACCCATAATCATATGGTTACTCATATTTCTGAGGATTGCAGGGGCTTCTTCAATTTCCCCCTTGAGGGAAGGGACTGATCCTTCTTCAAAGGCCGTGGAGGGTGCTGTAGAACAACCACAAACTCAAGCTGACTTGGTAGCTCCTGGAGAAGAGCTGCCATCCATTCCCAGTATCCCTCCTACTACTGAAGATGATGTCCAGGGTCAGGGGTTGCAGGACATAAGTCAGCAAGAAGACATAGCAAATGCTCCCACTGGTGAGACTAACCAAGATTCTGAAGTATCATTGGATGAAATGATGAATCAAGGAATGACTTTTGAAGAATTTTATGATCATGCTAGATTGTCATGTGATTTAGAAGACCTTGGGCGTGAGTGTTACCCTTCGCCCAAATTTTTCTTTTAAAAGAAAAATATTTCTAATCATGATGTAAAATAATATGCAGTTTCTTCCGTAGAAGCTGCTGAACTGCCAATGCCTGAAGAGGGTGTGGACACTGATGTCAACCCTATCATTGCAGAAACATTAGCTCAAGTGGAGCTAAATCCAATAAACTCTCCTGAGACCCATTTTGAAAATCCTGTTGAAACCGGGAAAGATGGGGAGAAGTCTTCTCATGTTGCTGAACCACCATTGGGTAAGGGATAACAATATTTGTGATTGTACTTTATTTGCAAGACAATCCATTCTTTTGTTATTCTTTAAGATTCAACTAAAATCTTTCAATTGATCATGTAGGGTCATCAACTGTAATGGCTAGATCCGGAGATGAGGCTTCAGCCTCTGCCCCAATGGGATTTGAAAGTGAAGAAGCCCAAGTCAGAGGGGAAAGAGCAGAACGAGGCACTTCTTTAAGCATGTTAATTCCAGATTACATACCCCCTTCTGACGAAGATGTTGAATCAGATCCAGAGATGCTCAAAGCGTTCAGCTTTTCACGACGTAAGGCGTGGAACAATATATGGAACATCATATCGGGGGTGCCCTTAGAAGAGCTACCATCAAAAATTTCCCGATTGTCATCCCAATTTGTTATAATGGGACTTGGTGGTTTTGGGTATGAAAAGATCCATGCTACAGTGAAACAGATTATCTTCAGGAGGGAGCAAATGCAGACAAGTCGCGAAGATTTGACCAGAGTGAAATCGTCAGTCAACTTAGGCGAATTTGAGGCTGCGATATCCCAGGCTGAAGCTGATTATGTTGTCAAGATGAAGGATCTGAAACAAAAAATCAAAGAAAAGGTCGTCCAGCAGGTGCAACTCCAGCAACAGTTAGATGCTGTTACTGGGGAACTTGATCAGCTTAATGAATCATTGGATGAAACTCATGTAAATTGCATGAAAGCCATTGCAGATGCTAAGAAGGCACTTCAGCAAGCTGAAAAGAGTGAAGCTGGTCAAGTGCACGAGCTTCAAGCAACTGTTGATAAGGCTCAGGATGCTATACATCAAATGAAGACTTTTGTTGACAATCTCCTGTAATTTCTTAAAAAAGAGAAGAGATTCCAATCTGTGGATGTCCTTCTAACTCTTGTGTATCAATGAAAAACACTTTCGTCTTCAATCATTTGTGCTTGCATTCTTCTATTACCTGCTTCAAATTTACTTAAGCCAATGGGCTTAGTAAGCATAGTTTGATTTTTACTAGGATTATTACAAATAACCCTACAAAACTTTGAATCTTTTAACTGCTCAATATTACCTAAATCATACAAAAAAATGTATATTTAGTGAGCTGGAACTTGACTTTTATTCAGAGTTCCTCTGTCTTTTGTGCGGGCAGTTTAAAGTCATGCAAGCCGGACATAAAGGGGCTAATGTTTAAGGTCGAAATAGCTTTGACCGAAAAATGGATTAAAATGGATTCAATTCCTTGATAATTTATCTGAAAACAAATTACCATACTCAAGTATGAGAGAAAATATGTAAACTATGACTTAAGAATATTTGAATCTGAGGAATGATATGAAAAAGAGCTAAATAGCATTAGAAGAAGTAGTTTCCAAGAATGAAGTTACTATTATTTAACAAAACCCGTTAGGGGGTTGAAATATGCAGGGCCACCTATGGGCATTGGCTGCATAGTCAAATAAAATAGCATCTTTTGGCTGACAAGTCTGTTATGTGGACTGTTTATGCAAGGCCACCTATGGGCACGTGCTGCATAGTTAGGCAAAAGAACTCTCAGAAATTTACTTTCCTAGTGCTAAAAGCCAGTGAAAGTTTATGGAGATTCAAATTTTCTAAAGCATAGAGTTTGTTATATGGAAAGAGGTACTTGAATATGGAGAAGATATTTTCAAACAAGAATATCGAAGAACTGGATGAATATCACTCCTACGAAGGTCTGACCCAAACGTAGGGAAGAAGAATAAACCATAGACTTGAATACTTTCAGATCATGAAAAAGGATATGGGACAAATACGTTAAGGATGGCTATTTTTTGCGGATCCCTACATACTGTCGTTTAAGACAAATAAGGACAAAAGAGGCATTCTTCCCAAGAATGAAGTTACTATTATTTAACAAACCCGTTAGGGGGTTGAAAACATGCAGGGCCACCTATGGGCATTGGCTGCATGGTCAAATAAATAGCATCTCTTGGATGACAAGTCTGTTATGTGGACTGTTTATGCAAGGCCACCTATGGGCACGTGCTGCATAGTCAGGCAAAAGAATTCTCAGAAGTTTGACATTTTTGTGATCATAAGTCATGAAAAGGGTTATGAAGATCTGAAAATATTTAAGGTTAGGATTATAATACATAAAGATGGGTATTTTCCAATGTATATAGAGATACATAGGTCAATGAAAACCATAATCATGTTGTGGCTGGGTCCTGAATTGAAACTTGGACTTCACTACGTATCTCATAAGAATGAGAATCAAGCCATACGTAGTTCTTGAAATGCAGTTTAACGTCGTGCAGGACGAAAGGATGAGTGATCTTAGTTTTTGGGGTCATAGAATTCGGACCATAATAATGAATGCACAGTGTGTGTTTTCATGAGGACTTTTCAGCCAAGGGACTGAAAGTGAAATTTGGGGTTAGGCCCAAAAGACTTGGGACTGGATTCGAGGGACTCTCGAATGTTCCTACGTATCCCATAAAGATGGGAATCAAGTCCACGTAGTTCTAGAAACTACCCTTTGTACAAATTTGGTTCGTACATGTGAAGGGTGAAAAGGGACTTTAGTGCAATGATGGTTTTAACCTAAGATAAAAAGTTTAGGCATTACCATGTATGTACGTAGTCTTTTTGAAAATGAAAACCATGATTGAAAAAGAATCAATGTTTAATAATGGTTCCTTCTCAAATGAGGAAATCAAAGAATATTGTAGTTTATTGTCGTACTGGACAAAAGTGTTGTATAGTTTAACGTCATATAACAAGGACGAAAGTGAATCAATGTAAAGATATTGATTCCAAGGGTGGTTTCACAAATCATCATCATATGAGATTGTGGTGAACCAATGTGAAGAGATTGTTTTTGGGCTTGAACCTTTGGGAGGTTGCCTACATACCCAGCCTGGAGGGCAAGGATCAAAGTCTGTGTAGTTCAATTAAAGAATGAATTAATGATCAAATTGTTCTTGTGGATAATGATCTAATAAAAAAAAAATGTTGTTGGGACTTACACATGGTTAGTGGCCCAAAGGGAGTGTTATGGTTGATGTTTGCTCTAAGCTCACGTGAGTCATACTCGGTGTGAGAAACAAGAGGTAATAACAACCTTAACGATGCACAGTTTAATGTCATGTAGGACATATCAAGGATTTTCTGTACAGTTTAGCGTCATGTAGTTAGGACGATGGGGACAATACAGTTTAACGTCATATTGGACGAAAGGGGGATTGTGCAGTTTTAATGTCATGCTGGACTTTTGATGATTATATAGTTTAACGTCTTTCCGGACGTGAGGGACTTTTATACAGTTTAGCGTCATGTAGTTAGGACGTCACAGTTTAACGTCTTGCTGGACATATTTGCAAATAGTTTATGGTCGTATACATGGACCAGGAATGATGCAGTTTTAAGGTCATGCTGGACTGTTTATGGAACTTTTTCACAGTTTAATGTCGTGTGGGACGAAGTTGCAGTTTAAAGTCATACTGGACCATTGCTGTATAGTTTTAGCGTCATATAGAAAGGACGAACTGATGCTGTACAGTTTAAAGTCATGTAGCTAAGACTAAGGTGAATCAATATGAGGATATCAGTTCTGATCTTTTTACAGTTTATCGTCATGCTGGACGTTGGAAGTGCCACACAGTTTAATGTCATGTTGTTAGGACACAATATAGTTTAATGTCATCTCGGACAGAATACAGTTTAGTGTCATGTAGGACAATAAGGGACTTAACACAGTTTAACGTCATGCTGGACGATGAAAGTGCCACACAGTTTAATGTCATGTCGCTAGGACAAAATATAGTTTAATGTCATCTCGGACAAAATATAGGAACTTCTATACGGTTTATTGTCATGTAGGACAAAATCAGGGACTATGCAGTTTAAAGTCTTGCAGTTAGGACTATTGGTGCTGCACAGTTTAGTGTCATGTTGCAGGGACATAAGTGCGAATAGTTTAAGGTCATATGCACGGACCATACAGTTTATCGTCATGCTGGACGTAGTTGTAGTTTAAGGTCATACTGGACCATTGCTGTATAAACCAAATGTAAGAGTCTTGGTTTTGGGAACAATATTTTGTGTTTATACAAAATACTTCTTCAGAAATCTGGCATTAGTTGGAGTCGTGATGTGTTCTCCATCCATTGAAATCAGAGAATACGCTCCATTGGAGTAGACCTTATGTACTGAATAAGGTCCTTCCCATTTTGGTTCAAGCTTGGGAGGTTTCTTTCCTGGTATCATTGGTGTTCTGAGAACCAATACCAATTCTCCCTGAATGAATGAACGAAGACGAACCTTTTTGTTAAAAGCTCGTGCTATTCGATTCTGATAGATTTCCAAGTGGTGCAAAGTGCACAATCTTTTCTCATCTAACTGTTCCAATTCATTCATCCGCTTTTGGGATTGCTCATCTGTTGATAACTGATCACAAATGGCTATTCTGAGTGAGGGCAATTGGACTTCAATTGGCAAGACTGCTTCTGTTCCATATACCAATGAATATGGAGTAGACCGCGTTGCATTGCGAGTGGTAGTCCGATAAGCCCATAAAGCATGATAGAGTTTATCAGGCCATGACCTCTTATCTTTATCCACCATCTTTTGCAGTATATTTGAAAGAGTCTTGTTGAAGGCCTCTATCTGGCCATTAGCCGCTGCATGATATCGAGATGAATGGTTGGACTTAATGTTGTATTCTTGATACAATCTCTTTACCTCAGAAGAGCAGAAGTTGGTGCCGTTGTCTGTCAATATGGTATGAGGGACACCAAATCTAGTAATGATGTTAGACTTGATGAAGCTAACAATGCATTTAGAACTGACTTCTTTGAGAGGTACTGCCTCTGCCCATTTGGAAAAGAAATCAGTAGCAGTAAGAATGTACTTAAACTGCTTGGCCGTAGCTGAAGGGTAAGGTCCCACCACATCCATTCCCCATGTGGAAAATGGCCATGAGTATTTAGCTGTATGAAGCAACTCTGGAGGTTGATGAATGAAATTGGCATATACTTGGCATGAATGACACTTCTTTGTGAAATTAACACAATCTTGTATCATTGAAGGCCAGAAGTATCCAAGTCTTCGAATTTGATCAGACAATCTATGTCCAGACTGGTGGGCACCACAGACTCCTGCATGCACTTCTTTTATGACAGCCATTGTCTCTTCACCATCAATACATCTGAAGAGAACTCCATCAAAACCACGTTTGTAGAGAATTTTCTCGAGGTGGTTTGGACCATCATAAAGAGTAAAATTGACCACACGTCGCCGAATTTGTTCTCTCTTGGCTCTATCAGGTGGAAGTGTTCCATTTTGAAGGTATTCCCTGATAGGTGACATCCATCCTGTAGTATGACCATATGGTTCAGGAATGGGACTAATTTCATTAATTTCCTCTGTTCTGACTTGAACATAAGGTGAAATTGCACGACGGTGGGCAATACCGATGGTTGTCTCGTCCCGATTTGGATCTGCTAAAGCTGTGGCTATATTAGCCAGTGCATCAGCTTGAGCATTTTGTGATCTTGGGACATAAGAAAATGTCGGTTCTGAAGGGAATTCCGACATTAACTCTCTGACGTAATCATACAAAGGGATTAATTCTTCTTTTCTGATGGCATAATCCCCATTGATTTGTTTGATTACCAGGTCTGAATCACCTTTTACCTTTAAGTGATTCACTTGTGCTTGAAGCGCTAACTCCAAGCCTGCAATGAGAGCTTGGTATTCAGCTTCATTATTGGTACCACCTTCCCACAACAAAAAGGAATAAGGTAACACTGCCTTATCTGGAGAAATGAGCACAATTCCTAAACCAACTTTGTTGAATTTAGGATTTTCCATTTTCTTCCCTGTTGGACTTCTAGAAGCACCATCAAAATACATTTCCCATGTTTGAGGATTCTCTTGAATAGAAAAAACTTCCTCATCAGGGAGTTCGATATCTGAATATGTGTCTTCCACTGAAGGGTGTTCAGCCAGGAAATCAGCCAGAGCTTGGCCCTTAATTGCCTTTTGAGACACATATTGAATGTCGAACTGCTGTAGAATAACCGCCCACCTTGCCAGACGTCCTGTATGCATTGGACGACTAAGGATGAATTTGAGTGGATTATTACGAGATACCAATTGGACCTCGTGATGTTGCAGGTAGTGTCTCAGTTTCTGAACTGCAAAGATTAATGCTAGGCAGCATTTTTCAATACTTGAATACCGGGTTTCTGCTTCAAGCATAGTTCTACTGAGATAGTAGAGACTATTTTCATTCCCAGCATCATTCTTTTGAGCGAGAAAGGCACCCAATGATCGCTCTAAAGCTGTCACATAGAGGATAAGAGGTCTACCCTCAACAGGTGGCATGAGTACTGGTGGACTTAAGAGGTATTTCTTGAGAATATCAAATGCTTCTTGACATTCTTTAGTCCACTGGTAAGTGACTCCTTTCTTCAATAATTTGGTAAAAGGTAAACTTTTGCCTGCCAAATTGGCGATGAAACGCCGAATATAGGCTAAGTGTCCTTGAAGTCCTCTTAATTCTTTCAAATTCTGAGGAGGTGACATACCAAGGATTGATTTGGTCTTCTCAGGATCGACTTCAATACCACGATGGCGTACAACAAAGCCGAGGAATTTTCCTGAGGTTACCCCAAAAGCACATTTTAAGGGGTTCATCTTCAAATTATGTTGTCGAAGCTTGTGGAATATGATTTTCAAATCAGCCAAGTGATCAAAACGTTGTTTGGATTTAACCACCAAATCATCTACATAGCATTCAACAAATTTCCCTAGAAAAGGTTTGAAGATACGATGCATGGCGCGTTGATATGTTGCACCTGCATTCTTTAAACCAAAGGGCATCACCCGGTAACAAAACACACCTTGAGGAGCTCTGAAGGCTGTATATTCCTCATCTTCTGGGGCCATTCGGATCTGATTATATCCAGAATATCCATCCATGAAAGAAAGTACTTCATAGCCAGCCGTCGCATCAATTAAGAGTTCTGTAATCGGAACTGGAAAATCATCTTTGGGACAATACCGATTAAGATCTCTGAAATCGATGCAAACCCTAATTTGTCCGTTCTTTTTCTTTACTGGGACAATATTAGCCAACCACTTGGGATATTGAACTTCTCTGACGAAGTTAGCTTTGATAAGCTTATCCACTTCAGCCTCGATTTTGGAAGCATAGGTTGGGTGTGTTCTTCTCGCGGCTTGCTTGAATCCTCGATGTTCTTTTGGCAAACCCAAATGATGGGTGGCAACATCAGGATCAAGGCCAGGCATCTCTGTATAATTCCAAGCAAAGATATCTTTATTTTGCTTTAGAAAAGAAATATACATCTCTTGTTCTTCAAGGGTCATGGCCGCACTAATTAAAGTGGGGCGTGGATCTTTCTCTGTACCCAGATTTACTTCTCTGAGTTCATCCACAGTGGTAGAGATACCCTCTTCAAATGCTGGAGGAGCATCTCTAAGATCTTCCTCTTCCTCTTCATCATGTGTTATATCTTCCGTTTCTACTTGCAAAGTAGATGAAAAAACGAAATTCTCATGATCATAAGAGATGTCAAAATTTTCACATTTTGAAGAAGAAGCTTCCATTTCCGTCCCTATTGATGAACAAGGGTCTTCTTTGGGAAATAAAGAGGAGATGATGGATTGAGAATCGACATCAACATTCACCTCTGGTGTTGCTATAACTTCTTCTGGCCTGATTAGCGAAGTATAGACTTGTTGGATTTCAGCAGACGAAATGAAAACGTCACCACTTATGCTTTCATCATTGCTTGGTAAGTTACCAATTTCTCCCATGTTGTCTGGCTCGATTGCCGTAATTGACATTATGGATCTTTCCATAAGAGTATTTTGATTTGGGCCTATTTTGTCAATTTGACTGATAGGTAACACATAATCTGTACTCACATGTGAAAATGGATTTATTGGAATTTTTTCCAAACCATATGGAGCATTAACTTTGGTAATTTCCTTCATTGTAGATTTTTCTCTTCCCTTCATGTGATAAAATTCCGCCTCAATGTATTGAGACTCACATGTTTTGAACGGGGTCTTATCACCATATAATGTTCCAACTTGACCATCGAAACAGTATTTGAGACATTGATGGTATGATGACGGAATAGCTGCATGCTGATGTAACCAGGGTCTTCCAAGCAAGATATTGAAAGCTGAGTCTTGATCAACAATCATGAAATCTGAATTGGAAACAAGATCTCCAAACTGAGTTCTGAGCGTAACTTCTCCCAGTGGTTCTTGTTCATTTTTATCATATCCTTGCAACATCATGGTAGAAGGAGATAAATCAGATTCTGTGAGGCCCAATCGACGAAGTGTGCGAATGGGCATGAGGTTGACTCCTGAACCATTGTCAATGAAAGCTCTTCGAACATCTATACCATTGACTTTGCCAGATAAGTACAAAGGTTTTATGTGCCCATGCACAACATCATCCTCATCTTTATCAGTAAAAGATATCACTGCATGGCATTCTGCAGGATTATTCTCTATGTGATAAATTTCAGCTGCAGCAATCTCAGCTTCAAACTCTTGAGGACTTGACAAAGCTTCGATGAGTGCTTCCCGAAGATCTCTTGATAGATTCAAAGCATCCAAAATTGATAATTTGGCTGGTACTTGGGCCAAGTGTTTCAATATATCATACTTTTGATCTAGAGGCCTGCGTTTCCCAATAGGAATATGTGGTTTAGCAGGTATCTTGGAAGCAGATGCTTTGGAAGCTGATGCATCTTGTATTGAAGTTGGCAACATCTTTGGTTTTGGAAATTTAGACTGATTAGATCCATTTGCTTGCTGAGATAAAGAAGATGGAACCTTTAATCGGTCTTCCAAAATAATTGTGCCGAAGCTGAGTTGGCCATTAGCAGAAGAACTTGCTTGTTCATTTTGAGCTCGATGAAGGGCTCTACCACGAGTTTCTGCTGCATATACAGTGCTAGCAGGGGTAGAATTAGAGTAGTGGCTTCGGAAAGATCCACGTCTTCCCCTATATCCTGAACCTCTAAAACTTCCTCGGGTTCCTTTATTTGATACAGGGAATTCAGGCTCATCAAGACTGGAATATGAATCTGTTAATTGAATCATATTAACAGAACCAAAGATCAATTCTTCGTCTGATAAAGACTCTGCCTGGTTGGCCTGTTTAGGCTGTGCCGTTTGGTGGGACGGTGCCCGTGACTTTGAAGTAGATGGCATGAAATCTGCCAGAGTCAAAGACAATTTAGGCTTTGATGCATACTCATCTTCTTCTGATTCCTCTTTCTTCTTTGAATTACGCTGCCCTTTTGAGGATTTGTCCTTTGATGGAGGCTTTACTGCAGCTTTTGTAGGAGACACAATTGGCTTCTTCAATTGTGTTCGCAAAATGGAATGGGTCCGATTGATTGTCTTTCTGACCATCCAATCATCATATTTTTTCGCAGTTTTGCTTTTGACTTCCTGCCACTCGCCTCCTTCCTCTGGATCTGTAGCGGTAATACACGCTACATGAGCTGAAGAACCCTTCAATTTGACTTGTCCCAAGTCAACCATCTTTTGTAGGAGGTCTTTAAAGACAAAACACTCCTGGATGGGATGTCCCAACATTTGATGAAAGGGACAATAATTGGGACGGTCTTCATCTCCTTCCTTGTTTGGTCTCTTCGGCACTGGTAATTGAACCAAATTATTTTCCAGAGCTGAAATGAAGTAACCAGGAACTTGCTCACTTCGGAAAGAGTATGTTTTACTCTTCATATCCTCAAATTGTTTTCGTCGTTGATCTTTTTGATCATTTGGACGAAACAGCCTTTGTTGTTGGCGTTCAGGAGGTGGAGCCCTTCGAGAAGATGAAGGTTTTGAAGTAGAAATAGGTACAGGTGCCTGTTTAAGCATAACTGTAGCAGTTTCTGCTTTACCCATTCTTCTTCCTGGAGCTGATGGAATTACACGAGATTTAACCTTAGCCTGTATAAGGGAATCTTCAATCTGTTGAGCGATTGAAGTAAGGTCTCGAAACCCTCCTGTGTATTTCACAGGGATCAATGGCGTGCGTAATTCGTCACGCAAATTTGCCACACAGATTGGCAATAATTCCTCCTGAGGGAGTGATAAACTCAAGGAATACGTTAATCCCTTCCAACGAGCAATGAAATCAGAGACTCTTTCATTCTCCCTTTGCTTGCAGTTTGTAAGATCGAAAACTGTCGTTTTTGGCAAAGTTGAGCTGAACTGAAGAAGGAATTTTTGACGAAGATCCTCCCATCCGATGACTGACCGGGATTTCAAGCTTGTATACCAGACAAAAGCTGGTCCTTGCAAGGTTCGCACGAAGCATCTGAGTTTCACTGCTTCTTGTTGTTCTGGAGTTCCCATCATAGGATCACAACAAGACACGTAATGCGTCAAATGTTGTTCAGGGTCGCCTGATCCATTGAAAGTAGGGAAAATAGGGTTTCCAAAACTGGATGGAGGAGAAATTGAATCTACCCATTCAGGGTAAACTTTCTTTTCAGGTTGAACTTGCGCCCGTTTCCCTTCCATAGTTTCTAACCGAGCTGTTAATGACTCAATAGTAGTTATTAACTTTTGAGAAACGTCAGGTTGAACTTGGTTTTGGGTAGGTGCAATGAATGGAGCTTGGACAGCCGTGGAGGTTGGTGCTGCAACTAATGGTAGTGCTGCCAACCGTTGTTGCGTTTGACCCGTAGGATTAGACCTCTGTGGGTGTACTGATAAAGGAGGATATTCCTGATCCATCTCAGTAGTTACAACAAATTCCTTCGGCTGTCGGACTTCAGCATTCTTAAGAAGAAGACTACTCTGAAGTAGTTCTGCATTCAACCTTCTTAACTCTTTCATTTCTTCCTCCTGTTGTGCAAGCCTTTGCTCTAATGAGAGCGATTGACCTCCTTCAGAGGAAGGGTGAGAAGTAACCTGATTCTTTCCTTTCCCCTTATTGGATCCTTTTCGGAGAGGGGGAAGTGGGTTACTTGAAGGAATACCCAAATTTTGGGTAAGCCTTTGATTACGTGTGCGCACACCTTCTTCATTTAGGTCTGTGTGCGCAACTTCTTGAGCAGGAACCTCTTCATCTGATCCCTCTGATTGAGCCTCATCTGGTGAATCAGCAGCAACGGCAGTGATGACATTAATGGATGCATATTTCATGAAATCCTTTCTATCAGCATTTCTATGATATTGTCTCCTTTTATGTCCATGATAAGACATGGCATTCCGTTGACTTGACCCCTCAGGAATTTCTTTGTGAACCGTCACTTGGAGAGAATCTCCTGACATCTTGGCTCTTCGTTCCTCTTGAGGCTTATTCCCTAATCGAGAGAATACTGACTTTCTCTGAGAGAGGGATTGAAGATTTGAAAAAGTCCCCAGTCCGGTGGACTGGGGGTGTTCCTGTTGCTTCTGCTCAACTCCTCGAATCCCATTCGTTGATTCTGAGGGTTGGGTTAGAGAAGTCCCCAGTCTGGCAAGCTGGGGTGTCTCTTGACATGCTATGTCTGAGATCTTCTTGAAATCTCTCTTGATCTTGCGGATCTTAGTTCGGAAATTAGCTGGATGCATTAACCTGTATCCACTTTTATCACCTGGTTCAACAGACCGTTGGATGATTTCCGAAACTTCTGTCATTTGATGACGTGTTTGCTCCAGACGAGAGGCTTGCGCAATATTCTCGCCTGCTTGATGTAGGAGCAATTCAACAACCTGTTCTCTATATACTTGATTTTGAGAGGAACTAGTTGAAGCTTGATCTCGAGCAAGATTTTGATTATGAACAAAGCCCATTGACTGTGGCCGGCCATGGGCAATAACATTGCATGAGACCATTTTCGGCGGGTTTTGCTGACCGGAAAGCACTGTGAAATGTAGTGCTCCGTGAATACCCCATCCTCTGATATGAACATTAGATGGAGCATTGGAAATTAACTGACGCAATTTTCTCAGCGCGCCAAGGCATGAACGTTGAAGGGTTCTCTGTTGCTTTTCGGCCTTCGGATACCGAGAGACTGATAGAGATGCCAAATCAATC
This sequence comes from Viscum album, assembly GCA_963277665.1. Classification (NCBI taxonomy): domain Eukaryota; kingdom Viridiplantae; phylum Streptophyta; class Magnoliopsida; order Santalales; family Viscaceae; genus Viscum; species Viscum album. The sequence goes on from OY728154.1 coordinate 25,797,896, forward strand.
TGGCGTTGTAACCCTTCTATTATCTTAAGATGATTTTCATATTCATCGTAAGATAATACCTTCTTCTTTAATTGACAAAGAGTTTTCCATATGTTAAGACGAATATCATGGATTCCATCATCCGTCAACATCTTTGGAATGTCATACTGTGAATCAGCCAAAGGCCAAAACATGACTGGTACTTCACCTTTTGCCAGTTTTTTCCTCATGTTCAGCATTTCCTCTTTATCATTAAATGAAGATTCTTCTACCTGTTTGGACCAGAGTTGGTGTTTCCTTGTTGCTTCATCGGATTCAACAAGATTGGTAGAGGAATCACTATTCATGCTGGAAGATGAATGACCTAGGGAAGGTTCGGAGAATAACCTGAACCCCAAGCTATCTTCTGATGGAGAAAGAGTTTCACCTGCCGATAGTAAAACTTCAGACATGACTGGTTTTACGTTTGCAAGTGCCTCGAGATAGGAGGGCTTTCTCGTCACTACATTGCCTTCTGAAGAATTTTCGAGACAATGTGAATCACTACTGCGGAGAGGACTTTCGCAGCGAAGTTCATCACCATGAGGAGGACCTTCATGATGGGTTACAGCAAAAGATGATATCTCTTGCTCCTTGGTCTCCTGACCACACAGAGGGTTCCTGTGGTTCTCATCTGAAGAAGAAACTTCAAGATTGACCGAATTTTCATGAAGCAAGTCTTCATGAGGAAGTGTCTGTTGAAGACCTTCGGGATTAATGTTCCTGTTATTGGGAACTGAGGGAGTAGAATCTTGAATTCCGACAGATAAATGTCTGAGGGCTTCAAGAACTCCAGCATCGAGCAAGGCCTTGTTACAGATTGGCCTTTGATCTCCTGACTGTGCTGGGCGGATCTTTTTCTTAGATGCCTTCTTACTCGCTTTAGAAATCACTTGATGACGAAAGTGATTGCTCTGAGCAGGTGTATGTGCCTGATCAGGAAAGATGGTCAGGTTAGGCTGACGATCATTGCTCAAATCAGATGTATGTGCCTGACTTGGTTGTCCATATGATATGGGGGAGTAGGCCCCACAACCCTCTTGGACTGGAACAGATGTGTGTGTCTGTTCCGGAGTGAATTGTTGATGTGTCACTCCACTGCTAGGGATAGATTTATGTGTCTGTCCCTGAGATGAAGCTGAAGCTGTTATGATATCTTGGCAAGCATCCAGAATATGAGCAGGAATTTGCTTCTGCTCTTTCACCATTGACAAAATATGTTTGGTGACTTCAGCCGCCGGAACAGGGATATACGTCCATTCCGGGCTTGGAGTAGGTGTATGTGCCTGCTCCTGTCCTCCTTTTCCTGTCAGTGAATCCTGACAGTACTCAAGTGTGGAGGTAGAGAGTTTAGTCTGCCTCCTGTTTGTCGTCGGGACTTTCCGACTGACTTCTCCGGGTGCTACCAAGCGAGACTGTTGGTAGACTTGATTAGTATCAGCAGGTGTATGTGCCTGCTGATTACACTTCGCCAAACGCGGTTGACGAGATCCATCATATGTAGTCAGACGAGCCTGCTGACTAACTGCTGATGTATAAGCAGGTGTATGTTCCTGCCTATGGTACTCCGCCGGAATTGCCTGGCGGGATCGGCTTGATGCTGCCAGACGAGTCTGCTGGACAGCGGGATTAAAACGAACAGGTGTGTATGCCTGCTCGTTATTTGCCACCAAGTTAGGTTGGTGGACTTCTCCGGAGATGGCAGGGATGACAACCTGCCTATTATTAACCGGATTCCGTCTCTGGTGATTCATCTTGCCTGCTCGGGTTCGAGGAACCTGAGCTGAATGCCTGGAGCCGGTACCCTCATCATGTTGAGGGTGCACTACCGCACGAGTCTGGCGGCGATTGTTGATGGGAGCCCTTGAGAAGGACTCCTGTCTCTTTGAATTAAGGTCCCGCGGGACTTGCTCATTCACTTCCTCAGAATAAGGGAGTGAATGGAAATTGCGTTCCGGGGATAACGACCCGAAACGGTTGGAGACGGTAGTCAGCACCGCCTGCTTCTTGATTGCTGGTCGCCGTTGTCCGGACGACCAGGTAGAATTGTTAACTTGGAGGGCTTGACGAGCGGCCTCCAGAGTTGGGATAGTACCGTTACGACGGTACTCCTTAACCAGTGCATTTGAAACACAGCGTTGAAGACGCCGAGTTGGTGATGTCATCCTCAGAGCGGATGACGTTCCAGCAGGAGTAGCAGCATTGGTTTTCATGGCAGCAGACCTCACAGTAGAGGTGTTCTCAGCAGCAGTATTTACAGGGGTGAATTTAAGGAAAGCCATTTTTTGTAGAAGATCTTGAAAAAAGAGTGCCTGTTCCATATAACAGACATAATCAAGATGAATCCGGCTACTGCATCTTTTGGATGATCATATGTCAATGATTGCCTTGTTGGCCCAAGGGGCCTAACATCTAAGAAGAACATCACTTTAACTTGGTTAAGGTTTCACGTCGGGTTCACCATTTTTTGTTTCGCGCGGAATCCGGGGATGACCTCCTGGACGGGAGATTCAAACGTTCCGATCGGTTTCTAACGGGTTTGTTCGTAGAACCGGAAACATCCAATGATTCCACATCCGTTTGGACCTACTTTCCAAAGGCAGGCGCTCATTAGCTTGTGGGCTAATGAGGCTTAGGAATTTGCATTGGTCGAGAGGATGGGAGGTCGGACTCATCACACCTTTTTGAGGGGAATTATTGTCTACTCCGGGACTCTCTTTATAGATTTAAGTTAAGTTCGTGAATCCTTATTACATTACCAAGTATAAAATGAGCTTTCCTTTAGTTTTAACAATCAATGATTAAATATGCAAGAAATTTAGAGAATCTTTTATATGTATTCGAGGTTCTTCATCAATATAGAATCATCTATATTTGTTTAGAGATTCTTGGTCAATGGTATCCTTCAAAACATTTATATAAAAGTCTCTTGGTCATTTTGATGACCAGGCTGGTTTTAAAGCCACTCAGTGGGGCACTTGAAGTTTATCGTCATTCAGAAGGACAGAGATTATTTCAATGTTGGGATCGAACCCATAAATGGGCTACCTACGTATCCTTTGTTTTAAAAAAGGAATCAGAACCCACGTAGTTCGAGGAATGGGATATGATGTTTTATGATTGATGGCTCAAAGATGAATGTCATAATTACTTTTACACTCTATGCTCACGTGAGTCATGCTCGGTGTGAGAAACAAGAGGTATTGGTAAAATTTAGACAATTGTGCCATAAAAGATGCAATCATAAGAATTTGTTTTGGGGCTTATGTATAGATGACTGCCCAGATAGGTGAAGGTTTAGGATTTACTTTTAGGAAGAAAAATCCATGAACAGGGTCCACAAAGTTATATGTGCTTCATGGAGATTTGAATACTCTAATCTTGGGGCTTACTCCTAAGGAGGATGCCCAAATTAGGAGGGGACTTATGATTGGGTTTTATTCCTAAAAAGGAAACCAAAATCAAAGGGAAGTTTATGACTGGTTAAGAGAAATTTTAAGAGACTTGGGGCTTACTCTTAAGAAGGATGCCCAAAGTTATGACTGAGTCTTATTCCTGAAAAGGAGACCCAGGTTAGGGGACTTGGGGCTTACTCCTGAAGAGGAAGCCCAAGGTTATGACTGAGTCTTTATTCCTGAAAAGGAGACCCAGGTTAGGGATTAAGGTTTGGGGCTTACTCCTGAGGAGGATGCCCAAGATTGAAGGATTTGATTGGGGCTTATTCTTAAGAAAGATGCCCAAGATTTATGACTGAGTCTTTATTCCTGAAAAGGAGACCCAGGTTAGGATTCTCTCATTTTAAAGGATGAGGTTGAATGAATGAACTCTCAATCTTTGGTGATATAAAGATGTTTAAATCATTAGGTTTTGAGAGATATTTCACATAATTCCTTTCAGATAAGGATGTCAAATCAAGAAATCATGCCATAAATGGCTTTGAAAAGTATCTTGAAGACTGAATCTTGAATAGGAGGGGTGAAAAAGGGCAAGATGGGCACCCAAAAAGATAGGGGCGCGCAAGTATTGAAGGTCGCGCAAGTCCTACGGCGGCGCGCAAGTATTGGTCGCGCAAGTATACTTGCGCGACATAAGGGATACTTGCGCGATTTTCAACCAGGGTTGAATTACTTGAGCGACTCTTTATTAAACCCTTTCCCATCCTCTTGAGGTTTTTCCAGAAGAGGGACGCGCAAGTTATATTGAAGGAATTAAGTCGGCGCGCAAGTGTTTGATAAGTTTCAACACTTAGGCCTTCCTTCTTCCCTTTAGATCTTCCATTCTAGGTAAGAAATTACCTTAGAAGTGTTCTGGAAGCTTTGAGAAGAGACTTGGGCGTCGGGAGCTTTGATCCGAGTTTCTGGGAAGAGATCCTCTCGAATGGGGGGCCCACAGGGTCTATTTATAGGAAAAAAAAAGACCCCGGGCGGTTACTGGGCGGTTACCAGATATGTCGCGCAAGTCCCTTGCACGATCATGAGGGGTCGCGCAAGTGTTGAGGCGGCGCGCAAGTGTACTTGCGCGACCAAGAGGGAACTTGCGCGACCTATGGGCAATGTTCTCCTTTTCCATCCCTTTGTCGATTTTTGATGTTTCTTCAAAGGATTAATCACTTTGAGCTCAGATATTCCCTTTTCCGATCTTTAGATTCTGTGACGAAAGGAGCGTCAACAGAGATATACCCAACCTATATATTTTCCCTACATATTCACCATCATTATATAATGTTCCCATGTAGACCTTTACTATGGATAACCACTAGGGATATTTCTATCTAGAAAATTTCACATGTTTTCCCATACAAGGTAGATCCTCTATAGCTAGGAATCACTATGTCTAGGTCCAAATTGTCAATTATACTATGGTGAACCACCATAGCTAACCATCTCATGGGAGAGGCCCCATATTTTCCTTTACAATGGAGATCCACCATGGCTCTCTCTATCCTGTGGGAGGCCAAATGGTCACTCTTATTTAGTAAAAACACAATGAATCTCCCTCACTAGTGTAGTGTAGAGACCCAAAGCATGACGTACATGGATATTACATTACTTTAGCGGAATAATTAATACATAACAATAAAATAAATGCAAGGATATTAATAGTTTAGTGTCTTTGGAAACTTGGAACGTAATCTTCTAATCGTGGTGAAAGATCTTCAACATCCCCCATAAAGATCTTCCCCTTTTATTTCTTACATAAAATATTTATTTATATCCTGGGGAAAAGAAAACATAAAAATGGTGAGCTCAAATGCTCAGTGAGGGTAAGCATGGATAAAATAAAACATACCATATACATTTGAACTTAAAAACATGAACATAATGTTTAAACATCAAAAGAATGAGCAATGACATAAATCATGGAAGTACATAAGGCATAGATCATAAAGAAACATTAAGAATGATAATATAGCATGGGAATAAAAAATTTAATTGTGGAAACCATTAAGCACATGATATGATTTCCATTGTAGCCAAGGCATTGCTGCCAAGACCATCTTAGTGGACAAAGTCCCTTTCTGAATCGAGTTCACTCCTCGTTCCAGTCCTGTATTAATAAACTGGTTTAACTTGCTGTTCCAGCCATGTCTATCTCATGAGATATAAATCTTTACCCAATTCATTGGAGGGAGATATTAGTCCCACCCATCTCATAATGAAATCATTCTTTCGTGTGCTACAAAATCATAAATCATACATCATAGCATAACCCATGAAATAAAATGGGATTCTTAAACGTCATGCCATCATAACATAATCCATAATCAATTGATATCATTTCATCGTAATAAAATTGAAACCATTTAAATCATAGAGACATTTTACTTGAAACATACACATATGAAATAATGTTATCTTAGATGGAAAATAGTTTTGACAAAACACTTGAAATGAATTCTTGAGGAAAATATCCTTTATTCTTTAAAATCACTTTCTTTTCACAAAATTCCATGAAATTTTAAAAGATAAGGGTTTTGTTGAAAATAATAATGCAATATTGTATAGGAAGCTTCTTGAAAATGAGGCATTATGAAACTGTAGAAATCTGTTCACACCGTATAAGTTAAAAATAACATTCTCCTCGTACTTTTGTCGTAAAAGTCAAAAAGTATTTTATATGGTAACCAAAGGAAAGATTTCATTCATACAATGTGGTAAAAAGTCAATAAAGGGTAAAAATGACTTTAATAATCCATGTAAGTATGGTAAACTATTTATGAAATTATTTTTATAAAACATGGTCATGGATGATAAACGTAACCCCAGTAAATACTTACGTATAAGCAATCTCGGATAAAAATGAGATTGAAAATTTATCCCTTACATTAGGTCCGATATGCTTCTTATGTATCTTAAACTCCTGTATAATTATTTAAATAATGTCATTGAATTATTACAGAATCATATACATTGTTATGATATTATATATGTTTCACTTATGACTTTATATTACTCGTTCTTTTGTAAATTCTATGTTAAAGCATCGTTTTGGGTAAAATCATTTCATTTATCGTATGTGTTTCGACTTGTTGGTCATGATATGGTTACATAAATCCTGATTTAAATAATTTCACAATTTAAAACGTGATTTACATATATTCATTATATACATAAATATATTATAGGTCGATAAAATGAATGAAATACACCGTTCATGGAGACGGTAGGCCGTACGTACGCATGAATGCTGTTTTTGTTTCCTTATTGAATTGAATGAAACTAAATAGACGACATATATATATATAAATAAAGTATCATTATTATTTCATATATTTCATTATTATTCATTAAATAAACTTTATGATCATTCATGTATGGTTAACATGGAGAATGAATCTCATCGCGTCGTGGAGACGGTAGTCCGTATGTACGCACGAGCGATGATATCATTTCTATAATCATTGAATTGAATTGGAGTGGATGATACAATATATAGGAATCAGTATTATGTTATAATAACTATGTATAGTTATTATTTACACCATTATACCCATCCAAGTAAGGTGGTGTTGGAAAAACAGATTACACCACGGCGTGGAGACGGTATTCCGTACGTACGCACACGCGGTGATTTCGTTTTCCGTAGGATGAATAGATGGTGAAATAGGGTTGTTTCATACTTATAATAACATATCAGTATATGAGTGATACTGGTGTTATTACTTCATAATGAAACACCTAAAGAAGAATAAGTGGAAGATGAAATTAATTTGAATGAATCGGTAACAGACATTACCTCTTCTTTGAAAAGCCTCTTTGAGACCTCCTTTTAGGGCACTGAAATTGGACTTTGAAAAATACCTGGACCTCTACGATGTTTCTAGGGAAGTGGATAATAGAATTTTTCAGGGGTTGGCCGAGGATGAAGGCTCAAAGTGGTGTGAGGAAGAGAGGGAGGAGGTGCCCTTTTATAAGGGAGGAGAGGGGCACCTTTGGAATAACTAAATATATTATTTTATTATAAAGCCAAATTCTGTTTTAAATAGCTCCAAATCGATTTATTTAGAAGCTAAGGTGGGGATAGGTCTTCATCCTCTCATAAAATATAATTTAGATAAGTTTAGGTTCCTATTTTAACCTTATCATTTAGATTTAACATTAAGTTAAATAAGTTTACTTTTACCGTGTCTTCTTGTGATCTTATACTATAAGGTTAATAAACATAATATAATCAGCCAAACGAACCCCAAGATTTTTATTATTAATATATATAACCTTATCTAAGTCACTTTCCCAAAAATCAGATTTTAAAGAATAAAATAACAATTAATAATATAATATTTGTTTTAAAAACTATTTTATGTCAATTTTGACACTATTTAGTAATTGATTTTTGTGAAAATAATAAAATAATGATTAGTTCTAAAGAAGTTAATTAAATCAATACTAACATGTAATATTAACCTATTAAATTAGTGTAATTCATAAAAAGTCTCAAATATTATTTATTTGGGTATTTATAACATCAATTTTGTTAATAGTTTATTAATAAGATAATTACTGCATGATATTTGTGTCATAAATAAATTAACTTATTTAAAGTCTAAAAATTAAAAATAAAATATAATTATGTAGGAAAGATTTTTATCGTTCCAATTAATATTTATAGTCAAATTTATCTTATGTATAACCCTATATTAAAAATGATATACTTATTAAATGTTGATTTTAACTATTTTCACCCTTCTTTAAATAAATTAATAATAAATGTCCTAATCTAATCCAAGTTGGCCTAAATGGTCATATTTTATTCCTAAGGCTGTTTTTTGTCGAATTAAACTTATAAAATAGAATTAGGACATGTTTTAGGGTAATAATAATATCATTTTTACTCGTAATTACCCTATTTACTTTTAACCGTGGTAAAAAAAGTAAAAAGTTACTATTCATAAAAAAATTATTTTCATCACATTGAACCACATTTTACTCACTGACATCAACCGTGTCACTCGTATTTTTTAAATTCTACTCACAGAAGTGGTGAAATTAAGAATTATGAAAAATTAATTTTTTTAACTACCGCTTAGTGGTTTCACTATTCATCAAAAAATGAAAGTTTTCAGAAAAATACCAAAAATTAGGCCTAAGATATATTGGATATTATGAACTAAAAAATGTTGTCTATTTTACAAAATTCAAAAAATATTAGTTTCATTACTAAATTTATAAATTAATTCCCGTCGTCAAAACAAATAGCGTGTTCTTAAAGGATAATAACTATCTCAAGATTGACATTTGTCTATGTCTGGATTAAATGTGAAATTACATCTAATGACCAACATTGTATTGAATTGTAAAAATATATTCTAAATATACTTTAAAACCACCCAAAATAATAATTTATCACTATTAATTATTTCTATTAAAAAGTTGGTTTTTAATTAAAATTTAGTAATTTTCACTATTCATCAGAAAATGAAAGTTATCTGAAAAGTACCAAAATTTCACCCTAAGCTAATTTCGATATTTTGAATCCAAAAATGAAGTCCATTTTGAAAAATAAAATTTTAAAAATTTGAAAAAGTTGTTATTACTATTCATAACGGCTAGTTTGAATAATATTTTAATAGCATATCATTGTTTAGTGAAACTCAGTACTGCGTACAACACACGCTATCGCGGAAGGTCGCGCTTGTGTGTAATGCAACCCAAGTCAGGGTTGCGTGTTGTGGAAGAATCCTTCGTTGTTTTGTATAACACAATCCATTCATATTTCATTTATACATTGAATATATATATATATATATATACTCAATGTTGCGTAGAATAACTATTATCAAAATTGTTTGTAACACGATCCAAGAATAGTGTTGCGTATACTGCAAGATAATACGGTGTTGCGTATAGCGCAAGGTAATATTGGTGTAGCATACAAGACAAGACATTAATGAAATTAAAAGAATATTTTTCATAAAATCTCGGGGTGTTACATTCTACCCCCCTTAAAATGAATTTCTCCCGTGAAATTTGTCGGGGTTATAAATGGTTTACTACTTGAAAGTTTGTTTAATAGAAACCCATATCGTAAAATGGAATACTTGGATTTAAGAACTAATGTATGAAATGTAACAGTTACCCAAATTAACTCATCACTGGGTTTCCACGTAGGAGAACATAGGTGAAAATATGGATATGGAAGAAAAATCTAACCATCAAGTTCTGATGGAGAGTGGTAGAGAACATGGCTATGAAATTGCCAACAATCACAAAGTCATAGATTTGTGATGATCTAAGGTACCATATGATTCATCAGATATAAGGGCACTAGGACAAAATTTTTGGTTTTCAAGATCATTTCCCTAAAGTTGGTGAATTTAAAGAAATACTTACATGATTTTGGTACAATTTCACTGTTGTTCGTGAATTGAAAAATTTACCCTTCATCCCTTAAATAAATGAAGTTGAATTTGTTATTTGTGATGTGTTAGCAGATCATGTGATAGAATTCTGGGTCATTCCATCTGTTGCAATCAAAAGGTTAGCAAAAGTTATAAGTCCATATTTTGGTTAGATTAATCGTATATGGTTCCAAAAATGAACTTATAGTTCATATATCATACCTCTTAATAAAATAAAACTTGTTTCTACTAACCAGGGACTTCTTGTTGGCCAGTGGTAGGAGATAAAGTCTAGTCGCACTTCAGTTGTGGGTTCAATTCCCACAGCCTTGTCCGACGCGATGGGCTGTCACCTGTCCTGTAGGATTTCCTTTTTTCTAAAACTACATTACTATAAAATCCCAGCAATAATATCGAAAAAACTTCTATCCTTAAACAATACTAACTTATGTACAACATAATCAATTCCAATCTTTAGGATTATCCATAATACTGCATTCCACTCTCATAATATAGTGAAAATGATTACCATAGATTTCATTTAACAAGCATGTTAATACCATCGTTGATCGCCATATATCATAAGATATGTCTTGTTGGTCACATTCAAAATATTATAAGGCCTTAATCAGGTATTCTTTTGAAAAATGAATACCCATTGAATCTTAGTAAAAACATGAGTGCTGTCAAAAGTTAACTCATTCCACATTCCAAAAACCCAAAATTCTATATAATCAAATGATGATATAACTATTTCCTTATATCAGTCATGAGATCATGAATACTATCAAACATTTAATTTTCTCCTTATCCCTTAATTATGCGCATATAATCTACATTCCAAAAATATCTGAATAACCTTTCATGGATACTGGTACCATTAATCATACACTTTCAAAACTCAAGGAAAGACAACAGTGTAACAATCCTTAGATGTATCTTTATTCCATAGTACCGTGAGATTACTTATACAACATTACACATGATAATCATGTAATCATTCCACTGCATTCCTAAACCATTGACCGAGCTTAAACAATTCTTTCATCTCACATATCATTTGTAGTCTCATCATCATCATCAACATAATTACTACAAATACGACCATACTGATTCTCTTCATGAGACTTTCCCTTAGGGCATTGGTTTGCATAATTCCCGTACATTCCACATTTAATACATTTAACCATTGTTGATGTCATAGAAATACCATTATCCTCATCCCTGGTGTTAACTGAACCTTTTCCTTTGCACCTACTGGCTTTGTGTCCTTCTTCTCCACACCCAAAGCATCTTCCAGTTCCTTTGAAACATTCTCCTTGATGCCTCTTCCCACATGATTTACATAGGGGAAATTTAACTTTCTTTCCTCTATAATCATCATGAAACTCCATCATTCTCTTATTAGCTGAGTCAGGAAACTTACAAAATTATACTTTATTGATCATATTATGAGATTTCTGATTCCGCGTAATAATGATGTTTGGACTTCCAAATCCCATTTCATTTGGTTTCTCATAAAGAATATCATTCCATTGTCCATCATATCCTCTATTATCGTGAATCATCTTGTTTCCAGCCATTTCCTAAAACCCAAAAAGATTAGTGTGAGAGGGAAAAATCATAATAAAGGGGGAGTAAAATCAATATCTAAAATCTTTGTTTTATTCTAATATCGTTACCATAGTTCTAGGACTATATCCTATACGTATACTTATCCTTAGGGACATCCCTAGACATACCATAGAAATATCTCTAGGGATCTCACTAACGTTTTCGCATCCTAGTTTCCAAAGGTTGACTAAACTTTTCCTCTGATACCAACTGTAGAGATCCAGAGCATGACGTACATGGATATTACATTAGTTTAGCGGAATACTTAAAACATAACAATAACAGACACACAAGGATCGTAATAGTTAAGTGTCTTTGGAAACTTAGAACGTAATCTTCTAATCATGGTAAAAGATCTTCAACATCTCCCATAAAGATCTTCCCTTTTTTTTCTTACCTAAAACCATTCTTTATATCCTATGGAAAAGAAAACAAAAAAAGGGTGAGCTCAAATTCTCAGTAAGGGTAATCATGGATAAAATAAAACATACAATATACATATGAACTTAAAAACATGAACATAATGTTTAAACATCAAAAGATTGAGCAATGACATAAAACATGGAAGTAAGTAAGGAATAGATCATAAAGAAACATTAAGAATGATAAAATAACATGGGAATAAAACATTTAATTGTGGAAACCATTAAACACATGATATGATTTCCATAGTAACGAAGGCATTTCTGCCAAGAACATCTTAGTGGACAAAGTCCCTTTCTGAATCGAGTTCACTCCTCGTTCCAGTCCTGTATTAATGAACGGGTTAACTTTCCATTCCAGCCATTTCTATCTCATGAGATATAAATCTTTACCCAATGCATTGGAGGGAGATATAGGTCCCACCCATCTCATAAATAAATCATTCCTTCGTGTTCCAAAAAATCATAAATCATACATCATAGCATAACCCATGAAATAAAATGTGATTCTTAAACATCGTGAAATCATACCATAATCCCTTATCAATTTATATCATTTCATCGTAAGAAAATTGAAACCATTTTAATCATAGAGACATTTTACTTGAAACATACACATATAAAATAATGTCATCTTAGATGGAAAATAGTTTTGACAAAACACTTGAAATGAATTCTTGAGGAAAATATCCTTTCTTCTTTAAAATCATTTTCTTTTCACAAATTTCCATGAAATTTTAAAAGATAAGGGTTTTGTTGAAAATAATCATTCAATCTTTTATAAGAAGGTTCTTGAAAATGATGCGTTATGAAACCGTAGAAATCTTTTCTCGCCGTATAAGTTAAAAATAACATTCTCCCCGTACTTTTGTCAGAAAAGTGAAAAAGTACCTTATATGGTAACCAACGGAAAGATTCCATTCATACAATGTGGTAAAAAGTAAATAAAGGGTAAAAATGACTTTAAACATTCATGGAATAATGGTAAAAATTTTATGGAATCATTTTACGAAAACATGGTCATGGATGATAAACGTAACCCCAGTAAATACTTACGTATAAGCAATCTTAGATAAAAATGAGATTGAAAATTTATCCCATACCTTAGGTTCGATATACTTCTTACATATCCAAAACTCTTTTATAATGATTTACATAATTTCATTGAATTATTATAGAATCATATTCATTGTTATGATATCATATATATTTCACTTATGACATTATATTACCCGTTCTTTTGTAAATTCTATGTTAATGCAGCGTTTTGGGTAAAATCATTTCATATATCGTATGTGTTTCGACTTGTAATTATTGATATTATTACTTATATCCTGATTTACATAATTTCAGAATGTAAAACATGATTTAAATATACTCATCATATACATATATATATTATAGGTCGATAAACGGAATGAAATACACCGTTCATGGAGACGGTAGGCCGTACGTACGCATGAACGCTGTTTTCATTTCCTTATTGAATTTAATGAAACTAAATAGATGAAATAAATATAAATATAAATATATATACATAAACACAGTAGCATTATTATTTCATATATTTCATTATTATTCATTAAATAAACATTATGATCATTCATGTATGGTTAACATGGAGAATGAATCTCATCGCCTCGTGGAGACGGTAGTTCGTACGTACGCACGAGTGATGATATCATTTACATAATCATTGAATTGAATTAGAGTGGATGATACAAGATATCAGAATCATTATGATGTTATAATAACTATTTATTGTTTTTATTTACAACATTATACCCATCCAAGTAAGGTGGTGTTGGAATAACAGATCACACCACGGTGCGGAGACGGTATTCCGTACGTACGCACGCGCGGTGATTTCGTTTTCTGTAGGATGGATAGACGGTCAAATAGGGGTTTTTCATACATATAATAACATATCAGTATATGAGTGATATAGATGTTATTACTTCATAATGAAACAACTAAATAATAAGAAGTCGAAGAAGAAATTAAGTTGAAAGAATCGGTAACGGACATTACCTCTTCTTTGAAGCGCCTCTTTGAGACCTCCTTTTAGGGCACTGAAAATGGTCTTTTTAGAAGACCAGGACCTCTAGAATGTTTTAGGGACGTGGAGAAGAGAATTTGGCAGGGTTTGGCCGATCTTGAAGGCTCAATGTGGTGTGAGGAAGAGAGGGAGGAGGTGCCCTTTTATTAGGGAGGAGAGGGGCACCTTTGGAATAACTAAAAATATTATTTTATTATAAAGAAAACATCGGTTTTAAATAGCTCCAAATTGATTTATTTCAAAGCTAAGTTGGGGATGGGTCGAAATCCTCTCATACAATAGAATTTAGACAAGTTTAGGTTCCTATTTTGACCTTATCATTTAGATTTAACATTAAGTTAAATTATTTTTCTTTTACCGTGTCTTCTTGTGTTATTATACTATAAGGTTAATAAACTTAAAATAATCAGCTAAACGAATCCCAAGTTGTTTATTATTAATATATATAACTTTATCTAAGTCATTGGGCTAGACCTTAGATTTTTATGAATAATATAAAAATTAATAATATTATAATTGTTTTAAAACTATTTTATGTCAATTTTGACACTATTTAGTAATTGATTTTTGTGAAAATCATAACTGAATGATTAGTTCGAAACAAGTTAATTAAATCAATACATACATGTCATATTAACTTAGAAAATTATTGGAATTTAAAAAAAGTCTCAAATTCTATTTATTTGGGTATTTATAACATCAATTAATTCAATAGTTTAGTAATAAGATAATTGCTGCATTATATTTGTGTCATAAATAAATTAACTTATTTAAAGTCTAAAAATTACAAATAAAATATCATTATGTAGAAAATATCATTATATTTCTAATGAATATTTATAGTCAAATTTATCTTATGCATAACCCTATATTAAAAATGATATACTTATTAAACTTTGATTTTAACTATTTTAACCCTTCTTTAAATAAATTAATAATAAATGTCCTAATCTAATCCAAGTGGGCCTAAATGGTCATATTTTATTCCTAAGGTTGTTTTCGGTCGAATTAAACTTATCCAATAAAATTAGGACATGTGGTAGGGTAATAATAATATCATTTGTACTCGTAATTACCCTATTTACTTTTAACCGTGGTAAAAAAAGGAAAATGTTACTATTCAGCAAAAATTATTTTTCTCTCATTGAACCACATTTTACTTGCCAACATCAACCGGGTCTCTCAGATTTTTGAAATTCCACTCACAGAATCGATAAAATTATGTTTTATTAAAAATTCATTTTTTTAACTACCACTTAGTGGTTTCACTATTCATCAAAAAATGAATGTTTCCAGAAAAATACAAAAAATTAGGCCTAAGCTATATTTGATATTATGAACTGAAAAATGATGTCTATTTTACCAAATTCAAAACATATCAGTTGCATTACTTAATTTAAAAATTAATTCTCGTCGTCAAAACAAATAGCGTGTTCTTAAGAGATAACAACTATCAAAAGATTGACATTTGTTTATGTCTGGTTTAAATGTGAAATTATATCCAATGACCAACATTGTATTAAATTGTAAAAATATATTCTAAATATACTTTAAAACCACTCAAATTAATAATTTATCACTATTAATTATTTTGATTAAAAAGGTTGTTTCTAATTAAAATTTAGTAATTTTCAATATTCATCAGAAAAAGAAAGTTATCTGAAAAGTACCAAAATTTCACCCTAAGCTAATTTCGATATTCTGAATCCAAAAATGAAGTCCATTTTGAAAAATAAAATATACAAAATTTCAAAAAGAGGTTATTACTATTCTTAACGGATAGTTTTAATAATATTTTAATAGCATATCATTGTTTAGCGAAACTCGGTATTGCGTACAACACACGCTATCGTGGAAGGTCGTGCTTGCGTGTAATTCAAGCCATGTTAGGGTTGCGTGTTTTGCAAGAATCCTTCGTTGTTTCGTATAACATAGTCCAACCATATTTCATTTATACATTGAATATATATATATATATATATACTCAATGTTTCGTAGAATAACTATTATCAAAATTGTGTGTAACACGATCCATGAATAGTGTTGCGTATACTACAAGCTAATACGGTGTTGCGTATAGAGCAAGGTAATCTTGGTGTAGCATACAACATAAGACATTAATGAAATTAAAATAATATTTTTCATAAAATCTCGGGGTGTTACATGTAGAGACCAAATCTTGAAAAACATGGACATTACATTACTTTTGCGGAATACCAAATACAGAACAATAACAGACACCAAAGAACTGTAATAGTTTAGTGTCTTTGGAAACTCAGAATATAATATTCTAATCTTGGTGAAAGGTCATCAACATCTACAATAAAGATCTTCCGTTTTTTCTTAGCTAAAACCTTTCTTTATATCTTGGGGAAAAGGAAACATATAAAGGGTGAGATCACATGCTCAGTAACAGTAAGCATGGAGAAAATAAAAGAAACCATTTACATTTAAACTTCAAAACATGATCATAATGTTTACAAATCCAAATTTTGAGTTGTGAAATAAATCTTGGCAGTACGTAAGGAATAGTTCATAAAGGAACATAATCCATGATAAAATAGCATGGGAATAAAACATTTAATTTTGGAAAACCATAATTCACATGATATGATTTCCATGGTAGCCAAGGAATTGCTGCCAAGACCATCTTAGTGGAAAAAGTCCCTTTCTGAATCGAGATCACTCCACATTCCAGTCATGTATCACTGAACCAGATTAACTTACCATTCCAACCATGTCTATTTCATGAGATATAAATCTTTAACCAATTCATTGGACAGAGATATAGGTCCCACCCATGTCATAATGAAATCATTATTACTTGTGCCACAAATTAAACATAAATCATTCATCATAACCCAATGAATAAAATGGGTTTCATAAACATCATCACATCATAATTTAATACATATAAACCAAATGAATATCATTTCATCATAAGAAGAATCAAACCAAGTAGATAATAATGACATTATACTTGAAAAACAATCATATTAAGTAATGTCATCTATGATGGAAAATAGTTTTGAAAAAACACATGAAATAAACTCTTGAGGAAAAATATCCTTTCTTCTTCCAAATCATTTTTTTTTCAAAAAATACCATGCAATTTTAAAATAATAACATTTTTTTTGAAAATAATAATGAAATATTTTAGAGTAATCTTCATGAAAATTAGGTGTTATGAAACCGTAAAAATCCATTCATGCCGTATAAGTTAAAAATACATTCTTCTCGTACTTTTGTCCTAAAATTCATAAAGTTCCTTGTGTGGTAAACAAAAGTAATATTCCTTTCATAACATGTGGTAAATTTAAAAAATGGCTAAAAAGGACTTTAAACATACATAAATTCATTTTTAGAAAATAGTTACATGTACGATAAATATAACCCCAGTAAATACTTACGAATAAACAATCTCAAAAAAAAAACAAGATTGGAAAAGTTATCCCTTACCATAGGTCTGATATGCTTCGTACATATCTGAGCCTCCTATATAATTATTTAAATAATGGAATTGACTTATTACAGAATCATATTCATTATTATGATATCATATATGGTTCACTTGTTACATTATATTACCCGTTCTTTTGTAAATTCCATGTTAAAGCAGCATTTTCGGTAAAATCATTTAATTTGTCGTACGTGTTTGAAGTTAACGATGTTTTCCTTTCCTTATTGACACGAATGGATGTAAGTAGACGAAATATATATATACATAAATCCAGTAGCTTTATAATCTCATATATTTCATTATTATTCATTATATATAATTTATAATCATTCTTGAATGGATAATATGGAGAATGAATCTCATCGTGGCATCGAGACGGTAATCTGTACGTATGCACGAGCGATGATATCATTCCCATAATTATTGAATTGAATTGTAGTGGATGATATAATAACTAAGAATAAGTATGATGTTATAATAACTATATATAGTTATTCTTTACACCATTATACCCATCCATGTAAGGTGGTGGTGGAAAAACAGATTACACCACGTCGTGAAGATGATATTCCATACGTATGCACGCGCCTTGATTTCATTTTCTGTAGGATAGATAGAAGGTGAAATGGGTTGTTTCATATTTATAATAAAATATCAATATATTAGTGATACTGATGATATTAGATTATAATGAAACAACTAAAGAAGAAAAATTTTAAGAAGAAAGAAAACTTGAAAGAATCTGTAGAAGAGATTACCTCTTCTTCAACGCACCTCTTTTAAGCATCCTCTTAAGGCACTAGATTTGGTGTTTTTAGGAGATGGAAACCTCATTAATTTATCTTGGGATGTTGATACGGTAAATGGGCATGGGTTGGCGGAGATTTAAAGCTGAAAATTGTGTAAAGAGAAGAGGGAGGAGGTGCCCTTTTATAAGGGAGGAGAGGGGCACCTTTGGAAACCTCAAAAATATTAATTTATAATAATTTTAAACCCCACATAAAAACTTCAAAAATGACTCAAATCTGAAGCATAGAAGATATAGGGTTGTAATAGCATCAACGAATAACATTTAGACATGATGGGAATTTATTTTAACCATTATCAACTTTGTTTATCCTTATTTAATATATTTAATTTTATTTGTGGTAATAAGAGTAAAAAAATTAAATTGTTATAAATATATAATTATGTGCTGTTAATTTTCCATAATTGGATAATTTATGAAATTTTAGACCTGGTAAATTTTAATTTATAATTTTTAAATATTTTTTTGATTTTTAGACAATTTTATATTATGCTGTTTTTATAAAATAAAAATAGTGTCAATTTTTACACTTTTCATTAATTTGAATTTAAATAAAATCATCAAAGACTATATGTTAAATTTAAAGCTTTAATAGATTCATAACATGTCATATTTGTCTAAACAATTAGTGGAGAACATTAAATAGACTATATGATACTTTTTTTTATATTTTTAAAACCATTTATTTGATATTTCAATCAATAAAATAATTTCAACATCACTATTGTGTCACCTTTAATGATATTTATTTAATACCTAAAAATTATAAATAAATTCACATGATGTACATAAGTTAATTATATTTCTAGAGAATATTCATGTTCAAATACTCATGATTTTTATCACTTAATAAAAGTTATTATAATTATATGATTTAAGAGAGTGTCATGTTGTTACTTTCTTTGGTTTTAATAATAAATTAATTAATTTCATGGTCAAAAGTCCATAAAATTAATCCATCCTGACACTCAGGTGATATGGGTAGTATTTTAGTCATCCAATAGAATTTTATCATGTGTTAGTGTAATTTTGTAATCTTATTTTTACCCTTAATTACCCGATTTACCTTTAACTACAGTAAATAAAAATTACCTTAGTTACACTTCAAAATATAAAAATAAAAAGTAAACTATTAACATAATTTGGAAACACTGAATTAATATATGGAATAAAATTTTCAAAATTCAAAACTCATAAGATGTAGTAATTAATTTAAAATTAATCCCGTTGTTAAGAAAATGAGTTTTAAAAGTTAAAACATTGCCAAAGATTGAAATGTTTTTACCTATGAATTCAATATAAAATTAATGGTAATGACATAAATTATATTAAATGGTAAAAATATATTATATTTATACTTTAAAACCATTAATTATTATAATTTAACCATATAATTTATTGCGATGAAAAAAGTAGTTTTTAATTAAAATATAGCGTTTTTACTATTCATTAAAATATAAAAGTTATCCGAATAATATGAAAAATTTATCCAAAATAATTTTTTATATCCTGCTTCTAAAGAAGAATTTTATTTTTTAAAATTGAATTTATAAACCTATCAAAAACTAGATTTAATGTGGGTTTTCCCTCAAAAGGCAGCAAAACTACATTTTTTTAAAAATACTTATTTTACCCGAAATATTTATTTTGTTCACATACAATGTTTTAGAAAATTTGTAATATGAATAATACTATTATAAAATTCAAAATGTAGTTAATACTATTCATAATGACTACTTCATAATATTATAAAAATATATCATTGTTTATTGAAACCCTGTACTGCGTACTACACAGACATTCGAGGAAAGTCGTGATTGCGTGTAATGAAAGTCAAGTTAGGGATGCGTGTAGTGCAAGATCCCTTTGGTGTAGCGTATAACATAATCAAAAATTATATCATTTATACATTAATCAAAATAAATACTTAATGGTTCTTAGAATAATTCCTATAAAATGAACTTGAAAGTGTTTGTAACACGAGCCAAGAATAGTGTTGCGTATACTGCAAGCTAATACGGTGTTGCGTATTGTGAAATATAATTTTGGTGTAGCGTACAACACAAGTCATCAATGAAATTAAAAAGAATAATTCTCATAAAATCTTGGGTTGTTACATTCTACCCCCCTTAAAATTAATTTCGACGTTGAAATTCGTAGTGGTTATAAATGGTTTAATACTTGAAAGTTTCATTCATGGAATCTCACATCGTAAAAAGGTACACTAAAACATTATTTAAAAAAAAATGAATAATGAAACATAACGGTTAGCCAAATTAACTCATTAATGGGTTTCCATATAAGAGAACATATGTGAAAATATTGATGTGGAAGAGAAATCTAACCATCATGTTCTGATGGAGAGTGGTAGAGAACATGTCTATGAAAAATCCAACAATCAAAATGCCATAAATTTGTGATGATCTAAGGTACCATCGGATTCATCAGATACAAGATCACTAGAACAACATTTTTTTTTCAATATAATTTTCCTAAAGTTGAAATGTATGAAATATAATAAATACTTACTTTATTATGGTACAATCTCACAGTTTTTTGTGCCATGAACAATTTCCACTTCATCTCTTAAAGAAATGAAGTTGAATTTTTCTTCCTTGAAGTGTTAGCAAATCATGCATTATAATGATAGGTAATTCTATCTGAATCAAACATAAGGTTAGAAAATGTTATATATATAAGTCCATCTATGGTGATATTAATCATATATGGTTCCT
Organism: Viscum album; assembly: GCA_963277665.1. Lineage (NCBI taxonomy): Eukaryota > Viridiplantae > Streptophyta > Magnoliopsida > Santalales > Viscaceae > Viscum > Viscum album. The sequence goes on from OY728154.1 coordinate 25,818,850, forward strand.
ATAATGGACTTATACTTCATCTATCATACTTCTTAATGAAATAAAACTAGTTTCTACTAACCAGGGACTTCCTGTATGACAGTGGTAGGCTATGAAGGCATGTCGTACTTCTGTCATGGGTTCGATTCCCACAACTTTTTCCGATGTGACAAGTTGTCTCTCATCCTCCAGGTTGTACTTTTTCTAAATCTATTCTATCATAATATTGAAGAAACTATATGATGTCCATTCCAACCATTAGGCTTATCGAAAATAGTTCTGTCTGATTTCTATAAATTTCATCTACTAAGCATGTGAATTCCTTCATTTTCCCCCATATATCATAAGATATTTATTGTTGTTGTTCAAATTACAAAAAATTGAATACCTTAATCATGTATTCTATTGAAAAAGGAATACCCATTGATCTTTAGTGAAAACATGAATGCTGTCCAAAGTTAACTCTTTCCACATACCAAAATCTCAAAAATTTTATATACTCAAACTATGATATCATTTGTCCTTATATCAGTCATGAGCTGATTAATACTATCCAACATATTATTTTGTCCTTATACCTTCATTATGTGGATATCATCATCTTTACAATAATATGACAATCACTTTTCACAGTTACTGGTAGCATATAATTATTCAAAACCAAAATATTGATATTCCAAAATTCCGCTATACCATAAATTCAGATTCCATGATACTATTTTCAAATCCCATTACATACACACTTAATAATTCCACAACATCATTTTCATATGCAAAATCTCAAATAGTGATCACATGTGACTTCCCTTTATCCTTTGCCTTAAGAGGTCTCTCATGTTGATCATCATTAACCCTGGGATTAGGGAATTGATTTGCATAATGCCCCATTTCCTTGCACATGAAGCATTGAAGTGTTGGTGGAGCATTCTCTGTAGACTTTTCTTTATTCACATCATTAGATACCTTTTTCCCCTTACATCAACAATCAACTGCTCGATGAACTTCTTTTCCACACTTGAAACATTTTATATTACCTTTTAGAAAATCTCCACCATGTTTCTTTCCACACTTTGAGAATAATGAAACATTCACCTTCTTTTCACCATTTTTCTGAGGTTTTTCCTCGAACTCCATCTACCTTTTCTGGTAAAAACCATGAGATGGATATCTTACACTAACTTCCAGTTCTACCTTGATAGCACAAATCACAATTTCTTCATATATTCTGAAGTCTCTTATAGATAATGCCCTTCGAAGGCTTGGTTTTAAGCCACTGAAAAATCTATCAAATTTACTTTTAGGTTGGATGATAAATCCATATTTATACCTTGAATGTCTATAAAAATTCACTTCATATATACCAACAGATTCATCATCATTCTTCTTAATCTCAAGGAACTCTTTTTCTATCTTTGTTTGAAGAATATGAGGGAAATACTTACTGAAAAAAAAAGTTCTTGAACTCATCCCTTTCCAGGGAATAAATTTCATCTTGGGGCCTTGTATTCTTAATTAAAGTCCACCACTGGTTTGCTACACCTTCTAAATGGTAAACAGATAAAATGACTTTTTCATGTTCCAAATAGCGAAGTATGGAAAATATATTTTCAATGGTACTGATCCACTATTCAGAAATAAGTGGATAAGAAGACCCATTGAAAGAAGGTGGACATTGCCTCATGAAGGACTCAATAGAATATTTTTCCCTTATCTGATAATTTGGAAATCCATAATGATTCATTTCTTATGTATGTATCGAAATAAGATTTTTCACTCCTTCTCCCATCACATTTGGTTGTTCGAGAGGACAATAATTTCATTTTCCATTACATTGATCAACACGGTTATTCCGGGTTCCAACCATCATCTAAAACCCAAAAAGAATAGTGTGAGAGGAAAAAAATAAAAACATGAAAACAACATAATAAAGGGGAAGTACCTTCAATATATAACATATTAGGTTTGATTCTAATATCGTTAAAGTAATTCTATGACTATAACCTATACTTATACCTAACCTTAGGGACATCCCTAGACATAGCTTATAAATATCTCTAGGGATCTCACTAAAGTTTTCATGTCCTAGTTTCCAAAGGATAACTTATCCTTTCCTCTGATACCAAATGTAGATACCCAATATTGACATACATGGACATTATAATACTTTTGCGGAATACCTAATACATAACAAAAATAGACACCAAAGGACCATAATAGTTTAGTGTCTTTGGAAACTCGGAATATAATCTTCTAATCTTGGTGAAAGATCTTCAAAATCTCCCATAAAATTCTTCCATTTTCTTCTTACCTAAAAACATTCATTATATCCTAGGGAAAATGAAACATTTAAACGGTGAGCTCACATGCTCAGTAAAAGTATTCATGGAGAAAATAAAACAAACCACATACATTTGAACTTCAAAACATGAACATAATGTTTACACATCAAAATATTGAGTTCTGAAATAAATATTGGCAGTACGTAAGGCATAGGTCATAAAGAAATATCAATCATGATAAAATAGCATGGTAATAAAAAATTTAATTGTGGAAAAACATTATTCACATGATATGATTTTCATAGTAACCAAGGCATTGCTGCCAAGACCATCTTAGTGGACAAAGTCTCTTTCTGATTCGTGTTCACTCCTCTTTCCAGTCCAGTATTAGTGAACCAGATTAACTTACCATTCCAGCCATGTATATATCATGATATATAAATCTTTACCCAATTCATTTTAGGGAGATATAGATCTCACCCATCTCATTATGAAATCATTCTTACTTGTGCCACAAAATAAACATAAATAATACATCATAACCCAATGAATAAAATGGGTTTCATAAACATCATCCCATCATATTGTAATCCATATAAACCTAATGAATATCATTTAATCATAAGAAGAATCAAACCATGTAAATAATAGAAACATTATACTTGAAACCTAATCTAATTAAATAATTCCATCTTAGATGGAAAATAGTATTGACAAAACACTTGAAATGAATTATTAAGGAATATATCCTTTCTTCTTCAAAATAATTTTCATTTCACAAAATTCAATGAAATTATAAAAGAAATGGATTTTTTTGAAAATAATAATGAAATATTTTAGATGATGCTTCATGAAAATTAGGTGTTATGAAACAGTAAAAATCTGTTAATGCTGTATAAGTTAAAAAAACATTCTTCTTGTACTTTTGTCGGAAAAGTCAAAAAGTTCATTGTGTGGTAAAAAACGTAATATTCCTTTCATAACATGTGGTAAATTTCAAAAATAGGTTAAAATTAATTTAAACATACATGAAATTATTTTTAAAATAGGGACATGGATGATAAATATAACCTCAGTAAATACTTATGAAAAAACAATCTCAGATAAAAACGAGATTGGAAAAGTTATCCCTTACCTTAGGTCCGATATGCTTCGTACATATCCGAACCTCCTATATAATTATTTAAATAATTTCAGTGACCTATTACAGAATCATATTTATTTTTATGATATCATATATGGTTTACTTATGACAATATATTACCCATTCTTTTTTAAATTCCTTGTTAAAGAAGCGATTTGGGTAAAATCGTTTTATTTATCGTACGTGTTTGGACTTGTTATTCTTGATATTATTACTACATATATCATGATTTCATTATTTACAGAATGTAAATCATGATTTATATATCATACATATTCAGTATATATATATAATAGATAGATAAATGAAATGAAATACACCGTTCATGGAAACAGTAGGCCATACTTATGTATGAACGTTGTTTTCATTTCCTTATGGACTTGAATGGAAGTAAGTAGATGAAATATAAATATACATAAATATAGTAGATTTATCATGTCATATAATTCATTATTATTCATTATATATACTTTATAATCATTCTTGAATGGTTAACATGGAGAATTAATCTCATCGTGTCGTAGAGACGGAAATCCGTACGTATGCAAGAGCGATGACATCGTTACCATAATTATTGAATTGAATTGGAGTGGATGATATAATATCTAAAAATCAGTATGATGTTATAATAACTATATATAGTTATTATTTACACTATTATACCCATCCATGTAAGTTGGTGGTGGAAGAAAAGATTACACCACGGCGTGGAGACGGTATTCCGTACATACGCACGCGCAGTGATTTCATTTTCCGTAGGATGGATAGAAGGTGAAATGGGGTTGTTTCATATTTATAATATCATATCGGTATATTATTTATATTTATGTTATTACTTTTTAATGAAAAAACTAAATAAGAAGAAGTAGAAGTATAAAGAAAACTAGAAAGAATCGGTAGAAGAGATTACCTCTTCTTCAACGCACCTATTTTAAGCTTCCTCTTAAGGCACTAGAGTTGGTCATTTGAGGAGAAAATAACCTCTATAATGTTTCTTGGGAAGCTGATAATGGAGATGGTAATGGGTTGGCCAAGCTTGAAAACTCAAAATTGATTAAAGAGAAGAGGGGGGAGGTGCCCTTTTATAAGGGAGGAGAGAGGAACCTTTGGAAACCTCAAAAATATTAATTTATAATAAATTCAAAAAGGACATAAAAACAATAAAAATGAATCAAATCCAAATATTAGATGAGATAGGGTTGTAATCGCAATAAAAAATAAAATATAGACTTGTTGGGAATTTATTTTAAACATTATCAACTTGGTTTATCCTTATTTAATCTATTTAATTTTATTTATGGTAATAAGAATTTAAATTTTAAATTTTTATAAATAATTAATTATGTGTTGTGAATTGTCCATAATTTTATACTTTATGACATTTTAGACCATATAAATTTTAATTAATAATTTTTAAATATTTTGTGATTTTTAAACAATTTTATATGTTGTTATTTTTATAAAATAACAATAGTGTCAATTTTGACACAATTCATTTATTTGAATTTAAATAAAATCCTCACAAAATAGATGTTTAAAATAAAAGATTTTGTAGATTTATAACATGTAATATTGATCTATGAAATTAGTGAAGAGCATTAAATAGTTCATATAATATTTATTTTAATATTTTTAAATCCATTTATTTGATATTTCAATAAATTAAATAATTTCAAAATCAGTATTGTGTGACCTTTAATGATATTTATATAATCTCTAAAAATCATAAATAAATTCAAATGAAGTATATAATTTCATTATCTTTTTGGATACAATTCATGTTTTATGTTTCATGATGTTTATCACTGAATTAAAATTATTATACTTATATGATTTAAGAGAGTGACATGTTGTCACTTTCTTTGGTATTAATAATAATTAAATTATTTTCATTGTCCAAAGTGCATAAAATTAATCTATTCCAACCCTTAGGTGATATGGGTATACTTTTAGTCATACTATATAATTTTGGTAGGTTTTAGGGTAATTTTATAATCTTATTTTTACCATTAACTACCAGATTTACCTTTAACTGCAGTGAAGAAAAATTACCGTAGTTACTATTCATAAAATAAAAAAAACGTAACCTATTAACATAATTTCTCCCCACTTAATTTGAATATGGAATCAATTTTTCAAAATTCAAAACACATAATATGTAGTAATTAATTTAAAATTAATCCCCTTGTTAAGAAAATGAGTTCTAAATGTAAAAACATTGCCAAAGATTGAGATGTTTTTACCTATGAATTCAATGTGAAAGTAATGGTAATGACATAAATTATATTAAATGGTAAAAATATATTATATTTATACTTTAAAACCATTCAATTTTATAATTTAACCATATAAATTATTACAATGAAAATTGATGTTTTTAATTAAAATAGAGCATGTTTTTACTATTCATTAAAATATTAAAGTTATCAGAATAATATGAAAAAAAAATTCCAAAGTAAATTTTTATATCCTGATTCCAAAGAAGAATTTTATTTTTTCAAATTGAACTTATAAACCTGTCGGAAATTAGATATAATGTCGGTGTGCTATTAAAAGGCGGAAAACAACATTTTTTAAAAAAATACTTATTTTACTCGAAAAAATTATTTTATTCACATAAACGGTTTTAAAAAATGTGAAAGATGAATAATTCTATTATAAAATTAAAAATGTAGTTAATAATTTTTATAACGGCTTGTTCATAATATTATAATAACATATTATTGTTTAGTGAAACCTGGTATTGCATACTACACACGCTATCGAGCAAAGTCGCGATTGTGTGTAATGCAAGCCATGTCAGCAATGCGTGTAGTGAAAGCTCACTTTAGTGTTGTTTATAACATAATAAAAACAAATTTCATTTATACATTAAACAATATATATACTTAATTTTGCGTATAATAATTCCTACAAATCAAACATGAAATTGTGTGTAACACGAGCCAAGAATAGTGTTGCGTATACTGCAAGCTAATACGATGTTCCGTATAGCGCAAGATAATTTTGGTGTAGCGTAAAACAAAAGGCATCAATGAAATTAAAAAAATAATTCTCATAAAATCTCAGGTTGTTACAACTAGGGTGATCCCACATGTTCTCCCATATAATGATTAACCACCAAGGCCCACCCCCACTATGGTCTAGCCATATATTCTCTCTTAAATGAGAGAACCCCTGGGATCAAAATCATACGGATGAATCATCTTGGGTTCCCTATCTTGGGTGATAGACTTTTTAAGAAAATGATTATGAAAAGACACCATTATCAATTCTCCCTCTATTGGGGTGAATCATCAAAACTATACTACTTTTTGATGGCTGGGGAAGATCATCATGCCCAAGAGGTGTTGTACTGGTTTCTACTAGATACTGAAAAAATGTATTCAGTAGTTTATATCAGGTTCTCAAAGTTAGATGCTGGATGGTTTTTTCTATAGTTATTTGGTCTGGAATTGTATTTTTTTTGTTTCTATAACTTTGAGCGGGTTTAAGAACTTTACACCTCGAGATTTCATTGTAGCTTTCTTTTGATTTAACAAATTCCCCTGGCATGAACTGGTTCCACTAGTTTATGTCAACCTTCATAAAAAAACTACATATTTTAAACCATACACTCATACTTTTATTGTTACAATGAACAGTTTCTAATTTTTTTTACTTTTCAGGCCCTTTGATAAAATTTCAAATCCAAATTGAAAAAAAATTCACCAATTTGTGCCATGATCATTTAAAAATACATCAGTACCTAAAACATTGTATTAGACTAAAAACAACAAGATTTATTTCCATAATGATGATTATATTATCATAATGGTCATCACTATGTAGTCCCAACATATATTATCACTAATCTAGAGAATCTACTTCTAGTTTTTTGAACATCATACTATAGGAGTACCTTCCCAACATATCCATCCGGAATTTATAGTAATGTTTTGAAACCCTCTTCATATTTAATCCCCACAGTCTATCCTATAAAAACATTATTATAATAAGAATGTGGTCTATCTTGTAACAAAAAACTATTTTAGAGACATATTCCAAGATCATAACAACACATAACATCCATGTCATATGGTCGTGGATGGAGTAACCAACAACATCATTGAAACCACCCATGATCTTCCTAAGAGTGATCATATCCACTATGGTCATTATAAGTCAAATATAACCATTATTATATAACAACATATCATGGATCTTGTGTATATCCATGTCGTCCATACTAAGGAAACTATATAGAGAACCTACTAGGCTGATGAAACCAAATTAATTCCAAATATGAAAAATGTACCATCTACTACCATCACCCTTGCGGTCAAACGTCATATCCCCATAATGGAAATGAACTACTTCCTATGACCACATTAAATAATTTTTACGAATCATCATTATCATCCTTAGTGACTCGTGAATCCCATGTAGAACTCTAAACCATAGTGATATGTAAATTTTTTAAATTTCTTCTATAGATTCATCTCTAATAGAATAATTCATGTGTGAACCTAATGTAATTGTGCGTAATTAACCTCCAAATGAAAATATACATCCAAAACACATTTTAAGTCAATAAATTTCTTCTCTATTAGCATGATTGACGAAAAAGTCATGATATCTTTTAATAAGAAATTGTTTCTGTAACAATCACCTCCCACCCAGCACCAGGTGATTCTAATGTCATCTAGGTAGAAAGAGATGATTTCTCATCACAATGTTTAAATAGAAAAACCTTGGTAGATCAATGATTAATTTACTACGGGAAACAAAATCACTAGATACAATCATATAGAAAGAGATGACATGAATCATTCACCTAACCTTATCCAATAAGAGGATAATTTTGGACCAAAAAATTATGATCCAATCCAAATCATAAAAAAAATTCATTTCAATTTACTAACATTAATATATCTTCAATTGGTCTTTCACTACTGAAAAAAATGAATATCAACAAATGGGGTCCTATGAAAAATGGACCGTTGCGGAAAACAATTTCAAAAATATTAATTTTTGAAACGGTCCATTACAAAAGTTAATTAATTGTGACAGTTGGTGCTACTGTTGCAAATAGGTTTGGGGGTTTTTAAAAAATTCTATTGCGACAGGCTGAACGCCCGTTGCAAATAGTTTTCCCAATTTTTTTAAAAATTATTTTATACATACAGTCGGGAATACTAATCGTTATGGGTCCATCACAAATAATGTGGAAAAATAAAAACAAAATTATATAGAATAATATTAATATAAATTAAATATTAATATTAATATTTTTATAATAAAAATATTTATAAAATAATATTAATAAAAAAAAATTTTAATATAAAATAAATAAAAGTATTAATATTAGTAAAATAAAATTTTTTTATAAGATAATTCATAATATAATAATAATAATATTATTATTATTAAAAAAATAATATTAATATTAGTAATATAAAAAACATCAGTATTCACAAAAATATAAAAATGTATTAATTAATAAAATAATATATATATAATAAGAAAATTAAATAAATAATAAATATTTTAATATTCGCAACAATATAAAAAATTAACTATTTGAAACATTAAATAGTTAATGTTACAAAAAAAATACATTCAAATGTTTCAATATAAAAAATAATATGTCCCTAAGGGGGTGGGTCTTCTAGAGGAGCTAGATGATATACTGGAGAGAACTACATTCCTAAACTAGAAGTCAAACGTCACATGTATTCTATCTTCTCCAGCTCCTGTTGATGCCGCCATCAACACATCTCTTCCAGCATCTCTTGATGCTACTATCGTATAAACTCTTCCTACTGATTCTTCTTCAACTTAATCATCTTTTAATACTCACTACACATATCCTCAATAAGCTCACTCTGAGATCGCAACTCCTCTTGCTAGTTTGCATGATATGATGATGATTATCTATGAGCTCCTATCGAGTTGGATGTCAACATCAAATAGGTGCCATAAAAACTCCTAGGTGTTAATCAAGAGCTAATACCAACATGTCAACCTTTCTCGAAGTCGTAATGGGTCGCCTGCAGCCATGATGGCTTATCAAATCAGGGGGAATTGGTCAGACCATAGGTCTCAGCCTGAATCTCAATATGAGTTTGAGACGCTGCAAAATCATACAACTCCATCAATTATAAATTAAAATTAAATAAGTTAATATTCTATTTTTAGTTAAATTAAAAACTAAAAAAACTATACTGACCACAAATTTATTTTTGCATGAACCACTAATCTCTCTAGTGGTTGGGTCAATATACAACCTTATAAATGTCATACTCTATAATATCGAGCTCTGCGACTGCCTATTTGAATATAAATTAACTCGTTAAATTTACAATAATATACAATATTTAAAGAAAAAATTACTTACCATATGCTTCTTATGTGTACTGAATGTGTGACTACCGACTCTATGTTTCTACCCCTGTCTCCCCCAATTTTTCTGACCCACTTAAGATCCACTATGAAACTGCCTACTCAACCTGTGTGTACATAATCCATCCCAAACCTGAGATGAAATATAATCAAGTTGGTGGATGCGGCATGTCTCATAAAACTATATCACTTAATCTTTCTCCATTACTTTTCATTTAAAATTGTACAAACCCAAGAGAAACGCAGATGCATAACTCATAGTAATTCCTTCTTTAACGCCTAACCCATTCTCTCATCAATGGTATACCATAAAACCTAAAAATAATTTATAATATCATGTTATTAATTTAATTGATTTAAAAAATAAATATTATTATTTATATACTAGCCAATGCTCGAACATGCACTACTGAACATCAACGGGAATCTAATCCCATGAAACCCATACATTAGATAAATAATTATATAATATAGTGCTCTCTTATCTGACAACTATATGAATAAATATATGAAAAAAGAACAATTAATAATATAATTAGCATATAAATAAATTATTTTCAACTAACTAAAATACACAGGTAACCATACCTTTGCATGCTTTGATCAAACCCGTGATGTGGGCATCTCTCATGGATAGGGTCCTGAATCATTAGTTAGGGAATACCCCACCCCTCTGAGTGATCCCTGGACCAGTATCATTATGAGGGTCAGATGATCTGACTTCCATGTCATCTAAAGGTATATGTGCCTCATAAAATAGATGATATAGATCCACATCCATTTGGAACATGAAATGACTACTGTCAGTAAATAGTTGAAATCAACTATTATATATACAGATATATATTATATATGAATATAACCAACATTTAACTATGTTAATTTCCATATTCATCCACATCTTTCTAATTGTCAATTAAAATTTCTTCATATTCCTTCTCAGCATCATTAATTTCCATAGTAGTTTCGGTTTCTTCATCTCTTATCATTTAAAATTTAGTGGTAACATCACTAACATCATTGTCACGAAGACCCTTAACTGTGGGGTTTCATTAATGATATTCATTTATCTTCGTGAAAAGGATGGATTCGTGGTAGTCTCTTAAAAAATTTCAATTCATTGCACTTCATTGGAACCACATTCACTTTCAGTAAACTAATTCAGTTATGATTTAACTTTATTATGCTCCACCAATCACCAAACACATTTAAAGTAGCACAATAATTTACATAATAAATTTTATGTTCCTTATGAGACAAGAAAATTGGTTCATTTACGAAATGAAGACTATAATATTTAATATCAACAATTTAATGGATTAGATGAACATGGAAGCCTCTCTTATTGTCCAACCACTGACATTTAAACATTGTTATGTAATATTGTCCAAAATAACATTGTTCAATGATTTCTTCCAGTATTTCATAAAAGTAAACTTCAGTTTCTCTATGATGAGATCCTCTCAAGAACACACCACTATTTTTTTAATTTTCTATATCCACGTGTATGAAATATATAACCATTCACCACATATTCATAATAAGATTTATCTTTTTTGGAGATTGGGTTATTTAGTACAAACAATCAATTATCAATATTATCCATATGTTGAGATAAATAAAAATTTAAAAAACATTATCACTATAACAAGTATTAAATTGATTTTATATGTTAAATCGAAAACAATCTATGTTACAAGTTTTTGAAACCAGTTGGGAAAAAAATTTAACAATGTTTATCAAGAGCTACTGATGTAATTTGTGGAAACGTTTTCTTGATATGATTATCGTATACCAAAAAAATAAGATATTACTATTCTATTATAAATATTATAGAATAAGTGATAGGGGAACTCACATTACAAATGGTGTCATTTCTTCACAGTGGAGAAAAATATATTAATGATCTATGTGATGTTCATCATCTGCCAGCCATAGTTCATGAACTCCACTAAAGCCATGTTCGAGAAGATTGAAAACTAAAAATTGATTGGTCATTTAGTCATCAACATTTCGCTCATTACATCCTATGTGGTTATGAATTGGGGTATATTCATATTGAATGAAATGTGAGCATAAAAAATAAATTTCTTCTTGAAAATAATATTCTGATGTTGTTGCCGGTCGACCCTCTCCTACGGATACTAGGACCTCTGACTCCATTTCTCCAAAAACATATAAGCATCGAGGTTTAGCAGCAATTTCATTTTCGACGGAAGAGGTAAATCTACTTTCTACGGACCTTCGTTTTGCTTTATTTGGTAAATTCTTGAAACGTCTACCCTCATTGCCCTTCCTTCGCAAAACTTTGGAAAGCATTGGATTTACAAATTTTCATATCGGACTTCTAAATTCTTTGCACGTACTGTTTCGGTTTTCCATTGACAACGACTATTATAGATTTTGGACTAGAGGTTCGTGGTCTTTTGGGGGTTCTTTCATGAAAGTTTTCAAATGGTCACCTGATTTTGATTTTGATACTGAACCCCCCATCGTCCCTGTTTGGCTTGGCCTCCCGGGTCTGCCTTTGCACCTTTTCAAACACAATGCTTTATTCTCAATTTCTAGACTCTTTGGTCAGCCTCTCAAAATGGATCACGCTACACTAAAATTGACATGCCCCTCGGTTGCAAGGATATGCACAGAAATAGATATCTCTCAAGAGCTGCCTTCGAGATTTTGGATACAAAATGGGGGGTCTGGATTTATACAGACTGTAGTGTTTGAGAATGTTCCAGATTTTTGTAAGAAATGCTTTAAAATTGGTCATCCTACTAAAAGATGTGGGATCGAAATATATCCATCTCACCCACGGCCACATTTCAAATCAGTGTGGGTTGAAAAGACTGCTCCAGAAATGCTACATGCTGACCAGATTGGAATTCCCGCGAATGACTTGATATCCAGGAATAACCCAAGCAATCAACTTGTTAGCACCAGTGAAAATGCCAGCCCTCATACTATAGGGGTGGACTCTATACCTGGAGGTCATGTGTTTAATAATGTTGGTCATGAGACTAGTGAGGATAAGATTTCTCAAGTGAAAGAAGATTTTCATCTAAAAGATCGGAAAGTGAAAATCAATGTTGACCCTACCTCAAGTGAAGTTGTCACTGAGCTATCTCCAAAGGCCTATACTAGTCAACAGGAGGGCGAGGGTGAATCTCAATCTGAAACAGATGATCCCATTCAAGATGATCTTGACAAACCCTATCAGTTTGAGGAAGAATTCTTGAAATCAAGTACTACGAAAGGGAAGAAGCCGTTAGTTGACGCAGACGGTTTTATTACTCCGAGTTATAGACACACAATAAAGAGCAAAGATCCCTCCAAAATCGAAAGAACCATTATTACAAGATCCCTTGCTGCACATGCAAAAGAAGAAAATTCTATTCCTTCACAGCCTGTGACAACTGAAATGTCATCTGACTCAGACACAACAGATTCAGAAGCATCCTCTAGTGAGGATGATGAAAATGACCCGGCATATAGAGATGCTTACGTCATGGAGGAAAAATTGGACTTCTCAAAGGAGCTTGATTTGTGGATAGATGAGAATGACAGAACTGCCTTTCAGAAATATAAAAATGGGGACATGACCGCTGACACTTATCTTGAACTCCGAAAAAGAATGTTCATCTTTGTTTGTGAGGAATTTAAGAATAACCCAAATTTCAACTTCAATGAAATTCCATGGAAATGATGAGTCTATCTTCCCTGGACATGTTTGGTTTGATGATGCTAGTTTCTCCTACTTGATTCGGTCTGCTTCATAGAATTTCTATTTTGAAGGGACCTTGATTTCTTGTCTTCTCTTGCTGCTTAGCTCTGGATGGTTGGAGCATCTGGAGAAACCCCCTGCAAAGGCCGGGATGGCTCTCTCTTCTAGACTCCTCCAGCTGCAGCCTCTCTGTTTGCATGCTCCTAGAATGCTGCTGGCTGAATCCCCAGTTTTTATTTCTTTGAGCCATATGATTTTGTTTTCAGTTCTGAGGTCTGCTTCTATCCGCCTGCTTTGTAAACCTATGCTGCTGTCCCTGCCTGCTTTTGGTGTTTGGCATCTCATGCTGGATGTTTCCGTGGGTTTGAGCACCTGGAGGCCCCCCTGCTTCATCTGCCGTAGGAGTCCCATCTCTTCTGAAGACTCTACCAGTGGTTCTTCACCTTGGGGCCCTGGATCATGCTCGGTTGCTGCTCCTTGGCATGTGGGTTCAGATGTCTTCAACAAGATACAGAACTGCCTTCCTTTCTCGTGATCCCTTGTCACACTTGCAGTAGGTCTGAATTTTCATTCTCCTTGGTTTTCAATGTATGTTGCTTCTTTGGTTCCATTTACTTTCAGAGGGTGTATGTTCATTACACCTCGAGATTGCCATGTATGCTTTTTTTAAATAGATTTCATGGACATGAACTGGGAAAATAGTTCATGTCAACTTGTTAAAAAAAAAATTCTTCAACAAATATGGAATTTATGTTATCACCCATCAAGTCATAGGATTTAGGGATCCTCTTAATCAAATAATCAAAATTATTTCCATTAAACTAGTAAAATCATGACTTTATGAGACTGTAAGATGATCATTTCTGACACATCATTTCAAAATAAAAACTTAAATATCTAGATGTATGAAATATTCAATCTATTGACATAATAACAGATTAATCTCTTTGGAAAGTGTATAATCATCTTTTGTTTTCCTTAACATCTTTTATATGACATTTTCAAATAGTTCATGTTTTTTTCACTAGAATGTTTGGGCATGTTCTAACCGTCCATTTATATAATCATTTTTTTACATGGGGTATCCAAATCTATATTAAAAAAATTATCAAAAATATATCTTCTCAATATGAATCACATCATACATATGATATTCCAACAAATCATAACAATATGGAAAACCCTAAAAAAATCTTAGTTGTATCCAATTGTTCTCTTTTCCAAACCCATCAATTTTATATTGGAGTACATGTAGTCCAAATGTGATGGGAGGTAATAAAGAGACAATTTATTTTAACTCTATACCTGATATCATTTTTGGAGGCCCATATTTTTCATCTATTCATTTTATAAAATTATATTTTTTTCTTAAAAATGATTATAGGTTGGAATGAATATGTGATGATAGTCGAATAAACTATGTTTATATCTAATGAAGAGCATAATGAACTTCAGTCTCTCATTCAGTACATACATGATTTTGGACCATGTGAAAACCATACAAATAACATTCCATATGCATGGAAGTAATTTATAGTCAACATCAATGCATCTTTTAGTATAATGTTTTGTTCCTAGCAACATCATATGTACTGACACAATTACTCCATATTTAATTTAACAAATCAATCAACATTTCAAATAAACATCTATATTATTATTTGGAAAACTTGTAATTAAGAAGATCAAAATGATGTGTGGATCATTCATCAACATCCATGGAGGTAATTTTTGTTGAGTTATAAAGTATGGACTACATGAATACTGACTATTGTAAGAAACAAAATGAACAGAAATCGTCATTAGAAAGACCCAATCGCACATGTCAGGCTTCTAAAGAAAATTATGGACGCACATGGTAAAAATGATTCCATAAATCACCAATAGAGGTATTATTAAATCTTTAACTAGTTGAAGTATAGGATTTTTTCTATGACATCAATGATTTTGTGTTTTGGGAAATAAATAAACGCTGCAATCTGGGTTTGAGCGGGAAAAATACGGATTGTTTTAAATGAATAAATCCAGAATTCCCTATTTGAGCTTATTTGTACATGGATTTTCAACATTTTGGACAACTATCTGATGACTCATTCTCAACATAATATAAGATGCAATCATTTGAACATGCATGAATAATATAATAACCAGGAAAAAGATTATGAACATGCCTCTTGCTCTCATAGAAATTTTCTGGAAACACATTTCATTTAGGAAGAAGTTCATTTAATAAATATAATATCTGATAAAACAACTATTTGAAATTATATTATCTGGTTTAATATCCATAAATTTGGCAACTTCTTCAAAAATGATTATCTTAGAACCATGATATAATTCATCCTCAACAAACCTCAACAACTCATATAATTGAGATGGTGCTAACTCAAGAATTAAATCAATATCATCCAGAGTATCAATTTTTTGAAAAGAAGGACCTACCACATCATGTACTAAATTTTGAAATTGGGATTGATCTGGAACCAAATTATTTGTATCTTCTCGGGAACTATGTTCCCCACAATGATACCAAAAAACAAAATCTCATTGAAAACCAAAATGAAATAAATATCCTCTAATGTGGTCCAATGGGTCTTATGTCCTCAAAGATCATTATTTTACAAGGACACATAATTTTCCCTTCTGAATCAAAATTTAATTTTGATGATGCAAATGATAAGAATTCTTGAGCACCATAAATATATGCATGATTTAAGCGATACCTATATTTATTTCTGCATTTATTTATCCAAGAATGATCATATAATAATGACTGTTATCAACTTCCTTATTCTATATTTTTTTTTTAAAATAAAAAATAATTTTTTATTTTGGATAATTATATATAATTTAATCACTATCCAAAATATATAAAATAGTTAAATTTTATTTTCTATAAATTTATAATAATTTCTATTATTTTATAGATATATATAATTCTTTAAGAATTTATACTAATCTAAACTCATTTAAACAAAATATACTACTTACCACTAATTACTATTAATTACAGGTATTTCGTATTAATTATTGTTAATTACCGGCGACACAATTTCCAATGGATTGGCACCACCTTTTTTTCCCAATGACTCATCCCCTTGCAACTTGTTTCGACTAAAATCATTATGAAAACTATACTCTCATGTGAAAATATCTATTTTCATTCATTATATAATACTTTTAATAGTGAAATCACTTGGTGAAGTTCCAAGGAGTGATGTTTTTGGAAGAAAGAACCACTTTTATCTGATAGTTTACCTCCTTGAAACTTTCTCTAACAAAAACCACTATGAAAAAACTACTCTGATGTTTTCCAGAGTAGATTTATTATACTGATTTCAGTGGGAGAAAGTTTTAAGGAGTAGAGGAATCGATCAAAAGGAATGCCTCCAATCCACATGAAATTGTGCATGTTTCTCAAAATGTACTCGAATTTATTCTAATTTAATTCTAATTTAATTCTAATTATTTCTAATTAATCATAATTAATACTAAATAATCCTTATTATCAAATTTAATCCTAACTATTTCTAATTAATCCTATTTATTATTATTTATTCTTAAAAAGTAGCAATTACTACTAATTATTCCTAATTTTTACTAATTATTACAACTTTTTTCTAATTATTACAAATTATACCTAATTATTCCCAATTAGTCCTATTTAGTCCTAATTTATCATAATGAATCCAAATTAATCCTATTTTTTCCTAATTTTTCCTAATAATTCCAAATTATTCCAAATTATTCATAATTAATCTAAATTATTCTTAATTCTTCCAAATTATTCCTAATTATTCGAAATTAATAATAATTATTCCTAATTAATACTAATTGTTCTTTATTATCCCCAGTTGGGCCTAATTATTCTTAATTAGTAATAATTATTTCTATTTATTTATAATTATTCATAATTAATTCTAATTATTCTTAATTATTTCAAATTATTCCTAATAATTACTAATTAATCATAATTATTACAAATTAATCCTAATTATTACAAATTAATTCTAATTATTACTAATTGAACATAATTAAAACAATTATCATTATTATTAAAATTTAATCTTAATTATTAAAATTTATTATTAATTATTATAATTTATTACTAATTATTACTATTTATTACTATTTATTAAACATTATTATTAATTATTACAATTTATTTCTAATTATTACTATTTATTACTAATTGTGACTAATTGTTACTAATTATTACAAATTATTAAAAATTATTACTAATTATTACCAATTATTACAAATTAATCCTAATTAATTCTAATTAATCCCATTAATTCCAAGTTAATCCTAATTATTCTTAATTAATACAATTTATTACAATTTATTACTAATTTCTACATTTTTTACTAATTATTATATGTTTTTACTAACTGTTGAGAATTATTAGTAATTGATCATAATTATTACAAATTCTTGCTAATTATTACTAATTTCTCTATTTATTACAATTTATTACTAATTATTACAATTTATTACTAAGTAGTACCCTAAATAATCATAATTATTACTAATTAATCCTAATTAATGTTAATTATAACTAATTAATACTAATAATTACTAATTACTCGTAATTATTAATAATTTATCAAAATTATTACTATTTATTCATAATTATTAATATATATTACTAATTATAACAATTTAATACTAATTTTGGATAATTATTACTAATCTTCGATAATAATTACTAATTGTTGATAATTATTACTAATGGTAGATAATTATTTCTAATTGTCGATCATTATTACTAATTGACGATAATTATTACAAAATCATGACAATTATTACTAATTCTTGATAATTATTACTAATTCTTGATAATTATTTCTAATTGTTACAAATTATTACAAATTAATACAAATTGTTAAAATTTATAATTAATTATTACAATTTATTACTAATTATTACAAATTATTACTAAATATTACAATTTATTATTTGTAATCAAAATTATTTATAATTAATCCTAATTATTAAAAATTAATCTTATTTATTACTAATTAATCCTAATTATTACTAATTAACCTAAATTATTACTAATTAATCGTAATTATTTCTAATTACCCCAAATTATTACTAATTAACCATAATTAATACTTATCATTCCTAATTATTACTAATTAGTACTAAATATTTTTAATTCATCCAAAATATAACAAATTAATCCAAATTATTACTAATTAATACTATTTATTA
The DNA here is from genome assembly GCA_963277665.1 of Viscum album. Taxonomy (NCBI): domain Eukaryota; kingdom Viridiplantae; phylum Streptophyta; class Magnoliopsida; order Santalales; family Viscaceae; genus Viscum; species Viscum album. Next base: position 25,837,574 of record OY728154.1, read on the forward strand.
CTATTTATTATTTATTATTACTAATTAATCCTTATTATTAATAATGTAACCTAATTAATACTAATTAATACTAATTTTTACTAATAATTACTAATTATTGGTAATTATTAAAATTTGTTAATAATTATTATATTTTGTTACTATTTATAACAAATTATTCTAATTTATTACTAATTTTTACAATTTATTACTGATTAACACTTTCACGTAATTTAATTGCATCTAATTTTCAAAAAATATAAATACTGAAAAAAATTATCTAATTCTAAATAAATTTAATCGAATCTAATTAGAAAAAATTATTAATAATTTAAAATAAATTAAATTAACTAAGTAAGATAATAGAGATAAATACCTTGAAACATAATCTTTTGATGTATAAAAGATGCAGATTATGCTCCGATTTGAATGTTTCAAATATGTAAAATTTTAGGAAAAACATCAGGAGAGAGAGAGAGAGAGAAGTTGAAAAAAGAGTAGAATAAGAGGAAAAAAGAATTAGGGTATATATTGTTCGAATTATTTGCAACAGTAATCCCATCACAAATAATATCAATTGTGACGGGTCTTATGGAAAATGCTCACTACCCGAATTAATTACGGTCAGTCGATAAAAATTTAATTGTTATGGGGCCCATCGCAAATAACTACCTACCGACATACTATTTTGGATGGAGAAAGTATCCCATCACAAATAGTAAAAACTGTGACTAGGAATTTGTGAAGATATTAGGAACTGATCGCAAATACCTCTGCTCGTGGTTTGGCACACATTAGATCCAAACCTTTTACGACAGGTCCTTAGTGCCCCGTTACAAATAGCTATTATTTTCTACATTATAATCGACACGTCGCAAATTACCCCTTCCAACTGGTTATTTGTGATGAGCCCTTGACCCATTGCCAAAGGACATTTTTTCTGTAGCGTTTAAGAGCTCCCATCCTTTTGGAAACATTAAGCTCTAGTTCATCATTGTGCATGGATGATATCTCACATTATTGTATCGCTATGATTATTGGATAATCAGTTTTTTCAATTATATTATCTTAAAGGTTGATGTGCACTAGTACATTCAAATAGAATTCCATATCAAGAGATGTCGGATTTAATTCGGCAATTATCTAGCATCAAGAACCCATGATTCACCACATTTGAAGGAATTAGGAATCCATAGAATCATCTCACCCATTCTTCATTCATGTGTAGAAAGAAATTCTCGATCATATGTCAAACGCAGGATTCTAAGCTCATATTCTATACACAAACATATGGAGTTGTATTGTCCCGACCAATGTCCCACATGATAGTGCCCTAATCTGGTCACTTAAATAACCTCAAGTTTGTCTCACTGTACACCAGATGCTGGTGACTAGCAAAGAGGTTGTAATATATATATCATGGGGTGACTATACCATTATTATCACAGTTTCAAAATTTTGGAAATCAATAAAATATATCTAAATGATAATAACTAGACAACAATGTAATACCATAACCAATAATGTCCAACATCACATGATAATTATAAAACACTGATAAATTACAACAAACAGATGGTGAATATATATTTTTCCCTATATGTGACAACATTCAATTGAAATAAAAACATAAAGAAACACTAAAAAAATCCCAAATCGGGTCCCACTATGAATTTTGGATCCCTCATCTAGGCTGCATACAGAAACCTAACTCAAATATCTATCATAAGTATTTTTCATATATGAGGTACTATAAACATGAAGCCTATTCAGGTACTAATCATTCGACCTGAGTATGGTTTGAGTAATACTCAATAGGACACCACCAATGGCTTCTAAAACAATAGTCAGTCTATAACATTTTATATAGCTATATAAATAACTATGTACAATATATAATGTATAGCGTTTCCACATTAACTTATTCATTAATTAACCAAATTGGTCCCCATGTTAATAGTGAATCCTGAACCAAAAAAACTACTTCAAAATGTGTCATAGTCTAAAACATATTCTATATGGATTTGACATTTCATTCAATCATAGAACATAATCAATCATTACGTTCCAATTTCACAACCATACAATGGGGGCCTTGAGCCATAGTTTTTCACCCTATCAGTATTTGGAGAAGCAGTACTAATCCTAAAACTCATTTATCACAAGCACTAAACATATATCCTTGGGATGGAGATGCAGTCTGGAACCCCATGGGTTTTTGGAGCAAATTTCCTTGTCCCACAATTTGTTTTTCACATTAATCATAAATATCTCATACCATAATTCCATATTCCCAACCCTTCTACTAATCATTCCCATAATTGCATAATCATAAAATATCATAAATTCATTTATCAAACATATTCACAATCTCGTTTATCAACCATTAATAATTTCTAAATTATCATTTCAATTATATCGGTAGACCCCATTGGTATCCATCAAGTACAATGAAAAAGTATCAACAGGTCCAATAATATTCATATAGGGTTCCACAATTACATGAGAAATAATTTCATGAAATCAATTAATAATAAATTTTCCAAACATGAAAAATAAAATTTCACAATTACATTCATGTAATTATGATCATGATTATGGGAATTTACTATTAGACAACTTATATCTTGAACATTTTCAGATTCTTAAAAAAATGAAATCCACAATTTCTGTCTGAGAGACCGAAATAACAATAGAATAGAATATCTTTGTCTAATATCATAAAGGATTTTATCCATTAATCTGATTATTGATTATCTAAGAAAATGGTTTGATAGGACTTGGAATTCTCACTCGAACCACAAAAAAAGTAACATATTTTTGGTTTATTGGGGAAGAATTGGGATAAAAACAGTGGGGATGGGGAATTTTAATATAATTTTCTTTGGAATTTTTTCTTGAGTGGTGGATCACATTCTTTCACACCATTCCTCAAAACCTTTCACTTTTATATAGGTGGTTCATGTTTTCTCTTATGTGGCGCATGGTTTCAAAAAAATTTCCACCGACCATGAAACTTCCCTCTATTTTAGTCGGACAATTTTGGGAGGTAAGACACATAGTGTGGCCAAACCATGTGCAATCCATACTCCGCCTCCTCTGCCTCCAAAATGGGTCATGCCGTTTCCTAGGGAAATCTGTAAAGTTTTTCCCAACCCTGCACCAACCGTGCACATCCCCAATGGATTTTTATTTTCTTAAATATCACCCAAAACAATCCAAAAACAACATTTTACCGCTGTATTAATATTAAAGGTAAAAGTTTACCTAAATATGAGATTGTGGAATCTCTAAAAATAACTTGATCATAAAATATCCCTAGCTTACAATAGCTCATCCATGAGATGTACTTCCAAGTAATTCTATGATTATGAAGAAGCATCATTGGGCCACTAATCACACTTCTCTACATCACTCTAAAATGTTTTCTACTAGATATCCATGTTTCCACAATACGAAGACTGAAATCATGGTATTTCCCTAAAAAAGCTTTTCAATAAAATCTATAACATGAATTTGATTCTCCCCATTGGACGCATCAGCCTCAAGTTCAATTTCATCAATGTCGATCACATGAGAAGGTTTGGGGGGATACTTATGAAGTAGTGACACATAAAAAAATTATTTCACGACACTAAATCTCTATAGAATAGCCAATATGTTTTTAAGTAGATTTATTCTCCCATTAATATCATAATTTCCACCTATCCCAGGTACCAACATGCACTGCCTCCAAACCATAAGGTGAAAAACTCATGACGACATCTAAAGGAACACATGATCACACATTTTATACTCAAGGGTACATCGACATTGATCAATATATTACTTCTGCATACTCCAAGTTATAACCATATATATTTTAATTTACGGACCTGATATGATGAATCATTAATGAGACGTGGTCCCAAAATGTAACACCCCAATATTTCATGGTATGTCTCATCTTAAATAAATTCATTTTATTATATCCTTTACGTTACACATAACATCAAGCTTAATCAAATTATTCATTATTATTTTTTAATTGGATCATTTTCACTTAACCATTGGAGTGTTGAAAATGTATGGTATTAAAAAAATTATGACAATATAGTTCACACATATTTATAAAATAAATCCACTTTTACCAATTAATTAGAAATAAAAATGGTAATCAATTGAACATATATGATGTGTTTTTATAAAATAATATTTTTAGGCCCATAATGCCATTTTTTGTTAATAAAATGAATTATTCACCACTATTGAAAGATATTAATGAAATTTATATATATCCCATTTTTAAATAAATGTTATTAAATTTATTAAATATGATTGATAAGATTAATATAAGAATAAATAGAATTTTAAGCATTAAAAAACTATATATTTTAAAGTAATTTTTGTTATCTTTTGATGTCTCATATATTTTTAATATATATTTTTAACCATTTAAACATTTTTTTAAAATAATCCTTATTTTTTAATTTGGTATGAAAATTTATCTTAGGGTGATTTTTTGGTATTTTTTTCATAAGTTTCATTTTTGATGAACAGTGAAAAACACTGCATTTTATTTGAAAAACAAAATTTTCATATTATTAATTAATATATATAATTATATTTCAAATTATTTTTTAATTATAATTAGTCCAATTATAAATCAAGAAATCCAACTTAGGTATTTGAAAAAAATTCGAATTTGAACATGGATATAAAACCATTTCTATCTTTTGAAATTTTTAGTTTAAAAACCATATTTTCATTGTGTTTGCGAAATTAATTTTAAATATATTTTTTCAATCTGCAAATAAAATTTGGTAAAATTGATTCAATGATACGAATAAGTAGGTTCATAATAGGTTTTATGGTTGATTTCATTTTTAGGCATTAAAAAACATCCACATGGTAAAAACTGCATATTCCATGGTATAATATAAAAAATTAAACATGTTAATGTTAAAATGGAAAACGATTATAATTAACAAGAGAATAACAATAAATGGTTTTTTAGGTGTGGATAAACCCGAAAATACATCCTAAATAATAATTTCTAGACAACGTTTTTGAAATTATTTCATCTTTTATGTGGGTTTCTTTATGTATAGAGTATTCATTATTTTAACCACTCAAACCCACCTCTCCTCATGTGTAAATACCACCCCTCACCACCCCATTTCATAAGTAAATCCTTGTTTATCTTCAGATGTATTAAAAATATAGTCCCCTCACAATCCACACATCCAATTTATTCTGTTCTAACTAGAATACCAAATCCAGTCACCTCAATAGTCTCTCAACTATGTGATATTAACGAGGTAATTTTTTAAAAACACATCTCTTGTATATTTGTTCTTTTACATTCTCCTCATATATTTCATAAATCAAGGAATCATAATAACATAAAAATTTATAAATAAGAATATTATGTTTATAATGGAATAAATTATCTCCACCCCTTTTATTACCTTTTATTATTTAAATAATTGAAACTATTGTTCATGTTACGGAGGTTAATCACCTCCATGAATAATGCTTTTGTCCACCTTCCATTATCACCATCATGGATGGTCATAAAAAGATTATTCTTATTAAATACTATTTTGATATTTATATTATTTCCTATTTAATGTAATAGAACAGATATAAATCCATAATATTGAATAAAATGAAACTATTTCTTAGTGTTTTTATAAACTGACTATATAAAATTAATGCTTATCATTAATGTTTTATCTCATGAATCATACTAAATTAATAAATAAAATTGATATATATGAATATTTATATATTTTAAATTAAATTATTATAATTTCATTCCACTTTTCGAGTGGAAATATCATTTTAAAATATCACTAATGATTTTACACTAATTAACCGATTATGAAACATTGAAAAAAACACACCTAAAACCATCAAAATAATTAAATATTATAAATGAATGGATTATAAGTTATTATAAAATCATAATATAAGGTAATATAAATGTGAATATTGTTATGTAATGAGTTAATTATGTTCTTTAAATCATTATATGAGATTATGATGTATTCACCACTATAGAGAAGAAAGATGTAAGTGATTTCCTAACTCAGTTTTCATTTGTTTCGTTTTATGTAATATTCATTGAATTTATTATTCCATGATTATTTGTGGAATATATTTTTTTTATTTATGTTTTATTCTAAATTCAATTTTTGTTGATATAAGTTTTTTAGACATAATAACCAAATTGAATAATTATCACCTCTATGTTATGAACCTTGTAAGGATTTATCGTCTCACTTTTTCATCTATGAGATATATGACTTATTCACCACTTATTTCTTGCATGTGGTGTATTTATACATCCATTTTATATATAATATAATTAATATCATTATATTATTTATATTAAATGTTTCATTTTATAATTATTACTTATTTGGGGTATATGATTTGATTGATTAGAAGTGGTAAAGGATTTATCCTCTCAATTTTTATTCATTGGGTTGAAATTATATTTAATTGATTATATCCTACTAAGTTTATTTGTGAAATGAAATTTGATTATATAATTTTTTTTGTACTTGTTTTATATGGATTTATAGGTAATACAAATAACCGATTATTTATAAAAAAATGATATTTTTAAGGCACTTCATCTCAATATCATTTCATTGTGAAATATTTTTATATTATAGACCCACATTCATTTATGATGAGTAAATGAATCACCTTTTACAAATCATATCATTCTAATGTTATTAAATAATTTTTTTAAAATTATATTCATTCATGGTCTTAATAATCCAAATGTTTCAATGATGTATGGGAATCATTAGAATTTATAATGATTGTTTTCCTCAATAATACTTCAATGATATCATTTAATTAATTTTCATCTATGTCAACATCATTTGTTGAATTATAAAAATAATTGAGGTTTATCTATTATTACATAAAATTTAATTATTTACTAAATGTTTTATGTGTATTCATATTACTCAAAATGGTAATGTACACATTGACATAAAAATCACATTTTAAATCAATTATTGGGTATTTAAGGAATTCTATGGACTGGAAATAATGGGTGTGTCCTGGAATTTATATAGACCCTCAATGAATTGAATGGTTCTCATGATAAAAATACATTTTAAAAAATAAACGGGTTCATACCTATGTTTTAAAACATATTTTTAATAGTCTTGACGGTATAGGTGTTCATATCTCTCAGATCCAGCTTATAATAATAAAACATTTCATTCATGGATACTTTAGTCATCATTGTTATTTGACATGATTTTATAATATGATAAAATCTATGAATGAATTTATTATTCATTTTATTGATCAAATGGTATGTTTCTTTAGTTATCTTCTTTTAAATGTTGATTTATTCAAATTGATCAATTATTTATTCTTTTATACTTAACCCTTACTGAGTATTTGTGCTCACCCATTTCTTATTTTTTCCTTAGGATTTAAAGAAGTTTATTATGATAGATATACAGAGATATAATAATTATAATAATGGTGTTAGAAAAGAATATAATTGTTGAATTTTATATCCAAAATGTAAATTTATTTTCTAATATGTATCCAGTTTTCCAATACTACTAAACTATATGGTCCTTTGGGATGTGATATCATGTATATTATTCCAATATAATAAAGTAATGAAATATATCTATGATTCTAGTGATAGTTTCATTACAGTTAGTATTTTTGAATTTTAGTAGAATACAGGAAACTAGATGTAGTAAAACAAATATTAGTGAACCTAAACCTATGATATAGTTTTTTGGATAGTTATGAAAGAACATTTTAAATAATCCATGATTATGATAATGAGATTAACTACACTAGAAATATTAATTTTTTTTAAGTATTTAAATAGTTTTTATTTTAAAAATTATATTCTATAATATTATTATGTAGTCTATGGTATCCCACTATTTAGAAATGTCACCAAACTGAAGGAATGGGATCCTCACTAGTGCAAATGATCTATAGAGTAAGAAGGATCATATCTTTTATGGTCTTAAGCCATAATTTCTATGGGAACTAATCAACAAAACCCTCTCATCATATGATGACATTGCATCATGTCATAATAAGTTAGATAAATAATTATCTATGTATTATTATGTTGAATAAAAGAATGAGAATATGAGTATATATAGTTAAAGTAAGGATAAAGGAAATAATAGACACAAGGAATTTGAAAATGATTTAAAAATGTAAATAATCACCCTGAGAATTTACTGAAAGTATTGGTGGTTTTTTACAACTGAAGAGAAAAGGGTCACCAGAAAAAATAATTCATAGTGAAGAGTTAAAAAAGAGTTAGTTAGTGATTAAATTGATGTGAAACAAGGCACTACACAAATAAATTCCCAAATTTTGAAGGCAATATACCACATAAAAAGCTATGACATAAATGTAGAGCTTATGCTATGGATATAGTTAAAATGAAATGATTATTTTTCTTGTATTTTTTGATATAATAAACATTTTATCTGATTTTATTATTATAATAATTATGAAACATATAAGTATTGTACTATTGTTCTTATTACATACGTATTTGAGAGAACCCATTGAATGGTACTGATAACAATTAAATGTTATTTAGTGGAATGTTTAACTTTTTGAAAGATACATTATTTTGGAAGAAGACCCAAACACATGTGGCTAATTTTGAGATAATAGTAAAAAACATTATGGGATAATATTAGTGACTATAGAGGTGTTTAGTGATTTGATGGTTTACTACATGTTTGGATTTGTGGAATATATTCGACAACCTAAGATGTTATCTTTGAGAACACATGTTTCAAGTTATTTATTATGTTATAAATATATTCATATATTTGAAATGTAAAATTATGAGTTACATTATTCTTCGGGAATCTAATGTTATGTTGACTTTGAAAATCTAGTCATCTTATTTCTATGATTTTGTTCCTTGAAATTGGACAGACAAATTTCAGATGGTCCATAATATTGGTTATTTTGGAATGGATTAAGTTGAGCATTGGATAATATTATTTTTGGATAAAGTTTGATATTTCATATTAGATAACATGTTCACAAAGTTCATGTTTTAGAAATTATTTAAAGGATGAATGAATGACTTGTGGATCATATTATTCATTAATGTGCTTCATGTATGAAACATTCATCTTAAATATCCATATACTTGTGTAAAGGGATGAAGTGAAAGTAGATCAAATCATAGACAATGGTTTATTTTATGCTTATAACAAGGAAATTACTTATGTTAGTTTCTTTTTCTCATGTTATTATCTTATAGTAAAATAATCCACAACACTACGAAGGGAATTTAAGAACAAATACTATTAATGTATAGACCCCACCCCATTTTCCCACAATTGGTGCCATATTTTGTTACATTTGAATGATCACAAGAAATGTTTATCCTAATGAAACGAATAGTTTAGAATATTTTGAAAACTAGATACATAAGTAAGTTCAAAATTACAAATTGAAATGAAAAAACCATAAAATTTTCAAAGGGAACATCCACCACTCTAATATTATACCAGCAAGACAATCAGAAAATACCTCTTTATGTTCTTGAAAAAATGTTACATATTAAGGATTGATCTCAAATGATATGTAATGGTAATCAATACAGTGGAATATACATAAAAATAAATATTAGGCATGGTCAATAATTGAAAACACATGCCTTTAAATATAAACATGAACATAATATGGAATGAATATGAACTTAGTAAATATTTCCATAATAACACATAATCATGAGCATTCTACTAGTCAAATAACCATATAAAATATTAATTTATAGCTTCATAATGAGGTATATTCATATGATAGACATTCTGAAACAGAACATCAAGGCCCTGACCAATACATCAAAAAATGATTAAGGCCTCATCCCAAACTATATATAAAAAATGTTCATGTCCACAGCCAAGTCCATATCTATTTTTAAATAACATTCATATTGAAAGAAACATATAGAATGTAAATATCCTTCCCTGAACATTAATCATTAACACAAACCATTCAGAGTAATTTAGTGAATGGTATCAAGAGAAAATTTACACTATTAAACTAAACATATAATATTCAATAAAATATGGTGTATGATATCATAAAAAATTAACCACATTTAAACATAATAATCAAAAAGAGTGTTTAAATATTTGAAAATTTTATTATAAAATTATTGTGTAATTTTTGAGTTAAATACTCATTACTTTGTAAAGAAGAGAAATTTTGGAAAATTATTTGTATAAAACAAAAATTATATTAAATCAGTTTCTTTATTATAAAATGAGTGGTTTTATGAAAATAATTTTGGCTAATAATATATTATAGAGGGCTTCGGAAAATAGGTAAGAATATGAGATATTTACTTGAATTGGGCTTCTATTTCTATAAAAAAATTGATATTTAAATTTAAAAAAATAACAACCCATAAAATAAACAAAGATTCTGGTTGGTGAACATTTTTATGAAACTGGGATATAATTTATAATAATAAATAAAAATATAATGGAGGTATGTAGGTAACATAAGTAACCCGAATGAAAATGAGAGTTCAGGTGGAAATACATTACTACTTTGTAATCCATTGAATCATATACCTAAAAATTATTAATAATTAAATGATACATTTAATAACATGAAGATAAAGGTACTAACGATATGATACATCAAGGGGATGTATAAATATACTATACAAACTTAATAGTTGTTAAAAAGGACTATATGAAAAAATAGAATTGAGATGAGGAAACCCTTACCTTATGTCCAATGGTGTTCTTCAATTGATCTTAACCTAATGGATAACAAAATTAAATTAATTAATTAATATTTAAGAGGACTATTATAAATTTAATTTATTCAATATAGTCTTATTATTTTCATTCAGGGACTTTCAATGGGTTTAAGTGGTTCAATTTATTGTTTGAAAGCGTTTTCTTCCTCGATGTTAATTATTTGTTTACTTATATTCATGTACGTATAAACATGTAAAATTAGAATGGTTGTAAATAAATTAATTGTTATGTTATTAGTGCACAAGAATAATATTACATGGTTATAAAATTTGATTGGTTATTTAGAGTGAAGAGGAATCATTATATAAAACAGTAAAGATATTTCTTTATGTTAATTGGTTGTTTTTATCACAACGAACTCATTTAAATTTATAAATTTATATCATGTGTCAAATAGAATCCAAAACCTTAAATTACATATAACACATATATTACGGTCGGGTTCAACCATAGAAAACGTTTCATGACTATAATTGATGATGATGATAGAAATTGAAAACCTATAATCCTTAAATGTGATAAATTAATACATCTTGTGGGGGTGTTCATTTATAGCTTAAACAAAAAGAAAGGAGAGATGAGGAGGAATTATTCCATTATCTTAACAAAATTATAGTACAATTACGATAATATAGTTATCATAACATTTGGATGAAAGGAGGAGAGGAATGAAAAACATAAAAAATTAACATGAAATAAAAGAAATGGAAATAAGAATTTACCTATTGATGTAATATTCGATGAGAGCCTCTTTAGGGGAGTGGCTTGGGACTTTTTATGAGACCAAGGGAATATGGAAATGGGGGAGGATCATAGTAAGAGATTTGGACATAATTTAGGGAATTCACAAGGATTGAGATGAGTGAATATAAGAGAAAGATATGTTGATTTATAGTGGAGGAGAGGAGTGATTTTTCAGTATTTTATACATTCTTTTATTAATTTTCTCAAGAAAAGAAATAAAATTGATCCTTCTCAATAATTTCATTATAATTATGAATATAAATACGACCCTTGTGAATAATAACCTCACCAATTAAATTATAAATAACAATTTGTCACATTATATGTGAAATATAATATTTTATTAATTAATAATTAAGTGTACATATTTTTGGCCGTATTGAGTTTTTAATTACAATATTAAAATTAATAAATTTATTTAATAGAAAATTTATTTTCATACAAAATATCTATAAACAAATAGTTTTTTCATATCATTTTAGGATAATTTTATGAGACTAATGTTAATTTTTCATAGTTTTATAAAATTCGTTTTAAATTTTAAATTTGTATTTATCTAGAAAATAATGATTTTTTTAAACCATAAATTTCCAATATTTTTAAAATTTTGATGATAATATTATTTAATTTATGGATTCTAAATGTTGAAAAATTTATATCGTGAATTTTTGGGATTTTTCTAAAATATCCAAATTTTGTAAATAGTGAAATATGTTAATTTGTTAAATATCTCAAATATAGGTTAAATACACTATTCCATAAAACATGGATGATGCAAGAAACCATTAGTCTAAATAAACATTCACATATTACTATTCTTGGTCACATGAATAAATTTTATTTCATGTCTTGAGAAAATATTAAAATAATAATTAACATAATCAAAAATCACTCCCCTCCTCCACAATATCCCCACTTCACTTTCTAGTCACTTAAGTTATGTAAAGCCTTATGAATTTTCTAAATTTTTCCCAGATATTCTCTCATAAACCTCCCCCATGTTCATAATTCATTGGTCTCATAAAAATTCCAAAATTACTCCCCTAAAGTAGCTATAAAAAATGATTACATGAAGAGGTAAACTCATATTTCCATTTCTTTGATTTCAAGTTCCTTTATTTTTTTTCTTCCCTCGTCTCATTTCATCCAAATGTTATTATAACATTATTAACATACATATAATAAAATTTTCTTACCATAATGGAATAATTCTTCATTATCTCTCCTTTCCTTTTTATTTATTCTAGATATGAAAACACCATCTGAGATGTGTAAATTTGTCACATTCATGGAAAACAGGTTTTCAATTTCTTTTATCTTCATAAATTATAGTCATGAAACAATTTTTATGTTTTAACCAGATCCTAATATATGTGTTATGTCTTATTTAAGGTTTTATATTCCCATTTCACACATGATATTAATTTATAAATTAAAATTAGTTCACTGTGATAAAAAACAGCCAATTAACCCAAACAATTATAATTAATGTTTTTTATAATGATTCATCATCATAATTATCTTAATAATTAGGAATATATTCGGGGTTGTCTTTACATAAAACATATTCTTTAACAAGATACTAAATTTCTAATATGTCACTTTTCCTAAGTACAAGTCCTCATACAACTTCAAATACATAATGAAATTGGACTGTAGTACAATCCTGATATATTTTATAATTCTTATAGCCAGTAAATTTCTGAAAAAGTGTTAAAATGAAATGATTCATGAAGAGGTATATTCATCATTACACTTCATCTGTGGTTGTATCAGGACTTGATCATTTTTCAGTAACATCATTTGGGGAATATTCCTTTAACGCTTAGGACATTGATTCACATAGTGTTCCATCTCCGTGAAATTTAAGCATTATACATTAGAATACTTTTCCTATCCAATAAAATCAAATAATTTGTGTAATTTTTCTTCCAAAATATACAAAACTCAAATTTACTTCAATAATTTACCTGGATGGTTCTTTCCATAGTTATCACATGTGGGAAAACCCTTTATTCCCTTATTCATTTTATCTATCTTTTTCTTGAACATCCACTTAATTTATTTCTTACCTTCAAATCCATAGGACTGAAGTAATTATTTAAATATACTATTAACACGTGATACTATTTCCTCATATGATGAGTATACTTTTGATACCATATTCCTTCAATATTATGGCTTAAACTATAATAGATATGATCTTTATTTCTCTTTCAATCACGTGCATTGGTGAAGTACTCATTCTTTATGCTAGGAGTGATTTCTAATTAATTTCATATATATATAATCTCATCAAATTATGAAATATATATAACACTAAACATGGTATATAACATAAAATAAATTTCTGCATTACAAATCCTAGAATCATATACTCTTATTACATTAGGGTTATAAATCCCTTGTAATGGCATGAAACGAAAATGTGACTTATCCTATGCATATTCACTGGGTGTATTGAACTAGGCGTGCATTAAGGACCAATATCTTGTATCATGTTACCTCGGGTCAAGCTCAAAACACCTTATCAGAGTTGTTTCATCTAGGTATATATTTTCTAGAACCACATCCACTTGAAGTATCTACACGAGGAATTATTTTCTAGGAAGATACAAATAATCTATTCCTTACTATAATTCTAGGATGTTCTTGTCAGTGCATCACAAAGTATATCAGAGGGTTTTGTTCCCTAATATATATTTTTAAAATCTAGTTTCCTATTTTTATACTAATCTTCCTCTAAAAACAACTCTAAATATTGGACCCCTATTTCTCCACGTTGGTACCGTTTTTTATTACATTTTAATGATTATAATAAATTCATATCCCAAAGGATTGAATAGTTTAGTATATTTGGAAAACTGGATACATACATAAGATCAATATTACAACTTTAAATGAAAAAACAAAATAAAATTTCCATTGGGAACATCCACCACTCTATGATTATCCCTTAAAGACAATCATAAAATAACCATACTAATTTATAGAGGTAAGTAGGAAATAAATGTAACAGGAATGAAAATGTATGTTCTGGTGGAAAACACTTAGTACACTATAATCACATGAATAATATGCCCTAAAATTAATAATCATGAAATTATATATTTAATACCATGAACATAAAGAGATTCATGATATGAAAAATCAACAGCTAGTATACATACACCGTACACAAGTAATAGTATAAAATTAATAGTATCTTACAAAAATGTAAGTGAGATAACGAAAGACCCAACCCCTATTTCTCAGAGACGGTACCTTATTCTATTACATGGGAATGATTACAAGAAAGTCACATTCCAAAGTTACACAAAGTTTAGTATATTTGGAAAACCAGATAGATAAATAAGTTCAATATTACATCATGAAATGATAAACAGCCTAAAAGTTCCATTGGGAACATCCACCACTCTATTATTTTTCCTTAAAGTCATTCATAAAATACCTCTCCATGTCCTGGAAAAATTAAACAAAAGAATGGGTGATCTCAGATGTTAATTAAGGATAGAAAATATTGCTAAATATATCATAAAAATAACCATTAGGAATGGTGAATAATTGAAAAAACGTTCCTTTAAATACAAATTGAACAAAATATGGTAGGAATATGTGTTGAGTAAATAATTCCATAATAAAAAATAGTCAAGGGTATTATACATGTCGAATAACCACATTAAATATGAATTTATCACTTTATAATGATGTTAATTTATATGATAGACATTATGAAACATACCATCAAGGCCCTATCCAAGACAACTAGAAATGATTAATGCCTTTGCCAAAAATATATATAAAACACGGTCAAGGCCTCAGCCAAGACTATATCTATTTGACTTTTGAGTCCTACCGACTCATCAAGGGGCTATAGTGGGCCCCACCCATCACATAATAAGTTCAATTAATTCCACTTATAAAAATTAATAAACATAAATAACATATAAATTCACATTGTAACTGACATATGGAATGTAAAAAACATTCCCTTAATATTAAAAATAAACACTAATCATTCAGAGTAATTTATTTAATGGTATCAAGATAGAATATAAACCATAAAACTAATCATAAACCATTAAATAAAATATGGTTGTTGATATCATAAAACATTAACCTAATTTAAACATAAGATTCATCAAGATTGTTGAAATGGGTAAAAATAATCTTATAAAACCATAGATTAATTTTTGAGATAAATACTCTTTACATTGGAAATAAGATTTCTTTTGAAAAATTATTTTTATAAAACCAGAAGTGAATTAACTATGTCTTCACATTATAAAACATGTGTTTTTTTAAAATAACAGTTGTTAAAAATATATTTATTATAGAGTTCATTTCAAAATAGGAATGAATTTTGGATATTCCATTGAATTGGGATTGTATTTAAAAAATAATTTTAAATGTTCCTTTTAGAACATGTAACTCCACATAAAATAATAAAGGATTATGGTTGGTAAACATATTTAAAAAACTAACACAAAATTTATAATAATAGATTATAATTTAATGGAGGTAATTTGGAAATTAAAGTGGCCTAAATTATAATAGAGGTTTGGTTGGAAAACAAATACTACTTTGTAATCAATTGAATCATACACCCCAAAATTAAAAATCATCAAATGATACATTGGCCACCATGAAAATAAAGAGATTCAGGATATGATACATCAACGAGAAGTACACATACACCATACACAAGTAATAGTGGTGAGAAACCAGAATATTAAGTACTTATAATTTTTTTTGTTATTATGAGTAAATGTGAATCATTATATAAAATGTCAACGATAAATGTTTGGGTTAATTCGTTATGTTTTATCACAATGAACATATTTAAATTTATAAATTTATATAATGTGAACAAATGATTCAGAACCATAAATCAGACATAAATCATTTATTATGGTCTTTTGAAATATTAAAAATGGTTTCATTAACAGAATTGAACATGGTAAAAGAAATTCAAAACATGTCTCCCTTGAATGTGATAAATGAACACACATCAGATGGTGTTTTCATTTATAGCATAAAATAAAGATAAAAAAGAGATGGTGATGAATTATTATGTTATCCTAACAAAATTCATGTAAATTTATGGTAATGGAGTTATCATAACATTTTAATTAAAGGAGTTTTGGAAAGAAAAAGAAAATAAGGGAACTTGAAATAAAACAAATGAAAAGCTTAATTTTCCTCTTGATGTATTATTCCTCGAGAGCCTCTATGGGGGAGGGTTTTTAGTATAATGTTTAGACCAAGGGATTCTGGATGTTGGTGGGGGTGATATATAGATGATATTTAGATAGAATTAAGATATGTCACAAGTCTTGATAAGTGTTAAGTGAAGGGGATTGGGGGGGGGGAGTTGTAGTGGAGGAGAGGAGTGATTTGAATTTTTTTTTATTTTGCTCAACAAATGAAATATTATTGATTTTGGTGACTAGGAATAGTTATATGTGCTTCTAATTTCGAACCAATTGTTGCTTCCATCTTCTATAATTCATGGAAATGTGTATTTAACCTATAGTGCATATATACAGTAAATTATCGTATTTCACTATTCACTAAAAATTCAAAAATTTAGAAAAATTCAAAAAAAAATAACCATAGCCATTTTTGGACAGGTAGATATGAAAAATTAACTTCATAAGTGAAACCGTTTAATTACCACCTAATATTGAATAAAATTTCAGTTAATCACCTCTGAGAATAATGTTTTTTTTATTTTCCATTACAAACTTCATGATTTTTTAGAAAACTATTCTGTTGGTTAGATAATATTTTACTAATTATATTATATCCTATTTAATTTTTTATAACTAAAAAATTAATAATATTAAATTCAATTATGCTTGTTCATGGTGTTCAGAAAAACCACCAAAATAAAATAATAATTTATCATTAATATATTTTATAAAGAATCATCCTTAGGTAAAAAATGAAAATGATATATGGGATCATTTATGATTTTTAAATAAATTTATACTATTACACTCCACTTTGGAGTTATAAACCCATTTTACATGAACATTCGTAATTTTAGAAAAATTAACTAATAAAACAATTGTGAAATAAACACACCTGATTCCATGAAAATAATGAAATATTAATAATTAAGGTGTCATAAAATGGTATACTAATTATCATAGAAGGTAATATAATGGTTTATATTCTTTTTTAATGACATAAAAATATTTTTAAACAATTACAATGGAGGTTAATGTGTGCACCACTAATGGTAAGGGTTAGTTAAGGGATTTTCTAACTCCGTTTTAATTTTTTGAGTTTTACATATTCTAAATTTATTTTATTCTTCCAAGATAATGTTTTGAATAAAAATTTATTTATCTATTTTTATTTACAAATATATTTTTATGGATATAATTTTGTGACCCATAATCACTACATGAACTAATTCTCATTGTAATGATTCAAACATTGTAAGGATTTATCGTCTAAATTTTACTATTGTGAGATATATGACTTATTCACCAATAATTTCTTATGTGTAATGTATGTATACTAATACTTGATATATCATAGCATGAATATCATTATCTTAACAATATTAAATCATTCATTTGATAATTATTACTTTAATTGGGAAAATGATTCTACTGATTACATGTGGTACGAGATTTCTTAACTTAATTTTCATTAACTTAGTTGAACATCTATTCCATTGATTATGTCATGCAATGGCTACATGTGAAATGAATTATGGTTAAATCATTCTTTGTTTGCAATAGTTTTATGTGTATTTATAGTGAGTACACATATGTATCCACATGATCAATGAAATAATCTTTATAAGGTACTTCATCTCAATCTCAATTCATTGAATAATATTTTTGAGGTGTATATAAAGTACCTTTGAAATTTCATATCTTTATCATGCTATTTAATGTTTTTTTATTTTTATTCCTTCATAATGATTATACTTAAAAAATTTCAAAGTGGTATGAGAAACTTTAGAATAATAAAATATTATTTTCCTCGAGAATATTTAAATTATCTTATTGAAATTATTTTCATCCATGTCAACATCCATTTTTGAATCCAATAACTCATAGTGGTTTATCTCTTATAATACCATTTTAAATAATTTATAAAATGTTTCATGGTAATTGATATGTTTAAATGTTGTATTATACACATTGATTGAAAAAAATGTTTTAAATTGACTATTCGATATAAGAGAAATGGTTTGAACAAGAAATTATGGGTGGGGAAGAGACATTATATTGACCCCCGATGCATCAATAGTTTCTCATGAGTTGAATATGTCTTAAAAATTAAATTTCATTTGACCTATGGTTTTAAATTGTCTTGTAAATGGTCTTGACTATAATGGTTTTCATGTGCCTCTGACATGATGTACACCAATTCAGAATATCCTTCCATGATACATTAGCTATCATGGTTATTATCAATTAGGTTTTCATATGATAAAATTTTTGGATGAATTTAATTATATATTTTTTAATGAAATGAATTTTTCAAAATTTATCCAACGTTCCATGTTGATTTATTATTATTGATTCATTATTACGTCCACTCTACATAACCCTTACTGAGCATTTGATACCACCCCTTTCTTATGTTTAATTTTCCCTTGGATTCTAAGATGTTTATTATGATTGATATTTTGGGTTATAATATGGTTAATCATGGTATTCTAAAATATAATTTTTTTAAAAAGTTACACCCAAAATGTATATTGATATTAAAATATGTGTCTATTTTACCAACACTAATAAAAAAATTTGTCCCAATAGGATGTGATTCATGTAACTTATTCCAATGTAATAAAGTAAGATAGTATCTTTGGGATTTTAGGGTCGGCGTCATTACAAACCAACTTAGACTCAACTGCCTCAATCCAGCATAGAGGTGATGTGGATAGCCTACCATAAAGGTAATCATATGTTTCCATATAAAAAATATTTTGATAACTATTATATTTGGTAAACATAATAAGTTTGATGGGATTCCCCCAAGACCCTCCAATATCTAGGATTAATAATATAATAATATTCAAAAATATTTTTATAGTATGTTCTAAATGATCATCTTTCTATAAGTGGAAATTCTTAATAAAAAATTCTAGGTTAACCAACACCTTTTGTAATCCTTTCTAGAAGAATGATGGAAAGTTAGAATCATGGTAAAAAAACTATTCTATGTGTTAACTTATCTAAATGGAGTATCTATTTAACAAACATTCCCTGCATCTAGTCCACTATAAATGTATCATTGATATAAAGGATATGGGATACTTTCATTAATTTGTCCACAATATCACATATATAATCAATCTTCCAAGGGTTCCTTAGAAGGCCAACCCATAATTCCATGGAAATTTCATCCCACTTATATTTAGAAAATGGAAATGGTTTTAGTAACCAACAAGGTCACTAGTTATTATCCTTCACCTTCTGAGATGTGTAACATCATTTCAAATACCATGTAATCTCCTTTCACATTCCTAGTCAACAATACTATCGAAGTAGGTCATGACACATTTCAGTAAAATGAGGATACACTTCCCAATTCTGGGAATGCAACACACATATTATATCATCATGTATACATATATGCAAAACATCATGGTTCTATAATTAGATGACCAC
The DNA here is from genome assembly GCA_963277665.1 of Viscum album. NCBI lineage: Eukaryota > Viridiplantae > Streptophyta > Magnoliopsida > Santalales > Viscaceae > Viscum > Viscum album. The sequence continues at coordinate 25,857,741 of OY728154.1, forward strand.
ATACTCAAATATAGTTGAATTGGATGATGACTCCCCACCTTTATGGATTTTCCTCTATGACAAACCCTCCAAATACACATATTGAATCTCCCTCATCTGGTCAAGATGTGTGGACTCGATATATAAGGATACAAGGGATATGTTCCCCTACCCCCATGAAACTCATCTTTTATCCAATCCATACAGTTCAACATCATCCACTCAGAACTGGATTCTGGAATTGCATGAGTATGTGCTTTCCTTTATAAGGTGTGATAAATAGTGTTTTCATTCCAGATGTTTTTTTCTAACACAAAATCCAATTTCAGAATATACCCAACCAACCTATACTAAAATGGATTCAAATCACACATCCAAAATATATAATATATTACTTTTTGGCTAGCATACATAGTAAACATTTCACTCGATAGATAATTCCATTGATAATTTAAGGCATAAATCACTATAGCTATCTGGAGATCATGTGTAAGTTAATTTTGTTCATGTGGCCTCAACATCCATAACTCATATCCTAAAACATGACCCCCTTTCATTAATACATATTCATGTACAACCTCATGTACAACACAAAAATTAATGTATACCCCTCAGTTAGCTCGGGTAGTATCAGGGTCGATGTTGTAGTCAAATTCTCCTTTAACTCTTAGAAATCCTTCCTATAAGATGTAGAAAATTCAAACATGATCCCTTTTAAAGCCTGACTAAAATTAGTGTTCCAAATGGTAAAAATTATTAACTAAACTTTGATAATTTCCTTTTAATCCAAATATTTTTTTGATATCAAAAAACATTATGGTATATTCATATGAAACCAATGTATGCACAATATTTGGGTCCACAAACATAATTTTCTCAGATATTATGTTATTATGAATTATACCATGTAATTCAAAATTAAAAGGCAACTATCATGGAGTATATTTGGTGATATTTCATCATACATGGGATGATTTCAGGATTTAGTGCATTATCATCATTGGTTTTTTAGTAAACAATAATTAAATTTAAAAAAATAACCACACAATGATCCAATTATGGGTGAAACATTCAATTTATTTAGGCCATAAAATTTTTAGGTGCATTTTTTGGTCCAAATGGAATCACGATGAATTAATATATTCCATATATAATTTTTAAGGTATTCCAATATATATCATAAGGTATAATTTTCAGAGAACTATACCCAATTCTCTAGTCAATCATTAGGAAAACACAAACACATCTCAACTGGTCAAATAGATTATCGATTCCCAAAATACAATACCAGTTCTTCAATGTCATGTTTTTTTACATCTATTAATGAACATAGAAGCTAAATTTCCCATTATAAGTAAATAAATGGGAACCCTTAGTGGATGTACTCATACAGGTAATTCATTCTTCCCTAAATTATTATAGTTGAGTCTTAAGCTCATAAATCTCTATTGGTTTCATTCTATGAGGTGGAATAAAAAATGGTTCAGCTCCAAGAATGAGTTCAATTATAAACTAATCATCCATCTCAAGTGGAATCCTTTCTATATACTAAGGAAAAATAATGAAGAACTAGTCCAATATGGGTGGAAAGACATAATGATTCACACACCCATCATCATCAAAACATAGTTGTAACATTCCAATTCTTATGTCTTCACAATCGTCCTAGAAATTTTACTTCTCATGTTTAACATAAGTGTTAGCCTCTATAGAAATAATGATTACTCTCATATAGTAAAACTCTATATGATCTTTATATAATGGTCGCCAATCCATACCCAATATAATTTCAAAACTTCACATGTAAATAATTTATAGATCCCAATAGAAAAAGTACCCACTAACCTCAAGAGAACACCCATTTCCAAAATAGATGTCGCATGACCGTGCTCCCAATGGTGTATATATTGACATAAACAACACACAAAATCCACAATTAGAAAAAAACCATTCATATGATGAGAAGATATGAAGGAATGATAGGTTTTTATATCAAATAAAGCACTATAATATTTTTAAAATTCAATAATAATACATCTTACTAATGATGGTCCAACATCACTATCAACAAGTTCAGGTTGATGTGCATGAAATTTTACTACTCCTACACCATGTGTTGTAGTTAATGTCTTTTGTACCGAACTACTCTATATATACTCGTGATCTTTACCTAACATACCACATCAACTACCTCAAAATCAATGACCATAAGAATAGTAAATAACATTCGGATATTGGGTAGAACACCATATTCTAGAACTCTGATTCACCCTAGTTAATCCATCACTACCAATAATTTTAGAGTTCCTAAAATACATCTATATGTTACCCATCAACTTGATAGCGCATCACTCAACTTGTGGTAATGGATAGTAGATATGAAATAAAGCCATAATACCACACTATTTGTAGTATATTCAGTTATTTCACTAAGTAAATGACCATTATCCCTAGCCACGTTTTTTATATTTCCATGGTTGATGTTCCAAGAGTGACAATTCCTACTATTGGATAGAGTATATCTTTGTTATTCACCTAAAATAAAATGAATTTAACTGTAATCATTCTTTAAGTACCCCTCATAAATGATAGCCTGATTAACGACCTCATGAAATCTCAATAGTCGAATTCTATCACCATAATATTGAATATCATATTTACATCCATCTTGAAAATGATTCATTGTAGTTGGCACCTATCTTTCCATCACTCTGACTAAGCAATTTAAATAAGTGAAATTACAATTATATTCCATCATTAATATACTTACCCAATAAATCACATATAATATAATATTATATCTTATAAGATCATATATAGGTTAAATTTTTCCATTAACTTCTCTTAAAAGTACTTCAAACCCATATTCTTGAGATGTCCATCTTGAATCTGAATATCCCACCAATAATTCTATTAAAACCATAATAAATATTTATCCAACATGAATATCATCTTATAAAGGCTTTATAAATAATCGTGGGTATTCCAAATAGACTCAATACAGGACTCTTCTACCTCATGTCCACCCTCTCCAGTGAAGGTTATAGGGTTATGAAATAGGAACTCCCATGATAACTTTGATTTTTACAACTAAAAATGCTTTGGGTATCCTTAAATTAACTATAAATATTGTGTGATGTTATCAAAGATCTTATCTAGTTATCACACACTAAAAATTATTGTATTATTTGGATCTATTGCTACAAGATCCTTTTCTACCATGTCCCATTGTCAACCTATCAACTAGAATCTTTATTGATGCATATCTCTATAATTACAAACAAACATATCAGGACACACAAAACATCCAAATAAAATTATATATGATAAATTAATATAATTATAAAATAATTCATCCCTCTTCCTCTTACACATTGTCAAAACTGGGGAACTATCTCTACCGTCAATAATCGTTCATATGGGACGTAATTATATTGGGTAAAACAATTCTGTATTTTATAGTTTGAACTCATTATTCATTTTACATTACCATGTTGAGAATCATTTATCCATTATCAATTTATCATTAGGAATGATAATATTTTCTTCTAAAAATATACAAAGATTGGAAATAATTTTTTTTACAACCACTTACCCAAACCTTGTTTTCTACGCATCAATCAATGATTAATGTCACATGGAATCATGTGTTCCTAAAATGATGCATTCATAATAAAATATAATTCCATACTAACCATCAATTAAAATACCATAATATTATATCATCTCTAAAAATGTGCATCTCCCAAGTTAAAATTACATTCAACGGTAATAGAAAACATCAATAATAATAGTAGCACCCAGTGTACATGGTTTTCCCCCATACATGGGTTATCTACTACCATGCATGAGCTCCCAACCAAAGACTACCTCATATGGATCCCCTAAATACCATTACTAAATATTAAGAAAGATATAATGAATATAAACCTTCTTCGATACCACTTTGTAACATCCTAACATGGGATTCACATGTCGGTTTGCGGAGCTAGTCAGTTACATAACCTCAAGAAGACCTCCCCATATTCCAGATGTTTCTAACTATAAGTGAGGGTATAATATAAATAAATATTTATATATTGGGAATATAGTACCCTAATTATCTAATAATCACATTAGAGAAAATTAATAAACCAAAGCCAAATGGTAATTTCCCATAAACAGAATAATATCATAACCAATAATGTCCAACATAAACATATAATCCCAAAACAAAGATACATGACCATTTTCCAAATCATTAGATTTATCATTCCAAATATGTTCTATGTTTAAAATATAAACCATAAATAATGGAACAATTAAAATCATTAATTTTTTCAATACATCATATATGGTACCCGCAAAAATTCTCCATCCAATATCTAAACTCATCCATCCAACATGGGGCTCTTTCGATAATCCTATCGTGAAAACATGAAGTCAATTTGGGTACAAATTATGTATCCTATGTAGGGTGTCATTACAAAATAGTAGGCCACCACCAATGGTTGCTAAATAAATATACGTTCTATAACAATATATATAGTTTCATAAACAATAGATTATTATATATTAAGTAAACAATCTTCACATTAAATTATTCTATAGTTAACCACATTTGTCCTCATCTTGATGTTAATTCCTGAACTAAAAAACACAATCTTTTCCCCATTTCGGAGTCTATAAAATCCACCATAGGCATATAAAATTTCATTATATTATGGATTTTTAACAATCATTTAGTTCCAATTTAAAAATCATATAATGGTGACCTAGAGCATCAAACTGGCACCACATGGATATTTGGAGAATCAGTCCTTTTCCCACAACTAAGATACCACGAACAATATGAATATATATTAAGGGCCTATAGTGGAATTCTAGAACCTCATATGTATTTCGATCATAAATCCATATCTCGCCACTCATTTTTATAGAAATCAAAAATATTTCATACCATGGTTCCACATTCACATCCCATTTACCAATTATTTCAAAAATTAATTATTCAAAAAATTTCATAAATTAATTTGTCAACCATATTCCCAATATTATTTTTCAACCATATATAATTTATTAAACATCATTTAAATTTAATCGACACAGTGCATAGGTTTCTATAATTTCCTCCCTAAAATCATCAGTGGGTCCAATGGGATCTTTAAAGGGTTTCACAGTCACATGAGAAATCATTTAATTAAATCATTTGAGAATATAGTTTTCTAACATATGTATTTATATTGCACAATTACATAAATTTTTTATTAATCAAGAATATGGGAATTGAAAATTTGACTAGATACCTCATGAACACCGGTGGATGCTTTCCAAATTGAAATCCCAAATTATATTTAGAATGGCAAAAATCAGAATGTAATAGATTATCTAGCACCAAAACCTTAGAAGATTTGATCCTTAAATAATCTCCTAAAAAATATAAAAAAGTGTGTTAGGGGCCCTATAATCCTATCTGGGACATTTAAAAACTATTTAACTCCAGTTCGGTCTAGTAGGGGAGAATGGGGATAAACAATTGGGGTTTGGAAAATTTAATAAAAATTATAGGGATTAAAACCCACATGAAAGTGTTTATAGGTGGTGGTGCATGATGTTTCAAAATATACACCATAATTATGTTCCATTACTTATGGGGGACATGGTTTATTCAATTTGGTAAACAGTTTTTTAAACCATGCACCCAACATTCCAACCCCCTCTTTTGGAGGGGGAATAGTTTGAGGTTGGAGGACGCATGTTTTGGACAAACAATTAAACAACAACACACCACCTCCAATTCCAATAAAATGGGGTGCATGTTTCATAGGTAAAATTAAAGTATTTACCCTAATATTGATCCAATGATTAATAACACCATGGCCTTGAATATTTACCACATTTCCCCTCATATAACCAAAAATACAAACCCCGTAATGGAATTAATAAAAAATGGTAAAAAAGTACAAAAAGATGAGCGTGAGTTGTCTCTAGAATGGTTGGGATCATACAGAATGCCCCACAATTACCTTGAACAATAACCTCATAGAAGTTTCTATATCATGTATGGAAGATTTCCATCAGTAATTCAACATCCAATTACTCTCTACGTTAAGGATACCTTCTATCATTCCCAGTTATATTTTTATTAAGAATGAATGTTTTGATAATCAATAAAGTCATTTTAATGTTTTTTAAATTATTCTAGATAAACATATAATTACCATGATCAGTATCTAGTGTTATGTGTGTAGAATATATAGGATGAGTTTTCAACAACTCTCCTCCCTCAATAATTTCTTGTTTTCAACCAAGTTATCATAGTAATAAAGAAATGTGTACCTTATGTTTGGAGATGAACTGAGGGAAGAGAAATTATATAACCAACAATATCATTAAGAAACATAAGAAGAGTATAAGAAGATGTTATAACCCACATTCCAAAAACTGTGACGTGATGTCACCAGTAGTGAAGAAATATTATAATTTTATTCGTTTCGCATTGATTAGTATATAATGTATATAACATATTAATTGGATTAAAAACAAACTAATATTTTAGAAATAAATATTATACATGAATCATTATATAATTATGAATCATATATATACACATTACATAACTTTTTGGGTCACATAATCCAATAAATAAATATCATAAATTTTATTCTATAAAAATTGTTCTATGATAGTTAAATTGATAGAGTTGGTGGCTTAGAACCAACCACTTTGTACATTATGATAAACTAGTATTCGTGGATTTGAATATTAATAATAAATTATCGCATCTTGATTGTTATTCAATGTGATAATGTATGTGATAACATCCAAAGGATAGTTGTTTCTCTAAAGGGTCAGAGGGGATCCCAACTATGATGTGAACCGAGATGTTCCATAATAGTATTCTGGAATATATGTTCTATGGATGGATGATTTTCTTTGAGTGAAATAAATAATAAAAGCATTTAGTGGTGAGGACACAAAAATCAAGGAGGCACCCTCTCATGGTTCTCACCCTTGGTAATATTCTGCAGGATATTTTGAGAATGAGACCCACCAGTTGGAAATCCTCATTTCATAGTTTCATTGGATGTTCCTATCTACGGATGTCTATACTTGTCCTTTGACATTATGATTTTTATTAATGTGAATTAAAACTCTCAATAATATTTGTATTGATGAAAAATGTGACAACACACTATTCACATTGAGGTAGGATATGTTGGGTGCATCACTATTAATACCGCATTATAGATAATGCACGAAAGGATTTTTTACATTATAATCCATAACAGAAGTGGATATATCAGGCCCTTTTATGAAATTGATATAGCCTAAATAAATCCATTTCCATGGTGAGGAAAGGTCATGTTCAATTCTAGGAAGATAAAGAAAACATAACCGACCACATGGGTTGATGGCACTTGCATGCAACCCGCTTGATTGGAGATATCAAGTAAAATGGATTACATTACCGGGTAAGCGATCATATGTGTTGAAAAATCATTATGGAATTAACTTCACTATCTATTAGTTCCTCGGCATGTTTCTAGATGATAATCAAGGTATTTAGGAAGGATACACCTCATTCCACCAAGAAATAATCCTAGATGGTCACACACTAAATGTATCCAAGTATCTCTGTTAAAAATTCATAAACAAGTTGAAAAAAGATTATTTCTAATTATGGTTTAATAATTACTCAATGATGCATGATCACATTTATGTTGATAGTTGTAATTAGAGAGAATATATTTTTTATAAATAAAATATTTATTATATAATAATTAAGTTATATTAATTTATGAAATAAATAGTCATTATTCATTTTCTGATAAATGTGGTCGTGGAAATATGTGAAAATGGAAAAAATACATGTTTTGTATATTAGTATACATGCCGTGTTGTTTTTCAAAGAATTAGTGAGAAATGATATTAATTAATTAATTGATTAATATTAGGCCTCATTATATAGGTTCATCTAAAATTTTAATAATAGTGAAACACTAATATTAGACATGGGTTATTACTAAGAATTATGTGAAATAAATAAATACCGATGGGTAATAATATTTTTTTTCTAACTATTATAAATTATAATTACATAATTCTCATTAAGCAAGCCATTATTTGTGGGTGTGAACAATAGATCTAGAGAATTATCTCAATTTAGGAGGGAATTTCATTCCTCTGAGAACACTCTCGTGTTATGAGAGAGATCCTCCACCACTTGATCAAGGAGAGAGCATTAGAAGAGGTGCTCAAGGCGATCGAAGGTAGAAATCCCCTGAAAAGGCACTTCGATGATTGCACCTAGAGACCCCTTAGGCAACGTCCATAGATACATGGAGCATGTGTGGATCACTACTAGAGGACGAAAACACTTTGATTATATAACAAAACAACAGATCACATTGGATCGTGGCCAGAAACATCAATAGTGAGAGAAATCCATGAAGTTAATTATTGTATTTTAATTAAATAAATTATAACCAACAGATGATGATCCTCTCTATGATTTTGAGAAATCCCTTTTTTCCATTTCATTCTATGTTCTATTCCTATGATCTGGAATTTTATCATCGTGACAGATCTCAGATTGATCGTTGTTAATGGTAAAATTAAATTTCTGTACACCCATCAATGGACGTTCCTTTTGCCTGGAGCATACAAGTGGAATCAAAGGTAATATGACATTGATTATATTTATTTAGTTATTTTGTTGATGATTTATGCATTTAATAATTTAGGTGTTTCAATTCAATTTATTTCTTCTACAAATCTGAAAATCAAGATATGTTCCTCCTATTTTGTTTCTCATTCAACTTAATTTTTTTTTTAATTTTGATTATGTTAAAACATAGGATCACATCTAGAGGAGGAAAAGGTTCTTGGACATAAAACACCATAACAAATAGTGTGTATTTTTGAAGTACATTCTATGCAGTCAAGTTTCAATGCATTAGGACTGATTCGCCAAACCAAGCCATGTGATTGGAGTTTTTATAAGTCTTAATGACTCCCTGTGTTAACCAGGAATAAGTGGCATGCAGTTTTCAGATTACATGTTGTGTGGCTCACTAGGCATGTTTTTTAGTCCCTTCGAGTAAGCGTTGGACCATGTACCAAGTACATGGTTTTCCCTGATGGATTCCATGTATCATGAATACTACACATCATGTGGCTCACTGGACATGCAGTGTACGACAGAGATTTCCAAAGTACATCAACATGTAGTATCCTCAGGAATGTACATCATATAGATAGAAAATGAAAGTAAACTCAATTTAGTATGAACTACACATTCTGTAATCTTCCAAATTATGTATATTTATTAAAATTTATTGTTATATTATACAATCACATGAGACGTGTACCATCGTTCGAGCATAAAGCAGGGGAAACATGTGATAGGTGTTATATATATGTGTTTAATTTATCATCTTCTCAATGTTAATATCTACATATTTTGTAGTTAAGAATGAAAATTCACTAGGATTCTTCCAAGGTACGAGTTACATACAATGTTATTTTTAAATTAAATTATTTATTTAAAAATATGATGGATGATAATCTCAAGGATATTCAGAAAAGGGTTTATGATAAAAGGATTGATTAATTAAAGATAATAATTAATTTATTCAAACTTGGTTTATCTTGAACAAGAACGATAAAAGAATTGAATGATAGTTTTATTTATATGTAAATATCCTTGAATGTTTGGATGATCATGATCTAGTCCAGGACCTTTATATGTGGATGGTTTCTTTTAATTTAATTATTTTAATGAGATTTGTTGGCATGTGAGACTTCTCCTCATTAATATATGGTCTACGTGCCCATGGTTCTTTTATATAAATACCCATTTTACCCCACCCCTACTTGTGAGAGAAATTCATATGTAATGGATCGATCTCCCAAAGCTAGTGGAGGTGGTTCAAGTTATGAGTTGAGGTGAAACTAACCCAAGGAGATACAAAGGTGTATAGGTGGAAAGATGCAAACACAAATCCAAAAGGTTCAAGATGTTTTTTCCCCTAGGTATTCGGTTAGTTTATTAACCTCTAGATAAACTGACCAATAAAACAACCTAATAATCATTTCATTTATTTTATTTCTTATAGTTTCATGGTTTATTTATTATGGTAATGTTGTTGCAATCACAAAATTAATCAATTAAACAATCATGTAGGATGGAACTAAAATAAGGTCAGCTTATGCATAAATATTATCTAAGATAGGGTCAATCAGTTATATATATCCTACTTAAAATTAAAAAGCATGTAAGAAAGATAATAAAATTCAAATTTATATATAATGATAAAATTTCTCAAGGAAATATTATGTCGGTATAGCATTCCATAATCTTGGATAGAATATAACCATTATTAAATGTGCTTGAAGAACCCTAGTTGGTGTGCTTTCAACTATCCATTAATTAAAATTCGAGGTTCTTGGATAAATTTTCATGGTTGAAATCAAGGGTTGAATTCCACAGTAGAAATTAGTGTTACCAAGAGGAAAAGGATTATGAATGCCTAAATAAAAGGATTTTAGGATTGGGGAGTCCACTCAATAGATCATGGAGCTGTGAGTTAATACAGATTGCATTAGGAATGCCTACCTAAAACTCTTAATGTTTCTTGAACAACCCTAGTTGGTGTAATATGAAGGGAAATATGTATGATTTCCAATAGAATATCCATCTCACCGAATATACCGTAGTCAATGGTAATGGATATTGGTTTTCAATAAAATAGTGGGAGACTAATAAGTATTAATTTATTTTTGCCTCAATTTTATAATGATAAAGTACTAAATGTTTTCTAAAATTAATATGTTGAAATGGAAAGATGACTAAAATCAAACATATCATTACTAACCATTAATGCGAAGTATAACCTTTTCTCCGACACATGTTTCAAGGAGTGGAAGATGTGTTTAGGCGTCATCCTTCTCCATTGGAGGAAATTGTATATGATGGAGGATCATGTTCCAGTTGCGCCTAAAATAATGCCATTGATGAGGAAATATCTCTCTATATGAATCATTTGGATGATGCCACATATGTCCAATGTTTCATGTTATCAGCCATGTCTAATAATCTCTTGAAGCAACATGAAACAATGGACAAGTGTAACATTTTGTCTCACCTTGAGGGTCTATATTAAGAGAAGGCGATATAGGAGAGATATGAGATATCAAACACTTTGTTCAAAACTAATCACATGGAGTTTGTGCCATCTGAGCCTCATGTATTCATGTTTATTACATACATTGAATTGTTGTACATCTTATGGATTAATTTTTCTAATGAGTTGCATGAAGATCTAATCCTATCATCCCTGCCTAATACCATATCTAGCTTTATTTTCAACTACAACATGAGCAATAATGAGAAGCGTTTATCAGAACATATAAACATGATTCACCATGTAGATAAGGACATGAGGCATGACATACCTATAATCATTAAGTTCAATAAGAAGAGGAAGGACAAGGCAATGAGGGCAAGGTTTTTTAAACGGTATGAATCCCCTATGCACCATCCCTATAAGAAGGTGAAGATCTAGAGATAGGGAAAAGATCAAGAGGTGATATGTTTTGCATGTGGAAATCCAGGCCAATGGAAGAGGAACTACACCTAGATGCATTGGGATGCTAAAAGTGTATTCTTTATCGATTGTAATCATTCCATTTCTACATCTTGGGTATTAGAATTTTATTATGGTGCTCACAGTTATATTAAAATGCAGGAACCAAGTATATTTACAAATATTTGAAGAGGAGAGGTGGATCTTTGAGATTCATAGGGTGTGAGGCTAGCTATGTTGGCCATTAGAGATTACCATATGTCATTTCCAAACTCAGATGCTTCTGGTTTTACATAACTCTTATTATGTACCTAGTGTTAACAAAAACATAATTTGTGTATCATGTTTGGATATGGATGGATTTATTATCATGTATTTAAATAATTTTTTTCTATTTTACAAAAACAATGTTTTTTAGGGTATGGTACATTTAAATAATGATTTATATGTAGTAAATTGTGAAAAAATGTATTGGAAATCTATAACGAAACAAACTCACATAACTCATACAACACCGAATTATGGCATCACCATCTCAGTTTTATAAATCAGAAGCACTTGAAAAAGACATGATAAGATGGTTATATTGACTATACTGAGATAAAACCACTTGATAGATTTCATGATTTTATACTAGGGAAAATAATCAATCCACCTTTCAGTGGATAGGTGGAAAGGGCCACAGAGCTTCTAGGATTGGTACACACGGATGTGTGTGGACCATTTCTAGTACAAGAATGAAGTGTATAATCTTAAATAATTACTTTTATTGATGATTTGAATGGATATGGATATATTGAATTAATGAGGTATAAGTGAGAGTCCATGGTGAAATTTAAGGAATTCAAGAATTAATTATGACATCGTCTTGGTAAGAGATATAGAAGATTAAATCAGATCGAGGTGGAGAATATTTGAACCAAGAATTCATCGACCATTTATAGGGGTTTGGGATTCTATATCAACACAATCCTCCTTATAAACCATAGTGGAGTGGTGTAAGTGAATGGAGGAACCACACCTTGTTAGACATTGTGAGTTCGATGATGAGTCATTAAGATCATCCATTATCCATTTGGGGATTACAAACTACAACATTCACATTAAACTGAGTACCAAATAAAGTGTAAAATGGAATTCCCTTCAGAATTATGGAATGGAAAGAAAACCATTTGGTCACATACAATTGTATGGGGATGCGGGGAATTTGTTAAGGCCTTATTAGGCAACAAAATAGATCCCCAGGGCATGTGGTGTATCATTATATTATATCCCACAGAAAGAAAAGGATATTACCTATATAACCCTTCAAACAAGAATGTGATTTTCAGTAGATAAACTACCTTTCTTGATATGGAGTATATCCATAAAACGTATAGTGGGAGAAATATTGGATACGATGAAAGTGATGCTAAAGATATATAGGAATTGGTACTAGAAAAAGTTCCACAGGTCCCCATTTTAGTGTTTCTAGAAACACAAGTACTTCGTATGAGCTAAGGATGGGTATAGGAACCATATATATTTGGTATCCTATTAACTAAGGATGGTGAATCATTATTTTTGGACAATGATGAAACTCTATAGAATAAAAAAGAATTATAGAGTTCAGAAGATTCAATATGGTTAGATGCTATGAATTATGAGATGGATTCCAGGTATTAGAACCATGTTTGGATTCTGGATGGTGAGATAGTTGATGTAAATCGTGTTTGATGAAAATGGGTATTCAAAAGAAAGCTAGACATGTATGGTCAATTTATCACCATAAAGCTAGGCTGGTGTCTAAAGGATTCAAAAACATCAAGGAATTGACTATGATTAATAAATATTGCAATTTTACATGTATAAATCCATAATAATCATACTTTACATAGCATCTTACCGTGTCTATGAGATTTGGAAAATGGATGTCAAAACATAATTCCTTAATGTGAACCTTCAGGAAGATGTCTATATGACACGACCATAAGAGGATGTGACACCAGGTAAAGACAAATGGGTTTTCAAGCTACATAAATCCATTTATGGATTAAATAAATAATCAAGGTCATAGAACATTAGATTTGATGAATCTATAAATGATTTTAGTTTCATTAAGAATTAATATGAGACATGTGTTTATAAGAGGTTTAATTGGAATGTGGTCATTATTCATGTAGTATATATTGATGACATATTACTTTTTTGAAATGACCTATCAGTATTGATGGTAGTTAAGGACTGGTTGAACAAGTGCTTCTCCATGAGGAACTTAGGTGAAGAAGCCTACATTCTAGAGATGATGATAACTCATGATTGATCCAATAGGCTTCTTGGACTATGGTAGGGTATATACATTTACTAGATGCTAAATAGATTTAGTATGGAACAATCCAAGAGGGTATTGGTACTAGTGTCACATATCCTAGATCCTTCTAAGAGAATGTGTCCTCATACACAACATGAGAATGATAGGATGAGTAATATCCCATACATTTTAGCTATAAAATCCATCATCTATGACATGTTATGTACTAGGATTGAGGTTTTCTACGCATTGAGTAAGGTAAGTAGATACCAAGAAGATCCAGGAGAACGATATTGGACTACTATTATGATTATACATAAGTATCTATGAAGATGTAAGGATATTTTCCTGGTGTATGGAGGAGATAAGGATCTTGTCATCATACGGTACGCTGATGACCATTTTCAGATAGATAAAAATGATCTTAAGTAGAAATAATGATATGTTTTCTATCTTTACAAAGGATCTATTATATGGAAGAGTTCAATGAATCCAGTTGTCACTTATTAAACAATGGAGTCCAAATATATAACGACTTCTAATATAGCCAGGGAAGCTGTCTGGATTTGGATCTTCTCCTAGGACCTTGATGTGGTTCCTAGTAGTATAGACCTTAACACATTTTGTTGTGATAATACATTAGTGGTTCCTATTACAAAATAACCATCATTAAATCATTGGAAAAATCACATTCTTTAGAAGTATCACATCTTGAGGGATTTCTATCAAATGGATGATGATGTAGTGAGCAAAGTGTACACCAAACTAAATGTAGAAAACCCATTGTCTAATGGCCTATTTCAGCAGAAGCATGAATATCTTGTAAGAGCTAAAAAGGTTAATCTTTGTTAGTAGTTGGTTGTAGTTCATGTGGGTGTATTTTGGAGTTGGTGGCCTAGAGGAAATGACTTTTTTACTTTATTATAAACTTGTATTCCTGAATTTGAATATTAATAAATACCTTATCACATCTTTATTATTCTTCTGCCTGATAATGCATCTGATAATTTCATAAGTATAGTTGTTTCACTAAAGTTTCATAGAAGATCCCAACAATGATGAGAACCAAGATGTGCCAGAACACTATTCTTGAATATATGGTCTATGGTCAGATGATGTTATTTTAGGGACACAAAATATATAGGCCATTAGAGGTGAGGACTCATAAAATTTTGATTCACCATCTCATGGTTTGCACCCTTGGTAATATCTATGAAAATATTATGAGAATGAGACATTCTAGAAGGAAATCCACATTTCACATTGTCATATGGATGTTCCTATCTACATACTTGTGTATTGATCCTTGGACATTAAGATTATTTTTAATGTATATTACAACTCATGCACATAGATGTATTGACAAAAACTATGAGGACACACTGTTTGTAGTGAGGTAGGATATATTGGGTGTGTCATGAGTAATACCACATTAACATATAATGCGATAAAGGATTTATCCCTTCTGTTCCATAATAGAAGTTGATATCTTAGAAACATTGATATGATTTATATTTCCTAAATAAATCCATTTAAATGGTGTGGAATAAGAACGTTACATTCATGGAATTCATCAAAAGAATAATTGTGCACATGATCTTATGGTACTAGGATGCAACCCTCTTGATTGGATATATTGAGGCAAAGGAATTACATTACACGGTAAGCATTCATATGAGGTGACACATCAATACAATATTTTATTATTTCTATATGGGTTTCATGGTGTGTCTTTAGACTCTAACCTTGGTATTTAGGTAGGCTTTTCCTAATTCCACTAAGAACAAATCATAGAAGTTCACAAAATAAGTGTTTTCAACGATCTCAGTTAAATATTCTTTGAACATGTATAATAAAGATTATTCTCGATCGTTTTTTGATAATTATTCAAGGATGCATGATCACATTTATTTTGATACTTCTTATTCGATAGAATTTATTCTGGGAGAAATAATATCTTTATTATAGAATAATTTAGTGATATTTATTTAATAAATAAATATTCATTATATTAGGTCTAATATTTGTGGTGGTGGAAATAAAGGAATATGAAAAAAAACACATCATGTATAATAATATATATGTTGTGTGGGTTTTATGATAATTAATGAGAAATAACATTAACTATTTGATTACATAATATTAGGTGTAATTATTTGGGTGCATTAAATGTAGTAATAATAATCAAACTCTATTATAAAACATTGGTACTTACTAATAATTTAATGAAATAAATAAATGCCTATGGGTAATTATCTTATTTTATTATTCTATGTATTATAAATCTCAATTAAATTATTCCCACTATGCCAATATATTATTTGTGGTTGTGCACGATGGATCTGGAGAAATCTCTCAAGCCAAGATATAATTCCTTTTCTCTAAGAATGATCTCAAGTTATGAGACACATCCTCATCCACTAGATCAAAGAGAGAAATTTGGAAGTGGATCTCAAGGAAATCTAAGGTAGACATCAGGGATCTACCATGATAGAACATAGAGATCCATTTGGAAATGTCTAGAGATACATGGAGCATGTATATATCACCACTAAAGGAAGCCTACACTTGTCTTCTATGATGTAATGACAGATCCCAATATATCTTGACCGAAAACACCGAAAAAGAGAACATTCCATCAAGGTAATTCTTGTCTTTTAATAAAATTAATTATGACCATCATGTGATGATCCACTCTATGGTTCTGGGATGTCCCTCTTTCCTTTTCATTCTAGATTATATTCTAAATATCCCATCTTTTATCGTTGTGACAGATCTCAGATTGATCGTTGTTAATGGTAAAATTATTATTGGGTACACCCATCCATACGCTTCTACTCTTCCAGAAACCAATATAAAATACATCAAATAATCCTATATAGGTTTTTTCATATGATTAAGAATGGTCATAAACCAACCAATTGGTTGAATGGTTGCTGATCCAATAAAAAAATGAATGTTAACTAACCCACAAAATGCGGTAATCCATATATGTTGACCATAAGTGCACGTTTATTCCCATTATGATTATATCAGATAGTTTCAACGAATTTCAACCTTGTTAAAATGATTTAACTCTTTTTAGAGAATATTTCATAGTTCATAATAATCTAATACATATTTGTATATCCCATAATTTAGTCCCAATATTTGAGTAGTACTTGGTTAGGTCCCACCTATCTTTATAGAAAACATTATCAGCCCTATTGATACCTCAAAGAGAAATTTTCATAGATCATATCCACATGAAAATATAAATTCCAATATTCATGGACTAAATTGTATCTTATATCATTATCCCTTATCATTCTATTTTTAATATATGTGAATCAACATGAATTCATTCCCACATATCCATGACGACAGAAATGTCATATTATCAAAAAAAAAACAAACCGCTTTGTTGAAACAATTATGATCCCTTAGATTAATTAATGGAGAGCTTTAATTGATATTTCCCCATGCTAAAATACCAATATTATAATATAGTTTTCATAATTTTATTTTAGTACCCCATACCACATTGATGGGAGAATGTTAATATGTTCACTATATCACTGCGTAAACTCTAGTCATTATTCCACCTCACTCCAGAACACAAGGCTATGGGTATTTTTATAATATTTACCATCTAAATAGTTGAATTAAATTTTAGTAGAATCCTCATCATATACACCAAAATTTATTATGATTGAGTAAAAAATCAATTAATTAAAATTCAACAACATTCCCATGCTGGTCAAGGAATACATCATTCTCCAGGGTTTCAATTTTGTCATCTATCTCACGATGGTAGAAGAATCACAGTGTATTCATTCATACCTAATAAGGATCCTAGGAATTTAAAATTTTGCACAGTGAAGAATTTTATCAAACTACCTAGTATTAGAATAAGTATACCTAATAAATCATATTTGAGATACCATTCCAATAAATTCCCCAAAATTTGATTTCTCGGAAATATAATCAACGGTTAATATGTATTCATGGTATACCTTTAGAAGTAGATAGGTGAGGGGATGTTGGATAAAATGAATCTCATGTCTCTACATAATAATTATATATACCCTAAGAATAAAAACATAAATTCAATCCAAGAATCATTAATATTCACCACTTTATAATAGACATAATAATTACTACTTGATTAAACCTAATATTGTTGTCAAATTATTTACATATTCTTACATGATTCACCTTCTTGACCTTCTTAAGATCTAGATACCTATGGATGATGTCATAAAATATCATCCTAAATATTATCACAAACATTGAATATTATGAAATATAATATATAAAATATATTCTCATAATATATTGTCACCAAAAGTATGTAGAATAAATATCGATTGAGTTTGGGAATTTTGAGACCCAAGAAACAAGAATTTGATTTATTGTCATTCCATTAAATGATTTTAATGATTGTTTAGTTCTATCACATATTGTTCCTTATTTTGTGACAATAATATTCAAGGAACCAAATAAATTGTATAGTGACTCTAAAATGCATAGAATAACAACCTTATATGATTATGTTAAATTGTATGACATAATAATCCCGACTGATGGATACTAAATACATACCTAGATTCCCAATGTCTGACAATAAACCATGAAACATATCATGATGTCCAAGCCACAAGATATTAATATGAATAACGCAAAATTATGACTAAATTTTTTGTACTAAAAAATTTTATTCCTCATCAACATACCCTTAACATAACTACATGTGTCATCATGAATTAAATGGATAATTTCTTGAAAATTAAAAAATCCCCATCAACGTGGCTTTAAATTATGAAGTGTAGGTTTGTATAGTAAACTATTAAAATGCGTAGAATCATGGTCTATTTCTTATGAAATTAAATTTAATATCATGTAGTCAATTTATAAGATCATACTTTCAATTTAGGAATATGACATGTGCCTGTATAGTTTTTCTAGTGAATGGATTTTCCAACTTATTATACATTTTTTCCATTAACCCAACGCAATGTGTGAGTTATATGATCTCAACCTACAAAGGAGACCATGTCCACATGAGGATTCACATATTCTCAAGCTAGGATGCATGTCAATTTCATTGGCCACTCACCAAAAATGATCTAAACATATATGAAAAAATAAATGTTATCATTCTAATATAATGATTTGATATAAAATGTATAATTTTATAGAAACTATATATGGATTGATTCATTTACATAAATGATATATAGTTACTCTTGGTTCTATAACATTACACCCAAAAACAATTCTAGTACATGACTTAAAATACTCTATTTGACCATCTAACTATCACATTTCCATTAGTATTTTTATCTCTAAAATGAAATGAGTAGTTCTCTAATTTCCCCTAATTTCTCTCATCTAGTGTGAATCATATGATCTTAGGGGTTATAGATGAATGTCTCCATTATTTTGATTTAAATAAATCATGGATAATTTTAAGATGTATAATGTTAAAATATATTAAATCTATGGTCCATATTATATGACATGAAATTTTTATGAGGAATATTCTCTCTGGCCCCAAATTGAAAATTCTCCAATCCCCTATTTTTGATCTTGAACTACAAAACGGACCAATTCGATATATTTTTAAATCCTTGGTTTATAGTTATCCTAGGAAACCATTGTGTCATGGTTCACATGGAGTTTCAATTTTTTTTCATTTCATATACCTATGTCAACCATATTTGTTTGTTTTGGTTTAATAATATGGTCAAATATAACATTCAAATCACATCCTTCTTCTAATAATCAAAAAAGTATGAAAGAAACTGTTAAATATATATGATATTGATCTATATCGGTAGTTTAGAAGAAAAATATGTCTTATGTTTCCCATGTCATGTGAAATATAGTGATTACTAGAATTACTAAATATGGTCCAGCCATAACAATTTTAAATAGCCCCATGATTTCTTAGTGCATAACCTATCACCTATTCAGATTCGTAATTTTCGATACCCATATATTGGATAATATTTAAGACATTTTGTCAGATCTATTTCCATAAAATCCAACCAGATGTCATTGCATCCTGAATATAATCAAAATAAAATATTTATCCTTTTTGTATAGTTGTAAACTATACGGTTAAAGTTAATATAAATTACATACCAATGATTAATGTGAATAATTTTCCAATCACCCTATGTTTGTCACACTAAGTATAAAGAAATTTTGGTTATGTATTTTTTTATAACATATATTTTATAAATTTAGATGCATCAATCCCAAAAGAAAGGATTTCTTTGACCTTGCATTTTTACTATATACAACACAACTTCTATCTTCCATCATTTATGACTGTAAATATATTACACTGTTGTAATATTTTTGGCCCAATTTCCTTACATGATAGACAAATATGTTTATGTTCCCTGCTAACACATGGGGCATGCATATAACCTCAGGGAATAGTATGGAAATTCTATTTTTGTTTTACTTCCTCAGTAGAGTTAAACAAATATTTTCACATATTAGTTATAAGAAAAATCAAGTTTATCATTCTAGCATATGAAAAACATCTATACAATAACCATCCATATAACTATGTAGTTATTGATTCCCATATCATGGGATCCTGGGTGATTCTAAAATTTATTATTCTTGCTTTAGAAAAAAATATTTTGATTCTAATCAAGGTGAAAATTCATGAATCAATTCATGTAGAGTTTAGAGAAGTCTATTCTTCGTGACCTAAAAATATATGAAATGGGTCTGAGTAGTATGATAATAAACTATTAGACATATTATTATTTCTCACATTATAATTATTCATATCCACATAACCTTTAACCTATATGGTGAATGTTATATCAAGTATTAATATAAAAATCCTATAGAGGTGAATAATAGATGATATTATTCAATGTTTATGATTATCCCATTACATCTTGAGACCCATCTCCATTGATTATGTCACTCAAATAAATTTTACATTTTTATGGTTTTTTATTACCACTCTAATAGATTATTTTTCATTTTATTGTTCTTACATGGAATTTTAAAAAACAATTTGAGCACTACATCTACCACCCCTCAAATTTCATGACTCTTTATTTTTGAATAATTTATTGATATGTGTGTATATACTCATCCTTTTATCCCACGACCTTGAAAAAATCATATTTCTTTTCTCCTTCATTAAAAAATTTTGTAAAAGTGACTGTATGATATAAAATGAACCAAATGAGATTTGATGTTGAATATCATAGTTTTATAGTAGATTATGTGATATAAACACTTGGGGATATATTACCCATAGGGGAATGGATAACCTTATCTCAATGGTCTATTCCAAAATTGTTTAACATAATTTTCTTCCATTATTAATTGTTAAGATACTCTAATTGGTAATATTTCTATAATTCTTATTCAAAAAAATTTACAATGTTTTTTAATTCATACCTTTACTTATCTTTAAAAAGATCAAGTAGATTTCATCATTTAATTCCCCTAAACACTGAATCTAGTGTTATAGTGTGTCCATGACTCAATAGAATAATCTATATAGTTGTTTGATCCCCCCCCCCCCGTCATGAAAATAAACTACAAAGTATGGAAAACTCCATGATACCCACATTCAATTAAAATGAGATAATTTTTTTTAAGAACCCCCATCATATTTATTAATCCATATTATGATATATTTATAAAAATTTAACTTTAATTCAAATTACCCCAAACAATTTATGGTTATTATAAAATTACATTTAATATACTAGAAATAATTTTACAAGGTTATAGTCACACAATATTAACATGTAAGTCCTCTATCCTATATGTATAGTATTAAATTTTGTTACATAATTTCCTTTTTTACATGACCCACCATTTTAACGCCCTTGACCCGAAAGACATAGAAATAGCTCCTCGAGTTCAGTCATAACATGAACTCAAGTGCCCCTTCATGTATGCCACAGGCTGCCGACATGCTGTGATGGTCTTATAAGCCACATGGGGAGACTATACCCTCCTTACCAGAGTAGGGAACAAAAAATTAGCAATATAAATAGCATAAAATATATGCAATAACCAATAAACATGCATAGAAACACATATCCCAAAACTGGGTACAAACCGCAAATCAACATTCAACATGTCATGTCATCCTAATCGTTCCGAAATGAAGGAATCCCAAAATAAATACAACTAGGTGAAGCCCCAAAATGGTACAGACTCTATGACCATAACATTTTCCTTGTATATCCCTACCATGACTCAACTCCAAATCATGATGCCTTTTCCCTTATCCCGACCTACAAGCATGAAATCTTCTTAGCTACCCAATGTCGGACCAAGATGGGTGTGAGTAAAATATAGTAGGCCTCCACTAGCAGTGTCAATAAAATATACAATTTAAACAGATAGTTCATGATGGTATTAAATTAATAAAAAAATAAGGATGAATCATATTCCATTACGTAACCAAAGTACACATAATAAATTTCTATTAAAATTTACATTTTTAACATTTATACCATATGAATAACTTACTTATTCTAATCATATATTCCAATGATCATGCATATACATCAATTACTTGTGGGTCTAAAGATATCAATCAGCCTGTATAAGGGAATAAGTTGATTCCCTATATTACTGAGGAAAAACACATCACAACAACACATTATCCTCAACTCAATGCCTCAGTCTGAGTGGCATTAAACCATTAGAGTTATATAGCCCTCTCCCATTCATTAACATGTTCATTGTGGTATGGATTTTTGAGCATTAGTCTAACTCGACTCATGGGGATATAAATTTACTCTATAACCCACCCAACCCTATCATGGGAACATTCCTATTTGTCTATTCACCACATATAAACCATATCACAACCAATAAAAAAATACAAATAGCAATCATATTCCCTATCCATTAATATAGGAATATTATTATATAACCCATTTACTCATTTTTAATTTACTTTTTAGAGATATTTACCCAACTTCCCATTCTATTTCCTTAAACCATTATGTTTATTAAACTATTCATATACATTATCCAATATTCCCTATTTACCATACATTATCCAATTTATCCCATTTATAAATTCATGAACATTTTCCCACTTATGCATTTAAAGTCAATTTATTATATCACATAACATATCCACTTTAATACATTCAACCCATTATTTATACCTCATAAATCCCATGTATTAACCCATTCAACATAATTCAAAAGCAATTCTCTTAGCCATTTCAACATAATTCAAAATCCATTTGAAAAAATCTCAATTCCAACAATTTATTCTTTTTCAAGCCACGCTAAATAACTGGTAATACAATTTTAAAAATCTAGAAATAAATATCAATACTCCATTTTCAACACCACCAAAAATATCTAACAAGTTCAATATTGGCTCTCCATTATCGTATATGAACTCTACACATATCTCTACCAATTTTAGGTTCGATAATGCCAATGCACCACATGGGTGGACCATAATCATTATAATCAACCACAACACATCTCAAATGGATCATGAGGGGTCTAAATAATTAATTATCCAACCATTTTATTGAATCATACTCAAGTTAACAAGTTAACAATAAGAGGGAATGAACATCTCAACACACATGGAATATTCAATAAAAAAAATATGGGATATAGATTATATACCACCTACCTAGAATAAGGTTAGGATGAAACTCTTAATGAGGACCTTAGATTCACATTCAAACACCCTTTGAAGCTTCAAACTAAAATCCACTGGGGAAATATTGTTTTAGGAATTTAGAAAAGGATAACCCTAGATATAAGCCCTAATATGGAAAAGGGATATAAGATATAGATTTTAATCACCCAAATCATTGATTAGAATATAATAGTTATCTAAATGGACCAGAGTCAAAGAAGAATTGACCTTAGGAAACATGGGTCAATTTAGTTTTTCAATAGGGTTTATTGGGGAATAAATGATCAATAAATCAAGTGGGGATCTAAAAATCCCATGATGGAAAAACATGTAATTTTCCAAATTTCACTGGGGTGCATGGTTTGTCCACACAGATTTTCAAACCCTAGGTAAATGGAACATAGAATAATTTCTAGGGGAGGTTGGGTTACCTTGTTACCTAAAAATCCCTGCATGGTTTGATATCCAAGTGGAAACTGAGCATAACACCTCTGTCGAATGTTTCATTGTTTACCTGGGAAAGTGGCATGGTCTACTGAACCATTAACCAAACATGAACCTTGAACCGTATGGCCATATTTCCTTCCATTCATTCCCTAAACACTAGTAACACCCCCTAAAATCCCCATACACCCGCGATACATCTCATGAACCATGAAAAAGATATGAAAAATAAAATTTAATGACGGACATACAACCATGAAATCTGGGATCATACAACCTCCCCACATTATATTGGAACATTCATGATCCTCAGTCTAAAGGATCATTGAGATTTGTAATAAAAGAGATTTGGACCCAAGGTCTACCTATCCTTTCCAATTAAAGTATTCTCATTTAACATTACAATGATACTATATAATTCAATATAATGTCATTGTCCTTCCCCGTAAGACCTCCTCACCACAACATAGAACAAGAGCTAGATAGTCATAAATGGACGCCTCAACATGAACCATATATCAACCACTGTGAATTAATAAGGAAAACAAATGCAACAATTCTTGAATCCCTACAAATGAAAACAGCACATGCAACAACATATCATCGCAGAGGAACCAATCAGTACCCTATCACATTGATCCTGTTTGAAACCGTTGACCAGAATCTCTTTCCATCATTTTACCATATTTTAAAAACTCTAATGGTGACCAAAAACAAATATCATACAAAGGAAAAAACACAGTCTTTCAAACCAAATTTACTAACTAACATCGATGCACCATGAATGTGCTGAAAATAGCATTTCATAATTATACATCCAAATTAAATCATAACTCTATAGGAACTCAACTAATTAGATATGTCAAAATTGTAACTATCATGGGTAACTCACCCAATTAGTGACCCCACGAGTCCCTCCAACCAAGAACTATAATCACATCATTAACCAACTACTTTCCCATTTTGGTTCCATCCATCATATTTTATTATATAGAACACCCACTATCGATGAATGACCACATGAATATCAACCCAACCTTCAAACCATACCTGAGGTGTCCCAAATAACCGCTCCCCAACATCCATATGGACTTTTCCCAACACTAGGCTCTATCCTTTCTGTTGAATCATTTTGGTAGTACATTCTTACACTATCCATTTAGTACTATGATAAAACTGACATTACTCAATTATTACTTCATTTATTAATGGCACTTTCCACTACAACATCTAATCAGAGATGGGTCACACTCACCACACCTATTCTTATTTACCATCTCTGGTCATACCACCCCAAACTATCATGTACCAGAACACCCACCATCCACTAGAATAATGCAACCCCCTTATTAGAATCCCATAGAGATTAATGACTTAAATCATATCACTATCATAAAATTCACCTACCATGGTAATTCACCAAATTCAGATAGAATTCCACCATCACATGGGTCACTACCCTCTAAACCATCATTGTGCTCCACTTCCCCCATCGATATTCCCAACATAAACAATCCTATCATGTATACACTATCTAAATAAGGCTCGGTTCTCACTCAAAACCATTTAAAAAATTGAAATTTAATTCTCACCCCAAAACATAAATTGATGTTTATTTAAATATTTCCGCATATGGCCCCCACTTATAGCTAATTCGATATATCCCTAGGTGACTCATCTGGGAATTCTTATCTTCATTATTGTAATGACACTACATCACATGGCCAAGGTAACCTCAAACTTCATGACAATCCAATACCACCCAATGAAACTTACCCAAGTCTACATTCAATTTTTTTGGAGTCATATAACCCAACCCATCTTTCCATATACTATAGTCATGGGTTACCCCCCCCCCCCAATGGATTTAACACAAGAATATCTAATTTCATTTGGAACTACTGTAAACCCAAAGATACCTCCTGGAACAATCAATGAACATAATCATGGCCCACCCAACATATCTGATAGATAAAACATGTTCCGCATAGGTTCCTCAATGGAATCCTGATTCTACTACTTCATCTCTACATTCTCCTCTCCACATCTATGTCTGACTTGTCACTCCCCAACTTTGTTTTGTCATTAAATTTTCTATACAAAAGGGATATGAGCCACCATGTATTAAACTCAGTCACATTTTGAACCCCAAATCATAGAAATTTCTGTCTGGAATTTCCCAAAATAAGAAAATGTTATTCACCTAGTGATTTTTCCCGATATCCGTGAATGGAGCCCACAATGTTCATTGAGACCCTATCCATCCGGATGACTTAACCCAAAACCATTAATGGTGTCCATCCCATTATATAGCCCCACATATACCACCCCCATAAGCATAAACTCCATGATTCCCCTCATCTAACCAAAAATATTTTAATTCACATCGCCTAAATCCATAGCTTCTCAACATACCTGGGATGGGTTCAAGATGTTGGGAATGATCGTCAATGAATGAGGTATGAAATGATGTTATTGAAAAAATTTCACGACCCGCCTTCACCAAAAGGAGTGAAGGGTCAGTGAACTTCCAGGTCCTTCTTTCTTCAAGTTGAAGGATAGATAACGAGCCCTAAAACCCGCCTTCACTAGGTCCCAGAGCGGCGACTAGCACCAAGGGTATAGAATCACACACTAAAGGGAAGGCATTGCCCTTTTTCTTTTAATAGAATCGGGAGACAGAATGGTAAATCCCAACAACAAAAAAAGTTTAATGTAAAAGTAATTACAAAACAACCATTCCAATATGAATGATCCAAAAGTAAATACCACAAGGTACAGGTGACTACAAAGGTAAAGTACCCAAAGAAAGGAAAACCGCAACTGCAACTGCCCCAAAGGTCCGAGCTAGTATGGTCCCGTGCAATCTCCTAAGTCCTTCTGGAAACCTGAAATCAGTTTTATATACGTAGTGTGAGCATACAAGTACACTAAATATGGAAAACCAAAGACTCTCGTGGAAAAGTGGGGGAACGTACTAAAGTCCCGTGAGAAAAAGAGTAAACCAAACAAATAGAAAGTTAATATTTCTACCCAAGCCTCACCAAGGCACACTCCCCAAATAACGCAAGTCATGTTGTATATATAATAAGAGCATATCGATGTTTGGGTACCCCACGCCTCTTTCCCACTTTTATTGAAGACATCCTACGCATCGAACCAATCCTGTCATTCTCACCGCTGTCCCACTGCCATGCCCGCCCGCACACACCTGGGCCACAACCTCACGCAGTCCCACTGCCAAACCCCACTCGCACACACTTGGGCCAGAACAACCACCGCCACGCCTGAAGACACCTGGGCTAGAAGATCCACTACCACGCCCGAAGACACCTGGGCCTCATCCCGAAGATACTTGGGAAACAACCTGCCCGCACACACCTAGTCCATAACCACCATAAAAACCCGCCCGAATGTTCTTGGGATAATAATGGACCTCATGCCATCACAGCCTGCCCAAAGATACTCGGGCTATCTAGGAAAGGGAGCAGAAAAAGAGAAAATAACCAGCCAATAATAATAGTGTTGGGAAAAACACCCTCCCCCATGTAATGGGGGTGTTCGACACTAAGTTCTAAACTTGGGTGGGGCGCGAATAAGAAACAAAAAACTATAATTATAAGTATAGGTAACAAGCACTCACCTAAATTTTAGGTTTTTCTTCAGCCTGCCTAAAGAACAAAAACAGTACCATGTCCAAGTCACAACTCACAACAAACCAAAACCCATTTTCCCCATCCTATTTTACATGTTCAAAAATAAAGTTTAAATAAGTTTCTACAACAACTGGACAACTAACACCATAAGCACAATCCAAGGGAAAAAGATCTATCCAATCATCAAGCATCAACTACAACATCCACATCTGGTTCTCTTGTAATGTCATAACAACAACGGGATAATTGAGATCCCTCGAATTACTGGAACCAAAGAAAAACCCTGAGACACTGACCCGTGTCCCCCCATATGGTTTCTCATCAACAGAGGATCCAACCCCAATTCTTGATATAAACAAGGTAAGCACCCGGTCTTAAAATTCACAACCACTGAAAGCATAACACATGGGATCCCATCCCCAATTCTCACAACCACTAAATGTATAATAAAAGAGGATCCCATCCCCACCCACATCACCCAACAACAGACCGTGAAGGAAGAACAATAAAACCACTACCACCAAGCAAAGTAGGACCATGCTGGTATTTTCAGATTTATAAGATTTAACACACTTCATGATTTCAAATTCTCTGTACTTAACCGGGGTTATCATAGAAAGGAGTTGATCATGGTGCTTTCAATTTTCTTAGCCGAATTTAAGTAATTAACCGATTCAATTTTCACATCATGAGTTCACAACTACAAAATAAGCTATTTAAAACATCATGTGGGGTTCATAAGTACACAGAGAAAGACCACCAATGGCCATGATTATTAGTAGGCGCAAGCCAGCACAATTCAGAAACCATATAATTATGGAAGATCATAAAACATAGCATCATCATCGATCACAGCCCTCCCCGCTTCATTAGAGTTCATTCATTAGCTTCATTAAGGTTTGGGTTTATCCAATTCTACAAAAACAAAAGAATTCCCAACCTGCATGATACACAAAAATGGAGAGATGAAGGAGAGATTCCCTACTTGTTATCAACGGTCGGCGTTAAGCTCAGATGTGGAACTTCATAGATAGCGATGCAGATCATCCGAATGGAAAGCTGTTTGAATGAAGGGTACTCCTAGCACAGGGTGATTGAGAAAAGAAACCTCGGGATAACCCTTTTAGTTTATAAAAGTCGGGGACAGTTGAGATAAGAATGCAAAACCGAGTAAGGAGCGGGGTCATGGGATGACCACGTGGTTGAGACACCCCACACGTTATTAAAAGGGTCTAAACCGACAAACACACCAAGTTAATTAATTAAATATTTAATCAAATCATTTATGGGTGTTACCAGGCTTTAAAACAGGTCAAAATCGGGTTTAAAACCCTATTTGTGCAAAAGGAGTGTGACTGGAAAAACCCCGACAAGGCTGGGTGATGCCGATCGGTCTCACTGATCGGTCACGCTGATTGGCCTTACTCAGAGATTCTATCCCTTTAGGATTTAGATTTTTGGAAAAGGAAAGGATCCTGAGTGTCTGGGACATCACATCAGATACCTCTCAAACCATTCTCGCCCTCGAGAATTTAAACAACCCATAAGTAAAGTGCGGGTTCAAATAACCACCTCGAAAGATACCTCTCAAGAGTGGACCACATTGTTAACTAAGAACGCCTTTCTGTCAAGAACCAAGCAACATACCCTGTAAAACTACCCAGGCATATGGGTTGGGGAGACTCCTCCCCCATGTTACGATATTATCTGCTTTGGGCGGCACTGACTCGCCCGCACGGGTTTAATTTCATCCACCTTAATGCATCAGGATTAGGGGTCAGATTCTCTCCTCCACATAGCCAGGGCTTTTCACACATTCAGAGGAAATAAAACCAGTATTTCATAGCCAACAAGGTAAAACATTCCACCACAACAGCTATTAAACAAACAGAACATCACAACTCAGAACAACTCTAGGTACTGGGCATGAATCTGTGCTTCCCTCTCCCACATACATTCCTCAATCCCACCTTGTCTCCATAACACACGAACCAAGGGAATGGTTCGCCCACGAATCACCTTTTCTTTGTGAGCCTCAATCATCACTGGTCTCTCCAAAAAAGTCATGTCATCCTCGATGTCCATATCTCCCCAGCCGAGGATGTGTGAATCATCGTGCATATACCGATGGAGCTAGGACACATGGAATACAGCATGTATCCTCAGTAGCGGTGGTGGTAACGCTAGCTGATAATCCACTTTGCCGACCCGCCGTAACACATCGAAGGGCCCGATGAACCTGGTATAAAGCTTACTCCCCTTGATGAAGCTCCATTGTCCACACTGAGGGGAGACCTTCAACAACACGTGTTCCCCAACCTCAACCTCCAAGGGCCTCCTCCTGGTATTAGCATATGACTTCTGTCGGTCCTGGGCCGCCTTCATCCTTTCCTGTATGAGGTGAACCTTCTCCATCGTGGTCTACACCACCTCCGGGCCAAGGATGCCCGCCTCTCCGACTTCGGTCCAACACACAGGTGAGGGGAAAGGACTCCCATACGAGGCCTTGGGTCCATTATAATGTTAGAGTGATGGCTATTATTGTAGGAAAACTCAACCAGAGGCAAGTGTCGCACCCATGATCCTCCTGAGTCCAGAACACATGCCCGCAGCATATCCTCCAAGGTATGGATGGTGTGCTCTGTATGTCCATCTGTCTGGGGATGGAACGCAGTGCTAAGACACATCTGGGAGGAAAACGAATGCTGCAATCCTTTCCAGACTCGCGATGTAAACTGTTCATCCCTATCCAAGACTGTAGATATTAGAACTCCATGAAATCGCACCACCTCATCCATGTACCTTCGTGCCAAAGCATCTACTACACTCGACTCCCTGATTCCCAGAAAGTGAGTTGATTTCTTCAACTGGTCCACTACCACCCAGATGGCGTCTTATCCCCCTTATACCTTGGGTAGTCCCGTGATGAAATCCTTTGAGATGTCATCCCACTTCCACTCGGTGACATCTAGAGACAGCAGTAGGCCGCCTGGAACTCGGTGTTCAGCCTTCACTTACTGACACACTAAGCACTTGGCCACAAACTCTGCCACTTCTCACTGCACTCCGGGCCACCAAAACTTTCTATTCAGTCCCTGGAACATTTTGGAAACTCCTGGGTGTACCGCCAGGGGTGAATTATGGAACTCACTGAGAACCTTGTCGTGCATCACTTCTGGAACAAACATCCTTCCCTTGAAAAGCATCTGGTTCTGACCATCCTCTATCCACCCTTCCATAGCATTCCTCGGGTCAACACGATCATGCATCACTTCACACTCTAGGTCTCCCCACTGAGACTCCTCCACTTTCTACAACAAATAAGATTGCAATGTCATCGGATACAAGAAACCTCTACTGTTATCCATCCTCACATCCTGGTGTAAGGAAGCTAACTAACCCATCGCCTTCCAGGTGTCTGCCGACTCTCAGACCGCATCCTTCCATGATATCCTACTCAAGGGATCAGCCACTACATTTCCCTTCCCTAAATTCTAGGATTTCTCAAAGTCGAAATACTAGAGTAACTCCATCAACCTTCACTGCCACAAGTTTAGGTCCCACTGGGAGAAGTTATACGTCAATATTTTGTGATCTGTGATGACCACAAAGCATTCTATGATGAGGTAGTGGCACCATTGCTTCAGTGAAAAAACGACCGTTGCAAGCTCTATGTCGTGGGTGGTATAATAACGCTCATGAGGGCATAGTGGCCTAGACCTATAAGAGATCACCCCTTGTCGTTGCATGAACACACATCCCAGGCCTTGTACGGAAGCATCACAGAACACCTCATACTCCGCCCCTTATTCTGGTAATCTCAGCACTGGGGAAATAACCAACTTCTCCTTCAGATAGCTGAAGGCTGACTCACACTTCTCACTCCACACAAATACCTTGTCTTTCTGGGTCAGGGCTGTCAAAGGGGCTGCAAATCGGGAGAAGTTGGGTATGAACCTCCGATAGTAACCTACCTGCCCGAGGAAACTACGGACCTCTGCCACATTCTTTGTTGATGCCCAAGAAATAACTTCCTCAACCTTTGATGGGTCCACCGCTACCCCCTTCTCAAACACCACATGCCCGAGGAAGTGCACTTCTCATGTCCAGAATTTACATTTCGACAAATTTCCATAGAGCTGATGCTATCATAGGACCTATAAACCCATCCTCAAGTGCTCCGCATGGTCTTTCTCTGATCTTGAATATATCGAGACATCGTCGATGAACATAATTACGAACCGATCCAGGTACTCCCAGATGATGGATTTCATAAGCCCCATAAACACAGTCGGGGAATTCGTAACACCGAAGGGCATGACTACGAACTCGAAGTGTCCATATCTTCACCTGAAATTCGTCTTCAGAATGTCACTCTTATTCACTCTCAGCTGGTGGTACCCAGACCGAAGGTCGATCTTCGAGAACCATTCGCCCCCTTTCAGCTGGTCGAAAAGATTGTCTATCATCGGAAGAGGATAACGATTCTGGATCGTCACCTGATTCAGCGTCTTGTAGTCTATTCACAAACTAATACCACCATCTTCCTTCTTGGCGAACAAGACTGGAGAACCCCACGGTGACGCACTTGGTCGAACATAACCTCTCTTCATCATATCGTCAATCTGAATCAGCAACTCTCGTAGTTCTGAAGGTGCCATCCGGTAAAGAGCTATCGAGATTACACGATCGTCGGGCTGCAGGTCTATCCTGAACTATATATAATGTCAAGGGGGTAGTGTCGTCACCTCCTCAGGGAAGAAATAGACAAAATCACGGAATATATCTTGCACTTCCACCATCTCAGCATTTACTGACTCCACTGATAGCTCCCATAATAATGAGATGAGGGGTTCCTCTCGCCTACTGCCCTTCGGACTGCTCTACTCGCCAGTGAAGGTAACACGCCGGCCACCCATGATTGAGAAAAAAACCCTTCCTCAGAAGCATTCGATGACGGAACACACATAGAATAGCCATTCGATGCCTAGGATGACATATTATGGTTGTATCTGTAGCAGAAGAAGATCCCTATCTGACTGATGTGGACCTATCATCAGTCTGCATCCTCGAAAAACAAATAACAAATCAGTCTAAACTCCGAATGGTGTGCTTAGCACCAGGGCACTGGAAGTCTCACAACATCTAGACTCAAGGAACGTGCTAGAATGGGTGCAGCAAATGAGTGCAAAGCTCTGTTATTGAACAAGGAAAAATCAAGGGTACTGAACACACTGACCCTACCTCGAACAACCTCCAGCCCTGCTAGAAATGCAACCTCCGAGGCGTGTAGTTGTCCACGCCCAGCTCGTCTACCCCTCGGATGTCGGCCACCTCCCTGACCACGCCCCGGCCGTGGTCCCTGAGGAGCTCCCTGAGGTCGGCCTCCTCCTCCTATGTCTTCCCTCGGAGGAGCGGGAGCTCGCTGTCCCTGCTGCTGCTACTGGAATGGCCGGGCTGGATGCCGCTACTGGGGCGGGTGCTGGGGCTGTCCGCCACCGCCGTACTATACCCGGTCCGAGAACTGACTCCTGAGATGTCCATCGCTCCCACAGACAAACCACCACGGTCCTAGGCCCGAAGGAGAAGGGAGAGGACTGGGGGATCGGAACTGAAACTTTTGCGGCCTGCTCCATGCTCGACGAAACCTGGATAGTCCTGACACTGGAGGCCTGGTGCTGACGGCCTTCCCCTTTGATAGTCCCAAATAGATCCCCTCTCATGACACACTTCCTAGAGTGTAAATCCTCTCCACCACTTCAGCCTTCTTCTGGACCTCTATGTACGTCGGCATGGTAAAGGGGGTAACAACATACTGGAGGGAGGGTCGGAGCGCCTCCTCCAAACATCCTTCATGAGACTCCTATTCAAGAAAGAGGACTGGAGAAAAATGTAGGAGTTCCTTTAACATGATTCCTAGAACCCTCACTGACATACTCCCATGCTGGAGGGAGAGTATCTCTTGTCTCTTTTCTGCCTTCATCGTCGAAGAGAGAAACTACGCCCGGAACTCCATCTCAAAATCAGCCCATGCAACCTCAGCCTCCCTCCTCTCCCCCAGGTAATGCATCCACCACTAACACGCCGCTCCCTACATCTGGATAATGGCTAGAGGAACCCAGTACTCGATCGGAGCCCGGATCATGCCGAAGGATGTCACTAGCTCCTCTAGACAGCCCTCCGTCTTCATGTCATAGTCGATGCCCTCATACTTCTCGACTGTCTGTCGTTAGAAGGCCCAAAGTGTCTTCTACCACTGGTAATACTACCCCTCTCGATATTCTCTCTGAAGATCGGCCAAGGTAGTCTCCGGGGCCTTGATCGCCTGTACCACACGTGGTCGCCTTCCAGGTTCCATAACTGCAAGGTAAACAAGGAATAACTAAGACCATGTAGTGCAGAATATTGTTCTTAAAACTTCTTAAACTTTTTATTCATTCTTAATTCCCAAGACACCCTAGAAACAAAAGAAAAAAAGTCATTATGATGCATATACCTTTCCTAGGGTCTCTACACTACAATAAGTGTGGCCTCACTTAGTCATTAGGTAGGTCCAGAGTCCTTCCATTAGATCACAGGGGCCCTAAAATCCCATGTCCTAGCTGGTGTCCCCTGGCCTAATTCATGCACCAAGGTCACCCAACATTGTTTCCCTACCATCCCATGCAATCCTCAATGTGCCTAACTAGAGAGTCCATCCTATCTCTCAACCATAGCTCTGATACCATTCTGTCACGACCCGCCTTCACCAAAAAGATGGAAGGGTCAGCAGACTGTCAGGCCATTCCTTCTTCAAGTTGGCGGAGTGATAACGACCCCTGAAACCCGCCTTCAATAGGTCCCGAAGTTGCGACATGCACCAAGGGTATAGAATCACACACTAAATGGAAGGCATTTCCCTTTTTCTTTTAATAGGTTTGGGAGATATAATGGTAAATCCCAATAACACCAAAATCTGAAAGTAAATGTAAATCCAAAACAACCTTTCCCATATGCATGTACCAAAACTAAATACCACAAGGTATTAGTGACTACAAAGGTAAAGTACCCAATGAAAGGAAAACCGAAACTGCAACTGCCCCAACGGTCCGAGCTAGTATGGTCCCGTGCGATCCCTGAAGACCTATTGGAAACCTGAATGTAGTTTTATATACGTAGGATGAGCATAAAAGTACACTCAGTAGGGAAAACCAAAGACTTTCGTGCACAAGTGGGGGAACGAACTAATGTTCGGTGAGAAAGAGAGTAAACTAAAAACCTAGTAAGGTAAACTATCCACCCAACCCTCACCAAGGCACACTACCCAAATAATGAAATTCAAGTAGTATATATAATAAGAGCACATAAATGTTTGGGTACCCCATGCCTCTTTCCCAGTGGTTATTGAAGACATCCTAGGCATCGATCCAATCCCGCCATTCTCACCGCAGTACCACTGCCACACCCGCCCACACACACTTGGGCCACAACCTTAGGCAGTCCCACTGCCAAACCCCACCAGCACACAACAGGTCCAGAACAACAACCGTCATGCCCGAAGACACCTCGGCTAGAAGATCCACTACCACGCCCAATGACACCTGGGCCTCATCCCAAAGATACATGGGAAACTACCTTCCCGCACACACCTGGGCCATAACCACCACAAAATCCCTCCTGAAGGTTCTTGGGATAATAATGGACCTCAGTCCAACATAGCCTGCCCTAAGATACTTGGGCTATCCGGGAAAAGGTGAAGAAAATGAGCTAATAACCTGCCACTAATAATACTGTTGGGAAAAACACCCTTCCCCAAGTAATGGGGGTGTTTGGAACTAAGTGCTCAACTTGGGTGGGGCGCGAATAAGAAACACAAAACTACAAGTATAAGTATAGGTAACAAGCACTCACCCAAATTTTAGGTTTTTCTTCAGCCTGCCTAAAGAACACAAAGAGTACCATGTCCATGTCACAACTCACAACAAACCAAAACGCATTTTCCCCCTCCTGGTTTACATGTTCATTAATAACGTTTAAATAATTTTCTACAACAACTTGGAAACTAACACCATAAGAACGATCCAAGGGAAAAAGATCGAGCCAAACGTCAAGCATCAAATTCAATATCCACACCCGGTTCTCTTGTAAAGTCATAACAACAATGGGATAAGTGAGTTCCATAGAAGTACTAGAACCAAACAAAAACCCTGAGACACTGCTCTGTGTCCCCCCTAATGGTTTCTCATCAACAGAGGATCCCACCCCAATTCATGATATAAAAAAGGTAACCACCGGGTCTTAAAATTCACAACCACTGAAAGCATAACACCGGGGATCCCATCCCCAATTCTCACAACCACCAAGAGTATAATAATAGGGGATACCCTCTCCACCCACATTACCCAGCAAAGTCCCGTGAAGGAAGAATAATCAAACCACTACCACCAATAAAAGAAGTCTCATGCTGGTATTTTTAGATTTATAAGATTTAACACACTCCATGATTTCAAATTCACTGTACTTTACCGGGGTTATCACAGAAAGGAGTGGATCCTAGTGATTTCAATTTTCTTATCCGAATGTATGTAATTAACTGATTCACTTTTCACATCAGGAGTTCACAACTATAAAACAAGCAATTTAAAACATCACTAGGGATTCATTAGTACACCGTGAAAGACCACCAACGGCATGATTTTCAGTAGGCACAAGCCCGCACATTTCAGAAACCATATAATTATGGAAGATCATAAAATAGAGCAGCATCATCAATCACAGCCCTCCCCCCTTCGTTAGAGGTCATACATTATCTTCATTAAGGTTTGGGTTTATCCAATTCTACAGAAACAAAAGCATGCCCACCCTGCATGATTCACAAAAAGGGAGAGACGAAGGATAAATACCCTACTTCTTATCAACGATCGATGCTAATCTCGGGCGTGGAACTTCATGGATAGCGATGTGTCTCATCCCAATGAAAAGCTTCTTGAACGAATGGTACTCCTAGCACAGGGTGATCAAGAAATGAAACCTCAGGAGAACCCTTTTAGTATATAAAATCCAGGGACGGTTGATATAAGAATGAAAAACCCCGTTAAGAGCGGGGCCGTGGGTTGACCACGCGGTTGAGACATTCCACAAGTTAGTAAAGGGGTCTAAATCGACACACAAACTAGGTTAATTCCTTAAATATTTAATCAATACATTTATGGGCGTTATCGGGCATTAAAACAGGTCAAAATAGGGTTTAAAACCCAATTTGCGCAAAAGGAGCACGACTGGAAAAACCCCGACAAGGTTGGGTGACGCCGATCGGTCTAACCGATCGGTCGCACCGATCGGCCTTACGATGAGATGCTACCCCTTTAGGATCCGGAGTTTTTGGAAAGGAAAGGACCCTGAGAGTCTGGGTCATCACAAAAAAACTACCACCAAATTATCCACTGTTGATTTAGCCTCCCAATATAGGACACCATGACCTGCCAAGGATATCTGTATTCCCTACTACACACATCTAATTTTCTCTGAACCACCACCACTCATGCTTGATTTCATACCAAGAAGTACCACCACTTCATGACCATCTACCAAGTAGTCATGAACTAGTATTTCGGGTGGCACTACATCCACCACACCCCATAGATATTCTTGTATGCTTATAATAGTTAACAACCAAAAGAGAATGGTCATCCACACCAATCAAAAAAACAATATATCCCATAACCACACTTATCACATGGTTTCATAGATAACTAAAGATGCATATACCGATCAAAATCACACCTTACCAGTGTTTTCCCACCTCTAGACCACATTAGATCCCTCATGGATTTTTAGATTCCTTTGACCACCCTTACAGTGAATTTAGTTTTCATAAGCGACGCATCGCCATAGCCAATCCCAAAACCCACATAAACATATGAACATGCATCTCGTTACATCATCCAAAATTACCCCAAGGAATCCTAAACATCTCACATGACCATAAAAACATTCACACAATCAAACTTATCCATGCATCCACCCTCACCTTGGTGTCACCTATAGTACAAAAGACACTAAACACCCATCAATCACAATTATATATTCTACTATAAGAATACATTGATACCTCCATTAATCATAATCCAAAATAACAGTTCAAGAATCCATATGATACATACCTTCAATACAAACCTTAAAATATATCACAGGCACTCATGATTCCATTTGAAGAAACTAGGGCACATATATACAATTTTCCAAAACATGATTGTACTCATTATGAATGGATTTCACCTCTGAAGCATCATCCATGATTCATATTCTCTGAAACCTACATCACTAGGGTACATCCCGTGAGGTCACCCATTATTTACCCCAATCTATCAATGTGTAATGACAACTCAAGTCACACCACCAATCCATCATCCTTTCCATGTATCCCTATCCAGAATTGAAAACATAACTCGCAACGTCCCTACTCAAAAGGTCACAACAACCTATAAACCATCCTTTTGGTTCATCATATGCTCTGTATGGTCATTACCCATGAGGATTTCTACACTTGCATTACCGAAAAATTCACCATGACCTAATGGTCCCAAACCTACCAAGGATATCATATGAATATCTCTTGTTCCATATTTTCACAAGTGAGGCCTCACAACCCAAATTTGAGTTATCAAACTTGGTAACTATCAGTACCCCAAACCACACATATAAGATTCAAATCTACAACACATGTAATACCCTCTACTAAGGATTCAAAAAAATTCATCAATTCACATCCCATCATAATTAACTGCTCTATCTCTAAACTAAAAAATTTTCATTCTAAAAATATGGTTCTCCCTGCTCTTAAAAATTTCTTACATTATTCATTACTATAATCCAATATATTTTCCCCAACAAATACTACAAATAATGATAAATAATATTTAAGCCACAAATGGAAAATAATAAATATTATCTACCTTAAACAACCCACACTGTATACACTATTTCCATGGTCATCATCACATGTTGATCATTACCCATTGTTATCCCTACTTCATGTCATGACCAATATGGGGTAAACAAAATTACATACACACAAGTCTTTTTTCTAAATTTTTTTTAATAAAATTTCTATTTTAGAGAGAAAATATTGTCTATTTGGAACATTACCCATTTTACAACTTGTTAAAAATATCACTTTAACTCATGAACACCTTTCATTAAACAATATTCTTTATTCGTTCTTAAAATTTCTTATATTTTTTACGTATTCATCATATTTATTGGACCCAATTTTTTTCTTCAAATTTCTAGAAATCAAAATGGATTCCACTCTTCATGCCTCACACACACATATCGTGGTTTCCTACCAGGATGAATCCCACCTATATCCTTAGGTTCCTAAAATGATGAATTAATGCAAAACATATAACATTATTATCATAAGAAAAATATCCTAAATTAGTCACATCATAAAACATGTTCTTCACCCAATAGTCAAATATAATTGAACTGTAACAACACAAATTATGAACATAAATTACTTCCCTGGGTGACTTGAAATTTCCCTAAGACATGGGTTAGTTACTCCCAAACATATGATCATTTCAAAGTCCCAACACATCCTAACCTCCTTTATAACGTCCCAAATAAGAATACCCCAAAAAATAAATGCTATGATACCACTTTTCAACATTTCCGACCCCGAAGCCACTAAGCGGGAGCCACGACTAGGTTCTTCACAAGACCTCAAGTGCACCTACTTGTATACTAGAGGCTGTCGAATAGTGGAGAGGGTAAAAAAAGAGACATGAGGAGACTGTATCCTCTTTACTACAGTAGGCTATGTCAGTTAGTAATAAAAACTGAGGAACAAATATATTATAACCAATAAACATGCATAACCAAACATCTCCCAAAATTGGGTACAAACCCAAAATCCAAAGTAACCATGTCATGTCAATATAATAGTTCCAACATCAATGAAACCCAAAATAAATAAAACAATATGAATCCCTAAAAATGTTCTGAATCTGAGACTTGAACCTCATCCATGTACATACCAAGCCCGACTCAACTCCCAAGCACGAGGCATTTTATTTTATCCTAACATGAAAAAAATGAAATCTATTCAGGTACCTAATAGTGGCCTTAGTAGGGTGTGATTGAAACTTAGTATGCAACCACCACCAATGTCTATTGAATAT
Source organism: Viscum album (assembly GCA_963277665.1). Lineage (NCBI taxonomy): Eukaryota > Viridiplantae > Streptophyta > Magnoliopsida > Santalales > Viscaceae > Viscum > Viscum album. The sequence continues at coordinate 25,897,502 of OY728154.1, forward strand.
CAAGTCTAAACAGATTGATATGGAATGTAATAAAAAAATTAAACTAAAAAGACCGTTCGGATGAAATTACATAACCATGTACACTTTATCCATTTCTATCTTATTTACCATTTTCATCATTTATAATTTCTTCATTACTTATCCACTTTTTATCACATGTTCCATTGATTAGACATATACATCATTTTCACATGGCTGTAAGGTGAACAATAAATTTTCATAAATGAAGAAGTTGAGTCTATACCTCACTAGGGATAAATATATCACAACAACACATTATACTCACCTTGAAGCCTCAATTCAGGTGGAATGAAACCATTATTGTAATAAAGCTACATCCCTATCCCTAAATCGTCCATTTTGGGGTGGAGTTTATAAAATCAGTATAAAAAACCCATGGGCGTAGAACCTCAGTCAGTACCCCACAATACCAGGCCATGCACAAATTTTTATTTATCCATTTAGAACAAATATACCATATCATAACCAAGAATAACCAATACAAATAGAAATCACATTACATAACCATAATGAGGGGAATTAATATTATGGATTAACTCATTAACACATTTTCCATTTACATTAAATGTTCTTTTAGCCTAATTCTCATTCACATGTCATAACCAATTATGTTTATCCCAAAATTCCCATACAATAACTAATATTCACAAATTACCATATATTATCCCATTTATCCAATATATCATTTCATGATTATTTTCCAACTTATTAATTTCAAGTACAAACCCTACATCACATAGCAAAACAACTTTATTACGGTCAACCCATTATGTATACCCCATAATTTAAATGTATTAACCCATTAAATATATTCATCAATTCCATTTTTCAAACATGTTAAGATTTTCATCAATTCAAAATCAATTTACAATCTAACATGTTCATAATTTTGTATATACTAATACTTTTAATAATTTTATCATAATTCATAATCCATTCGACACACTCTCATTCACCCAATTAACTCTTTATCAGGCCATGTAAACCATCCACCTATTACATTGTAAAACAGATGCAAAAATATCAATATTCGATTTTTAAATCCACTAATCATATCTAACCTGTTCAAAACGGGCTCTACATTATAGTATGTGAACTATACAAATAACTCTTAAAATTTCTTGGTTTGTTAATGTCCACCCACCCCATTGGAGGTCCTAAATGACTTCAATCATCCACAATGCATCATATTGGGATCATGATAGTATAAATCATTAATTATCCAACCATTTTATGATATCATATTCAAGGTAATAGATTCACCAAAAAGGGAAGAAAGATCTCAAAACACATTCACAAATATATAATGAAGGTATGAGATATAAATTATAGACCACCTACATTGAATCTAATATGGAACACACTCTTAATAATGGGATTTGTACCATATTAAAACACCCATTTCAGATTGAACATTTAATCCATTGAATAAATATGGTTTTAGGGATTCAGAAGGATATAAACCATGATACAATCTATAATCCAGAATAGAGAGATAACAAAGGGATTAGACTCACCCAGATCATCAATTTGCAACCAATAGAGCTCCAAATGGCAAAAAATCCAAGTAGGAACACCCTTGGGAATAATTAGTGTATTTGGTTCATCCTTAGGTTTTAGAGGGGAAGAAATGAGGGATATGTCTGTTGGGTATCTAAAAATTAATTATGGGAAAACTGTAAATTTTCCATCTTTTTCAAGGGTGCACAATGTTTCCAAATGGTTTACCAAACCATTCATAAACTCTATGCATGATACGTTCTGATGGAGGATGGTTTACCTGGTTTCCTAGGAAAAATCACATAGTTTGTGGAACACCTTTATCCAGGGCTTCATGGTTTACTTTAGAAGGCCGCACATTTTACTTAAATAAGCTCCAACCATTCGACTTGAACATTTTGGCCAGTTTCCAAAATTTCATGCCCCAAACCCTCTAAACACCCTCAAGAGTCCTTATACATCCATGAAACATATCATTACCCAATAACAAAATATTAAAAATAAAATTTTGACAATGAAAAACATACATGATTTCCAGCACCTTACAATCTAATGTAGATCATTAGTCATTACTTTATGATGTTAATATGAATGACATATGCTAAATCATAAAAAAAATATAATCAAATTAGAGTGGGTCACCCTATACAACCCATTCACTATATATGATATTAATCAATTTATGGGTTCTTGGAATAGGTTCACTTGTGATCTCTCATTTGGATAAAAATTCCTATATCATAGTTAATTTAGAACAACTCTCTTTCATACAATCTATAGATATTCTTTTTACCTAATCACTTTTAGGGATTTAATATAAGAATCCCAACCACTATATATAAGCTAAATACATGCATGATGGTTCTAAAAATTAACTTTGTGTGTCTTGATTCCCATCCCCTCAATAAAGGTAGTAATGTCTCAGTCTCTTATCCTATGCCCATAAATAAAACATGGTCTACATTTAATGTCCTTAAAACTATCGGAACTTGTATATGTGGTAGCGTATGGTAACAGTGGGACTTTAATTGACTTTAGTTTTTGTCCATGATTTTTATGTTGGACTAATTCACCATTTTGGCCAATATTGTATGACCTTGAACTACATTCTTATATGGTTCAAATTGGAAGACCATAAACTTAAATTTGAAGATAAATATTCCATTTTAAAGACAATAACCCATTATGGGAATCCTATAAAAAAATACTCCTTAAATTTCAAACCAATTACACAAAATGTTTTATAAAAAAAGATTGTAAGAAATTAAAAAATTGACAGAGTTCATGGGACCCATCATGTGGTCCTAGAAAAATAAAAGTTATTCTTGTAAGATTCCTTATAATAGGTATAAGATATAATGGATCTTATTTTACACAAATAAAAATTAACTATAAAATAATTACCATTTCATTCTATTAAATAATTCACATCTATATTCATTATAATACCCCCATAGGTGACAACATATTAATCACTCTCTTATTATATCCCATTTTCCTCACAAATGTTTTCAATAAATAGTAGAATCTCCATTAGGATTCTTGATCCCTTGAGGAATATTCCTTTTCTTAATTAACATACTTTTTTATCTGATTTGTTATTTTATAATATAAATCATTCTTTGAGTCAATACAATCTTTTTTGAAATAGATAACCATGTGTTTCTTAATCCGCTTCATTCATATAATAATCATGACTCCAGAAACATAAATCTGATGTATTGTTTATTACATTAGAAAATAGTAAATAGAACTCATCACCAATTTTCTATTAATTTATTAGTAATATAGAACCAAATACATACAGGATACCCATTTTACTTTGGGAATAAAAATTCAATGCATAGTAATGAAAAATATTAATCATCCTTGAACTCATTTAATGAACACATATTCAATTTATGGGGGAAAAATAATGGTGACCTAAATATTTTAAGGCTAAATAGAATGTAATATATTATTAATCAATAAGAAATAATCAATATATCAAGTTAAATAACTATTATATCATTTAATATAATAAAAAACATGACTATGATGATAAGATAAGGAAAAATAAATAAGTAATTATCAATAAATTGTATCATATTACATTTAATAAATAACCTGACTATTATGAATATATAAGCCATAATAAATAGTAAAATTTAAATATTGACATTTATAATAGCACATATTATCAATTTCAAATAAGTTAGCACCATTCTGTTAGTAATATGTCATTATTTTCAATGCTTCGGCTGTTAATTTCCTTGTTTTCTCACGAATTGTTTATCATTAGTGTTATATTTATTTGTTATTGGACATAAAAAAACCATCCCCTTTATTATATTAATTTCATTAATATCAAATTTAATCATTAAATATATTTTTTAAAATTTTATTAAGGTATTACATGAAAAAATATTCTGCTTCGCTTTTTTGTGACGGTAGATCGCACAAATGCACGATTGCAGATATCATTGAATTAATGAGAGAAATGGTAATAAATTGTGTGATATATTAATTTTAAAAATCTATATCATGTAATATATAAGATATATATTAATTAAAGTTTTAATTATAAAATTCCAAGTCTATATAATGATGAAAACGATTCACGTCACTTCATGATGTGGTTGTCCGCCATTCACACGACCTTAATTAGATTATTTTAAGATTCAGGGGAAGTAAGAATATATACGTTATTTTAATATTATAGAAAAATAAAATTGTTAGAAATATTATTTATAAAATTTAATCAATAATAATATACCATCATGTGATATGTTGATGAAAAACGAGTTACATCAGTTCGTGAGGCGTTAGTCTACCATACACACAATCGATGATTTCATTTCACATTTAATGGAATAGGATATAGATAAAGGTTATTACCATAATATAATAACAAATAATTATATTAATGATACCCTATTTATTATACTTTTTGTTTTAATAGATAATTTTATATGGTAAAAGATGAAACAAAATGCAATTTCTTCGTTAAGATGATTCCATTCTATCAATGAGTCCTCCTTTAAATAGACTCTTAACGATCCTAGGGTTGGAAAAAATATGCAGAACATATTACCTAATATAAATTATTCAAATTCAAAAATTGGGATCCAGTTTATAAAATTCAACTCATATAATTTTAATTATTAATTTAAATTTAACTTCTATTTCGTGTCACAAAACCAGCCTCCATGAAATTCTTTTTTAAAGTATAAAATGACCTTATAATAATTATATTGCTATTAATTATAATTATATGGATTTATAATAAAATATTTATATATATAATATGTGACTTTTATATAAATACTTCATCATTACATATTATTTTCATTAATTAAAATCGATTGAAATTATCAAATTAAAAAAAAATGAATTTCTGGGAAAATAAATGTTTCTCTAAATAAAATGTAACATTTGATCTCAAAATATTCTTATTAAAATTTATATTAATGGACAATTTAATAAATTTTAAATTAATTATATTATAATACATTATTATAAATAAATGTTTGAATAGTACAATACTTTATTTTCGATAATTCATCTAATCATATTTATAATAAAGAATTATTAAAATTCATTCTATTTTTATTTTGACCCCGTAATATAATAATTGATATTAATAATATATAATTAAATCTATTCTTCTAAAAAAATATTAAAATTTTCATTTTTTTAAATTTAAATTAATATTTAATTTTTTGTTACAATGGTTGATGCTCAAGGTTGTGTAAGTTAACATTTATCCATGAGTATAAATTTTTTTAAAAGGAAATATATAGTAATTTATTAATGTGTGGTAGTTATCCCTGCTAAAACAATTTCAACCTTAATATATCATTGATATTACCATATAAACAAATGAGGGATGTTCATTTTCATATCAAAATCTGGTTCCGCTATTTCATCCTATATTTTATTATTTCTCCGAAATAACTTTACTAGTCTAGTCATATAATTACTCAGTACATTATCTCTTGTATCAAGAATCTGGATGGGATCTCCCCTGTAGGATTCATAAAATTGAAACTATACCTCTTCATAGGTGAGAAAATGTGTTAGTTCTAGAATTAACCTCCTAAAAATGACATGTGGACCAGATTATCTAATTTAGAAAGCCTTGGATGAATTTCTAAATGATAAGACACAACATCAATTATGTCTAAAATTTAAAAGGGTTTTATATACATAGGTATTTCTTTTACCTTTATTACCAATTCATATACCAACCTTCAACTGAGATAAATTCAAGAAAACATTATCCTCAATATTAAATTCCACAAAATTCATCTATTTTAATTAAAAACTCCCCTTTGTACTTTGAGATTCTCTAATATGTTTCTAAATAGTATTTATGATTCTCATTGTCTCTTCATCATGTTCTCGGCCAATAAGTTTCCTTTCAAAAACATCATACCAATAAGTTGGAGTATGACTTCTAAATCCATATAATACATCAAATTTTGAAATTTGAATACTTTAATGGAATCTGTTCTAATATGAAAACTCTACCAAAGGTAAATAATGATCCCATATACCATGAATGTATAGTGAGAATGAATTTATGATGTATTCCAAATTCTATATAGTCCTTTTATGATTCCCATAAATTTTAGGTGATATATTTTAGTAAAAGTTTTCTTTGTATCAATATCTTTGTGAATAAACTTCCCCAATTTTTATGAAAAATGGGGATTGTGATTTGACATAATCAAACTATGTGAAAAATGATGTCTTACAATATAATTAATTTAGATCCCCATGAGTTTCTTAGGAGGAAATTATTTTCTTATGGATATTAAATGTACATGTTTTTTTTAGAAAATATATAATAATCCACATTGAAATATCATATCTAATATTTTATTTATTCAAGTGACCAAACCCATATTAATGATATCATATTTCCAAACCATAACATAATGATGTTACATGACTCCTAATGGATGATATCTCCCACAATTCAATTATTTCAAACCAAAAATTTTGACACATAATAAAAAATTTCCATCATCATTTTATCCCAGCAAACATGTTCCCTAAAACCCTTATAATTCATAGTTCCACCATGGTGTATAGTGAAATTTGAGCTTTGATCATCATCCACAATCCCATTTTCTACTCAAGTATATGTGGAAACCATAATATCTTTCAAAAATTGGAAACCATTATCTATATAAATGAATTATTCTTATTTAACATCATTCACAACATTGATTTTATTTATAATATTTTCATTATCAGATTGAAAACGTTTTATCATTTCTAGTATTTATGGTTTAAAAATCATTTGAAATTGGAGTTCTATCACTCATTCCTTAATAATTCACATATCCATAACTATTAGATCCGTGAACATAGTTTCCCTCTCAATTATCATTTGGTTTAGAAAAACCTGATCATTCATAATTAATCCATATCCTACCACATTTCCCTTCCATGGGAGTGAATGTATAGAAAAATTATATTCATTGAATATATTGATCCATATCAATTTCTTCATAATAAGAACATTATATAAAAATGTATATACTATGCTTATATATCTCATGAATGTCTAACATCACTAACAATAGAGATAATGGATCTATATTATTCCAACCATGATTGCAAATACCTACTCAAGATAATTGATTGGGTATATTTGTGAGTCTTCAACTGTTTTCACGCATTTTAGAAAACAATATTATTTTTCATAAAGAAAAAACCAATTCTATTATTCGATATAACATTATATATCTCAAACCCGATCATTTCGTAAATGTAGAGTCGAAACAATATAATTTAGTAATACCATATTAAATTCATCAAAACAATATTCACTATCATTTATGAAAATGAACATAACCCCTTTACATGTAATTTTGGATAATTGGTTATCTAATATAGGAACGGTCTAGAAAAATCCATGATAGTTACCTACCAAACAAATGAGACTATGTACCATAGATATATGTTTTGGTATATTCCATTCTATGACTACCAATTTCATTTCATGTTCAACCTTTCTTCCATCCATGGATGCAGTATAGAAAAAAAGTAAAATTGAGAAGCTCAAAACTACACTTTCTAAACAACTCATATAAATCTTTTATTATAATATTCTTTAGATTTATCTTATTGTGATTATCAAGGTCCTAAAATTATTTTAATACATTAAGATAACATCAATTAATACAATTAAAAATTAATCATGATATTCCAAATATTATATGTTAATTAGATCCAAAATCTAGAGGGTGAATTAGTCAATTCAAATGCCATTAATATATACTTATAATGTTTATACAAGATTTATAACTATGTATTCAGATTTTATTCCTTATTTAATCACAAATGATGATTCCTATATTTAATTTCAATATTTCTAAAATATTGAGCATTATTATGTTGATCTAACAAGGAATCAATGTGTTGTAGAGGATAATTTTTATTTTTTTTAATGTTATTGATTTTAATATTTTCAATCCAAATCCTCATGGATCCATCATTATTATTAAATAAGAGAACCAGAATTCCAAAAAACTGAATCAATATGGTGAATAATTACCTTATCAGACAACTTTTCTAATAGATTATTTAAATCCCTAAATTCCACTTAGAAAATTATATAGTGAGTCGTTGATATCGGTTGAGAATCAAGGATTACATTAGTGGGAAACTCATAATCATGATATTTTGGTTGTATAAGCAATTCTATATAAAATAAGTCATTGTCATCTTATATAATAAGTGAACCCTAAATTAGAATATTAACTTCTCCATTATAGCATTTTTTCATTTCCCATATTTCATTCTTATTAAGACCTACTGGGGGTGGATATAGAAATGACTTGAATAATGAAAACTCCACTCTAATAATATATAATTAAATATATTCATCATGAATTATAGTTTTCTTCTTAAAATAAATTAATGAATCAAATATTTAATTTTAGTCTATAAAAAGGATTATATTGAATTCAAACACAGCTATAATAATAATATCAAAAAATAAAGAATATTTGTTTGTCATAATGTGGTATTCCTTAGAGAGTGTGGTTGAACTGATATTCACAATAGTCATTTTGAATGAAAATCATCATTAATTTTGTTGGGAAATATGTAATCTTATTAAAAACATGAAATATATTAAAGAGTGTTATGATAAAAAAATAAAACATAAAATTGGCTACATTTTATCATATAATCTATTTACCTCCCTCTACTTCATTAGGTACTTCCACCTCAGCTATAGTGATCACATAAACATATATGTATCCCCTTGACATCTTTTCTATAGATTCCCTTAATGAATGGGACATTGAATTTAATAATTACCTATTTTTTTTCAGTTGAGACAATGAATAGAATTTATTTAATTTCTTCTCCTATTCATGTGAGCTATATGACCATAATCTCTACATATATAATAATCTCCCAATCCCACCAGGAAATACCCTATATTATTTATTCAATAGTTTTCAATATATTGAAATTTATTCACTATATTTATCCTCCTTGACATAATTACTTTTTATTGGGGATTACATGACCTCTTGTTTTATTTATTTCCCATGAACATATTTGTTCTTTAAAATTTCATCTTCCATTTGAGGTCACATAAAACTATTTCATAATATGGGGAAAATGTATGGGAGACTAGTTCCCATTGGTTACTTGAAAAATAAATTTCATCAAAATGGTAAATGTTGAACTCTTTATTATGTATGTCATACATAGAATACCTTGAATTCCTTGTAAAGGTATCATCAAACTCAACAACAGTTGATTTCTCATTTTTCATTAAGATGAGAAAAATTATCTTTATTTTTGTGTTTTTAGGAATAATTTATTTGTTGTTGAATTTTTATTTAAAATATTTCCATTCCATTCTTCTATTTACTCACCCTACAATGTATTATAGAACAATTAAAATCATAAATCAGAATTTCCATAAGTTATTATACTAAAATATGATGGTTTTCCACTTTGTTTTATATAAGTCCAAGAAACGTCTTCTCAAGATACCCAATATATTGGTTAGCTACCACAAGATTAGTAGTACTAAAAAATGAATGGTTAGTTTTTCAGATGAAGTAATCGAACCATTAAAAATAACACTATGGAACAAAAAATTTATCCACTTACAAATGTTTAGTTTTCATAACCTATTTTAAAAACAATAATATTTTCATGATATTTTAGGTTCTAATACCTATTGTATAGGTTTTTTATCTGGGAAAAATCTATATTATCCATGCGCATTGATACCATTCTTCCTTACATTCCCCATTTCTAATCAAGTAAATTTACTAGATTTTCTCAAATAATATATAATTTTAAATCATTATTGATAAAAGTAAATTTGGTGTGAAAATTTACATGAATAAAATATTTATGTATTTTTAAGATTAGAATCATATATATTGTTTTTATTATGGATATATTTATTTTCGAATCCATAATAATAGGGTTTCAATGAAAATTTGAATTATTCTATGAATATCACCCATGTGTTTCAATCCATGTCTATAGTAATGCTCATTTTCATACACCAGGTGAAGATTGGGTTTAACCCAATACACCCTTTTTATAGTCATTACCCCAATATACAGGAATTCTAGATCCATTTCTACTTCTATTATCTATAAGTGTATGTTTAGAAAATAATATCCACATAATCAATTCCTTACCAATGAATTGAAATGATCTTATATACATATCATCAATGTATAACATGTGGTTGTGATCTGTAATATATGTTTTACTTCATCTAGTTCCCAAGAAATCAGATACAATCTATAATGACCCAGACTACAGTAACCTAGAGTCCAAGTCAACATAATAACATTTTTATAACATAAAATGGTTCCTATCATCAAGGATCATTTGATTTAACATAGTTTTATAACAAAATCCATGCATCATGCCTTTTTGTTTTTTGGAAATAAAAATTTGAAATGGAATATATTTCAAATCCATGTACTCATTCTATGAATTCATCTTCATATCTTTGGGAAAGAAATCCAAATATTTTATATCTCAAATGATCAGTAATGGTTACGTATAGTTGATGAAATAATAAATTAATATTAAATAAAAAATATGAAATGAAATTACTTAAATAGATATTAAATTTAATTAATAACATTACTATCATGATTATATTTTTAATAATCAATATGAAATGTAAAATAACTAAACAGAAATATCAATAATTCAATAGAAATTATATTATGAATAGATAAGACATAATATATAGAAAATGGTAAATAACTATGGAAACATGCCATTTAATTGACATTATGATAATTAAATTCATATAAATATAATATAATTTTGAAACCCTCATGGGTAATTATAAAAAATACATTCTAAAGGATGTAAATTCGTAATTATTGGATGTCATAGTCACTAATATCACGACTCCTCTACCATGATTTCCTTTCAAAAAACAATTTAAAACTATCTGTATAACCCAATTAATTAAATCCATATAATGTTTCTCAAGGAATTACTATTGTATTGAGGGGTTATATAAATTGGTACCACACCCCTCACATCAAGTACAATGTATTCCAAATATATATAATAATCAATTTAATTCATGTATAATGTCCCTTATCAGGAAATATTTACTTTGAGTAAAGAATTATTATTTTTAAAAGTATACTAGACAATAAAAATATAAATAATTAAAACATATGTTCAAATGGTATATAGTTTAATAACTCTTCCTATACATGTTATAGTTTGGATATTTTAAATAAACATACATTTTATTTAAAAATGGTCACACCGAAGTGATTATATCATGATAAAGTTAGAAGAAAATAATCAAGACATTGAAGTTGACCATTGATTCTATGGTAATATAGATTATTATAATGAAATAATAAATAAATAGGTATTCATGTTAAATAGATCAAAGGTGAAGTATATAAATGAAAAAAATGAATAGTTCGATATTAAAGAATATGTCTCAATGGAAGGGGATTGGTATGAATTCCCATACACACTTATTCTTTTTTATTAGAAACACTTTTAACTCTTGTATAGTAGTTTTAATAATATTTTTATTTTTTAATGATTATTTTACATATTTATAATAAAATATATGATCTTATTATAAAAGTTTACATCCCTTTTCATAATAATATTTCTCTATTTTCAATGTTTTATTTGATAATTTCTTTGTTTTATCATTAGTTATTTTCATGAATGTTATAATTATTGTTAATAGGGTATATGTTTGTCATATAAAAAAATATTATTAATATAATTAAATTAAAAAATAATATATATATATATTTAGTCATTAAAGATTGTGGGACATAGATAATGAATCACATCTCTTTGTGGATACTATAGGTTGTATGCACACCTGAGTTACAATATCATTCCGTTAATGAGTGAAATTCATAAGGAATGGGATGATATATTAATTTTTCATACTAAAGATAATTTCATAGATTTAAAATATAACAATTAAATTCATCTGTAATAATTTTCATGTAATTTGTAAGTGAAAAACTATCTCATAGATTCATGATAAGTTAGTCTGTCATGCACGTGAGTGAAATTATTATACTATTAAATTCATGGGAATTAAGAAGGTATAAATGAAATTATAATTTAAAAATAATAATAATAAAATGAATATATATATATATATATATTAAATACACCTTTATATAAATTAATGATATGTGTTCTTGGAAAAGAAGTTACATCCGTTCGTGAGACAGTTTTCCACCATAAGCATGACATAATATTTCATTTCCCATTTGATAGAAGAGGATATGGATGTTTTTTATTACAATAATAGAATAAAATCTATATATATTGTAGATACTAATTTCATTATATTGTAAGTGTCATGACTCAATTAAAGGTGATAAAAGAAGAATGAAAATGAAATAGTTTTTTTAAGATGACTACCTTACCATAGAGAAACCTTCTTTGGGTATCCAAATAAGGACATTATGGTTGGGATTTTTGAAAGACCAAAAGCCATAGAATTTGGATGATGATTTTTTAGGAATATTATTGCTAGATTTTTTTATCCAAATCATTTTAGAGGTTTGAATAAATAATTGTAGTGAGTGAACTTTTACTAGTGATTAAGGATTACATTTTTATAAAAACCCTAAAATATTCATTAAGTTGAAGTAATTATGGCCCCTAATGGCTCCAAAAATAATATTTAAAGGAGTGTAGAGATGAAATGGTTTATAAACACTTCAATGAAATTATGAAACATTTTTAAAAATATTATTCCTTAACCTTTAATTTTTATTAATTATAACAATTTTTTATAATGGTTACATGTATCATTTTATTTACCTAGTTAATTTATTTTTACGAAAAAAAATAAAATGATCCTCATTATATAATTTGGTTACACTCAATATAAATAATATATTCTATTAACCATAGGAAAGGAACAAATGATATGAAAATTAATTTTAACAGAAGCACACAAAACACACAAATCCTTGTCTTGACCTTAACCTTCGTGAATAAATTTTATGTATTTTCTTATATTTATGCAATTTTTTAAATTTTTTCCATTTTTATTACCCATTAATATGATAAGAAATATTTATTATATTTTATTGAATTAATCTCACTAAATTGTCAATAATTTATTTAAATTATACCTGTAATTCATGTCAAAAATGTGTTTCAAATGAAATCATTTTCAAGTGTAATTTGATCATATATTAACTATACGAATACTATTTATAATTATATGTATTTATATTAATATATATTAATAAATAATCAATAAATATATTATAAATCATTCAAATTTATATGTTATTTTGTTTAATTAATATTTATGAACATTATTCAATTTAAAAAGGATTTTCCATAAAGATAAATTGTTTTATAAAGAAAAATAATCCCTACTTTCTCCAAATTTTATTATCTTTATTTACATTAAATGAAATGTTAACAATTTATAATGAATAATTTTTAAAAAATTTATTATAAATAAATATATTAATATTTCAAACTCCATTATATAGTACTCAAAAAACATTATTTGTGATGGAAGATTTTAAAAAATACATTCTAGTATTATTTTGACCATGTAAGTTCCAAATTTATCGTCACCCTATCAAATTTGAATTTCTATGTCAAAAAATATTTAAATGAGAATTGTGTTACAGTTTTTGTAAAATATAATATTTACTAACTATAATTGTGGCTCATGATTGTGTGTTTCTTAAGAAATCGAAGACATTGATTTTTTTTAAAGGAAATATATTGTATGTTTTTATGCTTTTAAATTTCTATTATCATAAATATTCAGTTAATAATTATTGTGATTGATATCAATATACCTCATTATAATTTGATAGTGAGTATAATATTTTTCATATTAGCATGTGAGGTAACCACTTGGGGATGTTATATCCTTGGTGAGACATGCAAAACCTCATGCACTATCTATGAATTGAGTTGGTATTGGTTTTCTCCGTTAGTGAGGGCTAAAATACTCCCACTAGTTCCTTTTTTATAGTTTATTCATAAATTATTATGTATTTATTATGAATTCAACAACCCAACTATTAATGTGGATTCAAAATAACCCTTGATTTATGAACCTATAAATCATACATATTTTTAGGGAATGATTGTTACATTATATTCATGTTACCATCCATAAATGTATATATAACTCATATATAGACCTATTATTTTTAATTTATTATAAATATTCAAGTAACAAATCCAATGTTATGAATCTCTTTATGTAAAATTCATCACGAAAGTATTTTTATTATCATGTGGCCTTAATCCAGATGACCAAACAGACCCATCTTTAAGACTATAAAATGAATTTCCCTATTCTACCTAGTGTAGTCTATTAAAATATTGGGCCCTAATTAGTGTATTCTATATTAATTCCTATAACAACATTGATTTCCCAATATACTAGTCAAATCTATTAGACAAAAAAAACCAACAAATTTTTGAACTAGCACTATGAATTTTTTATAATAATATTTATCAATGATATTATATATAGTTAAATAATTTTCTACATTCATGAAATGATTATCCATTCAAAGAATGTATATAAAATATCACCCAAATTTAATATTTAACTTTTGTGTCTTTAAACTATAGATTTATTTGGAAAAACTTGTTTGACTGAAATCATCGAAACCCATGTGGTCTAAGATATACAGTGAAAAACTATGTGCACTATTACATAAGAGTATCAATTAAGATGATATTGGGATTTAAATAACTATATAGTTTTCTCTTCTCCTATATCAATATAGAATACCTCATATTATAGTAAACGTTTTCCACCATTAAATGCCAAAAGCTTTTTTTGACATATAAGACCAATAACATACCACTGATAGGGGTATCACACTCTCCTTGTAGAAAACCCATGAAAGATACCTTTGATTAATTCAGGTATCTAATCATTAGGTATGAACACTGTATATCCTTTCTAAATCAAGAGAATTTGATTAGAAAAATTAAAAGTTATAAAACATAACAGGTTGAAAACCAGAATAGGGAAACCTTTGAGAAAAACTAGTTCCAAGATTCTAGTAAAATAATTTAATTTAATAAAAAAAATTATGGAAAAAATAGTTTAATCTCATAGTGAGAAAAACTAAAGCCTATAAAAATCAATCATTAAAATATAGGTATATAAAACAAGGAAAAAATCAAAGAACATTATTTCTCAATATGGCCTTTGTGAGGGTATAATTACATACCACATAAATAAAAATACCATGAATATTATTTCATAAAGCAAGAAATGTAATCTTCTTAGAGTGGTCTATGATATAAGGCCATGAGTCCTCACATAAGGTCCATATCAAAGAACTTATTCAATACTTTTGTGTACTATTTATTTAGTTATTCACTAAATATAATTCTAACCTCTAATACATTTAATTATATCAATGTAAGGGCCCTCATTAGAGAGTTATTTCCAAAAAAACATATACATGTAATGATACCCCTTGTGGATTAAATTGATCTGAATAGGGAAACCATTAAAATAAAAACGTAAGTAGTAATTCCCATTTTCATAGGATTTTTTCTTGAATCTTGATCTATTATCATGGATGATGCCTAAAAATATATATTCACTTCATTACCCCTTCTACCATAATATATGGACCTTTATAAGTTTTTGATATCAATGTATTGAGTGTTTATAGTCTCTCTTGGGGATATAAGAAACCCTTGAGATGATATCCTCCATTTTATCAGTATCATTACACTTTTGAGGCATGTCCAAATCCTATAATATTATAATATAAGGCATCAACATTCCCTAAAACTATAATTGAATCATATTTTTTAAAAAAGATTAGAACATAGTTTTAAGGGTATTATTTTTGGCTTAAAAATATTTATTCCACACAAATTTTTATATAACACATTATATTATCCTCACTTATACAACAGATAATGAGTTTTAATATAGGCATATCTCCATGAAAATTTGATAATCTAGTCATATCATCTTATTCTACATGATTTATCACATAAATAGTTGTGAAGCTTCCTAAAAATGTTTCCTAAAATAGTGATGTGGTGAGGGGAATCTTTATATAGGATTAATCCATATATTTGATCAATTGATATCATAATTAGTTTTTGAAACATGAAAACCACTATTAGTGTCTTCCAATTACTATTTTTCCTTCAGAAAATTCATACTATGATTTATAAACCATAACCTGTTAAATGATTTTCGTCATATGATTTGATTTGACTACTCACAAGGTTGTACCTATCAAAGGGGTCAAAATACTCGGACATCAGAAAATAAAAAAATATTTGATGAAATCCAAGTCCACACTTAGATGGCACTCCCAGCACCATGAAACTTGTTGTTATGGAAGGAATCTCCCAAATATCATATTTCTAGGATTATAGAATATCATATCAATATACCATAACTACATATAATATGATAAGTGTACATGTAACGAACCGACCCTACTTACCACTAACCCCACACCTGACCTGATCTGTCACATACCAAAAGGGTGTTCTCGATCCCCAAGGGCTAGCAAGAATCACATTAGAATCGAAATAAAAAACCAAGGGAATTAGTTTTTTCTACTTTAACAGCCACATGGAATACATATGCAAGGAAATAAAGGAACAAAGGAATACTAAGAAAATATTTATGACCCAACTATAATTAAATAACTGAAACAAAAAACTGTAATAGCATCTAAAATCACTAAAAGACATGTCCAAGTGTATGGGAATCACAATGTAATGGATGATGGCCTCAATATAAACCTTTCACCTAATTATCCTCGGTAACCCATGTTCTTTTTCTGAAAAACCGATTTCAATGTTGTAATGACCAGGAAATTTCAAGGAAATTTTTATTTCTTAATTTTCTTTGGAATAATACAAGAACGCAGTTTTCTGACAGCACCTGGTTCCGAGGCCCGGTGTGCCCGGAATCATTTTTCAAAGTTCATCTCGGGTACGTTCAGTGAACGAACGAGGGGGTTTTCCTAACTTTTTAACATGTGCTCGGAATTGAAATCTGAGGGCACCGATGAACTCGCAGCGCTGGTAGATTCTTAAGAAGACCCCTTTCTGGAGTTGCATTTTCTCGGGATGTGTTGTTTAAATAAAGTGAGGGATAATAATATAATTGTTTTACAATTATATTTTCTATTCTTGTTAAGTGGATTAGGTGTTGTGTCACAACAAATTTCATCTCTCTTATGTGGTTATAACCCATGTAAGGGAGTTAGGGGTGGGACCCACTTGTTGATAACTACCTTTGAGAGGATTAAGGTGGGGTGGGTCCCACAAGATCCCAACCTCTCACCTTCCCCTAATGTTCATAAATTTCCCCTCTTAATTTTGTAACTCTCAAAAAGAACCCCCCCCCCTTTTTAAATAAATTCGACTCATTAATTGAGTAGGTTTTTCAAGTAATTAATTATTGGATTCGTTTGAATTTCAAATGAAATACTTTGGCTTCTGTGTTAATTAAATAAGACTATGTCTTATTTAGTGGGAGGAGAGTTGATGGTGTGAATGTATTTGGGGAGGAAAGATCTAAGTTCCGAAGGACTTTCTTCCTCATTGAAGAATGTGAAGAACGCACTGTCACCGACGAAGAAAGCTGACCTCTGAAGAAGGACGACGGTGAGAGACGTATTCCTCCGTGATCGAAGACGTGACGCCGTATACTGTGACGCCAACGAAACTCTCCTTCCGCGACGCCTTCTTCCATGAAGAACCTTCATTCAATGTTTACATCTGGTAAGTGTTTATATATTGTTGATCGTGATCTCATCTGGCGCCTTTCATGGTTTCAATTGGGCTGCATGTTATCGTAATAACGGGAGGAGGTAGGACCGCACGAACACGGCTGACCCACCTCCCCCCTTGTTTGTTTGAATTTGTTGCGGCACGTGAAAGGCGGTGCGGTGCAGTTACACCGTGCGTAAACTATGAGAAAGGGCGATGAAGCGCGGCGCCGCCGCGCCGCGCCGTTGAAGTCGAACAATCAGCGACGCCATCGCGCCGCGCCAAAAAACCTCGAGGAGGCCGCGGTTTGATTAATGATCATTGTGCGTGGATTGATGGGCGACGAAAAACAGGACCGCAAGGTAATTTTTGAATCATCTACAGTAAAGTTTGACACCCGAGATGAACACTGGCATAGATAGATTTCAAAACGGATCACCGGAGAAACTCAGGTGGCCCGTGGAAACCCTGGAGGAGCGGGTTGCCGGCGCGGCGGCCGGAGCCATCCGGCCGCCAGGAGGCGGCGGAGCCCTAGCGCGCCGCCAGAGGAAACAAACTGCCGCGGCTTGCCGCATCGGTGCGGCACGGGGGTACCCACGGCCATGCAGGATCCCAGAGGAACGGCGGCGGCACAAACCGCCGCCGACATCAATCAGCGGCGAGGGGGCCGCGCACCCCCCCCCCACTCCGCGGCTTCAGCTCGACCACTCTGGTCGATCCTCAGCTGGCCATGAGGCCGGGCCGGGCTGCGCCCTGTTGGTCCAGACCCAGACTCGGGTCGGGTCGACCCAGGGGGGGTGGGGTCGGGCCGGGCCTAGACCCCCCCCCCCCATTTCGGATTTTTTTCGTCGAACACCCATAACATGGGCTACAGACCTCCGATCGATGCACTGTCAGTTGTGATGCGATACTTGGATCGAGAATGTCGTTTCAGTAAATTACACTCAAGGATTAGGAGAACTTTGGGTTCGGCCAGGTTGGTTTGGATACGAAACCAACCGGGCCATCGGAATGGAAACTCTTGTATTTTGTGCTCCGGGCGTCTCATTGACGTGACATCGACTTTGTTGGATTCCTCTTGTTGAGATGGAAATTTTGGCATACTTCACCCGTGGTTTGGACACAGTTGGATAGTGGTCGGGTTGGATTGTACGCAAAATCCAACCGGTCCCCTAGAACGGAAAAGTTGATAACTTTCAGACCGGACGTCCATTTGATGAACCGTCAGTGGAGTTGGTGATCACGTTGATGAACAGTCTCTATGAGTATACCCTATTTGAGTTCGGGGTATAGTTGAGATATGGTCGGGTTGGTTCGTACACGAAACCAACCGGGCCCCTTGGACGAAAAGGCTAATAACTCACAGACCGGTCGTCCGAGTGACGCGCCGTCTGCTGCGTTGGGACCCCTATGACAAGGTAGTCCTTTGAGATACTTCTTTGTTGTAATTTTTGAAACATGGAGTATTGACAAGTAGCTTGTGGAGCGGACCCTCCCGGAGATGAGTGTGTGGAGTACGGAGACCGTGTAGCCTGCTGAGACCTGACGACTGCTTGACCGATCGACTTGGTGTGTTTCGGATAGCCCAGTGGGGAGCGCATAGTTGTAGCGGAATACCCACAGCGGAGGAGCGCTTGGTTGTAGCGGCAGACCTATGGTACTCAACAGAAGGAGTACCTATGGAGGCTATGAGGGGCAGTGCTTGGTTATAGCGGCAGACCCACAACGGAGGAGCGCTTGGTTGAAGCGGCAGACCCACGGTACTCAACAGAAGGAGTACCTCTGGAGGCTATGAAGGGGTGCACTTGGTTCTAGCGGTAGACCCATGGTGGGAAGCACTTGGTTGTAGCAGCATGCCCATAGTACTCAACAGGAGGAGTACCTCAGCAGTCTTAGGTTAGTGAGCAGTACCTCAGAGTCGTGATAGGACCACTGTACACTCTAGAGACTCGGCTCTTCAGCAGTTACGGTTTCGATAATGAAAATCTTAGTTTGAGATGAGTCAATAACCTTTGTGTTTTCCTCATGATTGAGATGGGTTACTTGATCACTTAGGTTAATGTATGGGAATATACCTAGGTAGTGGTTATCCGTTGATTTCATAACCTTTGTGTTTCCTCATGATTGAGATGGGTTACTTGATAACATAGGTGTATGTATTAGAATATACCTAAGTAGAGGTTATCTGTTGAGATTTTCTTTGTGGTTATCCTTGTTTGTTTTAGATATACCTTGAGGGTTTCGTGGTCCCTATTGAGTATCGTTATACTCACCCCTGCACGGGTTATTCCTGCACCTCATTGCGTTGGTTGCAGACGATGGGCAGTGCTGATGGAGGCCGAGTGTTCGAGGAAAGGGCGGTACCCGGAGGTGGACAACACGACGAGTCAGTATCTGGAGGTGGACCTCACGATGAGACTACACACGAAGGAGGTTGACGGGTGAGATCATTGTGGAGGCTATCTGTACCTACCCTTCAGGTAGGATCTGTGGTGGACGATCCAGGATCTGCGTTTTCTATAACTACCTTTCAGGTAAGATCCTAGGAGGACGACCCAAGAGCTGCTTCCTTTCTTCTAGTTGTTGTTTTTCCTGTTGTACTTTCATTCAGTTGTAGTTGTACATTCATTTGGGTTTGTATTCTGGCCCATTTACTTTTCATCACTTTCTTTTGTACTTAGTGTTATGCTTCTGCTTGTACTCTATGGTGTTTTGTTCACTTTTAAAAAGGCAATGCCTTCCCAGTAATCGGGATTTACGCCTTTGGTGCTAGTCACTAGAACCTGGCCTATGGAAGGTACGCTTGGGGTAGTCACGGCAGGGGCCCCAAGGACGGGTCGTGACAGTTGGTATCAAAAGATTCGGTTCTACCACAGAACTTATAACTCTGATATTTTCTTTCTGTGAAGCAATAGTGTTAAGGGTACCGAGTGTGGTCATTAGTTCAGGGAGTCTAGTGTTGGTGCGGGTGGCCGACATATCCATACACTAGGACCTTGACAACTGATTTTCGACTTTGTGCACGAAAACATTGATTCTGTGTGTGTTTTCATAAGTTTTTAAAAGTCAGATCAAACTAGGTCAGCTCACCAGGTATAAACGTTTGACTGTGTCACGTTGTTTCATTTAGGATGCCTCTCCACGGACGACCAGCTAGAGCACAAAGGGATGTGTGTACTGACAGCCTACCGAGCGATGAGGCTTCGCTACAGGGCCCTCTTGCAGTTGAGGCACCAGTGGAGGCACCAGCGGTACTACCATAAGTTGAGCCACCGATGTCACCTACCACAAAAGTAGGCGATGCACGCCACATGAGCGCGCTGCACGAGCTCCAGTGCCAGAGGCCTCCCAGGTTCCGGGGAGAGACGGACCCGCAGGCGACTCAGGATTGGTTGGAGGTTGTGGTGAGAGTCTTCTGGATGGTGGGGACGCCAGCAGAAATCATGGTGATCTTTGCTGCCAGCCTTCTTCAGGGAGCAGTAGGCAGGTGGTGGATCCACTTGTTCAAGTTTTGCGACAGGATGTTTTTCACATGGAAAGACTTCGAGACCTTTTTTAGGGTGGAGTTTGTTCCAGTAGCTCTACACCCTGAGCTTGTACAAAAGCTGATGCCTTTGCCGCAAGATTTTGATCAATAGCCGAGTCATCTGTGGGTATTATACAGATAATTCAGAGGTCCAAGAGGACCAGATCCAACCGTATGAGGAGCATGAAGTGTTATTAATGCGGCATGAAGGGTCACCTCGCACGTGACTGTCCGACCCCCCACACAGTCGATCCGCAAGCATTGGAGGAGACACTGAGGTAGAAGCACCAGCAGGTTCTTGATTAATAGCCAGGTAGTGGACAAGGTATTAGATCTCTGAGAGCAGGAGGATAGGAGCGGAACTAGTAGATATGACCCTTGTACTTCTAGTTTCATATTGCTGTTGTATTCGTGTCTTTGTACTATGAGATGCAATAATAAAAAGACACTTATCTTTGTGATGTTTGCTTTCCTGTCCTTTTGTTTTGTTGATACTGAGTGGTACCGGTTAAAACTGTTGACTTGACCCTCACTTTTGAGATTTCTACTAGAGGAGACCCAGTGACCTCATACTGATGCCGATAGTGTGACTCGACCCTTGGAGGCAAGAGTGAAAGTTCGATCTCTTGGTAGTTACGTCGACGCCTTACGACGTCATCAATGGAATTATGCATCATTAATGTCAAGATTGACTGTATTAGGAAATCATCATGGTTCATCCGGGGGATGAGATCGAGTTTCTATTTTCGGAAAATGATAAATTTTAGCAGCTCTTCCAGATCATAGGCAAGGAAGGTGCAGATCATCCAGAAGAGAATGAAGACTGCACAATGCAGTAAGACACAGAAAACCGGTGCCTGTCTTAGAGACTCAGGCGTGTTAAATGATTCAAGAAGAGGATTATTTAAGGAGAGATGAGTCTGCGAAGCATCAGACATGGAGGTAAAGCTAGTATAGTAGCATGAGGTGGTGTACTTTTTAACATGCTACAACCATCCGCCTTAGTTGTCCCCGCCAGGCTCAGGGAGCTGGAGGGAGGAGTAAGAGTGCGGGTGCATGTGTTCAAGGAGTGTGAACCAATAGCTCTAAAAATGATTCAAGGGATATTCTGTGTTCAATACTAGTTGTCGTAGTATCAAATGTTGATATGAATCATTCCTTCCTTTCACAAATCTTTTCCATGACCTAGAGTTTCTGGTACGCCATATACTTGACCCTCACGTCTGGAGATACCTTGGGAGAAGACTCAATAATCACACTTACGCCGATAGTGTGGTCAGACCCTCGAGGTGAGAGTTTCAGTTGGAATCTCTTGGTGGCAGTGTCGAGGCCTTACGACGTTGGTTTGAGTATGGACTGGGCAATCACAGTTCATACACAAATTGACTGTATTAGGCAAAAAGGTTGTGGTTTAACTACGACGTCAGAATGGGTTTTCCTTGGTCAGTGAAAAGGAAACCCCAGTCAGCACAGTATAAATTCATGCACAAAAGGGTGTGACCGATAACTCTTTAGTCAGTCAACCTTACCCTCATGGAAATAGTCATTTTGAGTTTCAGTTCTAACACGAATTGGATACCTCTAGAGTTCGAGCATGACGATCACATCCTTATACGGTGTCACCTCAATGAGGTTTACCGAGATGTGGCAAAGGCAGAAATTTATCTCCGAGGTTCAACGGACCTTCCTAGGTCCTCAGCTGGGTAGGTGAGGTGGTTTACCCTTGACCCATCCACCTCAGATGCACCAGGTGCACGACAACTTCCACGTATATCAACTAAGGAGATTACGTGCTTGACCCTTCGCACATCATCGACCTCAGGGAGTTGGACGTTGATGACAGGGCGACTTATGCAGAGATTCCAGTGGGGATCGAGGATCAACAAGAGAGGATCCTATAAGGATGGTCGATTCCTCTTGTTTACTTTCACTGGAAGTACGGGAACCTCTGGGTGAGCACATGGGAGCGAAGACTCAGATGCGGGATCAGTATGGCTTTTGTATCCCTAGTTTGTGTTAAACCTTTACGAGGATGTAAATACCTGAGGTGGGAGTAATGTAAAGACCAGAAAATTTCAAGGAAATTTTTTTTTCTTAATTTTCTTTGGAATTTTTCAATAACGCAGTTCCTGACGACACCTGATTCTGAGGCCCGGTGTTCCCAGAATCATTTTTCGAAGTTTAGCTCGGGTATGTTTAGTGAACGAACGAGTGGGTTTTCCTCACTTTTGAACCGGTGCTCGGAATCGAAATCTGATGGCCCCGATGAACTTGCAATGTCGGTAATTGCTTATGAAGACCCCTTTCTAGAGTTGCGTTTTCTCAGGATGAGTTGTTTAAATAATGTGAGGGATAATAATATAATTTTTTTACAATTATATTTTCTTTTCTTGTTAAGTGGATTAAGTGTTGTGTCACAACACTTTTCATCTCTCTTATGTGGTTATAACCTATGTAAGGGAGTTAGGGGTGGGACCAACTTGTTGATAACTACCTTTGAGACGATTAAGGTGGTGTGGGGCCCACAAGAGCCCAACCTCTCACCTTCCCCCAACGTTCATAACTTTCCCCACTTAATTTTGTAACTCTCAAAAGGAACCCCCCTTTAAATAATGTCAACTCATTAATTGAGTAGGTTTTTCAAGTAATTAATTCTTGGATTCGTTTGAATTTCAAATGAATTCCTTTGGATTGTGTGTTAATTAAATAAGACTAAGACTTATTTCATGGGAGGACAGTTGATGGTGCGAAAGGATTTGGGGAGGAAAGCTCTATGTTCCGAAGGACGTTCTTCTTCCTTGAAGAACGCGAAGAACTTACCATCACCAACGAAGAACGCCGAACTACGATGAAGGACAATGGTGAGAGACATCTTCCTCGGAGATCAACAACGTGACGCCGTGTACCGTGACGCCAACGACCCTCTCCTTCCGCGACGCCTTCTTCCTCGACGAACCTTCGTTCAACATTTACATCTAGTAAGGGTTTATTTATTGTTGATCGTGTTCTCATCTGTTGCCATTTGTGGTTTCAATTGGGCCGCCTGTTATCGTAATAATGGGAGGAGTTCAGACCGCACGAACACAACCGACCCTCCTCCCCCCTTGTTTGTTTGAATTTGTTGCAGCACATGAAAGGTGGTGCGGTGCTGTTGCACCGCGTAGAAACTATGAGAATGGGAAAAGAAGCGTGGTGTCGTTGCGCCGTTCCATTGATTTCGAAAAAGCCACGGCGCCATCGCACCGCACCAGAAAACATCGAAGAGGCCAAGGTTTGATTATTGATCATTGTGTATGGATTGACAGGCGAGGAAAAAGGGGTCGCAAGGTAATTTTTGAAGCATCCGCAGTAAATCTCAAGACCCGAGATGAACGCCGGCACAGACAGATTTGAAAACGGACCCCCGGAGCAACTCCGGTGGCCCGCGGAAACCTTGGAGGCGCGGGTCGCCAGCGTAGTGCCGCCGGCGACCGGGGGTGGCGGCGCCCTAGCGCACCGCCGATGGGAACAAACCGCCGCGACATGCCGTGGCGGTGCGGCCCGGGGATCCCACAGCCGCGTGGGATCTCGGAGGAATGGTGGTGGTGCAAACCGCCGCCGGCATCAATCAGCGGCGAGGGGGCTGCGCAACCCCCCCTGCTCTGCGGCTTCCGCTCGGCCACACTGGCCGAGCCGCGGTCGGCCATGCGGTCGGGCCGCGCCGGTCAGGACGGACCGCGCTGGCCGCACCGCCCCGTACCGCCCGGGACGCGCCGCGCCCCGATGGGCCGGACCCGAACCTGGGTCGGGTCGACCTAGTTCGGGCCGACCCAGGGGGGGTTGGGTCGGGCCGGGTCATGCCCAGACCCCCCCCCCCCATTTCGGATTTGTTATGTTCAAACGCCCAATACATGGGCTACAGACCTCCGATCGACGCACCGTCTGTTGAGATTCGATCCTTGGATCGAGAAGGTCGTTTCGGTATATTACACTCATGATTTCGGAGAACTTTGGGTTTGGCCAGGTTGGTTCGGATACGAAACCAACCGGGCCCTCGGAGCGGAAACTCTTATATCGTTAGCTCCGGACGTCCAATTGACGTGCTGTTGACTTTGTTGGATTCCTCTTGTTGAGATGGAACTTCTGGAATACTTCACTCGTGTTTTGGATGCCTTTGGTTAGTGGTCGGGTTGGATTATACCCGAGATCCAACCGGGCCCCTGGAACGGAAAAGTTGATAACTTTCAGACCGGACGTCCGTTTGACGAACAGTCAGCGTCGTTGGTGATCACATTGAGATACGGTCGGGTTGGTTCGTACACGAAACCAACCGGGCCCCTGGGATGAAAAGGCTAATAACTCACAGATCAGGCATCTGATTGACGTGCCGTCAACTGCGTTGAGACCCCTATGACGAGGAGGTCCTTTGAGATACTTCTTCATGGGTCTTTGTGATACATGGAGTATCGACTAGTAGCTCGTGGAGAAGACCCTCCCGGAGACGAGCATGAGGAGTATGGAGACCGTGTAGCTGGCTGAGACCTGAAGACTTCTTGACCGATCGACTCGGTGTGTTACGGATAGCCTAGTGGGGAGAACTTGGTTATAGAGGCAGACCCATGGCGGAGGAGCGCTTGGTTGTAGCGGATGACCTATGGTACTCAACAGAAAGTGTACCTATGGAGGCTATGAGGGGGAGCGCTTGGTTATAGCGGCAGACCCTTGGTGGGAAGCGGTCTGTTGTAGCAGCAAGCCCACAATACTCGACATGAGAAGTACCTCAACAGTCATAGGTTAGTGATCAGTACCTCGGAGTCGTGACAGGACCACTGTACACTCCAGAGACGGGGCTCTTCAGCAGTTACGGTTTCGATAATGAAAATCCTGGTTTGATCTAAGTCTATGACCTTTGTGTTTACCTCATGATTGAGATGGATTACTTGATAACTTAAGTATATGTATGATCATATACTTTGGTAATGGTTATCCGTTGATTTCATAACCTTTGTGTTTCCTCATGATTGAGATGGGTTACCTGATAACTTAGTTGTATGTATGGGAATATACCTAAGTAGATGTTATCTATTGAGATATTATTTGTGGTTATCCTTGTTGGTTTTATAGTGACCTTGAGGGTCTGGGGGTCCCTACTGAGTATCGTTATATTCACCCCTACACGGGCTATGCCTGCACCTCGTTGTGTTGGTTGCAGACGACGGACAGTGTTGACGGAGGCCGAGAGTTCGAGGACTGGGCGGTACCCGGAGGTGGACCACACGACAAGTCCGTATCTTGAGGTGGACTTCACGACGAGACGAAACACGGAGGAGGTTGACGGGCGAGAGCATTATGGAGGCTATCTGTACCTACCCTTCATGTAGGGTCTTTGGTGGACGATCCAGGAGGTGCACTATCTGTACCTACCCTTCGGGTAGGATCCGAGAAAGACGACCCAGGAGATGCTTCCTTTATTCTAGCTGTTGTCTTTTCTGTTGTACTTTCGTTCAGTTGTAGTTGAACTTTCATTTGGGTTTGTATTCTGGCCCATTTACTTTTCAGCACTTTCTTTTGTACTAAGTGTTTTGCTTCCGATTGTACTCTGTGAGGTTTTGTTTACTTTTATAAAGGCAATTCCTTCCCAGTTATCGGTATTTAGGTCTTTGGTGCTAGTTGCCAGCCCCTGGCCTATGGATGGCAAGCTTGGGGTAGTCACGACACGGTCCTCGAGGACAGGTCGTGACAATTGTCATGAAAAACATTAAAACCCATTCATAATCTAATTTTCCAAATATAGGGAATCCCATTTTTAGTCCAAAACCGTTTTTTTACACACACAACAAACATGGAAATTTCATAAATCAATTCTTAAACCAATTTTTAAAGAAAACAGGAAGGTTCATTATCATAGGCTAGAGACAGAACCACCGACCTCAAATATCGGGTCACAGACACCCACAATAGAATCCAAACCCTGTAGCGAAACCCAAAAACACCAATAGAGACCCTAGAATTCAATCCATGAAAATATTGATTCAAATTTAAACACAAAAGGTTGGTGGAAGAGAGGAATCTCACATACCTCAAAGATGAACACCCACTGCACCACAACCAATGTAAGAAAATGAAATTGTATATCTCAAAACAGATATAGAAGAACACGTTAAGAATCATCCAATCGTAGATTAGTGGATCCTATAACACAATTCTAGGTTGCTACCATGATCACAATCAAGGAATAACGGGAAGGAACACTTTCCTAGGGAGACATACCACAAACACAATGAAAATAAAACATCTATATGATTAATACGGATGGTGATAATCCTTTTAAAATATCCAAGGAAGATTATAGGGTCAAGAGAAAAAAATATCTGATGGTAAGAAAAAACCAAAATATCTGAACATGTTAATTTAACCTGGGTGCGGTCTAGGTCATGTCGTGTACCCCTTGTTCATGACTTATAGGCCATTCTAGATAAGTTACATTGAAACACATCTCCCTTGGTTAAAAATATTATATGTATCCCATAAATGATGTGTACATCATGTACACAATATGTACTTGGTCACAATATTATTTCCCCACTAACAACATGTATTCAACACTGAATAAATGACGTGTTCCTCAGGTACATGACAAGTACTTGTTCAACAAACTTTATTAAATCCATAAATTCATATATAGGTATTTTAAAACTAGAAGGGAACTTATAAAAAGGGAAAACAAAGCTGCTCAAGTTAATGGGATGTTAAAATCTCTCAAACATAAGGACTTTACATCCTCAATAAGTCATGTGGACGATGTACACACTAGAAAAAGATGAAGCCACTACTTCTTCAACAATGACGTGCATTCCCATGTCTCATTAGAATCTAATCCTAGATGCCAGAGAACTATGACTAATGGGATCAACTTCGCACATAATACATTCTCTTGAGAGTCAAAAATCTCCACTGGTTTATCCAAAACAGAAGCATTTGGTTCTAACATAATTTAATCTCAACTCATAATGTGAGCGGGATCAGGTTCAAACATCTTGAGGGGAGATATGTAGAAGATTTGATGAATTCCCATCAACTAAGATGACAATTCTATCTGATATGAAACTTTAACATGCCAATCAATGATCTAATATGGACCAACATAGCTCAGATCCATCATTCTTTATTTTCCATGTCAATAGTGACCCTTGTGAGGAGAAACATTCTAGAAAACCATGTCAGCAATATAAAACTCCAATAGAAAATTCTACTGATATGCATATGATTTCTGAAAACTATGAGATATAACCAAACATCATCGCACATCTTGAATCGTTGAAGACATCTCCTAAACTAAATGTTTTCCAACCAAATCTACTTCTCCCCCCTCTACCAAACAACGAGGTGATATTCACTGGCGACCACAAAACACCTTAAAAGGATCCATACAGATCGACGAATGGTAACTTATGTTGTAAACAAACTCCACTAGTCTCAGATGGCTATCCTAGATTCCACTATAATCCAAGATGTAGGCACAAACATAACCTCTAGGATCTGAATTACCTGATTATTCTGGTCATCATTCTTGGATGGTATGTTCTGCTCAACTTGACCATATTACCCATTTCTTTTTGAAGACTCCTCCAGAACCTTGAGGTAAACCTAGGATCCCTATCTGAAACAATAGTAGAAGGACTCCCATGTAACCTCATGATAACATACACATACAAAATACACAAATCGTTATCTTTGGTGGGGTCTTTGAATGGAATTAAATGATAATTCATCATCAACCGACCAACAACCACTCGGATAGTATTTTTAACTCAGGGTATCAATGGTATCCCATTATTAAATACATAGACACCTCATCCCACTTCCAAACCAGAACTAGAAGAGGTTGATGAATACCTGAAGGTTTCATGTTCTCTTCCTTTTCTTGTTAGAAGGTGTATCAACAAGAAACATAATATAAAATGTCTTGATTCATAACTGACCACCAGAATCATATTCTCATGTCACAATAAACATTTATATCACCTGGATTAATGGACCATGAAGATATATGATAATAAAAAAATGCCAAACTTCTCATAGGTGTTGGGATGACAACTCACTTTCTAAAGTGAAGTATTCAATCTAAAAAAATAGAACCACCAAGAACTGTCCCCCACCATAAAGGCTATCCCAAATCTTATGAAACACATTATCTTGTTTTTTACATTCCAAGATAGATAAAGGTGAGATGGTGAAAAATGTACACTAGTCAGAACCATATCTATGACATCCTCTTAAGAATCGAAGTTAATCTAAGTAAAAACCCCCATAATATTCCCCTCCGTCAATTGCAAAACATCATATGATAACACCTTACTGCTTAAAGTGTCTACAACTACATTCACTTACCTCAAATGTAGGCAATGTCAAAGTCAAATTCCTGAAGTTATTCTACCCATATTTTATATCTGAGATTCATGTTCTTCTAGGAAAAGATATAACTCATATACTTATGATGAGAGGAAACCATGAACTTCTCCCCGAAGATATAGTGTCATCAACACTTTTCATGCATCACAGCCAAAAGCTCTAAATCATGAGTGGAATCATTCATCACATGAGGATGGAGTTGAAGATATCTATAAGCTACCACATGATCATCTTTCATCAACACGAATCCCAAACAAGCACTATATGAATCAAAAAATTCCACGTACCCCTTACCGGGGTCAGGTATGATCATAATAGGTGCTGATGTCCGAAGTCATTTCATTTCATCAAAGGAAGGCTGACACTTTTCATCACAATATATTTTCACCACTTTCTTGGTAAGAGCAGTAAATGGTGACACCATAATAGATAAATCCTTTAGGAACCATCAGTACTATCAAGAAAAACCATGAAACTCTCATATCTCAAAGACATTTCGTGGTTACTTCTAAGGGAAAAAAGAATTTACATTTTCTGGATCTACTGATAATCCATGATTAGATATTTCTTATTCCAATGAATTCACTTCTTGAATCCATACATAACATTTTGAATGATTTCCATACAATTTAGTGATTTCATAGAATCTCCAGAACCAAACATAAAAGGTACTCATTCTCACACTCAAATATTGAATAAACCAAAATATCATCCATGAACACTTCAACAAAAGATTCTAGTTATTGGTGGAATATAAGACTCATCAAGGCCATAAAAACTTTAGGATTTTTAGTTATAACTAAAGGAATCATGATATATTCATAATGGCCATACCTTATCCTCCTTGCCTTTGGTGTATCATACTCTCAGACTTTGAGCTAATGATAACCCGAATGAAGTTCAATCATTGAAAACATCTTTTATCCCATCAACTAATCTAACAAATCATACACATGAGGAAATGGATATTTTTTCATAACCATTTCTCAGTTTAACTTCCAATAGTCCACACATATCTGAAGTGAACCATCCACTTTATTGGAAATGATCATAGGGGATTCCCATGGTGAAACAATATGGTGATAAAAAACCACTCTATGAATGGTCATCCAACAAAATTTCGAGTTCCTTCAAGTTCAGTGGTGCCATACGGTATTGAGGCATCGATATTGGTTGTGATCATAGCACCTTTTAAATAAAAAAATCTACATCCCCATATAGAGGAAGACCAGATAAATCATTTGGGGAAACATCATGAAGGTATTAGACCACAATGGGAAGATCATAATCACAAGAAACATCATTGGTCTAAAACACAATGGATAACAAAAATCTCTAGAGCACTAAGTGGGAAGGCCCTATATAACCTAATCTCATATCCTAATATCCTTGAAACACATAAGAGAAACCATCAGTAGTATGAAACGAAAAATTCCAATGATAACAATAAACCTCCACTCGATGAGCTAGAAGACAATCCATACAGATGATGACCTCAAACAGATCTATATCAAGAATGACAAAATCCCATGCTAACTCGGTCTCAGCTATTGTGAACAATAAAGAAAGACATAAGAACCCATTATCTTTCCTCGTTCCAAGAGTTATCACTAACTCCATTGTAATGTGAATATGTTCCATTTTCAGTTTAATCATATCAACGAAACATGAATGTATAAATGAATGGAAGGTACCATTTTCAAACAAATATGTAGTTAGTGAAGATTTTATAAGGAGTATACATATCACTATTTTCGGACCTCCATCAACTTCTATTGGACACTCATATACTGAGTATAAATGATTCACTCATGATTCCAATGAAAGAAGAACTATAATCTTTGAAGCATTTGACTGCATTGTTGTATCCTTTGGAGCCAACGAACCTGAACATAACAAGGCGTATTCATTTCCTGCTAGAAATGTCCTCGATGACCATCATTTTCATAGCTATTGCACGTATTTGTGGGGATAGGGAAAGAATGTCTAGTGTGACACCAGTTACCAAACTGGTAGTAAGTCATATGCACATTGCCTTCTCCAATGGACGGTGTGAAGGACACATGCTGTTTGAAACCACCCCCACAACTCCTTTAATGGTCCTTCCAATTCCTCTTCTTCCCATGCATTACACTGAAGTAATCACCCATTAGAATAGAAGAGGTGATAAAGTCAAATTTTCTTTCCATGTCTATATCTACCATCATTGCCCTGTCCACTATTTCCACATAGGTAGAATACTTAAATATGTACAACTGCGATATAATGTATTTTCTCAAACCTTATAGAAACATTTTGCCCATTAGTTTTCTATTCCTTACCTCATCCAGAGAAAAATATACAAGCTCAGCAAAACATTTTGTGTAGGTTAACATAAAAAGATCTCCCTACTATAGTGATAAGAACTCTAGATATTTTTCCAACATCAGTTACATTAGAAAAAAATCCAAAAGAATAGGGTCTTGAAACCCTTTAAATCCAAGACCACATTCCTTTCCAGCTAAAGCATGGATTCCCAAAAACTCTTGTCATAACCCTTGAGTATGAATGATGCGCACTTCACTCTAATGTTTTCAGATGACTACATGAAGTTGAATATTCGACCGATATTTTCCATACAATACTCCACCTCTCGAGGTGAATGGATGTTGCCTTTGGACACATGAACTCTCGTGATCTATCTCTTTCTCCTCCATATCCGGGTTTTACATCTACCCCTACATTCTGAACTCATGGAACATACTTATTGACAACCCAGACTTCTCGTATTATATTCTCGGTCATATACTAATCTATAGTTAGATTTTCAAGAGGATCATCAGCTCCTCCTTCCTGAAGAACTAGTGGAAGACATCTCAGAGGTGTAATACTACATACTGAAACAGTAGAATGATCAGACACAGCAAAATATCAACTCAAACTAGAAACTCCATAAGTAGATACTGAGATTTTAAAATACAAAACCCACACTGGAGACACATATCCTGACATCCCATGGTAACATGAGCCTTGTTATGACAAGACCTGGCCATGCACCGATCACAATTTACCTCTATTGTCCCAAAAATCCTATCTAAAGATTAATATACATCCCAAGAAAATATTCTTAAGGTCAAAATCACATTTGATACCAAATTGTAATGAACCAACCTATCTTAACCTAATACCCAACACCTGTCCCGATCCATCACATACCTAAAAGCCATTCCCAATCCCCATATGCTTGCAACAAGCACCCAATAATTGAATGAAATAATCAAGGGATCATTTTCACCTTACCTGAAAACCCACATGTGAAAAATATACATGGAGAGAAAGAAACATCAGATACTAAAAAAATATTTATGACATAACAATTATAAAATAGAGGAAACAAAACAATATTAATTATAGATAAAAACTCCAAAATACAAGTCCGGCTACAAGGGACCGAAATCCAATAGCTAATCCAATGATTTCATGGATGAAATTCAACTATCTTACCATCTTATACAAATCTCGTCTAACATGAACCTCACCATTTCACAACAGCACCATGCATTTCCCAAAATTGGAAGGAATATAAAGGTCTATGCACCACTGAAGCAGTGTGCAGGGTGTGAGCTAATAGGATCAGTAGGATCCCACACTGGTGTTCAATAACAGTTCTCTGTATAACAAATGTTGTATGCTTATTTTAAAATAAAACATGTAATGATAAGAAGTAAAGAAATTTTATAGTAAACATCATATATATTTCACTTTTTTCCACATTTCTAAAACAAATAATGTATATTAGTTTCAAAGAACATTTTCCCTAACATTTTCCACAAGCATAAACAAGTATATAAAAGATGAATCAGAAATCCAACCATTATAAAACAGAAGCACATGTATCCAACACCAAGGAATACAATAGTTCTAGGTAGCAGACTACTCGTACCATATGTTTCATGTTCACAATAATTGATCCTATAACACAAGCCTAGGATGTAGAGGAATACGCCAAGTGTAAACCCCCCCCCCCCCACCCCAACATCACTATCGTTACCCTAGAACAATTTTCCTAGGGAAACAAAGGGAATCTCCAATGAAAAAAATCCACAATAATCACTTTGAAATGGATGATTTCCTCATGCTAAACCTTACACCTAAGTACCCAAGGTAACCCATATGCTCTTTTTCGCAAACTAATTTCAATGACTTGAAAATCATTCAAAACCATTTATCAAACACAGGGAAATTCATTTTCCTTTAAAATCCTATTTCGACACACAAAACAATCATTCCAATTTCATCAATCGATTTATAAAACAATATGTAATGGAAAACGAGCAAGTTCATTATCTTAAGCTTGATATAGAGCCACCATTCATAGAACTCAGGTTGCACACAACCACAATGGAATCCAAAACCACGATTGAAACAAAATATCACCATAAACACCCTATCATCCAATCCGTGAAATTACAATTCAAATATAAATACAAAAGGTTGGTAGAAGAGAAGAATCTCACATACCTCCAAAAAAACTCCCGCAGTACCACAACCAACAAAGGAAAACAAATTTGAAATGAGATCTCAGAACATGTATAGAAGAATGCATAAAAATCATCAAATACTATATTAGTGTATCTGATAACAAGATGATAGGGAGATACCATTATCATAGGAAAGGAGGAATTTGAAATAACACTAACCCGATGATACGTACCACAAATGCATTGAATATCCAACATAGATCAGATCGATCCGGAAGGTGAGAAACATCTGAAAATCACTTAGGAATAGTCATGGGTTAATGGAAAACCAATAGATGATGGAAAGACCAAACCAAAATAGTTTAACACGTGACATTAACTTGGGTGCAGGTTGGGTGACGACATGTACCCCTTGCTCATGATGTGTAGGCCATTCTAGAGATGTTGATCCTAAAAACCCACCGCCTCATGTTAAAATATAATATTTAAACACTACATTAAATGTTCTTCTTATACATGATGTGTATAGGGTCACAACATTTTTTACCCACCCAATACATGTATCAAGCACTCATTACAAAATGTGTACCTCAGGTACACAACATGTACTAGTTCTGCAACCTGCAGTAAATCCTGCAAATCACATATAAGGATTTGAAAACTAGAAAAGAACTTAAACAAAGGGGAAACATAGAAAATAAAGGTAATGGCATGTTACAGGAAAAACTATTATTTAACAATTAAATTTTAGTTATCTTTATTCCCTACTTACTACCAAGACATACTTTCCAATATTGGGGGTCAACACAATGAATCACCCTTGCATGGGTGGGTCCCCATGTTCACTATTACTATGGTGAACCACCCTAGTTATTCATCACTAGGTAGGGGTCCTATGATCACCCATACTAGGGAGATAATAATTGTATTTCCCAAACATGGGTGACACAAATTGTTTTATAATAATTGGTACTACCACCATCTCTCACCCTTACAAGGGAAGGACCCCATGATTTACCTTTTGGGGAGAACCACAATGCCTATTCTTAAAAAGTGTGAGTCCTCTTATACACCATTACTAGGGGAAAGAACCATGGATCTCCCATCCTTGTTTGAGGACTCATGGTCTACAATAAATTGGGGAACCATCATGTCCCTCCCTCGCTTAGGATATCCCCACTTTATTCTTTATTATGACGAACTACCATGGCATTCTCTCCATAGTGAGAGGCCCCATGTTTGTCCATAAAATGGAAAACCGTCTTGGGTCTCCCTCCCTAAGTCGAAGCTCCCTATGTTTCCTTACAAGTGAGACCATCATTTTACGCCCTCCACTTGATAAAAGATCTAAATTATCTTGTATTTCTACTATAAAAAAGTGTTACAAATTTTCCTAATTCATACTGTTGATAATATATATCAATCGTCTAGTTATCCATATAGGTACTCTTAATAGTGTTAACTACATTAACCCAAGTTTCTCTCCTAGCCTCCTTTATTAGGTAGATTCCTCATAGTATCCATCATAAGGGTTAAATATATATTCAATATATCACTAGTGCTAGGGAACCATTATTATACCACAAATTTTAAGATATAATTCCATATCCCTCTATATTTCTTAGAACCTATTCACCCATTTCCCACTCATGGGAACCAATCTGTACAAAAATATGTGTAGTTAAGATATACTTCAGGGTTCTCATATCAACATAGAGTCAATATACTCATTTTAGTTTCGTTGCCTATGGGAATCCCCACTAGTATAATACCATATCACTCCCTTCATTAAATGGGGTTACTAAAATATTTTCTATAAAAATTGGTGGAAATTATGTGTAATCATGGAATATTCACCTTGAGAATATGTACTCATATCGGTTATAGCAATATATCAATAAATATAATCAACCGGGTTAGATTTATTTACCCAGAGCCGAGATACTCATCTTTGTTATCATTATTCTCCTTAAGTCAACATACACCTCTTAGTTTCATTATTTACCACGTGTCAATATAGTCATCATGGTTTCATTATTCAGATAGATTTGATATATTTCTCAATCATAAAATATAGTTCCCTCCTAAATATTCAAAGATCCATTCTTAAAATCTCTTTTCCTCATCCTCAAACCAATAGAATGGGTGTATAAATATTTTTTTCCCACTAAGAAGTTAAAAGCCATAATCGTTCATTAAATATATTTATTCACTTATTAAGTCAACCATCTTAATGATCTCATGTAAAAAACTCATATCATCCCTTGTTCTATAAATCAATAATATATAACTAATATTATATCTTTTTTTTATCACACCAAGAATCAATGACAATGGATTAATATTTCATATGATAATTCTATATGTTTAATGTAAATATGTTTAATCGATCACATTATATTACAAGATCAATGAATTTTTTTCATTGAACAAGTCCATAACTCACAATGACATATATAACAATTTATTCTTCACATTTGAATATAATTTATATCATTCATACTTCATGGTATATGATTTATATTTATTATGATACACTTGATTCCACTAACATAATGAATCTTTCCATTCACTCAACATTACATTTCTCCATTTTGATTATAGTATGATCTCTTTTGGATGATGAGTTTAAGAAGAGACATCCTCTTATTTTGGTGAAAAGGGGATTAATCAAGTGATTATAAAGGGATGGTCCATACCTTCCCTATTTTACATTCTAATATATATAATAACTTGGAAATTTATTATTATACAAAATTCCCACACCAACCATTGATGATAAAATTTCACCTTTCCATCCTTACCAAATTGCATTAAGACGCATGGATTGGTACATTTCTCATGATAATGAAATGTGACATGTTCCCCATTATGTGTCACTGAACTACATGGTTTATGATTCTATTTGCAGTGATATGTAGAAGGGATTCTCTTAGATATGATCTATACATCATAATAACTAAATGCCTTCCAATATTGTGATAATCTCTAGAGTCTCCAATTAAATATTTAAACCATGATTTCACTTACTGGGAAGGGAATGGTTGAAAAAAAGACAGAAATGGTCACATAAAACCAAACGATTTAATTATATCATTAAAATAAGTGTTACCATTCATACCATGTGATTTTGGAATTATTCAATCATATATTTAGAATGCGTACGATGGTGTAAGAAACAATTCACCCCTAAAGGGTGCGATGAACTCTACCACCAATAATCTCTATCAAATTTTATTCGGTAGCGCCATTACAAAAAAACTCAGAGTGACTAAAAAACATTAGAATGTGTTATTGTAATGGAATTCCTAAGGATCCATCATGGATGTGCGATATTTTCAGACATTCTAGTAGAAAATTATTATTAATGGAGGTGTAATTGAAAAAAATTGGTATACTTTAACATAATTTCCTTTATTAATATTAAACTATACATCATTTGAATATGTAGAATTTTTTGAATATTTTTTCTGATTATTACAATTGAATATGATAGAATCCACTCAAATCATATATATTATATATCTTATGTATATAGAATTTCATTTGTTGATAAACAACCATTACATCATGAAACTTAATTATAGGTATATCATCCTATGATTTTTTTCTATATTTTCTACCATTGTGTATTCAAATTTGTTATAGGTCATCATTAATGAGATGAATTTTTATTTTATAAGAGTTTTGAGATCATTATTTAGATTTGGGTATATCCTCACATAACATCTTTTAATGTATGTGTTACTTGGTCAATTTTTTTAACATTACACCTCATTGATTAAAATTGAATAATTAGTTTATAGTTATTACAATTAAGATTCGTTAATTTTTTATTCTTGATAAAAGCTTAGTATAATAGATATTATTAGGATATGGTGGAATAACTTTATGAATTGGAGTAAACATAAAAATTTCTTTGGTTTGTAAACATATCCCTATGTTTTATAAATTTCATCTATATAGAATGGGATATGAATTCCATATAATTAAATATGAATGAATTTTAATTAATAAGTTAATTTTTTCATATAATACCCCAGGCGATTAATGTATTGTATTGGGAAATAATGGTCCACTGAAATATAGCATGATGTATCATTCAATGATGTCCATGTACTTGATCATAAATGTTTCCAATTATATATTATTAGTATAAAAGGGTAAAAATAATTTTATTAAATTTATTTTGAAGTAAATGAATTTCCATAATATTATTCATGTTGTGGATGGTGATAAATTGAAATAGTTGGACTATGAGTATTTAATATAAAACCATTAGTTAAAATGTAACATTATAAATTATGGCACGACTATAGAGTGAGTTTTCCACCACAAACTATAAAAATGAGTATATAGGTTATAATTCCATGAGATGTTTATATGTATTAGTTCAGAATGACATTATTGACTTTGTTTCATTTTCAATGTAAAAGGGATAGATTTTTACTCCTTTATAATTGGTTGAAAAGTGTTGTTGATAGAAAATATATGGTTATGATATTAGTTTATATTTATTATGTAAAGTATGTTATCAAAATTTAACATACTGATAGGAATATGTTATGGTCCCCATGTGGGTTTTCTGGAAAATGTCTGACATAGGGGAGCCATACTGGGATTTTGTTCCTGTGCTTAATTTATTGGTGATTTAAACATGGAGGGAAATATATTGATAAAATTTTGTTACTAAGATGATGAGAATTGGTTGTGGGGTTCAGAGGGAATATTTGAAAATATATAAGGGTTGGGCAGAGTGACTAATCTATTCTATAGTGATATGTGAAGCATGAGGGTCTAGGTAAGGTTAATTCTTTTAGTTGTTTGAAATATATGGTTTCATAGACAGATGATATCCCATGATATATACAGTTTAATAGTTTTATGATACTATTAGTTATTAATTTTTGATAGATTTTACAACAATTTCTTGTGTGGGGGAAAATCCCATTATTTTATGATATTCTGGTATAGGTTCTTGGGTGGACTATAAGAGCATTGGGTGCTGATCATCTAAAACAAAATTTGGAAGGATGTGGATCCCCATGGGAGGTTATAGATTTCCCTCAAAAGAATTTTGGAATTTACCCATGTAGGTATGGTTGATATCTTTTACCACCATAGACATTCAAGATAAAAATTGTATTTTATATATTATTTACAGGTCTAATTTATTATCTTGAGTGCATAATAATCTACATACACTATATTTATTAAATATTTTTGAGAAACCAATGGTGTTAGAAAATGGAGAATTACTGACTTCCTACCGAACTGACTAAGAAAATTGTTACAAAACTAGAACTCCATATCATAAGTATAGGTAGGATGAATATACAATAATAAATGGTGTAACTTTATATATTGTAGGGTTCAAGGATATGCCACAATTTTGGGCCTCATAACAAGATTGTGGTGGATTCATTTTAGTTTATTCCAGTTTAGGAATTATATGATCTATCCACAAGTGATATTATTGATGTATACATGACTCATGTGATAATTAGATTGATTATTTCATTATTTAAGGTGATATTATTTATTTTCGGCAGATTGGTATTCATTTTTTATTTAGTTATGTGGTTTTTATTAATAATTTTATGATAGATAATTTTTTATTACTATGATATGTTGTTACTGTCTCCTAATGGTTTCACTTTAGTCCCCCTCTTACTGTAGGCTACATTTTTCTTGTAGTGTGGTATTTATGAGATCACACAAAAATCTAATTTTCATTGAGTTGAGATATGGCTTTGTTATGTTATAATGTTGTATATGGGAATACATTTATTTTTCTTATTATTTATTATTAATTAAAAAGAGATAGGTCTTTTTGAACATTTTTTAGATTTTATATTGTCTTTCTTTCTAGTGCCACAATGATATTATAAATACATTCCCTTGGATTTATAAATTTATGTACAAACATAATCATATTTTAATTTATTTTATTCATGTTTAATAAGGGATTTTAGTATTTATCAATTTCCATTTTTTTAACATTGATGAAATTTTGAAGTTGTTAAGATTCATGCATCTTTTCTATGAGATTGGTTGAATAAGAGGTATATTCTAAAGTGCTATCCAAACACTAGTTATGGAATATAAAATTGTATTATTATTTAACATTTCAATAAGTACATATTTAAAATTTTCCAAAAATAAATATACGTGGAATTTTACTTTACCAAAACATGTTGTATATGATTTAGTCGATATGAATCACTATACGGAGATGTCCATATATTCATGTGTATTTGACAATGGCCATCGAGGGGGTATTATTTTATAAATATATATTGTGAGTATTGTTACCCTAGAGTGGGTACTGATGTGTGTATTATATTACTTGCATATATATATATATATATACGGACACTTATGTGGGTATTTCAACATGGGAGTTTCTTGATGATACTCAAGATGGGAGAATCGACATCTCTCCATAAGATATGATCGTTATGAGTTGAATCCTATGTGATATGTTTGATATCCTAGTAACTATGGTATATGGAACAACATATTGATTGCACTATATTATTATTGACTACTATGAAGCCATTGATTTATTTTTGACTATGAAATATGATGTACAAGGTTAACTTGTGAGTGTGTGTAGACTTGGATTTTGAGTTGCATTATATATAAAGACCATGGGTAGATTAGTTGAGTTTTATATTGATATAATGTTTTTTTCTCATATATGTGAAGTAGGATTAGAGATTCCTATGGTATTCTTAATGTGGAATAATGATCATTACTTGTATTTGATAAGACTTACATGTATGAGAGGCATGGTTGTTTTTAGTTTCTTGATATAACATATAGTCTTTGATATGAAAAAATCTGTAATAAATAGTTTTATTTTTAAATAGATATTCTATCATTGGGATGTTGAGATAAAAAATTCTATCTAATTATTCATATATTATAGCTAGGTAGAACAAGGATGTACACCTATTTAAGGATTCTAGATTTTGAGGAATAGTGTACCATTTTGAAATTAATTAATGGAAAAAATATACAATTATATAATGTAGTGATATTTGTTATCTAAAACAGTAGGGGGACGATTTTGAACTAAGAATGTTATAAATTTGGTATTGTTGGTTATTGGAAAGGGTATATTGGTCATTGGTTAATATTGATCCATGATGATGAATAAAATTCTAATAGATGTTTTAGATAATGAATCTATGTTTTTTGAGTAACATGAATCCTATGGTGACATTATGAAAGAAGTTAAAAATTAATACCAGATTAATTTAAAACAGTCATAGTGTTTGGATATGATGTTATCATATTTACATGGTCAATACCTTGAGACTAATTTGAGGATAAGACCATGAGATAATCCTATGGGTTGTGATGGGTCTAGTATTCCATAGTTTTCTCACTTGATGTAATAGAGTAGTGGATTATCAATGATTATTATGGAAAATTAAACACATATGGTGATTGTATATTATTTGATATTAAATAGGCATGATAATCTTATTGG
Source organism: Viscum album (assembly GCA_963277665.1). Classification (NCBI taxonomy): domain Eukaryota; kingdom Viridiplantae; phylum Streptophyta; class Magnoliopsida; order Santalales; family Viscaceae; genus Viscum; species Viscum album. The sequence continues at coordinate 25,939,164 of OY728154.1, forward strand.
TTTACAAGAAAAGGTGTTTATCCAATAGATGGTATAAAATATGGTTGTTAGAGCTGGGTATTTTATATGGAAGGATCAATCATTGTTTATTATATGAATTTTAATGTATTGGGAAAAAATATAAGAGGGGGGGGGGGTGAGATCATTCAGATATATTACAAGAAAAAAAGGATTATTTAGAAAAGTTTTTGTGTTAAATCATTACATCCCAAAATTTATTACCTATTATAAAATATTGAAAATGTAAAATTTTATTATAAATACTATGTATTTTGAATCTTTGAGGTAACAGTAGATTGTAATGATGGATCAGGAATCGTGATAGTTCACTATCAATAGTATTTTAGCGATCAATATAATTTTTCTGATGAATGGAATTAGGGGAGGATATAAAAGAACTACATGAGGTAGTTTCATGATGGGATGATAGGTCTTGGACCTTAAGTGAAAATTAATGATGTTTGATATATTTTTGATGATGGTTAGGTGTGACCATGAGTGGATCACTCCGGGTGAAAGAGAATATTTTGTGATTATTTAAGGAAATAAATGAATCACATAATACCATTATTGTTAAACTAATGGAAGATATTGGTTAGTATTAGACTTATGGAATTGTTCTAATGGAAATTAAGTGGTTTGTAACACAATATATATGATCTATAAATAATGAATATAGTATGTGTTGTTTAATATATATGTTATGAGTACCATTTTAGAGAAATAACAAAAAGATGGTTATTGTTTTAAAATGATCATGGGATATAAGATGTTAGGTTATTTTCAGTATATAGGGAATAAAAAAGGTATCTTTTTATGAAAATAATATTAAGTAAGTATGTTCACTAAACAGTAGATATTATATATGAGATGATGGTATGATAGTCTGACTAGGTGTGTGTTTTATGAAATATTTAAGTTGATAGATTGAGTTTATTTAAACATTATTGATCCTTTTAATAACATTCATATTTAAAGTGATATGCGGAACTATTTTATATACATATCCATGAATGTGAGATAATATATTCAAATTAGGATAGTCCAATTGTTCATGGGTTTGATGTCATGAGATTGATGCTATGGTGTAGACCATTAAATCCAACTATTGCAATGGGTTATTATTAAATTGGGTAATTCCATTTTTTTCATTTAGACATGGTTATCTTAATCTAGTTGTTGGAACTAAACATCACTAAAATCTGTAGGTTAGAATGGTTTTACATGATAATGGCTATTTGGGTACCATATCATCATGACCATAACTAGTGACTGGTATATGATTTGGTACATTCATAGAGTCTTCATTAGTAGTAATGTTTATAATTCATTTATAATAAGGATTTTAGGGGAAGATAATCATTATGATAGGATGTTTTTAGTGAATTATTTCATTATAGGATGTGAAATTCAAGGAATAATTTAATTTTTTTGTATTTGAAAAAAGGGTTATTTCTTAACATTGAGAATGCATAATGATATTAAGGGTTATAATATAACATGGACAATGTCATTAATGTGTTTGGAGACTCATATGAGGTTTCATGTGCATGGGTAAGAGTTGGATCAGAGTTGGTGTGTCCCCATTACTGAATATTTGAACATGTTTCTTATCATTTCATGAATGGTAAGGTCCATTCCATAATAAAGGATTTTTTGAGAGATTACACATTATCATGGGATACCCCATGATGCGATGGATTTTGGTCATTCCGTGATTAGTGAGGGGAATGTTTTAGAGGATTTGGTGAATATTTTTCACATAGGGAAATTATATCTCGCATTTAGGGTGAGCATCACCATGTGATGGAATTTTTCATTCCATGATAATTGTTACATAGTATACTTTCTCACACTGAATGATAGTTACATTTATAGTTTCTATACTATCACATATCTCATTTATTATACATATAATGAATAATCCAGTTAGGATGTCACTCATGGGACACTTCATGATGGCTAGTAAATGGTGACGTATTCAGATATAGTTCATGACATTTTTTTGTCATGATGGGGAGGTATTGACATGAATTTAGAAGGATTCACTATGAAAATAAAATATACATGTTGTTGAGGGATTAGATCAAAACATATATTATATGGTGTTAGAATTTTGGTTCTACCATTGTTCAAGGGACACACCATCCCAATAGTGGTCATACGATGGGTGGTGGGTTTTGGTGTTATTTATTATTACATGGGGAGTTATCTCAAGACGTGAATAGGGTGGTCATGATGGAGAGATGATTCCAAGGGATTATTTCATATTATTACTCCATTGTGTCATTATATGACAAAAACCTATTTTGGGGCATCATTTAATGACACATAATGTCAAAATGTGACATTCAATTAACATGGATTTTAAAAATATAGGATCAAACATCATTTTATGTTTTCCCATGTTATATTTTTTTAGGAAATGAGTGTGTTGTAGTAGGTGATTTTGGTAAATGTTTATCCCCATTCATCTCCCCAGGGATCCCTTATAGTGAGTAGTAAATTATTAATGTTTTAAATATATATTTAATTTAATTTTAACCTATTTGATTCATTACTCATACATTTCATCTCCATAACATTTATGGTCATTTGGGATAGTGAATCACGATAGTTCTACTATAGCATTTTCAATCAATCGTAAATCATGGGTATTTTTCTTGTGAAGGTTATATGATATCTCAATAGATTTAAAATATATTATTTCATTACATTTCATAAGTGATACATTTACTTGTCATCTTATTACATATTTTATCTATTTTGTCAAGAAATTATAATGTGATTGAGTGTCATATAATTGGGTTTTCAATTTTTGGAGTTATGGGACCAGGACATGGGTTGTTAGTAAGTTGTTTCTCAAAGAATTAGTATTTAAAATCTATTAGGTGCGTCTCTAGTAATTTTTCTTCTTGAATTCAAAGAGAATAACTATTTATTTTTGATATAATTAAAAATTTATATATTTAATCTTGGTATTGGATCTTGGAATAATAGACATGGTTGAGTGAAGTAGATAGATATTTTATATTGAGAATAACACTAAATAATATTGGGCGTCCTTAAACAAATTCTATAGGTTTATTCATTTATTATGTCTGTCATGTGATAAAAGAAAAAACAACATATCAGTGATCAACATTGAATTATAAAATGAATTTTTTCTATTAAATCCTTATAAGATGAATGCATATGATAAAACCATGAACAATAGCTCATTGACATGGAGGTTCATAGTCATGTGTTTGAAAAAAAATTTATATGAGATATATTTATCACAAAGTGTCATAAATTCAAAAAATGAACCATAGTTGTCCTTGAAAATGTTTTCCACTGTTCATAATATATAGAAGTAGGTGTTAAAGTGAAATGGGTAATATAAGTACCAGCCCTTAAACAACAAAAAATTGAGTAAATTCATTTAGAATTCATATTCTTACATTACTAAGGATCTTTTCACATTATATTTTTTGGGAATTATGAAATAATTCATACATATCAACCCAAAATCATAAAAAGTGGGTAATACTAATATACTATACATTTCATCCATAATACAAATGTTTTTAAAAAAAACATGAAATATTTTCATGAAAAATATTCACAACATTCATCTTGGCATCTTCCATTATCATAACCGTCTTTAAACCCAATGAAAAAAAATTAAAATATGGGATGGGAACAAAATTATCAATAATAGAGAAATGTAAATTAAATAGTTAAATCATGAATTCTTATGAAAATATGAATACCTTTTCACAAATACGTATGTCACACCTATAATGTATCATATACTTACATTGTGAAAATAAAATATTTACATAAAACATAAATAAAACCATAAAGGTAACATGGGGAATTAATTACCTATGATTGTAACCCATGATACAACAATATGATTTGTATCCCTCATGAATTCCATATAATTTAACCCTCATGGATAGCTTAGGATTTATCCATGATGTCTTCCTTATGGTTCAACCATGAAAATTACACTTGGAGTGACCATATTGTCGAACTCCGACATAAACATACCAAATGAATTGGAGGGAGATATAAGTACAAACCTTAATCATAAATAATTCCTAAGAACTGAATTATAATCATAAAATATTAATACATGAATCATAAAAAAATTCCTTCAAAATTTGTAAAAAATAGAAATTTAAAATAGGATTTTGAGAGAAATATCTCTTACATCAGCTTTTTCTTACTTAAAACATGTTAAAACCTCTTGTATAATAGTTTAAAGAGTGTTATTAATATATTAAAGAATCATATTAATATTAATAATTCATTTTATAATCACATTATAACTAATTTCTCCCAATTTATTGATAATATTATTTCTTTTTCATTGTTTTGGGTGTGTTATTTTCTTGGTTTCCAGAGATTGATCATTATGGATTATTTTATTGCAAGAAAATTGCCTTAAGTTGAATTAAATGGTAAAAATATGGTCATATAAATAAAAATGATACCATATATCATTTTTTTCATTATATGAAGATGATTAATTAGAAAAATCATTAATGAAATGATTTTTTTTATTTTGGCAGTCTTTACGGCCATCATAAAATTATATATTTTTATTTATTATAATGTTTATATATTTGTTCCAAAACAAAATATAACTTATAATATTAAAAATAAAATATTATTTAACCATAATAATAGTTTTATTATCAACCTTGAGAGAGGTAAAATAAAATGAAAACACATCATCCATGATGATTGTAAATCGACACATCATAGATTTTTTTTTTATTTTTAGGATAATAGGAGAAGAAGATAGGATTGATTACATATATTCAATTAAAACATTAAAATTACAATATATGAATATACTAGAGTTGTAATTTCACTTGGATGAGGGGAGGTGATGATATATTTATAAAATAAAATATACCTAATTGAAGTGAATTTTAAATAAAAAAAGGGGATTTAACATCTTGAACCTAGTCTTCTTGAGAACCTCCATAAGGCACATGGTTTTGGACTTTTGGTGTGAATAGAAATTATTGGATGATAAGCTGATAATTGGTAAGGGAATTGGATAGATATTCAAAAAGCTACATGGATTTGGAGCTGTAGGGAGAATAGGTTGCGGTGGTGGTATTTATAGTGGGGGAGAGAGGTGTTTTGTGATTATTTTATTAATTAGTTTAATTTTTAGCTCAAGAATATGAATTGTTTTATAATTATTACAAAATATATTAAAATAGTTAATCATATTTAGAGATTATCAACTTACATCATCCATTAATAATCTATGACACATTAATTCCTATATTTTTCTTATATTGAAAATTACTGTATTTCACTTTTCACAAAATAATCAAGTATTTTTAATATATCCAAAATATTTAACTAAACAGTTTTTAAACATGTAAAATTAAAAAATGAACTCCATTTTAATACAAAATTTTTCTAAATATGATAATGTTAATTTTTAATTAAAATCATCATTTATTCGAAAAATACCAATTATAAAACTATAACTACTTTTATAAAACTTTAAACAATTAATTATGGTCTCCATGTATTATATTATAATCATAATAAAACAACATATTTATTTATGAACATATTTTATGAAAATGTATTTTTTTAAAAAAAATTATTAATTATAACATATTAATTAAATATTTATGACTTAATGAAATACCAACACTTAATTTATTATATTTAAAACATTTATTTACTTATAATATTATATAAATAGTTCATATTTCCATTCATAGGATACCTAAATTTTATTTTTAATATCATATGTGGTGTTACTATTCTATTTAAAAAGATTACTTAATTCCTATAAGTACCAATTATTAAATTATACATTTATAATGAATTTGGATATTTAATTAAAGAATTAAAACACATTATTTTATATGTTACTGGCTTGTTTCATTTTCACCCACGTCTAAAAATTGCATCCTCAAAATTTTTATTATCTTATTATAAAATTGAGTGTACATTTCTCTTATATAATGCTCAGATTCCCAAGTTTCCTCTTCAATGATGTTGTTTCTCCAAAAAAAAACCATTAACTGATTGAATTACCTAGTTCCACAATACTTGCTCTCTACTACATAGAATCTGAATAGGTTTATTTTCATAAGAAAGATTATCTTCTAACTGAACTACTTATGTGCTGAAAGAATGAGACGAATCTATTATATACATTTAAACTTCAAACCACGAAAAACATTGTGTTCCTAAGATAAACTTGGCGGAATATCTACTTAGTAGAATACTTTTCCAATATTATTTATGATTTTATAAGATTCAGTGAACTATTGTCTTGGCTTTCATTTCATAGAAAAACATGTATTGTTTTACAAGGAGTTTGTTTTAGAAACATGATCACCTACATCAAAATAAAATTATTTTCTCTCGTTATCTACAAAACCATTATTTCTATTTTAGGATATCCTCATATGTTACTGGATCATATTCAAATTCTAAACCACTTCCTCTTCACATTCTGGCCCCATAAACTACTGTTCCTTAACATCATCCCAAAATTCAAAAGTTCAACACAGTTTCCCCCATAATGCATATAAAATTCTATATGTATACCTGAATGAAAACTTTTAGTATAAGAAAACTAAACTAATGAAATATAATGATCCTAACCACAATAGTAATCTATTGAACATGCACATAACATGTCTTCTAATGAAAGAACTATTTTCTCTGTCTGTCTAACTGACTAAGGATGAAAAGTAGTATAGAAATTTAATTTATGGACTATCATCTTCTAAAGGACTTTAAAAATTTTAATAGTGAAATTTGGATCGTGTTCTTTATCAATATAAATTGGAACTCCTTGTAACACAAAAATAAAATTGAGATACAGTTGATATATCTGACCTAGATAAAGAGTATCTCAAATATGAAATAAATGTTTATATTTATCTAGTTCATCAACAACAACCCAAATCACATTTTTACCTAAGAATATCTTTAGTAGTACCACAAAAATGTCAATGGATATATTTTCATAGATCCAATGTGGCACTAGAAAATAATGAAACATCCTCTTTGGTAGTTGTTGTAATTCTTTAAACTATTGACATGTTAAATATTTCATGATAAAATCGGCAATATCCATTTTCATGCCACTACACTAGTATTACTCCCAATACTGTATGTACATCATAGTACTAACATGATGAATTGAAAATGGAGAAATATGAGCTACACTTAATATCTCATTTTCCAACAATGACTCACAAGGAACACATATTCTCCTCCCAAATCTAAAAATACAATATTTATCAATGTTAAATTCTGAAAACACACCTTACCAAAAAATTATAAAATTTTATGAAACTCATGGTCTTAATTGTATTATTTCTTAATTATTTCTTGTAAATATGATTGCACTAACACCTAAAAAATAGGGGAATTAGTGCACCAATTACTTCCAATAAAAAACAACATTAAAACATTAATCAATGGGTCATGTTCCAAATATAAAATGTTTAATGTAGCAATATGTTTTTGAATCAATCCTTATAACACATTGAATTTTTCTTTCATGATTGTAATTGACCATGAAATCATAATCATTTATTAGTTCAATCCATCTTCTCTACCAAATGTTCCATTATTTCTTTATAAATATATAAATAAAACTTTTATAGTTAGTATACAATTCACATTTGGCACCAAATAAATGATTTCTTCATATTTATAAATGAAAACCCAATTTCTAATTCAAAATCAATTGTGGAATAATTAACTCATGAGGTTTCATTATTATTAATGCATAAGCAACTACATGATCAGTCTAAATCATAAAACTATAAGTTCCCTTAAATAAATCGTAATTATATATAAATAAACTTTATATTTATCCAAGATAGATCCAAAACTGGAGAATCTACTAATCTTATTATCATTTCTTAAAAAACATCATAGTTTTCTATCCAAATAAATTTAACCCCTTTTTTCTTAACTTATTTTGGGGGGCACATAACTGTGATTTTTTTAAAAAAATTGTTCTCAATAACTTGAAAATACAATAATACTATGAATCTATCTAAAATTTTTAGTACTTGTAAATTAATCAACCACTTTTTTGGGATAAACTATTACTCCATAATTATTTATAAATTTATAATTAAAAGAAATTTTTTCAAACCAAAAATCACATTTTCTAAATTTTCCATACATCATCTTTTCTTTGAGAGTTTACCAATTATTAAATGTATTTCATGATCTTAATAACATTTTGAAAACAAGAAAGTATCATTAATGAAAATAAAAAGAAAACTTATCCAAAAATTCATAGAGTATTCTATTCAAAAATCCTTAAATACATTAGGGGATTTTTTTCAAAGAAAATGTCATAACAAAAAATTCATAATCCCCATATATAGTACAAAAAGATATTTTTCGGATGTAAAACTCCACCTATAGCTGATGGTACCCATATATCATGTCAATATCATACAAATACTAATCTCTTTTGATATTATAAGGGAATTCATTGAAATATATAAATGGATACATATTATTAAAAATAATGTTATTCAAAAATCTATAATTAATGAAAATCCTCATGGAATCGTCTTTCAATTTAATAAATAAAAAAGGGTCCCCATTAAAATTCTATATGATTAATGAAGTATTTTCCAAGAAACTATTACAATTTAGTTTTTAAATAAATATGTTACACTTGATACATTCGATATGGGGGTTTTGACAATGGCTTAGAAACATGAACACAGTCAATAGTAAATTAAAATTTTCAATCTAATATATCAATGGAAAATCATCCGTATAAATATACTTGTTTTCATTTAACACTAGAACATCGTTAATTGAAACTGTTTCCTTGTATAAAAAATTAACCAACAGATAAATTTCATTTCCATCTTTTAATATCCTCTCACCATAATAATATTTTACAAATAGTCTGCAGTCATACTTGTATACAAGATGAAAATCATTCTGAAAAAAACTACTTTTTCGATACAATAAATATTTTTATGAAAAAATTGAAGACATTCCATACTAATAATAACATCAAAATCTACCAAGGAAAACAAATAAGGGTTTTAGGTAATATATTTCCACAAGAAATAATTGAATGATTATCATAATTCCTTTTCTCTTTAATATTTCCCCTAGTGTTTTAACTATTTATTCTGATTTTATTTCATGAGGTGAAATTTAAAAATTATTATGAAATTTATTACATATAAATTATTATATTGACCCCATATCAATTAAAAAATTAGTAATATCAGGGTGAAAAAATTATGTACCTGATACCACTTCATTAGATGGCCCAATATATGTTGATGTAGTCTCAAAGGATTTCACTACACTTTTCTTAATATAATCAGGATTCTTCCAATCATTCATATTTTTCATTGGGTAGGTATTTTCATAATGAACCATCTCACCATATTTGAAACACTTTACAGTTTTCTTATCAAAAATAAACATTCCATCACATAGATAATATCCATTTCAATCTCAATCAATATGTCCAAACATTCAACATTATAAAAACATCAGGGATTTATTAAGTCAATACCCATGATTCTTTTTACCACATGTCCTATAAACTAGAAATTGAATATTCCTACCATTATTTATCTTTGATTGACTAATACAGATTTTTCCATCTGGTTCTCTTCTTCAGATTATTCTGAAATTATATGTGGTCTTCATAAAACTCTATTTCTACCCTCTCAATACTTCCAGAGTGTTTCCCAAAAAATTTAAATTCATAGAATACTGAATCCCTATGGTATCATGAATTAAATACAAAATAAAAATGAATAGTTTTATTATCAATGTCCTAAATAATTTTTAGAGAATACCTTTCCAATCTGGTGAAATTCCCTTCATAAACATTGACGAAATCATAGTACTTTTGTTTCAATTCAAGTAATTTATTTTACATCATATGTTGAACCACCATAAGAAAATATATTTCAAGTAACACATTCTGAAGTTTATCCAATTACATGACATCAATCTCTTAAATATCCTTGATATTCTTGATCGTTGACCACCACTAGTCACCTTCACCCATAAAAAGATAAATAGACAGTATACCCTTTTGATTTTATGAACACCCCATGACATTGAATATCATTTAAAGGGATTTCATCCACCCTTCATCTACTACTGTGACAGAATATCCACTAAGAGAATAAGTTTCTTTCCTTATATAATGTTCCATTAGTTTATTGTTTTTATTTTTTGGTATCTCTAGTTTTTATCATGATTTGATTCAACCACTATTTATAGCCTATTTCAACATATGTATTACGGTTATGAACTTATCACTTACAAATCTCACCATTTAAGGTTTGAGATTCAAAAATATATCATCCTATCAGTTTCGTCTAACTTTATCTTCCCTATTTCTTCCACATAAAACCATTCTAAACAAAAATATATTAGATGAAGAAATAAGAAAATGTTTGAAATATATATCATTTAAAAATAACCCTATGATAAAAATAATTTGTGGTTAAATATTAACATCATCCTAACCTCTATAGTTATCTAAACCATGCTTAGATACCTCTTATAAGGACCTGGCCCTAAAAATTACATAAATGGGTAAATTATTTTAGAATTCAAATTTAAATTTCTCATAGAAATTTTCAGTTTTAGGTTATTGAGATTTGGACATAATTCTTCCATATCATCCCATAATTGTATCAAGTTGGTTCTACAAAAAACAATCAATTTCTTTTATAATATAATTTTTTTACTAAAACATGAAATAATTTCATTAAAAATAATCAAAATGTTATCATTCAATTCTTATTTTCTCTCAAACATCCATAAACCTTGTGAAAAAAAATTTAAAATAGGAGATGTGAAAAATAAAGACCAATAATAGACAAAAAAAGTAGAAATGGAAACATTAGATCATGAATACTTATAATCATATGAAATTATTTTGATATAGATGTACCTATCACACAATTGGAATAACGACCTATTACCACTGTTCAAAAAAGTGGCAATAAGCCCCAAAATCATTCCCATAGGATACGACCATAGTTTCGGACAACCGTGGGCACTATCACCATGGTAGTATGTCCCATCCAATTTCCACAATTTTAACCATGGAAATAGCTTCTTATTGCCATTGTTTTGAAAACCATGGCAATAGGACTTAAAAAATTTTCATCGTGGTTGTAAAACTATGTCCACAGTTTACACTATGGCTATAGGAAGCAATTTATGCAGTTTTAACCTTGTATATAGCCTTGGTAAACCGTTTCAATAACCTATATACAAATTGTCACCAGTGAATTTCCATACATGCACCTTTCCTCTACGAACCATCGTACATAGCACTAAACCGAGTGACATTATGGATATATATATATATATTATGATAGATATATTAATATAAACCATTGGAATATCCTCAAAACCATGGCGGTAGGTCTTCCCAACAATTTTTTGGCGTGAAATGTTTTTCCCGCCGAAGCACGGGCACCCTATTTCCATGATTTTGAAAAATCGTGGCAATAGGCATTTGATAAAATGGGCTTATAGCCATGATTCTAAAACTATGGCTATAGGAATATCCTATTTACATGGTTCTGAAACCCCTGGCCATAGGTCACGATAAATGGCCTATAGCCACAGTTTTAAAATCGTTGCTATAGGTCTGCGGCAATAGCTTCATTTTTTATTTGTGTCACCCATAATTATCATATACATAATTGGTGAAAAAGATATTTCCATAAACAATAAATAAAAACATAAAGGTAACGTAGGGAATTACATAAATAAAATTATAAACCTCTCAACAAACATATTATTTGTCAACCTCAGGGCTACCAAAAAAATTAACCCTCACGGATACCATATGATGCAGCCCATATAGCTACCTTATATTGTAACCATCACACTTACTCATTGAGTTACCATACAGTCGACCTCCCATATAAATATACCAATTTAATTGGAGGGAAATAGAGATTCTATAATTAATAAAAAATCACATCAACCAAATTATAATCATAAAAAATGATTAATTGATCCATAAAAACATTCCTTATGAATTTTTAAAAATAAATATTTTAAAGTGGATTTTCTAATAAAAGTCTTGTATCATGGGTTCATCTTATATAAAACATGTTCAATCCTACATTAGAATGGTTTTAAGAGTGTTATTAATATATTATAGAACTATATTAATATTTATAATTCCTTATATTATCTTATTATAACATCTTTCCACACATTTAATGATAATATTGTGTTATTTTCATTTTTTTAATGTGCATTTTTTTCATCGTTTTCACGGTTGGTACATTATGGATATTCTTGTTGAATGAAATAAAAACTCTATAAGTGGAGAGGGATAGTATTAATATTTTCCAATAATTTCAAATAATGAAATATTTTACTTTTATTCATTGTATGGGGATGATTCATTAGATTAAACATTAATCATAATGATTTAATTTGTATTAACTGTTTTTAAGACCAACATGAACATATATCATTTTATTTAATATCATGTTTATATATTGGTAAAATAAAATTATATAACATATTATATGTACAAAAAATCTTTTTTAACTATAATAATGATTCTATGACCATCCTGGAAGGTTGTAACATAAAATTAAAACACATCATCCATGGGGATGGTTAATTTACACATCATAGACAATGTTTTCAATCTTTAAATAAGAAGATAATATAATAGTAATGTTGACGTATATTCCATTAAAAAAATAAAATTAACATATATTTAAGATACTACATTTAACATGTCACCTGGATAAGGGGATATTATGTGGTAATATGAAAATAAATGAAAATATATTTAAAATAAATTTAAAAGAAAACAAAAACGGATTTTGACACATGAACTTATTCTCCTTGAGAACCTATTCATGAATCTTAGATTTAGGAATTGGGTTATATAATTAGGTGTTGGATTTGTTTAGGAGTCTTGGAATGTTAATTGGTTATAAATTAAATACTCTACAAGGCTTTGGTGGTGTAATGTTATGAGGTTGTGAGGGGTGGTATTCATAAAGGATGAGTGGGGTGTCATATTATTATTTAATACATTAGTTTATTATTATGACTCAATACTATGAATATTTTTATAATTATCACAAAATATGTTAAAATATAAAGTAATTTTCCATATTATTGTCTTATATCATCAATACATCATCTATTAATAAATAATTCACGTATTTATCTTATATTGTAAATTACCGTATTTCATTATTCATAAAAATTCACGTATTTTATAAAAATAAAAATATTGGCCCTAACAATTTCTTGACATGTTGAATTAAAAATGTAACATCATTTTATGAAAATCATATTTTATATTATAACATTTTAATTTTTAATTAAAATGTTCATTTATTCGAAAAGTACCAAATTTAAAAATTATAACTGAATTTATAACACATTGAAAACTTAATTAACATATCATAATATTATATTATAATATTAGGACAAAAAATATTAATTTAAGAATAAAAGTCATGAAAATATATTTTCCATTAATAAATTGTTTTAATTATATAATTTTTTTTAAAATTTTTAAGACTTATAAAAATACCAACAATAAATTTAATATTTTTTTTAAAATAATTTACGTATACCCATATATAAATATATAATATTTTCATGATTAAAATACATAAATAATATTGATAAATTCATTAGTATAGTCACTATTATATTTTTATATATTTTTAGTTTATATAAATACATCTTACTTCATTATAAATTTATTATGAATTTGACTATTTCATTCCAAAATGAAAACAAATCATTTAATAAGTATCTGTGTAGCTAGAGGTATCATAGGGGTAGTATATTTTAAAATATGATTTACATTATATCCTTTGACTATATGATTAGTGTCTACTGTGATTGTTCCTCCTATACTTCTATGTTTGAGTATTTAATTAATGATTACCCATGAAGAATATATATATATATATATATATTAGATTAGTTTTATGGGGAAGAACATGTTTGACTTGAAATGTGAGGTGGATGGTATCTAAAAACTTAATATTATAACTACAATTTATTATATATAGATAATAAATTGTAATATCTAAATATTAATTTCATTTTACTTAAATATGTAATAAGACTATTATTTTTTTAGTTTTTTTGTACATTGGGTTACATAAAAATTATTTTCTTAGTAAAAGGCACTATCTCTCATTATGTTCTTCTTAAATATCACCAATTATAGAAATATACTAAAAAATAAACTTATTTTTAACACTATGAGAAGAAACTATTGTAAGGGTATAACCAAACTACCAATAAGGTTAAAATAGATAAACATTATCACAACATGGAAATAATGTAACGAGAACCGTATAATGTATTTTTAAAACCATATCCTTTGTATCAAATATCATAAACATGTGTCATGGAATAAATATTTGTAGGTCATAAGAAATTAATAATAATGGATTCCAAGAACATGATAAACAAGAACATAAAATAGACATAAAAAAGGATGCGTGGTATACAAATAATTATATTAAATCATTTCATTAGTTTTCATGGATTATTTCCAAGTCTATCAGAGTATATTTGGTCCACTACTCCAACAATCATAGTAATAAAGCATCACATCAAATCCTATCATAGTTGACAGAGTCCCTTACTTAACTGGGTTCACTCCCCATTCATTTCCATTTTAACTCAGTAGATATCAACCATTACCCAATACATTAGAGGGAGATATGTGTCTAACTTTTCATATAACTAAAATCACAACTACGTAGTAAATAATTTCATAAAACATTAATCATATTGAAACCGATGAAGTCAAATGGTTTTCATGAACATTTTTTCATCTCATATCCTAGGGTAAGGAAATGTTTATCATTAATATTTCAGTATTTCTCATAGTATAACCCATTGAAAAGGGGTGGGTTTCCTAAAAATATATACAAAAAAAACATAAACCTTCCACTGAATGAATATGGATGGTACCATTATATTCTATCCTAAGTGAATCATATGTGACATCAATGGGTTTCATCTTATATTTAAAATGATTCTTAATTATTACATAGAACATTTAATGAGTAAAATATCTTTTATCTTTTAAATAAATTATTTAATGGCTAAATAATTACAAAATATTAGGGAAAATTTTCATTGAGAAAATTATAGGAAACATGTAATGAAATATTTAATGTATTTCATTGTCATATTGAAAAGATAATATTTTCATATCTTCTTTGTTAAAAAAACATTACACTTGTACATTTGTAAAAGGTTGTAAAAGTAACTCATTTGGAAAATTATCAAAATATTACATTTAATCCATTTTGTAAAATTCAAATCATTGGTAAAAATGATTGGAAAAAACATTTTATAAATGTAAAAACATTCTCATAAACTTTTTTTTGAATAAATGGATATAGATGAAAAACATTTCCAACCGAAGGATGACATAATGTCTATTTTTTGCAAACACATATTTATTCTATAATGTGTACTTAAGGTGATGAAAATTGAAGGAAGAAATGTAGTTTCACAAAATAAACAAAGTAGAATTAATTTCAGGAGTTTCTTGAGATATAGAGCATAGAATTGTTTTATCAAACACATAATCATAAATAATCCCATTAATCAATAGGATTGTGACATAAAAACTTTACAACTTTGGTAACACTTGAATTAGATCCCAAATGAATAAATGAACCCTATATAGACATTTTTATCCCCACAAGCCTCTTATTAATCATTATAAAATATTAATGGGATATATATAGTCTATATGAAGGAATAAAGTGTTGAATATGGGATTGTTCCCCCAGAAATAAAAGTTATATGGAAATCTATTACCTTGAGTTCCTCTTGATTTGAAGGGAATCTAACCAATAGTATAATAAATATAAATTTTTTATAATTTTATATCATAATAATTAAAATACATATATTAACATATATATCCATTGTATACATATATAGAATCATTTATAATATATAGATATAGACAAATGAATAACACAATTCATGGAGATTCTAGACTTGTATATGCATGAGAATTACTTTAAAATTTCAATGAATGGAACTAAAGAAAGGTAAATAATAATTACACTTTTTAATATTGTATATAATATTAAAAAATATATATATATAATAGTATCATTAAATAAGTCCTTGTTATTATCCATGTAAAGTAGAAATGGAAACAAATCATATCGTCGTGCGGTGGTGGGTGTCCACATGTACATATGAGCGATGCTATCATTTTTCAAAGGTATATAAGGATAAAATTTATATGTTATATTATAATTATTTAATATTATTATTTAATATTTATCATATATTATCATTAAATCCCAATTAATATCGATATCTGATAGATAGTGAGATAAAATTAATTGATTCTCTATGTGGTGACACTAAGTTGTATTTTCATATGATCGATACATTCAATTTATAATTTATAAAAAGAGAATTAATGATGGTAGCTTCATAATAAAAACATTTTAGTTTATTTATGACACTTATTTCTATGTTTTATTAATTATAAAACATATATAATGTCGGATAAGAAGAATTAAATAGATAGTGATCAATTAATGTGATTACCTCTTCTTTGAAAAATATCCCCTAGAAATACAATTATATATCCTAGGGGGTGTGGTTTTGGAATATAAAAACCTTTATAATGTGGATAAGTAATTTTAGAATGATTGTTTATCAAGGAATGGACAATCTATAAGGCATAAGGTTGTGTTAAAAGAGATAAGAGATGTAACTTTCCATATTCGATTAGAACTATACTCTTGGGATTTCATAAAATGTTAAAACATAAAAAATAATATATATGGATAAATTTCATAAAAATGAATTATTTTTTCAAAAAATATTTTATAAGGTTTAAATATAAATAATAAATAAAATTTTAAAATATGTATGCTGGGATGTGTACCATATCATTTGGTTTAACCCCTTACATTAAATATTTTAACAATAACCCGGGTAATGACATTAGCAATCTTAATGTGTGATGATATTTCATTTAAGTCAATTAATTAATAATAAATTACTAATGTATTAAATTTTAGAAATCATATTTTCCTAACATTTCTATTTTATTTTATTACTAATTTTATATAATAAAGTTTATTATTATTTTGATAAAATGATATTAAGGCCAGTTTTGACACTGTGGAATTAAATTGACTTAACAAACATAATGAAGGAGTTTTATTATAATATAAACAATTAAAAAAACACTAATATGTCAAATTATTCTGAAAATTTCTTGGAACACTATAACACGGTCAAATTTTATTAATTTTAAAAATTTTAAAATAATTTATATTAATTTTAAAAAACTTAATTAATAATGCATCAATATTTCTTATTCATTTACGGTAATATTTTATGTCCTAATATATTTATCAAAATAATTAGAATAATTTTGTTAATATGAAAATAAATATTTATTGTAATTTATAACACTTTTTCCTATGTGGACACAAAAAATAGATATTAAAATAAGAGAGTGACATTTTGTAACTATCATTGGTATAAATATAATATTTGACATTTACATGAAATAATTTTTATTAAACAAAAAATCAGGACTAATGTGTTAACGATATATTACATTCTTCAAATATTATTTATGGTGAAAAAATATGGAATTATCTATTTGGGTTTTCCTAGATTAACCTAATTTACTTTGTTCCTAGGTGATACATTTTACTATAATTACTATTCATGTTGCCAAAAAAGAAAAGTGACTATTGAACATATTTGACCATCATGATTTAAAATATAGTTTCAATTTAATCAATCTAAATACCAATATGTTTTATGAATTAATTTTAAATATTAGAGCACAAAACATTATGGAAACCATTTTTTAGAAAATTAATGTTTTTTATAATAAAATTGGATATATTCATAACATAATTTTAATAGGAATATTAGGTGAATTGTTAAAAAATTTGATTTAAATTAAAATAAATAATTTCAGTTTAAAATATTTATCAATATATGTTAATTTAATTTATTTAGAGAAAAACTATTTCTTTTCATAATGTTTTTTAAGAAAAAATATTTTATATATTTTATTTTGATTATTATTTTATTATTTATAATTTTTTAACAACCAATGAAATCATTTTATGCATGTATAAAAAATATTTTTCCATAATTTTATTTTTTTTATTCATACCCCACAATCCATTTTCTAGGACACTTCTTTCTCTTTATATAATATTATTTAAATTGATTATTGAGGTTCTTTTAACTTCTATGTTACATATAACAAAAACTATCAATGAAATAAAATTATTTAAATATATATATATATATATTATAAAGGTTTATATTGAAAAACACAAAAAAAATTAACTTATAACATCAAAATCATCACTCTAATACAAAAAATGGGAATATCCTAGTTTCATTACATCCTTAAATTCCTAAGTAACTTCATTGAATATCATATTCTATCAATAAATTTTACTTCGTGATTAGTCTTGTTTTTTAGTAGTTTTTCCCAATGTTAAATTTTTTCTAGTAATAGAAATTCATATGAAAAATTATTCTAAAGTAGTATCTCCTATGATTTAATTGAATTTTATTTCTAAATTGTATGCTACCTATGGATGGATACATTGAAAAAAAATAATCAACATGATCAGGGTTTACTGGATGTGTCCGGTGTTAAAATATTATCCCTTATCGATCAATAATCACGAAAGTGTAAATATAACTAAGCATCATGTTTACATTATTTATAAATATAATATCTTTGTTCCATAGGTAAATTAATTTGAACGCCTTCATAGTAACATAAAATTATGTCTCCCATATGATTGTCAGCATAAATTTTTTATCCACTCTGACCTGCATTGATATTCTATTTAATAGACTTGAAATTACCAAACACATCTTCATCTAAAATAGGTCCTAATAGAATTCATTCTCATTATTAATACCAAAACATTTTTGTTGTTCTATTTTTATATTCCAGACATCATATAGAGAAATATAAATACTTGGGTTAAATGCATTGTTATAGAAAAACTCAACTAGAGGAACCTCTTGATCCTAACCACATTGGAAATCCATAGGAAAATATATTATCATTTCCTTTAGGGTTTTTAGTTTTTTCTCGGACTGACCATCTATATGGGAATTATCTATCATGTTAAAAATCATATCTATATCTATTTCATGTATAATACTTTTTAGAACATCATGGAAAGACACAAATATAGTTCAGACTCACTAGAATGGTGTACACTAATAAACATTACAACTTTCTAAATTTATACATTAAAAATATATTCTAGATATAAATCATATCTGATAGTGAATTATTGTACTGAATTAATATGGTGATAAACTAAAATCCATAAATCATTATTCCCTTTATTAGTTATGCAGGTATGATGAAAACAAATCATCGATGTTGTTTTCCCATTTCAATTATTCTATGCATAAAAGTTTAAAAATTCATATAGGTATTTTTCTATCGACCATAAAATGTGAACATAAAAATAACCATGATATATTCACTAAAATATCTCTCTTCAAGTCATCCAACTATAAATTATGACTCTTATTTATATATTTCATCGTAATTCAATTATGACTACAGAATATAAAAAAATACATTTCAAATCACAAATTTTTATTAAATTATGGTACAGATGGAATACATACAAGTTTCATGAACCTTATAATTCAATAATAATCATGTTTAAACTCTATAAAATTTAGGTTTTTTTCTACAACTCTATATTATAATCTAGTTCCTCTTTTATGTTCACATGGATTATAGTTTGCACACTGACATGATAAGGATAATATTTCACCACATCTATAAATATATTGGTATCTATACTTTGGAAATATTTAAATATTTGGATTTTTATCATTATCATCAATCATATAGATTGATAATTTTACTTAGAAAATTGAATCCCTTGTTTGATTTCCTTTCATGTTAACTTATGGCGCCATAATAATCATTAAAATCTCGAACCATTTTTTCCAGGTAATGTTGAGCTCATATGCAAAAAAATAAAACCAAATTTTTATTATCATAATTTATATCATATATTAATTCATAATTATAATGCATTTATATCATTATTGAAACAATTAATGCAACATACTCTGTATTATGAGTTGCATAATATTGAACATTAACCTCCAATTGGAGTGAGGTATAAATTATCACCATATCATTCTTCATGAGAAGGAATCTCAATACCTTCACGAATTGAACTATATAGATTACAAACCCTTCTCAAATAAAATGTAAGGTATTGACAAGGTGAATGAAAATAATTATCTTTAGTTCCTTGAAATTTTTCTCGCATTCATCTGTCTAACAGATCTTATCATCCATATGAGTAAACATGGTGAGTTAATTAGAATATTCTGAGATAATGTCCCCAATGAGTAGATAAAATAATTTGAAACCAAGAAAATTAAAGATCTAAATAATAGTGATTTTTCTAGTTCAATTTTTGTTAAGTTATATCTTTTAAGAATGCAATAATATTACCAAACATTATATTATATGACACATGAATGACTATTTCCATTTTCAAAATTTAGATATGAAAAATATATCAGTAATACTATTCTATATTAGGGTATTCAATATAATTATAAAATAATCCTTATGATCATAATTTATATTTTTATATGTATGAATATCATTTATGAATTATACCAAAAAATAATCAATGTATTCTCTAAAAAGAGTATACATTTAATAATTACATATAACTAGAGAATTTTTAAGATGAAATGGAATTAGTATAAATTCCACGTGTCCATAATTCTTATAGAATCCCCTCTTATAAAAATCCTCCATTTAAGACATAGATTTATGAAATCATGAAGGAATGTCATTCTTATAAAATAATTTTTCTATATAAAGTTGATAAAATAAGTCATAAATATGAGGCAACAGATTCATTTTGTGGATTATGATTTTTCTATGTTCTTGATAATCAGTATAGAGTGTTATTGATCCGTTTTTTTCTTATCAAATTGATCTATTAAAAGCCATTTTGATGAACTTTCTGAATTATTTCATTTTCAAGATTATACTATATTTGGTTATTAAATTACTAAAACTCAATATGGGATATTCTATATGGCTTCATAGAAATTATTATTGATCTAGGAATGTGTTCTATAGAGAACACAATTTCATGAATTGGTGGATGACTGGGAAATTATTGCATAAAGACATAGAAAACTCCCTCACAATAGGAATATTATAATTTTTTTTTCTCACTAACCAACTAAGATAAAAATTTAATTTTAATAAGAATCATGAACTATATGATAAATGTAATTTCCATCATAGGATCATATATTTCATTACAATGATAGACGATCATAGGCTTGTTTCAAATTTTAAATGTAACTAACCATCATTATAAATTGATGGGTGTATTTTATAGCTAAATATAATCAATTCCTAGAAAACATCAAACACATCCATATGGAGAATATAACTATTTTCAAGAATTTTATACCCATAAATTTTATTCAATGAAGAATCATTGACTTTTGACATGATCATCACACAATTTATATTTTCTAGAAATAATTAATCTTCCAATAATTGAATTTGTATTATGATTCCCACATACAGTTATTAAAATATAAATGAGCAGTTGGATCTAGAGTAAAATTAGACATTAGTAGTTCTCGATTGGATGGTATGTGTATTATTCACCAAAATGATATCAGTCCCCTTGGATTTTCAAACTAGGTGTGTAGTAAGGCCCATTATTGTTCACCTGACAAGGATTGAGTCAAATCTTAGTGTTCAGTTTTTAGCGTTATTACCCCTAGTTACAATTGATCTAGATCCACGCCCACATGTTTTGTCAAGATAGGGATATAATATCATGGAAACTAATCTAGATATCCTTTACCAAAATAATAGGATATTTTCTTATATATATACTTATTCATTCAAATATCCATAGGGTTATCACTAATGTATTCTCATAATAGTTAAAATTATTAATTATACAAGTATTTTTATAATAAAGATTAAAAATATAATATTTTAACTGATGTGAAAAAATTTATACCAATTATAGAACCCCATTGGTGGATACACGTCAGTGACACAACTCATACCACCATCCCTAGAGGCATAATTTCTTCATTAATCCCATAGGTATAGAATAAATCTTTTCCATATTTCAATGATTATATTTCTCAATTATCAGATCACTGCACATTCCCCAAATTGTAGCTTTTATATTAATTAAATTTTATCAATATATATTACATCAAAATAGATTAATATTTATTAAATTTCACAAAGCATGTCTGAGGACATTAATGGATTATTGTATTTGGAGTATAGGATATATAAACAATAGTTCATAAGAATACTAAATCAAATTCAAATATGGTCTCCATAACTATAAATATTATATTAAATATCATACATAATAACTTTCTTCATAACATTGGGAGAGTAATGATAATAAAGGGTGAGATAAGATGCTTAGTAAGGGTAAAAATGGAGATATAGAGCTAACAAGAGAATAATTGTATGAGAAAACGATAACTAAATTTGAAATATATACCATGTATATCATAGATCATAAAATTATTTCATGTCCTAAATTATGGAACTTCATAATTTTTCTATCATAAAGGAATCAATGTACACGATCCATGTGACTATAATAATGGAATAAGACATTGATTTGAATAATGAGATAATTGTATGAAATAATATCATTAATATTCAAGGATCATTAACAATACTATTATATTGGATTGGGTTTACCACACAAAAAATTATTTCATTCCCCTCTAACTATCAAGACTATCATATTAGATCAATTCCCTACATAACATAGTTTACTCACCCATTCCATTCCTATTTATCTCATAGGATATAAATCCTTACCCAATGAATTATAAGGACATATAGGTACCACTAATCAAAAAAATAAAACAATACTTATGTGTCCCATAATATCATAAAAAATTATATCATAACCCATGAAAATAAATGGTTTTTATAAAAATTGAATCATAGTAGAAATCATGGAAAAGAAGAAGGTTTTGTATTAATTTCCCAATTTCTTCATTGTATGACCCTTGAAATGGGAGTGGATTTAATAGAAATAATTCCATTGTAAACATAAACCACATAAGGATAGAATAAGTATTGTATCAATGGATTATTTCTCAAGTATGTATTATGTAACATCAAATAATACCATCTTTGTGTAGAAAATATTTTAGAAGATGATATAGAACATTTCGTGATGAAAAAAACCCATTTTCTCTTCGAAACATCTTCTTTAATACCAACAAATTCCTAAAAAATTATTGAATAAAATTAATAATAATAGATCCTTGGAAACTGGAAATTAGTAATTCAATGATGGGATTGGTCGTGATACAGGGGAATTCTATTAATTTTTTATAATTTAAAAGAAAAAATTTCATTCACTCCATTGTAAAAAAGTATAAAATGTACCACATTCAAAAAATGACAAAAGTATTCATCTAATTTTTAAAAAAAATACAATCATGGGTTAGAAAAATATAAATAATCAATTTAAAATAATAAATACCATAATTATATTTTATTATAATATATTGATATGAATGTAAATGTTTTTTCTATCTATAAGATAAGTAAAATTTATTTTTCTTAATGATTTATGTTTTGTCTCTTATATACATAATTTGTGGAAAAAAAGGTATTTTCAAGAAATAATAAGAGGATAAGAATTGTAATTAGTTTATTTATATATATGACATAGTTTTTCATCATCATTAATTTAATCCAATGTAATATGTATAAATAAAGAGATTTCGACATAAAATTATTACTGTTTTATTATAATTGAATAATAATCCCCATGAAAGAGATAACCGTAGATGTATATTTATATACATGTAAAATTAAAAATAATAATTATAAAATACATTAATGGAATTTAGATACCCCACACAACTAATTAATTAGTTAATATTGAAAGTGTTCCACAGAAATAAAAGGGATAATAGAACCCATTACATTGACTTCCACATTCTCCAAATTCACTCTAACCCCGTGTATAATAAAATAAATTTTAATATAATTATATTTAAGTCAATTTTCATACATATAATTTTATATATATTGATGATATAAAATTTTTTAATCATTCATAAAATGTATTTAAATAAAAATTAGTTACACCATCTATTGAAACGGTAGGTCATATATACACCTAAAAATCGTTTTCACTTCTAGATGGATGGACTTAAATACAAGTAATTAATAGTTAAATAGTATGGATTCTTTATTATATTTTATATATTATTTAACATCATTAAATCTATACTTGTTACGATCCATGTTAAATGGAAATGAAAAACATATGACATCACTTCATGGATGTGGTGGTATATAAATTCACACAAGAAAATATTTCCTTTTCTAATGAATTTTAATGTAAGAAGGTATATATTATATTATAAACCATTAAGTGTAATTATTTCATAATTATCTTTTATATATATAATATTCATCATAATAACCATATATGAATTATGGTTATGGATAATTTATTGTATCTCTATGCAGTGATAGTAAGTCATACATATGTAGAAAAGATGTATTCATATACAATTTAATGTAATGAGGGTTATTGAATGTCGTTTCAAAATAAAAATAATTTATGTTTAATTATTATTATGGATTAATTGATTGATTTATAATATATAATATATAATTGACATCAAATAATACTTAAAATAATACTGTTATGTTAAAAATATTACCTATTCTTTAAATCAACTCCTCTAGATATCCCAATATAGATCTTATGGTTGGTATTTTAGGAATAATAGACCCTCTTTAATTTGGATACATTATTTGGAATTTATTTTTGATGTATAGTATTTATATATAAGGTTCAAGTTTGAGTGAAGACAATAAATGTGGGGTTCCCTTTAATAATTTAGGGGAAGGTCACTCTTGGGGATGTTTAAAAGTTAATACAATAATAATGAAATTCTCTCACCTAAGGGTATACAAAATACCAGGGATTTAAATATAATAAAATTTGGATTTTCAATAACATGAAATTTTCATATTTTTATATGTTAATGTGGTGTTTTAATCATTATCTTTTTCTATAACCCCTTAGATAACATATTTTAACATTAACCATTTTAACATATTATACAATCATAAAGGGTTAAAATATTATCTATAAGGTAAATAATATTAATAAAATGAAAAATAATTATGTTTTATGTCATATATTATCCTAGTGGTCCTCTTCAAATATTTTTATAAATTTTCTATAAATAATTAAAATATTATTTAGGTAGAATATTTTTTAAATAAAATACTTTTATTGAGAATTTTGACACAATAGAAATAATTTCACTTAAATGACATAAATAAAAATGTTTTAATTCGAATAAAATATATTAAACCAACAATATTATGTCATAGTAATCAATAAAATTTGTTTCACACTATAACTAACTCAAATTATTTTACATTTCAAATTTACATTGATGATTTATTATATTACAATGGATTTCTCAGCTACTAATGGAAGGGTGAAAGATTACTCATATAACAATTTCTAGGTAAAACCTTTGAAATGCTCATGTTATTCCTATTCATACTATATTTTCCAAGGTCATGGAGAAACAATTAGTTAAAATAATAATATTTTAATTATACATCAATTTTCCTCTATAATTTGTGTTGCATGTAATGAAATACATCATAGAAATAACGTTTTATAAGGATAAATATATACCAAAATATGAGGGTGATACACAGGTTGTTTTTATACATGGTTATAGAAATGTGAGTAGTTGTACAATGAACTAATCATAGATTAGTTGAGAAAAATGAATCATTGTGTGACTGTAATTAACACAAATCTTATGACGAGGTAATAAAATACGTGTGTAGTATCAAAATATTCCTTAACATAAGTGAATATATTGGTTTACCAAGTATTGTATTAATATTATAGATGAATAGTATGTGGAGGATTATATGATGATAACATACCATTGCTATGGTGATGATACTAATTTGTCTGCATAATGGGGAAATATAAGAAGTGTGTTGATCATTTATTTGATATACTAACCTAGTCTATTGTAAAATTGGTTACATGGGGTTAATGGGGGTATGATACCCCTAGATGTCTAATATATTGAGTTATATAGGAGGAATATTCCATTAGGTTTTTGATATGTGATGTTTCTTATTACAATGTGGATTCTCATGTGTGTGAAATAATGTCATCAATTTTAGAGTGAGATGCACCTCCATAGTTGTACAATATTATGGAAAATGTTCTAAGGTCATATGTGGCCCCTATAGTGTATGACATTCGTTCATAAGTTATAATTTAATATGTTCCCCATAGATTATATATATTTTCATTATTTGTGAAAGTATTTTATTCCCCCACAGTGATTACCCATTTTTCACAAAGGTATGCTGATATAGGATAAATCAGGTATGTTCCAACACGGGTGTAACATTGGGAAAATAAGAATCAAATAGAATTTATGTATTTCATTTTTATTTAATTTATTATCATGAGAATATCAAAATATTTACACACTATTTTTAATTGTTGTGATAGGGGAACTATTGGCGGTGGACTACTAATTTTTACTCAAACCTTTCTAGGGTAGCATTGACACATTGGTATCTGAGAAATATTCCATATCATTTATATAGGTAGGTATGAAACCTTGTATTTGATAGAAAATATGGATTCCATTATTAATGTTAATATATGGGACATGATCGTGTCTTAAGATCAAATTAAGGTGTTTTTTTCGTATATTGGTCTGGATCGTATATAATCAACGCATTGGAGATATTTTTTAATGTTATCATGAATCATGTGGCATTATGATAGTTCAGTTTGAATTATAATGGGTTATTATATATTTTTGGGTTAATGTAATGTGTTTTTTTATTCTAATAGATATTAATAAAAATTATTTAAAGACATTTATACTATTTTTATTACTCTTATAAGAGGGTATTTTTTCCCAATAATATCATCATTAATGGGTGATTCTAGTTGGTATTCTATAGAATATCTTGAGGCAGACCCAATGTCATGTATGAAAACAATATGGTACTGAATTGTGATTTGCGTTGGGACATTACAATTATATCAAGATATTACACTCATGTGTAATAGTAATATGATATCATATGTATTATTAATGGTATAATGGAATGATACAAATTACCTAATCAATGATATTATAACATCCTCTATATTGTAAGACTATATCTATTAGAGACACTATCTCTATGATTTTAGATACATTGTACTTGAAAATAACTAAAGACTGAAGTATATATTTTTGTAGTGACATATAAAATTGAGGATCTAATTATGGGTTAAATAACTAAAATTGTTTGATTTTAAAAATAAATTTTTATATAGTAATGGGTATTTAGTTATAGGATCACTCAATAGGATGGTATTAATATAGATGGTGATCCAATCAAATAATGAATGCGGACTTATTTGTATTTTGGTAGGAATTATTTTTAATGTTACAAAAGATTGATGGGGGAAATATTTATTAAAAATTTATTTTTAATGTTCTATTTTTCATAGATTAAATGAAACCTATAATTCAAATAATTATTATATCCCTATTAGATAAAGTCCCAATTGATGAGATATTCGTGATGGAATGTCTTAAATGTACTTTTATTTAATAAAAATCTATACAATATTGGTTTTTCTAGCATGTATGAGGGAATAAGTAAGGTTGGATTTTAGTTGTTTTAGGTGGGGTTTTCAACACGTTATATCAATTTTGTATCCCAGATGTTAATGGTAATTTTGGTGTCCCAATATGAAACATGAGATAATCAATTTTATCAGTATGTGTTTCTAATTATAACTTGTAAAAATGGAACGCTATGGATCAAAATAAGGGTGACAACCAATTACTCAATAAATGAGAATGTGTGATGATATGAGGATTGTTTTTTAACCAAATTAAATAGATCATAAAAACAATAAGATATTTTTCATTAATTAATAGGTAATTGGACAATATAACTATTTTTTTCTATTTGGGATTCTTATTCATGGGTTATCTTGGTGAATCATATTTTTTGGAAAACATAAAATATCATGTGTTTCCAAACTACAACATTTTAAATCAGGACCCTTGTTTAAAATAATATATTTATACAGGGTTTTAATATTATTTATGAATAATTGATAAAATATATATACATTATAAATATATTATTAAGAATGAAAAGATCAAACAGTATTATTCTAGGTGTTCTGATGTGATAAATTATGAAGTAATCACATTGAAATATAAGTGTTACATTATGAGTGGAGGGAATTGATACTATAAAATAATTTAAGGTTTTAATATTTATTGTCATGGGAATTTAAGTGGCTAGATTCCAACATTCTAACACAGCAGGTCTGAGGTAACACAAAATTATTAATTGTTTTACCATTTTCATCCTTAATGTAGAAAAATAATACCACAATAAGTATGAGATTTGGAAAAGAATATATAGGATTAATCATTAAAAATGATTTAATAGAATAGTTGTAGATCATGTAATGTATTGAAATCAGATGTTGACGAATAAAAGAACAAAAAATACCTAAGAACCTTGAATGACACCTCCCACATTCATGATATTGGTAATATAATCAACTTAAAAATTAACCCTAAAACCCACATGAGAAGTATTCTAAATAACATAATTTTCCTTATATATTCGGACTAAACCAATTTGGGGTTGTAATACCTAAGGGACTAGGATTCTAAAAATATTGTTTCTTCTTATTCCTTGTGAATATGACTTGGTGATCAATAAATGAATTTTACATTTTTAGAAAGAATTACTAGTATGGTAAAACATATTCCCAACCATATTTAACAATCATAGAGTGTTTTTTATCATGAATGGATAGAAAGATTTATTATTAATTAAAAAACCCAATCTAAAAATTAAAAATTAGAATATCATATTATGAATTATTCTTAAATGATGAATATGTGATTAAACTAAAATATTTACTTGTAACACAATGTTAATGGTTGAAATTGGGATTTAAATTTGAATGTTTTGTATGTTAATGAGAGAAGATGTACTAAGATATTTAAATCAAAGTAGACATTCTAGAAGTATGTAATGGATGGAGGAGATGTAAAAAAGTAATGTGGTCGACATAGGTGACGGTTGATACATTTCATTGGGCTCTAAGATGGGTTTTGGCCTTCTCTCACATAAATTAAAGATGTTGAATATTATTGATGCTAATATAAAGGGGTCTTCTGGTATGTAGTTTCCCTCATATTCAATTCAACTATTGAATAGTTTTTATTCTCTTAATGGGAATGGAGGAGATAATAATGACTCTAAAGGTTGGAAAATGATCATTCCAACACGGAAAATATATCATAGTGGATTAGGGTTAGAGTTTAATTCTAAACGTAGTGAAGAAAACTAACTCCCTTCTATCATCATACTACAAACATGACCCCCATGAATTATTGAATGATGGGTATGACTTGAGTGATGAGACATGTGAAAATTTAAATTCATGTAATTTTTTCTTCAATGGGTGGAATATAATAAAAAACACAAGGACTACTTATATTTCCCCAATCCCATGGTCACCTGATCCGTGGTAAAAAAACATAGACGAAGATGGAAGTCTAGTTACTGTAACACCTGATAAAGGTGTTACCCAGGAGAATATCATGCTGGTAAATTGTATTCTAACTCATTGTGTTGGAACATAGTATGATCTAGGGAATATGATGATGGACCCGGTACATGTACTTGGTAGGGAGATTGATGATTGTGGCCAAGAGGATGGTGGAAAATAGGTAGTTAATAGGTAAAATGAATTGGTCCTACTCCTACACTTTATAGAAGAGTTGTTGTAGAATTCCATCAACATAAAGGTTACCAAAGAGTAGGATGATATAATATTTTTGAGGAGGATTCATATTGGACTCAATAATGATAAAAAAATTGATAGAAAATAGGATCAGATTTTGTCTCAAGGAATTATTGATGGGAAAATTAAACTAGTGGAATATATTCAGGCATGGGAGAATATGGAAAATCACTTTAGAGGATATCATCATGGAAGATCCATACATGGTGGTGTCCTCCATCGATTAGAGTTTATATCAAGAAATGGACTCATCCTCTTTCACATTTTATTGTAATGGTTTTGGGATTTCATATATGGTTGAGTATTGGGAAGGTCGATTTTTAGGGTTTCACTCCACCCTTAATTGTTTTTTTGAAAAAAATTAAAATTTTCTGAAATAATATTGTAAATAATAATGGAAAATATGTAAATTATTACAGGTGTTTATCAATTTATTTAATTACAATTGTATTCATGAAATTTTATTATCAAATCTCACCATATAAAAATTTAGGCTGGTCCTAAATAATAAAATTTCAACATAATATAATTGATGCTCACCCTACCATTATTGAAATGAAAATTGCAATAAAACCATGAGATTCATCAAGGAATTAAATTTTAAAAAAACTGAATAAAAAAAATTTCATATCGAACGATTTCATTGATATGTAGTGAATTAATGATTCCTATCATTACTTCCATTAATTTTTTTTAATTAATTATCAATGTGAATGATAAAGTTAATTTACCAAGGTTTTATCCATCTCACTCATCGCTAAATTTATGAATGTAATTATTAATTTTCTCATACCTCAAATCTTTTTTATTATTATTATCATTAAATGAATATAAATTATCTATCCTCTAGAGATAAAAATCATAGTTATTCATGAGTTATCCAACATTAGGATCAAATGAATCTATGTAGATTTTTTATATTATAGTAAAAAATTAATCCTATTAAATTATGTCAATATATAAAATAAATTTAATGATATTTAAAATTAAATGATAAATTAAAATGTCCACTCAATTCGATAACACTGTTTTCCCATAAAAATAATCAAGGTATGATGATTATGGAATAAATTCCATAAATGAAGAAACCAAAAGATTATTTGTTCCCCTTTAATTAATTAATTTTTTCAAATGTAATTTTTGGGGAAAAATAATATCCACCACTATATAATTTATGTTCTCCTCACATCTTAGTATGTAATAGTTATAACATTATTATTATTCAATTAATTTTGATTTATGATATACCAGTTCATAAATTTTGTTCTAGAAGAAATTCAATAAGTGATAATAAATGGTAATCATTATCCTTTTAAAAATTTGTCTTGAAATCCACCCAATAAATATTATAAATATAAATTATTTGATCAACCAAACAAGTCCCCTCAATGATAGTTTTATATTTTAGTATCATGGAAAAGTTTATGAGTATGTTAAAAAGGATAAAATATTACTTAAATATGGATCTTCCCCATTAAAGGACATTATTTTCTTCTACCTGGTTATCTAAGATAAATGAGAACATATATCCCTGATAATAATATAATTCAATAAAATTTCATAAAACCTAATAAAATAAAATGTTAACACTAATATATTCATTATTATGAAAAACATTTATGAAAAAAATGATTGTGTTTCTCAGGAAATATGATCTAGAATGAATTAAAATGTCTATATTATATAATCATTCAAGAATGGGAACATGTAATTTGGGAAATAATATTTAGAAATTCACACTAATAACAACTAAATCAACAAATATTTTAAAAAATGAAAATATGGAAAATCATAGTAAATGACCATTTACATCAATTAACTAATTAATTAAATAATGAATTTTCAAATAAATTTCTAGTTTTCTTTTCAAACCATATTCTTTTACTTGTTTTACATATGTGATTTTATTTTTAATGACTATAAAAACATGGAATAATGTTTGTATGAACTAATTTTTTTATTATTGAAAAATTAATGAAATTTGTCCGAAATGAATTCCCCACATAATAATTCATAAGTATAAGTTAGTATATTAATTGAATTTATAAAAATATAAAAATATAATCACATATTTAATTGATATTCTTCAACTCATAGTTATAAAATATGACAATTACCAAGTTGATTAAATATTTCTTAAGGGATTATGAAGTGAACTTTAATATTTTGATTTGATTGTCTTATAGGTAGCCTCGTAAATATATGAAACTCTAAATTTTACATCAATTAAGATATGAAAATTAAAATACAGAATTGAAGGTTATAGAAATTTTGAAATATTGTTTAAATAGATTAGGGGGATGAGATATTTGAAATTCATATTAACCCACCTAATGTTTTGAACATGGTGGGAAGAGAGTACCTATATCCGAAATTCCAAATAACTATGAACAAATGAAAACATAGATTAACTCCATGAAAAAAATTTAATAAATATACTTTTATTGATCATACCTATTTATATTAGGTTATGGGAGATTAAAATGATTTTACCTTGTGAATATTGAAAAATAAACTTCGTTTTGATCAATTCACGTATATGAACTTTTTCATTGTAACAACCCAAAGTTTCATTAATGGAAAACCCTCTTTAACTAATTAAATTTATCTTTATGTTTATATAAAATTCCATCATCTTTGGTTTTATGTTAAGAATTTTGACCTTTGCTAATATAGTCGATGAACAGTGATCACATGAATAGTATAAATATAGTGTTTTAACAAATCCAAATTCACTATGATAAAGTAAGCGATGGCCTCATACAGTAGAATTGCCCCATAAGAAGCCCATTTGTTGGAGCATGGAAAAGAGGTGGCATCCTTGGGCTTCTCTCTTGACAAACCCGAAGCTGAGATTCATCATGTCAAGATCGAACGGGACCGTCTATGGGAGAAGTAGAAGTTGATAGAAATTACCACTCGAGCGATGTTATCTGAGCCACCCCAAGAGTCTGTCACCATCGCACACCTTAATCTTTGGACTTATGCAGATATTTTAAGAGTTTATGTAAAAAATTGATAGTATTATGTTCATGTACATTATTTTTTGTATATAATAATGTATATACGTTCTTGTCATTATTGATACATTGTAAATAGTTTTTAAAGTACAAATGGTGTTTTTAGTTATTATTTAATTAATAAATCTATTTTATTAAATTAATGGATTTTTGAATTAAATAATATTTTAGTAAAGTATTATTATTATTATTATTAGTTGAATTTTGTTATATATAAATGATCATATAATTCTATGAATGTAATTATAATTTTTAATAAGGTTTGAGAGTCATTTTTGTCAAAACCATTGAATTTTCGATAAATGAATGTTTTTATTTTATAAGTGAAAATTAAAATATGTAGAAAATTTTTTAGATAAAATAAATGTTATTTTTGGAATCAGGACTTCGAAATTATCCAATGGTGAATTTTTCATAATTTTCTAAGATAGTCAAATTTTTGAGTAAAAATAAAATACCGTTTAAATATATAATGTGTTTTATTGACGTCATAATGACCCAATTGTGAGGTAATAAAATTCTATAATCTTTATGTTCTGCCAATATGTGTTTTACCATTAAAATAATGTTATTTTTGGTTTGTTTGGCTTACTTTTTAAAGCATTAATGGACCCCTTAAGACTTATTAAAAACCTTGTCTTTTTAAATTAATTTCTATTGGAGTATGACTCGCCTCCACATAAGAAACCCCATTATTTTTAGAAGTTCGGACTTTGGACTTCTAAAGTATTGTTTTACTCTTCCATTTTCCACAAACTATGGGCAAAAACCATGTGATGGTTTTTTGTTTGGATTAATTTAATGTAAGGGGACCCAAACCTAAATAATAAATAATTCCCCCACCTTTCCTATAAAAACCCACCCAAGCTCCTAGTTCTTCCTCACTCAAAGCCTTTTTAGTTCTTCCAACCTCTGCCCTACTCTCTCTATAACCCTCCCAAGGTGTGCTAATCTCCCAAGAATCCTCTCACAAGCCTCCCTCTAGCCTTTGGAAGCACACATCCAAGTAAGGGTTTTTTCTTCCTTTCACATTTTGTCCTATTTTATTTAAGTTGTTTGGCCCTTTTAATTTCAATTATGAAAGTTTGCTATAGTTTCGCACCTCCATAATACTTCCCTCTTTATTTTTGAATGATGGGAGACCCCTTTCTCTCTCATTAAATTCCTCCCATGTACACCCGTTACTATGCCGAAATTCTGAAAGGAACTTCTCTCTCCTCTTTTACATTCAAGAAATACTTTTGTATCATGAATCTAAATTCCATTAAAATTGTTGGGACATGTATTTATATGACCTCCTTACTATCCATTACATGTAAATATTATGAGGAACCCCTTTCTCTCTAATCAACCATTTTTATGAGTTCTTCTGTCAAGCTGTTACGATGCCGAAATCGCACCGATTTTCTAAGCCAATGTCATTGTGAAGTGAATAACATGCCCATTTATCCATCAAGGGTATTCACCTTTATGAACATTTACTTATTGATTATAAATTTTCATGTATGAATTCAACATTATTTTACTGTGGAATAAATTATTATGTTTTATGAATCCTTGTTTTAGGATCCATGTGGAACACTTATGCATGAAATGAAATGTTTAAGAAGGGTGCGCCCTTATAGCGCTCCAATTCATTCGGTAAAGTATAATATCATGATACATCATGTGCAATGAGTGTTGAATCACTATAATTCAAGTGAAACAAGGGTTTACTCATGCTTCATGTGCAATGAGGGTTTACTCATTCTCCATGTGCAATGAGCCTTGGCTCATGCTAATTCTATGTTAAGTGTTGTTGCCACATTTCCATGTTATGATTATCATGCTTTATCATGACTTTATGTTCATGTTTATGTTGTGATCTATCGATATGCCTAATGTCTAACATGTATTTTACTCCTCATGTTATTCCATGTGTATTCCCTTACTGGGCTTTATAGCTCACCCTTTTCTTATGCATTTCCTCGGGTTATCCCATGCAATGCTAAGTACGAGTGAATGTAGTGGTCGTGTAAAAAATGTATTCAATAAAGATGTTGTATTTCACGTTTCATGATTTTATGTAGTTATCCTAAACACCAAAGACACTAAACCTCTCGATCTTCTTTGTTGTATCAAGATATTTTTTATGTAATAAATCATGTTTAAGTTTCTATTAAAAAGATGGGTTGTCATAGTTGGTATCAGAGTATAGGTTTAGTTATTTATGGGATTAGGATTAGAAAACCCTAGTAAAGCCATAGAGACAAGACTAAGTATAATAAAAACATCTCTATGTTTTGGTAAGTACTGAGTTAGTGGTTTTTCAAGAAAATACATCCCTGACTGGATACGAACATGTAAAGGCGGCTCTGGCACAGATGTATCATAGGGGTAAAACCAGAAAACACCACTTTGAGCTAGACTCGAACATGAACTGGTGCACGACAACGGGCCTTGTTGCACTCTTGTTTACGACACTCCTGGGGGATATGTTTTGATAAATTCACAAGATTAGTACGAACCCCTGTTACGGGAATTAAAAAACATTCCCCTAAGCATATACATTAGATAGTAGATAATGAAAAGTCTAGATTGAAGCCTATAGACTCATGAGTTTAGGAAATAAATGTTTATTTATAAGTGAACAAATTTTGTCTTTCGATTACCCTTTATGTGTTACCCCTAACTTTCTTTTTATTCCAGCCAATGGACGGTAATATGAGAACTCGGGCTAAAAACCGATGTGAAGATCAGTGTGATGAATGTACTAATGAGATGCCCAATCCAATGGGAGCGGGAATCGCGAACTTTGGCACGCTTCTCTTTCAGATAACTCAAGTTTTGAATAGAATCACGGGTCAAGAGAAACTTTCAACCCCCCTAAGAAAGAACATGTCACTATTGAGAGATTCATGAGACAAAGGCCTCCTATATTTAGTGGATCATCTGATCTCATGATCGTTGAACAATGGATCAACTCCATTGAAATGATCTTCTCTATCATTCAATGTTCTAAACAAGAGAAGGTTCTCCTAGCGGCTTATAGTATGGAGGGTGAAGCTGATCAATGGTGGATGTTGATAAAAAATAAGAAGCCTGAGGTGGATATCGAGGCGTTATAATAAAAGAATTTTCAGAAGATGTTTTTTGATAAATATTGTATGCGCACCCTCCGGCTTAAGATGAAAAGGGCCTTCCTTTCCCTCAAGAAAAAAGGCGGAGAATCTATTGGAGCATACAAGGAAAACATTACAAGGCTTTCACGATACGCTTCTGGCTTTGTCATTACCCCTGAATGCTATGTTGACCGCTTCTTTGGTGGGATAAAGCCTAGCCTGTGGAAAGCATTGGCGATCTGTGACATCGACAGCTATGAGGAAATTGTCTGATGTGCCCTCCAGGTCGAAATGGAGATTGGAGAATCACAGGGGTATCATGGAGATAAGAAGAATAAGGTGGACTTCAATGTTGGTGGTCCTATAGATAAATACAACGGTGCTAAGAATATTCATCACCCCACTTTCAAAACGTGCGGAAAGAATCACCCAGGAAATTGAATTAAGGGGACGAGGAACTGCATCAGGTGTGGAAGAGAAGGGAACCTAGCTGTTAACTGTTGGAAAGAAGGAACCGCTGCTGCGACAGAGGAGAGGAACACTCCGTTCAAACCTCAACGCGTTGTTAAATGCTACAAATGCAAATAAATAGGTCATTTTGAAAACTAGTTCACAAATCCAAGGGTTTTCGGAGGCAACCAACAACCTCCAAGGTAGCATGGAAGAGCTTTTGCCATCACTTCTACCAAAGTGAACCCCAAAAATGAAGTGGTGATAGGTACGCTAGTTATTCACTCAAGAATAGAAAACTTAATTTTTGATTTAGGTTCTTCACATTCTTTTATTCACGAATGTTTAGTAGAACAATCCCAGCACCACCACAAATCATGGAAGTGAAGATGTTGGTGAGTACAGAAAATGGGGAAATCTTTGGGTTCCATGAATATAAGTCCACCACTGTTATAATCTATGAATTGAATTTACCGGTAAACCTTGTCATACTCCCTCTCGTGAAATTTGATGAAATTCTTGGCAAGGATTGGCTTTCCTTATATACAGCCAAAATATATTGTCGGGAGGGGGAAATCACACTCTATATGGAGAATGGACCCCCAATTATTTACAAGTGTAAGGAGGAAGATGAATCTCCATTAGCTCCAACATCTCAAGCATGGATATTACTTCCCTATCGGAACGAATATTTGGCTCAGATGATTGAGTGTAAGGAAGAAACCATCCTTGAAGAAATTCCTATTGTGAGGGAATTCACCGAAGTGTATCTTGAGGAACTGCCTGGTTTTCCTCATAGAAGAGATGTTGAATTCTCAATTGAACTTATTCAAGGGGATTTACCAATATCCAAGACTCCATATAGAATGGGTGTTATAGAGCTTAAAGAGATTAATAAACAACTACAAGAGAATCTGAATAAAGGTTTTATACACCCAAGTGCTTCACCATGGGGTGCACCAGTCCTCTTCGTCAAGAAGATAGATGAGTCAATGTAGCTTTGCATCGATTATCGTTAACATAAAAAAATCACGATAAAGAACAAGTATCCTCTCCCAATAATTGATGACTTGTTCGATCAGCTGCATGGAGCACAATACTTCTCCAAGGTGGACTTGTGGTCGGGATATTTCTAAGTAAGGGTGAAGAAGGAAGATGTCCCCAAGACGGCTTTTCATACAAGATACGGGCACTATTAATTCACAGTAATGCCTTTCGGAGGCACCAATGCTCCAAAAATATTCATGGACTTAATGAATAGAGTCTTTAGAGATTACCTTGAAAAATTTATGGAAGTCAGTATAGATGATATTATAATATAATCCAAAACCAAGGAGGATCATGAGGAGCATTTATGAACTGTACCGGAGACTATGTGCAAGGAGAAGCTCTACACAAAGTACAACAAGTGTGAGTTCTGGTTGGAGGAATTATCATTCTTGGGACATATCATCACAATCAATGGGAAATATGTGGATCACTCAAAAACAGATGCAATTGAGGGATGGTTGAGGCCAACATCGGTAATGGATATTCGTATCTTCTTGTGGTTAGCGGGATATTATCGACGATTTGTGATAAATTTCTCACGATTTTTCAACCCTCTTTCCAAGATAACTCGAAAGGGAGTAATGTTTTCTTGGAGTGATGAATGAAAAGAAATCTTCATGGAGTTTAAAAAAGAGGCATATCACTGTGCCCGTGCTCACCTTACCCACACGTGGGGAACTTTTTGTTGTTTTCAGTGATGGTTCAAAGAAGGCCTTATGCTATGTGCAGATGCATAATGATAAATATATATCCTATGCCTTAAGGAATTTGATAACCCATGTGAGAAACTATCCAATGCATGATCTGGAGTTGGCGGCGGTGATCTTTTCCTTGAAAATCTGGTGGCATTATCTCTATGAAGAGAAATGTGAGATATATACTGACCACAAGAGTCTTAAAAATATATTCACACAGAAGGAGCTTAATAAGCTCCAGATAAGATGGATAGAGCTCATCAAGGATTATGACTGTTCAAAACATTACCAACCTGGGAAAGCGAACAAGGTGGAAGATTCCCTAATTAGAAAGGATCCAGCGATTCTATCAAAGATGATAATTGAGAAGGATCTAATCTTATTAGACTTGATGAAGATGAACATGGGAATCATAGAGAAGGGAACATCATCAATCGTGTCTTTTGGAAAGGTTAAAGGATTCTCAAAAGGATGATGTGGGAATTCAAGAAAAAGTGGAAGCTATAGAAAAAGGGAAATCCTCGGAGTTTAATGTGAATGAAAAAGGAATTGTGCGGTTTGGGAAGATTCTATGTGTTCCATCAAGTCCAGAGCTGAAGAAGAAACTTTTGGATGAGGCACATAGTTCAAATTTCACTATTCACCCAGGGATCAAAAAGATGTATCAAGATCTCAGAGAAAACATTTAGTGGGATAATATGAATAAGGATATCGATGAATATACATCAAAGTGCCTGGTGTGCCAACAAGTGAAGGCAAAGAGGCAGAAGTCTAACGGGATGATGCAACCATTGCCCATACTAGAATTGAAATGGGAGAACATCACCACAGACTTTGTCACCAGACGTCCAAGGACATCCAAAGGCAACAATGCAATCTGGGTTGTTGTGGATTGTCT
The DNA here is from genome assembly GCA_963277665.1 of Viscum album. Classification (NCBI taxonomy): domain Eukaryota; kingdom Viridiplantae; phylum Streptophyta; class Magnoliopsida; order Santalales; family Viscaceae; genus Viscum; species Viscum album. The sequence continues at coordinate 25,978,389 of OY728154.1, forward strand.
TATATAGACTGCACACTTCATTTCTATTCGGAGGGATTTCTCGTTGGATCAACTGGCATATAAATATATATTGGGGATGTGGTAAGGTTTCATGAATTACTGCTATCTATTGTGTCTGACCGAGATCCGAGATTCACCTCTATGTTTCGGAAGAGTCTTCAACATGATCTTAATTCTTAACTGAACTTCAGTACGGCCTATCATCCTCCAAATGATGGACAATCCGAGTGGACTATTTAAACACTTGAAGACATTTTGAGAGCATTCTCAGTGGACATTAAAGGAGCATGAGATCAAAATCTTTCTCTGGTTGAGTCCTCTTATAAAAATAGTTTCCTCTTGAGCATCTAAATGGCACCATATAGAGTCCTATATGAGAAAAGCTGCAGAACACTGGCATTTTTTGATGAGGTCGGTGAACATAAGCGTCTTGGACCAGAAATGGTCGAAGAAATGGTGTAGAAGGTGGATACCATTCAGAAGCATATCAAGGATGCCCAGAGTCGACATATGTGTTATGAAGATAATCGTCGACGACACCGTGAGTTTAAAATTAGAGACATGCTATTTTTATGCATATCTCCGTGGAAGAAGGTCATGAGGTTTGGAAAGAAAGGGAAGTTAAGTCCAAGGTTCATCGGCCCCTTCGAGATTCTTGATCGTGTTTGGGATGTGGCTTATCGACTAGCACAACCACCAACCATGGCCAAAGTACATGATGTCTTTAATGTATCCATCTTAAGGAATTACATACCGGACCCTTCACATCTACTCTCTTCTAAGGTGGTACAATTGGAAGATGATAATTCTTATGAGGAGAAACCAGTGAAGATCATAGATCATAGAGAAAATGTTCTATGAAATAAGACATTTCCCCTCATCAAGGATTTTTGGAGAAACCAGAAGTTTGAATAAGTAACTTCGGAATCATAGGATATGATGAAGCTGAGTTACCCACATCATTTTTAGTGTGTGAAAAGGAAAATTTCGAGGGCGTCATTTCTTAAGGGGGGAATATTGTAACGAACCAAAGTATCATTAATGGAAAAACCTCTTGATCTAATTAAATATCTCTTAATTTTTATATTAAATGTCATCTTCTTTGGTTTTACATTAAGAATTTTGACCATTTCTAATATAGTCGTTGACAGTGATCACATGATTAGTATAAATATAGGGCTTTAGGAAATCCAAATTTACTCAGACAAAGGAAGCGATGGCCTAATCCCGTACAATTTCCCCATAGGAAGCCCATTTATCAGACCTCGAAAAAGAGTTGGCATCCTTGGGATTCTCTCTTGACCATGCCCAAGATGAGCATTATCATATCAATCTCTAATGGGACCATCTACGGGAGAAGTGGAAGTTGATAGAAATTACCACTCGAGCGATATTATCTGAGCCACCCCAAGAGTATTTCACCATCGCACACCTTACCCTTAGGTCTTATGTGGCTGTTTTAAGGGGTTATGTAAGAAATCGATAGTACTATATTCATGTACATTATTTTTTGTATATAATAATGTAAATACGTTCTTGTCATCATTGATACATTGTAAATAGTTTTTAAAGTACAAATGGTGTTTTTAGTTAATATATAATTATGAAATCTATTTTATTAAATTAAGGGATTTTTGAATTAAATAATATTTTAATAAAATATTATTACTATTATTATTAAATTAATTTTATTATATATAAATGATCATATAATTGTATGAATGCAATTATAACTTTTATTAAGTTTTGAAAGCCATTTTTTGTCAAAACCCGTGAATTTTCGATAAATGTCAGTTTTTATTTTAAAAGTGAAAATTATCATATTTAGAAAATTATTTAGATAAAATAAATGTTATTTTTGGAATTAGGACATCTAAAATTTCAACAGTGAATTTCTCATAATTTTATGAGACAGTCAAATTTTTGAGTAAAAATTTAATACCGTTTAAATATATAATGTGTTTTATGACATCATAATGAACCAATAGTAATGTAATAAAATAATATAATATTTATGTTCGGACAATATATGTTTTAAAATAAAAATAATGTGATTTTGGGATTTCTTGACTTACTTTTCAAAGCATTAATGGACACCTCAAAACTTATTAAACACCTTGTCTTTTTAAATTAATTTCCATGGGAGTATGATCACCTCCAGATAAGAAACCCTATCATTTTCAAAAGTTCGGACATTGGCCTTATAAAATATGTTTTCCCTATTCCCTTTTACAAAAACCATGGGCAAAAACCATGGGAAGGTTTGTGGTTTGGATTAATTTAATGCAAGGGGACCCAAACCTAAATAATAAATAATTCCCCCACCTTTCCTATATAAACCCACCCATGATCCCACTTACTCCTAACTCGATGTCTTTGGAGTTCGTCCAACCTCTACCATAATCTTTCTATAATTCTTCAAAGGTTCCCCAAGCTCCCAAAAATCTTCTCACAGGCCTCTCTCTAGCCTTTGGAAGCACACATCCAAGTTAGGGTTTTTTCTTCCTTTCTCATTTTTGTCTAATTTTCTTTAAATTTTTTTGCCCTTTTAATTTCAATTATAAAAGTTAGGGTATGAGTTCAAACCTCCCTCACAATGCCATATTTATGTTTGAATGATGGGATCCCCTTTATCTCTCATTAAATGCCTCCCATGTACACCCGTTACTATGACGAAATTCCGAAACGAACTTCTATCTCCTCTTTTACATTCAAGAAATACTTTTGTATCATGAATCTAAATTCCATTAAAATTGTTGGTACATGTATCTATATGACCTCCTTACTGTCCATTACATGTTAATATGATGAGGAACCCCTTTCTCTCTCATCAACCATTTTTATGAATTCTTATGTCACGTCGTTACGCTGCTGAAATCGCTCCGATTTTCTAAGCCAATGTAATTGTGTAGTGAATACAATGCTCATTTCTCCATCAAGGGTATTCAACTTTATCAACATTTACTTATTGATTATAAAGTTTCACTTATTAATTCCACATTCCTTTATCATGGAAGAAATGATTATGTTTTATGAATCGATGTTTTATGATCCATGTGACACACTTATGCATGAAATGAAATGTTTAAGACGGGTGCGCCCATATAGAGCTCCAATGCATTGGGTAAAGTATAGTATCATGATACGTCATGTACAATGAGTTTTGACTCATGATAATTCAAGTGAAACAAGGGTTTACTCGTTCTTCATTAGAAATGAGGGTTTACTCATGCTCCATGTGCAATGAACCTTGGGTCATGCTAATTCAATGTTAAGTTATGTTGCCACATTTCCATGTTATGATTATCATGCTTTATCATGCATTTATATTCATGTTTCTCTTGTGCTATATTGATATGCCTATTTTCTAACATGTATTTTACACCTCATGTTATTCCATTTGTATTCCCATACTGGGCTTTATAGCTCACCCTTTTCATATGCATGTCCTCAGGTTATTTCATGCAATGCTATGTATGAAGGAATGTAGTGTTCATGTAAAGGAAGTTTTCAATAAAGATGTTGTATTTCATGTTTCATGTTTTTATGTAATGATCCTAAGCCACAAATACACTAAACCTATTGAACTCATTTTTTTTATCAAGTAATGTTTTATGTAATTAATCATGTTTGTGTTTGTATTAAAAAGTAGGGTTGTCATATTCATAATCTTGAATAAAGCTTCGTTATTCATTATTTTATAGAATTATTCGTCACATTATTGCATATCAATCTATAATTTTTCAAAATAAAAAAAATAAATGTCACTTTTTTTAACCCTAAAAACGAAATTTCTATCGTAAATGTTTTTTTGCAGTTGGCCCTCTATCATTAGTGATCATATCTCTTATCTTTTGACTTCTCATAAATTTTTTATGTTTTTTTAATATAGAACTAAAGGTATCCATTTATTTTATTCATAAACAATATCATATTCTAAAAAAACACATATCTTTATAAAAATCAACCGCCATAACATCATAATCCTTTCCTTATCAATATTGAATTTCACTCTGTCACTAAAAACACACAATCATCATTCCCCATTACGAAAATCAATTAAGTATCAACTAGTGGCTAAGAGTGGTCTGACTATAATGATTGGGGTCCTATATTATTCCATGTAGTTTACACTGTAGTCGAATTTAAATTATCATTTATCCAAATTTGCAAGGATATCTTAAATCACTAGTTATTGATAATTTATTATTGAATCTATTAACTAGAGGTAAATTATTATGTTGTTTGTTTGTTCTAAACAATAGAATATATAAGTGGTGTATAAATTTATATTGAAACTCACACCTAAATGACATAATTACTATCTATAATTTCTTGTTATGATGTTGTTTAGAATTAAAAATATACAAGAATCATTAATAATTTAAGTTGAGTTTATTCATAACACTATCAATCACTCCATAGGAATTGGTATGGTTCCAATATCATAAAGTATTATCTTGTTATTCACAAAAACATTCATACATATTTCATATGTCGTCATATAGAAAATGTGTTCATGAAAGATATTATACCAAATGATTATTATAAATATTCCAAACAAAATCCATTTTTATTTTAATTTTCCATTCTATTACCATCCCGATAAGGTTTAATCATGGATTATAAATTGGTTGTTTTCTATCATATTTTTTCTTCACCGGCTTTATAGTTATTATTTTTTCTTTTTAAATTTTCCATTTTTCCATGATTTTAAATTTAGCTGTTCTTTTCATTGAATAGGTATATCTATTTTCCAATTTCTCAATGTGGTGGCTTTAATGTCACCTCATGGGTTTTAATTGTGATTTCATGTGGTACTCAAATTAGTATCTCCCAATGTTGTTTTATAATTTCTCTTACAAGATCTTCCATGATTCTGGGAGACTGTATTTGATCTATTAAGTCATCTATCATATATATTATTTCCACACCATGATATATTGAATTATCTATCATTTCATTGATCATTTCACTAATGTTAATCATTAATATTTAGAAAGTCTCATCCAATGTGTGGATTTGGGTTTGAGGTGTTTTTTTTCATTGTTTGTTTGATATTTCCAATCCCTCTATTGATACCCCTAACCCCATTTTAATTTTTTAAATCATACCTAAAATTGATTTTGATAATTTTTTACACCATAATTGAAAAATGCAGTATATGTATATTGGGGTTGTTATTGGGAGATCATTGTGTATATATTTTTTGTTACGGATTCTACATGGCACTTAATCTATTCAATTTTTTTAAACATCTAGATATCTATTCTTTATCATTCTTCACAATTAAAATTGAGTCTATTTTTAAACATATTATCTAAATAATTGTTTCATTACAATAATGACTTTTTTCTCATAGATCCCAATGATGAAGCAAATACTAACGATCATATTCCCTATGAATAAAAAATTGTAAAACATTTTAATTACTATACATATTTCAATTTCTTCATATGTAAATTTTATGATTTGGTCTCTAACATTATCCTTTTAATTATAGATTGATTAATTATTATATTGTTTTATATTAAAAATATTAAATCATATATCTATTTATTTAGAGGGTGGGTTTAATCAGGAGATAAATATTCCTTCAAAATCATTTAACATGGTGATGGAATGGGGTGAAATGTTTTTTTATCCATTTCCATGCACAGACTATTAATGAAAATAAAAATAGAAAATATCCTAAATATTCACTAGAAATAATCTTGAATTTAACATTATTATAACGTTCACAATATATCTCTGAATTATTATTTGGATCCTCAAGTGGAATTTCAAAAAATTGAGCAATATTGTAGAATGTATTAATGAATGATGGGATAATCTCAAAATGTGTGGGAGATACTAGAGGCTAGAGTATGCTATGGAATCATGTGTTTGATGGATTTCATATATACTCCATTATAGAAAACAGAATTCCAAATTAACTTGTGTTACATTATAATATCATTTTCCCATGGTTATCTCATTACACATATGCTGCCTTAAATTCAATTACATATCTAGGATTCATTCTAGTGTCTAATATGCATTACCATAGGTGGGTAATTCATTCATAAATCACTATACATGAAATAAAAAATCATTTTTACCAAAATAATATTGAAAAATATATATTTGAATAAATATATCTTAAATAAATTTGAAAACCATACCTAGAAATGGTGCCAAAATTTGACCACCCTTTAGTCTAGATTATTTACTATAATGATAATAATATTTAATAATTCATAAAATATGAAACTAATAATTTTTAATTAGAAGTTATTAGATAATATTATTCCTTAGTGTCCAAACCGTGATATGGATTTAGTATAATTTAGTAACACTTATTGGTTTGTTGATACTGAGAATTAATATTGAATGTTTATGGAATCAATAAGAGTATATGTTTCAAGAATATAAATTATGTGTTAATGTTCTCATAAATTATAATGATTACTTTAAGCCTTGATTTAACTCTTACAGACTATAAGAAAACACATGTACATAGTGTTCTCTCTGAAATATAATAATTGACATATTCTAATGGAAAACTACTCCGAGTTGTTAATTATATATATGATTTAATAACTAATTATGCATATTTACATTGATCGAAACTATTGTCATGGGTGGATTAGAAAAACTATTCATGTATTTAAGAAACACTTCCAATTTATATAATCAATGGTCATTATAAAGGATGTGGAATTATATATAAATTGAATATGAAATATAAAACCCCGCATGGACTAATAAAAAATATATAACCCCCTTTCACAATCACTAATAATCTTATTAATTTCCTTATGAATAAAATAATCTTGATTATATATATGATAATTTTATAAATATATAGAGAACACAGATACTATTGAAATGTTTTAGTATCCTAGAAGAATAATTTATAGTAGTATGAATTTGAACACATGAATAACTTCCATTCTTCCCCCTACAACAACATCCAAATACTGTATATATTAGGAAATATCCAACCTTTTTTTTAGTTTAATTATGTATTTTTATCGCTTAAATATATCTCAGTCAATATAGTGATTACCCTACCAATTCAACATGAAACTCCATTATGATTATAATCATTCATAAATTTTAACTATATCAATTTTTGGACTCATAATGTCACAGTATATTACACAACATTAATTTTTGGACCTCATTTCTTATAATTACTATGTGAGATCAGAAGATTTCATGTTTTGAATTTCTTTGTCAACATATGGATTCTCAATGCCTGGTATCTTTTTCATCATATTCATCTCAATATTCCACTTCATGTCAGGAAATCAAGTTACGAACCTCCAACATTTTGAATAGTCATTTTACAATGTAATTCATGATCTACCAATATTCCTTGGTTATGTTTATATTTAATTATCCAATATTGCACTGTTCCACTTCCATTTATATAATGATGTCTAGAAAGATTATTAGTTCCATATTTTTTTCAAAAAATATCTTTATCTACATCATATAAATAAAATAATGAATATAAAATAAAAAATTTAATATAAGATTTTATAATATTATGTTATAAAAAATTTCTATAAGAAATAATCTTTTTATTCATTCTATGAATCCCATATGACTTTTAACCCTACATAAAAACAACATATATACCTGGACACAACTATATATATTTTCTACACTCTAAAATAAATAATAGAAGAGGATAACAATATAAAAAAAATAAATTTTGAAACCCAGATACCTCAACAAGAAATGATATATAAAACATTCTGATTCTCCTTTTATAATAATATAATAATTTATTTTAATTTTAAAGTAATTTCATCATGGTAATTTCAATGATATATTAATACCATTATATTTTATAATTTTATTTCTAGGGATAGATATATTCCTAATATGAAATAATATAATGTTGTATTTAAAGAATTCAGTTATATTGAAGCATGTTTTTTCTTATTGAGTGGATCCCTAGACGACATGAATGATGTTATGATTGTATTATATAAAAATTAATTTGTTCTATGTGGAATATAAGAAGAAATTTATATCTTATCAACCATAAAATTATGGGAACAAAAGTATTGAATATATTTATCATGAAAAATATTGGCTATTTGAAGAGAAATATTGAAATATCAATTGATATTAATATGGAATATTTTTTTAAAAAAATTGGTTATTAATATTTCCATCAATAGTTTGTTGTGTTTATCTATTACAATAACCATCACATGTTGATCTAGATAACTCTTTATAAGTCCCTATGTGGATGGACTTAATTATTATTCATGATATAGTGAGGGTAATTATCCTTGACTAGACCTTGTATAGTATAAGAAATTATATAAATATGAATGTTTAATTTAGAAATTATTAGTAGATTTTAAAATTAAGAAGAATTCATATGAAAAAAATTGTGATATTACATCAAATTCCTTATCAGTGAGCATGTAATATATTTTTTTCTCAATGATTTGTGAACTAATGGATCGAAAACCTAGGGATATTACCTCTCCAATGTTTTATTCCATTTTAAATATTTTAGGTTTTTAGAAAAGCTACTCATATATTATAACTCTATCGAAATTTTACTAAACTGGATTATGTATTCTATGTTTATTAACAAGATATAAATTTTCGTCATAATTTAAAGGTTATTAAGTATGAAGATATATAATTTAATGAATGTAGTTAATTCGAGGATTGACATATTTTCATTCTTGACCTAAGTGAAAACATTTAATGATGGAATTTAATTCCTCTAGTGTGTTTTTGAATTTTCAATGTGAAACATTCTTATGAAACAACTGAGTAATAGGTAGTAGTTAAAGTTAAATAATTAGAAAGTAACCTTTATAATATCATTAATTCATCATAGGTATTAGAGGATAGTTGTAGGGTAGTTAGTAATTTACCAAATATGTTGGGTTTGTTTTCTTGTTAAATTTATAGTTTTTAATAAATTAAAATAATAAAAATAGTTTTACGGATTTTTTTAATGTAATATTAATTAAATATAAAATAAATGAGTATACAAAATATGTTTAGGTGTAACATTTTGACCCGGGTTCCATGCAACGATGCCCCGAGATGGTCAGTCGCATTACCTCTAGCATGCCTCCCTGTACCTGAGAGGGTTCCCACTAGTAGAAATGGTCTTGTAAGTCATTATTGGGGAAAATATATCCTGTTTTATCAGAGTAAAGTACCATCGAATGATGAAAATAATATTCATGTGAGAAATCATATAAATCACCACAATAACACCAATGCCATAAGATAGTAAAATGTGAAATACCATACACAACTGAAAGGAGAAACACACTATAATAATGCAGGTGCCAAGTGTCTATAATGAAACTAAAACAATAACTCCATAGAGGGTCCCAAACCACATTTGGTTCCTTCACTAATGATCCATTCCCAAGAAGTAACCTATGCTAGGGCCTTTACCTTATCTTATCCCACCATAACAAATTCTTCTCAGGTAATAATTAGGAGGCCCGGGTAGTGTGTGAGTATGACTCAGTAGGCCACCACCAACGATGTCTAAAAAAAGTCCAGTCATAAGGCATTATATGTAATTATATAAATCAAAAATTACAATGTATAATTAAATAGTCATAACATTTTCATTTATTCTTTGTTTAAAGGAATTAAACTTGGGTTTGACTCATGTCTCACATTCATCTATTTATTCATTAATTTCATTAATTACGTGTTGAACATCATGTAAAACACCGCAAATCTCATTCGGTGTAGGCCGATATACCTAATACCCCAAATTTCAACTAGTGTAGATCTCCACGTCTACCACCCCAAATCTGACCTGGTGTAGATTACCACATCTACCACCTCACTTCACAACGCTAGGATGACTATTGGGGTATAATCTATCTATGATCCCCAACATCTCCATTGGTCTAGAACACAATGTCTAGCACCCATATTCTCAATCATTTACATTATTTATCAATTCATAAATATTTTTTCACATAAATACCTTAGTAATCCAACAATTAGTTAAATATACAAAAACCCATTAGTTAACGCATGTTTAACTAAGTGCACAACCCATTAATTAATTCGTTAATTAATTAATAAATCATCATTAATATCAATCCATAATTATTTCTCCACAATTAATTGTTGAAATTAAATCTAAACATATCAAAATTAATCCCATAATTATTTATCATAATGAAACAAAAAAGCATATAATTAATCCACCATTAATTATCTCACATATAAATTCCTTATCTCATAATTAATTCCCCCTATTAAGTATCTCGAACACACCTAATTTTAATATCTCAATTACAATTTCTCAACCAATAAACAATTTTTCTAAATCAAAAAAACTATTTGGATATCTCTTTAACCCCAAGGTTCAATCATCTATTTAATCACTAAGTCATCATCAAATCAATTTCACATTTTTAGTTACTCAAATTAGGGAAATAAATTATTTAGGGGAGATGGAAATTCATGAATCTCAAATAAACATATCAAATCCATGACAATTGGTGTTTCATTTAGATCACATACCTTGGTTTGTTGATGGATGTTTTCCAAGAATTTTTTTCCAAATCTGAGCGGCACAATGATGTCGATTGAAATATGAATCTAAATAACTAAACCCAAAATTAATATCAAATTAATCAGCATCGTGAGAATATAGATCTATATCTATAATCCTAGATCTATTTTTCAATACATAGGTTTATGTCCACTGATATAGTAGAGTTCGTCTAGGAAAAAATCAAAGAATTATAGAGGATGGAATAGAATAAGAATCAGAATGAATTCCACTTACCTAGAAGAGAGCAGATCTTTAATCTGGGCCTTTTATCTCAAAGAACGGTATTCGAATCACCTTAGAATCCCTCTAAAATGATCTGGGATCATCTAGAATTGGTCAAGACCAACCCTGGGTTGAAATAGAGGGTTTTTAGGGTTCTAGATGATTTAAAAACATATTTTAATACAAATTCAATCTGTGCGCACTGTTTCACCTGACATGGGTGCACTGTGAATGAAACCGTGTGGAAACTGTGGGACCTCATTATTCAATTTCTCATAGTTTTCATTGTTAACTAGGTTGTATACCATAGAGTTTAAAACTATTTGAAAATTTTTAAGAACCCTCTTTCCATATATTGATCATAAAACTTCACCCAAATGCACCTCAAACCAGAATTCCAAAGAAAATGTACATTAAAATAGAAAAAATAGCTGAAAATTCACTATAGATGGCTCTATATAAGATCAGGATCACACAGTAGTAGTGGTAATAGGTACATGATTACACTATAAAGTATCCTGATTTTATCTTCTATAAATAGAATTCCTTTGGGAAAAAATACCTAGTACTTGGTGGCGTAGTACCATAAACAGGGTGTTATCTAGTTGGGATTAAGGAATATATAAACTGTAGAATGGATACATGGTGGTCTCATACAAGGTTCCTGATAAATATATGAGTGGGGTTTGGATGGTATAAATTTTGATTTTATAAGTTAATTTTATACTATAATAACCCCTTCAGTTGATATTTATTTTTTAATCCTCAATAGATTTAATTTATTCTCTATCTCTCATCTCTAGGTAAATGAATCCCTCTTTAAAAATGATCAAATTTGTTTTTAATCAATAATAGGATTAGATATAGGATTGTTGAATTTATAATAACACTTATTTTTTATGATTTTCTGTCACTCTATGGTCACTAGTAAAATCCAAAAAATCATTTTCATCTATGATTCTAAATCCATCCCCACCTGTGGTTTTTCTCTCTAAAAATAATAAAAGATTTAATATATGAAATTTTTTACTGCTGATTAGATTGTGTATCCTTATGTTTTTAGTTTCCTTTTGATTTAATTGTTCAAATATCATGATCATTAATTCTATGTTCATAGAATAGTTTGATGTATAACATCTTATATTTCCCAAGATTTTGAATTTTAATTATGTAAAAAACAAACAGAGATAGACCTGGAAGGTCACCTAGATGAGATCACCACTAATATTGAAGAAAATGGATGATCCCTAGTGGTATAAAACTATTAAATCATTAATGAAAACACAAATATGGGGATTATTTTTCATTTATATAATAAAACTCAGTAGTAGAAACCACTAAAAATTTGGAATGAACCACCAATAATTTGGATTCCCTATTGTTTAAAAAACTATATCAACGATAATTAAACAAGAAAAAATGGAAAAAGTATTTAAAAAAGTAATAATACATATTCCATAAAAGTGATTATTCTCATTTGGAATCTGAACAACGTAATTGACTTAAAATTGTAATAAAAAATCCATATTCTCATAAAATACAGTGGTAACGAAATAGATGATTCATCAGAACAATAAAATACAAATCCCCGTGTTAGATAGTATATATGTTAAATGAAATAGAAAAAACAAGCATATGAATAAGATTGTTTTCTTGTTATCCTTGACCAATCATCATACCATGCCTCCAATGGGACCAAAAAACAACATTGAATGGGGTTAAAAGTTCTTCATATTAAATAAAAGAACGAAATCATATACAAATGCACATATAGAGAATCCATAGTATATATAAGTTTTTAGAAAAATATTCCTATTTTGATTCCTCCAATGAATAATTATATTTGAAATAATAATACACTCTACAAATTTCTATTTGAACACAATTTGTAAAAATAGGGTTTTTAGCTGACATGGATTATAATAAATCTCTATTATTGTTAATAATTATATAGGAAATCCATTCATATGTATTTTAAAAAAATAATAAAATTCCAGTATAAAATAAATTTTCCCAAATAATATATAAATTTAAAACTATATCCATTTTCTATCAATATATATAATATAAATTATTGAATTTATAGAAAACCCAACCATTTTATTCATCTTATTTTATATAATCTTTTCAAAATACCTTTCAAAATAAAATATCTCACTTCCCATTCATCAAAACATAACATCCAAACAATATATAAAAAATATAACTAAAAATAAATCAAAACCATAAATAATGAATTATATAAACAAATTAATGAAGAAATATATCCATGAAGTGGATTTGGGTAAAAAAATTAGTGGTTTAAAATAAAGAATCAAATATTTTTTGATACAAAAAACAAATAAAAGGATACCCAAGATGGTTATTGATTTGAACTACACATCATATTAGAACTTATGGGCTCCAACATGAATTATACATGGGTTGGACTACTGAAATATGTGCTAACTATTTTGAAATAGAAAATTTTGGTGAACATATATGATCACCATGTCAGAAACCACATAGTTATTTCTTTCAATACAAATGTTTCACTTTCGATATGCAATGTAAAATCTGTACAAAGGTATACTCATTTTGGACTTCTTCATAGATATGGTGGGTTACCCTTATATAATAAAATTTACTTTATAAAAAAACCATGAATGAGATCCATAAAAATTTAATAATAAATCTCTTTCATTAAACATCACCTCACTTCCACTAAAATCTCAAAAAATAAACAATATATTAAAAATATAAATAAAAATAAAACAAAACAATAAATAAAGAATTAAATAAATAAATTAATAAAGATATATATCCATGAAGTGGAATTTGGTAAAAAAATTAATGGATTAAAATAAAGAATCAAATATTTTTTGATACAAAAAACAAATAAAAGGATACCCAAGATGGTTCTTTATTTGAACTACACATCATAATACAAATTATGGGCTCCAAAATGAATTATACATGGGTTGGACTACTGGAATATGTTATAAATTTTTTGAAATAGAAAATTTTGGTGAACTTATAGGATCACCACGTCAAAATCCACATAGTTATGTCTTTCAATACAAATGTTTCACTTTATATATGCAATCTAAAATCTCTACAAAGGTATACTAATTTTTTACTTCTTAATAGATATTGTGGGGTACCCTTATATAATATAATTATCATATTGTTTATGTAAAACTCCAATTTTTTACCCTAATAATTTTTTACCATTCACTGAAAACCATTCTAATTCAAGATTTCATGATTATAACATAAAATAAATCAACTGACTCTAAAAAAATACAATCTAACTAATCACTACTGCATTACATTTTTATAGATCTCCCCATGGAATATTATACACATAGAATATAATATGTGAAGAGTAATGTAAAAAACAATGATCTATGTTAATGATTTTAATAGATTTCATGAATGACCCATAAAAATGATTCTTGAAAATATTTGAATGATTAATAAATTACATTATACACCCTCAAACAATGTCTGGACAAAAGGAACCCAACATGAATCTCATTGAAGAAAAAATTTAATATAGGTCTCCCAAATATTTGTAATTTATCTAAAATGGTGGATTAATATATTATCTATTATATAAGATAGAATCATGGAGTTGGTAATTATTTTGATATTCATCATATGAATCCACCATATTCAATAAACTGTAACCATCATTTAGTAAAACATATCAAATATATTAAGGAATCAGTATTCATATGAATATCTAATAATTACATGATCAAGTGAACAAAAGGATCACCAATAACGTCATCATTATTAATCCTCATAAAAAGTAATAAACAACCTCCAACCATGCTTTACCATGAGATAGACTGGTTATAATCTCATGTCATTAATTTTGAGTTGAAGGCCATTTTTTTAATCACAATTATAACATTCTCATGGGGATCATGAGATAAAATATCAACTTGGTAGATCCTTTAGTTATCCTAGAGACTGCCACAAACACTAATTACACTTGAAAATTTCCCTATAAACCCCTTCTTATATAAAAACTATTCTAATCATATTAAACATTACACACATACATTATGGGATGATCTAGATAATGAGGGATGAATATCACATTATAAAAACTAGTAACATAAGAGAAACTGGAGAGGAACCTATAGGACCCATAAAAAAGGCCACCATAAAATCCTAACTACCCAAAAATCATTGATCAATAATCCCAAACCAAATCATCACTATAGTAAGTATATACACCCATGACTCCTTATATAATAATTTATTATCCAAATCCATGAAGAATTATCTTTAATAATTAAACAATCCTACCACACATCATTGAAAAACAATACCCAAATCCACTTACATGTTCCCCAAATAAATTCATTGTACAACTACTTCCATGAAAATTTTTATGACACACTACCACATAGCCGTTGATAAAATGAAAAGATTCCAATTTATTCGGTGTCTAGGAAGTTTCCATAATATTAAAATGGCCACCATTAATGATAATAATCCAATATATTATCAACACCTTCCTCAAAAGAGTACATTCTATGGCATAAAAAAATTACACAACCAAGTGATGTCTCATAAATCACATCAAACTGTCCCGATATAAATCATGTGAAAAATATAATTTCATAATAAATCAGAACCCAAAAATTATCTTTCAAATAAGTAATTTTTTTTAATTTTTCTCTTCAATTAAACCATTCCATTTTTTATCATTAAATTCATTTTAAAAATAAAATAGAATACATTTTAAAAATTCAATTAGATGTTAAAATATAAACATTGTTAATTTAATAAATTCACATAAATCCAAAATTTATTCTAAAAAATCGACAAAAATGTGATTCAGTTTTATCCACTTTTCAAACACCTATAAAGGTCAGACTATAATCAAATAAAACAATATTTACTGAAAACATGAGAATTACATAAATTAAAAGCCTCTGAAAATATAATGTTGTTTCTCCGAATGCCAAAATATATATCATTTTCTAAAATATGAAGACACCATGTGAATTTAATTTTATAATATAATATAGTTGAAAATGAAAAACAATAGTTTCAATGAAAATTATTACATAAATTATATCCCAATTTGTAGAAGAACTGTTTTTAATAATTCCATTTTAAATGATAAAACCATAACATTATTTGAATAAATTTAACATTACTTCAAAAAATATTTCCTAATGATCTATTAAAAACTATAAAAATTAGGAAACCATTTTTTCGTGAAAAAAAAATTTCAAAAAAATTAAAGTAAATAGTATTCACAAACATCAACCAAAATCCAATCCACTCACATCAACATAAAAAACACATAAATTTATTCATTTTGTACAAATGATAAATACTAAAAAAAATCTACATAAATAATAGGTTACAAAGAAAAATGCTAAAAGAGATACAAAACAAAGATTTACGGTGATGCATGGTTTCATGGTCTATGATCCTATCAAGAATAAATTTTTTAAATTTTGAAAAATATAACATGCACTGTTTAAATTATTTTTGAATATTTAAAATATAAAATCACTCCTATAGTTATATGTTGACCTCCCAAAATTCTAAGAAAATCCCATGAAAGAACACAAACAATTAAAATGGTCTCCAAGATACCATAATCAGAACTAGAATCTAATAAAAAAATCAAATTTAAAATCAAATTTGGACTGGACATGGTAAATAAGATGTTAAGGACATAAATTGATATTTATAGACTCCCGAAAACATCCTCTTAAGATTCAAAATTCATATTCTCATACTACCAAATGTCCCAAAATAACAAGATGGTGTTTAAAGAACATTGTCATTTTTAGAGCATTTTCCACATAACAATTTTTATGAAATAAAATAGGTTAACCAAACATCTAATCTGACCCAACAGTCCACTAGGCTGGAAGGGGGTTCCAGATCTAGATAATTTAGAAACTACTTCTTTTCTATCATGAAAACACATGTAGAAGTGGTTTCACATTCATATAAATAATAAATAATCATGTGACACCATATAGAATTGTATATGTCTCATGAGTAATCTATATGAATAATCATATATATATATCAAAATTAAATATAATTATACAATCCAAATATGAATTAAACTAAAAAATGAGAAATATTTATTAAATATTACTATTATAGTTTTTGGTTTTGGGTAATTTTCATAACTAATCAAAATATTAATAAAAATTCAAAGTATTCAATAAATAAATATTAATCTGAATACAAGAATGGCCATTAGAATAAAATTAAAAAGTACGAGTAGGACTATAAATACCCATCCATAAAAATAAAATAACCTGAAAACTATTAATTCACACCCAACGTACCTAAAACCAACAAACATACCATATGTCCCTTAACCTACCAAATCAAACCATGTTGAACGATGTTAAAATATGGGATCATATGATGAAACATAGAATCTATACACACTCACATGAACACACATAGATAAGTGTATATATAGGGTAGGAGAAAACTATGCCTTGTTGGAATCCATGAAATTGAACAATAAGTTATTTCAATAATAAATTACATAAATTCTTATTTAAACATAACATGTGAAAATAGGTTTTCCATATTTTAAGGAATAAGGAAAAAAAGCATTACACTTAATCTCTTTCGATAAAATCCAACATAATTATTTTTATTAAAAATGAATTTATGAAATAAAACAAATAATAAACAAAAAAATATATAAATTCAAAAAATTCAATTTAATTTCATCTCAATATATGGAATGAAATAATTTTAATTCATATAGAAATAAAACAAATTATTCCTTACACATTTGGATAGACTTACCATGTAAATACTCAAAAAAAAACAATACGAAACATCATTATGAACATACCCTCCAATAAGATTAGAAAATATATATGAAAATAATATAAACCGTAACAAACAAAGTATGTAAACACAAAATGGAACATAGAAATTAATTATTAGAAATATGTTTATAAAAATTATTCTAGATATATTGAGATAACTATTATGGGATACAAACAAAAAAATAAAGGGATTACATATATCATCTGAGTTATACACTAAAAATAGTGGGGAAACACACATTATCTAAAATAAATGATACATGAATATTTAAATTATATCACTACCTAAAATACATGATTCTAATGATTACAATATATCAAATAGAAAATTTTTAGAAAAAAATCATTTTGTTAACTCTCAGAGTTTATGTAGACCATTACCCCTTATTAGAGAATAATATAATGTTGTGTTATAACCATTCGGATCCTTTGGAAAATGATATATACTTCCAATGATATAAATCAATTGGTGTGGGGAAACAACGTAGAATGGGATCTTAAAAAAATTAAAAATAGAGTATTTTAATTTTTTTCATCTTATCTCTGATAAATTCTAATGAAAAATAACTTCTACTGAATGAAAATCACATAAAGGTAATATATTTATGAACCATAAATGAGAAAAGTCTATAGATATCACTAATTATAGTTTCTCATTGTTAGGATTCCTAGTTCGTTTTATTAACTCATTTATAAAATGTTCAATATGCCATTAAAAAAACTTTTGATTCTAATTATTTTAAAATATTTTAAATAACAAATTAAAATATCTATTTAAACATATGCTAGAAATATTATTTTAAAAAAATTAGAAATTAATCATTATATAAAATAAATTTTTAAAATAATATAATATATTTTTTGATTTAAACACTTCTATAGGAAAATAATTCCCCTTTACTATGAAATCAATGTAAAAAAGTAAAATATCTAATATTGGAAAACTAATCAGTTGATAAGAACATATTTACATCATAAACCATAGTTAAACGAACCTTTTTAAATTGAATATGAATAACCAAATACTGTGAAATATTTCTATATTCTTGGACAACATGCACAGTTTTACCTAAACACAGACCAACCTTGTACCAAAAGAAACCATTAAACTCTAAATTTCAACAATGAAACAAAATCAAATCACAGTAAAATAGTTTTTAATAACATGAGACATTTTAATTTGGATTTAATTATTCATGAAGATAGTTATTATAGGAAAAATTATCTCTAACAACAATATCATAATACTTTATTAAATGTGAATCTAGTGGAGTTAGATGAAACATAACATGAACATTATGTAAAAACAATTTTTATAAGAGAAAATAGGACATTATTTTTTTAGTTTCTTATCCATAATAATCCAATTACATTTTTACATATCTAAACTAATGTGGTTAATTTTAATTAATCATATTAAAATCATATATTATTTTGAATATAAAATTCCAATTATTATATTTTCTACCATTCACACATTTTTTTCTATCTTACGCATGATTATCATAATTTGTCTTCTCTATTTTGGCATGTTTTTTAGGAATATTATAATTTATAATGTTTCATATTGTCATTTTGTACATAAAAAATGTGTATATGTGGGTGTTTTAGATTAATAATTTATATAGATAAAAAGGAATGAGTATTGATATAAATTATATAAAAGTATCTTATTTCATTGATTATTGAGACTTCAAATATTAAATGTGTTCCATGGGAACATGATAAAATTATTTTCTATGTTAAGTCATGATAATTCCTTTTCACATAGTGTTGTGATTAATAGAACAATTGAAACACATATGATTATTAAATCCCCATGTGTTAATCAATTTCAGTTAAATGGGAGTTCCCTTATCAGCAGTTCTTATTTTATATATGATTAACCATGGGGATTTTGATCATATATCAAGTAAAGTATGGTTGATTCCATAATTCCTTATTTAGTTCATGGAATACAATCCCTAGGTAATATTATTTATTTTTACTCATCATGAACATGATGACTTATTTATTATTCTCATGATGATTAGTTTCATTATTTAATGGGTTTATATATGAACAGTTATTATTGATATATTAATATGGGTCAAGTGGTCACGACACAATGGGTCTAATGTATTTAAACAAAACATATTTCACCCTGGTAATGTGTAAAACATACTAAACATTATCTGGTAAATGGAATGAAACCAATGATTAAATGTGGATATGACATTTTTATTTACATTGTTCTGGTTATCATGATCATGAGATGTCCATTTACAATATCATAGTTCTATTTTTCATTACTTTATGGTTATACATAAATGTGTGGTCTATTTATGTAGTTTTTAGTTAATAAAAAATGTATACAGTGTATTTTTTCATAGCACTTTAATATATATATATTAGTTAATATATTCATAGAAGTATAATATATACCCCAAAAACATATATATATTTAGAACATATGGAATATTGAAAGGCCATTTTGGGTTTCCTATAGAATCTTTTACTAATTTATACAAATCAAAATGATGGAAACATGCATCCAACTTAATATATTTTATCACATAATTTTTATGATATCATTTAGTGATTTCAAATAATTCATAATTTTTTGTGGTTGTGTAATGTTGTTAAATGGTTACACTAGTATTATAGATAGAACATTTTCCTATTTATATCCCCCTCATATCTAAATTTAGAAAAAATACAGTTAGTAAAATCATGATTTTTTTATGAACGCCCAAAAAACTATATCATAAAACCGTGGCATGTTAACAATTATCATATTGACATTATAAACTCCCCATATTTAACCATAATAATCTTAGACATCCCCATAACATGATATTTGCTATTTTCATAACTAATAATTTCAAATAGATTCTTTAAAACGTATTAAAGCTATGAAATAAGCATTAATATTTCTTACCAACCATCACATAAGCATACAAATGATGTTTTCAATATGTTTTGTTTTCAATCACCTTTAACAAACTCATTATATTTCAATAAATGTTCAGTTTTCAAGATTCTCCCCCCACAATAAAATAAAATTATATAATAAAAAACAAGTAATATTATTAGGTTATGTTAAATATCTATCTAAATTTAAATACTTTTTTATCACTTCCCACTACAATTCCCACAATAAAAATAAAATATTTTACAAATTCATTCCATTTATTTTAGATACTGTTTAAAATATATTCATCCTAAAAAATTAAAAATAGATAAAAATAATTATCAAGAACTCAAATACATCACAATGTAGGTGAAATTAATTATCATTGATTGGTCCCTAAGAAGTCTACTCTATACATATTGTATTATAAGAGTCAATATCGATGTGATCCACTCATCCATTACTGTTTCTAAAACTACCTTAGTTTCTACATACGATTCCTCTCATTTCTTACTCCCTTTATATTTCTATTGGGATAGAATATCTCAATAAATGCAATAGGAAATATTCATTCAATATTAATACGCATCACAATAAATATGTTTATGATAAAAAATTTGATATATACACCATAAAATAAATGAATCATTATAGCATTATCCTAAATATCATGGTATAATACTTTTTTAAAATTCATTTTATTACTTCCAAAATACTACACATCCTGACATCCAATTATCATTACCTAGTGCAATCTCAAAAATATATATACTCGTATAACATGTCATAAAAAATTCTTGAACCATGAAAATTAATATACTAAAAATTAATTATTTAGGATAATGGAATATAATTTTATTCTGGTAAATTATTATAAAAAAAAGTTTCCTATAAATTTTTATTATCATATTTTATAAATGAGTACACATTTCATGTGTTCTTACATTCAATTAATGATTCATGAAATCATTCACTATAACTTCCTCACCATGAATATTAAAAAACTCAAATTTTAGATATTGGAATGAAAATAATTGTAACACCCCAGGTAAATAAAGAGTATGAAATTTTCACATTTATTTATATTTGTGAATAAAATATTAATATGACTTCAAAGGGGACGCTATGCTCGATGGCGTAACCAACACGCAACAACGTGTTTCATAGGAATCTTACATTGCACTCTAATAATAAAATAATATTATTTTAAATAGTAGTTAACGCCTAGCCATTGTAATGGCGGGAATGAACAGAACTAACTACAAAATGATTATATATTTTTGTTAAGTATTTTTACTTTTTATAATAAATGTTAGAGGATTAAAAATGTGAATGAGTCCAATTTAAAGCGTAAACATTCTAATATTCTTTAAAAGGTCGATTAACCACCTTTTGATGGCGAACCTCTTTTAAATCCACTTTTTGACAATTTTATGTGTTATATTTGACAAAATAAAATTCTTCTTTATAATCGGGACATCAAAATTTCTTTGTGAAATTTTTTTGTTTTTTTTCTGAAAAAGTTCAATTTTTAATGAATAATGAAAAATGTTGTATTTTAATTCAAACCCTCTTTTTAATCTAATTTATTTATATGATTATATTATCTTTTTAATTGGTTTTAAATTTAAATTAGAAAATATTTTTACCATTTAATCCAATAGTGGTCGTTGGAATTGATTTCACTTTGAAATCGGACTTAAACTAGTGTCAATCTTTTGATACATTTTGTTTCATAAAAACACGCTATTTGTTTTGACAGCGGCAATTAATTATTAAATTAATTTATGAAACTTATATGTCTTTAATTTTTTAAAATAGACATAAATTTTGAATTCAAAATATCAAATATATCTTAGGGTGAATTTTTGGTTATTTTCTGAAAAACATCAAATTTTGATGAATAGTGAAACCACTATGTGGTACATATAAAAACTGATTTTCCTTTTAAATGAAATTTTGCCACCTTTGTGTTTTTAATTTAAAAAATCTGACATAAATTTTTTTAATTAAGAAGTAAAATTTGGTTCAAGGGGATTAAAATAATTTTTTTTTGAATAGTAACTTATTAAGTTTTTAATCGCAATTAGAGGTAATTAGTGTAGTTTAAGGTAAGAATAATGTTTTAATAAACTGAAATGACCTAGACACATGTCCTACCCTCATTGTATGTGTAATGGCTGACCACAACAATACATGGGTCAACGTGGGGACCCCATGGAGCCAGTTTGGTTGGAAAATGACATAAATACCTTTTTATTTAATGTCAAAGTAAAAATTACAGAAACATGAGATGTTTTACCAAAAACAATTTGTATGGGGTTATACAAGTAATATTTTTGACTATAAATAGTCATTGGAATGCTAAAATTATTTCCTACATCATAGTATTTGTTCAATAATTTTTATACATTAAATAAATTAAATTATTTATGACATCATGATGATGCAGCGATGACCTCGTTATTTAACGATTTAAATAAAATGGAAAGATAATGTATTATCTAAGACAAACACATGTCCAAAACCTATTGTATGAGTTTATTTAGAACCCTTATCACCTCATCCTCGAAAAAAATCAATTTGGGACCATTAATATCTGAAACGCATTCTAAAATAAAGTAACATTTCTTTACATTCCAAGAGTGCACCTCCTCTCCTCTTATAAAAGGCCCCCACTTCTACCTCCTTACCCACACCTCTCAAGAATTTGGCTCTGCAAAACCCTACCCATTTCATCTCTCCACGTCCCTATCTAACTATTTTAAGCCTCACATTGGGAAAAATCCTTTCCAAGGAAGCCTTTGAGCTCAAATCAAAGGAAGTTACCCGATTTAAAGTTAATGCCTTCACTTGTGTCCTTCTGTTTTATTTTTCTTCTCCAACCCCCTATACCATTTTTATTCATTTATTTTGTAAAAAAAAGTATCATAAATATACTAGAATTTTGTTATAAGATTAATTTTAGCTAAACTTACACACACCTACATTAAATGGTTAAAGAACATACCGTTTCCGTGGATGGCGAATTTCTGCCTCCCGAAACGATGATTGTTCAACATTATTTTAACACCTTCAAAGTTGGCCATTAATATGTCACTATATTTATATATTATATATAATATGTTTATGTTTTCCTTAAGCTTCTGTATTTTTCATTTCTGTCATACCTTTAGGGTTTCCATTATGGGTAAATGCGATATCTTTATTTTAGGAAGTGCAGACTACCGCCCCCTCAAATTGATTTGAATCGTTAATGCCATATGTGGGACGTATAAAGGATGGAATTAATGGTATTACATATGTTATCCTACTGGAATTATAATATACCTTTATATATTTATTATTTCATACAATTGAATACAAAAAAAAGAAATGAAAGTAGCGTTCATGCGTACGTACGGCTTACCGTCTCCATGAACGGTACATTTCATTTTTATCTCCAAATGTTATGTACTATTATAAGTACATATATATAATGGATATATATGTAATATATTATATCTAAATTATGGGTATCATTCTGGAATTATAATATATATATCTCTCATTTTGTTTTAATTCCATTAATATGGCAAAAAAATGAAAGTAGTGTTCATGCGTACGTACGGCCTACCGTCTCCATGAACGGTGAATTTAATTTTTTATCTCCAAAAGCTATGGAATAGTATAAATCGAATATATAATGGATATATATGATATTTAAAACACAAATCATTTATGGAGATGATGTACCTATAACTACATGGAAACTTCTTTTCCAACAAGTTCAATTTTTACTCATGTACTGAACATCGACAAAAACGTCTGATACGAACTCACTTTATTAACCAATTATTATAACATTATAATATGTGATATGAACTGAATAATAAAATTTAAAGTAGGTCCTTAGGAAATTATAAATTGACCAAATTTTATTACTCAGGAGATTAAAGAACGATCGAGTCATGTCGGACACGAGGTAAGGGATCCTACTCCTCTCTTTCTTTTTAAGTACACTATTCTATGTCATTCCTTTTAAGATCATCTTTATTATGATTGGGATTTTCTTTTATATTACTCCTACTTTACTTTTTATGTTCATATGGTGATAGACCCTATTTTCTCTCATCAATCCATTTTGGATGTTTTGAGTGGCGCCGTTAGGCTGCCGAATTTTTATAAGAGATCTAACCTCTCTTTTTTTTAAGTACTCTCATTTATGTCACTTCATTTAAGCTCCTATTTTTTATGATGGGGGATGTTATTTTATATTCCTCTTTCATTACATTTTATTGTAATATGATGAGATACTCTATTTGTTCTCATCAATCCATTTTTGGAAGTTTTAAGTGGCGCTGTTAGGCTGCCGAGTTTTCGTAAGGAATTTTTCATCTCACTTTTATTCCCGTGAGATTTATGCTACATTTTCCACCATTTCCTTTGAGTGGTGTATGTAATTACCATTATTATACTCTTTGTGTAATATAATTTCATTTATGGGTACTTAAATATTCATTGTATTACCCTTCTTCAATGGGGTGTACGTTTCGAAAGTTACCCAATTCGGTAAGGGAACCTTTCACCATCCTCTTTTTAAAAGACTTATTTTGTTATGTATTTTAATTCACATAATATTATGTTGCGATATGTTCTTCTATATCCTTATTAATGTAAATTTTATGTCCAAGTGATGAGATACCCTTTTTATCTCTCATCAAATCATTTTATATGTTTTGAAGTGACGCCATTAGGCTGTCGAATTTCTGTAAGGGAACTTCTTAACCCACTTTCAATTCTTTCGGTTAAACCTCTAATTCTTGATTTTATTATTCCAAGATTATGTGTGGAATCTCTATGTTGTATTTTCCACAATACTTTGTGTGGATATACTATTTCAACACATAATCATCTCATTGATAAATTCTTATGTCATTTAGACGGACTTGTATCGGAAATCATAACTCAATCTCATTTCATTGAGTTAAATATCTATGTCATTTTTTTTGATTTTCCATGATTATGTGTGAATGACCTCTGATTGTTTTACACTTAATATCCACATATATTTTGTGTATTCATATTTTTTTCACACATAATCATATAATTGATTTATCCATAATCTAAGGATACCGACTTTGTAAGGGACTTTGTCTCAATCTCTTTACATTGTGGGATATTTAGTTTTACACACAACTTTATTTTATACAGTGTATAAACCCCTTTGACTTTTAATTTTATTCAAAAGGAATATTTTTATACGAAGCGTTTTACTAAACGACAAAAAGGAATGTTTCTTTTAACTTACACGGTGACAACGAACTTTTCAGCCACCTCGAGTATTATTTGGTCTTTAGCTTCTTCAACAAGCCGTAATGTTTTTTTAAAATGAAATAAATACCATATACTCTTTTATCTATGTTGGTATTGAAAATGGTTTTTATAAGGGATTTGTTATGTCGATATATTTAAGTGATATATTGTGATTGAAATGTGGAAATGTTTTCTTTCCATTATATTTGTTTAATGTCTTATGATTTTATAATGGTACTTGGAAATTATGACGGGTGGTTCCGTGAATACCAGGACAGGTGGTTACGTTATAACCTCCAATTCATTGGGTATGGAAGTCGGCCGTATGGCTATTCTATTAAGTATGTGTGGAAGTCGGCCATATGGCTATTCCATTAAGTATTTGTGGAATTCGACCGTATGGTTATTCCACTTAAGTATCTTTATGTCCCAAGTTACCTTTATATGTTATGTGATCTTTATATGGGTTTTATGGTAATCTTTTGGTTACAGAAGGGTAAGTAATTAACTTTTATTCAGTGAAGAGTTTTTAATACTTCGAAAAGGTTAAAAGTATTACTTTGATAAAGTATACATGGTTTACTTGTTTTTTTGAAAAACTAACAGTTTTCATTATTTGTGTATCCCTTTCTGAGCTTTTTTATGCTCATCCCAGGTTTTTGAAATGTTTTTCACAGGACTTAATGTGGAATACGGTCAAGGATGGGATCAAAGGAAATTCATGCTACCTAAAATATGGAACTAGACATGTTTTTTTTAAGAGTTTTTATTTTATGGAAACTTAGTAGAAGTTTATACTTTGCAATCTTTTGAGATGTAATATTTATGTCCTAATTCTCTAAAACTCTAAACCTGAAAAGATCGTCAATGTGAATTATTCATTTAATTCAATATTAAGTAAGGTTTAAGGCTGGGGTCTTATATTTGGTATCAAAGGTCGGTTTAGATATCTTTAGAGGTTAGGGTATCCTCTAATCATAAGTGACATTACCATAATGGTTATGATTTCAGAAAGATTCCTAGTTTTAGATAATCAGAATGATTAAGTATATATTAGTGTTTATCTACCTCATTAGTACATGATAGTTTTGTTAATATATTCACACAGACATTTCTATTTTTAGTGAATGGATGGATCTTGCAGGCACTAAAGAGACAACAGGTTTTAAGGAAACTGTGGTGGTTCTTTGATTAAGATACTAGATAAAATGGGGGATTAAATGTGGAAACTCGTGGTTGTTCTAAACCAACTATCAATGAGTCATGATCAACCAATTGAACCTTGGAATGTTCTGTAATGCATCATGTATGAGATGACCAATCGATGTGGAAGTTCAGGTAATAATTATAAAGGTAACCATTAGAGTTGATATGATCATTACATTTGAGGTAATTATGGGTTATTATAAGATATGCTGGAAAATGAAAGGCATGAGATAAAATTGAGGTTAAAATATGTTATGATCATTTTTGAAGATTTTATCTCGTTTTGGAGAATGTTTTAAAATTATATAGTTTTGGAAAAAGGACAACACGCAGACCGTGTGACAACCCATCGCGTCGGACAAAGCTATGGGAATCTAACCCACAACCAATGTGCGAATGGTATTTATCGCCTACCACTGGACTACGTGAAGTCCCTGGTTATTTTGAATAGTTCTTTTTAGATAAGTGATTTTAGGAATCAAGAGAAAGTTTATTTTGGGTTATCTATGGAAATGATTAACCTATCATGGAGAATATGTGATTAGGTTAATTACTTTTCAATACGAGACTTTAAGAGTAATTGATGTTATTTGAAGATAAGTGTTAATTTGTACCTTGGAGGACTATGCGACTAAATCCTTCAAATGTTTGGGTTTCAATATTAGTTTGGTTTACTTTGAAGTAGTTTATGGACAATTTTTTTATTGAATGGTCTTTGTTGAACTTTGGGTATTGTTTGATAAATTTTGGAGATTAAGAATAGATTTGATTAAAAAAATGATTATCCTTTTTGGGTATTATCTGATATTATACTAACCTTGTTGGTTTTGGTTTTGGTTAAGGTCTAAAGATATGGTAAGTATATAGTTCTATTTTGTGGATTAGGTGATTCTCTAGAAGTTGATTATAATACTCTTAATGTGAATAAGTCTTCCTAAATACTAGTCTTTTGGGGAAAGTATGAGTTTATGTAAGAAATCTAGTAAAAGTTAATAATCAACATGACAAGTAAGTATCTTTCCTTAAGATCAAAAATAAATTCCTCAATAAAGAGTAACTTAAAAAAAATTGTTGTCTGTTAACTTTTCCTACTGGGGAATCGAATACCATTTAACCCATCACAAGTTTGTGATTCTCTTATGGTTAACGTTCTCCTAGACATGTTTACTATCAATCTACATCAGAACATGACCCTTTGTTTTTTTCCTCCATGTCCATATTTTCATAATTGGAATCCTAGTATGGGTTAACTCAGGTGACCTTTGTACTTATCTTTCTTTATTTTAACGTGATTGTTTTAGTGACTCTTGTTCCGATGTGGGATTTTCAATGACATTTCCAAATCCAATTTTAAAATTGCGAGGACACAATTTCCAAAAGGGGGGAATGATGTAACACCCCAGGTAAATAAAGAGTATGACATTTTCACATTTATCCATATTTGTGAATAAAATATTAATATGACTTTAAAGGGGATGCTATTCTCGATGGCTTACCCAACACGCAACAACGAGTTTCTTGGGAATCTTACATTGCACTCTAATAATAAAATAATATTATTTTATACAGTAGTTAACGCCTAGTTGTTGTAATGGCGGGAATGAACAGAACTAACTAAAAAATGATTATATATGCTTGTAAAATATTTTTACTTTTTATAGTAAATGTTATAGGATTAAAAATGCGAATGAATCCAATTTTAAGTGTAAACATTCTAATATTCTTTAAAAGGTCGATTAACCGCCTATTGATGGCGAACCTCTTTTAAATCCACTTTTTGAAAATTTTATGTGTTATATTTGACAAAATAAAATTCTTCTTTAGAATCGGGATGTCAAAATTTA
The DNA here is from genome assembly GCA_963277665.1 of Viscum album. NCBI lineage: Eukaryota > Viridiplantae > Streptophyta > Magnoliopsida > Santalales > Viscaceae > Viscum > Viscum album. Next base: position 26,007,240 of record OY728154.1, read on the forward strand.
CTTTGTGTAAATTTTTGGTATTTTTCCGAAAAAGTTCAATTTTTAATGAATAGTGAAAATGTTGTATTTTAATTTAAAACCACTTTTTAATATAATTTATTTATATGATTATATTATATTTTTAATTGGTTTTTAAGTTAAATTAGAATATATTTTTACCATTTAATCCAATAGTGGTCATTGGAATTAATTTCACTTTGAAATCAGACTTACACTATTTTCAATCTTTTGATACATTTTGTTTCATAAAAACACGCTATTTGTTTTGACAACGGGAATTAATTATTAAATTAATTAATGAAACTTATATGTTTTGAATTTTTTAAAATAGACATCATTTTTGAATTTGAAATATCAAATATAGATTAGGTTGAATTTTTGGTAATTTTCTGAAAAACTAAAATTTTTGATGAATAGTGAAACCACTAAGTGGTACTTATAAAAACTGGTTTTCCGTTTAAATGAAATTTTACCACCTTTGTGTTTTTAATTTCAAAAATCCGACATACATGGTTGTCATTATGAAGTAAAATTTGCTTCAATGGGATTAGAATAATTTTTTGGTGAATATTAACTTATTAATTTTTTAATCGCGATTAGAGGTAATTAGTGTAGTTTAAGGTAAGAATAATGTTTTAATAAAATTAAATGACCTAGACACATGTACTACCCTCATTGGATGTGTCATGACCGACCAAGAAAATACATGGGTAAACTTGGGGACCCCATGGAGCCACTTTGGTTGGGAAATGACATAAATACCTTTTTATTTAATGTTAAAGCAAAAATGACACAAACATGATATGTTTTACTAAAACAATTTTTATATAGGGTTATACATGCCAGATATTTTACTATAAATAGTAATTGGAAAGATAATATTATTACCTACATCATAGTATTTGTTTTATAATTTTTATAAATTAAATAAATTAAATTATTTATGACATCATTTTGATGCAGCGTTGACCTCATTATTTAACGATTTAAATAAAATGGAAAGATAATGTAATATCTAAGACATAAACATGTACAAAACTTATTGGATGGGTGTATTTCGAACCCTTATCACATTATCCCTGAACAACATCAATGTGGGACCATTAAAATCCGAAACACATTCTAAAATAAAGTTACATTTCCATACTTTCCAAGAGTGCCCCTCCTCTCCTCTTAGAAAAGGCCCCCACCTCTACCTCCTTACCCACAACTCTCAAGACTTTTTCTCTGAAAAAACCTACCCATTTCATCTCTAAAAATACCTCTATAACTCCTTGGAGCCTCACTTTGGGCAGTATCCTTTCCAAGGAAGCCTTTGAGCTCAAATCAAAGGAAGTTACCCGATTTAAAGGTAATGTCTTCACTTGTGTCCTTTTGTTTCATTTTTCTTCTCCAACCCCCTAAAATCTTTTTATTAATTTATTTAGTAACAAATAAAGTATCTTAAATATACTAGGATGTTTTTATAAGATTTACTCAAGCTACACTTAAACACATCTACATCTAATGGTTAAAGAACATACTGTTTCCGTGGATGGTGAATTTCTACCTCCCGAAACGATGATTGTTCAACATTCTTTTAACACCTTCAAAGGTGTCCATTAAGATGTAACTATATTTATATATTATATATAATATGTTTAGGTTTTCCTTAAGCTTATTTATTTTTCATTTATGTCATACCTTTAGGATTTCCAATATGGGTAAACGCGATATCTTCATTTTAGGAAATGTGGACTACCGCCCCCTCAAAGTGATTTGATTCGTTAATGTCATATGTGGGATGTATAAAGGATGGAAGTAATGGTATTAAATATCATATCCTACTGGAATTATAATATAACTTTATATATTTATTATTTCATTCAATTGAATACAAAATAATGAAATGAAATTAGCCTTCATGTGTACGTACGACTTACCGTCTACATGAATGGTAAATTTCATTTCTTGTCTCCAAATGTTATGTACTATTATAAGTACATATATATAATAGATATATATGTAATATATTACATATAAATTATTGGTATCATTATGGAATTATAATATATATATATCTCTCTCATTTTGTTTTAATTCCATTAATATGGAAAAAATGACAGTAGCGTTCATGCGTACGTACGGTCTACCGTCTCCATGAACGGTGCTTTTAATTTTTTATCTACAAATGATATGGAATAGTATAAAACGAATATATACTGGATATACATGATATTTAAAACATAAATACTATTCTGGAGATGATGTACCTATAACTACATGGAAAATTCTTTTCCAACAAGTTCAATTTTTACTCATGTACTGAACATCGACAAAAACGTCTGATACGAAATCACTTTATTAACCAATTATTATAACATTATAATATGTGATATTAACTGAATAATAATATTAAAAGGAGTTCCTTAATAAATTATAAATTGACCAAATTTTATTATTCAGGAGATTAAAGAACTATCGAGTCATGTCGGACACGAGGTAAGGGATCCTACTCCTCTCTTTCTTTTTAAGTACACTCATTTATGTCATTCCTTTTGAGATAATCTTTCTTATGATTGGGATGTTATTTTATATTACTCCTACTTTAAGTTTTATGTTCATATGTTGAGAGACCCTATTTTATCTCATCAATCCATTTTGGACGTTTTGAGTGGCGCCGTTAGGCTGCAGAATTTTTGTAAGAGATCTAACCTCTCTCTTTTTTAGGTACTCTCATTTATGTCACTTATTTTAAACTCTTACATGTTATGATAGGGGATGTTATTTTATATTCCTCTTTGTGTACATTTTATTTTAATATGATGAGATACTCTATCTGATCTCATCAATCCATTTTTGGAAGTTTTAAGTGGCACCGTTAGGCTGCCGAGTTTTCGTAAGGAATTTTTCATCTCACTTTTATTCCCTTGAGATTTATGCTACATTTTCCAACATATCCTTTGAGTGGTGTATGAACTTCCCATTATTATAATCTTTGTGTAATATAATTTCATTTATGGGTACTTACATATTCATTGTATGACCCTTCTTCAATGGGGTGTATGTTTCGAAAGTTACCCATGTCAGTAAGGGAACCTTTCACCCTCCTATTTTTAAATGACTTATTTTGTTATGTATTTTAAGTCACATACTATTATGTTCAGATATGTTCTTATATATCCTTATTAATGTAAATTTTATGTCCAAGTGATGAGATACCCTTTTTATCTCTCATCAACTCATTTTATAAGTTTTGAAGTGACGCCGTTAGGCTGTAAAATTTCTGTAAGGGTACTTCTTAACCCACTTTCAATTCTTTGGGTTAAACGTCTAATTCTTGATTTTATTATACCAAGATTATGTGTGGAATCTCTATGTTTTAGTTTCCACAAAACTTTGTGTGTATATACTATTTCTACACATAATCATCTCATTGATAAATTCTTATGTCATTTAGACGGACTTGTATCAGAAATCATAACTCAATCTCATTTCATTGAGTTAAATATCTATGTCATTGGTTTTGTTTTTCCATGATTATGTGTTAATGACCTCTGATTGTTTTACACTTAATATCCACTTATATTTTCAGTATTCGTATTTTTCACACATAATCATATAATTGATTTATCCTTAATCTAAGGATACCGACTTTGTAAGGGACTTCGTCTCAATCTCCTTTCATTGAGGAATATTTAGTTTTACACACAACTTTCTTTTATAAAGTGTAGAAACCCCTTTGCCCTTTAATTTTATTCAAATGGAATCTTTTTATACGAAGCATTTTACTAAATGACAAAAATGAATGTTTCTTTTAACGTACGCGGTGACAACGACCTTTTCCGCCGACACGAGTATTATTTGGTCTTTGGCTTCCTCAACAAGCCGTAATTTTTTTTTAAATGAAATAAATACCATATACTCTTTTATCTATGTTGGTATTGAAAATGGTTTTTATAAAGTATTTGTTATGTCGATATATTTAAGTGATATATTGTGATCGAAATGTGGAAATGTTTTCTTTCCATTATATTTGTTTAATGCCTTATGATTTTATCATGGCACTTGGAAATTATGACGGGTGATGCTGTGAATACCAGGACTGGTGGCTACGTTATAACCTCCAATGCATTGGGTATGGAAGTCGGCCAAATGGCTATTCCATTAAGTATGCGTGGAATTCGGTAGTATGGATATTCCATTAAGTATGTGTAGAATTCGACCATATGATTATTCCACTTAAGTATGTTTATGTCCCAAGTTACCTTTATATGTTATGTGATCTTTATATGGGTTTTATGGTAATCTTTTGGTTACAGAAGGGTAAGTAATGAACTTTTATTTAGTGAATAGTTTTTAATACTTTGAAAAGGTGAAAAGTATTACTTTGATAAAGTATAAATGTTTTACTTGTTGTTTTGAAAAACTAACAGTTTTCATTCTTTGTGTATCCCTTACTGAGCATTTTTATGCTCATCCCAGGTTTTTGAAATGTTTTTCACAGGACTTAACGTGGAATAGGGTCAAGGATGGAATAAAGGGAAAGTCATGCTACCTAAAACATGGAACTTGACATGTTTCTTTTTAAATGTTTTTATTTTATGGAAACATACTAGAAGTTTCTACTTTTTAATCATTTGAGATGTAATAGTTATGTCCTAATTATCTAAAACTCTAAACCTAAAAAGATCCTCAATGTGAATTATTCATTTAATTCAACATTAAGTAATCTTTAAGTCTTGGGTCTTATAATAATAATCCATTAGTTTTAGTTTGGTAATATTATATATCTAGTCTAACATTCCCCAAAAATAAAAAATAAATAAAATAATTTATTATTATCTTATTTGAAACATCATCTAGGATATGTTTACCCTATATCGAGATATATCAACTTCTGGTTCATACCAAACTACAATTTGTATTTCATATATTAAGAAATGAAATGGCATCTCACTGTCTATGATATTCCATGGTTCACTATTTATCTAAAATCGAGTGTTTTTTCTATCAAGGATTTAGGGATATCATCACTCAAATCATAGAAAATATTTTTATTTTCTGACAAATATGTGTTCTGTGACTTTTATCTGATGTCAATTGATTTATATTATGGGAATCATTGAGTCTAGTGATATAGTGTTATGTCATTTTATGTTACCAAGTGTTAAAAGAAAAATAGTGTTGTAGGAATCTGATATCCTTTTTCATGTACTCAGACTATAATAAGATTTTTTTTTTCAATTTTAATTTTTTTCCTTTGTTTCACTATAAATTTACTTTTCATTATTTAGATATTTCATATTTGAAATTTTATTAATGTGTTAGGTTATTATTCTGAGTACATATGATTGAGAATGTTGTCTCGTGAAATGATTTTAGAATAAAATAACCCATGAACAATATTTTTTATACTTTTGGATTTTATTGGATTCACTGAATATGATACTTTCTATATGGCGTCTAATGTTGTTTTGGGAGTTCTATGGGTGGTTTTGGAAAAAAAAAGATTTTAGATTTTAGCAATCTAAATTGTTTAAATGTAATTTTCTACATAATATAATGTTTTATTGAGAAATATGTATTTTAGTTGAGTTCAGAATGTGGTGTTTTTATACGGGAGGATTTGTGGATTTGATCTAAGACTATTTTTATGTTTAATTGTTGTAATGTATTTTGTATAAATATTATTGTTAAATGAATAATTTTTTCAACCCTAATTACCTCATTATAAAAATTTATGGGTATTTTATATTAAATAAATATTTACAAATGGTGTCACGATTTTTGTAGTCCTTATAGTTGATTTGAATCCAAAATAGATCAATAATTCATTTGAAAATAGTTATGGACCTTATATCCAACACACATGAGATGATTTATCGATGAACTTAAATTATAATGTTATTATTAACCTTGATGTAATTAACTAGTTAATGTAGTTAAAGTATAATTACAATTAAATTGTAACTAAAACTATAAAATTGGATTAATATCAATTTGATCAATGTATTTAAGTAATATATATTAAAACATTAGACAACATAAAACCTATATATATTATTTGAAGGCTTAAATTTAAAATTCAAATGGTATGATATTTATTTATAGAGCTATTTTTTGATTTGATATTAAATAATTTAAATTTACCAATATATTAAATTATGAGTTTATTAATTTTCATGGTTGATTTTTTGTAGCATTACATTCATATGTGTGAATAATATTTATAATAATTTTTCCATTTTATAAATTACATACATGTATTTAGATTTTTAATAACACCGTGTTACTGTATTGAGGTATTCATAAATCCCACTTTTACTATTTTATTTTTTGGGGTTCATTGGGGTTGTTTCGGGTGGAAATTTTGAAATTTTAGAATTTTCGGGGCTAAACATAGTTGGCGCATGATTTTCTAAAATTATGTTCCCTACTAGAGATATATGTGAATAATGAGGTAGTGATGTTTTGAATAATTGGAGCACAGTTTGGAAAATAATGATCCCACTAAAGAGAAACCATGGAACACATTTGAAAGGGGTGAACAACTATGTTTCATGGTTTGTATAAATAATGTGGCCCTTCCCAGCTAAAATTTTTTAGAAAGTTTTTTTATTCCAAAAAATAATTTTATAACTCTTAAAACACAATTTTGAGGTTCTTAATATACCTAAATCGACCCCCTATGATTTCTTCATCTAGAGGAGCTCCCATGACCTGATTTCGGACCCTCAATAACCTCCCACAAGATGATATAAGCTTGCTGAACGATGTTCAATATCCCCTTGAGATGTTTCCTCTTCATGTTATTATTCTATGGATATATATCTCTCCCTCATATCCTCCCAAGGGTTATGTGGATAAAAACTCAATTGAAACAACTATTAGACATTGTTTGGTACCTCTATCCAAGGTTTAATTCTTGGATTCACATTGTTTATGTTCTTCCATGGCGGATCCTGATTATGATTTTGAGTTTCTAGATCTTGTGATCCCAAATTAGGTGGTTCCTTCATGATACCAAAATTTTTTATCACTATATTTCATTATTTAAATTAAATTGTCATATTTAAATTCAATTTCATGAAATTTATTTCATTTGATTAATCCCAAACCAAATTCCATTAAACTAGGGGATTTAAATTGTGAAATTTGATTTTGGCATAGATTTTGGAAGAAACCTAATTCCATTAAATTGGGATGATCTGTGAAATGGTATAGAATTGGTTAAATATAATTTTTGAATTTAAAATGTGATTTTTATTGAAAATTTAAGAATTTATTTCATATAAATTTATTTTTAGAAATTGTTTTCAAGGTTGAATTTGATTAAAATGCACGTTAATGGTTTTGATGGAAATATTTAGGTTTTATCATCGAAAAAGTACTATTATGATTAAAAACCCACATTAGTTTTTAAAATGAAAAATTTAAATATTTGACATGGAGAATAGGTATAATGTTATTATAAAAAGTCTTAAATTAAATTTCCCACCATTGATTTTCTATTATATTTCAAGCAAGCATTGAGTCATTAGCGAGTTATTTATAATGAAATATATGATTTACAATGTTGCAAATCATATATTCAACATGTCAAACTACCACTAGGGTTGTAATGAATTAACCCTTGGCCATAACAAGTAGATGTTTGTATACAATTATTTCGAAGTCACGTTGAATGTGTGGAGTCTCATAGCCTAGAAATATCTTATCATTATGCATATTGTAGTGTTACTTGTTTGTTTGTATTTGAAATTAATATAAGATAATTTTTTTAACTGATTTCAGTTAATTTTAAATTTATTTAAAAATATTTAAATAAAATGTTTGTTAATTCATTTTTTTAAATCATTTCTATCCTTTGAAATGTAAAGCTTTAATTGTTTTAATTATGAATTTGAAATGAAATACATGTTCAATTAAAATTGATTGATTTATTTTGTTAAAAATTGTTTTAATTTTATTACGGAATCCTTAAAAAGACACTACTGGGAATTCAGATCAAATTTTACATTTTCCTTTAGGTGTTTTTAGATTATCTTATTCTAGGTATGAGAAACTATAAGGCGCCAGTTGTAGGTGGAATTAGCTCTTGCTCCTTGTACATAGAGAGTTTCATCTATTGTGACATGGGATTTTATTCTATTTATTTGTAATTTGTTATAATACATTTCATTGTTTTCATGTTTGAAATCTGGTACACATATTTCTATGGATTTTATTTCTTATTCATAATATATTTTTGCTTAGTTTCCACACTGTTTTAGGAAAAAAACATTCCTTCTTTCAATTTTTATGATTCCAGATGCCAGTCGCCAACCCATTAGTATCAAGAACTCTTTTTAGCTTATATTTGGATCATCTCGGTTATTGGGTTACAAGGTTATCATTATTGGTTTGTGAAGAAGTTGTATTAGAGGTAGGTTGAGAGTCATGTCTTGTTGTCATTATGAATTCTTTTTTTCATATAGTCATATAGGCGGTAGTTACGATTTATTTCCTAGCCATCACACAACATAATTAACTTTAATTTTGTGGGGGTGGTTTGAGAATGATGATTTGAGTATTATTTCCAGTCTTTCCCATGATTTTGATTGGGTAGATTGAAATATAAATCATGTTTTATATTTGTTTTGATTGATTTTCATTATTTCTCTATTTGAGTGTTAATCTGATTTTGTAAATGTTGATTTTGATGTTGAATAGCATCATACCTCTAAGAAGAAGTGTAAATTGAATCCATGAGGTAGGTGATTCATAACAGCAACAAGAAAATACTCAAATGGAATTGACTCTGGTTGAGGTGATCGTGTGTACTATCCATGATCAGGAACATGCACCGTCACTAGTCCCCATTCAAGATCCTGTTGTCGAACATCAAAGGGATGGTATACAGAATAATTATCAAGATTTATTTTTCCAATACCCAACAGAATTCGAAGGATAAAATTATCCTCAATAGGATGAATATTGGTTGACCAGGATTGAACATATATTTGCCTTCATAGAGACACCTAATTAAATCAAGGGGAAGTGTGTCACCTTCATTCTAGAGGAACATGGAAGGAGATGGTTGGTCATGATAGTGACAGTGTAGAAACATGAGGGATTAGAGTAACAGGACTTCAATGATAATTTGACCAACTAGTTATATCCATATTAAATGGTATTTGACAAAGAATGTGATTTTTTCAGTATTGACTTAGTTGAAAATGATACGAGATAGTATAAAAACCATTTAGTTTATATTATTCTACTTTCACATAATATATTATCTAATTGAATGATGAATACTCGACGGTTAGATTTGGTGATTTTTGTAGATGTTCACTCTCATGTTTTCTAGCATAAGATTCTTTCATACGTAGAGATTCAATATAAAGCATTGATGACAATGATAGATCATTATGGATTGTTTGGGTTTAAGAGAGTTTTTTCTCCTCCCAGTGGAAGTGTGTTTTCCTCCAAGGAAATGTAGATGCATCAAAAATATCATTGATGTTCTTGATAGTTGAGTTTTTTTAAAACCTAAAAACTCTTTTTCAGAGGCTCATTGATTATTTACATGTGTGGAAAACATGGTCACTCTAAGAGGGGTTTCACTAAATAACCCAATGTATGTGTCTCATAAGAATTCTTGTGTCACTAAAAAAAGTTTTGACATGACTATTCGATTATCTGTAGTTGAAAGGGATCTCCATGACCATTTAAAACTGTGTTGAAATCATGTTTTTGGGATAAACCTGGTTCTATGTGAACAAATCTAGAAAGAAGCATCATCACACAATGGAAGAGTATGTAGAGGATACAAATATGAGTCCAATTACTGTGATAGAAACAATCACTATAGCATTTTCATTAGTCACTTCTCTATTTGATATTAGTACATCTCATTTGTTTATTTCAATCCATTTTTTATCTGGTAAATTTTACTATTGTTATTTTATACTTTGTGATCGATACTACTACACCCCTTGGAATGAAGAGATAAAAGGTCTATGTGTCCCCATTTGTGTTTTCACTTTATCAGATGATGACCATTCTTGGAGTCTTCTGGTACTTGATATAAAACATCATGACATCATCTATTGGATGGATTGTCTCATTTCCAATGAATCCCATTTTAATTATTATATTTTTTTGGTCACCTTTACTACACCTCATGGTGTAGGTCTTATCTTTCATGTATATTGCCACCCAAGTTTGACTAGGTTTAAAAAATATTATCCAGAGTTGGGAAAGTGGTATATGTCTTAACTTTTGATCTAGATGGGAAATACTTGATTGGTGATCTCCATTCAGTTGTCATTGAGTTTTCTAATGCATTTCCTTCATAATTATTTGGGTTTCCACCAATAAGAATGGTATATTTATTTAAAAATATAATACACGGTACTAAACCAGTTTCAATTCCTTCTTATATCAGTGAACTAGTTGAATTGAAATTGAAGAATAATTAGTTGGATGATATTCTAGGGAAAGAATTTATACCCCTGAGTGTGTCACCTTGTGTGGCATCAGTTCTCTTTTTTTTGAAAGCTGATGGTTCACTTCAACTTTGTGATGATTAAAAAAACTCAAAAGAGTCCTGACAAAGAAATTGTATCTATTGACTTATATTGTTGAACTATTTTATAAGTTTAATGGGGATAAGTAGTTCTTGAAGATTGATATTTGATCTGGTTACCATAAATTAAGAATAAAACAATCTGATATTTAGAAAACCACCTTCCATGGAGGGTACATACATTATGAGTATTGTGTCGTGCCCTTGGTTTAAACCAATGGTCTTTAATTTTTTATTACATTAATGAAAATTATTTTCACTGAGTACCTTAATACATTTTTGTTAGTATTTTTGGATTAAATCATTATTTACTCTATGTTAGAGGCTGATCATGTGTGTCATCTGAGATTATTTCTAGAATTTTTGAGAAATCACCAACTTTATTCCAATCTTTTCTAATGTGATTTATGGATTTGGGACATGATGTAATTAGGATAAATGTTTTCATTAAGTGGTATATTAGTTGAACATGAGAAGGTAAAGGATGTTATGACACAGGAACTACCACGAAAGTTTTTTAAGATTTGAAGCTTATTTATTTCATCATGATATTATCAATGGTTTATTAAGGTCTTCTAAATATTGGCATCTCCGATGACTGCTCTAACTTAGATGAGAGTAATTTTTTCTTTGAATGAAAAATTTCATAAATCTTTTACTGAGTTGAAACATCTTTTGAATACTTCATTTGTGTTGACTTGTTTGGAGCTGGGGCATGGCTATGTGGTATTCTATGATGCATTAGGATCAGGTTTCGGTTGTGTTTTTATGGATGGTGGGCATGTTGTTACTTATGGTTATCATCCTATTAAGCCAAAGAAGATATCTTATTTGACCCACATCTTTGAACATGAATATTTCATACAAATTAGGAATATTTGTGGGAATTACCTTTGCAATTAAAAGTCCACTAAATTTTCAGACCACTATATCTTGAGTAATATCTTCTCTAATAAATATTTGAATCTGTGTTGGAGGATTTTGTTTGAGTACCATAAATATTTCATCATTTAAATCACCTATACCAAGGGGAATGGGAATGTAATACCAGATTCCTTGATCATGACTCTATTGCGCTGATAAGTGAAACAATCATCAGAATAGTAGAACAAGATGGAAGTAATTACATAGTTTCGTATTAGAGTCTATGAATCAGGGGATGAGGTTTCTTTGGCTAGTTTTCAGTTTACCCATACTCATTCCAAGACGATTCATTAGGAACATCATCTTGATGATGAAATCTATAGAATTAGAGACTCTGTTTATGTTGGGGAGACTATTTGTGGATGGTTATTCTCCATCAAGAAAGTTAAATTTTATCAGAATAACTTTTTTTCATTATATATAAAAAAATATATGATTAGGGATATCCATAACTCATATTTGGTTGTGAACAAAGGAACCATGAATATGTTCAATGAAATTTGTCATAGATTCTACTAGCCAGGCATGAGATGAGGCATTATTGAATTTTTCCTGCGTTGTTATACATGCCAACAATTTAAGTCCAATCATGAGAAGCCTTAACATTTTCTTCAGCCACATCCAGTTCCAACATTTATGTGTGATTAAATATCTATGTGAATTTTGGATGGATTTAAACATACCAAAAAAACAATTTGATATTGGTAGTGATCGATCGGTTGATAAAATCAAGTCAATGTATCCCCATTCTGGATACAACCAAATTTTAGGACTTCCAAAAATATATATGTCAAAGATGTTAATCATTTTCTAGGATTTCCTTCTAGTATAGTCATTGATCAGGATCCATGGTTCACTTCTCACTTTTGGAGAGGACTATATGTATCACTTGGATCTCAGGTTAGTTTTAGTATAGCTTATCATCCACATTTGGATGGACAGAGAGAAAGATGTAAACACAATCTGGACAATATGCTTCGTGCTTTTGTTCTAGACTTTGGTGGGGCTAGGTATGACCATATGGGTTGTTTGAGTTTTCCAATAACAATGGTTACCAGTCAAGGACCATAATGGTGCATTTTGGGGACTTTTATGGTCAGAATTCATATATCCATTGTATTAGACTGGGATTTTGGAATGTACCCTATTTGGACATTGTTTGGTTTAAAATACATCAACATAGATTCATTTGAATCATCATATAGTATTGATGGTCCAAAGTGTTGTAAATATTATGTTGATCATCATCATAGAATATTTGAATTATCATTTTTGACCATGTTTTATTTAATGTGACACATAATTTTGGTAATCAATGGGTTGGGAGTAAAGAGAATCATACTACTTGTTTTGTAGGAGCTCTTGAAATTGTTGATAAGGTAGGAATAATTTCTTAATATTTAGAACATCCATTGAAGCTAAAATCAATTCATAAAGTATTCCTTATATTTCATCCACGTAAGTATATATCTGATCCATCTCATGTTTTGATATGGATTGATCATGATATCGAACTTGATTTATCCGTGACAAAATGAACAGTTAAAATACTTGATAATGAAAATAAGGTACTTGGTGGGAGGATGATACCTTTTATTCGAGTGAAATAGATGAATAGTTATGATTCCCATTAGAAGTCAGGGAGGGAGGTACCGATGAGAGAGTATTGGCCTCATCTTTTTGGCAACGAATCTTTTGAGTAGGCTTTATCTGGATATAATGATTTTATGGTAGGGAGGTTGTAATATCCTATAGAAATTTTTAGGAATGTCTAAACCCCTATTTTACCCATTGTTTTTATGGTCTTTCCTTGGGGGTTGATTGAAGTTGGAAATTAGTAAATTTTTATGTTTTATGTCAGAGAACAGGTGGTGCATGGTTTTCCCAAATCATGATCCCTACAAGAGAAAACCATGAAAGTTGAGGCTTTGAGGTTTTTTCAAATTGGTCCACTGTTTGACAAACTATGTGCCCGCCTATGAGAAACTGTGAGACCCATTTAAAAGGGTGTATGGATAGGGAATAGGGTTTTTTCAAACTCTCCTTCCCAACCCATCTATAATTTCACTGTGTATTTTTTAATTCGAATATTATTTTTAAAACACCTAAAACCCTCATTCAAGGTGCTTAATGGACCTAAATTGACCCTGTGTAAGTTCTTCTTCAACAGGATCTCCCAAGAACACATTTTCTCACCACTAAACACTCTTGTAAGTTAATATATTGTTGTTAATAAATGTTTGATCTCCTCCCATTATGTTTTCCCTTCCTATTTTATTTCTCTTGATCTCTCTCTCAATTCTCTTTCCTGGGGTATTTTGGATCGCTATTGAATATCTATTAACCATTGTTTTGGATATGAGACATAGTTTTGATAATTGGATTTATGTTTCTTACATTTTTAATTTTGGTACCTCAATTTGGGTTTCGAATTTTGAGAATTATTGATACCATGGTTGGTGGTTCCATCATGAAGCCCAATTTTTATCAAAATTAAATTAAATTATTCAAATTCATTTGTTTGATTTAAAATAAATAGTGAGAAATTGTGTTTAAATGGTTTATCAAAATACAAATTCCTTTCAATTGGTGTATTTTAATTGTGAAATTTTATTTTTTTCATGTAATTTGGAAAATCCTTAAATTCCATTGAATTGGGGTGATTTTAGAAATTTTAGGATATTTGTGAAATTTGAATTGTTGAATTTAAATTATGAAATTGGTCTAATAGAAAATTGGGCAATTTATGTAGTTAAATTAAATTTTTAAAAATGATATGATGAAATTAATTTTAATTTTGAATTGGATTAAATGGCATAAATTGTGTTAGATTGAAACCGTTGGGTTTTATCTTGGAAAATGAATGTTTGGATTAAAACCCCATTTTGTTTTTTTAAAAAGAAAATTGATATTTTTAAAATAAATATTGGGATGATTTGTATTTTAATGATTCATAAAGTAAATTTCCCTTCATTTTTTACTAATTAGAGAACATGAAATCCATAGATAGTTTATTAGTTGTTTAGATAGAACATTATGATTTACAACGTTTGAATACATAAATGTAGAACATCACATCATCAATGGGATGGTGATGAAGATTCCTTTCGCCATACTAATTGGAAGTTTGTATATATATATATATATATATATATTTCATTATCACTTTGGTTATGTGGATCCCCATATCCTAGAACTATCATAAATTGATTAACATCACCATGTTTCTCCTTTTTTTATTTCAAATGAATATATTCCATTATTATAAACAATTTCATATAAAAAAATTTAATCCATTTTTTTTTGAAGAATTCTGAACATTTGAAAAATAATGAAAGAATTTTTTTAATTATTTGATTTAAATTTAAATTGTGTTTAATTAAAATTAGAAGCATTATTTGGTAATTAAATTGTTTGAATCGTATTATGGAATCCTTGGTGAGACCCTACTAGTCTTTCATCTCACATCAAACATGTGCCTTATGGTGTCTATAGATTATCTCTTTCTAGGTTTGAATATGTCTAATGCACCACCTGAAGGTGGTATTATATGTTTATCCATATGCTTTGAGTGTTTCATCCACTGGAACATGGGATTTTATCATATTTCCTTTTACTTTTCTATAGTACATTGTGTTTTTATATGGTTGTATTCTATTAAACATCATATAAAGGAGTTGATTTTGTATGCATAATGACTCGTTGTCTTTCTTCTATGCTGTTTGTGGAAAATAAATCTTTCCCATTTTAATTTTGTATAATATCTGGTGCTAATCACCGACCTAAGAGAGTCGAGAATTCCCTTTGGTTTCTGTCGAGATCAGATCAGTTATCAGGTTTCAAGGGTACCTAGTCTAGTTCATGACATTACAATTAAAATAATATAATGTTTTTATCTGAAATAATTGTGAACTAACTGAGGGTGTGAATCATAAGACCATAATTTATCTTAGTTAACCCTCTGAAATTAAATTTTACCATTTTTAATTGGTCAATATCTCCCTTACTTCATACTGATATATTGTGATAAATAATGAAATATGGTACTCTAATTGATTTACTTGGTTCACACAAATTTCCCCATCAATGGATATATAATTTCAATGTTCCTATAAACCTAAAATATTAAATATCAATGCATGTCTTCTTAGTATTAGAGAGGAAATACTTCCCCTATAGGTATACAACAATCACAATATGAAATATAATTTCCTATAATCATTCATGGAATATAATATTCCCCTATATATTTATTCAATGATATTCAAAAATAAATAATGATATTACACAAATAATGGTATATAAATTCTATATTAAATCTTAGAATTTATTATAATCATAGAAAATAAAGTGATATTTCATCAAAACACCTCCCAAGTTAATTTTATTCTTTCTAATTTAGGTCAAAAATCCTCTCTGTTAATTCTAGTCATTTTTAAAGACTCTCATTTTAAATTTCATACGTTTTACTAGAACTCCATTTTAATAAACTATTTATCTTATTTTTCTATTCATGTACAATGAAAACTATTCAATCATTTTAATTACAATTTTAAATTTAAAACATTAATAATATCGAACATATTTTCTTTTAAATATGACATTTGGATTATATTTTTTCAATTCATCATCATTAAAATCAGTTTGTGTCATTTAGGTTTAATTCATAATTGAAAAATAATTTATTAATTTCATATAAATAAAAAACAATCATATTTCGTAGATTTTTAATCAAAATATTGTTTCCACTTCTCAAAACACCCATATATGTGAATACATAATTCAATGTGGAAGAATCTATTATTCGGTTCCCATGATTCACTTCAACCCTAGAAACCCAACATTCATCACACAATATTCAATTATATGATGATCTTCAAGTGGCATTCATGAATAAGGAATCTTTTATCTGAAAACGAGATAATTCATCTCTCTCATTTCCTACCTTATTATATAGTGATTATTGTAATGGAAAATTATTATATCAATTTCTATGTTAATTTTGTTTTACTATTTTTAGTACCCTTATAAGAGATTTGTTACCTTTGTTAGAAATTCCTGTAACGGTCCTCCTTCATTTTCATATTGATGTTGTAATCTAAAAATATTGAGAATCTTGGTGTGGTTTACAATTGGTTTTCATTTTATAAACTATAAATAAAATCATCACGATTGACTCTATGATATGATTTATATTCCATGTATACGTAGCACCATGACTAGAATCACAACTTGGTTATTACAACGTTCAATAGAAAAATTACCCAATCATATTTCTTGAATAAATTATATAATTTTCCAAAAAATAACAATGATTACATTAGATGGTATTTTCAATAATAATATCCTACATTGGGTTTGTTGAGTACACATTTAAAAAGGTTACTTGACCTCCCTTCTAACAGAACCAACATTAAAATAGATCAAATCAAGGAACATCAATTTGATCCTCCTACCTTGAATGGTTGTATCATGGACTCACTAATACGAGGATCAATGTCTACTTGATCCAAAATTTATTTGAGAAACATGAGTTGTATGAAATTTTCATCATGAACACATATCATCAGTCACCATTCTTACCTAACATCACTCCGAAAACAACATCACATAATAAAACATTCAAGAACCTCTACCTTTTCAAAGTAATATTTCTTTTCAATATGTAAATAGTTATGAAAAAATCAGTGAAAATTTCCCCTTTTTGAAAAACTCCTTCTCAATACTTTTCAATGAAAAGAGCATTAAAATATATTAAATTATCAAAAGAGAGTTAAGTATCAATGAAATTAATTTAGCGAGTTAATACATTTTTAATCCCTGAACCTGAGATTTCTAATTCATAACTATAACATTATTTGTATTTTTTTTAGAATGTAATTGAAAAATAAAATGTGAATTATATAATTGAGAACCTTTTCATATCTTCATTCTAGATAATTAGAAACAAAACATATATAATTTTAGAGTTTGATAAAAATAATATATAATAACTAATTTTCAACATCAACGCTAACTGCACAAATAATGTATTCAATTTTATAAAATCAAATGTACCTTCGAAATGTATTTTAAAAAAATGGATGAAAACAAATCTCAGTATAGGGTTTAATAATTAGTGAAAAATACTTTTATAAAATAGTTTTTCAAAATCTACATAAAATATTTTATACCAAATATTAATATATTATGTATATATATATTACTTCTCAAATGACGTAATAAATATATATAACTTTGAAAAATTATTTCAATGCTATTCTTTGAAAAACAATTATAATTTTCCCTGAATATCATTTGAAAATAATAATATTATTATGGATTAAAATTATACTAGGAAGATCTTATAAAATCATTTTGTCTACATAGTAGTATCACTATGGTGACAACAACTAATTTAGGTCATGGTCCCACACCCCGTTCCGATTTTTCTAATTTGATATTAAACCAAAATATTTAATTTTTAGAATAAAGTTTTCGTAAAGATCAACCTTTCTAAAAAATAACTCATTAAAAACATTTAGAAAATATAATTTAATAATTTTGTAAACATAAAATAATTATAGATCTACAAAAAAATTTCATAACGAGTTTTTCCTTATACAATTTATGAATTTGGATAAATCCATGAATTTAATAAATTAAAATGATTACTTTAAAAAAATTTACTAAGTTAGAAATAAATGATTTATTATAATTTATAGGTTGTTCATAATATGAATATTGAATGAACATTCTATATTCATTAGAAATATCCATAATTTCAATTCACATGAGATAATAATAGGCATTGATCTACTATTCTAAAATGAGCATTCCTTTGAAAATTATTCATATAAAATTATATTTATAAAATAATTGTAATAAAACTAATATTCATCTTTTACATAAAGTTTTTACTATTAAATTGAAAACATAGTTCCCTTTGGTTAAGATATTAATTTAGAGACAATAATTTTAGTTAATATTAGAGTATAAAATAATTATTTTTGAAACATATAAAATTTAGAAATACAAGTATCTTATTTAAAATATTAATTTTATAAAAATAAAATGATTCTCTATGATAGAATAATTATTTTACCTAAAATAAATACATAAAATCAACCAATCATAGTAAGAATACTTTTTCCTAAATCCTAGAAACACAATAAGAAACAATATAGATGTTTCTGAATTTTTTGGACATAAAATGAATACATTACCCTCTTAAAGAGTTCACCCTTCCACTAGATTTTTTTGGGTGTCAATGATTTATATAGACAAACCTACTATTAGTTAAATTAATATATAATTTTATACATAAAAAATAATAGAGAATAGGTGGTCTCAGTTTGTGCTTTTCTAAGAAAATTGAACCATATAAAAAATGAGGGATGGATTTTTTTAACTACATAGTCTAAAATTGATGACAATTCCGAATTTGTAGTGCTTACCAATAGAAATCCAAAAAGATATAATTGGATATGATTTGGGTATGAAATTATATATATATAAATATATATTTAATAATATAATACATTCAATAAGGAAAATGATGATGAATTCAAATAAATTATATATTAATCTAATTGATGAATTTATATTTTATATTATGATAAGATTGGTTCTGTGGAGTTTCTTCGTGAAGTGTTATTGAAACAATAAAAACATTTGGTAGAAATATTTGAAAAAATCAGTATCAATTTAATACTATCATTGAATATATCTAGTGTCCAAAGAAATAATATTTGAAATGTAAAAAAATCAATGAAATATGATACTAATAATAATATAAATGGAATATGAATTTTATCTTATGTCGACCATAGATGAAAAATTGAGGGAGTATTTCAAAAATGTTGAATATAATATTATTAAAATCAGTATATCCATTGGAAAACCCATCGAAAAATGTCGACCATGTGAATTTGAATGACCATTAATATTGAAATATATATTATCAAAAAATGTTTGTATTTAATATATTATAACTGATACAAGAGATATTATATTCATAAATATTTGGATGCCAAAAAAATAAAATTATGCACAAGGATCAAATATCTGTAAATCGATTACAGTTAGATGATGTCTAAGAACATCTCATACCTCTTTTGTGTTGGAAACCCCCTCATAGTCGAACCATTTTTTACATGGATCGAACCTTCAACTTTGATTAACCATTGAAAAAACATTCTAGTGGTTGAACCTCACTTGGGCTCCCTCAATGACATTCGATCTCTCAACCAATCTTGAGGACTCATCTTTTAGCCTTCGACTCATAGCAGAAGCTATTACCTCGAGCCAAACTATATTCCACCTAACCTTATGAAATAAAATCATTATTTATTCATTCCTACTTGTCTATCATTTTTTTATAAACTAATAATAATATATTTAATTGGATTGTTTATTTATATTATAACAATCCAAATTTCATTGATCATATTTATAATTTTAACAATTAAAACAAAAAAATTGAAAACAAATAAACTTAATTATTTCATATATTTTATATTAAATTAACATAATAACCAAAATATTATTATTACTTTTATTCAATATATTTTATATTAAATTATATTTCCTTTAATTTTTTAAAAATTTATATAATTTATTTAATATTCATAATTCAAAAAAATATTTTATTATTTCTATCATGAAGGACTAGGTATACGAAATTTAAATAATTTGTTTCAATATAATCTTAGATACTTTTTAATATATAATTTAAATTATCTTCATATATTTATTATTTTAAATGGATATTTTATAAACATTTTAAAAATTATATACAATGTATTTATATAAAAAATAGTTTTTCTAAAAAAATATTTATATATTCGATAAATTAAATATTATACCATACATTTATTTAATATTTTATCATATATTATATTTAATAAATTTATATAAATAATATAATATTTATTTATAAATATATCTATATTTTTTAATTATATGAAAAAACTGTTTTAATTATAAAAAATATAAGAGGGTCAATAATGTTTTTATTTTAAACCATTCATATAAGGTTTTTAAATTAATAACATTCACATATTTAAAGAAAATTACTAATTGAACTTCTTAGGATGCTACATTATACCTCTCCCAACATAAAATGAATTGCGCCCTTCCAATTTGTTCTTCATACTAATGAAAATTATGAATTTGTACCTTTAAAATTACAAAAAAAATAGAACATCTAAGTGAACATAACTACCTAAAAGTTCAAGTGAAAATTCCATCACATATAATTTCCCTCCAACAAGAAAGCCAATTCTAAAAAATTTTCTATACCATTCCTCTGATAGAAAATATAATTCCCCTAACCTGTGCCTCTAGATTTAGTACTAAAAAATGATTTATCTTTTTATATTAAAAATTAAATGTAAAATACCTAGTAATTTATACAATCGAGGACCTTCTGAGGACTTGTTTCTATTTAATGAGAAAAATCATACATATTTTTTTATTTTTACAAAAATAAAAGAAAATAACTAATTTACATCATGTGTGATAACCCCTTAAAAGTATTAATCTTTTTGATAACTTCTTTGGTACATGTGAGATACATTTAAAAAACATGGGATGAGCATAAAAAACTCAGTAAGGGGTTTAACAATCAGTTAAAATACTTTTATAAAATACATGTATAAAAACACATTAAAACAATAAATATGAAATATAAATGTATATTTGATATGTTTAAAAAATCAAAACATTTCAAAAGTAATTATAATTTTGAAAACATATTTTAAAAAAATTATTTATAAATTGCATTTATCCATGAAAATAATTTCAAGATAATAATAAATTTAATGATTAAATTATACTTGATATATCGTGTAAACAAATTATGGCCACATGGTTGTATCACTTGTGGGAGAATGTCCGATTGAGGTCATGATTTCACTACTCATTCTTTATTCTCTCATTTGATATGAAAGCTCAAATTTTAATTTTTAGAAATTTTTTTTGCTAAAGATCTTCTTTTATAATAAATAATCAATAAAAAACATTTCCAAAATAAACTTGAATTATTTTAAAAGAATAAATAATTTTTCATCATCGATAATTTTTCAAAAATAGTTCTTAATAAATAATTTATATAATTTAGATAAATCCATGAATTTAATAAATTCAAATGATGTAATTAAACATACATTATCACTAAATTAAAAAATAAATGTTTTTTTCAAATGTATGGGATATTTAAATTTTCATAATCCATGATAATTTTCTATGAATATGTAATATCCACAAATTCAATACCAGTGAGATGATAATATTATTCATTACACTTTTCAAACAAAAATATTCAATTGAAAATAATACTTAATATTTCTAATTAGAAAATAATAGTAATAATATAGTTATTATTCTTCTACATAAAATGATAAATTTTATCTTGAAAACAACATTTTCTTAAAACTAATAATTTTTTAACAATTTAAGAAAAAATAATATATGATAAATTAAAAAATCAATTTTTTTTGAAATATAATTTATAAATAAAAATCGCATATTTAAAATAAAAAATTATAAAAACGGAATGATTTTATATATTATAATAACTCCCTTACCTCAAAAATTTTATCCTAGTCATCCCTTCAAACCAAAAATCCTTTTACCCAAAGCATGGATACACAAGAACAAAGAAAAGAAAAGTGGAAAAGAGTTTTTGATTCTCAAATAATAAAGATATTTCCTTCTTATAGAGTGCACCCTTCTAATGGAAGTGTTTAGGACTCAAGGATTTATATAGACGACTATATTATTCGAAAAATAAATATATAATTTTCTATAGGTAGGATAATTGAGAGGTTGTGCTCACGGTTTAATCCTTATTAAGGAAGTTGAAGAAGGTGGATAATTATTGGAGGTTTCTTTTAAATTACATGATCCCGAATTGATGATGGTTCTAACTGTGAAAATATTATCAATATAAAAAATCACCGATAATTTGATAGGTAATGTGTATTCAATTAAATATATAAAAATATATATTTTTTCAAGTAATTAATCAATTCAAGAAATAAAATAATGGGAAATTTAAATCAATTTTATATTCATATGATGGTGTATTTTTGTTTTATAATATTATTAGATCAGTTTAGTATATCATCTTCACGATGCTTCATGGATACCAAGAAAAACTAGAAGGTATCTCTAAGAAACAAATACTTCAATTTAAAATCATCATCGAATATTAAATGTGTTATGCACAATAGTGTTTGAAAATAAAATAAGAAAATCTATAAAATATGATACTAGTATTAATATTACTAAATGAAGACTGTTATATAATGTCATACACCAAAGGAAAATCGATGAATAAAAATTGCAAAAGGATGACCAATAAATTAATAAAATCTGTATATACATTAGAAGAACCATAGAAAAAAGATGACCATGGGACGGTAGATGACAATTAAGGTAGAAAAATTTAGAAACATGTAGTATAATTTTTTTAATATAGTAAGACTCATACAATATATCAGATCTTCATAAAGATTCATAAAACTAAAAATTAAAAATACACACCTATATCGCATATCTTGAAATCTATTATAGAATGAGGAAGATGAAGAACAATATGAACCTCTTTCATGTTAGAGTATCTTATGCAGGACAAACCCTTTTTCAGTGGATAGATCCTTGGTATAGATATGGTCATACCTCACTCATACTCTTTTTTTTATAGTTAATTTCTCAACCGATCATGAGCCCACATCTTCGAGACCTCAATTTATATTTGAAGCACTTACCAATGATAGAAATAATCTAAACCCCCCCCCCCCTTAGGAAATTGATCAATTGAATTTGATTTTATAATAATATATTATTATTATAAATACTAATATTAATATGATCATTTAGGTATTTATTTAGATTTTAATAATCTTAATTTCATTTAGCATATTTATAATTTAAATATTTTATTTAAGAAAATCCTAATTCAAAATAGATCAAATTAATTCATTCATATATTATATATATAATATATTAACTTAATAACAAAAATATGAATATTTAATTTATTAAATATATTTTATAACTAAATTTATTAAATTTATTTTTTATTATAATTTATGTAATTTCTATAGTGTTCATAAATCAAAAAAAAATATTTAAATATTTATATCTTTAAAATTCTAGAAAACACTATTTAAAATATTTTTTTCAAAATAGTCCTAAATAAATTTTAATAACTCATCCAAATTAACTACAAAAAACTATTATTTTAAAGAATAATTTATTAAAAAATTTATAAATACGTCTGTAGCTTTTATATACAAATTATTTTTTCCTGAAAAATATAAATATATTATAAACATTTAATATTAAAAAAAATATTTTTTCATATTTTAATAAAAAATATATTTATTGAAATTAAATAATTTTTCTTGATAATTATTGTGGTATTTTATAATTTTAATCAATAGATAATTTAGTTATAAATCATTTCATATCTTCATAATATTTTTAATTAACCTTTCTAATTAGGTATTAAAATTATAAGAAATCACGTAATTGAGAAACAATTTCTACTTTAATTTCTGGGGATGTTACTAATTTTTTCTCTTCTAAAAATTAAATTATAATTTTGGAATGGGGAGGAGGTTTTCTATATCAAAACATTATAGATCGATGGAGTCTATTTTTTACCAAGTTATAACAAATGGTCACTAAAATACCCTTTGTGACGGTCTTTAGTCATGACATTTTAAATATGATCATGAGATGACATGTAGTATATCATTAATAGACCTTGTTAAACATTATAATTAATGAAATGGTAATTTAAATCAATAAGATTTAGCCTTTAACATTGATCTATATTTTTTTTGTATGAATAATATCACTCATGGTATCACACATAATAGTAATACGACATTGTATATCCCCTAAAAAAATAAAAAACCTTGTGTATTATTTAATAATCTGAGTAGATTCCTACATGTATTCTATGAATTCAACATTTATCTTGACTATGGTTTTGAATACCTATTTCAAAACTAGTCAATCAAATTATTGAACACTTGAGGTAAAAAAACAAAACATGATTTATGCTTCCAGTAATTGAATGAAATATCCCAATATTCTTCAATTTTATGCAAACAACTATTATTTAGAAATGAGGTGATGCAACATCTCATAATCCACCTAATGGTTGATATAAAAGAGTATTCATTTAAAAATTACCAAATTATTCATTTAACAATTATAATATAATTTTTTTCGGGATATATTTAGATGTTTTCACATGTATTCTCCTAAAAATATATATCCTGGTATGTGAATATTAAGGGCAACAATATCTAAATACTATTTTCATACTATGTAAAATCAACCTTAATTCCATAAAAGGAATATATAAATTTCATGTATATCATTTTAATATATATATATTTAAAAATCCATTTACTAAATTTTTATTAGAAAACATACAAGGAATAGATAAATTTTAATCCTGCAGTGATAGACTTATCAAAATTATTCAACATAAATTTTGAAAACATGGTTTTTTGTTTGATATTTGAGACTCTATGAAAATCTTTTTTCTCTATAGATAATTATAAACATCATTTCATGTGGTTCCATATTGATATAATTATTATATTCAACAGTTTATCTTTGGAACCAACGCATCATCAAATATTTTTCATTAAAATATTAAAAAACCCATGGTTCGGGATATAGTTCATAAATATACTAATTTGAATATATTTTGTATTACTTTTCATTTTCTAAAAAATACATAGTGTTTCTTAATGTTTAATTGATCTCCTTGGACTCTGCTGTTTAATTATAATTTAACATCAAATTAATAAACTTTTAGGATTCATTTCACGACAATAAAAAAATATTCAATTTTATGATCATGCTTGTTTTGTAAATGTTTCATTAACATATATGCCATTGATTTCAAAATAAAAAATCAGCTCACGTTTTGATATTATATGGGAGGCCTTTACATATTTATTTATTAAATTCCATGAATCCTACATGGTTCTAATGGTATTCTTGTTACTTGTGGTTGGAAAATTTCCCACTATTTTTAGTCTCTAAATTTTAATGTTATTCCGGTATTAACTTGATAAATATTTATCTCTAAGAGCCTCTATGAAATATTTTCTATTTTTTTGGAGACATAAGTGGTATTTATTTATGATCCCTAAAACTATGTATTTGCACAAGATCTATCCAATCACCAATTATGTTACATATATAACTTAAATAGATATAAATCATTCTATAGTCCATGAGTATACATGAATTTATAATTTATATTAAATATTTTCATTTTAGTAATATATTACAAAACTTTTCATTCTGTGAAACACAATTCGTCATCACTATCCTTTATAATATCATTATTTTTTCAATGAAATTTAATCCACGGTTATTGAAATTTCATGATCTAAATGATAGTGAAATCATAAGATTCAACAAACATTCAAATCCCTTTATCATAGAAATTGTATCTATATATTTAGAATAATAGATGAGGATTGTGTATTCATCCACTAGGATGTTAATATTTATTGTCTTCTACATATTGAAAATGAACTATTTTCATCCGAGCACATGAATGTATTTGTGTATTTTCATTTCCACATGCCATAACTCAGAAGAGGTATTATATTTATTCAAATATAAAAATAGATCTATTAGATAAATATACTAAATTATATTCACCTAAATCTAGTAATACATACCTACAATGTCACATAGAATCATATTAATGAATGTTTTCTGAGACTTATTGTTTTTTTTCATATTCTATATTAAATGAGGATATTTAGTCGTGGAGTCACCAACACTAAAACATGATAACAAATTATATTACATAAAATTAAATCATAATCCTTCTAATTCTTTAATTAAATGACACATTAATTGTATAGTTTTTTAATATTAATCAAGTTTATCTTCTCTAGTTGAATCAGATTATGAATACTAAATTTGAATAAATCAAATTTTTGGGTACTTACTACTACCCTTTACATCATGTGTTAATAATAAATATATGATATATAATATATTTTCAGAGAAAAGTATTTTATATCATTAGTAAACATTTATCCACATTCACTAGCTCAATCAACTTTATTTATTTATCCTTATATACATTTTATGTATGTTGAACAAAATTACCATTTTGGAAATTACTACATGTGTGAGTGTGATCTCTTGAATGATTTAGAAACCCTAGAACGTAGTAATTTTTAGTAAGTATTAAATTGAATTTTGACTCAAATGGAAACTCCTCTACTGTTATAATTCAATTTCATATTATTTTTCATCATGCACTTATCGTCATTGTCATTGAGGATAAGATTCAAAGTGCTCTCCCTTCCTTAAAAATTGATTTATCCTTCACCACTGTTGATTTTGTAATTATTAATATACAAAGTAAATGCATATCCAAAGTAACATAAATTTATCCAAAAACATTTTGTTTAGAAACAGGCCTTAATCAAATTAGACATAGATGTTCCTTTAGTCATTTACTCCAATTTTGAATTTCTTATTGTCGATTATCATCATCCCTACATCAGTACCAAGTTGACATACTATTATTTTGTAAACAAAACAACTATTATTACATAATTATTTCTTATTATTTGGGAATAAAAACGACAGTACACAATCCATGTTGATGTTCTATCAATTACATTTGAGAAATATTCAATGGAATTGTCTTCGTCGGCATTTTATGTTGAATTCCATGTTCATTACATTTATTTCTTTGGTGGTGGGTGAACATGATCTACCACCATCTCTTCAACATCATCATCATAATTCAATAATGAATATGATTTCTGTGATGTCCTATTTATTGACAATTTACAACCCCAAATATTCACTTCTACTTTCAGTCACCATTAAAAATATTGTTTTACCTTAATGCAAAATTAATTTTTTTCACTATTAATTATTCAAAAATTAAAATTGGTTAATGAAAAGTAGAGATTAATAATATTTTCTTGTTATTATTCATTATTATTTCTCTCTGAAGTATCTTTTAGCATTGGATCACACATATTGTGTATTACTAATAATTCCATTTGAATAATATCATATTCATGGTGCCTTCATGTGTTCCTATTATGCAACAATAATAGTCATCTGAGACATTATTATTCATTGAGATTAAAATATATTTTTTGGTTGGGGTTCTTGTGGTGTAATATAACTCCCCATTGATTTCTCTTCATGATCAATCCTTCAAAATGATTTAAATCTTTCTTAAAATCTATATTATTAAATAAATTTCCGATATTTTTTGTTATATTTCAAAAAAATAATAAAAAGCGATTATTGATGATTGTGAACTCTAAAATTTAGTTGATTGAATAAAATTATAATTTCATTGGGTAATATAAAACCCCAATTTAGAAATAATTATTTCATAATGGGGTTTTTGTATTAATTTTAGTGAATCATTCAATATGATATTTAGGCCAAAATTAATTTCAGTATATTCTTCAATATTGAGATGAATCCTGAGTCCCTTCATTCATTTTCTAGAATTTCAATGTTTTTCCATTAAATCAAAATAATCAATTAAAACATCACCCATATTTATCACTATATATAAATTAATAAATAATATACCACTCCATTATCCTTCATCATGTTATCCTTAAAAGTTTCTATTTTTTTAGAGAACATTTGAGTTCCACTTTGAGCTCAACACAACCTTCAGTCCCATTATATTCATTACTATTTTAATATAGTTAGGGATTATTTTCAATATCCATAAGAAAAACATCATAAGGGTTTATAAAATCCACAATATATTCCAATAATAACTCTTAACAAAAATTTTCATATTGGTAACATATTCATTAAATTTCCAACAATATTTAATGGGAATTATCATTACCATTCATATCCATTGTTACCATATTCAAAGGAACATTATATTAATCATTATCATTGATCCTATACGAAAATTTAGAATCATGGATTCTATAATATACATAAAAATATAGAAGGTGGATGATTTCCTCTTATTTTCTATTTTCCACTTTTATGATTTTTTGAAATAAAGGAAATCATATCTTTTCTTCTATATCATGTAAATCATAGTTAATGGAATTTTTCTACATTGTTTTAAATTAAATATATTGAGTATTCTCCTTTTTCATATACAAATTTTAATTATTTACCATCTCATATGTACTAGAGTAATGTGTATCCATTCAAACATCACCTACTTTATATATTTTTCTTAAATCCCAAATACAGTCATGTTGAAATGAATTGGTAATATTTATAGGACACAATTATCATTTTTGATATTAATTTGGGCTTCTACTTGTGCACTCAGGTTTCCCACCATGGATTTCACATATAAATGAAATTAAATATTTATATGATTTGGAATCATCATTAGATCCTAAACCTTATTCAACAATGCAAGAAGCTTTAGTTTTCCCATATAGTGTTAGAGAATTTTTATATCACAATCGTTTCATGACAAGTTTAACCAAATCTCATCATAATGAATTAAATTTCCTAGATTCATCTTCTTATTCATTGCGATCCTTATCTAATATTTATGTACTCTCCATGATATCCTTGATTACATATATAGTATATATGAAGATATCCAAAAAAAAGAATGATTTTAGTGTTTAAATATATTTATATATATATGTAAATTGTTTCAATTAAATATATTGTATCCCTTAAGGATTACTGTAACATCAATAATTTTCAATAGAAAAACATTTACTATCACAAACCATGATCTCAAATACCATTTTTGTCCCATATATGGATGAAATACTAGGGGTGAATTGGGGTATTGTAAAGTATCATACTCAACACTAACAATAATCCACTACCATATTAAAAATAGACATATCCTTATTCAGTAGAGCTCAGACAGAGTGAATAAATATTAGAAAAGAGAAACATAGTTTTTTCTTGGTTTATGAAAATAGAATAACCAATAAAAAATGAAAGGAAATTTAACTATGAACCTAACACACATGGCCTCACTATTCATTCTATAATTTTTATAGTATTCACACATAAATTCCTAGATTAAAATCATGACATGATGAAATAATACATCTCTCAATAATTTATGGAGTGAACCACTATTCGAAATAAATATTCAATGTTATTTACAAGTAGGTAATGATGGTACACCAATAGTGGTGTCTTAATTATCTCCATATTATTCATCTTGATGAAAATAAAAATCATCTAGTATGGAATATCATATAACACCATCATTCTTTATTAATATTCTTGAATGTTTCAGTATAGAATCCTCTCCTTTTAGTACTTCAATTATAGAAAAAATTACTTTCTCCCTCTCAGTTTTATTAGGATTCCATTTAGTTTTTCGAGTATCTTATTATTTTATATTTATAGATTTAATACCTTTCAATAATATTAATTTCAATATAAAATTCAAATCTCTCAAAACATCTCACAATAAATATTTTAAATCAATATATTGGAACAGTGTTTCCTAATTAATCAACATTAAAATCCATATATGTCATTGAGGCTCAAGAAATGACTTCTAAGTAGTTGTTAATCCACAAAACCTTATAAAACCATCATAAATCCTAGATTTCAAAACACAAAATCACTAATGAAAATAAATATTTGTATGAAACATCACTTCACTACAATTCAGTAACTTCCCAAATACCTATGTTGGACATCAATTATAAATTTATATTACACAACACCATTTCATACATTATATAGTGATATTTAAGTGTAATTTTTACTTCATAATATGTAAACTCAAAACTACATCCCCAGTGGATGTTATGGAGTCAACCTCATGAAAAGCGAATCTATCATTATAATATCCCATCCTAAAAATTATGTTAAATTTTTATTTAATGAATTCAACACCATTTTATGTGATTATCTACCTTCTCATTAAATTATATATGATTAAAAAAATCCCATATTGGCTGACCTTATTTTATAAATAATATTTTTAATCATTAATCATCGTGTACCATGGATTGCTACACTCTTAATTACAATTACAGAATTCTAAAAAAATAACCATGAACTATACTATGACATGTGTGATATTATTAATTTTTAATAGTTTCATTGTTAACTCCACACCATTGAGATATTTTTTGTGATAAGTTCCTAATACAACTATCTTATGAACATCGTATTTTTGAACTAAAACCTATAATTTTTGTGGAAAACATCACAAGTGTACATATTTTGTATTTTACTAAAATAAAAATACCAAAAATTCTAATATTCAACATATAAATTTTGAGATATTATAGATATTAACTTCATAAAATTCTAATTTATTTATATAATTTCATGCACTTAATGAAATATTGTTGTGAAAAAACACAATTTTTGATCATAATCATAAGAAAAAAATATTTAGAATTTTGATAAAACATAGATCTTTCTCTATCTTGGTATCCATAACATATATCATTGAAGGGAAGACAATTATAATGGCATGATAATGAATTGGTGTATACAAGTGTACATTTTTCTATCTGATTTAATGACTTAATAAATTCAATGGGGAACTTACATTCATATTGATGATGAATTATATAGAGGGATTATGTAATCATATGATAAAATGATCCAGTAATGATTTTTTCAAAAATAAAGTCATACATAGATGTAAGGGTAATAAAATGTAGGGAATAACATAGCTCACTTAGATATATTTCAACAAAAAAGTTGATATAACCATCAAATTATGGATACCATGCATTTATATAGTATAATGTAGATTATATTATGTCATTTGATCGATTTATAATATGATCAAAACATACTAGAGGGTCTCTATGGCCCGATACATATATAATTATGAGTGGGTGAACCATATAGAACCCCCATTTTTATGAACAATTGGGTGTATGTAGTTTTACAAAAGGATTGTCATTTGAGCACCAAATAAATAATTTTACACACTTTAATATTTAAAGCATAATTGAATATTATATGAAAATTATAATTAAGATAATTACTAAAATTTTACAAATGTAAGAACCTGGTTCTTATTTTTGAGGTACGAGTTTCTTCTTTTTCTTTTTCCTTGAGTGTTTTTGAGAAAACAGGGGAAAAGTGGGACAATCCCAAATTTATGGGTACAAGCCATGTAATTTTGTAAACACGTCGTGTACTTCGGCTATGTGGGATGAGAATACATGGAGTGTAGGTTTGTCTGTAAAAAAACTACATGCCATGTACTTTCATATACAAACCGTGTACATTGGCCGTGTGGGATGAGAACACAAGTAATGTAGACTTTTTGGTGGTTTTGGATGTAATAACTAACTACACGTCGTGTACATAGTGATACACATCGTGTAATCAGTCGACAGATGAACATGGTGGTAGTGAAAAGTAGCCGCTAGAGTAACAGTTAAAAAAATATTACACGTCGTGTACATGAGTGTACAAGCCGTGTCGTTATGGTTTTTTGTTATAAATGGGCAGTAGCCTCCTCATTCAAAAAAGGAGGTATTGAGTTTGTTTGGAGCACCGAGAGTGGAGGTCGATGCCTGGAGGAGCTCCCTATTGCACGCCAATACTCAGATTCTTCTATAGTTGATCTCGTTTGGACCGCACGGGTAAGGTATTCCCTCTCCATGTGTATCTCCATCCAATTCTTTCTTACGGGGAAGTTATATGAATTTGATCGGGTGAACATTTATCCCAGATCTACGTAATTATCGGTTGACTAGGGAGGCGTCATTCAATTATATCGATCAGAGAAGATCAAGTTAGGTGGTATAGTGTTTACATCCAACTGCTGAGTTGTTTTTTGTGTACAGTTGTGCTACGCGCCCATGTTCGGGATTTCATATGGAAGAGGCCATGGCAGTTAAGATATCTTTAATTTCATTGATAATCTAATGATAAATATAAACTGTTGATTGAGATCATTGCCTTCATCCATGGCCACCGCATGGGTGTGTATCCCTTTTTTAGATGTTTGGCCAGGATACCCCTGGGTATGCTATAATGTAAGAATTTTTTGGGTTTTCATGAAAGGAAACATATTTATTACTTGCTTATGTGTTGTGCTTGGCCTAGTTACGTGCTTAGCCTGAGGACAGTGTTTTTCTGAGCCTGAGGGCAGTGTTTTGTTTAGACTGATGGAAACATTTCTCATGCCTGTGGGTAGTAGATTCTATGCCTGTGGGTGACATAACACATGCCTGGGGGAAATATTCATTATGCCTATGTTCAGTCACCAATGGGATTCGATTCTGGTAACCTGAGGGTAAGGATTTCCATGTCTTAGGATACTTTTACTTGGATTATTCACTGTGATGATTTAATATGTTGTACCTGCCGAGGAAAAGAACAAGCATGGAATTGATAAATAATTATTACATTGGCCTTGAAACTGGTTGAGATATTTACTTTTGAGTAATTCCTAGTTTACTGCATTTTTTTATTGCACGCTACTGTTGCACATTTTCACTGACAGTTGGGCACGGGCCTTTGGTGGTTGCCTCTTGGGATATAATTCTCGCACCATGTTTGGGTCATGTCTTGGGCCCAAACTGATTATATTTTTTCACATGTTTATAAGGGATAGAGTCCCTATATAGGTACTTGATTGAGTTAGAGGAGTAGGAGAGCATGGGACCAAGCTTAGTCTTGTGATGTTTCTTAGTTCCTACTGCACTATTTTTTTTGTTTTGTTGTACTTGTACCATGGGTTGTATTGCTTTAGATTGTAGTGTATCCTATTTTGGATACTTTCTTATAATTAGGGGTGTCTTGAATGATGATATCTATATGACTACTAGTTATCTTTTACATGTTTTTTCCATTTTTTATATTATCTAATGCTTCTGCATTGGTATGTTTAATTATTTTATTCCGATGTGTTACACTTTGAAAAATGAGGGCATAGTTTCCCCACTATTATTCCTAGGTCCTCACTGCTAGTCGGTAGCCTCTGGCATTTGGGAAATGTTCTTGAGGTCATGTGACCAACCGAGTTTGGGGCACCCATTGTGTGGAACCCGGACTCGAGACGTTACAAAGTGGTATCAGAGGAATTTATTTTCTCTGTGTTATTTTATTATTTGGTGACAATGGTAAAGAAATATATTGTTAAGGGATTTGGTATGAAACTGCTCCCGGGAGTAGCTACCCTGTGTATAGTTAAAGGCTGGATTTCCTTGAATTAAACTGTGATTTTCTATTATGACTATTTTAGTTGAATTGATCATCACCACTGGGTGATGCACTTGTGGTGTACTGTTTATATTTTTATACCCGGGTTCTATTTATTTTCAACACAATGAGATGAGGGTATGCCATATCATGCATCATTTAGTCGCATGTTTGAATCACATTCCATGTATAATTCCATGAAATTTAGGTGCATTTGAAATTGCATGTTGGTGTGATAGATGTTGTGCTAGAAAATACATGTTGTTGTGATATATGACTTGATAAAGTACCTACTATTTGATAGGGTAATGTTATGTAAGGTTTTGTGATTTAACTCTAATATTTGGTTCTTGAGGAGTATGGGCCCTCATCAGCTGTAATTTGGTGGATCATCAACTTTTTTATCTTGTTATGACACATATAAGATGCGAAGACTTGGTTTTTGGAGAGTATGAGCCCTCACTGATCAGAATTTGGCACTTGGGTGTTCGTTTCAATGTTTTCCTGGACTCCGGAGTAGTTTTTTAAGCTTAATGCCAGAAAAAACTTAGAATACACACATTGACGTTTTGACTACACTGCATGTGGCATTATATTCAGGAAGAAATGAAAACTTTCTATGTACACACCGTGTACCTTATGTACACGTCGTTTATTTTATAACCGTGTCATATTCCATGTAAGAAGAAACATGGGATGGAAAATCTATATATGGAACAAGTCGTGTACTATTTTTACACACCGTGATGTTTTGACATTTTGTCTGCCTGTGTGACTAACAACACAGATGGAGAAATCATCTCTTAAACATGTTGCGTCTCTTCCGAACACACTGTGTAGTGTAATTATGGAATCCATCCATGTAACTAACAACATGGGCCAATGTTATCTTTTCTAGTACATGTTGAGCCCATATAGAGCACACCATGTAGTTTGAACCGTGTATTCGGCCATGTCTTGAACAACACGGGCCAGCGAAGCTCATTCAGTACACACCGTGTACCTAAGGGACATGACGTTTAGTCTCGACCGGTAAGAGACCATGTATAATTTGTTGTGTGGCTGGGGATACGGAGTGTTGTACATGCCATGTGTGGGTGTAACACGTCGTGTACCGAGGGTTGAGACATGCCCATGATAGCCTTATAACATGACTATGTAAGGGCTTAAGGGGGCACGTCGTGTAGATCTTATACATGCCGTGTAGTCACGTTCAAAAGAGTGTCGAGTGGCTTAGCCATGAAGAAGGACTCCTGAAGGGGAAGAAAATTGAAGTACATGTCATGTGTGTGGACAACACACCATGCGTTTGGGGTGTTACACGACCAGTTTTTGCAGAAGTACACACCCATATGGAAGACTTATGGGAACAAGCCATGTTGTTATTATACATGTCGTGTAGTCCTTTTTTTATAAAACTTGAATTTTTTCTTTTTCCTATTCAATTATTACATTTAATGTTTTTGGACCTTGATAATCTTAATCTAAGGCTTGTGTTTGACCTTGTTGATTCATTCCACTGATACGACCATGAGTTGTTCTCTAAGAGTTCAGCAACGATTATACTCTTAAGACGGTATGCAATGGGATACCGATGGATCCTATAGCTAAGGCAGATGTGGTGCCAGCCGTTATACTGGACACAGGAATTGATGCACAGTTCCGTGAAGAATTCAGGAGGTTCAATCTCACTACTTACATGCTACATGATTCTTCTAATAGATGGTGGGATATTACCACTTAGACTTAGCATCCATGAGACATGGAGTGGGAAGATTTTTAGGCAGTCTTCAATGAATTTTTCTCTCCGGAGATGCTAAGGGAAGACTGAGCTCGAGAGTTCATGAATCTATAACTGGGTTCCATGTTAGTGATGGAATATTCTGTCCGCATCGCCGAGCTACAGTGTTTTGCACCTATTCTGATGGGTGATGAGACATTGAGGGAAGATTCTTTGAGGATGGTCTTTGATATGATATCCAAGAACTGGTGAATATTTACATATATCCTGTAGTGCATTCTATAGTGAACCAATAAATTATAACTAAATGGAATCTATGGGATGCTATTAGTGCAAAATAGGTTAGTTCGGCACATGTTTCTAGTACTACTTCTGCTGGCAAGAGGAAGAGGCGGATAAATTTATCACACTGTGACTATACTAGCCAATAGATTCTTCAGCTGGCCAGGTCATGTGATACCAGTGTGGTAAAGAGGGGAGTAAGAGACCTCTGTGTCCACATGACCCAGTGCAGTGCCGATCATGCAATAGGATGGGACATCTTCAGCGCCTTTGCAGGGGGTTTCCACTACTGAGTAGTTAGAGTGAATCTGTGGAGACTCCGCATGCAGGAGAAGGGCTAGTAGCTTCTTACCAGTCAGGGAATTGGAATACATCAGGATGTTCAGATAGAGGTGGTGGTCATGGTCATGGTAGCCAGACACTAGGATCACAGAGACAACAAGGTGGGTCAGCTCTGGGTAGCCAGACTATATCACTTGGCCGCAGGACTGGGCAGGCATATGCAGTGAAACAGACCCAACTGAAGTAAGATCTCAGAAATTCCACTATCAGAGGTACTATTCATGTTTATTCTGTTTTGTATTCAATTCTTTTTGATATGGTTTCAACACATATATTTATATTTTTTCCCATTTTGGAGATCCTTGGGCTCTATGTTTCTTCATCTTTATATACCATAATGCTAGGCACTTCGTTGGGGATTAGAATGGAATGTGTGAATCAGTGAAAGGAGTTCCCCAAGAGGTTGACGGTTTTCACTTTTTGTGGGACCTCTATGACTTAGATATGATGAGTTATGATTTCATTCTCTGGATGGACTTGTTGGTACCCATTCGAGCCATTGTATATTTCTATCATCGCAGGGTGAGTTTCACTTCCCTAGAGGGTGGAGAGTTTATATACAAGGGAGAATGGGATGTCCAAGAGAGTCGAGCTAGACCTGAGCATCATGGGCGAGGTGGAGTGACAGCCCAGATTGAGAGTTTATATATGGACGACCAAGGATCTTTTCAGAAATATTTTCTTCCAATGGTTTATACTTTCAAGGATGTCTTCTGAGACAACTTTTCTGGTATACCTTCTGAGTGAGTGGTGGATTTATCTATTGAGCTTGTTCTAAGAGAGAAAACGGTGTCCATTCCTCCTTATTGGATGGAGACACCAGAGTTGCAGAAGCTCATGAAATAGTTAGAGGAGTTGCAAGAAAAGGGTTTTATATGACCTATTACTTCTCCTTAGGGTTCGCCTGTCCTGTTTGTGAGGAAGGAAGATGGTACCCTTAAAACCATCGTGGATTAGTAAAAACTGAACCAGTTGATGGTTAAGAACCGATATCCCTTACTTAGAATTGATGATATTTTTTATAAATTTCAAGGAGAATGGGAGTTCTAGAATATTTACTTGATAATCAGATATCATATGGTGCGCGTTAGACCAACATAAATACCGCTTATATCCTTTCAGAGAAGGTATGGTCTATACGAGTACTTGGTCACCATTTGGACTCACAAACGTGCTAGCATTTTTCATGGCCATGATGAATCATGTGTTCCACCCATATCTGTATTCTTTTGTAGTAGTTTTTTTGGATGATATCTTCTTGTACTCTCACACTCAACACGGCCATGCCACCCATCTTGATATCGTACCAGGGACACAAAGAGAGAATCAGTTATATGCTATGATCTCAAAGTTCCACTTTTGGATGGACTTGATTCACTTACTGTGTTATTTTATCTCAGAGGCTGAAGTTGCAGTAGTTCCAGAGAAAGTGAGAGTAGTAGTTTCTTTTGAAAAACCTATGAACTTGTTTGAAATATATAGATTCTTGGTGTTGTATGGTTACTACATGCACATTATACATGAATTTTCCCGCATAGTAGTGTCGTTAATGGGTTGGACTAAGATGGGTATGAAGTTCGTTTCCTCAGAGGCCTGTGAGACAGCCTTTCAAGAGATGAAGGGAAGGTTTACATTAGCACCAGTCTTGATACTTCTAGACAAGGGGATGAGCTATACAATTTACTGTGATGCCTCATGTGTTGGTTTGGGAGCAGTGTTGATGCAGGGTGATCGAGTAGTTGCATACGTGTCTTGGAAGTTGAGGCCACATGAGAGGAATTACCCGATGCATGACCTTGGGTTGGCTGTAGTTGTTCATCAATTACGCTATTGTATATTTATCTTTTGGGAGAACATTTTGTGGTGTTCACGGGCCAGAATAGTCTTAAATACATCTTTACCCAGCATGACCTGAATTTGAGACAGCGAAAGTTGGTTGAATACCTTAAGTTTTTCAACTTTAACCTTGCATGTACAACTGGTAAGGGTAATGCTATAGCTGATTCACTTAGTAGGAGGACTCAAAAATAGGTAGTACTGTTGGCTAGTGGTGGGTGGCATCTTATGGCTTTGTTCTCTGAGATGTATTTGGAGGTGCACGATAGTCAGGGGCGAACCTATCATTCATCCTTAGCTTGGAATTCTACCCTCCTGGATAGAGTGATGATGAATCATCTATAAGATTCAGATGGCCTTGAGGACCCTCCTCCTGGTTGGACGATAGGTGATGATGAGGTACTATGTATCGTTGGACGAGTGTGGGTTCCATGGGATATGCATGAGGAGTTGATGTAGAGTTTCATTCTTCATCTTGGGCAGTGCATCTCGGAGTTATCAAAATGTACTGTGACTTGAGACGTCAGTATTGGTGGACGGGTATGAAAAGATGGGTAGCTGGTTTTTTTACGCAATTTTCCACCTGTCATCAGGTGAAGGTGGAGCATCAGAGGCCATCCTAACTATTACAATATTTACCCATTCCGGAGTGGCAATGGGATGATGTCATGATAGACTTTGTGACATGGTTATCGAGGTCACCTTGAGGCAATGATTTCATGTGGGTTGTTGTGGACAGACTTACAAAGGTAGCTCAATTTTTCTAGATAAATTAGACCTTCAGTGTGGACGAGCTCGGAAGGTTGTATATCTGAGAGGTGTTATGCCTTCACAGAGTCCCCCTATTCGATCGTTTCACATAGGGATTCCCGTTTTACATCTCATTTCTGGAAATGCAATCAGAGGGCACTAGGTACATAGGTACTTATGAGCACAGCTTACCCCCTCAAAATGATGTCCAGTCAGAATGTATGATGCAGGTGCTAGAGGACATGCTCCAAGCATGTGTCCTGGACTTTGGGGGATCTTGGGAGAAGCATGTACCCCTTTTTGAGTTTTCCTATAGTAATAGTTTTCGGGAAACTATGGAGATGGCACCATACGAGGCTTTATATGGTAGGTCATTCTGATCACCCTTGTTCAGGTTGGAGGCAGGTGAGGTAGCTTTACTCGGACCACATCTCATACATGATACTTTAGCGCAGGTCTAGTGGATATGGAAACAGATAGCTACTGCATGGTCTAATAAGAAATCTTATGTCGATCTCCACACACGAACCTTGGAGTTCATACATGGGGATCAGGTTTTCGTACATTTTTCACCAAGGGTGTAACACAGGAGGATCGAGATAGAGGGTAAAATTTCACCAAGGTATGTGGGGTTGTTTGAGATTCTAGAGAGAGTCGGGCCGGTTTCCTATCGGTGGCAGTTACCACAGAGGTACCGGGCCATTCACAAAGTCTTCCACATATCTCAGCTGGCCCGTTAGCACTCAGAACCATCACACATATTTCCTCCCGAGGAAGTTGAACTACAGGTCGATGCATCTTTTGAGGAGAAGCAGGTTCGTATTGTTGATAGAAGCACAAACGTTCTCTAAGGCTGGTCAGTTCCTCTCGTACGGGTGTTATGGCAGCACGGCCAAGTGCATGACAAAACCTGGGAGTAGGAGACCAACGTATGTTCTAAGTGGCCGGAGTTGTTCTCATTTTTATCTTCACCACCATTGGAAGGGAAATTCGAGGACGAATTTCTTTAAGTGGGTAAGTTTGTATGAACTCGGTTCTTATTCTTGAGGTACGATTTTCTTCTTTTTATTTTTCATCATGTGTTTTTGATAAAACAGAGGAAAGTGGGAAAAATCCCAAATTTATGGGTACATGCTGTGTACTTTTGTACACATTCCATGTACTTCAGCTATGTTGGATAAGAATATAGGGTGCGTAGGTCTGTCAGTAAGAACAAACTACATGTTGTGTAGATTCATATATACGTCATGTACATTAGCCGTGTGGGATGAGAACACAGGGCGTGTAGACTTGTCGGTGGTTGAGGATGTAATAACTAACTACACGACATGTAATTAGTAATACACGCTGTGTAATTAGTCGGCAGATTAATAGGGTGGTGGTGAAAAGTAGCTGTGAGAGTAAGAGTTAAAAAAATAGTTCACGCCATGTACTTGAGAGTACATGCCAGATAGTAATGTTTTTTTGTTATAAATGGGTTGTTTCCTCCTCATTAAGAAGAAGTGGTAGTGATTTCGTTTGGAGCACCAGTAGAGGAGGCTGAAGAGTGGAGGATCTCTCGATCACATGCCGAAACTAGGTTTCTTCCGTCATCGATCTCGTTTGGACCGTGCGGGTAAGTACTTCCCTCTCCTTGTGTCTCTCCATCCAATTCATTCCTGAGGTGAAGTTATTTGAGTTTTAATGGGTGAATGTTTATCCCAGATCTACATCGTTCTCGGTTGATCCATGGTGGAATCATTCATGTATATCGATCAGAGGAGATCGAGGTAGGTGGTGTGGTGTTTATTTCTTACTCCTTAGTTGATTTTGTGTACAGTTGTGCTATACGCCCATGAGCGGGGTGTCGTATGTTTGTGGACTTAGAAGTTAAGATATCTATATTTTCATAGATAATATAATGATAAATATAAACTATTTTTTGGGATATTTGTCTTGTTACAGGGCCACCCCATGGGTGTGTTTCCCTTGTTTATCCATTTGGCCAGGATAAACATGGGTATGAGGTAATGATAGCATGTTTTTAGTTTTCTTGAGAAAAAAATATTTATTACTTTCTTATACGATGGTAATGGCCTAGTTACTTACTTAGCCTGAGGGAAGTGTTTTTCTTAGCATGAGGGTTGTGTTTCGTTTAGCCTAGGGGAAACAATTCTCATGGCTGTGAGGAGCAGCTTCTGTGCCTGTGGGCGACATCTTGTATGACTGAGGGAAGTATTCATTATGCATGTCGGCAGTCACCTGCGGGTTTCAATTCTGCATAACTGAGGGTAAATATTTTCATGTTTAAGACATGTTTACTTTGAATATTCACTGTGGTGATTTATTATGTTGTACCTACCAAGCTAATGAACAATCTTGGAATTAATAAATAATTATTAAATTGGCAATGTAACTGGTACTGATAGTTACTTTTGAGTACTGCCTAGTTTATTTCATTTTAATATTGCACACTTCTATTTCACATTTTCACTAATATTTAGGAATGGGCCTTTGGTGTTTTTCTACTGGAAATTATTTATCACACCTTTTTTGGGTCATGTCTTGGGCCCAAATAAATTATATTGATGCGGGTGATGATAAGGGAAAGAGTCCCTATAAAGGTACTTTATTGTTGCGGAGGAGTAGCAGAGCATGTGACCAATATTAGTCTTGTGATGCTGCTGAGTTCTTGTTGCACTGTTTTGTTTTGTTTTGTTGTACTTGTACCTTGTGTTGTATTGTTTTAGATTGCAGTTTATCCTATTTTGGGTTCTTTCTTAGAATTAGGGATATATTAATTCGTGATATCTCTATGACTTCTTGTATTTATTTCCTTCTATTGTCCATTTATTGTTTGTATTTCCTACTGCTTCCTCATGGGTATGTTTAATTATTTTATTCTGTAGTGTTACACTTTGACTAATGAGGGCATAGTTTCCCCACTATCAGTCCTAGGCCCTCTCTGCTAATCGAAATCCTCTGGAATTCGTGAAAATTCTCTTGAGGTCATGTGACGAATTGGGTTCCGGGTTCCCATTGTGTGTCACCTGGACTCGGGACATTACAATGGGTGGCCTCTGGCATTCAGAAAAATTTGCTTGTGGTCATGTGACCAACCGGGTTTGGGGAACCCATTGTGTGGAACCCAGACTCAGGACGTTACAACTATTTTACCTTGAGTATGACTCGTGAGATATATATGGTATATCTTGGTAATGACATCATATTAAAATTTATTTTAGGTTAGGTAAATATCTCATATTGATTATGTAGAATTCTTTTGGAAAATAATCAATAATATTTTGATGAAATGAGTAGTTATTGATATATATAAATAGAATTATATGTCATCTTAATATTGAATTTATAAAATAATATTTTAATAGAAAAATAATAATATGAAATTACCTATTTCAGGATCTAGATTTCATTAGATAATTATGTAGAAAAATTAATATAACTACACTACATTCATTAAATTATTCTCTAGGTGAATGAAAAGAATGAATAAATATAATATTAATTTAGAGTTACTTATTATTATGGCTTGGTTTAACATGGAAACGTTTAATGATCTAACCTAAGATACCATTATATGATATGTATTTGACCTAATTACAGCCCCATTATGAATATTATCAATTTCCAATGGAAACTTTTTTGTTTTGGATTATAAACTGAATTAATCGGGAAGAATTTTCATATCAATAAACAATAAAAATAGTTCTCACACCCAATGTATTTTCGTAAAAAATCTATATAAATGACATCCTAGAATATGAAATAAAAAAATTTAATATAATTTTTAAAAATGTGGGATAAAAACCAATATGATACTAATCAATCCATAAAAATAATTGAAAAAATAATCTATTAAATAAATATATATATATATATTAAATAAAAAAATATGAAAATAAATAGTGTTCTCAAAATTATAGAAATCCAATATGTTCCTAAAAAATAATGACTTTTAATAAAAAAAAATTTTCCATTTTAACCTATCTATATAGGAGACATAAATAACCTTCATATTTCTCATTTTGGAAACACTAAATAGAAGGAGAAACATATCCATTATGATATGTGCTACGTGTTTGGAACCTTTACAAAAAACAATCATTTTTCGTATACACACTATGTGTTTAAGTAGGGTGTGATTTGTAATTCACAACATAATTCCATCAAATTTCACATAAATATCCTTTAAAAATAATATAATTTAAGATATATTGAAATAAAATTAGGAATATGAGACCCCTTATATTATAAAGGTAGAAAACCAAGAATCCATTATATGAAATTAGTTCTATTGAGTGGATCAGTATATGTAAACATAGAGAAATTATAAATTTAGATTTATGAAGGCGGTATCACATTAACTAAGAGACAAATAATTTAGAATAGTACTTCATAATGTTACTATTTTCAAATAACATTAAAAATGTATCCAATCATAAATAACTAGTTAAATGTATTTATTGATTTTTTTAAATGTATGTTGATACATTATTGAAAATACTACCCATGAATATAAATCAACATGCGAAACAAGTCAAATTTTTAAGTAATTATTACAACTTTATCATTTAGCACAGTTCATTAAAATGAAAATTTAAGCAATCTATTTAATAAAATTTCCAGAAATATTTTTTTCAAGTCAATATAAGAATAATATAAAAATCCATAAGGAATTTAAATGATGTAATCGTAAGATAAATCTTCATGAGTAATCCAAATAAACAACATAAGGGAACCTAAAATGAAAAAAAATCGTTGAAAAAACAAAAATATAATTTGACTAAATTTAATTCTTAATGTGATCCAACAACCTATAACACTATGTTTTTTCATTATCAATCTGACTGAGGAGAAAATTCACCAAAAATGTAATAGTC
Organism: Viscum album; assembly: GCA_963277665.1. Taxonomy (NCBI): domain Eukaryota; kingdom Viridiplantae; phylum Streptophyta; class Magnoliopsida; order Santalales; family Viscaceae; genus Viscum; species Viscum album. The sequence goes on from OY728154.1 coordinate 26,050,720, forward strand.
TTATATTATTTCTAGGAAAATGTGTGCCATCATTTCTATAAGAGTTTCTAAAAATTACTCATAAAACTTATATAATTCCTAAATACATGAATTTAGACTACATGTCTAATAAAATACTATGAATAAGGATTAATTGAAAGAAGATTGCATCCAGATTACCCAGGATAACTGATTACTCAGAACAAAATATTTTGGATAAACATTTCTCATACCTACCTATTGAGATCATAAATTCTGGTATTATAAATTTCATCACCTCCCAAAAAAATCAAAAGTTTTTATTTGATTCTATTAATACACAAACCATCCCTAGATACTCCAAATATTTAACTGGGCCATCATGTAATATGAGCCAATGCAGGTTCTTAGTCACCACGCATTGAAAAATTGTTTCAATGTATCCGAACATACATGAGTGGAAACTATAGTTTCATTCAATAAAAAAAAGACAACACCCATCCATAATTATGACATGAATACTCCAAAAATTGATTTTCATTCATATGAATTAACATTTTTATTTATAATATACTTAAAATTTGAAATTCTAAATAGAATTTTCATGAATGTATATTATCATGATTGATAACATAACCAAACCGAAAATTCAGTACATGAAAGAAATATTAAAAAAAATTAATGAGAGATATATTATTATGAAATTCATACATATAAAAGATGATCTCAAAAGATTATAAACACATCGAAGTAAAATATATCCAAAACACTAATTTTAATATGACATATGATGAACAATCAGTTATCAACATCGAGACACTTGTGCCAAATAAAAAGTGTTATCTTCTAAATATATAAACATCCAGTGTTGAAACCAAGTCACAATCATTTGAGTAAAAATATACCTGAAGAGTGTTTTTTTGTTTTGATAAATAATACCATATTTGATTTAATCAAATTACCTTGGCATATCCTTTAATAGTTTATCATGTTACGCTTGTTTTGAATATAAGTATTAATGTACACTTTTTCATTTTATTTATGAAATTCAAATTATATGGAACCAATATAATCAATATTTACTTCAATTGGGGTCCATTTTTTCACATGAAACCATAATATAATTTATTATTTATGGAGGATTATTACTAATAAATAAGAGTGTAATTATTTAAAAATGCACAAAGGAAAATTTAGGTTTAAAGACTTATTTAAAATATATCTAAACAAAAAAAAAACTATATATATATAGTTAATGTTAGAACTTTAGGTTATATACCAATTAGTAATATACATCAATAAAGAAGGGAAACAATTATTTTTAATTTAATTATAAAAAAGTATAAATTGAAAATGTTCTACGAAAGAACATTTTTGCATTGCATTTAACATTGATAAATAAAAATACATTGAAAAACACCATAATAGGAAAGTAAAAATTGATAATCAATTTCAATGATTTATGGACAATAAATACATTAAATAATTTCATAACCACCATGATGGGAAAACAATAGAGCCCTTTAGAAATTCCTCAGAAACAATATAAATGAAAACATTTAAGTAGAGTGATTAATAGTTTATTATTTCCATGAAAACCTAATTTCACATACTAGAATTAATGAAAGGTAATGTCTCTTCTTTAGAGGAATTTCCTATATTTGAGACACTATATATGGTCTTGTATTTTCTAGTATAGAAATTAATGAATTATTTCAAACATGGAACTAATTATTTTTCATGACTTCTAAATATTGTTGAGAAGTAAAGTTTATAGTATATCAATAAAATAATTATGATAGATAATTATAAGTCCTTGTCATCTCTAAAAAAATTTATTAATGTAACACTTTTTGGTATAAAATAGTTTTCATATTTATAATAACTCATTAAAATTAATCAATTTTCCATAGGCTTCAAATAGAACATTCACTTATATAATACAAATAATGGCCTATCGTTGTGGTTAAATTAGTAATTTGTAGATCAAATAATTTTGATGTTATTTAAAAGGAATAAATCCTTGTATGATATAATATATAAAAAAATATTTCATTTAAACACAACCTGAAAATTTGAAAGTTCTGAATTGATGTCACATAAATGATGTTTTTTGATGGATTAATTCAACACCAATGTAGCTATGAAATTCCTTAATCCTTGAGTGTGTTTCTAAATATATGATTATATATCATTATAATTCCTAAAATTTCATTTTATTAAATGAAAAAAAATTAATTCATAACAATTTATTATATTCATTTAAATGAACTTCTAGTGCATGTAACAATGTCTAGAAATATAGTTTATGTTTTATATGGAATAACTTCACTTGATTCACATTAGAATAATTATAATGAATTTTTATATATTATATAGATACAATTCTATATTAAAAAACATTCATTTATAATAATAAACATTACATATAATCAATCACCCATATATTAAAATCTAATAACGACAAATATTATTAGATTATATATTATATAAAAATGGTGTGTGACATATTCAAAAAACTATAAAAATATAAATTATCATTTAAATTTCCATTAAAAAAACTAATACAAATATATCCCTAATAAATTATTTTAAACATGAAACTCTAGAAAATATATGAAAGGGAAAACTAGATACTTCTAGGATGTGGAAGAAGTTCTTTTTATGAAAGATAAGAATAGGTTTTTACAGATTTAACAAAATGAATCACACTAAACATGATAATTTAATCCATGGATAGTTTCAAATAATTGTTATAACTAAAGGGGAGATTATTGGAATTGGGATTAATTTGATAGAGGGTAAAATAATACCTTAGTAAGGATATTAAATATTAAAAATAAAAAACTAAACAAGTTTTAGTGAATTGTGTGGTTTTGTCAAACAATTTAAAAATCCAATCACCAACTATGAATATTAAACTAGAGGGTAAATAATGGTTAATTCATATGATTATGTAAATGATAAACATTCAATATAAAATCTTCTAGTTAATAAAATCATCACATACATGGAATGCCAACACATTAAGGGTATTTGTGTTGCCTTATCACATAGGATTCAAAAAAACTCAAAATTTTAAAATTTTATGAACTGGGCCTTGATATCAAATAAAAAATAAATAAATAAATAAACATTTAATTAATAAATTAGTATGTTTGTCACAATATTCTTGAACAAACAATTATCTTTCAATAGAATTCATTTAAGGGATTATTTATTAAACCATAATTGTGGATTGTATTTTTAAATACAATGTTATCCATAAATACGATGAATCTATATGAAAAAGTTATCAGATCTAGTCAATATAATCATGATTCCTACATATAATAACAAGATTTTTGGCACAAAAATTTGAGAAGAAGAGAAAAAATGCGAGGCCCTTGGGTCTGCCTCGTGATGTTAGCCCGCTGAGCCTCACAACCATCGGAGCGAAGCTCCCCCTATGCGAAGCCGCTACAGATCTAGGAAGTGGGAGTCTCCGTGAACCTGTTTGAAATATACAAATCCGCCACAAAGCAAGAAGGCATGAGGCTTTGAGAAACTGTTTTTCATTTGCAAAGCTTCCGTGGAGCAAGGAGGTGGGAGGCTCTGTGAACCCGTTTGACATTTTTGAAGCCGATGCGGGGCAAGGAGGTGGGAGGCTCTATAGTTATGAAAAAATGGCATGGGTCTTCACACCCTACAAGCACAATTTAATGACCCAATTTTTTTAAATGGAAATTCCCTTCTTATATTTATGTCATAAAATATAATTAAAACACACAACATAAAGAACTACTAAGTATTAAGTGAACTTTAAACAAAAGTTTGTCATTTCTGTGTTTGGAATTTTGAAAATCTGACATACACGGCTGTGTTCAAGATGATTTTTGGAGTCTTATGAAACAAAAATAATTTTTGGTGAATAGTGACCTACCCTTATGAATAGTAACATACCCTTATGAATAGTAATATGGCCCTTATGATTATTAAATCATCCAACATAATAGTAACATTACCAATGAATAATGAAATAAAATTTAGACATATTATAAAGTTACAATTTGACCTTAGTAAACATTTTGGTATTTTTTAAGTAGTAAATAATTAATTAGAATTAATTAATTAATTTAAAAGAAAATTAATTTTCAGAAAATGTGTTCATTAATTATTGAATCAATGTCTTATAGTTTTTAGTTAATCTTATAAGACCCTACGTAATTTTTGAAATCACTATAAAATCAGTTTTAATCATAAAAACTGTTTTTAAGTAAATTATGATTTTAATTAAATATTAAATTAATAATATTTAGAAAATTGTTTTCGAAAAATGGACTTCATTTTTGGATTCTACACTTCAAATAATTTTTGGTGTAAATTTTTGGATATTTTCTGAGATACAAGAATTTTTGATGAATAGTGGAATCTAATAATTCACAATAAATGCTAAATAATGGATTAATTGAGTCATATATGATTTTCTGCTAATGTAAGCCCACATGGTTTGAGATCACATGATAAATTTACTATTATTGGTAATTCAAGACACACTATTCCATGTCTTACGTGAAATTAATAAACTAATGAATTTTATATTATAAAAACCCATCTCCCCTCCACTATAAAAGACACCCTTCACACCCACATTTACTCACACCTCTCAAGCTCCAAGACTTCTCAAAACTCTGCCCAAACTCCTTCTCTAGCCCCTCCCTCACGTCCATGAGATTCTGGTCCCATAAAAAGTCCAAGATTATGCTCTTAAGGAGGTTCTCAAGAGGAGGATTCTAGAGGTAATTTCCCTCCCTCTTCTCCTTTAATTTCATTTCATGTTCATGTTCATTTATTGATCTCTCCCAACCTATCTTCATCCAAATTGTATTGTAACTCTAGTATTATACATATAATATAAATTTATTATTCTAATATTATATTATATTATCCATCCCCCTTTCCCATTTCCTTTTATTTTATTAAAGATAACGTTGTTTGTGAGGTGTTAATTTATCACCTTCAAGAACGACATGCTTTCTTCTTCCATTTCTATATTCATATCTGGTCATGAAACTATTTTTATGGTTGAAAAAAAATATTTTATCTTTATTATTTTATATTTAAGGTTCATTAAATAACCTATGGCGATATTACTAAGTTATAAGTTAAAACAAGTTCATTGTGATCCAAAAACCACCCAAATTGACCAAAATAACCATCATTTAATTCTTATTTAATGATTCATCCAAATGGATATAACATAATTCATTATAAGATCATTAAAATTCATGTAATATCATTAATTACATGTAATATCATTTCTGGATGTTTACTCATGTTCTACCCAATCATTAATTTTAGAATACTAGTGAACCACCCAAGAAAAACCATTAAAATGAACATCCTCGAACAATGTTTTTAACCACTATAAGTCATCCAAAGGAACATAATATGACATAATGAAACCAGAATGGACCCTATTAATGTACACATGGTTCTGGATTTATAATTAGTGAATATAATGTCATTATATAGGACATTAAGGAGACAGAATCATTCGTGTACAAGGTAAGGGGAAATTCTCGAACCCAACATTCATCCTTCGGGTTCTCCCTCTTTAACTTTATTCTATTTGATATTTTTACTCAATAAAGATCATTTGTTCATAATTTTCTTTTCTTTTATATGATATACATGTTTTTTACTGGTTTTTATGTCACACAAAATGTTTTTTTCAAAAGAAATATTCTTTTAAGAACACACATTTTACTTCTCCCTCAAAGTGAACGGTTCTTGAAACATGTATGTCATTCCATCTTAATTTTGGGAACCCAGTGTTTATGAATGTGTTCTTATGAGATCGAACCCATTCATTTCCATGGGTTATTTATGTTCATTTTTTATTTGTGTTTTATGTGGCATGCATGATAATGGTAATGTTATGATGTGAAGGGTGCACCCAGAATTATATAGTGCAATATGATTGTTTCAAAGTGATGGGTGCGCCCAGAATTATACAGCGCTCCAATGCTTTGGGCAAAGTGATGAATCTCATTAGTAAATTGGAAATGATGTGAGAAAAAGATTCTATATTGGTTAATAAGTATGTGTGGTAGTTAACCATTAAGACATGATGTTTAATTTTTATGCATTTCCAGATTCCAAGTCTTATATTTAAGCTTCCTCTCATGTTCATGATCTTCTTCCCATATTATGATTATGATCACCCAATGCTATATTGTTCTTATATATCCTCTTACTAGGTTTCGAGCTCACCCCATTTTATGTATATCCTCATGTGCCTACATGTACTAAGGAGATTATAAGTGCCAATAAGAAGCTAGAGAAGAAGAAATTAAATAAATGTTTATGATTTATGTTGTAATTGTTATGTATGGTCCTAGTTTTCCCAAGACACTAAACCTTTGGATCCTCTATGTGTAATTCTATTATGTTGTTTATCTTCGAAATTATGTAATAGTAATGTAAGAAAAGGTAAGGTCTCCATAGTTGGTATCAAAGGAATGGTTTAGTTAATTTGGGAATTAGGATTAGTGAACCCTATAGAAAACCTCTAACATGAGACTAAGTACAAATATGCAAACAAAAATATTTACATAGGGATCCCATATTTTATGTTTTTGGTATAAATTTTTTAAATGAATACGTTATTCATGAATTTCTTATTTAGGTTTGTTCTAACCCTTTTCTATTTTAGAAAATGGTGGTAACCTGGATAAGTCAGGCCAACAACTCGTGTGAGGGCCAATGCAACGATTGCCCGAACGACATACCCAATGATTTGGGAGGTGGAGTTGAAAACATCTTGGAAATGCTAACCCAATTATCTCAGGTTATGAAAAATAACCATAATAATGGGGAATATCCTCCTTCACCAAAAATGGAGCAACAGGCTATCAAATGTTTTATGCAGCAACGACCACCGATGATTAGTGGATCTTCTGATCCACTAGTTGCAGAACAGTGGGTCAACTCCATGGAGAAGATCGTTTTTGTTCTTCACTATTGTGAGATGTAGAAGGTGACCTGAACAATTTTTGTCTTGATGGAGAAACCGATCAATGGTGGTCTTTGATTAAGAACACCAAGAAAAGGGAGGAAATTGAAGAGATAGAATGGGAAGAATTTAAGATAATTTTTCTTAATAAGTATTTCCCAATAACTCATCGCACGAAGATGGAGAGAGAATTCAATGACCTCAAGAAAAAAAGAAAAATAATATGTCACAGCCTATAAATATAATTTCACAATTCTTGAAAGGTACAATTTGGGTTTTGTTATAAACAATGATAGCAAAATTGAAAGATTCTTTTGTGGATTAAAACCACACCTTCGGAAGGCTCTTGCAATTCGAGACTTTGAGAGTTATGAAGAAATTGTTCGATGTGCTCTCAAAGTAGAGATGTAGTTTGTAAAATGGTCCCATGGATATAGTGATATGAAAATAAAGATGGAGTTTCATGCCAGTGGATTTAATTATAAAGGCGGGAAGAAAAATCAATGACCCACATGCCAAAAATGTGGGATGTTGCACCATGGGAACTGCCTCAAAGGGATGGGTAAATTCTTAAAGTGTGAGAAAGAAGGACACCATGTTCAATAGTGTCTAAATGACATGAAATGGAAATAGAATATAGCTAATGAATGGAGTGATCCACTTGTGGTTCAATGCTACAACTGTAAGGAGCTAGGGCACTATGCAAACGAGTGCACTAAACCTCGAGTTCTCGAGGGTAATCAATGTCAGCAGCCACCAAATCCAAAATAACAAGGGAAGGATTATGCCATCACTACTGCGAAGGTGGAGCATGATAATTAAGTCATACAAGGTACACTTCATATACACTCAATAATTGAAAAAGTCTTATTTTATTCTTGTTCTATGCATTCCTTTATCTCTTACAAGATTTCTAGAACTATAGAATCGATGCCACGAAACCTTGAAGTAGAGATATCTATAAAAACACCAAGTGGTGAAATCATTTCAACCCAAGTTTTTGACTCTTCTCCCTTTGTCATACGTGGGAATATTCTTCTGGTAAATATCATAATACTTCCCTTGGTGGAATTCAATGCTATAATGGGAATGGATTGGGTCTCATTATATAGATCACATATCAAGTGTCGGGAAAATGAAATATCTTTTCATATTCCAAACAATCCCTTTCTCCTCTAAAAATGTAATGAAGATCATGAATCTCCTTTGAAAAATCCTTCAATGGTGTGGGTGTTGATTCCCTATGAAGAAGCATACCACTCTCAAACGGTTGAGTTGAAGGAAAGTGCCAACCTTGAGGAAATGTCCATCGTGAGGGAATACAGTGATGTATTTCCTGAAGAGTTGCCCAGAATTCCCCCAGATCGTGTGGTAGATTTCTCAATTATACTCATACCCGAAGCTACTTTTATCTCGAAGTTCCCCTATCGGATGGCTCCTATCAAAATGGAGGAGTTAAAGAAGCTGCTGCAAGAGAATTTGGACAAAGGGATCATACGCCCTAGTGCATCGCCTTGGGGTGTGCCAGTGCTCTTTGTGAAGAAGAAGGATGGAACAATTAGGATTTGTATCGATTATTGGGAACTCAACAAGATCACCATAAAATAACAAGAATCATCTCCCAAGGATTGATTACTTGTTCGATCAGTTAAGAGGAGGTCAATACTTCTCAAAGGTGGATCTTTATTCTGGATATCATCAGGTAAAGGTTAAGAAGGAAGATATTCATAAAACTGCCTTCCGAACAAGGTATGGGCACTATGAATTTTTGGCGATTCCCTTTGGAATTACTAATTCCCCAAAAATCATCATGGATTTGATGAATAGAGTCTTTAGACATTACCTCTAAAAACTTGTGGTAGTGTTTATCGATGATATTCTCATATACTCTAAAAGAAAGGAGGAACATGAAGAACATCTAAGGCTTATGTTAGTGAAATTAATAAAGGATAAGTTGTATGCCAAGATAAGAAAGTGTGACTTTTGGATGAATAATGTCGCGTTCTTGGGACATGTGATCACAAGTGTGGGAATTTATTTGGATCCTTCAAAGACAAAGGCGATTGAGGAATGGCCAAGGCCCTCTAGTGTCACAGAAATATATAGTTTTCTTGGATTAGATGGGTACTACCAACGTTTTTTGAGAAACTTATCATGATTTTCAAGACAGCTAACTAAGTTAACAAGGAACGGGGTGAAGTCTGTCTAGATGGAAGAATGTGAGGGAAGTGTCAAGGAGCTGAAGAGAAGGTTGATCACTGCACCTGTACTCACACTACAGAAAAGTGGAGAAAGTTTTGTGATATATAGTTATGCTACAAAGAAAGGTTTGGGTTTTTTCCTCATGAAAAATTATAATGTGATAGACTACGCCACACAACAGTGACGATCCATGAGCAGAACTAGCCGATCCATGATCTAGAGCTGGAATCTGGGATTTTTTCCTTGAAAATATGGTGGCACTACCTTTATGGTGAAAAGTGTGACATATACACTGACCACAAGAGCCTAAAGTATATATTCACAAAGAATGAGATCAAAATGTTCAAAGGATATGGTTATAGCTAATCAAGGATTACAATTTCTCTATTCACTATCATCTTGGAAAGGCAAACAAGGTAGAAGATGCTATAAGTAGAAAAGAACCTCCAACTCTTTCCATGTTGCGGATTGAGAAAGACCTTATCTTCATGGATATGCAAAGGACGTATTTGGAAATCATAAGGGCTGGGGATACATACTACCTTTCCCAAATGATTGCGCAACCATACATCCAAGAGAATATCAAGGATTCTCAAGGTATTATGTGGAGATACAAAAGAGGATGAATGCAGTAAAGGAATGGAAGTTGCAGGAGTTCCATATCAATGATGATGGTGTGATTCATTTTGGAAGATAACTTTTTGTGCCTTCATAACCTGGGATAAAGAAGGATATATTTGACAATGCACATAGCTCAATATTCTCTATCCATCATGGGAGTACCAAGATGTACCATGATCTCCCAGAACAGTTCTGGTGGGATAACATGAAGAAGGAGATTGCGAAATATATATCAAGGTGCTTTGTATGTCAGCAATTTATAGCTGAGCGACAAGAGTACAAGGGAATGATGCATCCATTTCCTATACCCCTGTGGAAATTGGAAAACTATACTATGGACATTGTCATGGGTCTCCCAAATATGTCAATGGGAAATAATGTGATATGGGTTGTGGTTGACCGACTCACCAAGACATCCCATTTTATCTCTATTCTGGAATATCTCCCCCTTGAACAACTTGCACAGATATATGTGAAGGAAGTGGTGCGACTGCACGGTGTTCCACTCTCAATTGTCTCTGACCATGATCCAAGTTTCACATCTAAATTCTGGAGGAGTCTTTTACAAGCTTTGAGTACTAAATTAAATTTTAGCATGGACAATCACCCCCAAACAGATGGCCAATTAGAGAAAACTATTAAGACGCTTGAAGATATGCTAAGAGCATGCTCTCTTGAATTCAAAGGTGGTTGGGATCAACATCTCACATTGGTTGTGATCTCATACAACAATAGCTTCCACTTGAGTATTTATATGGCTCCTTATGAAGCTCATTATGGGAAGCGGTGTAGAACTCCTACCTGTTTGGATGAAGTTAGAGAAAGAAAGCTACTTAGACCTGATCTTGTTCAAGAGATGACAGAGAAGGTTCAAGTCATCCAGAAACACATCAAAGCTTCTAAAAGTTGATAAAAGAGCTATGCTGAAAACCATTTAAGGGACTTGGAGTTTGACGTTAGATATAAACACTTCCTTCGAATATCTCCATGGAAGAGAGTCATGCAATTCGGGAAGAAAGGGAAGCTAAGCCCAAGGTATATTGGCCCCTTCGAGATCCTTGATTGAATATGATTCATGTCCTATCGTCTCGCACTTACACCAAATATGTATCAAGTTCATGATGTGTTTCATGTATCACTACTGAGTTAGTACATACCGGAGCCCTAACATGTACTAAACTCAAAGGTGGTGCAGCTGGAAGATGATCTCTCCTATGAGAAGTAACCAGTACAGATTCTGGATCAGAGAGATAAGGTTCTATGTAACATGACAACCCATCTGGTCAAAGTGTTGTGGAGGAACAATAAGTTTGAGGAAGAATCTTGGGAATTATAAGAGGCAATGAAGGAGAAGTACCCTCACCTGTTTGTGTAAAGTAAAATTTCAGGGGTGAAATTTCTTAAGGGGAAAGAATGTAACGACATAATTTTTTTCAATAGAAATTCCATTCTTATATTTATGTCATCAAATAACATGAAAACACACAACATAGTGAACTAATAAGTGCTAAGTGACCTTTAATCAAAATTTGACACTTCTGTGTTTGGAATTTTGAAACTCTGATATACACGGTTGTGTTCAAGATGATTTTTAGAGTCTAATGAAACAAAAATAATATTCAGTGAATTGTCACCTACCCTAATGGATAGTTACATACCCTTATGAATAGTAATATGACCCTTATGAATAGTAGATCATCCAACATAAGAGTAACATTACCTATGAATAATTAAATAAAATTTAGACATTTTAGAAAGTGACAATTTTACCTTAGTAAACGTTTTGGTATTTTTTAAGTTGTAAATAATTATTTATAATTAATTAATTAATTTAATGGAAAATGAATTTTATTAAAATGTGTTCATTAATTATTGAATCAATTTATTATAGTTTTTAGATAATTTTATAATACCCTACATAATTCATGAAAGCACTATAAAATCAGTTTTAATCATAAAAACTATTTTCTAAGTAAATTATGATTTTAATTAAATATTAAATTAATAATATTTAGAAAATGATTTTAGAAAAATTGAATTCATTTTGGATTCTACACTTCAAAAAATGGTTGGGGTAAATATTTGGGATTTTTCTATGACACTAGAAATTTTTATGAATAGTATAATCCGATAATTCACAATAAATGCTAAATAATGGATTAATTAAGTCATAGACGATGTTATGGTAATGTAAGCCCACTTTGTATGGGATCACATGATAATATTACTATTATAGGTCATTAAATACTCACTATTCCTTGTCTTAGGGGAAATTAATAAACTAATGAATTTTATATTAAGGAAACCCCTCTCCCCTCTACTATAAAAGCCACCCTTCACACCCTCATTTCCTCACTTCTCTAAAGCTCCAAGACTTCTCTAAACTCTACCAAAACACCATCCCGATCCCCCTACCCATGTCCAAGTGCTTCTGGTCCGATAAAAATACCATGCTTAGGCCCTTTAGGATGTTCTCAAGAGAAGGATTCCAGAGGTAATTTCCCTCCTTCTCTGTTAATTTCCTTTCAAGTTCAAGTTCATTTTTTGACCTCTCCACACCTATCGTCATCCAAATTGTATTGTAACTCCATTATTATACATATAATTTAATTTAATGATAGTAATGTGATATTATATCATCATACCCCCTTTCCATCTTCCTTTTATTTTATTAAAGATAATGTTGTTCGTCAGGTGTTAATTTATCATCTTCAAGAACGACATGTTTTCTTCTCCCATTTCTACCTTCAAATATGGTTATGAAACCATTTTTATGGTTGAACCAGAATATTGTATTTTTATTATGTTCTATTTAATGTTCTAGAAATAACCTATGTCCATATTACTATGTGATAAATTTAAACAAGTTCGCTGTGATCCAAAAACCGCCCAAATTGACCCAAATAACCATCATTTAATTTTTATCTAATGAATCATCCACATGGGTCTAATATAATTAATTATAAGATCATTAAAACTCTTTTAATATCATTAATGACATTTAATATCATTTCTGGATGTTTACTCATGTTCTACCCAAATTTCAATTTAAGAATACAAGTGAACCACCAAAGAAAAACCATAAAAATGAGCATCCCCTAACAATGTTTTTAACCTCAATAAGTCATAAAAAGTAACATAATATGACATAATGAAACCATAATTAACCCTATTAATGTAAAAATGGTTCTATATTTCTAATTATTTAATATAATGTCATTATACCAGACATCAATGAGAAGTAATCATTCGGGTACTAGGTAAGGGGAAATTCTCGAACCCAACTTTCATCCTTCGGGTTCTCCCTCTTTCACTCCATTTTTTTTGATATGGTTACTCCATAAAGATAATTTGTTAGTAATTGTCTTTAATTTTATAGTATATATTTTTTTTCCACTAGTTTTAAGTCAATCAAAATTCTTTTTTCAAAATAAATCTTCTTTTAAGAACACAACTTTTACTTCTCCCTCAATGTTAACAGTTCTTGAAACATGTATGTTATTACCTCTTTATTTTGGGAACCCAAAGTTTATGAATGTGTTCTTATGAGATGAAACCCCTTCCTTTCCATGGGTTAGTTATGTTCATTTTTGATATGTGTTATATGTGGAAATAATGATAATGATAATGTTATGATGTGACAGGTGTGCCTGAAATTATGTAGCGCAATATGAATGTTTAAAAATGATGGGTGCACCTGGAGTTATACATCGCTCCAATGAATTTGTTAAAGTGATGAATCTCATGAGTGAATGTGAAATGATGTGTGAACAATATTCTATCTTGGTTCAAAAGTTTGTGTGGTAGTTAACCACTAAGATATGATGTTTCATTTTTATGCACTTCCACATTCCAAGTCTTATATTTATGCTTCCTCTCATATTCATGATCTTTTTCACATGTTATGATTATGAACACCCCATGCTATATTTTTATTATCTATCCTCTTACTAGGCTTCTAGATCACCCCTTTTTATGTATATATTTAGGTTTCTTCATTTACTAAGGATAGGACAAGTTCCAATAAGAACCTAGAGAAGAAGAAACTAAATAAATGTTTATGCTTGATGTTGTAATTGTTATGTATGGTCCTAGTTTTCCCAAGGCACTAAACCTTTGGATCCTTTATTTGTAATTCTATTATATTGTTTATCTTTTATATGTTGTAATAGTAATGTAATAAATGTCTGGTCACCATACACAACATCATGGCGCCTCTTGCCTATAAATATCAGGATCCCCTCAAGCCTGAAGGATGGAGACTTCGAACGTTTTCCTTCTTAGCTCTCTAATCATGAAGAAATTTTTGTTCTAAAAACAATGTGCTCTTCATGGTACATTTTCATTATAATGTTCCTTTCCCTTGGCTTGAATTCAACCCCTCTTTAAAGATGGATACACTACGAGGAGCCCATGGGCCTCCACGAAGGAAGGGGATTCCCAAGGGGACTCTGGTCTTTGCGGAGCACTTATGCTTCACGAAATACCCTCAAAGAACATGTGGCCCACATTATAAGGAATGGCCACGATGCTTCGAGAAGCACGAATCTCTTTAGGGCACCCTTGCTTCATGATGAACTGCTCCACGAATTCCTTTTCACTTCAAGAAGCACCTTTCATATGCTCTTATTCCCAACACCTATGCTAGTCTACTTCACTGCATGAATCATATAGCTTTACGAAGTCCCTCCACTACATGGATCCCAAGAGCTTCTTGAGGATTCAACCTATGAACCCTTTTTCTCCGAAACTCCTTTTCTTGTCCGACCTTCCAGGATTCCACGATGTGATTTCATAGTCCCTTGGGTGGCGCATCCCATTGTACTTCATAGATTTATGCTTCTTCGCAAAGGCATGCTAAATGATAGTTTTCTTCACATAGCCACGCTAACGTGGGCCCCTCATTGGATTACTCCACAAACCACAACACCATGTCATTCCTGATACCATTACTTCCCCAAGGGTGGGTGGGTATCAGTTATTTAAGTCCTAGGGTTGTGGAGTGAACCCGCCTCTTCCAAGCTGTATGACGTTAAACTACCAATCCCCATCATCCTTAGCACATTATGTCAAACTATGACCCCACCCCATGAATCATAAGTGGGGTGCCCCATCTCGGACATTCTATACTCCTGATCGTCTCCATAGATGTCAGATCTTCTTCACATGGAACGAGATCCTCTTTGCTGGAGTGACTTCTGTCTGTGTGGAATGGGAACCCCCTTGGTGTAATCCCCAAGCCTTTATTGCATGAGGAGACATCCCTACATCTCCTACCCTATTCATGGACATAGACCTAAGGGGGGATGGGCACCAGATCCCTCCTCTATTCGGTTCCAAATCTCTCTCCCTTTGGGCTTTTCCACCACCCGGCCTCCATCCTGGAGTGAGTCCCAATCTCCATATTCTTGGAATGCTAACCACGTGTAAGCCCGTGTTTCCTCTTTGGGCCGCTAACCATGTGTAAGCCCCATTCCACTTCCACATATTCACCTTTCATGACTTAATCATCGAGACATTTCTTCCTCTTCTTTATCTCACTGTGCATGACTCACATTGGATTAAAGCATGCACCAACCATGGTATCCTCTACAGTAAGCCCAGAGTGTATGCATCAAACAATATCTGAACTACGTAGACTTTAATCCTTTCTAAGGAAATGTGTGTAGGAAACCTCTTTGATGGTCAATCCCAACTACCATTGGTCCCGAACCACTTCATGTCGGCTCACCACATCATCCCAAACTACATGGACTTTTATTCTTTCCAAGGAAAGGTACGTAGGATACCTCCCAGAGGTTCAAGACCAACAACCATTTGTTCCGACCCCTTCATGTCGGTACTCCTTTTTCCCACATGACGTTGAAGTGCATCCCACTTTGTGTCCCACACAACATTAAACGATACCGACATTAACTACATGGGTTTTGATCCCTATCTTCTAGACAGGGTACCTGAGAAGCCTCCATGAGGTTAAACCCCATAGAGTGGTAGGTAATATTATTCCCCAACATTAGCACCCAAATTTCTGGTCTACCCATATGGCGTCAGACCAACTCTTGAGCCGCTAATCACATGTAAACCCCAACGTGTCATCGGGTCGTTGTCCTCTACACACACCCCAATTTCATGCCCCAACCCGGAGGTTCCACACCCTCTAGGTCCAATCCATATGGTTCACCTCCTCTAGTGTCCCATCGCGCCACTGAATTACGCGGACATTTATAAACTACCACGGGGATACGTTGGAAGTCTCTTAGAGGCTCATGACCAGCATCACCATCACACTTGTGTTGGTTCTTCCCCATTTCGCCACCGCTTCACTCAAACCTTTGTCTTCCATCTTGATTCTTACCCGAAATGCCACATCCCAGTGAGATCATTCCAATTCACCTATTCATTACTCTTAACTGCACTCAAGTAACTAACTACACGTTAACCCCATCATCAGTGTACCCTCTAGTGGTTTCACCCATCTGATCCACTATAGTCAGTGTTCTAATCAGTCTGATCCATCTCTACCAGACGTTAAGCTCATGGCATACTGTGTGTTAAACATGGGTAGGTGAGGAAAACCTCATAGAATTGCCTATGGCATATAAATCCCCACATTCGGCATGGGATGCCTCAGGCTTACACAACCTCATGAATCATTATAATAAGGGGAAGAAACCCAGAAGCGCTATTGTTCCAGCATCCAGATATGCCAGTGATTTCCAACGTGACTACTCCCACGACTAAAGGTTTCTGCCCAAGATGGACCCCTTGTAATGTCCCAACAAAATCAGTGTAATTAAATGGAATCTATGAAGATATGACATTGGGAAGAGTTTCATGAACAAAGTCTTATTCTATAATGGAGACACGAACTAGGTGATGAGTTCTGAGAAGTAATCCACGGAAGGAAGAGCCAAAATCCCTTCATCTCATTTCGATCAAGGAGAAAATTTCCCTGAATAAGTAATGGATTCCACCACCTTTGGAAAGATAGAATGTAGGAAACTATTAGTGCCTCCTCCTCTTTAAAAAGATAAATGTGTGCGCTCCAAAAAAAGCGTCGGAAACATAAATGGTGAACCCTACGTGTAGTTATTCTCGGCAATGTGGAGATTAGTAGTGTTTGAGACATCAGTGGAATAGTGTGTAACTAGATCCTATAATCTGGCATTGGGTCCCGCCATGAAAATAGAGGGCCATCCATTAGACTCACACGATGTCAGGGAAGTTAAAATGTTGGACATCTCAATCTATGACATTGTCAGTGTAGATCCTTCTTACCAGTCATTGAAGACAATATGACGACGGGGCACTAGATGTCGATTTCCTTTTTCCTGCAGTAATTGTTTAATCTCTATGACTTTGACGCATGTCTATCATGGGGAGTGGAAAAAAACCATTAAATCCCCTTAAGGGTTTAGTATGAATGGTAACCAGAATTTCGTTTTCGAAGGAGTAGTGTTTTAATCTTGGTGTCGCTTATAAAATAACAATCTTGAATGATTTATGAAAGAAAGAGGATTTTTTAAGAAGGTTTGTGTATTTAATATGAGAGAGAAGTGGTTAGATTT
This sequence comes from Viscum album, assembly GCA_963277665.1. NCBI lineage: Eukaryota > Viridiplantae > Streptophyta > Magnoliopsida > Santalales > Viscaceae > Viscum > Viscum album. The sequence goes on from OY728154.1 coordinate 26,068,066, forward strand.
AGGATGGGTATTCCCATTTGTGATTTCATCATAGTTTTTATGGAAATATGAATCATTTGAATTTAGAAAAAATAATTAAATGAATTAAATAATAATTGTTTCTTTGTTTCACCATTGATTTAATTATTTTTCCAAGTGTAGAAATTTTAATGGACTAATATTATTTACACAAGAAATACCAAATATGGTGTAAATTTCCATAAATAATTAAATTATTCTATCTTAATTTCTCCATGTGATTTAGCAAACATCAAATCCCTATGTTAGTTGATTTTTTTCACAGATTAATCAATCGGTGTAAAAATAAATTGATCAAACAAGGGTAGAATAATTTTTAAATAAAATAATTTATTATTTAGGAATAAATAAAAATACATTAATATTTAATTTTAATTCAAAAATTGATTAATATTAATTTCATTTATTTAAATGAAGATAATTCCTTGTAAAAAACCTCAGAAACTCAAACATCACAAAATGGCCCATTCCCTTCACCTAATCACAAAGGATTATACCCGTCCATGCAAAGTGGGGTCATCAAATTCAAATAAAAAATAAACATGGAGGAAGTAAATATGAATAAAGAACAAGTAATAGGTAGTTATCCTCCTCTTGGATGCATTCTGGTTGATGGAATGGGATGTCAAGGAATGCCTTGTGTGGTAGGAGCTCCTCTCCTTTTATATAGAGAATTATCCTTCTAATCTTGATGCACTTTGTCCCCCATAGATGAAATTTTTCAAATCTTCACCTTCTTAAATGATTTTCATAAATGTATTTTCTATATCCTCTCAAAATATCAACAACTTTACCCAAAGGATGTAGGATTTATTGAATTATCATCGAATAGGATGTTTTCTGGCCGAAATTTCCAAGAAGTTTCCTTCAAATGTTTAATGATAAATAGACACCTTAATAGATGAACACCTTCATAGAATTTAATGGTAAATATTTCCTTTGAGTAATATTCCATATCAAGGTGGAATCGCCTAAATGTGATTGGTGGATACCGAGTTGTGCATCCGTTACAGTGGTGGGGTCCACACTATTTGCCCGAAAACGTTTACAACTTCAGTGAATTTTTCAGGCCACTAGATATTTGATTCACCTATAGATCCTGAAGAGAATGTTAGAGTAAATATAATCAGTATTCTAAAAAATTGAATCACTAATGTTGGAATTATTTTGTTAAGAAATGACAAAAATACCCTTGTTGTAAAAATCTGTCCAAATACCAGAATTATTCATTTTTAACATTTTTTCTCATTTTAATTGTAAAATAAAAATTAAAGATTATTTTAATAAAACCTATAAATACATGTGGTTTATCATTGAAAAAAAATAAACTATAATTATTATTTGATTAAAAATATGCACATAACTTTTCTCTGTCAAATACCCCTCGACATCAACCATGCTTTTCCTCAAGCATAAAATCCCAAAATAGAAATTAGAGAACACCAATGTTACCAATATTCAAACTTCAATGAAATATAATCAAAAAAAATATTGTGAAATGAAAAATTCAAAAATATGAAAATATTTTAATTTAATTTTCCATTTTTCAATGAAACAAATAATTCACATGTTTTACATTTCACCTTTGAATATTAATGGAACTTCTCATTTCATTCATTCATACTCCTGGATTCATTATTAATAAATATTCCAAGTTATGATTTACCTGATTTTTTATTCTTTTCAATCATCACTCATGATATAACTCATGTAGAGTACTTATCATATCATGAGAACATTATTATTACCCATAGGCTTGTAAATGAACTACTTCTTCCACTTTGTAATGAAAAAAGACACATAAAATCATGAGGAAATACAATATTGGTTCAAATGACTCTGAGGCTTAAGGTTTTTAGGATTTGAGGCTCTAAAAATTAAGACTCACAGAGGAGGATAATCTCTTAAGTAGAATGCATGATATCCAAAGTAAAAGCTTAATGAAATTATCCCCTTCAATGTAGAAAAACTCACTTCTCAAAATTAAAAGTAAAGGTTATTATCAATTAAGCATAATCATTGATTTGTGTACCCTCTTGAATTTTTTTATTTGGATCCTCTTTTTTTAATTTTTTGAATGTTACGATTAGATGAAATCTCACATCCATCACCTAACCACATATGATTATTAGATCATGGGTCTGTAAAATAGTGATTTTTTGTTTTCCAAAATCACAACCCATTTATTTAATTTTTTTTAAGAGGGGAAAAATAGTAGAGTTCAAATAATGATTCCACATCCTTTTATAATTCCAATAATATCACCCCCATGCTTCTTCCATACTATTTATATCATCTAATCCACCAAGATTCATTTTATCCCTACACTTCATCATTAAAATATCATGCAAAGTCCTAGGGTAGGGTATGAATGGATAAAAATGGCTTGAAACATGGATCCTCCCTATAGAGGTCATTCATGGTCTCTATGGGATAAACAATGGATTGATGTAAATGTCGTATTTTAAGGAAAATTGTCTTTTCAAAGGACGCCTCAATCATTTCTAATGTTTTTTTTCACAGTCATAACGTTGATATGTTTCAATACAAGATCTAGTTAGTTACATGTCCCATGATAACTCAACAAAAATGTTCTAGATAAATAGAAAGTAATTGGTCTAGAAATCCTCTCAAGAATGAGACATACGATTTGCGACAATCAATCATTACATGATTAAAAATATTAAATCATTTCACAAGAATTTAATAAATTGAAATCTTGAATGATTGTAAGGGAATTTCATTTTTGTGGATCCATTAATTCCTTCAAATCATGGGTCATCATTTCAATATATATGCTTCATATATAAAAATTTAATTTTCTATTTCAATAATTTAATCATATCCACATTGAAATAAAATAACTGAAATTTTAGGATTATTAGTAAACTCATGTCTCCTAGAGAAGTCGAGTAGGCAATTAATTCATGTGTGGGAAAGCTATTTCAACTCCAAAGCTCAAAAAATTATTTTGACAAAAAAATGAAGGGAGTTAAAATGATAATATGATAAAAGTAACTCCCTTTTAACTTAATGATTTTGTTCCTCTTCTTCTTCATTCATTGTCCATCTTATTGTTTTCATCCATGATAGTTAATGAGACACTAAAACCACTCATACCAGGGTAAGAACCATTCTGTTATAGCTCGAATGTTTGATGTTACAGGTAACTAACTACTAAATCCTATGAAAATACTGAAACTAAGGTTGCCTCCTGGAAGAGCCTTTGTTTAATTTTGTTGTATCGACCTTACCTCATGAGATTAAATCAGTTGGTGGGTTGGAGAAGATTGACCTCCTCTACTGATTCTTAAGGTAAACTTCCAAAGAACTTCTTCAGCCTTTTCCCATTTATAGGGAATGGGTTTCCTCCTTTCTTCTCAACATTAATGGTTCCAAAAGGATATTCATTAGTAAGATGAAATGGACCTTGAAACATAGAATGAATATTAACTTTAATTAGATTCAATCTATAAATGTATATTATAATTTGGTCTCCTGGTTGAAAGTTATTTGGTTGGATCAGTCTATCCTTTTCCAACCATGATCTTCCTTTGTAAATCATAAAATTTTAAAAAGATTCTATTCTGATTCATTTTTGTTCCTGTAATTGCAGTTTTATGTCTTTCCAAACTCTCTCCAAATCCATGGTTTTATCTATTAATGTAAAAAATTTAATAAGAATACCTGAATCATTTATGGGATCACTAAATTCTACATGATAAATTTCATATAGGGAATAGTTGCTTGATGGGCTTCATTTTGAGTAAAGGATATTGAAGTTGACATTGTTCTTTCCTAGCTCCATTGTTATAGTTACTTCTTGTACATTGATGACTATATTTTCTTTTTTGAGGAATGGTCATCCAAAAATTATGGGTGAATGTCTCAGTGAATTTTCCTCCTCCATGGTAAGTACATAAAAGTCTGCTAGAAAAATTAATTCTCTAACTCTTACTAGAACATCTTCCACAACTACTGATGGATAAATAGTGGATACATTTGTGAGTTGGATAACCACATTTTTAGGCTTAATTTCTCTTATTTTTAGTGATGAAAATAAATAATTAGTCATTAAATTTGGGGATGCACCAAGGTCAAATAAATCATTATAAAAACCTAAAGAACCTATTGTACAGGATATAGAGAATTCCCCTTGATCCTGACATTATTTGGGTAATGGTGGGGTGGAAATGGCTGATAATCTCTTTCTAAAACATATTTTTTCATCCCCATCATGATTCTTTTTCTTGGTGAATATTTAATTCATATTTTTTTCAAATTTGTGTATTTAATGGATCACCTCGAGAAAGGTAATGTTTATTTTCTCTTTTTGGATGGTTTCAATGGTCTCCCTTTGAAGTTGTTCTTCTTCATCCTTTGATGATCGAGTTAGTGCAGAAGGGAATGGAGCCTTGTTTCCTCATTTCTCACATTGTTTCCTTTGAATTTTTGTTTCTTCCATCTTATTGGGGTGGATGAGTTTCCCTTCATGTTTTTTTGAATCACTTAACATACTTAACATTGGTGGTGGAAGCTCCTTTATACTTTGAGTCATGATTTCACTAATATTCTCCTTTGGATTTCGGACATTTTGGGCCGAGGGTTTACCTTGATTCCTGGTCAGATGATCCATACTGTTATCAAACATGTTGCCCTAATTTTTCAAAGCCTTTTTGTAACTCCTAGAACATAGTTACCTAGAGTTGGTGCATTATTACATAAAATTGGAATGATATATGGAATCATGTCCTGATAGACCGATCAGTTTATTAGCCATCAATGTACTAGATACACGCATATTTTTTACATTACATCCTGAAATAAAAAAATCAACAACATTTTTCCCCTTTTTAAAAATAGTTATATCCTTATCTTATCCCTATAGGTCAACCATAAAATACTTCTTCATATCCTGGGAAAAATAAGACATTGAAAGGGGTGAGCTCAGATGCTCGGTAAGGATAAAAATATAGTGGAAACGTTCATAAATAAGAATAAACATTTAAGGAAATGTATAAGACTAAAACAAAAGCCTTTTATACTTAAACTTCAACATAATATTGAAAAGATAAAATCAAATAATTCCATTTAATTATACCCATGGATATTCTACTGGATGAATAATCACATGAAATAACAATAACTATTTTCCTAATGATGGAATGCATAATGCTAGACTTCATAACCACATAGTCAAGCCATTGTGCCAAGACTAGAAATAATATTTTGTCAAGGCCTTGTGCCAAGAAACTAGTTTGTCTTATGAGACCTACCGATGCATCAAGGACCCATAGCGGTCTCCACCCACCACTTAATAAGTCTAATGAATTCCTCATATGAAAGGGGAGAATCGTAATCTAAACATTTATATTAAAACTATCATATGAAATGTCAATACATTAACCACAATACATGAATGGTATAAAAATAGCACATCCATAGTCAAACATAAACCATTCAATACAGTATAGATGATTGTATTATAGTTGATTAAACTCAATCAATAATAATGAAGGATATTTATATAGATGAAAATAATCATCAAAACTATAAGAGAGAAGTATATCCCATTTTCTTGAAAATGCTTAAAAGTATAAATATTTATTAAGAAGTAGTTTAAAATTAATTTTTTAATCAAAGTTTCCCAAAAAATTTAAATATTTTAAATGGAATTTTAATTTTAAAACATTCATGTTCATATAAATAAATACTTAAAACAATTTTAAAAACATGGACATTAATGAGAATTTTTTATAAGAATAAATACTTAAAACAATTAAAATGATAGTTTAGTTAGAGTTCATAACCAAATAAGAGATGCTTGAATAAAAAAATTGAGGTAATAAAAAATTTATAATATCATGAGTGTAAAGGTATTAATGATATACTTCGTCAATGTACATTTTATACCCCAAATAAAAGTGAATTGGTGCATAAAAACAAGGAAGTCTCAATGGAATGTAAGTTGAGATGAATTCCTTTACAAAGACCCTATCCCGAAGTTAGGAATAAATTAATGACATAATTATGTGTGAAAAAAATATAAATACACAAAATATGATTGGATATTGAGTGTAAATAAATCAGAGGATATTCACACATATTCTTGTAAAAACAACACCAATGACATGGATGTTTAACTCAATGAATAGAAATTGGGTTAACATTTCTCATATCAAGTTTGTACTGATGACTTGAGAATTTTTCAACAGAGTGATTATGTGTATAAAATGTATATCTACATAAAGATTATTGTAAATTACAACATATGTAAATAAATAGTTATTTTACACATAATCTTGGTGTAAAGTAACCAATAATGTTTTCGTAAAACCGAATGAGTGGAAATTAAAATATGAAATTCCCTTACCGATTTGGTAACATAAAAAACATAAACCATATGAAAGAAATATAATAAAATGATGATGTAAATACCCATAAATTAAATTATATTATGAAAACCAAACAATCATTGGTAGTACATACACCACACAAAAGGTAATTGTGGCAAATATAGCATGAATCTCACAGGAATAAAAGTGAGATGAAAACGCCTTACCTTTTACTTTTACATGGTCAAGGGTAGATTAAACTCTTTTATAATGGTGAAATAATTTTTATTAAATTATTAAAGATCCATGTACATTAATATGATATCATATGTGATCTTCTAATATTGTTTTTTATTGATATTTCAGTAGTATCATCATTTCAGGTGTTAACTGATTCGTTTTTCTTTATTTGTTTTGTTATGTATGTAATGTTTATTATTGATAGGATGTATATTATTTATTTTAATAATGATATTATCTATTTAAAAATATTATTTTTAATCATCAAAGGAAAACTAGTCTTTAATGGATACAATGGGGAATGAATATCATCGCGTTCATGGATACGTTAATCCGTACATACGCACAAGCGAAAATATCATTTTTTGATATTAATATCATATATAATGGGTTTTTATATAAAATATAGAATCATTATCATGTTATATTCATTAAATAAATTATTTATACTCATAATTATAGCCATACAAATGATGAAGTGTTTTAATAACAAACTACAGCATTACTTGGAGATGGTAATCCGTACGTACACACGTATGGTCACATTGTTGTTTATAGGATGGATAGAATAATGAATTGGTTTGTACCATTTTTATAATAACATCAAAATATATATAATATACTGAAGTTATTATTTTATAATGGAGACAACAAAGAAAGAGGAAGTGGAAGAAGAAAAGAACGTGAAGGAGGTGATGAAATATTTACATCTTCTTCGAGTTCTTCCTTTTGATTTGATCAAAATCCCTCCTTAACTTAGATTTCTGACTAAAGGAAGGCCTCTAGGACTACCTTAGGATAGTTGGGAGTATATTTGGTTAGGGTTTGGCCAAGAAAAATGGCTTTGAAGGTGTGAATTTGAGATAAGGGGATGTAACCTTTTATAAGAGGGGTGATAGACACCTTAGGAAAAGATTGAAATATTATTTTATTGTAAAATCATTTTCTTTTTCCAATGGCTCAAAAATAAAATTTTTAAAGGAAAAGGTGGGGATGGGTGTAAAACCTCCAAAACCATAGGTTTTATATAGGTCTGGGTCACTATATTAACCTTATCGTTTAGATTTAACTCTTAGTTAAATTGTTTTAAAGTTACCATGTTTCTTTGTATTTTTATATAATATATTTAATAAAATTACTATAAACATCCTAGTGAATCACAAGTTGTTCGTTAATTACTCACCTATCATTATATTATTCAATTGGCTGAAACTTATATTTTTAGGATTATTATATTAAAAATGAATATTGTATTTGTTATAAAAACTCATTTATGTCTACTTTGACATTATTTAATAGATGATTTTTTAAAAGTCCTAAAAAATTTATTACTTCAAAAAAAAAATTTAATCCACCCTAACATGACATAGTGACCTAGAAAATTATTTTAATTCATTAAAACTCTCCAAATAAATTTATTTTAATATTTATAATATCAATTATTTTAATCGTTCATTAATATGGTTATTACTGCCTCATCATTGTGTCATAAATACAATTAATTATTAAATTTTTAAAAATTATAAATAAAATTCCATTGTTTAGGAAATATTTTTATCTTTATATGTAATATTTATTTTCTATATTATCTTATGTTCTACCCTATATTAAAAATTGTTTAGTTATGAATCTTTGAATTTAACACTTTTAACTCTTCTTTGAATTAAATACTAATAAATGTCCTAATATAATCAAAGTAGAACTAAAGGATCATATTTTATTCTTAAGGTTTTTATTGGATGAATTACATTTATAAAATATAATTAGGACATGTTTTATGGTAATAATAATATCATTTTTACCCTTAATTACCATATTTACTTTCAATAGTTGTAAATTAAAGTAAATAGTAACTATTAATCACAAATTATTTTCATCTTAATGAACCAAATTTTACTTATTGATATCGTCCGTGTCACTTAGATTTTTGAAATTCAACTCACAGAAGTGGTAAAATTAGGTTTTATACAAATTTGAAAATGCTCCTAACAGGTGGGTTTAAGACGGTAAAAAGTACGATAAAATTTTATATATCTAAACATATTATAAAATGACTCCAATTAATTACATTGGACATATATAGGTATTATGTATATATTTTTACATAAAATAAATTAATGTAAAATAACTAATATTTTAAATAAAAATTAGATTTTAACCAATAACACGGTGTTTTTCACTATTTATCAAAAATTGATTGTTATTGGAAAAGTACCAAAATTTAATCCAAAATAAATTTTTATAGCCCGATTATAAAGAAGAATTTAATTTCATTAAATTGAATATATAAATGTCAAATATTGGTTTTAAAAATGTTTTTCTATTTAAAGGTGAAATTTTTTTATTTTTTGAAAAATACTTATTTTAACTAAAAAATGAATTTGTTCTTATATTATCTCTAAAGAAACAAATAATATGAATTCTAAAATTATATAGAGTATATAAAATTATAAATTCAGTTAATACTTTTCATAACCACTTTTGAGGGACTAGTTTTGTAAGTCGTGGTGCGCTAAAACTCAGTGTTGTGAATATCACAAGCTATTGAAATAAAATAAAATAACTTACTATGAAATAATGCGGTGTTACATTCTTCCCCCTTTCGGAAAATGCGTCTTCAAAATTGTAAAATTGGGCCAGGGAACTTTATTAAAAGTACCATATCAAAAAAAGAGTTAATAAAATTGTCTCTATAAAAGAATGAAAGAGAAGTACAAAGGACACCCAATATAACCCATACTAGGATTCCATGTTGGAAAACATGGATATGGAAGATAAAATATGTGTCATGTTCTTGTGGAGAGTGATAGAAAACAAGATCAGGAGAATGTTAACAACAAGAAAACCAAAATCGTTTGATATGATTAACGATCATTAGTTTTCTAGTAGGAAAAGTAAACGGATAATGTTTTTTGTTTCATGTTCCATTTCATAATGTTAAGGAATTTTTTTATGAGATTGATTAAGAACATAAAGAGATATACTTACTTTTTATATAGAGTTTCATCCTTTAATAATTTTCAACCATTAACTCATCTTTTTTTCAAATGATTGGTAATCAAGAATACTTAGTCACACCTGAAGTGCTGGAATTAACATCTATTGAATCACATAATCTACAACGTATAAACTATATATATTTACCATGTCTTCAGAGATTAACCAAAACCAAAAGGGTTAGTACAAGATCAAATGATCCCAAAAAAGGTAAATCCTTTAGAGAAAGAAATACTAATTTTAATTTCTAAAATTAAACCAACAATAACCAAAGTGTAATAAATTCCATTCAATAAACAATTTTCCTTAAAATCCTTAAATATAATCCAAACTAATATCGAAAACAAAAACAATGAAAAATTTTATTATGAAGTATTCCACCTTAAATTGTATCTCGAAATATCATTGACTACTCTTGGTGTCATATACTTAAAAGTAATTAACCTAATCACATATTCTCTATTATAGATTAATAATTTCCATTAATAACCCAAATTCCTATAAATACACAATAAAAACATAGATAAGAATCCACCATTACACTTCAAATGAAATCCCATATTATTCTATTTTTCTTAGCTATATAGAATTCTCAATATAGCGAACATATTCCAAAATAACATTTTTCACATAATCACCAAATCATTTTCTTATACTAAGGATAGCCATTTGATAGGACATAAGATTCCAAATAAATGTTTTATTGATCTATAAAATCATTTAACTAAAAATAATTAGTCACACTAACAAGGGACTTCCCGTAGTACATTGGTAGGTAATAAATCCAAATCAAACTATGGTTGTGGGTTTGATTCCTGTTGATTTATCCGATACGATGGGTAGTCGCACGGTCTGCATGTTGTCCATTTTAAAAAACTATATTTTATAATCTTCCCAAAATGAGATAAACTATTCAAAATAACTATAACATAATATCACCACAAATTTTATCTCAAACCTCGCATTTTCATCACAAAATTTAATAACATGAAATTTACTCTAATTCAATGATCATATAAACCCAAATGGTTTTCTATAACCATATCAACAATATAAAATTCAACTCTTCCAAAAATATCATTTTCCCATAACAAACTATAGGGTTAAACAAACAATAGAAAAGTCTTCCAAAGTAATCCCATAAATAAAGAGAACTAATACTTTTAAACATTTAAACATTAATATTTTTCCAAATAGGTTTTTCCGTGACCAAGACGTTACCCTATAGAATAGTTCATTCAATTGGGTAATTCCCGGGTCCCCTACATTTATGGTAAATGACTGTAAATGGATTCTTTTTATTTTCTTCCATATTACTCTTCCTTTTTCCATGGCAATTCTTTACTTTATTCCTTTCTTTCCACACAAAAACCATTTCTTGGTTCCATTGAGACACTTCAATGGTGTTTCTTTCCACATTTCATGAATGATGGAAATTGAGATTTCATTTCTCTATAGTCTCCACTACCGGAGCTCTTCTCATTCATCGCCTTTCTCTTCATTGTTTGGTCTGGGAGTTGGTTATTATATATATTGATGATCATATTTTTGGAAAACAGATTTTTCATGAACATCATATTTGTTACACCTATCAACATTCCATTTATTTTCTCATTTCCACCATCGTACCCACCTTGTATATCATGTTCAATGTTACTATGAATTCCTTGGAATCCAGCCATTGACTAACACAAGAACGTATAGTGTGAGTGATAAAGTCATTTAGATAATATAATAACATATTATTTTCAATCTAAAACACATTAGGATTAAACAAGGTTATTTACTATCATGTTTATTAAAATCCTTCAAGTCAGTTTGTAATGAAAATTTGAATTATCCTAAGCATATCCCCTAGGAGTGTCGTAACCATGAGAGCAGCAAGGCCCGTTGTTGTGTACCAAGATACCCCGGGTCATGCTCGAAACTCCTTATCGGAGTTTTGACTCCTAGGTACATCTGTGCCAGAGCCACCTCTACCTAATTGTATCCAAACAGGGATGTATGTCTTGGACAACCCACTTAATATTTACATTACCAAATTTTTTGGATGTTATTCTATACTATTCCTCAAGGTATATCTTAGGGTGGTGTTTTCTAATCATTATTTTTGTAAATCTAGCTTCCAATGATTATACTAAACTTCCTCTAATACCAATTATAACGCCCCAAACACAGTTACCCAGATTCAGTGCATTATTATATAACACTGGCAAGATACAATGAATCATGTCCGAAAAGACCGATCAATTTAGTAGCCTTGTAAGTACTATATACACTCAGAAGTTTTAAATTTTATCATGAAATAAAAACATCAACAACATTTTTTCCACTTTTTAAACACAATTATATCCTTAGCCTATCCTTCCAGGTCAACCATAAAATACTTATTCATATCCTGGAAAAAATAAACCATAGAAATAGGTGAGCTCATACGCTCAGTAGGTTTAACAATATAGTTGAAACATTCATAAAAAAACATAAACATTTAAGGAAATGTATAAGACTAAAACAAAATCCTATTAAACATAAACTTCATCATAATATGGAAAAGATAAAATAATATAATTCCATTTACTTATTCCCATGGATATTATACTAGTCAAATAGTCACATGCAATATCAATAGCTACTTTCATAATGATGGAAGACATAATGCCAAACTTCATAACCACATAGTTAAAGAATTGTTCTAAAACTACAAATAATATTTTGTCAATGCCTTGTTCCAAGACACTAGTTTGTCTCATGAGACCAACTAATTAATCTAGGAGCTATAGCGGGCTCCACCCGTCACTTAAAAATTCCAATTCATTCCTTATTTGAAATGGGTGAAACATAATCTAATCATTCGTATTAAAAAGAGGATATGAAATGTCAGTACTTTAACCACAATACATTAATGGAATAAACATAGCACATACACAGTCAAACATAACTCATTCAATAAAATATGGAATTTTATTATAATAGATTAACCTCAATCAATAATAATAAAGGATATTGATATAGATGAAAATAATCAACAAAACCATATGAGTGAAATATCCCCATTTTTTTAAACCACTTAAAAGTCTCACTATTTATTAAGAAGCTGTTTAAAATATATTTGTGTATCAAAGTATCCCATAATACTTTAAAACTTTTAAAATGAATTTTAATTTTAAAATAGTGATTTACATATAAATAAATTCATAAAACCATTTTTAAAACATGGACATTAATGACGAATTTTTAGAAGAATAAATCCTTAAAATATTTAAAATGATATATTAGTTAGAGTTCCTAACCAAATGAGATATTATTGAATAAAAATATTTTAGGTAATAAAAACTTTATAATATAATGAGAATAATGGGATTCATGATACACTATGTCAAAGTAAATTATATACCCCAAATAAAAGTGAATTGGCACATAACAACAAAAAAGTCTCAAATGTCTGTAAGTTGAGATGAATTCTTTTATAAAGAATTTATACTTACGTTAAGGATAAATTAATGAAATAATTATGTGTGACAAGTATAAATACAAGTAGTATGATTGGATTTTCAGTGAAAATAAATCAGAGGATATTCACTCATATTCTTGTAAAACTATCACCAATCACATGGATGATTAACTCAATGAATAGAAATTGAGTTAAAATTAATCTAATCAAGATTATACCGATGACTTGAAAATTTATCAATGGAGTGATTATGTGTATCAATATTATATCCACACCAAGGGGAGTGTAAATTACTACATAAGTAAATAAATAGTGATTTTACACATAATCTTGGAGTAACGTAATCAATGAAGTCTGTGTAAACCTGAATGAGTGGAAATTAAAATTTGAAATTACCTTACCGAATTGGAAACATTTGAAACATACACCCCATGAAATAAGGATCATCCAATGATGATGTAAATACCCATAAATTAAATTATATTATGAAAAAAATTTAATCATGTGTATTACATACACCACACAAAAGGTAATAGTGGCGAATATAGCATGAATCTCAAGGGAATAAAAGTGAGATGAAAACCCCTTACCTTGAACATTTCCTTGGTAGAGGGTAGTTAAACCTCCTTTATAATGGTGAAATAATTGTTATTAAATTATAAAAGAACCATATACATTAATATGATATCATATATGATCTTATAATATTTATTTGTTAATGAAATTCAAGTAGTATCATCGTTTCGGGTTTTAACTGATACGTTTTTCTTTATATGATTTGTCACATAAGTAATGTTTTTTATGGATAGGATGTATCTTATTCCTATTCAGAATGATATTAAGTCTTTAAAAAAATTATTTTTTATCATCTAATGAATATTAGTCTTGAATGGATACCATGGAGAATGAATCTCATCTCGTTCGTGGAGACGGTAATCTGTACGTATGCACGAGTAAAAATATCATTTTTTGATATTAAAATCATATATAATTGGACATAATATCATATATAGAATCATTATTATGTTATATTTATTATTTACATCATTTATACTCATTATTATACCAATCTAAATGACAAAGTGTTTGAATAACAAACTAAACCATGACATGGAGATAGAAATACGTTCGAACACACGTATAGTGACTTTGTCGTTTATAGGATGGATAGAATAATGAATAGGGTTGTACCATTTTTATAATAAAAAAATAATATATAAAATATACTGGAGCTATTATTTTAGAATGTAAATAAGAATGAAATAGTATGTGGAAGAAGAAAAGTACTTGAATGATGTGATTAAATATTTACCTCTTCTTCTGGTTATTCCTTTTGATTTGATCCAAAGGGCTCCATAGGATGGCTTTATAACTAAAGGATGGAATCTTGGATTATGTAAGGATATTTCGGAGGATATTGGGGTAGGGTTTGGCCTATCCAAATTGCTTTTATGGTGTAAATTTGAGAGAAGGGGAAGTGCCATTTTCTAAGAGGGGTGTGGGGCACCTTAGGTAAATATTGAAATATTATTTTATAATAAAATCATTTTGGTTTCTAATGTCTTAAAAATTAATTATTTAAAGGATAAGGTGGTTATTGGTCGAAAACATATCAACCAATAGGTTTTAGATAGGTTTGGGTCACTATATTTACTCTATCGTTTAGATTTAACTCTTCGTTAAATAGTTTGACATTTACCATGTCTCTTTGTATTTTAATATTATATTGTCAATAGACATACCATAAACTTCCAAGTGAACCCCAAGTGGTTTATTAATGATACAACTATCATTATATAGGTATTTTTTGTGAACCTTATATTTTTTGGATTATTATATCAACCAACAATATTGTATTTTTTAAAAAAATTCATTTAGACCAATTTTGACATTATTTAATAATTGATTTTTTAAAGTCAAAAAAAATTTAATACATAGAAATATATACATTAAATAAACCCTAAAATTCCATATAAACATATTAAATTAGGTTAATTCATTAAAAGTCTCAAATTAGATTTATTTGGATATTTATAATATAAATAATTTTAATCATTTATTAATATGGTAATTACTGCATCATCATTGTGTCATACATAAATTTAATTATATAATTTATAAATATTCTAAATAAACATCAATTATATAGGAAATAATATTATATTTCTAATGAATATTTATAGTTGAATTTATCATATGTCTATCCCTATATTAAGAATGGATTAGTTATTAAACATTGAATTTAACACTTTTAACTCTTCATTGAAATAAATAATAATAAATGTTCTAATCTAATCCAAGTGGACCTAAATTATCATATTTTATTCCCAAGGTTTTTTTGGTCGAATTTCACATATCCAATAGAATTAAGAAATGTGGTAGGTTTATAATAATATCATTTTACCCTTAATCTCCCTATTTACTATTAACCGTGGTAAATAAAAGTAAATAGTTACTATTCAACAAAAATTATTGTCATATTATTGAACCACATTTTAATTACTTATAGAAAAATTTCATCTTTTATTTTTGAAATTAAACTCATAGAAGTGGTAACATTATTTTTTATACAAATTTTCAAATGCTCTTAGGATGTGGGTAAAAGACAGTAAAAAGATCGATAAACTTTTATATATCTAAACTTATTATAAAAGGACTCCAATTAATTACGTTGAACATATATAGGTATTATGTATGTATTTTGACATAAAATAATTAAAACAAAATAATTAATTATTTAAATAAATATTCAATTTTAACCAATAACGCGGTGTTTTTTCACTATTTATCAAAACTTTCAAGTTTTCAGAAAAGTACCAAAACATAATCCAAAATAAATTTTTATGTCCTGATTATAAATAAGAATTTAATTTCATTAAATTGAATATATAAAAGTGTCAAATATTGGTTTTAAAAAGGGTTTTCTATTGAAAGGTGGTAAAGTTTCATTTTTTGAAAAATACTTCTTTTGTCTGAAAAACTAAAATTGTTCTTATATTATGTCTAAGAATCACATAATATGGATTCTAAAATTATATACAGTATCTAAAATTCCAAATTCACTTAATACTATTCATAACCTCTTTTGAATGGCATGTTTGGTAAGTCATGGTTTGCTCAAACTCGGTGTTGCAGGTAGCACAAGCTATTGAATTTAATGAAAATAACTTACTATGAAATCTTGGGGTGTTACACTTTTTAAGCTCTTCAATCTCTATTTCATTGTGGAACTTGTCAAAATATGTTGGAGTATATTCATAATTCCTTCATTGGAAAGGTTGTGGTTGAAATGGTTATTGTGGAGATAAGGGCTTCTTGTAAGGTTTCTGGTTATGAAATGGTTGTTGAAATGGTGGCATATCCTAGTTTTGTTGTTGAACATATCCTTGTTGGGTTTTACCTTCTATACATTGTTGATTTTGTGGGAATTTCCTTTGTTGTAATGCAGCTGCACAACTTTCTGTCTCTTTTATCTCAACACATTGCTCAGTGTAAAGATTTGGTGATGAACGTAACCCACATACCTGAGGTGGAGATGTTTTCTCATTCATTTTCTTGATGGAAATCATTCACACATGGATTTTTAGTTCATGAATTGGTGTTGTACGAAGAGGTGTTGAGTCCTAAGTTCTTACCTCATGCATCCCTTTTGTACCTGTGCTTCTTGTCCCGAATTTTTGTGAATTCTGGGCAATCTTCTCAATGAGGCTTCAGACTTCTATGGGTAATTTTTCAATCAATGCTCCTCCGGAGGATGCATCCAAAAGGTTCCTATCATCGTCTAGTATTCCATGGTAGAAAAAGGCTAGGAAGTTGTGATCCTCTATTTCTTGGTGTGGGAGAATTGCATTATGCCTCTTGAATCATTCCTAATAATTGTAGAGAGTCTCCCCGGTAGCTTGTCAAGTGGAGTATATCTTCTTTCTGATTGTTGTACTCTGGGCTGTTAGGAAGATCCTTTCCATGAATCTTATATAGAGATCATCATATTCATAGATTTCTCTAGTTTATAAGGTATATAACCACTCCTTAGGTCCTCCCTCAATTGAAAAAGGGAATGAATTTCGCTTCACTTTCTATTCTGCTACTCTTCTTGGTTTGAAGCTTGAACATATATGGATGAATTCTCGAATATGATGATTGGGATCCTCACCTGCAAGGCCACTAAATTTAGGTAGAACTGGAATCGTGTTTACTCATAACTCAAAATCATTTGGTTGTTCAAGCATGTTTAACAGCTTCTGTTGGTTAGTGAATTTTGGGGCATAGTGGTCCCTCAAGGGTTGTCATGGGTTTTGTGTTGTTATGGGTGGTTCTGATTCGACACATTATTATTATAAACTTATTTCATCAAAATTGATATCAGGATTTAGATTCCTAAACCTAGAAAACAATGATCTTTCTATCTCAGGTCTATAATCAAGTAGTTCTTTGTTTAAGGTCCTGGTCATGCAGATTTACACTTGATCCCCGGCAGCGGTGCCCATTTTAACGCACATATGTCGCAAGTCATGAAAAAAATCAATAAAATCCCCCTAATGGTGTAGTATGAATGGTAACCACACTGTCTTTCTCCAAGGAGAAGTGTTTTAATATTGGTGTCACAGAAAAAATAACAGTTCTGTAAGATTTAATAAATCAAGAGGTTTTCTTAAGAAGGGTTGTGAATTTAATATGAGAGAGAAGTGGTTGGATTTTGGTTGGGTTTTCCCATTTTTGATGTATTCATAGGTTTTATAAAAACATGATTCCCTTTAATTTATAAAAAATAATTAAATGAACTGAATATCAATTGTTTCATCATTTCATCTTTGATTTAATTATTTATCAAAGTGTTGAAATCTTAATGAACTAATATTAATTACTCAGGCTATAAAAATATGGCATCAATTTCACTAAATAATTATATTAATCTATCATAATTTCTCCACGTGGATTAGCGATCACCAAATCACTCCCTTTGTTGTTTTTCATCACATATTAACCAATCAGTGTAAAAATTAATATATCAAGCAAGGGTAGAATAATATTTAAATCCAACATTTTAATATTTAAGAATAAATCAAAAAATGATCATATTTAATTTTAATTCAAAAATAAATAAAATTTAAACTCATTTATTTAAATGAAAATAATTCTTTTGAATAAAACTACAGAAACTCAAACATCACAAAATGGGGTCCCCAATCCCTTCAACCAATCAAAAAGGATTATAACCCTCCATGCAAGGTGGGACATCAAATTAAAATAAAAAATAAAAAAGGAGGAATGAATTATGAATAAAGAACAAGGATGAGGAAGTTATCCTCCTCTTGGATACTTGCCGCTGGATGGAATGAGATGTCAAGGAATTTTTGGAGAGGTAAGATCTCATCTTCTTTTATAGGCAGAATTCTCCTTCTAATGTTGACACATTTTATCCCCCATAAATTACTTGGTTTCATGTTTCCTTATTCATAAAAGATGTTCATAAATGTATTTGATGTCCCCTCTCAACATATCATCGAATATGGCCAACAGATGGAGGAGTTATGGAATTTTCATCGAATATGACGTTTTCTGGCTGAACATTCTAGGAAGAATCCTTAAATGTACAACAATAAATATCCACCAAAATGGATGAAATCATACATGGAATATAATGGGGGAGTGTGCCTATGACCCTGCTTCCATAGCTTACTGGAATCACCTAAATAGAGGTGTGGAGTCCAAATTGTACATCTGTTACGGTGGTTGGGTCCACGCTGTTCGCCAAGAAATGTTTCCAAATACAATGAATTTTTCGGGCTAATAGATGTTTTATTCTTATCTAGGTCCTAAATAGAATGATTGAGGAAATAAAATCAAAATTCTAAAAAAAATTAATCACTAAATTTGGAAGTATATTTTTTAATAAATGATAAAAATACCCTTGTGGTCAAAATCTATCCAAAACCCATAGTTATGGATTGTTCACGATTTTTTTCATATTCATTATAAACATTAAATTACCCATTATTTTAATAATGAATTTAAATAAATGAGGTATATCCTTGAAAAACAGTAATAATTATAATTATTTGATTAAAAATATGCGTATAACTTTTCTATGTCAACCTTATAGGTCCCAAGCTATCCTAATAGGAAACTGATCACATCCCATCCACTGACGCAGGGGCAGAAGAAATGTCAACATAGTAACCCCATGTGGATTCACTACTTCTGCGAAAATCTCCACAACCATATCTATTGGGTGTCCACTCCCCTTCTCCCCTTCTGAATTCGTTCAACGAAGGGTGATAAACGACCTCATATAATGATACAATGAGGAGGGGTTTATCCTAATTCAGTATTTGGCCCACCATGATTTAAGGGAATTTGTGCCTCATGTCCACCACTTCCCCCAAGGTTCACAAAATTAGCCACTACTCCCCACTCCGACGTACACTTGTTTCCGGAGCCGCTCCCCAGAACTCTTCGATGACTCCATCCCCTACGCCGATTAAGTGGGTGATGTCCGGGCCTGCACGACCGAGATATCATTCCAGGGGCCCCCAAGAAGGGCCCCCACTAGGCCACGCCAGCACCATGACCCAGCCCCACCAATCGAGGAATAGGTAAGCTATGCACCTACACCACTGGCAAAGGTCTTGCTAACCCAACGCAATCATCGAGCGCAGGCCGAGAAGGATGCCCACCACAAGGTGTCAACATCAACAACTATTGTGGCTCATGCCACCGTCGAAGTGTATCATCAACCGCTATATATGTTGTGCAATAGAATTCATATAAAAGTACCGGATCAAGGCCTGAACTGCCCCAAGGATAGGTTAGGTCCATTCTCTTGGTCGCTGATGCAGGTAGTGGTCGTTGTGGACCAACTCGCGACAATGACACCCAGTACGAAGGTCCTCCCAGTACCACGATCATAGAGAATGAGAGTCATCCACACCTCCAAGCTTGGTGTGGTGGTGTGCCTCATGATACCTTCAATCTGAATGAGGGTCCTCCCCATTGTAGGGACACACTATACAGAAGCCTCTTCTGTACTCATGACATCACGTATGGGGTCATTCCTCCTGCAACAGGACGCCAATGTGGAGATGTTACACATCCGGTTAATCTTTACCTTGGGGGCCACATCCATGTCCTTATAGTGGCCAGTGAAGGTCCTCCTCACCTCAGAAATCATAGGATTAAAGGATGGATTTTCTTCACTGGCACACATCAAAGAGGTCCTACTCATGTTCGGTGTGACTTGTATAAGGAACCTCCTCACGATTATGCTATCTGGGGAAATAATTATGGAGGTCTTGACAATGCTTATACTACCTCTAGTGGAGGTCCAACCCACTCCAGCACTTCCCACATAGAATCCCTCCTCACATCAGTTAGTGGACACGGAGGTCCTCCTAGTGTTCCCTTGAATATTTTTCCAGGTGATCCCCACACTCAAGAACACTTAGGTGGAATTCCTCTCTAGTCTAGAACCAGTACAACCAAGGTTCCTCCTCGCGTTGAAAATATACCCTTTCTCGATTAACCATCTAGAGGCCGGAGCGCGGGTCGTCACAGCCAAAAAAAGAATACTAAGAAGATTCAGACCGAGTTTGAACCAGATAGCTTCTCATATCTTGAGGCAGAATACGAATTACCAATGGAAACCCTCTCCTACATCCTTTGTGTCAATGGTTGGGGATGGAACAGGGAACATCAGCCTCATAATTATAGAGTGTGAGGTCCATCGAATTCTTTCCTCCCTTCGATGGTACATCCACGAGAAAGAAAATATGGTGTTTCCCCAAGTTCCAGCCAGGCAATCGCCGCCATCAACACTAGAAGCACTCTCTACCTTGAAAAGAGATAACATAGATCTATTCTAGGGACCAATGAGGGATGAGCATCAACTTGTCCCATCACCATATATCGTAGTCCCTACATGAGGAACTTCGTTCGCCACCCATCCTTACTACGATGTGGTGGCTATGTCGTTACAGTCATGGGAGGATAGCCCGGGATGCGGCAGTTTTTTAGATCGCTCTCTATATTCTCCACCGGTCAGCCGACATCTCTGTGGTCTTCTTCATTACCACTACTAGTTCCATAGCTGCTCCAGTTGACGAGAGGGGAAATCGGGGGCTAGACCCCGAGTCCGAGCTGAGGAGCATGTGGTCCATTCTTGTAGTGGAGCATTTCCCATAGATGTTTCGGCCCGTTGCAGCACTAAATTTTAGTGTGCCGGAATTTATCACCCAGGAAAGAGTTCATGTTTCTCTGCCAATCCCTCTAGGATACACACTTTTTCATTAATTATCAATGATTATAATTCCCCAAAATACAAGTGCATTTCATACTCATTGGAAATCCATTCTGTTTGGTTGACTGGAAACCACTACCAATGGCCCAGCGCCCTGAGTCACCAGGTCTCCACCGGACAATCCAACAACAATGCGTCTGGATCTTTAAGTTGCTCTGCAGGATAATCAAGGAGTATTCTACCTGTAAGAAAATTAATTATTGAGGGTGGTACATGGTGATCCATTTTAGTTACATGTTATTCCAGCCTGATTTTCTGGGTGACATAGTGGATATTCCACCAGGAAGGGTTGAAGTTAACATGGACAACCTGTCGGGGGTGAAAATGAGCTAGAGCTTCTTGAAGGGGACCTCCCCCCACCCCTAAGGGAGTTTCACACCTCATGGATCCATTGGGAAGGGTTGATCATCAAATGAGGAATCTACTGGTTCCTCACATTCCCACAGAGGCATTTGTCCTTAGTCGCAATCCCAACAAGGGTAAATAAAACACCTTACAGCCATCACAACCTCCGACACATCTGGATCAGGGAAGAAGGCAGAAGACGATCCCGAAATAGTCGTGTTGCATCAGCAACTCGCATAACACATGAATATGGTTGATGACCTCCTTGCTGAATGTGTTGTAGAGAGACATGTATACTACAGTGATCCTTGGCCAGGGCAGCTAGGGCAGGCACAACTTCCCCTCGGCGAATTTCCTCCAAGTGAATCTGATCATCTAGCCCACGCAGATAGGGTTTAGGGTAGAAATTACGGAAAGAGGGCGTGATATGTGTCTCAAAATCCACCCGAGTGGTGAGAGAATCTCAGGGACCCATATCAAGATCCCCCAGTGGCTCCGCAGGTCATTCCGCCAGCCGCTCTAGGAGTCTCTTGGCCTGCATATCGTGTTGAATAACATGCCAAAGCGCTGGTGGTTAGGGATCCTCATAAATATAGGAACCCCCACCCAGATGATCCAATGGGGGAACTCCTTAAATGTCTCAAGGCATTGGAGACACAATAGGTGGCAATCCTGCATGATGTCAAGATTTTTCCGGCATGGGTGGATGAAATTCCAGCATGACCGAGTTTTGGAAATCCCAATTTTCCCCTTCATTTGGACAGGGGACCCGCCACAACATCTGGCCCACTTTATCTCAAGGCATGGACACTTTTTGGGAACTTTAGACATTGGAGGGCCAGTGTTCTTCTAGTATAACTATCTCCCCATCGGATCAATGGCCGGTTGTGAAGACCTCTGTAAACAATTTATCTACCAGTTCAGTTCCACCACCAGGAAGATGAGTATCACAGACCTCTTCAAGTGATTGCAGAGTCCCAAGGAGCGTGTTGCAGACTTTGTCACCCTGTGGAAAGGGCTCACGTATTCCCTTGACATGCTACTGACTCATGATCAATTGTTGATGATGAGTATAGTGATTATTAACATAGAACTAGTCCCCTTTCTAATCACCCAAAACTACCCCTTGGGATTTTGAAAATTCTCTGATAAGACCTAGAGACTTGAATAAGCCTTCTGACCAGCCAGCTAGGCATGTCTGTTGCCTCCTGCAATCCCCGTGAGAGGGGCCTCCAGGCCCGAGCCCACCGTAGTGGCCCAAATCGAGGCCCCCAGGAAACTAGAATTTTTACTAGTGGAGCTGCCATCATAGCCTCACAGAGGCCCTCCACCTCAAGAACAGCCTCCAACCCAACGTCACCGTCCCCAGAATCGGCAGGTGGCCCTAACAATGTTTTGCGACTGCCTTGGCAAGATAACCAGGATCCATGTCCTCGATAGGCTCCTCCAACCCCTCGTCATGGTCCGGATCCAAGGGTCCCCTTCAAATATAGGATGAACCAGACCTACTCATTCAACGAGGCTCAAATCCCTATATTATTTTCAACGTTCCTTAGAGCAGGGGATTGTATGTTTTCCTAAATGCAGGAGGCCATAAAATGAAATCCTCACTGATCGCCCTAATTACTGCCACTATCACCAGATCCTTGGGAACAACCTTAAACAATGCTATGTGTTTACAAACTAGATTCAAGACTAGGTGGATAACAACATATTCTGGTTAAGCCTAGCTCTGGCATAGGCGGCATGTGTCGTTGTGAGCACAGCCAGTAGCAGTGATAGTGAAGGTGAGTGGAATCAGGTTTTTAACAGTGCATCCTAGTAGTATAATGTCTTGATGGATTAAAAAATAGTCACACATGTCCATGGTGTTATTGGTGCATGCCTAAATCGACCAGGGCCTTCAGAAGTTGCAGATACAACTTCTGTGTCATCATCTATGCCATCCTCTTCATAGACGAGAAAGTATCGGCAACGTAAGGTAAATCAATGTCCTCCACCGATTTTATCATCATCCCATACTCTTGGAGACTTCATACCCCTGGAGATAAAGAATCCTCCTATAATCTATCCAGTAGTTGATGAATCATAGAGTGACGATCAATTGTATTCCTCGGTCTATACCATAGATCTGGTAAACCCCTACATGATTCCTCACGATGAGGAGCAGCAGGCGGATACTCCCAACATCCCATCCATCGCTAGCATCGGCAAGGCCGTGGCTATATGGGCTATCAGAGTGCCTTAGTCAATACTTCCAGCCAGGGAGTTCATGTTATCGAAACTAGGCAGTAGACCCAGCGTAGTGCTCAATATGCGCAACCTTTCAATCTGGTGTCATCAGGTCTGCATTCACCATCGTTCGTGTTGTTGAATCAGGCAGAGCCACCTCACCACTCCTTAACTAGCCACACTTTGCTACGGACCGGTCTCAGTCATCTGGACTTCATCTGGTAGTAACTCGTCATGCTTCAACTAGCGAACAATAGGATATTCCCAGCACCATTCGGCCACTGGTCCAGCAAGTAGGGGACACCATAACTCATGTCATAGTGAGACGTCATGTAAGCATAAATTCATGCCTCACATGGATGTATGATGTCCTCAAAAATATCCCCAAGCATTCTAGAAAGCCTCTCGATCATTGAGCCACTTATTTTGTAGACATATATGCGTGAAGCCATCACCGAGGATTTAAGAAGCCCCCTCTTGTTTGAGATAGAGGTAGCAGCTGCAGAAGCCTTCCATGTTGAGGTGGGTGACTATACTGAATGCCAAGCCATCATCTTGTTCTCTGGAGAAGAAGATGGCTCCCCCATACATGTGCACATTTTCCCACTATGCATCACCGAACAGTTTAATGGCATGGATGTTCACCACTATCTTGTCGACACCGAATCTGGGATCAACCTAATCTTGATTTTAACACTGCGAAAATAGGGTTGTTTGAGGATGATCTGAGTACCTCTGACCTAAGAATCCAAGGTTATGACAGCACGGAACAGACACAAGTCGACATTATCCTATTGAAGACCCAGTTTGGTGGTGTAGTTTCTAGCATCGAGTTTATAGTTTTCTCCCATGACACCACCTACAATGTGTTGATTGTTAGGCCATGGATCAACCTGCATGCGGAGGTTCCTTCATCATATCACTAGTGCCTCATGTACTCCCTTAATGGTCAAGTGGTCATGCTCCAAGGCGACGCATATCCCTTTTCCTCTTTTGAATCCTGATATCTACATGCCGACTATTACCTGAGAAAAGATAAGAAAATTTAGGATAATGAGGTTGAGCATGCCACAATTACAACCAACCGGTGGACAGATCTGGATGATGCCTATATCTTTTCAATCTACCGATTGGAGGCTACAACCCCATACATGGGAAAATGCTTCATTGTCTATAGAATGAGGGGGAAACACATTCACAGGTCTAAGAGACACCAGAATATCACCACATACTCCAACATAATATAGGCACAGGTGATCGATGATCCTCCTACTCCCATAAGGAATCAGGATGTCTACCCCTTGGCAATGACAATACTTCATACATGCTTGTTTCTCCAATGACGGAATTAACCAGCTCAAGATGACGCGCCATTATTACTTTGAAATTATCAAGTGTGTCCCCTTGGGCTGAAGCCTAGATGGGATAGGATCAGTAGCCTTCATCACTATGGTTTTGGCAGTACAGGATTTCCTCAATGAAGTGTCCACTACTCCTCAAGAGTGTACCAGCCTCCCATAGGGATTTGCCGACTTAGAGGAAAATTCTCCCACTAAGGATCCCTCCTCCAAAAGTGAAGAAGAGGTTTTAGAGGATGATCTCCCATCCTTTGAAGAGGGCGTATCCACCATGGTTGATGAGTTGGTTATGGTGATCCTCAGTAGTAAGGAAGACCCGAAACCCACATTGATCAGTACCTTCCTACCCCTCGAGGAGTAGCAGCAGTACATAGACTTCCCTAAACAATACTGTGATGTATTCTCTTGAAGTTATGATGAGATTCGAGGACTAGTTCCTCATGTATCCTTCCATGACCTCAGTCTCCTGGAAAATCATTTTGGGTTCAAAAAACCATCAAGAAAGTAGCACCCTTCTAACGGTGCCGTGGTTGATGCCGAAGTTGATAAGCTCATCAGATCCAATTTCATTAAAAAGGTCTAGTACCCCAATTGGACAGCCTACATTGTTCCATCCAGGATGAATAATGGATATATCAGAGTCTTCATTGACTTCTGGGTTCTCAACCACTAGTATTCGAAGGATGATTTTTCCCTTCCTATGATAGAAATGTTGATCGACATAAATCTAGGTTCTAAGACATCTCCATCTTGGATGGGTACTCAAATTATAACCATATATGAATGGCCCCTGATGATGAGGATTCTACACCCATTAATCCATCATATGGTACTTTTTGTTACCAAGTCATTTCCTTCGGTTTAAAGAATGTTGTTGCCACCAATCAGTGGGATTTCCATCACATATTTAAGCTAATCCTCAGAACATTGGTGGAATGATATGTAGATGATCAGATGGTCAAATATATCAAGCTTCAGGACCATCCCAAAGAACATGAGAAAATGTTCAGCATCCTCTGTTCCCGCCACCTGAAGATGAATCCATTGATGTGTCCTTTTAGGTTCAACTCTAGAAAGTTTCTTGGATTCATTATCAGATATAGTGGCATAGAGATCGACCTAAAGAAGATCAAAGCCGTCATCCAGATGTCTCCCACAAGAAACCTCCGGGAGCTTCATGGTCTACAAGGCCAGTTAGCCTAAATGAGCCGATTCATCGCGATTAAGGATAGAAAGTGTACTCTCTTTTCTCTTCATATGAAGAAAGGAACCAACTATGAGTGGGACTAATAGTATCAGACTTCTTTGGTGGAAATAAAGAAGAACCTCCTCCAGCATCTGGTCTTAATGCCGCCCATCTATGAAAGTCGCTGGTATGTTATGTTACCACCCTGGAATGGTCTCTCGACGCCCTTCTCATCCAGAAGAACAATAAGGGGATAGAGAACAATCTCTACTATATTATCCACATGCTGCTGGATACAGATATCATATACTCCCCTCTCGAGAAAAGATGCCTTGTGCTGGTATTCATAGTATAGAAATTGTAACATTACATGCAGCACCATGAGGTAAATCTAGTGTCCCAAGTAGATCTGTTTAAGTATATCCTGAACCACCAAATGTTAACAGGATGTTTATCTCTATGGGAAGTAATCATCCTGTAGTTCGACATTAGTTTTGTCCCTCAAAAGTCTATTAATGGGAATGCTTTGGCAGACTTCCTTGATACCCATCCAGCTCTTACTGACGAGTCCCTAGATCATGATTTCCCAGATAGAGACATTATCTCAGAAGAACACGCCATGTCATGCTAGAAAATGCACTTCTATGGTGCATATCAGAGCCCCACCAGAATAAGGCTCCATGACCCTAGGCTCAATGGAGTAGGCATGGGTATTGTATTAATTACCCCAGCCCAAGTCATTCTTCTGCATTCATTCCTTTTGTTAGAAGTACGCTCCAACTATGATTCATAGTATCATGCTCTCATTACTATCCTCAAGCTGGCCCTCGAGATCGATGTTTCCCATTATCATGTGAATGGGGACTCCAGACTAGTCATCATGTTGATCAACGGTGACTATGTTTTCAGAAATCCATAGATCGTACCATTTTTTGAACACAATAACCCATAATGGCCCAGTTCTCATCTCGTCCAGAAGTTACTCATGTCCCTCAATCTCAGAATGATCGAGCTGAGGCCATTTCCAGCCTAGCTACATCGCTTGCAGATCTTGAACATGATGATTTGATTATCCACATGGCACCCCAGATTATCATTTCTCTTGTCACTCTATATAATGATGAAAACCTACAGGTATGTCTTCTTACCACCGAATCCTCCACGTTCGAACCTCCAGGTCCCCCGGATGATGTGATTGAGGTGTCTCTTGACTAGAGAACCTCCATTGTCAAGTATCTCTCTAACGGTAATCTCCCGGCAGGTCGGGCCGCGTGCGAGCGAATTTGATGTCACGTGTTACACCTTACCCTTGAGGACGGTGTAGGTTGTGAGAAGATCCTCAACATGTGTGGGTTTGATGGAGTTCTCCTCTATTGAATTCATGTTGTCGATAATTCCCAATTCATGTTGGAGGTTTATGCCGGTTTCTATGGGGCTCATCAGACTGGGATAATACAATCTCACCAGATCCTGAGACTGTGGGGCTTTTGTTCCTCTATGATCCATGACTGCGTCATGTTCAAGAAAAAGGTTCCATGCATTCCAAATTCATGCCATCTTTATGCATTAGCGTCCATATCCTCTCCACACTACTAATTACTCTTTGCAATTTTCTATATGGGGACTCGATGTCGTGGGACCATATCAACCAATGACAGCTAGCCAGTGCAGCTTCATCCTGACCACTGCGGATTTCTTTTCCAAGTGAATAGAGGTAGTTCCTCTCAAAGATGACAAGTCCCATTCTATCATTGAATTTGTGGGCTTCAACATCATATATTGATTTGGAATCCCTCATACCGCCCTCACTGATAATGACATGAACATCCGAGTAGCTGAGTTGAAAAATTTTTACACTAATTACAACATCCATTCTAACCATAGATATAGTTATCATGAGCAAGAAAATGGACAGATCGTAAAGTTCAAAAAAACCCTTGTTTCGGTGCGGATGTGCGTCGGGTTACGCTGTTCCGCCAGGACGCGTTCGCGCGTGCACCCGTCAACCCGAGGGGATGGGCGCGCGGCTTGTGGTCCCGCAGTCCCGCTTTCCAAGGGCGGGCGGCATTCGTCCCTTATTCAGGGGCGTCTGCTCCTTGATCGAAACCGGGATGATGGGATGTCGGATCCTCCTTCCTTGGACGTCTCCTCGGAACTCGTCGCCTAATCCGGGTCTCCCTCATAGACTTAAGAATGTTCGTGAATCTCGTTCCCGGCGCCATATCTTCATGGACACCGGTTAATTACGCTGCTTCCGCCCGGACGCTCCAAGGAGTCTGGGCGGGGCAGCAACCTGCAGTGAGAAGGCCGGGTGGCTCTGGGTGCTGGGGGCGTGTCGTAACACTGTAGCTCTGCACGTCTGTCTTCCGTCCCTAATAGGGCTTCTCGAAGGCATGATGGCCTGAGGCATCCCGTACTGGGTGCGGGGAACTGTGTCACCTGAGGTTTTCCTCAGCTTCCCATGTTTAACACGGGGTATGCCGCGAGTTTAACGTCCAGCGGGGACGGCATCGGACCGATCAACACGAAAAGTGGATCAGATGACAGAACCCCTTGCGGGGAACCTCCGACGCTGGGGCCAGCACATGGGCGGCTTCCCAAGTAACGTGGAGTGGAGTGAAGTGGCATGACCCCACCGGGATGTGCCGGCCCGGGTAAGGATCAGGATGGATGATGGAGTGAAGAGCTTGGACCCCGTAGGGGCTTCCTACGTACCGCGCGTTAGCACGGATCAAAGTCAACGTAGTTCGGGTATAAAGTTTAACGTCATGCTGGACGTCGGCAAGCCGACTCACGAAGAGGTCGAGGCCGCCGGGCGGAGGATTGAACCGAACCACCTCACACAGAGGGGGATGGAACGGCCGGGTGGATCACAGTTTCACGTCATGCTGGACGATAAAAGGAGAAATGGAAAAGGGGGGCTGTGGGGAGGCACCGTGGAGATACACACGGGCAGTCTCCCACAGGGGCGGATTCATAGGTGAATCGACGCAAGCGTGAACCCTGGAGGGGTCCACTGATGGACGAACCGACGTAAATACGACCGGGACGACCAGGTGGCGGGCTTGGACCTCAAGAAGGCTTCCTACGTACCCTGTTTAAAAGACAGGGATCAAAGTCCACGTAGTTCATTCTGTCAGGACTTACGCACTTGAGGCAGCCCGGATGCGGCAAAACTCAGTTGGAAGGGACTTGGACCGAAAGCAGAAGACACCTCGATCCCAGTCACACCCTCTACTGGCTTCGGCAGTGGGGAGGCGCAATGGAGATACACATGTGCAGCCTCCCATGAGAAACTAGGGGTTTGTAATACCCTGCCCCCGTAGGGAAAAGCCACTCCCATTAAATCGTCCCAAAAGCGGGACAATCCCGACATCCCTGCAGAGACGAGCGGGTGGGGGCCACATCCAAACCGGGGGAGACCCTGCGTGCAGAGCACGGGATCGGATGATGCGGACGGTTTAGCGTCTTGCCAGACGAAGTACAGTTTAACGTCGTGTATTGAGGACGAAGCGGACGGTTTAACGTCTTGCCGGACGAGGCACAGTTTAACGTCGTGTGTTGAGGACGAAGAGGACGGTTTAACGTCTTGCCGGACGAAGCACAGTTTAACGTCGTGTGTTGAGGACGAAACACTTGGCAGTTTAACGTCTTGCAGTGCGGACGATGGGGGCTAGGCAGTTTAGCGTCGTGCAGCTTGGACGGGTGTGCAGTTTAACGTCATGCTGGACGTATGGGCAGTTTAACGTCATGCGGGACGAATGCGCAGTTTAACGTCATGCTGGACATATATGCAGTTTAACGTCATGCTGGACATTGTGCAGTTTAACGTCATGCAGGACGAATATGCAGTTTAACGTCATGCTGGACGAATGATTGCCGCCGATGGGTCCGTGTCACTTCGCACGAGCCTGGAAGGCTGCACGGGAAGACAGCGCACGGTTCGGGCACCCAGGATGAGGATCATCGGGCGCCACGCAGGCGGGTACCCTCAGGGGGTCAAGGGAGGCGACCCTGGCGGATTGCGCGCAAAAGAGGAGCTTTGCGCGCAAAACCGCGGGTCGGCGCGCAAAATGGCGGGCTGGCGCGCAATTGGGCCAGCGCTTCGCGCGCGGATGATTGGGATTGCGCGCACCGGGCTTCGGGTAGCGCGCGGGGGCAACGGCTCATTCTCTAACGAATGGCCACTTTGAAAATGGGGGGTGCGCGCAATCGGGCTGGATTGCGCGCACCCGGGGGCAATTGCGCGCAAGAGGCTTCTTTTGCGCGCAAAGGCCTTCGGGTTGAAATTTATTCAAAGGAAATGAGCCAAGGGGATTGTGCGCGAAGGCGGACCCCAAGGCTCTATTGCGCGAAAGAAAGGAGGTTACCTGAAGATCGGCATTGCGCGCGGAAGGGGTTGGATTGCGCGAACGAGCGACGCTTCAGATTCCGGCAACCTTCAAAACGTCGGGGGTCGCCTTATATTTATAGGCAACCCCGGGCGCGGAATCCGGTCTCAGGCACGCAATTCGCTTCGCGGGCGCGGAATCAGGACCCAGCGCGCAAAGGCACCAGCGCAGGCCGCGGGCGCGCAAAATAGCGCGCCGGCCCAGCGCATTGCGCGCATCCCGGGAGGATTGCGCGCCGCGACTCAACTTTGCGCGCGAGCCTCTGAAATTTCGCGCAAGTCCTCCGGGCCCTCCGGAACGTGCCTCTGACTCCAAATATCACTTCGCTTTCCGCATCCGGAGCTTCGTTTGGGAACAACGGACTTTTCCGGCGTCTACAAAAGCCCCCCCTCGGAATCTGGTCGGCGAGAGGTCGCAACGATCGGGTTCCGAGGGAGACGCCGGAATGCTGAAGTCCTGGGCGGCGCGGGACTTAGGCGCGCAAAAAGGGGCGCCGGGCGCGAAATTCGCCGCTGCGGTCGCGCAAAGCGCTTTCCGCGCAGCGCGGACCCCGGCCTCGCCTATAAATAGGGGCCCTGGGTCCCGCGTTCCGTACTCAGGCCTTCCGCGCGATAGGCTCCAACGCTCTCGTGCGCGAAATTGCCTTTTCCGGCGTGAAATTCGCCCGATCGGCGCGCAAAACCGTCCGGAATTCGCCTGTCTTTGCGCGAAAACCCGGAACATTGCGCGACATTCTTCCCAATTGCGCGCCGTCCACTTGGATTGCGCGCCACCCTTCAAACCTCTCTACCAGCCTCGTCCGATCCCGCACGCTTCATCCCTTAACCCGCACGACTCCCGAAACTTCTGAGATGGCCGCGCACAGAGGAAATGAGGGGGATGCCGCCACTCGCAGGGCTGAGATGGCGTCGAACGAGGAGGTTTACAGAGCCAAGGAGATTGTTTCCAACAATCAATCCTTGTTCGACTTACTAACGCCGGCCCAGAAGACATATCCACTGTCGGACAACCTGCCGCTATGGAACATCGGCATCCTCGATGAGGTTCCGGTGCCAGGGTTCGAGGTTGATACGCCACGGACCTGGGTGACTCGGGAGGAAGAGCTTCACCGCTATAACATCACCAACAATGGGCATCCTTCCAGGGAAACCAGGCACTTGGATGTCTACGTCCTGAACCCGAGGACGCGGACCATTGACGGGGGTGAGCCTACTGCGGAGAATTCTCCAGCCCTCTACTCGAGCACATATCGCCAGAGTGTCACTGACGACACCAAGGGCTGGCTGAAGGACTAGGACTTGCGGTCTGGGGGCAATTTCACCAGTGAGTGGGCCTGGGCGTTCTGGGTACGCCACACTTGCGATCACTTCGCAGAGGAGCTGCGGTACATCGGCCTGTTCGAGGCGGTGTGGACGTCGCAGTTCCACTTCTACCAGCAGTCCGAGCTCGGGCCGGAGCTGTTCACCCGATGGTCTTCGGATACCAACACCTTCCATCTTCACCATGGGGAGGTCGGCATCAGTCTCTGGGACATCCACTGCATCGGAGGTATCCCGCTGGAGGGCTACCAATACGATGAGTTCCTGCCCCCGAAGAACATCTGGGAAGACAGGTCACGGACTCCCATCCTGACATGGCATCTCCTTGACCTGGCTACGCAGCGGCTTGGGATCAAGGACTTCCAGAAGGACATAGCCTACAAGGAGTGGTTCGGCCAGTTCTTGGAGCATGACCCAGCGGTCAAGATGCCAGGTAGGGGGAAGCGGTGCCCGACCGCAGCTCAGAGGAGCCGGAACGGGTCGTACTGGCGGGTCCTGGAGACGGGCGACTACCGCTCATGGGGGTACCGCGTCATCGAGGCCCGGGACCCAAATGTCTGGTACGTGGCGTTCCTGGCCGTCTTTCTGAGTGGGTGGCTCCTGCCAGTGCGGGACACGAGAATGGGCGTTCGCCCGACGACACTGGCGATGGCGGGCGCTATGGCCGCCAACAAGAGATACAACCTCGGGGTCCCAGTGTTGGCAAGGCTGTATGCCATCCTGGGACGCATCTCACGAGGGGGGTCGCCACGAAGGATCTGTGGGCCCTTTCAGTTCTTCCACGGCTGGGTGGCTGCTCACCTCGGTGGGTACACGTTTCCGAACGCCATCATTCCT
This sequence comes from Viscum album, assembly GCA_963277665.1. Classification (NCBI taxonomy): domain Eukaryota; kingdom Viridiplantae; phylum Streptophyta; class Magnoliopsida; order Santalales; family Viscaceae; genus Viscum; species Viscum album. Next base: position 26,101,071 of record OY728154.1, read on the forward strand.
CCGGGCAACGGCCTGCGACCCTCCCTGCTGAACATCGCGGGGGTCGCTCCGATGACCCTAAGTGAGGAGGGCGTGCGGATCTGGATTGGAAATCATGCCAACTTCAACTTCAGTCCGTTCCCCACTCCCGTCGGCCAGATGATCGACAATGGGCAGGGTCCGCTGGAGCAGCATGAATACTTCCTGAACATGCGGGGCAGGGTGCTCGTGGCTCGGATCGACGGGAAGGTGATCTGCGAGCCTTACGTTCCGACCCGGTTCGCCAGGCAGTTCGGGTGCCTTCAACGGATGCCGAAGAGGGTATTCACTGCTGTCCGGGAGGAGACGAACCCTGGCGTCCTTCGCCAGATGTGGCTGATGTTTGCCGCTTTCGGCTCTGGCGACGTCATCGCTCTCCCTCCTACCGGAGTTGACGCAGGCTTGGCAACCGAGTACGCCGAACACTGGGCCATCGCGTACCCCGAGGGGCTTTTGCGGAAGCTAGTTCGGCGGCTCGAGGTTACCCGTGCGGAGACCGGGCGTCAAGGAAGGAGGCGAGGCGCCGCCACACGGGGGAGAACGGAGGCGCGCCAAACAGCGGAGCCGGCGCGGGCAGGGACTTCGGCGGCGGGCACATCGCGAGCTGCCGCCACGACCTCAGCGCCCAGAGAGGGGGCACGTGCGGTGGTCGACGAGCGGCCCGGGAAGCAGGTGAGACGTCTGCTCGAACCTTCCCATGATGCGGTCTTCCCGGCGCTGTGGTCGGCCTGGATGACTCTGCGGTAGTCACTGGGGACCGACGCCATCTGGCGAAAGATACTCAGAGAAGGAATCTATCTGCCAGAGGTCGGGCGCCTCCAGATTGCCGACAGAGTGGACTTCAACCGGCAGTATGCGTATCTGACGGCCATGGACGAGTACTCGCGCCAACGTGGTCAGCGCGCGGAGCCATCCCTTCTGGTGAAGGTGATGCTCGGTCTCGAGCCCGCTCCGGAACAGATGCCGCCGGAAGAAGATGACAGTAGCAGCGACTCCGAAGAAGAGGAGGAAATGGGGGAGGATGAAGGCTCCGAGGGAAGATCCCATCAGGGGAGCCCACGGGAGAGCGGCGAGGTGGCCGGTTCTGACAACGTTGATGTCACTGAGCTCCTCGAGGTCCGCTTCTATCCCTACTCAATCTGCTTCATCCACTCTCTTATGCAGCTTCTAACCCATTTCTCCATCTTTCTCAGGAGCACACGGATGTCGGTCAGGCGTCCTCAGCGGGAGTAGGAGAGGCGCCAGCAGGACAAGGTGGGGGCCAGGCACCCATTATCGAACTGACTAGCGCTAAGGGGTCCCCTGCTGCAACTGTTCCTGCGGCGACCGGGATAGCGGAAGATGACGCTCCGAACTCCCGTAAGTCTCCCTACTTTACTGCTGGTGCTTGCCGTTGACGATCCGTGACTAACCATGGCATGCCCTGCGCAGTGATCTCAACACTGGAGGCTCATCGGGTTGCCGAACCCGGGCCATCCACGAGTGGACCGGTGGCAGACATGCCGCCTTCTCCGGAACAGTCTTCCCAAACCGAGCCGGCCCCACCAACTGCTGATCAAGGGGCTGCGGACGTCGGCGGTGCTGCCATCGGAGAGAGGTTGGGGGCTGACGAGGGTGTCAGCGCCACTGGGGAGAGAGAAGAAGGTCGCCCGGATGTTGGGGAACCTATCCCTCGTGAGGACCTCCCAGGGGAGGACCCTGCAGCAGACCTGCTGGCTGCCTTCCCTGCCTACCGGCCTGCCGATCCCGAGGAGATGGACGACTCAGGCACAGAGGCGGTCGAGGAGAGCCGGATAACGCGCCGTAGGGGGTGGAAGTGCATCCAGCGCTTCCTCAAGCGAGACCCGTCGGAGTGGCTGGGGCGCATGGGATCACTTCAAACCTGGCTGCGCTTTCTGTGTGCCGGGGGAGCTGATGCTCAATGCCTCCATCTAACGGTCCGTGATTTCATGGCCGAAAAGATGCGCGAGAGCTGCCGGCGTGCCGACGTCACACAAAGTCGGGACATGTCGGAGAGCACGCGGGCGCTCCTCGCGGCGGAGCAGGAAGTCCGGCGCCTCGAAGGGCAGGCGGCAGAGAAGGAGGCCTTCGTCGCAACGTGTACCGAGCTTGTGGAGCAACTAGCAGCCCAGCTGGTTGACGCCCAGGTACAGCTGACGGAGGCGGGACAACAGATGGTCACAATTCAGGTCGAGCGGGAGCGTGCACAGGCCAGAATCGACGAACTGCGCGCTGCGACCGCCGACGAAGAGAGGGCACGCAGAGAGCGAGAAGCAGCTCTGGAGGCCACCAGCCAAAGGGTAGCGGCATTAGAAAGACTCATTCAGCACGCTAATCCCTAAGGGCTTTGTTTTGCCATTCCCAAAACATTTGCTTCCGCTACTTTGATCCATCTGTATGAATCAATATATTTATCTGCATCTTTTGGTTTAACATGCTCAACCACAATTCGTTGTCTTGCGGGAGTGTTAACCAAGCATCAGGCATCCATAATTGGGCCTGGATTTCTGGAGAAAAGAGGGAGGTCATTCCTAGGAAAGGAGACCTCAGACCTAATCAATGTACCATCCCCCCAACCTGTTCCAACACACGAGCGGGACAATGCTAGGGGCGTTGAGATTTTATCCGAACATAGGGAAATGAGAAAGGGTGAATCGCGCGTCCCGAATCCAGACATCCACAACGGTCGGCCTACCAGGAAATGCCCAAGACGTTAGGCGGACAGTGGATCGACCATAAAAACTGCAATAGACGGACCGAAAAAGGCCATCATTCATATTGCAGGAGGCGGACCACATGTCATCATGAATACCGCTTTGGGGTTCCTTCAGACACAAGGGTGGAAATCCAGATCAACAGGGCATGCGAAGCGTGGGGCGAAGTGACGATTTGTTCGGACAGAATCCAACGCTCTCAAAATTGCGCCACCGTGGGGAGAGCGTATTAGGCGGATGCACTAATCTGGCCGTAAGTCACCTCAATTCTCAGACAGCACCTCTCTGACGAGGAAACCGTCGCTTCCCATCCTTGCGATGGGGCATCCCGAGCTGAATCGGGGAGAATATCACAACTGCACCACTCTACCCGAAGTCAGGCCAGACGGCCGGCGACGAGGAGGGGCGGGACTTAACGATCCCTGAGGCTGGACCCGAGTCGGAATGCCCGGGCGTTCCTACGTACTCCATCAGGCTGGAGATCAAGCCACACGTAGTTCTGAGAGTGCAGTTTAACGTCATGCAGGACGTAGGACCCCATTTGGGGAGATCTTAGTTTAGGGTCGTAGAGCTCGGACCATAGGGGTAGATCTTAGTTTAAGGTCTTAGAGCTCGGACCATAAGGGCGAGATCTTAGTTTAGGGTCGTAGAGCTCGGACCATTGGGGTAGATCTTAGTTTAAGGTCTTAGAGCTCGGACCATAAGGGCTAGATCTTAGTTTAAGGTCTTAGAGCTCGGACCATAAGGGGAGATCTTAGTTTAAGGTCTTAGAGCTCGGACCATAAGGGGAGATCTTAGTTTAAGGTCTTAGAGCTCGGACCATAAGGAGAGATCTTAGTTTAAGGTCTTAGAGCTCGGACCATAAGGGGAGATCTTAGTTTAAGGTCTTAGAGCTCGGACCATAAGGGGAGATCTTAGTTTAAGGTCTTAGAGCTCGGACCATAGAGGAATCCGCTTATTGCGGTACGGAGGACACGGCGGAGTTGGGAACATACCCAGCCCTGCGGTCACGCACGATTCCCGGAGAAGAGTCTTGGGATAGGGGTCTGCATATGTCCATCACCCGAGGGGCAGAGATGCTAGCCTCCAGATATACTGGGCCCAGAACGCGATTGTTCGGGCGACTCCCTCCTCCTTATGGGGACGAGGGTCCAGCTACGCATGGCCCTTAGGGAGGATATCCGCATATATCCCTGGTGCTCAGATCATGGGAGCCTCGAACGACATCATTACCCTGGTTGGTCTGCCTAACGTGTAGAGGTGTACTGGAGGTCAGTATGAAGAGAGTGTCGAGATTCCACTACAACGCATAAAGGCGGAGTGTGATGAGGACTGCGCAATCCAATGTTCAGAGCCTGAAAGAGCCGACATGGCGATCAAGGACGTTGCTGACCATATTCGCAACACAACATCCGATCGCGTCAGCCTAAGACGGGGCAAGCAAACGAGCATCAACCGCTCAATCGCAGGATTCATATCGATTTGCGGCCCAGGACTCGCCGGTAAATCGACCCGGAGCGGTAGGAGAGCACTGAGGCATCGTACCTAAACCGCCAACGAGGATCCCTTTGAGTGAAGGCTCGAACAAGAGGAAGCGCGAGGCCTGACAAGCAACACAGGACTTGTCGGGATTGAATCTGACACTACGAGTCCTAGACCGAAGTACCCAAAACATGTTAACAGATCTCCAGAAAGGGTCGGAGGACTCACCCTGAGAGCAACCAAAAGAGGGCAGATCCCCGTGATCAACCAGGAGACGGGGCTGGACCTGAAACATCAGCGTCCAGGCGGTCCTACGTATCCCATAAGGATGGGAATCAAGCCATACGTAGTTCTAGAGAGGCAGTTTAACGTCATGCAGGACGATGAGGGGTGTGAGGTAGTCCCACACACGGGGGAGGCGTACGGTGCGGCCAGTAGACCGACGTGAATGAGGACATAATCCCCCGCTCACGCGATACGCCTCGCACAAAAAAGGAGGGGAACTGGGGCCAGAGGCCCAACGCGGGATAGAGATTCCCGGGAAATGGGGCTGGGCCTGAAACATGAATGTCCAGGCGGTCCTACGTATCCCATAAGGATGGGAATCAAGCCATACGTAGTTCTTTGAGAGGCAGTTTAACGTCATGCAGGACGATGAGGGAAAAAGAAGGGGGGAGAAGAAGGCATCCCCAAACGTGGGGGGCGTACAGCGTGGCGAGAAGACCGACGTAAATGAGGACATAATCCCCCGCGCACGCGATACGCCACATACCCAGAGGCAACTGGACCAAGGGCCCGGGATGGGATGGAAATTCCCGAAGGATGGGGCTGGGCCTGAAACATGAATGTTCAGGCGGTCCTACGTATCCCATAAGGATGGGAATCAAGCCGCACGTAGTTCTTGAGGGGCAGTTTTACGTCATGCAGGACGAATGCTGAACAGTTTAACGTCTTGTAGCTCGGACGTAGTGCAGTTTAGCGTCATGCAGGACGAAGCACTTGGCAGTTTAACGTCTTGCAGCGCGGACGAATGCTGAACAGTTTAACGTCTTGTAGCCTGGACGAATGCAGTTTAACGTCGTGCAGGACGTGGGCACACTCAGACAAAGTACTGCTTGAGGAACCTAGCGTTGGTGGGAGGAGTGACACGCTCACCATCCATAGTCGCTAGGGAGTACGCGCCATTGGGATAGACCTTGTGGACAACAAAAGGTCCCTCCCACTTGGGCTCCAACTTGGGCGGCTTCCTGCCGGGGATCATCGGCGCTCTTAGGGCTAGCACTAGATCACCCTGCAGGAAGGAGCGGAGGCGAACCTTATTATTGAAAGCTCGAGCCATTCTGCTTTGATGCCTCTCTAAGTTGTGCAAAGCGCGAAGTCTATTCTCATCCAGTGCTTCCAACTCGACTAGACGGGCTTCAGCAACTCTGTCCGGCGCTTGCTGGTCGTAGACCGCAGTGCGCAAGGACGGCAACTGGATCTCGATGGGCAGGACGGCCTCAGCTCCATACACCAGGGAATAAGGGGTCATCTGGGTGGAATTGCGAGTCGTCGTCCGATAAGCCCAGAGGGCGTTGGGGAGCTTGTCCGGCCAACTCTTCTTTTTCTCACCAACCATCTTTTGCAGAATGTTAGAGAGGGTTTTGTTGAACGCCTCGATCTGTCCATTCGCCTGCGCATGATAGCGAGATGTATGGGTCGAGCGAATGTTATACTTGGCGTACAACTTCTTCAACTCGGCTGCTCGGAAATTGGTTCTGTTATCCGTGAGGATAGCGTGAGGCACTCCAAATCGATAGATGATGTTGGAGGTCACGAAGTCAGCGATCGAACAGGATTTGACCTCTCTGAGCGGAATCGCTTCTGCCCATTTGGAGAAGAAGTCCGTGGCGGTCAGAATGAACCGGCACTGGCGAGCTGTCGCCGGCGGGTAAGGTCCCACAACGTCCAGTCCCCAGACTGCAAAGGGCCAGGAATACCTTGTGGTATGGAGAGGCTCCGGCGGCCGATGCACAAAGTTCGCATGAACCTGGCACGCATGGCACCTCCTGGCATACTCGATGCAGTCATGGATCATAGAGGGCCAGAAGTATCCCAACCTCCGAATCGGGTGGGACAGCTTCGGCCCAGTCTGGTGGGTGCCACATGAACCAGCATGAACCTCTTGCATGACTCGTGGGATCTCAACTCCCTGAAGGCAACGGAGGAGAACACCATCAAATCCGCGTTTGTAGAGGATCTGCTCCAGGCCGGGACTGCTCTGGAGGACGAACTGCGATGCGCGGCGTCGAACTCGCTCGCGCTCGGCCCGATCCGATGGAAGAATGCCATGTTGGAGGTACTCAACCAAAGGCGTCCTCCAATCAGGGGCTGATCAGACTGTCATATCTGGGGTACTCGGGGCTCCGGGCATAGGGGCAACCGTGGTGAGGTTACTTACCAACGGGCCGTGATCTTCTTCCGGGATAACGGGAGCGATGAGCCTGCGGCGTGTCACGCGGACGATCAGGTTGTCCTGTTCAGGCTCCGCAAGTGACGCAGCGAGGCTGGCCAAAGCATCTGCTCGACCGTTCTGCGACCGGGGAACATGGACAATTTCCGGCCGAGAAGGGAACCGGGCCATCAGAAGGAGGGTGCACTCCAACAATGGCACAAGTTTCGGCTTCCTGACAACGTAGTCGCCATTGATCTGCTTAACGACCAGCTCGGAGTCCCCTTTCACGCACAGATGGGGCACATCGATCTCGAGAGCCAACTCGAGGCCGGTGATGAGGGCATGGTATTCCGCCTCATTGTTGGTACAGCCCTCTGACAACAGGAAAGAGTATGGCAGCACGGCTCGCTCCGGGGTAATGAAGACGATGCCCAAGCCCACTCTGTTGAGCTTAGGATTATCGAGTCTTCTACCGGTGGGGATCCGGGATGCACCGTCAAAGTGCATCTGCCAGCATGGATCGGCTCGATCAACCGAGAGAATGGCCTCATCAGGAAAGCCTAGATCCAGCGGATGATCCGCGGAGGTCGGGTGAGCTGCCAGAAAGTCTGCCAATGCTTGCCCTTTGATGGCCTTCTGAGACACATACCTGATGTCGAACTGCTGGAGAATCACAGCCCACCGCGCTAGGCGGCCAGTCAACATAGTCCGGCTCAGGATATATTTCAACGGGTCTACCCGAGAAACCAACTGTACCTCATGGTGCTGCAAGTAGTGTCGTAATTTCTGTACGGCAAATACGAGCGCCAGGCAGCTCTTCTCGATGGGGGAATACCTAACTTCCGCATCGAGGAGCACGCGAATGAGGTAAAAGAGGCTATTCTCTGTTCCCTCGTTGTTCTTCTGGGCGAGAAGGGCACCCAGGGACCGTTCCAGGGCGGTCACATAAAGGACCAGCGGCTTTCCGGATACGGGCGGCATCAGGACCGGAGGTTGAAGCAGGTACTGCTTGATTTACTCGAAAGTGGTCTGACACTCTTTATCCCATACATAGGTGGCACCTTTCTTCATGAGCCGAGAAAAGGGCTTACACTTGCCGGCCAGATTCGCGATGAATCGGCGTATATAGGCTAAGTGGACATGGAACCCTTGCAGTTCCCGGACGGTACCTGGGGGAGGCATCTAGCTAATCGCCCTGATTTTCTCTGGGTCGATCTCAATACCCCGGTATCTTACCACAAATCCAAGGAACTTTACGGAGGTGACCCCAAAGGCACACTTCAACGGGTTCATCTTCAGGCAGCGAGACCGGAGGAAGCTGAACACTTTCTCAAGATCTTTGAGATGGTCCTGACGCTGGCGCGATTTGACAACCAAGTCGTCGACGTAGAATTCCACCAGTGTGCCGAGGATTGGCATGAATATGTGGTGCATCGCCCGTTGATAGGTGGCACCTGCATTCTTCAGGCCGAAGGGCATGACCCGGTAGCAAAAGGTACCTTGGGGGGCCCTGAAGGCAGTGAACTCCTCATCCTCAGGGGCCATCCGAATTTGGTTGTATCCGGAGTATCCATCCATGAAGGAGAGGGCTTGGAAACCTGCCATGGCATCAATCAATAGCTCTGTCACTGGAAGGGGAAAATCATCCTTCGGACAGTGGCGGTTGAGATCGCGGAAGTCGATGCAGACTCTAATCTGCCCGTTCTTCTTCCTGACCGACACAATGTTGGCCAGCCATTTGGGGTACTGAACTTCCCTCACGAAGTTGGCTTTGATAAGCTTGTCAACTTCGGCCTCAACCATGGCACCGTGGGATGGGTGCATCTTCCTGGGAGGCTGCTTGAACCCGCGATGGTTCGCCGGGAGACCAAGGCGGTGGACGGCTACCTGAGGATCTAGCCCCGGCATCTCGTCATAGCCCCAAGCGAACACATCACGGTGCTGCCTGAGAAAGTCCACGTACTGCTGCCGCTCCTCAGAGGGCATGGCGGCACTAACCAATGTGGGTCTTGGATCGGCCTCGGTTCCAAGGTTCACCTGTATTAACTCATCGACCGTGGCGGGGACGCCCTCCTCAAAGGCTGGGGGTGCGTCTTCCATATCCTCTCCGCTCGGGGAGGGATCGTCCACGGGAGAGACTGCGTTGGAAACTGCATTGGGGCTACCAGATCCTGCTGGGCCACTGGTGTTGGCGCGGGCGGTCGCGGCCATCTCATCAGGAGACTCGCGGACCGTCAAGACCATGGCGACGTCCAACCGGTGAATCGGGAGGACGTAAGCGTCATCCAGACTTGCCCAGGGATCGCTTGCAACAGCGACAGGCTCACCCTCACCTGCCAGGATCTGCTTATCCTTGCTCTTGTAATAGTACACGTCCAGATAGCGGGCTTCACATGAGGCAAAAGGAGAGGCATCTCCTTGAAGCACGCCTACTCGACCATTAAGGGAGTATTTGAGGCATTGGTGGTATGACGAGGGAACCGCCGCGTGAAGGTGAAGCCATGGCCTGCCCATTAATGCGTTATACGCAGTGTCCTGAGAGACTAACATGAATTCGGTGTTGGCAACCAAGTCACCGAACTGGGTCTTCAAACGTATCTTGCCGACCGGGGTTTTCTCGGTGCGGTCGTACCCCTGGATCCTGAGGTCAGAGGGAATCAAGTCATCCTCAGACAACCCCAATCTCCGGAGCGTCCGAGTTGGAATCAGGTTAATCCCGGACCCCGTGTCGACAAGACAGCGCCGGACATCAAGGCCATTGAACTGGCCAGTGACATACAGCGGACGGATATGTCCCTGTATAGGAGGGTCTTCATCCTTACCAGAGAACGAGATAACTGCCTGACATTCGGCGTCCTAGATCGTTTCGGCGTGAAAGGCCTCTGCAGCCGCAACCTCTGTCTCAAACTGGAGGGGGCTTTTCAGGGATTCAGCGAGTGCCTCGCGCATCTCAGATGACATGCGCAGAGACTCAAGGATGGAGAGCCTTTCTGGGATGTCGGCCAAGTGCTTCAGGACATCATACTTTTTGGCCAAGCGCGAGCCCCTGGTTGCAGGAGGTTGCTCTGCGGTTGGTGGCATGACGGGCCTTGCCGGTTGGATCGGCGGCCGACTGGTACTTGGCGCATCTCGCTGTTCACTGGTCGCAGTCCGGGAAATGGTCACCGTACTGGAGTCAGGAGGCCGGGATGGACTCGTGGCAGGGCGGAGCTGGTCGCGACGCGGCTGAGGCGGTTCTGCCTGGTCCCACACCACAAACAGTGGCGGAGGCGAATCCTTCATCCCCGGATGGGGGGGCTGCGCGCGCTGAGCTCGGTTTTGAGCCTCCTGCCTAGTCTCAGTGGAGTGCACGGCCTGGCTGGAGGTACCAACGGCTGTGCCCCGACGACTCCTGTTGCTGCGGTTCTTCCGACGGTAGCGACGACCGGGGACACTAGGGAGGTCCACCTGGTGTTCTTCAACGTCGGGAACCGAAAAGGGATTTACCAGCTCGACGGTATTAACCGAAGCGTACCCAATACCGTCATCGGACGAATCATCCATCACCGGGCGGATCCGAGGAGGGACCCCCATCTCCGGGGGCATGAAATCGCCGAGAGTGCGGGATAGTGGCGGAACCGGCGGGGCGCGCTCTTCCTTCTTGCGCTGCCGCCGTTTGCTTCTCTTGGAAGAGGCAGGCTGGGACGACGATGCCGAAGCAGCACCCGCAGGTTCTGGGGGCTCAGGCTGATTCAAGCGTGCACGGATGATTCCATGGGCGCGAATGGTCGTCTTGCGGGACATCCAGTTATTGTACTTCTGGGATCCGCGGTCGGAGACCAGCTGCCATTCGTCCTCGTTGCCACTATCGTCATCTGATCCCACGAACACGCCCGCCACTTGTGCTGGAGCTGGGCCCAACCTGATTACATTGTTGTTAATCTGGTCTTGGAGCCAATCCTTAAACACATAGCACCGCTGGATGGTGTGCCCCAGGGCCCAATGGTAGGGGCAGTAGCGGGGGTTATTCGTAAGATGTGCCTCCTCTGGCCTCCAACACTCAGGCAATCGCACAATCCTCTGCTCCAGGGTGCTCCGGAAGTAACCGGGGACCTGATCCTCATGAAATGAGTAAGTTAGGTGTCGCAGGCCCCTGGGAGCGTGGTCTTGACGAGGGGCTGGAGGGGCCGGCCGAGGAGGTGGACCCTAATTATCTCGCCTGGGTTGTGGCAGTACATTACGCGGAGGGCCCGGCCGGTTCTGGGGCTGCCGCTGCTGGGCCGGGAACTGAGCCCGTGGAGGCGGATTCCTGTGAGGCTTTGGAGCTGGCCTCACCGGTAGCAGCTCCAACGGCCTGGGGGCCTCTATCTGGGCAACAGCAGCGGGCTCAGCCCTACTGACTCTCCTTGCAGGAATCATAGGAGGCAGCGGGTGTGCCTGGCTGGCCTGTTGCAGGGCTTCCTCAAGACGTTGAGCTTTGTCTGAGAAGTCCCTGAACCCTCCGGGGAAATTCTGAGTGATCAGGGAAGGGACCAGCTCGGTCTTGACGTTCCCGACGCACATTGTCAGCAACTGCTCCGGAGTCAATGGCATGTCAAGGGAATACGTGAGACCCTTCCATCGGGCGACGAAGTCCGCGACTCGCTCATCAGGCCTCTGCTTGCACTTGAAGAGGTCTGCGATACTTGTCTTCCGGGTCGTGGAACTAAACTGGTAGAGGAACTGTCTACGGAGGTCCTCCCAGCTGGTTACCGACCCGACGGGGAGCTGGCTGTACCAGACAAATGCTGGCCCTTCCAGTGTCTGAACAAAGCAGCGAAGCTTAGCGGCCTCCTGCTGCGCCGGAGTCCCCAACATAGGCCCGCACCTCGAGTTGAAGTGGGCTAAATGCTGTGGCGGATCTCCAGTTCCGTTGAAGGGGGCGAAAGTGGGATTCACGAATCCCGGAGGCGCCGACATGTCATCCACCCATGCTGGGTAGGGCTTGCCGTCCGGTGGGATCGCCACCTGCCGAGTCTCCAAGGCTTCCAAGCGGGCAATGAGTGCCGCCATCGGATCGTCCGGACATGGGTTCCAGTCCTGGCGAGGATCTCTAACCACGAGCGCATTGCATGGCCCTTCAATCGGGTCGTCGACCGGGTCGTCGAACTCGGCAGCTCGTGGGATGGCGGGCGGAGCGGCCCTTGGGGCAGCGGGAGGAATCCGAGCGGGATCTCTCAGGTAGTCACGCCGCTCGGGAGTGTGTGGCGAAACATACCGCGCCCTCTTGCCATAGGCAATGGCCTCTCTCCTGTCGGCGAACACGGCGTAATCACGGTTGCCCGAGAGAGTCTCATCGAGGAGCGGTTGTTCCGGTCCCTGCTGTCCTGGCCTGGGATCACCGTAGTCAGGCCGCCGTTCTGCAGCGCGCTCGGCGAGGAGCTGGTCAACCAGCTTCTTCTGTTCGGCGAGCTGCTGACGTAGCGTAGCCTTCTCGGGATCCTCCTCTGCCCTCTGCATGGAGGCAGATGGGTCGGCGGGCCTTATAGCCTCGCTGTGCTCTTTTCCTTTGCTGACGTTTCGGCTCAACGTCAGTGCTTCAATGGGTGCGGGGAGCCCCAGGAGGTTCCTCTGATGACGAGTAACTCTCACCGATGGATCTGACGACGGCTTGTCTTCGGGGGGGAAGCCCCCGTCGAGAAGTTCCAAGTCGTTCCCCTCTCCCGACAGGTCAGCCATATTGACTGTTTCTGTCCCTGGGGATATACCCTCAGAGCCACCCAGCGAATCGGGCTGTCGGCGAATCACACTGAAGCGTAGGGCAGCGTACTGCCCCCATCCACGGATATACACGTGGGGAGTGGCTTCCTCGATAACTTTGCGGAGTACTTGAAAACACTCAACGCATCGTTGTTGGAGGGCCTCGTGGTGCTCAAATGACCTGGGGTGCCGAACCGCGGGGAGCATGGCCAGGTCAATTTGACGGCACTGCTCACCAATATCCTCCAGGTGCGATTGACTCCCGGGGTATGGCATTTGTAGGCGGCGAAGACAGGAGTGAGTCTCCCGGAGAGTTCGGCGGAAGCATTCGAACTCATCCGGGGTGAGCGATTCGGGTGCATCAAAGCCCAGTCCTGCGACTGGCCAAAACTTCTCAGGGAAGTGGCCCTCTGCAAGGACGGTCCAGAAGCTCCACGACTCAAACTCGGGACCCAGATCTCCTTGGTCCTCTTCCATGGCTGGGAAGGGACGGGGAACTGGTAGTGGTGCCGAGGCAGGCCGCCGGGCTGACGGGCAGGCCGGCGGTGAATACGGCGAGCAGGCCGATTGGGCTCCATATCCCGGGCCGCCCTCTGAGGGTGGCGGTGCCCTGGCTACCACATCACGATAGGACGGGCCGGCGAGCGAACATCATGCCGTAGCATCGGTGCTCGCCGAGGGCGCACCAAATCGTGGTTCGACCGTCGGTCCCCAGAAAAAGTCTCCGGCTTCACCGATCGAGACGGAAGGCACTTCCGGAGGGGCCGGTACCAACCGCAAGCTTGATCCTTGGGGGTCTACCAGGCCCTCGTTACTCCGGATATACCTTCGGAGAGAAGCGGGGATCACATCGATCTCGCTCTCGGGGAGCACGAGGCTGACGTGCCGCATTCCTACCCCTGCCCTTGACTGGCGGGATTGGGGAAGGGGCTCTGTCGCCGAATCGTACTCCGCCTCTGAGTCAGAGAAGCAAACCGGTCGGATCTCTGTCCGGAATTCCGTAACATTATTCCCTCGGCGTCGACGCCTTGCCTTCCTGCCCCTGGGTGGTTCTTCGGGGCAGGGCTGATCTCTGTCCTGGCGTCCTCCGGCCGCACTGGTGCTGGGGCCAAGAGGATTGGGAACCAAGGTTCGAGGGGCACCGGGACAGATATCAAAGGGGACGCGGGGAGAGATGATTCCGGGCAGGCCTCCGGGCCGGGATCGGAAGGTGGGATGACCCATGCCTCCTGGATCGGCCACACAGAGTAGATCCTGCCGGTGAATAGCGCTACCGCGAGGTGGTCCGCGGTGGCTACTGCCAGTGCCAGCAACCGGGAGAGTCGACCCAACCTGCCTTTGGGGCGGTCGGGGCCTCGATCCAGGTCGGGCATAGGAGTTCCCCTGCTCAGGATGCGCAGAGGCCTGGCGACTGGAGCCATCAGTGGCTTGGGCCAATGCGGCCGCTATTGCTAGAGCCCCAAGGTGGGAATCCTCTTCCACTCGTGCCCGACGTTGGCGTCGAGACAGACGAGTCGGGATGAGCGGCGCGGGCAGGTGGAGAGCCCGCTCTTCGACTGGAGAGGCCTAGCGGCGGTGTCGCCGTGGCCTGGCGGGAGTCCTTACCGTAGATCCCTGGAGCGAATCCCGGATAGGGTGATCCCGGGCATCTTCCACCTCATCCGCATAGGGGAGGGAACTGTTAGAGCGTTCCGGGGATAAACTCCCGAAGCGATTGGACGTTGAGGTAGGCAGCGGTGCCTCCCTGCGCGGCCCTCGGGGGCGGCGGTGGTGGCGAGGCGCAGCCTCCTCAAGGTCGAGGCGAGCCATTTCCCTAGTGGGGATGACTCCCTCTTCCTCGTATCTCCGCACCAGGGTGATGATCACCCTTCTCTGGATGACCTACGAGGGGGAGAGAGGGCGTGGTCGTCCCGCAATTGCGGCTGCTGGGACGACTGTGGAACGGGCAGGACCGCGCGGAGTAGCCGCGTCGGTGTTTCCCCTATCCCTGCGCCAGTGGGCGGGTGGCGATCGGGCACTGGATCGGGCGACCTGATTTCTGAAAGCAGGGAGAAGAACCCATTAACACTGACAGGAAAAAGGAATCGACAACCAACCATTAGCGCCACGACGCCTTCCGTGGGGGGAACCCAGGCCCTCGACGTTGCGAGACGGAGTGCCCGATTTCACTTCCCCAGCCCCTGGCGGGTAAGACTGAATGCTTGGCCGGGCAACATGCCGGTCTTCCAACACCTCTGAAAGCCATCGGTCTTCGTATCGAGGAGAAGAGATTCACGTCGGGTTCACCATTTTTTTGTTTCGGTTCGGATGTGCGTCGGGTTACGCTGTTCCGCCAGGACGCGTTCGCGCGTGCACCCGTCAACCCGAGGGGATGGGCGCGCGGCTTGTGGTCCCGCAGTCCCGCTTTCCAAGGGCGGGCGGCATTCGTCTCTTATTCAGGGGCGTCTGCTCCTTGATCGAAACCGGGATGATGGGATGTCGGCTCCTCCTTCCTTGGACGTCTCCTCGGAACTCGTCGCCTAATCCGGGTCTCTCTCATAGACTTAAGAATGTTCGTGAATCTCGTTCCCGGCGCCATATCTTCATGGACACCGGTTAATTACGCTGCTTCCGCCCGGACGCTCCAAGGAGTCTGGGCGGGGCAGCAACCTGCAGTGAGAAGGCCGGGTGGCTCTGGGTGCTGGGGGCGTGTCGTAACACTGCGGCTCTGCACGTCTGTCTTCCGTCCCTAATAGGGCTTCTCGAAGGCATGATGGCCTGAGGCATCCCGTACTAGGTGCGGGGAACTGTGTCACCTGAGGTTTTCCTCAGCTTCCCTTGTTTAACACGGGGTATGCCGCGAGTTTAACGTCCAGCGGGGACGGCATCGGACCGATCAACACGAAAAGTGGATAAGATGACAGAACCCCTTGCGGGGAACCTCCGACGCTGGGGCCAGCACATGGGCGGCTTCCCAAGTAACGTGGAGTGGAGTGAAGTGGCATGACCCCACCGGGATGTGGCGACCCGGGTAAGGATCAGGATGGATGATGGAGTGAAGAGCTTGGACCCCGTAGGGGCTTCCTACGTACCGCGCGTTAGCACGGATCAAAGTCAACGTAGTTCGGGTATACAGTTTAACGTCATGCTGGACGTCGGCAAGCCGACTCACGAAGAGGTCGAGGCCGCCGGGCGGAGGATTGAACCGAACCACCTCACACAGAGGGGGATGGAACGGCCGGGTGGATCACAGTTTCACGTCATGCTGGACGATAAAAGGAGAAATGGAAAAGGGGGGCTGTGGGGAGGCACCGTGGAGATACACACGGGTAGTCTCCCACAGGGGCGGATTCATAGGTGAATCGACGCAAGCGTGAACCCTGGAGGGGTCCACTGATGGACGAACCGATGTAAATACGACCGGGACGACCAGGTGGTGGGCTTGGACCTCAAGAAGGCTTCCTACGTACCCTGTTTAAAAGACAGGGATCAAAGTCCACGTAGTTCATTCTGTCAGGACTTACGCACTTGAGGCAGCCCGGATGCGGCAAAACTCAGTTGGAAGGGACTTGGACCGAAAGCAGAAGACACCTCGATCCCAGTCACACCCTCTACTGGATTCGGCAGTGGGGAGGCGCAATGGAGATACACATGTGCAGCCTCCCACGAGAAACTAGGGGTTTGTAATACCCTGCCCCCGTAGGGAAAAGCCACTCCCATTAAATCATCCCAAAAGCGGGACAATCCCGAAATCCCTGCAGAGACGAGCGGGTGGGGGCCACATCCAAACCGGGGGAGACCCTGCGTGCAGAGCACGGGATCAGATGATGCGGACGGTTTAGCGTCTTGCCAGACGAAGTACAGTTTAACGTCGTGTGTTGAGGGCGAACCGGACGGTTTAACGTCTTGCCGGACGAGGCACAGTTTAACGTCGTGTGTTGAGGACGAAGCGGACGGTTTAACGTCTTGTCGGACGAAGCACAGTTTAACGTCGTGTGTTGAGGACGAAACACATGGCAGTTTAACGTCTTGCAGCGCGGACGATGGGGGCTAGGCAGTTTAGCGTCGTGCAACTTGGACGGGTGTGCAGTTTAACGTCATGCTGGACGTATGGGCAGTTTAACGTCATGCGGGACGAATGCGCAGTTTAACGTCATGCTGGACATATATGCAGTTTAACGTCATGCTGGACATTGTGCAGTTTAACGTCATGCAGGACGAATATGCAGTTTAACGTCATGCTGGATGAATGATTGCCGCCGATGGGTCCGTGTCACTTCGCACGAGCCTGGAAGGCTGCACGGGAAGACAGCGCACGGTTCGGGCACCCAGGATGAGGATCATCGGGCGCCACGCAGGCGGGTACCCTCAGGGGGTCAAGGGAGGCGACCCTGGCGGATTTCGCGCAAAAGAAGAGCTTTGCACACAAAACCGCGGGTCGGCGTGCAAAATGGCGGGCTGGCGCGCAATTGGGCCAGCGCTTCACGCGCGGATGATTGGGATTGCGCGCACCGGGCTTCGGGTAGCGCGCGGGGGCAACGACTCATTCTCTAACGAATGGACACTTTGAAAATGGGGGGTGCGCGCAATCGGGCTGGATTGCGCGCACCCGGGGGGCAATTGCGCGCAAGAGGCTTCTTTTGCGCGCAAAGGCCTTCGGGTTGAAATTTATTCAAAGGAAATGAACCAAGGGGATTGCGCGCGAAGGCGGACCCCAAGGCTCTATTGCGCGAAAGAAAGGAGGTTACCTGAAGATCGGCATTGCGCGCGGAAGGGGTTGGATTGCGCGAACGAGCGACGCTTCGGATTCCGGCAACCTTCAAAACGTCGGGGGTCGCCTTATATTTATAGGCGAACCCCGGGCGCGGAATCCGGTCTCGGGCGCGCAATTCGCTTCGCGGGCGCGGAATCAGGACCCAGCGCGCAAAGGCGCCAGCGCAGGCCGCGGGCGCGCAAAATAGCGCGCCGGCCCAGCGCATTGCGCGCATCCCGGGAGGATTGCGCGCCGCGACTCAACTTTGCGCGCGAGCCTCTGAAATTTCGCGCAAGTCCTCCGGGCCCTCCGGAACGTGCCTCTGACTCCAAATATCACTTCTCTTTCCGCATCCGGAGCTTCGTTTTGGAACAACGGACTTTTCCGGCGTCTACAACCCTCTCTAACATTATGCAGAAAATGGTTGGTCAAAACAAGAAGAGTTGGTCGGACAAGCTCCCCAGTGCCCTCTGAGATTATCGAACGGCGACACTTAATTCCACCATAGTGACCCCATATTCCATGGTGTACATAACGGAGGTTTTCCATCCCATCGAGATTCAATTTACCTCACTGGGCACATATATCTATGATCAGGACTGGCTAGATAAAGTAGCTGAAATCTGTCTGGCAGAGTTGGAAGCGGTCGATGAGAATAGGCTTTATGCCTTGCACAATCTGGAAAGTCATCAGAAATATATATATAGATATTTCAGTAAGAAATCATGCCTCCATTTTATCTTTCATGGTGACTTGTTGTTGGACCTAAGGAAACCAATGATACGTGGTAAGAAACCACCCATGTTGGAGCCCAAAGGGGAGATGCCTTACATCATTCACGTGGTTTACTTCAATGTCACAAAATCCTTGGTTAGCATGGATGGTGAGATGATAACTCCTCCCACCCATACTATCTTCCTCATGTAATACTTTTCCTAAGTAAGACCGGTACTACATTATGGAATCCCTCATTTTTAATACATAAAAATTCATTACATTTTACATACAGAGGATCTTTAATGTCTAGTGTCTTGGATATTAGGAATAATAAAACATTAAAGAAACATAAAACATTCTTCTAGTCCACTTGTAAGGATTCATCATTAGTTCATACTATATACAATTACTGCATATCATAACCTACAGACATACATTTAAATTAAAGGGTTAACAAAACTCCCGTTAAGGGTAAACAATGGAATCAATTTACTTGTGATATCAATACAAACTTTAATAAAACATACAGAAAAGGGAAATTAAAGTATAGTAATATCATAATGAAAAGAACTTGAATCATAACTAGAAAATTTGGATTCAACATTTCATTTTTACATTCATGAACATATCACCAAGAACCATCCCCAAGGTGTCCTAAAAATTACCTAGTTTATTCACCAAGGTATCGTAAAACGCGTCATCTCTAGAGATTAATTCATTACCCAATGCTTTAGAGAACTATCAGGGTGAACCCTTAATATGTATTTGATTTCATGTGATCCAAATATATCATAATCAAACATTTTATAAATAACCCAAATAGAATCAATGAAATTGGTTTCATGCCAAAATAGTAACGTTTAAAAAGAGCTTAAAAATAAGATCATTGTGTCATTTATAATACATGGAAAGGGAGTCAGGGTTTTATGTATTTCAATTCCAGAATCAAATATATAATTTCTAAATATATATGAACACCCATATAAATGAAATAAGTCTGTTTATTCACATAAATAAACAATATAATCTATTGAGAGAAAGAGAGGAATTTTGAGACAGAAATTCTACGGCATGATGACTATATAACATGGTTTTAGAAAATATTGAAAAGATAGAGGACAAGGTTCACCCACTCATAAATAATTAATAATATAGTTTGGGTAGTGAATATGAGCATGGTATGAATATTTTAATTACTTACCATAGGAAAATGAAACATGAATGAAAAGAGAAGATGTGATTTCTTTTACGAGAAATTTTGAAGCCAAATGGGGGTCACATAAAAATTTAGAAAAAAAAATTGATGAGAGTGGAAAGGGTGTCTCAAAAATTAGACATGAAATGGACAGAAATGAGAAAATATAAGAATATACCCTCAACATAATGAGATGTAAATTAGAAGACACAACATAAAAGAAGTCAAGACTTAAAAGAGGAGGGTGAAACAATCCCTCACCTTGAAGAGTAACTTAGAATGCATGATGTTTGGGACCTTGGGAGGCTTGAGGGAACCATGAGAGGAATCCTTGGGAGGTAAAGAGACAATAAAATCGTTAGGAAGGATTTTTAAATGAAATTAATGGGGGAATGGATTGGTATTTATAGTAGAAGTGAGGGGACAAGTCATTAATGGACAAGGGACACCTCATTAGTGGTATTGGAAAAACCATGGGCCTTCCCATGATATTGTCACATTGTATTGTCCACATGGGACACCTAAAACCATATATTACTATTCATAAGTCGAACAAAATGATTAAATAATTATTACATCCTTAATGATGTCATTAAACACCAGAAACTAAAAACAGTATTTTCACTATTCACTGAAAATTCATTTTTTTCCAGAAAAGTCCTCAAAAATCACCTTAACCTAATATCGATGCTTTGAGTTCAAAAATGAACTCCATTTTATAAAAATGTTTTGAAAGATATTTTTAATATAATTTTTAATTAAAAAACTCTACTCACCCGAAAAAACTAATACTTGACTAATAATTTCTGAAATATTTATTTACCTATTTTATTGAATCACTTTACTTAATAAATGTGCATAAAATATATTAATAGTTTCTTAAGTGAGGTTACTTAATCCATTTGGTCACATTACTAATCATAAGCGTAAAATCACTATTCATAATTTACTATTCAACAAAAATTATGTTGATCATATTAGACTCTAAATTTCATTCTGAACACAACTGTAGAAGAACATTTTTTGAAAATCATTACACATATTTAATTATTTAAGGATTACATAAATGTTTTAAAATATCCTTTTTCCAAAATTCATCAATAATATATATCCTAATTTATCTGGACACATGAAAATTCACAAACTTCACCATAAGAAGAAAACAGAATTTTTATTAATATCAAAGTATTACATAAAGAATCTATGGTCTAGTTACATAGCCCCTTATAACACCAGCATAGGACCTAAGTGTAAGGTGTGCTAAGGTGATAGAATCCTGGGGTGGCTCGGCCAACATTTCCCGTGTGGTAATTTCTATTAGCTTTAACTTCTCCCAAAAACGATTTCGTTCCAGCTTCACATGATGAAGTTTGGCTAGGGTTTAGTCTAGATAAAAGCATAGTAGTGCTACCTCCTTCCTATGTTCTGTCAGATGGGTTTCGATCGGCCCGAGACTACAGGATGAGGCCATTGAATCATCTTTCAGTATTAATTAACCAAGGTCACTTGTATTTATAGACAATTATTGCAACATTTAGTTTCCAACAGTCGAAACCCAATAGTATCATTTTAATTATACTCATTTTATTAAATTAAATAGTTCTGTTGAGTATAAAATAAAATAACACACAAAAAATTAGGAAACTAAATTTATTGCAAATTTTGGGTTGTTACATTCTTCCCCCCTTATGAAATTTCATCCCTAAAAATTTTAACTCGTACCCTCGGAGGAGAAAAGGTGTGGGTACTTCTTCCTCACAAACTCCTCTGGTTCCCACGTGGCTTATTCACATTTTGGGTTCCTCCACAACACCTTGACAAGGTGGGTAGTGTTGTTTCATAGAATCTTTTCTATACGATCAAAGATCTCCACTGGATGCTCCTCATAACAGAGGTAATGTTCCATTTGTTCCACCTCTGGGTTTAGTACATGTGAAGGGTCCGGTATGTACTTTTTCAAGAGGGATACGTCGAAAACATCATGAACATGCGCTAGATTTGTAGAAAGTGAAACATGATAGGCCACTACTCCTACGCGATCAAGGATTTCATAGGGGCCAATTTACATTGGGATAAGCTTCCCTTTCTTAAAAAACCTCATGTCTCTCTTCCAAGGTAGTATTCGAATATATACCTTGTCACCGACATCAAACTCCAAGTCCCTATGACGGTTGTCGTCATAGCTCTTCTACCGACTATGTGTAGCCCTAATGTGTTGTTGGATGCCATAGACTTTTTCTGTCATCTACTACACAAGATCAGGCCCAAAAAGCATTATCTCACTAACATCATCCCAAAAAGTATGATTTCTACATCACTTCCCATATAGAGCTTCATAGGATTCCATTTGAATACTCGAGTAGAATCATTTGTTGTAAGAGAACTCAACTAAATGGATATGTTGATCTCATTCAAATTTAAATTCTATTGAGAATGTTCTCAGTATGTCCTCGAGTGTGTGAATAGTTCTTTCAGATTGGCCATTAGTTTGTGGGTGATAGGCTGTACTGAAATTTAATTTAGTGCTCAGAGCATGTTGAATGCTTCTCCATAATTTTTATGTGAACCTTCGATCATGATCATATAGGATAGAAAGTGGAAGTCCATGCAACCTCACCACTTCCTTCACAAAAATCATGGAAAGTTGATCAAGAGATAAATTTTTCCGAATGGATATAAAATGGGCAGTCTTTGTGAGATAGTTCACAATAACCCATATCGCATTGTTTCCTTTGGATGTTTTCGAAAGACCCGTGATGAAGTCCATATTGATATTGTCACACTTCCATGCTGTTATGGGTTGCAGTACCCCTTTATGATGTTGTCCCTCTGACTTTCCTTGTTGATATACTAGGAACCTTGTCATTTAGTCAGAAATATCCCATTTCATATTACCCCACAATACATTATCACAAAGGTCCCTATACATTTTTTTTCTTCTAAGATGTATATAGAAAGTATAGCTATGAGCTTTATCCATCAGCTCCTTATTTATTTCTGGAATAGATGGAACACATAGTCTTGTACGGAATTTCATTACACCTTCATGATCAATATTGAACTCCTAAAACTTCCCATCCTTCACAGCTTCGACCTTCTTCTGTAACAAAGGATGTTCTTTCTCAGATTTCTTGATCTTCTCTAGTAATGATGTTTGAGAAATCATTTGGGTTAGAGTTGATGATATCCCATCCCTTATAATTCTCATGTCCGTCTTTACTAGGTCATTGATCAAATGATATTTTTGAATCCTCATCTTGGAAATAACAACTGGGTATTTCCTACTTAATGTATTAGAAACTTTGTTTTCTCTACCGTGATGATAATGAATGGAAAAAATCAGAGTCTTTAAGAATCCCCAACCTTCTCGTTTGTCTCATGTTCAATTACTTTTGTGTGAAAATATACTTCAAACTTTGATGGTCTGTATATATATCACATTTGTATGCATAAACATAGTGCATCCGTATCTTCAGAGGAAAAATGACTGCAACCAACTCCAGATCATGCGTAGGGTAATTCTGCTCATGAGTTTTTACCTCTCGCGATGCATAAGCAATGACCTTTTAATTTTTCATGAGGATGCACCCAATCCCTTTTAGATATGCGTCCCTAAAAATAAGAAATCCTTCTCCACTTGAGGGCAGAGCTAACATGGGTGTAGTAACCAATCTTTTCTTAAGCTCTGGGAAACTTTCCTCACACTCCTTTGTCCAGATAAACATGACCACTTTTTGAGTTAACTTGGTTAATGGATTAGAAAATCATGAAACGTTTTTCTCAAAACTCTTATAATAACCTTCTAATCTAGGAAAACGATGAATCTTAGTTATTGTTGTAAGTTGAGGACCCTCCTCTACAAATTTTGTCTTTCCAGGGTCAACTATGATTCCTTCATTTGTAACAATGTTCCCCAAGAAAGAAACTTATTATAACCATAATTCTCATTTATTGAACTTCCCAAAAAACCTCTCCTTCCGCAGTGTTTTTAAAATTTCCCTTAGATGATCATCATTCTCCTTGTGACTTTTGGAATATATCATAATATCATCAATAAAAATTACCTCAAAGTTATCAAGGTAGTACATAAAGAATCTATTCATCAAATCCATAAAATGGCAGTTTCATTAGTCTGTATTAAGGGAATAACAACGAACTCATTATTCCCATATCAAGATCAAAAGTAAGTTTTTAGAATATCTTCATTCATCAACCTCAATTGATGATAACCCTATCGAAGATCAATCATAGAGAATAATTGAGCTTTTAGAAGTTGGTCAAATAAGTCATCAATTCTTGGGAGAGGGTATTTTTTATTCACTATGATTGCATTCAGATCACTATAATCAATGCATAGTCGCATCGATCCATCTTTCATTTTCACAAAGAGACCTGGTTCTCCCCAAGGAGACATATTAGGTCAGATAAACCCCTTCTCCAAAAGATCTTGGAGTTGTTTCTTTAATTCCTCCAGTTCCACATTTGACATCCAATACATGGTCTTTTAAATTGGATGAGATCTAGGTACGAGCTCAATAGAGAACTCTACCTCTATTTCATGTAAGGTCCATGAAACTCCTCAGAAAATAAATCAACATATTCCTAGATGATGGGGACACATTATATTTTTAAACACTCATATCTTTCTCCTTATTCACCAATAAACCCCATAAATAATGATATAGGGGGTTCATTTAGACAACGATCAGGTTGGGATATATCTCCTTGGAAGATAAATGTTGGGTTTCCATTCAAGACTACTGATATTTCCATTCTTATGCAATTAAACTTAGCATTATACTTTGAGAGAAATTCCATCCCTAGTATAATGTCGAATTCCAGCATGGGAATGACTACGAGATTTGAGAGAATATTTTTCTCACTAAAGTAAATACTAGAGTTTCTAAACACAGACGATGCTTGGATAGTCCCACCATGTGTCTTTACTGATAACTCTACATTTAGTAAATTAAGAATTTATTCTAAATTATTTTCAAACATGTAGTAAATAAATCAATGCGTGGAACCAGAGTCAAACAATGTATTTTCTTGAATTGAGAGGACAACAAGAGTACCTGCTACCACATCATTCATAGCATCAACATCAGCTGTCATGATAGCAAAATTAAGGCCATGATCCCTTGACCTTTGTTGAGGCTGATGGTGGTTCCCCTCCATTACCCTCGGATTTGGACAATGATTGGAAAATTTCTCACGTTTTTCACACATGAAGCACTGGACATCAGGTAGGGAATGAAATATCTTCCCCTACTCGTTTGTGTTTGGAAGTTGAGGTTTCACCTCACCATGAAAATTCTTCGCAATGTGGTTAACTCTACCACACTTTTAGCACTTCCCATTCCCAAGTAGGATGTTCCCCGAATGCTTCATCCTACATTTATTACACATGGGAAGTTGTACTTTCTTTCCTCCTCTTCCTTGATCAAAGTACCTTCCTAAGATTGTCTCCAACGATCTCTTACTGTCGTTACAATTATGAGACCATTTCATCTCACCAAACACTATCTCGACTTTCATCGCACTCTGCATGATATCCTCATAGCTATCATAGTCTCGGTTGGATACATTCTTCTACAGATGAGGTATCATTACACAAAATAATTTATCTACCTTACCATTTGGTTCCATTAAAAATATATAGGTATATCGTTAAAGCCTTTTGAAGTTCATCTCGTAGCATCCCACATATTCAATCTCCCTCTGCTTCAGCTCGAGAAACTTCTTCTCTATTATTGTTGTCATGGAATGATGGAAATACATACTGAAAAATATCCATCAGAACTCATCCCACTAAATATTTTCAACCTAAAATATTGTCCTCAAGTTTTTGATCAGTTCCCACCACTGATAATCTTCTATTTCTAAGTGATAGATAGCCAGGGTGAACTTCTATTGCTCTAAACATTGGATAATAGAAAATATCATCTTGATGGAGCTGATCCACTGTTCAGCAATCAATGGGTCAGCCGATACACTGAAGGTTGCTGGTCATTGATGAATAAATGACTCAAAAAATGTTGCTCCCTTAATGGTGAGATAAGTCTCTCAGAATGATTTAAGTTATTTCCCATAACATGAGTCAGTTGGTTCATTATTCACATGAATGTTTCCACTCAAGCTTCCATCGGAGTGCAGTCAACACATGGTCTTTTGCGGTCACAATTTTCATGATTCCTCCTATTTCATTCCATTTGTTGAAAATAGTAAAACTATAGTGAGGAAAATATTTCATTTTTGAATCTGTTAACAAAAAAAAATTTATCTCTTAAAACTTCGTGCTTAAACAATTGCATTTCTTTATAATTCCTTCATAATGATTCATAAAAATCTTGCTATTAACCAAACATATCTCCCAGGAGTGTCATAACCAAGAGTATAACAAGTACCATTTTCATGCACTAGTTTCTATTCGAGTTTAGCTCAAAGAGGTGTTTTCGGGTTTTACCCCTATGTGCATTTGTTCCAGAGCCACCTCAACCTACTCGTGTCCAGATAGGGATGTATTTGTTTGACAAACCACTAACTCAATACTCACCAAAATAACAAGAATTTTTCCTATATATAAATTTTTATATAGGGTTCTTACTAATGTTTTCATAGCCTAATTTCCAAAAATAACTAAACTATTCTTTGATACCAACTATTGAATCCCACCTTTTTAATACATAACTTTTCATTACATTTTAGATTCATAAGATCTTTAAAGTCTAGTGTCTTGGAAATCAGGAACAATAAAACATGAAAAAACCCTAAAAAATTCGTCTAATACACTTGTAAGGCTTCATCATAAGTTCATCCTATGTACACTTACTGCATCTCATAACCTAGATACATACATTCAAAGGAAAGGGTTAGCAAATTGTTCAGTAATGGTAATCAATGGAATCCGTTTACTTGTGATATCAATATGAACTTGAATAAAACATAAAGACAAGAGAAAATAAAGAATAGATATATCATAATGAAAAGAACATGAATCATAACTTGAATGTGTGGATTCAACATTTCATTTATATATTCCTGAATATATCACCAAGTTCCATCCCCAAGGTGTCAAATACATTACCATGTTTATTCACCAAGGTATCTTAAAACTTGTAGTCTTTAGAGAATAATTCTTTACCTAATGTATTGCAGCGCTATCAAGGTGAAACCTTAATATGTATTTAATTTTATGTGATAGACATAGATCATAGTGAAACATTTCATAAATAATCCAAATTGAATCAAAAAAATGGGTTTCCTGTCAAAATCGTGATGTTTAAAAAGAGCTTAAAAATAAGATCACTATGTCA
This sequence comes from Viscum album, assembly GCA_963277665.1. NCBI lineage: Eukaryota > Viridiplantae > Streptophyta > Magnoliopsida > Santalales > Viscaceae > Viscum > Viscum album. The sequence continues at coordinate 26,127,397 of OY728154.1, forward strand.
TTTATAACCCATGTAAATGGAGTGAAGGTTATAAGTATGTCAATTCCAGAATCAAATATATCATTTTTATATATTTATGCACATCCATATAAATGAAACAATTCTGGGTATTCACATAAATAAACAATATAATTTCATGAGAGAAAGAGAGAAATTTTGAGATGAAATTTCTACAGCATAACGACTATATAACATGGTTTTAGAAAATATTGAAAAAAGAGGTGACAAGGGTAACCCACTCATAAATAATTCATAATATAGTATGTGTAATGAATAAGATCATCGTATGAATATTTGAATGACATACCACATGAAAAGGAAACATGAAAGAAAACAGAAGATGTGATTTCTTTTACAAGAAATTCTGCAGCCTAACAGGGTCAATTAAAAATTCAGAAAAACAAATTGATGAGAGTGGAAAGGGTATTTAAAAAATTATACATGAAATGTACAGAAATGAGAACATATAATAACATACCCTCCACATAAGAAGATGTAAATTAGTAGACACAACATAAAGGCAGTCATGACTTAAAAGAGGATGGTGAAAGGATCCCTTACCTTGAAGAGTAACTTCAAAATCTTGATGTTCGGGACCTTGGGAGGCTTGAGAGAACCTTGGGAGGACTCCTTGGGAGTTAAAGAGACCTGAAATTTGTTGGGGAAGATTTTTAAATTAAATGAATGTGGGAATGGCTTGGTATTTATAAAAGAAGGATAAGTCATTAATGGCCAAGGGACACCTCCTTGGTGGTATTGGAAAAACCATGGGCTTTCCCATTATAATGACCCATACTTTACATACATTGTTATTACATCAAAACTGAAGAATACTTATTACAACATATAACAAAACCATGAAAATACCGTATATGTATAGTGTCTTTAGAAACTGTGAAACATAAACAACTTGATCATAAAGTGTCTACACTGTCTCCCATTTATTTCATCATATCTATAGTCCCTTTTGGCATATCTTACATAATATCCTTCTTCCTGACCTGTGGGAAATAATACAAAAGGGTGAGCTCAAATTCTTAGTAAGCTTAAACAAAATAAATATCAATCACATCATCTTTATAAGAATATATCTTCTGGAAATCTTAACCTGCAAAAGAGATCATAATTTCATTACATGGGATAAATAATAGTAGTGAAATGTAATCCCAATAATCATAACATAAAACATGAAACTTTGTATCATACACACATAATAATAGATAATCATTTCTTATTATCCAAGACTCATTTCCAAGTCTATCTTAGTGGACAAAGTCCATTTCTGAACTGAGTTCATTCCTCGTTTTAGTCCTGTTTCACTGAACCGGTTTAACCTGCCGTTCCAGCCATGTCTATCTCATGAGATATAAAATCTTTACCCAATGCATTGGAGGGGGATATAGGTCCCACCCATCTCATAATGATACCATTCTTATGTGTGCCACAAAATCGAAAATCATACATCATTGCATAACCCATGTAATAAAAATGGGAATCTTAAACATCATGCCATCATAACAAAATCCATATAAGATAAAAGGACATCATAAAAATAATTCAATCATAAAATAATAAAATCAATGTAAAAAAATATTGATAGAAACATAACCCTTTATTATCATAGATGGAAAATTATTTTGATAAAACACTTGAACTCCATTCTTGAGGAAAATATCCTTTCTACCTCAAAAACATTTTTCATTTCTTAACATGTCATACAATTTTAAACTAAAATAATTTGATTAAAAATAAACATCAAAACTTGTAAAGGAATCTTCTTGGAAATAATGTTTTAAAAATCCATTCATTCCGTATAAGTTAAAAAAACATTCTTCTCGTACTTTTGTCGGAAAAGTCAAAAAGTACCTTGTACGAAAAACGACAAAAGATTCCTTTTATATCCTTTACTAAAAACTCACCGAAGGGTAAAGTTGGATTTAAACAATTGTAGGTGGATGGAAACAATATTACATATTTAGGGAACATGGAAGTGGGTGATAAAATACACCCCAGTAAATAACAAAGTATAAAAAATCTTGGATAAAAATGAGATTGTGATATTTTCCCTTACCTTAAGTCTTATTTGCATCGTAGGTGTCCAAACCTCCAGTATAATGATTTAAATAATGTTATTGAATTATTCTATAATCATACTTATTTTTATGATATCATATATGGTCATATTCTTAGCTTCTTATTAGTAATATTTCATTACTACTTGTTATTCGGGTGTTTATTACTTTTTGTTCTTATGCGTGTTTTGTCGAATAAATTCTTATTCTCCTCTTTAGGTTATAGATACCTCATTTCCAGATTTTTATTAGTGTAATATATTGATTCATTCAATTAATTTATATAATCATTATGAAATGAAGATCATGTAGAACGAGTCGCATCACATCGTAGAGACGGTATTCTGTACGTACGCACGAGCGATGATATCATTCCCATGATCGTGAAATTGTAATGGGGTATATATATATAATTTCAGAATCAATATAACATTAAAATAATCATATATAGTTATTATTTACACCATTATACCCATCCAAGTAAGGTGGTGGTGGAAAATATATTACACCACGGCGTGGAGACGGTATTCCGTACGTACTCACGCTTGGTGATTTCATTTTCCGTAGGATGGATAGATGGTGAAATAGGGTTGTTTCATACTTATAATAAAATATCAGTATATGAGTGAAACTGATGTTATTACTTCATAATGAAACAAATAAATAAGAAGAAGTGGAATAATAAATAAAGATGAAAGAATCGGTAACGGACATTACCTCTTCTTTGAAGCGCTTCTTTGAGACCTCCTTTTTTGGACACTAAAATTGGTCTTTGAAAAAGACCAGGTCCTCTAGGATGTCTCTAGGGAAGTGGAGAGAAGAAATTGGCAGGGGTTGGACGAGCGTGAATGCTGAAAGTGGTGTGAGGAAGAGGGGGAGGAGGTGCCCTTTTATAAGAGAGGAGAGGGGATCCTTTGGAAAAACTAAAAATATTATTTTATTATAAAGCCAAATTCTGTTATAAATAGCTCCAAATTGATTTATTTCTAAGATAAGGTGGGGATGGGTCGAAATCCTCTCATCAAATATAATTTACACAAGTTTAGGTTCCTATTTTAACCTTATCATTTAGATTTAACATTAAGTTAGATAATTTTACTTTTACCATGTCTTTTTGTGTTCTTACACTATAAGGAAAATAAATATACTATAACAATCCAAACGAACCCCAAGTTGTTTATTATTAATATATATAACCTTATCTATGTAATTTGTCCGATCCTTAGATTTAGTTATAAAATAAAAATTAATAATATAATATTTGTTTAAAAACTATTTTATGTCAATTTTGACACTATTTAGTAATTGATTTTTTTGAAAATCATAACAGAATGATTAATTCACAAAAAGTTAATTAAATCAATACTAACATGTCATATTAACCTATAAAATTAGTGGAATTCATAAAAAGCTTCAAATTACATTTATTTCGGTATTTATAACATCAATTATGTCAATATTTCATTAATAAGATAATTACTGCATCATCTTTGTGTCATAAATAAATTAACTTATTTAAAGTATAAAAATTAAAAATAAAATATCATTATGTAGGAAATAATTTTAGGTTTCTAATGAATATTTATAGTCGAATGTATCTTATTTATAACCCTATATTAAAAATTCTTTAGTTATTAAACTTTGATTTTAACTATTTTAACCCTTCTTTAAATAAATTGATAATAAATGTCCTAATCTAATCCAAGTGGGCCTAAATGGTCATATTTTTTTCCTAAGGTTGTTTTTGGTCGAATTACACTTATCTAATAGAATTAGGACATGTGTTAGGTTAATAATAATATCATTTTTACCCTTAACTACCCTATTTACTTTTAACCAATGTAAAAACGTAAAAAGTTACTATTCACCAAAAATTATTTTCATCTCATTGAACCGCATTTTAGTCCTTGATATTAACCGTGTCTCTCGGATTTTTGATTTTCTACTCACAGAAGCGGTAAAATTATGTTTTATGAAACATTCAGTTTTTTTAACTACCACTTAGTGGTTTCACTATTCATCAAAAAATGAAAGTTTCCAGAAAAATACAAAAAATTAGGCCTAAGCTATATTTGATATTATGAATTCAATAATGATTTTTGTTTTCCCAAATTCAAAACATATCAGTTACATTAACTAATTTAAAAATTAATTCCCGTCGACAAAACAAATAGCGTGTTTTAAAAGATAATAACTATCAAATGATTGACACTTGTTTATGTCTGGTTTAAATGTGAAATTACATCCAATGAACAACATTGTGTTAAATTGTAAAAATATATTCTAAATATACTTTAAAACCACTAAAATTAATAATTTATCACTATTAATTATTTCGATTAAAAAAGTCATTTTTAATTAAAATTTAGTAATTTTCACTATACATCAGAATATGAAAGTTATCCGAAAAGTACCAAAATTTCACCCTAAGCTAATTTTGATATCCCAAATCCAAAAATGAAGTAAATTTTGAAAAATAAAATTTAAAAAATTTCAAAAAGTGGTTATCACTATTCATAATGGCTATTTTTAATAATATTTTAATAGCATATCGTTGTTTAGTGAAGCTCGGTATTGCGTAGGATGCAAGCTATTGAGGAAGGCCGCGGTTGTGTGTAAAGCAAGCCAAGCTAGTGTTGTGTGTAGTAAAAGATTCCTTTGATGATTTATATAACATAAAACCAAAATATTTCTCATAAAAGTCTCGGGTGTTACACCCATGTTATTTTCCCGTGGTATTGGACACATGAGACACCTAATACCTTATATTACTATTCACAAGTCGACCAGAATGATTACATAATTATTACATCCTTAATGGTGTCATTAAACTCCCAAAACTAAAAACTGTATTTTCACTATTCACTAAAAATTCATTTTTTCAGAAAAATCCCCAAATATCACCGTAACCTAATATCGATTCTTTGAATTCATAAATGAACTCCATTTTATAAAATAATTTTCTAAATATTTTTAACATAATTTTTAATTAGAAAACACTTTTCCCCTGAAAAAACTAATACTTGACTAATAATATCTGAAACAGTTATTTACCAATTTTATTGTATAAAAATACATAATAAAGGTGCCTAAATTATATTAATACATTCTTAACTGAGGTTAAATAATCCATTTGGTCATATTATTAATCATAACCGTAAAATCACTATTCATAATTTACTATTCACTAAAAATTAAGTTGATCTTATTAGACTCTAAATTTAATACTAAACATAACTGTAGAAGAAATTTTTTTTAAAATAATTACACATTTTTAATTATTTAAGGTTTACATAAATATTTTAAAATATCCTTTTTCCAAAATTCATCAATAATATATATCATAATTCATCCGGACACTTGAAAATTTACAAACATCACAATAATAAAAAACCACAATTTTTTTATATCAAAGGATTACATAAAGAAGATAAGGTCTCATTAGAAAGCCCCATATAACACCAGCATAGGACCTAAGTGTAAGGTGTGATATGGTGATAGAATCTTGTGGCGGCTCGGCCAACATTGCCCGAGTGGTAATTTCTAGTAGCTTGAACTTCTCCCGAAGGCGATTCCGTTCAACTTCACATGATGATGTTTGACATGGGTTTGGTCTACAGCAAAGCCCAGTGGTTCAACCTCCTTCCCATGTTCCGTTTGATGGGCTTAGATCGGACCGAGACTACTAGATTAGGCCATCGAATCTTCTTTCTGTATTAATTAACCATGATCACCTATATTTATAGACAATAATTGCAACATTTTGTTTCCAATGGTCATATTGACCAACCATCATATAACAGTAGAAACTCAACAGTCGCATTATATTTATACTCATTTCATTAAATGAAATAGTTTTCTTGAGTATAAAATAAAATTACACACAAAAATTATGAAACAAAATTTATTCAAAATTTCAGGTAGTTATATACATGACCTTAAATTGTCCGGTCCTACATGAAATTAAAATGTAATATTTCCCACATGATATTAAAATATATGTCATCCCACATGAAGTTAAACTGTATATTTTCTTACATTAAATTAAACTGTAGGTCATCCCACTTGACATTAAACTGTATACGGTCCTGCATGACTTTAAACTATATAGAATCCCGCATTACGTTAAACTATTTACTATCCCACATGACGTTAAACTGTATGTCATGCTGCATGACGTTAAACAATATATTGTCCCACATTAAATTAAATTATATGTCATCCCGCATGATGTTAACCTATATGTCGTCCTACAAGACGTTGAACCACAAGAACTACGTATGGCTTCATTCCCATCTTCATGGGATATGTAGGAAACTCTCGGATGGTTATTCTTGAGTATAGCCACAGTTTCCACGTTTACTATCGCCCCTGGGTATAGTTATCTTGGAGGATCCCACATGGTGTCGTGTATTCTTCTTTGGACCCAATCATGTCAGGATTATGAGGATTACACCTTGTTCCCTCCCTCGTTCTTCTGTCCTCCCACATCCTCACCACACGATGCTAAACTACATGGCCATTAGAACTACGTATCTCTTGATTCTATCCTTATGGGATATGTAGGAATGACCAGGAATTTTGACTGTAGGCCCATCCCCAAACTTCAGGACCTCCCATTGGGTCGAAACACATGGTGTGGTGCAGGCGTTTTCCCCCATTCATGTTGACATCATCACAACTGTACCATGTATCCCCCCCCAAAGATCTCCACCTCTTCTACAATCCAGCTTGATATTAAATTGCACAGTCACATTTATTCTTCACAAACTCCCAATATTTGGGAATCAATTATCCTTCAAATCCGAAAAGACACCCAAATGGCATGGATACTCGGCCCAATGGACCTCCTACCATTATGGGCCAATGTCCATGAGGGTTTCAAACTAATAATTGATACATGTCCCGTATTGTGAAAATGGTCAGTGGTTGACACTCATTTGATATTCCCATTTTAGGTCACATGATGTGGATGTTTTGTTTTGAATCTGGTCAACAACTATCCTTTTTTTAATTCCACCACCCCCATATGTCTCAAACATTGATTATAGTGGTTCTTTTTCCCTTCTGTCTCTTAAATCTTCGGTCTGCCTCGGGCAGGAGTGTGGTTCTAGATTTTGGACCCTTATATGATGGGGAGATCATAGTCATACTCCTTATTTCCCCACACCGAGAATTTCTTACATGGGCTTTGGAGCTATGATATAGAAATTCCTACATAGGAGGTATTACGGTAATAGTTGGTCGGGGTGCCCAGCCTCCGGTCCCTCGATCCCATTGGCCTCCTATCCCAAGTTCACATTTAGGATTTTTTGGGGATACCCATGTCCTCATTCACGTTGGGCTATTTTTTCATGCCACACATATCTCCTTGAGACATTGCTCCTTCATTTATCATTTTTTCATGAGAAGAGGGCCACCATGCTTCACAAGCCCCATCATTTGGGTCTCCATCATCTTCTAAACCAAAAAGGACCCCCGATTACCATGGATGCTCGGCCCAGGGCTCTCCTACCATTACGAGGAAACGTCCGTGACGGTTTTGAACAATGAGTTGATAGAAGTACCATTTTCCAAATATGGTCAATGGTCGACACACAATTGTTTTCCGAAATAATTGTCACAGAAATATAGACAATGTGTTGCAAACATAGTCGATATCTATCCTCTATCATCGTTGTTTCTTTGTATGTTTTCATAGGGACAATGATAATCCCTCTTTACACAGATGTCCACTTAGGAATATACAGTCTGATCCCTACAACATTAAACTAAGAGCACCATCGTCCTTGCTGTTTGACAATAAATTGCACAACATCCTTCTCAAAGCATTGTGTGTCCTGATTCCCTTCATTTTGGGATATGTAAGACCACCTGAACGTCTATTCTTCGGGTCCAACCCCATTTCATGGAAACCTGCCTATCATTCTGAACACATTCCTAATTCCTTCCATGTGAGGAGTACATGGTTTGGTATGGTCTTGGGTCCCCATTCACGTTGGGTATGTAAAAACCATGCCACATACCCCTCTCTCCTAAGTATCCTTCTCTCCCTTGCTCCAAAATCATATTTTTAAGTGGGATGCTCATAATTTGGGTCCCTCTCCCCTCTTTGTTGATTATCTAAAGTGACATAGAGTACTATGGTTCAGAACCTAGAGTGTCAGATTCTACATGGACATGCTTTCACCCATTTTTCAAGATTATTTTACCCCTTCATTTCTGCTTTCATTATCTTTCACATCCCAAGGGACCCTAGAATGGCATGGATACTCATTGTAAGGCCTATCCTACCATTACGGGCCAACTTCCTCGAGAGTTTTGAAAATTAAATTTATACAAGTCCCGCATTGTGAATATGGTCAACGGTTGATGCCCATTTGTTGTTCCCGTTTCAGGTCACACGATATGGATGTTGTGTTTTGATCATGGTCAATAGTTAGACACCATTATCACGTTAACCCCATTAGTCATTAAATTCTAGTTATATTATTCACATCATTTTCCACCCCATCATGTCCAAGTGGAATTTCAACACTATTGGTACTATCCCTCAGTGCGCAGTTTCACATAAGGAGGAAAAACCCGTGGTAAGGCATCATTTGGGGCTCTGCACTAACTTACCCTTTACGTGTATCCCATATGTTGCAAAGACCTCTTCCACCCCTATTCCCCCCAATGAGTTTGAATCATGTGAGCTTAGGGACCGAATCGAGGTATGTGGCCACTTGTAAGAGTTTCACTTCTTCATGTTCTGATTATTAAGACCTTAAACTAAGACTTATTTATACGTCATCTTCTAGAAATGTGTCTGGTGTGATTCTGATCCTCATGGAATACGTAGGAACAGCCGAACATCTCACATTTGGGTCCAACTCAAATTTTACTAATTATCACTTTTGTTCACCATTTTAGGCCCAGATACAAGTAAGATTTTATGGTGTGTCATGTATGGACATATGTCCTCATTCACAACAGGTTTGCAAGAGTTGCACCACTAATTTCATTATGAGAGATATTATATCCTACCCAACACTCTCTAAACATTTCTGCCCCCTCGACCTGAGGGTTCATTCTTAGAATCATGTGAGGTGTGATGTGGACTTCATCCTCATTCATGTCGGGTATGCTTTATCATGTCATGCTCATCCCCTCTTGAACCTCATCTCCCATGTATATATCTAAACCAAATGACATTAATATATGCATCCTAGTCCCACATCAATTTAATCTATTTTTTATGTACTACACGATGTTAAATTGCATGGTTTGTCCCATCACATGACCATAAACTGTGACATTATCATAATATAAGCACGATGAAAAATGGCACTGCATCATGGATTCATCACTCGAGGGGACATCATGTTTGGTATCATTCACCCACCATACCATTTCTCAATTCCTGTATATGGCTTGATTATTGTGGTGACGCCTAAAATCTCCATCGTAGTTTTATCACTTCCCAAAAACACACACACATTCATCCTAATGGACAAACAAAATATATCAAATTCTACTTTTTTTGTGTGGTGTCTAGACTCATATGACTTTATTATCCCTGGCACTAGTATCATACCATGAAACCTTTAGAAAAACAAATGTCTTGATTCCCATCCTCATGGGGTACGTAGGAACACCTCAACACTTTCCCTCAGGCCCATCCTAACTTTCACTTTTGGTCCCCTGACGTAGAGGTTTCCCAAGGAGCACATTATGGTGATACATACTCCTAATATCCTCATTAATTTCGGGTTTTATTAATTACTTCACCACATGTCTCCCTCTTCCAGTTCAATTTTTTGTTCGAGATCTATGAACTTATACTAAGTCCACTCCACGTCCTTACCACAAGATGTTAAAATTCACAAAATCTTCTAGAACTACGTACGGATTGATTCCTCCTCCAATGGCCTGAAGGCCTTCATTTTTATTGATTTTGATAATCCACCATTCAAGGGGTGATGTGTAACCTGTACAAGGCCCGTAGGCATAAGTATTACATGGACCGTAGGCCTTAGTGTAATTCATTGCCCGTAGGCTTCAAACATTACATAAAACTCAGACTTACTACTTGGAACTTCTCCTCCCCAACATCTTCATTGTGAAATCAGCTCTCCACCTTCACATGGCTATTATTATTGGCATTTCTATGCATGCACATTCTTGTACCGATGGAAGGTGGCATACCCTCTCATTATTGCAATCCGTTTAGCTTCTGCTGCGGTGAACCCTCCTTGCTCATCCTTCTTGTAGATCTTGTTCCTTGTATGTTGTCTGGTTTGCATCTACACTAAGGTGGCCAAAAAGTCTTGAGGTGGCCCAAAGGCCTTACTGACCCGAAGGCGTGGGTGGCTCGAAACCCTTACAGGACTCAAGGACCAAATCGGTGGCCCACCAGTGATCAGGAACACCCCAACATGGCTTGTTTGGGAATCCACTTCCACGACCACCAACATTCCCCTATGAAAGGCACAAAGGATAGTACCAACCAACCTTTCCAAGGTATCCCCATGCCATTTGATGAATTCTGTATACTAAGAAGCGCAAAAACGTACGTTAACCAGATCAATGGATGGTAGACATGAATCTTGTAAAGGGGAATTATAGAGATCATATTATTAGTCTCTATTTAATGTTGTTTCCATTGGGACCGTAAGGCGTGGCCCTCCATATGTTGTTGGAATGTATGATAACTCCATAGGAGCCACCTTGGGTGTCATAGCCCTGCTGGCTGCAGTAATCACTATAGCCACGATCATAGATCCTGGAGGCCCAACATCTACATCTAATAAGGGGTGAGAATAGGTTATGCATATGAGGCCCTCATGTATGATTCAAATGTTTGAGAGGGGTCCAATATAACCTAGATGTGGATCTTGTGGAAGATACTCAGGGTTTTACCTTGAGAGACTCTGTAAAATCTTCATGTTCTGGGTCTGAATCCTTATCCTCACACTCCTCCAATGGGCTCCCTCGACCGGCCTCCTCCCCCAAAGAGGATTCATAATATTATTCTGGATGAGTAAAGAACTCCATCAATTCTACAGCCGATAATTGTGGGGGTGGTGCTATTCGATCCAGCAACACCTTTACCTGATCGGTCATTGGATGCAGAGCACCCTGGACGTGCACAAAGTCCTCGAACATGGATAGCTAATGCTCTGTCTCTTCCAGGGATACTGAAAAGCTAGCTGTGACAGGTCCAATTCTTATAAAATCCATCTCGAGATGGTTCAGGTGATTCCACAACTCGGATGGGTCGAGAAATTTCTGGTTAACATCCCAGATGTCCCATGCTTCTGAGAAGATAGCATTCTCTGGCATGTCAATGTGGATCAGCCGCTTTCTTAGATCCGGAGTGGATATCATGTGGAATCCCATTGGTTTCCTCCCCTCTAGATAACTCCGCTCCTCTGGGACCACCAGGTCTGCTGCCTCCACATGTTCCGATACTACCTCCACTTCGACCAGTGCACACCTCTCCCCTACAATATCCCCTCCACCACAAGATTTCCTCGCCACCTTCCGGACCCAACCTCGAGGATGGAGAAGCACCCCATGACTTGACCTATTTGTTGGCTACTTCAGAATTTCCCCAAGATAGGCCACCTCTCAACTCTTGGCATTCTCTTTCACTAGTTCGAAGACAACTGTGGGAGGAGGAAGCTCATTCTGCATCTTCCTGTCATCCCATGTGAATAGGATCCACATCTTCCTCATCACACATGGGTGGTGCTCATAGCACACCCCAAAATAGACCCACAGGGTCAGTCGATGCATGCACGGAAATTGTATTGAAAATCAGTGCTGGGTATACGGCATATAATGGGACTCACAGTCCAGCCGTACTGCCAGGAATCTACATCAAAGTCCAGGAGGTAGGACCAATGATCTTTATTTCCCTAGAAATCATCAGTGATCACACCCATTGGAAATGGGAATGGGTGGAAATTTTACCCATCTTCCATCCAGACACAGTTCAGTACCGCATGCATGGTCATCTTGGCCTGAAAGCGTCCTACAAAATTAAGAATAGAAAGGAGGATGTTCGATCTTAGAGGGAAGATGGGGTTCAAATATTAAAAGATCCCCCTGATGTGCACCGATATCCACCCAGAAATGTGTAGGACCCCGGGACACATTGAGAGGGGAGGGGTGAATCAGGATGTCAACTTTTTATTCTTAAAGTTGTGGATCTTGTTCACATGTTGGTAGGAACTAATTTAACTTGTATGATGGATATGATCAGCAATGAAACATTCACATTAAAAGAGATAACACATCAGTTTTACTTGGTTCACCACTAAGGGATACGTCCAAGGAGTATACACCGACAAGTTGTCGGTCGTACCAAATTACACTAATCTTCACTAGTTGTGGATTACAATGGTTCAATAATAGTCACTCTGTCTCAGGCTCCCTACTTTTACAATTGTTTAGGGATATCTCACTGCATCCCTCAGGTCACTCCCGTTGACTCCCCCTGGCTCACTACCGTTGGTGAAGTCCCACTCAGTTTATAGGCGTGAAGGTCTCTTCAATAGATTTTCATTGAAGTCTTTTTCTCCTGTTCAACATGAGACATTTCTTGCATCAGAGTTCTGAGTTGATGCCCTTTTGTATTCAACCTTCTAATTTAGTGCAATAACTGAATGCACTATATGTTCTTCTTCTCTTCCTTTGATTACAAATACTAACACTTGTGTGTATTGATATATTCTCCTCCTTCTGTGCAGATCTGTGTTAAGTTGCATGAACCGTTCTTCTTCTCTTCTCAAAGCACAATGAGGATGTTAAACATCAGTCATGTGTGTGCAGTACTACATCTCTTAATAAAACAAAATTATTCACTATAATTCCATATTTGTAAATGAAGACACCATTTGTTACGCTGATGGTATCGGGAAATCTTACGGCTTTCGTGAATCTCCATGAAGATGGGCAAGCTCCAAGAAAACCTGGTGCTCTTCTCTACGCCTGGCGCGCAAGTCCCAATACGACGCACACGTCTTCGACACACAAGTCCAAACTGGTTCACAAGTATCACCAAACCACCTTCATGACACTGCCTTCCTCAACTTCTAACCTGTGCGACACACTTCCTTTCTTGCCCAAAACGCATTGGGTGTGCAACCAACAACCAGCGCGCAGCTTGAAACACTGGCGCGCAAGTCTACTCACGCGACCACACACTACTTGTGTGATTTCCACACCTACACGACGAGAGCTCTGATTTTTATAAGTTTTGAACTCTATGGAAAATGATGAGGGGTGGTCTAGTATTTATAGGCATTTGGTCATCCTGCACGGTAGCGTGCAGGTCACCCCTCAGCGCACAAGTCTCGGTGCGCAGCTCATCTCCCCATAGCCTCTGTCGCACAACTCACTTGCGCGACCCAACCAACACTTGTGTGACCTTCTTTCCTTTTCCATATTTTGATGTTCTAATCTTGTAAAACAATAGGAGTGAAAGTTTCCAATTCTCCTAGACATATGCGTGCAAGTCTCTTCACGGAGCGCAGGTCACTTTGCGACCAACCCAATACTTGTGTGACCCTCTTTCCTTTTCCATTTTTCCATTTTCTGATCCTGAAGAGCATATGGCGTGCAATTTTCTTCTCCATCATGTACACAGCACACAAGTCTCTTTTCCAAAAACACTTGTCTCCATTTGTCGATTTTCAGGCCCATAAATTTGTCAAATACTAGGAAACGGCGCGAACTTGTATCTAAAATTTTTGTACCGCCACCAGATCATCCATTCCTTTGTCGACGTTCTTGAATAAAACATGGATCATTAACCACAACCCTTGAACTCGACATGCCTCCATGGAATCACCTTTTTCAAAAAATTTGTATGTCGTTTGATTACTTTGTCAACAAGAACAATCACCTCAACAACACTTTTTCTCGGTGATTTGAATCCTTCAGCAACTCGTATGCTTTCATCACAAACTCCAATATCGTGATATGTATACATCAGCTTTAGCATCATCTTTTTATGTGACAATGTGAGTGCATGGACATCTCAGAATTCCATTCCCCGCATGGCCATCTCAGAATTCCAATCCTTTGCACACTCTCTTCTTCTTCAACTGTCGTTATCTACTTCATGCAAATCATATGATTCAATTCGTCAAGAAGTCTATTGCATGGTTCTCATACAATAATGAGTAATTGCATGGTCTTTATCAAAACCCATGGTTCTCATGAAATAATGTGGAATTTCATGGTCTTCATAAAAACCCATGGTTCTCATGCAATAAGGAGGAATTGCATGGTCATCATCCAAAACCCCATTCTTCTATAATCATCCTCAGATGGATTTCACCTCACATTGTTCATTGTTGTAAACAATGTATCACCTTGGACACATATTCTTTGAACATATGATCAGTACAAAAATCATCTGAATTCCAATTCCTCTACTTAATTAGAGTACTTAGTGATTTCCTTTATTTTGATCTTCATTGACAACTATTGACAACAAATACAACCTTATACACAAAGTGGTTCCAACAACAAGAGGTGGAATGGCACACATATTCTCTGTGTCATCTTCCCCGCACTGATATGACACATTATCTTGTACAACATGGCGAGCATCAGGTCCCTGAGGTTATCCCGTCCTCATATCTCCTTCGTAGAATCCATGACAAACAGGCTCGGTGGCATGCCCATGTTTGTGTCTCTCACCAGAAGGATCCAACCATATATGAGCGTCGTAATGAATGTGGGAAACCTTACTAGCAGCTATTGGTCGGTACTGATGCAGAATCCCCATGTCTTCAAATGGAAGTCCTCCAAGAGCCGCTAGTATGTGTTCTCCTTTTCTCATTGATCCCCCTTTGGTAATGGCTTAGGCCTCACTGGGAACGACCTATTTTTTGGGATGTTCAAGAACTGCTTGAACCACAATTTGAAGTGGACATCCCCCACCGAATTCTTGTCCACTCCCGAAAATAGGTTCATCAATTCAATATCCAATGGTGGAATCTGCTCTGAATCCTCACACACACCAATAACGGTGAGGAACACATCATACATATCCCCCAGTATTACAACCACAGAGATTTCATGATTGTCCAAAAATCTCACGCCGACCTCTCCATGGTACGAATAGAAGTTCTTGGTCTGCGATCAACATCTTCTCAACAACTCTGACAGCAGCTGCATTGGATGATATATATGGAATTGGGAGGCCAATACTACCTCATACACGCCAAATATTCTCAGCTCTGCCCTGAATTCCTTGCACGAGGAACCTACAAAATATGCCAAAGCCCAATTGTCTGTGTTGTTACCGTTTGGGTGAAGATCCCACTCGTCAGACCACCCCTTTTCCTGGTTCCTCAGGGCTACCATTAAGATTGTATGGCAAAACGGGTGATATGTTTCTGGCTACAATTACTTCCTATCAACATTGTTTAAGTGGTTTATTGATAGTCAGCATTGATATGCGTGATGTCCTCCCAGTCATGGTTGTCAGCTTCCATGAATCACTGGTGATGGAACTTCGTACTCCTGAACCAATAAGCTGGCTCGTCCCTAATCTCTTCAAGGATTAAGATGTAATCCCTTAGTCAGAATACATATAAAGGAAGTCTCTTTCATAGTGGATAGTTCATTTGGATTTCGGACAGCAGCTCCACCAATGAATTATGGTCTTTATAACTCCGTAAAACACCCCTATACCCGAGCTATCTGCAATCTCCCTTCTCTGGGAATTATCCTCAAGGACCAACTGAAAGCCTCTTGATGATCCGTTCAGTTTTCGGGATTTGGACATTTTTTTTCTAGTTCCTGAATCTATTTTACAGTGTTTTTTCATGAAGACCGTTCTCAGAGCTCGATCCAAACAAATAAATCATGGAGACTTACCCTGATCATCCGACACAAGCTGAAGATCACATTGTTGTAAAGACAAAAACTTATTACGCTCCTTGAAGCAGAAGGCTTGATTCATGGAAAGAAATTGCGGTGTACGCAGAGCTTCATGAGTCAAGAGAGATTAATTTGAGAACATAGAGGTGATAAAGGATAAAAAAGTGGTTAGGGGATCTAGTATAATTGGAACATTGGATGTTAAGTGGCATAGTTTTGTACATGATATAGAGTTCAATGTAGATCAGAGTTAGGAAAAATTATATTCTCAATGCGAGAACCTAATTTTCATTAATATTATTTTCTCAATGATCACTCTACAATGGGATAATTCTTGTTTGTTCCAATTAGATGTCTACTATGATTATTTTCTAACTTTTAGGGTATATGGTCTATGTTGTTGGGTGATGTAGAAAAATAGATGGATGTGCATGCAATAAGGTTTCATTTCATCTTCCAAATAGCCTCCCTAAGGATGGGGTTTTTCATTTGTTTTTATCCAAAACAGTCATCCATTTGTGTGAGCCTCATTAATTTTAGAATTGATTTGTTCACCTCTCTATCAATTTCGAATGTATCTAGGTCATGGAAGAATATTGGTTTTATGTATCATATGGAATGAAATAGGAATGATGCATATTGTGGCTGGAGCTAATTATTATTTCTTTCATGAAACACACGATTCATTCACTAATAAATCTTGGGAAAAAATTCATACTGAGGGGACTCTATGGGAATTCTATCCTCCTTCAACACACATGTCATTTATTTGTGGAACTATCTCATTTAACAGACTAGATAAATATGGAATGAAACATGATCTTTGTAACAATAAAGGTTCTTCGTTGTGAGGAGCATGTTTCATTCATCAAAAAGTGTCTGTTTGAGGTCTATGATGAAATTTAGTTACCAAAAAAAACCCCACCACCTAGAATACAAGATGATAATGGATTATAAGGTTCGGTTCATAGGGGAATGATGAAGAGAGTGTCTTATTTTGAAGAATTCATGTGACTATCACCCCTTCTTATGAAATGAAATAGCACACTCGTGGAAGCCAATGGGAGGATCCTATAAAAAGTTGGAGGGCCCCCTATGTATAATACATTGACTATTAACATGACTTTAATTGCACTCATGTTCCGAACTCACATTTTTTTGTGAAAATCTATGCCTCGTTTTCATCTTTTCATATATACACATTTTTACAACTTATTTTTCAACTAATGGTACCTTTTTTATATATTCTCCCAAAGTTGTTCTCATATGTAAAATTTGTGCTCTCTAGTATAGTTTTTGTATGCATCTTCCATAGAGGTATCATATTCTTGCAAAATGACCAAACATCCAAATAAAGATGAGATTTATTTCAACATTTCCCTTAATAGGGATGAAATTATTAGGAACTCGAAGATACCTTTTTCTAGGAAGTTCATTTACGGAAACTAAGAAATTGTGGGCAGGCCACCGGAATCCCAAATGAACAATATTCTTGGAAAAAACCTTCTATTTTAATATTTTAGAATTATGTGTTAGGTTATCATCATATGAAATGATTTTGACATTCCATTCTCTTGGTTCAGTCACTTGGAAGATCCATCATATTAGAATATCACTGACCATGGTCACCTTTTTGAGAGGATGAAGCCATTACTGCATACACAACCAAGTGGATGGATGAGGATAGATACTGGGGAGAAACTAGTGGTGGAACAATTCTCAAATCACTATGCCAGAATCTCCAAGAGAAATATGAAAGACAAAATCAATGTTTTTTTACAATGAATGGGGCATGTAGGCTGGATCCAATTATAAAAAATATTTATTCTAGTAGCATAGTGTACACTACACCTATATAGAGTACATGGTTGATCTTCACTATATCGAATTATATGATATTGTGTCGATAACCGAATTCCAAACAAACAACAAGAAAGATCTATTTATAGATCTCCTCAACCATTGTTCCATAGACAACAACACTATCCGCCAAAATAGTGGTATGGTAGGAATCAACTTGTGGGATGTTCACAATGTTAGTGGTATCCCACAATGTTTATACAATATGATGAGTTTCTCTTGGAATTGAATGTTTTGGTTGGTAGGAAGTTGTACCCACTCCTAGTGAAAAAAATTCTAAAATAATTGAAATTATGATTGATCATGCTCCTCCTTTCCATAAGTACATCATGTTCATGGTATTTCTAGGAATTGTTGTGAAGAAGGACCCATATACGAAAACTCCATGGTTCCCAAAGCAGTATTTGACATCAACATAATGGAGGAGGCTGGGATCATACTGGTAGATTCAATGACCCCAAACATGAAATATCTATAGAAAATCATCTTTAGGCCTTCACCATTACAAAATACTATAAAACCTTCTATTCTATATATATAATTTATGTCACCAGATAATTATTTCCTTTCATATGGGAGGTTCATACACTACTTATGATCCACATTCAAGTGCTATATGATTCTTTTAAATAAATATCTACCACCACATCCATCTCATATGTTATCTTTCTGTTCCACATCATCAACTGATATTCTTGATCATACTCCAAGTATAAAGGACCATATTCATCTTTCTGTTCTATAAACCAACATCATGTTTCCAGATTATTTTAAGACTCCTTTAGTTGTTTTTTATAACCACATTTAGTCTGTTTTTGATCATTCATATATATTGTTCATGTACAAAATATATAAATCTTTTCAAATACTCCCACCTATAAATAGTTACCATTGAATTATATCCATAAATATTGATCTATTTTTATTCCTATGAGTCTCATTTTCCCTTTAGTAAATCATGAATATGGAATACACATTATCTTAGTGTCCCATATTTCCACAAAAATGAAACCTCATGTGGGTTGCATTCCTATTTGTCACTTCTAGCCCACTATTTTCCCCAAGAGTTCTATGGGTATTTTTTTCTTCTTATTACCGAAATAAATCATCAGTCCTTTAGTGGGTGATTCTGTTCTAAATTTACATATTTGTGATTTTTGATTGCGATGATGCACTATACTAGATATTTTATTTGATATAAGGTTATATTATACTAAAATTATATCTTACATTTCTATGGAATATTAAAATGCTATATTTTATTATCTATCACCATAGTGACTTATTTTTTAAATACATTAGTTTTTTGTAATCTGTTAACATTCTTTATAGGATTAAAACTTTCTCACCACGATCTTCTATGTGATTGGATTGATATTTTACTTTCTTTTTAAACTATCTATAATACATATATATTTTTTAACAATGAAAATTTTCATGATGAAATTATATGAGTTCTCTGTATTTTTATATTTAACATTTTCTACTACGTCTTCTATATTAGACTTATTGTCTACTTAAAATATCATGTAGAGGTTTGAATTTTTAAACCCCCTACTTTAATTATTTTTTTGAAACTAAAATTATATATATCTATTAAATTAAAAATTCTAATTTGATCGAAAGGTAAATTATTCCTTAGAATTATACTTCACCGTTGTCCCTTTCTTCTCTTTTTTTGTAATATGTAACAACTTTTGAAATATCATTTTCTTCATGATTCTTGCAGTCATCTATCTCTTCTGCCTTAGATTATTCTAAACAATTATATTTTCTTGAATTCACATTCTTCTTTTTATTGACATTTTTTTTCATGTTTCCACTTCTTTTAAATATGGATAAATACTTCATCCTATGAATTTCATAGTCATCCTTATTGATATCTTGAATCTTCTTTAGAGACTTTTTACAAGATATCCATCATTTAAAAATAAAATAAATGACTGTTTTTGTTACCATATAATGATTCCTATTCCACATTGTATATTTGAGGATATGAATGACATTAACATTCCCTCATTATCTTCTTCTTTACTATATTTAATATTGATATTCTTCATTTCCGTGAATGTACCCTTATTTGACATCCCTTTTTCTATAGTATCGTTATCACCACTTCACATCAATTATGAGACAAGAGTAATATGTATGCTATCCAATGTCAATTTCCTAAAATCATTGTACTATATAATATATATATTATTATTGATTTTTTGTGGAATTAATCTCAGGAAAACATAATAATCATTACACCATTTATAATTTATCCAATACCACATGTGTCTTCTACAATATCATTCTCCTAAAAGAATAATTCATATAGAAATTAATTGGGTTGAATTATCAGGTCGTCATATTCATTCCAATGAATATTTAAATTTTATTCACATAATTTTGGATCTCATGTATATATATTTATATCATTTTATGATATAGAATACGATGAATTACATGACATCACATTCGGGTAGATTATGTTAGATAAATATCCTCCTAAGGCATTTTATTATTTTTTTCTTTAGAATCTAATATTATGTGTTCTTCTTTTAGTAAAAATTCACAACCCATATTATAAAAAACCTTTCATTGATGCTGAAAATATATCCACACCCAACGATTAAAAAAATTGTTGCATTAAAGTCTTCAATATCTGAATATTGTTTCCATCAAAAATTAGAATCCCTTTGTAATTGGAATAATCCATTTCTACTCATGAGAGTGATCCATTGGATTTCCTCTATTAACTTTGATACCAATTGTTTACCCAAATACATTAAATACACTGAGAGGGGGAGGTTTTAATATTTGTATGACATATTAATATAAATATGTCTTTTGGATGTTTTATTATTTTTAAAAAAACACTATTATCTATCCTTCCAATTTCACATGATAAATGATAATTAAAACATAATTAAGGCACATAAATATTACTTTTTCCACACTCACTATGCTACATCCAATGAGAACATAAAGGAATTGTACCTATATACCAAATCCCTTATATCTAACTACTATTACATGGTTTAGAGTGGACTCACCATCCCTCATGGTTTATAAAAATTGACTATTTGAAAGATTGCAACTCCTTCCAATGATGTATTGGAATAGATTCTTCACAAGAATCATTTATTGTTATGAATCACTCAAAATTATTATACACATATATGAGTATCCCATGATGTCCTATTTGTATATGGTAGATGAAGTACTCTTTATCTCATTGTTATTTACTTACAGGGAAACATTTTATGAATTGTTTTTTCCTCCATGAACTACTTAAGACCCTTTGTGAAAGCCTCTGCACCACATAGTTTGAGTGATTCATAAGCCCCTTATCCTTTTTGGAATACATTTACCATAAATCACCTTATACAAAATAATCATGCTTCTTTGGGCATCATAATTCACGATCCACATCCTTTGTGAACAACATTCATTTTGGAATACCACCATAAAATGATATTCTTGATCTTATAAAAATTATTCCAGCGATAATTCTATCATGTAAATTCTCACTAAATTAATGACGTGATTAGGGGTCCATTATATAAGTAAATGAATCTGAAATACCATATGATCATATTCTCCAGAAACATTTTTACAGATTATTCATCATCATATACTTATCTCATAATAAGGTTCTTATAGTGTATTATTCTTTTGTAGTAGATTCAGAAACACATCTTCATCTAAAATTGAAAATATATTTGTGAAAAACTTTAATTCACCATAGTCAGTTAAAAATAATTCATCTAAATTTTAGTCAAATTGTGAAACTACTATTTGTAAATATTTCCATTTATTATTTTTCTTTTAATTTAAACAAAATAATTAGGCAGTTCACATAGAGAAATTCTAATATGGTCTATAGTAAAAAAAACAGCTTTTGGTACTAGGTGGTACACCCATTTTCTATTAAGGACTCTTTCCTTATCCATAAATAAAAAAAAAATTTAGTGCTCAGAATATGGAAAACACTTTGAAACTAGAACACCTTTGAAAACACATTTCATTGGAAAAACCCATACATGATTGTTGTCAATCGTCAATATCAAGAAACACAAACAACCCAGAAACATTTAACTATTACCCCGAGGATTTGTTTCCAAAAAATTCTTATGGTGTAACTTGATCATTATGGAATGATATAATTTTTAAAAAATTTATAAAATATTTCCACAACATATATAAATAAGTATATTTTAGAGGATGATAATAGTCATTAAAAAACTTTTCATCCAGTAACTATGAATATGTTTATAGATTTGGAAGAGATTATTTTACAGGACTTCATGCATATATATATATATATTTATATTATGATTTTTGTATCAAATTTATTGGTATGTCAGAAATTTAAGGTTGAATGTCATATGTATAAGGATATCTTATGTTCATTAACCATAAAAAAGGAAATTGTGAAACATCAACATATACTTTATTGTGGGACTTCATAAAACATCTATTAGGAATAATACAAAATGGGTTTTACTTGATCGACATAAAAAGTAATAACAATTAATATTTATTAGGTAATAATTCTCCCTAGATCACCTAGACAAGATATATATTATTGAATTGGTAAGGTTTCTGATGTTTACATCAATTTTCTCGAAATGTATTTATTAAACTTTTGATATAGAGTTGAGTTTCATCACTGCGTGTCATCATTAGATAAATAGTCAATCTGAGAGAACATTTTAGACCCTATAGTTAATATTGACATCTATTTATTGGATTTCAATGGTTTTTTGGATAAACACCTTCCACTAGTTTTTTCCCTAATGATAATTCATATCACTGAATCATTAACAGGGCTCCTTATAAATCCCTATATAAAAATAAATGTGGAGATGCAATGTTATTGAAAGAATATGTGGAAATAAATCTATTGGAACCTAAGATAACTGATGAAATATAAGAGAATGTTATATCCATTCCTAAAAAATTCAAGGAAGCATAGTGTTATAGGAAATATTATATCAATATTCACCAGTGTCACCTTTCATTTTATGTTTTTATCACGAGGTTTATACTAATTTATTGATATAAGAAGGTTATGATATTCATGACTAAATGGAATAATTGAACTAGTTATATCATTTTATTTTAAATTCATGATCGTATAAGTATGATAGATTATCAATTGTATCTTCCTCCATACCTCTCTGTAGTCCATGATATGTTCTATGTAACTCTCACGAGGACATACAAACCTAGATGTTCATATGTACTGAATTCACAGGTTATACCACAAGATTGAGTTATTTCATATGAGAAACATCCAGTGGAGATTATGGATCATATAAAGAAATTTATACAAAACAAGACCAGTTATACTGTCATTTCATTGTGGAGAAAAAACCTACTTATGAAATACATAATAGAACATAAGGGTATGATGGGGTATAACTGCCCACATTTTTTGTCAAAAAAGTGACAGATTTAAAAGAAAATTTTCATTTTAAATTGGGGAAGATTGTAACTACCTGAGTTTTGATGAATTATTATTTTCTAAATAAATTAAATTTTTTAAATAACATTCAATATTTGAAAAATAGTTTTATGCATTCTTTACATAAAACATTGGTAAATTTTTTATTACACATGACAATTATAGAAAAGTAATTTTTTACTAATAAAAAGCATAAATAATGATAATATTCCCTATCTCATGGTGGGATACTTTAATTAATACCCATGTAATCACTACCAACAATATGATTAAAGTCATTTTTTAAGGATCACAAGGTAGTGAATTAAACAACTCTTTCATAATGACTCCCTTTACTATCTAAGGCATCTGCTACAAAGATCACTTCTATCTAGTTTTGTCTGAAACATATACCTTTATTGAAGAAATTATTTGACCTCTTGATAAAATAAGACAACTCTCATAAGAAAGTGTCTGGTTTTTTAAAATTCACTCAAAAAACATGTTATAGTCTTAACCTACTTCCTCAATCTGAATTTTGTGTCACTCGAATTGAATAAGACCAATGCCGAAGGATATCATCTCCACCCAGATAGTTTTACCTATTCCATAATGCGAACTTTATCTATAAAACATTGGTACCTTCATAACTCTTACTAAAAAACCTAATCTCATATTGTCATCCATATATGATCCTTCCATATTCAACTTCTACCCCATTATAGGGACACTACGATATTAAACATTGACCCAGATCACTACTGCTAGAAGCTCCCAAGTTCAGAAAAATCCCTTAAAGACATTTCTTTAAAAACCCTATATTAATTACACCCTTTATCCGGGATCTTAGTTCAATAATGATTATCTTAATATAGACCCATAAGAAAAAAATGAGTTATTTATTATTTCTTTCACCTTATTTATTTCTTCCGACTAGATCGAGTAGGAAAGTGCGAATTTCATTTCACAAATTGTGACCTCCACACCATGTTGTCTAATTCCATTAAAACAAGATTCTAGGATATTCTATGAAATGTTATAACCTCTATTAAAATTCATTCCTGGTCTGAGGAGGTCCCAGACGGCTATCACTCCCTAACTATTGAAGAAAACATGTTATGTCCTTTTATATTTTGGTGTCGCTCAGCTCCTGAACCTAGAATCAAAATACACTACTTTATTTGGAACATGTTCATTCATTGGTAGTGTTAGATTAATTATTCTTAATACTATAAAAATGTCATACCTGAAATAAATTTACACCTTAGTTTCGAGGTCCTTGCATCTATATCACCAACATCATGAATTATCATCCTTTACTCTCGGAAATAGAATTTACATAATCTAAACTCAAAAATATTCACATGTCCGTCATATCAAGTATTATTAGAATATCTTTAAAATTTTACTAACCATTTTATATATTTGATTCAAGGAGGTTTGGGAATATACTCACATCATTTAATTATATATTTTTCACTGGATACACCAAACAAACATGAAAATCACTTACCTATATATTCATCTAAAGGTTACGATCACCATATCCCACAATCAACTGAGTTGTTCCCTATAGGACATTCAAATTCACGATCAATCACTATGAGATTCTTGAATGTATTATTGTTTTATTTATCCATTCCCTACATTATTCATCATACTTATATTTTAAGAACATGGCCCAAAACGAAGTACCCTTGATTACATCACATGCCAACCATTCATGTATTGCTTGCATTGTCCCTACAACAGTACACAACCTGATCCATCCTTCTTCCACATGTTGTTCAAGGTGCTTCTATGATGACCAATAGACATGGTTGTATGATTATAATACCTTTAGAAATTATTTATAACATTTTCAATTTTGTTAGTTTCCTCATTAAATATCTTGTTTATATAAAGTACAAGAATTATAATGTATGTAAGGACACTGTTGTTCAGTGTAATCCCACACCCAAAATAATTTAATCTATACATCCTATTTCCTATAAATACCATGATATGATTAATGATATCAATAAAAAGAATATTTATTATCATTTCTTTTGAAATTGTAGAACCTAGGTTGACCATTGGATGATTTCGGCACAATATTCAAAGAATCTCTTGGATGACATTGTCACACCTTACAATACATTTACGAGAAATATATACATTTCATTTCTTAATATTGATTCATTTTTATCACATATTAATTAAATTCCACAAATCATCAATGTTCTTGTAAATTTAATTTTTCTTACATTCATAGAAAATAACATGAAAGAATAAAAAATGAGAAGAGACACCATGCCACTCACCGAAAAGTTATTATATCGAATATTTTATTCTTTACACCATGGTTTCATTATATTTATTGTGAGAACCACATAGGTGATGATAAAAAGTCTTGGAGATTGATGTTCCATGGGCCTATATACTCTCTCTGATATTAAAAAACCCAATTCTTTCCCCATGAGTTGTATGGTGATAAATGGTGAAGCATAGAACTTTATTCATATATCATAGAACCACTCATAAAATTGAAGTTTCATCATCGTACTTATAATGATATTCCATTATAACCATTAAAAATTATTTTACTTGCTCACCTTCATAATGAATTATAACCAATGGACATACAATTTATTTCCTCAAACATTTTATTATAAATACAGATTTACCCTTGTATGGTTATCCCCATCACAAAACCATGGTTTTCCATTGATATGAATCTTGTAAAAACATTTCTAAGTTGCACGTTAAAAACTTGAGGGAATATTATATCAAATATTACACAATAAAATTTTCTTATATTGATTAAGGGAAATGATGTCTTTATCTATGAAAATTTATACTATCATTGATTGAAAATAATTCCAATTTATTTCTTTATCAATAAAAAAATAATGAACCACCACCATCACATTGTCTTTAAAAACATCCCATGCATCAATATACAATGTTCTAGGAAACCCATCAGGACCAGAGGAACAATCCCACTTCATGAAAAAAAAACAGTATCATCGATCACATCCTCCAATGATAATATTTCCAAAAATACTGATGTCCCTATAATCCAACTTAATAGGAATACATTTTATAAAGGCCTCCTTTCCCATATTGTTCCCCCATATGATACCTCTGATAGGGTCTATCAAGAGACACAAAAGAATTCAATTCCATCCTCCCAGCCACTTCCACATCCGAAGGGATGTTACCTTCATTTAGTTTTAGATTAATCATTTTTATTAATCATTTTTATATTATACACATCCGAATAAAGGAATCATTCAATTCCCCCTCTTTATGACGCATTGCTAAAGACAATTTCCTGTAATCCCTATCCATCATTAAGAGTTTCCCCACTAATAATATTTTTTCAAAAATCATTTCAATAATATCATCATCTAAGCCATCTTGGAGACTTTATTCATGGATTTAAAAGTTCTCACTTATGATTAATGGTATGATATCATCTCATATTTTATTGGTTTTCCATTATAAAGATACCTTCTAAGTAGATTGATCTACTTCTCTAGATCGATCCATGCATTGCCCCCTATCTTATTAATTCAATGTCTTCTTAAACTCTTGGAAAAAATACACTAATTTTATAACTAATATAGTTGAAGAATATATTTCTCCACCATTATACCATCTTGGTTTGAACCAATTGTGGATAATGGTCTGACTGGGGCCTAGTAATATGGGTGAAGACAGCCTATGAAAAAATATCCAATCCTTGAATATTTGTAGGATACAATTCAAGCCCACTCAAAATTAATATTGTTTAATTTTTAAATTAACTATGTAAACCTTCTTCAAATAATATCTATATACATTAAACCCCTTAAATATAATAAATCATTGAATTGTTATTTTTCACACAGATTTATACCTTCAACACCCCTTTTCTATGAAGCACATTATATTGTGTTAACCCCCCCCCAACTGTGGTGAATGGAATAACTAAAAATATCTAAGAAATTGATGTAGTTTCATTATATCAATAACCTCACTACTATAATACATAAAGGATAATAAGAAATCACTACCCATGTACTTAATTTTGTTGTAATGTATTTTGAAGGCACCTCAGATACCACACTAAAATAACTAGTTTCCAAAACACATAGATATGTCTATTGAATTCATTTGATAGAATGAATTCCTAGAATCCCATAATTTTAGTAAAGGATGATATCTAGTACACAACCTATTTGAGATCCCAAATTTTTGTGATGTAAGTATTACAATGTCTCGACTCGGTAGAAATGTAGGTATTCTTTACACACCCCAAACCCTCGAGCATTCCATATAAAGATAATAAAAATTATATAATATGATATGAGGACTTTCCACATGGAACACGTGTTTTATAACATGAAACTATTAGATAATCCTCACTTTCTATATCCCGGGTCACATGAACACTTTCCAATAGATGTTTCCCACTTAATGTTTTTTTCCAATCTTCTTACTTGTGGAACAACTTCTTCCCATTGGCTTGTCTTGTTGCTCATACACAAAAATATCATATACATAAGGCCAAATAGGAGTACGAACCATAGTAGATCAATTTAATTGAATAACACCCTATAGAAACCAAGATAATATTAGTTACCATTATGGATAATTTTAGTAAGCCCAAATTTCATCTAACACTCCCTGCGATACAGATTTTGAAATGAGACCATGACATATTGGTAATATTGTTTTATAGAGGAAACCATTATAACCTAGTGACATGAAGAGTAATATGTAATTTTAAAATATTAATTATAATTTTTTAAATAAATAGATCATATAGTAAAAATAAGTCCTTAATTTTTGTAATGTCTTCATATATTTTGAAAGGACTATATTCAGATACAAAAGTTTTCTGTTTCATTTTTTGAAAAATAAAAATTTTAATTCATTCACGTATTTTGAAAATTAATATGATTAAATATGCATAATTTTTTAAATCATAATTTCCAATTATCATTGGGTGATGTTTTTGGTTTTTTTCTAAAATGTATCATTTTTTGATGAATAGTTAAAATTAATGAATTTTAATTTGAAAATTAAATTAAATTAAATTTATTTATAAGGATAAATTGTATTTTAAAATGATTTTTAATTAAAATTAGTTAAATTATTAATATATTATACAATATTATTCATTTTAATAAATTTCATATTGAATTTCAATATAAAAACATTGTACTATTTATAATAATTTGCCATTAAAAATTGTATTATCATTATGTCTTCTGAATTAATATTTAGATAACATTTAAAATTATATGAAAATAATTTGAGGAAAATAATTTCATATTTTACATCATCAGAACATATATTATAAAATATTTAAAAATCATTTTTTTGACCATATTGAGTACTGAAATATTAAAATATTATTTATTGTAATTAAGGTAAAAATGGATTTATCTATGGTTAGAATAAAAAGATAACAATCAAGATTAACCCAAAAAAATTCATAATCCAATTAGTTAGACATGTATAAATATTTTTATTCCATTTTTTTAATCATATAAATTCTAAAATCGTTTTCCTTGGGAACGACATTATTATTGTATAGACTTTTGGAAAATTTTCCGGTAGTAACCAGTGTATTCTCTTTCCCCACATATAAAAGGCCTCCATCCAACTTCACATTTTATAAAAACTATTAAATATTGTTTCGGAAAATATCTTATAAAATAACCTACAAGCTTCCCACCTCTCATTCAATAATCCTTATTATGGATATAGATCTTTACTAAGAAGTCTTTTGGTAAAAACCTAAAGAGGGTACCTGAAGAAGAGGTAACGTTAAACAAAGAGTGTTTTTATTTTATTTAAAAATAAACCTCATTAAACTCATATTATTAAATGATGATATTATAGTTATTTTATATTACATAAACTTATAATTAGTTATGTGATGATAATGACTTTCAACCATCTCCACCGATCAAATGGATTATGAAATAAATTTTCATGTGTAATGTGAACTGCTGTCTTGAAAACAGATCTCATCCATTCATCCATTATAAACACTCAAGGAAGAAAATAATGATGTATTTATTTTTCATTTATCATATAAATTACATTATTATATTTATAGTATTATTTGTTTACCAATTCTTTCAAACTAATAATTTTTGGGAATATGATAACACAACTCGTGTGTGCGGTGGGCTATCTCCACACAATTTAATGTGTTTTATTCATGCATTATATATAAATAAATAGGGATTGGTTTAATGATAATTTGTAGTATATATGAACTAAAAAATATTCTATAATAATAATATATTATTTAAATTTGACTCATTTAATCCGATATGAAAATGGTAATAGAATTCATGTTTACTGATGACCTACCATCTCCATGAATGGTGTTTCTCATTTTTAAAAGACTAGTTTTTATGGATTAATCAAAATAAATATCTACTGAATATATATGATATTTATATAATTGATAATATTCAGCATGTGTTTAAATCAATATCATATTATGTTGAAAAGAAAATAATAATATAATACATATATAAAAAACAAAGTGGTTATTACCCAATACATATATATAATGTGGAATTTTTAATAAACATGTAATAAAAGTTCCTAAAAATAATAATTAGTATGAAATAAGTAAACATTTATTTTTGTTAAGAGGTATAGAAAATATATAATTATTATCAATGAGGTATTAAGGTGTGCACCAGAATTGAATACTTATGTTAAGGGATTTTATCCCAATTTTCCTTTGTTGACGCATATCTTATGTATGAACCTAAATTTTTTCACTATGTGTATATACATCCCCTTTGACATGTAATACCACTAATGTAATTATCCTCAATATATTTTATGATTATTTTTATGTTATTAATTCTTGGGGATTATTAATCAAGTTAACAAAGTTGTAATAATTTTAACTAAAAATATCATCATTTATCATGAGTATATAATATCATGTTTCCAATGATAAAATAATATGACTCATCTATCATGATATTAATGATTTTTATTATAATTTTATTCTTCATGTTATTTTATATCAATTGTATCATTTACAACTATTAGTTACATTAAATAATATCGAAATATTTTTCCCTAAAATATGGCATTAATTTTCTCATCAGTCATTAATTCATTTTTTCGAAATAAATATTTTATAGATATATTTTCAAAAAATATTTTGTTACTCGAAAAATTATTTTTTAAATTCATTTTAAATTTTTTTACAAAACAATATTAAAGGAATTTTCAAGTCATCCTACCAATGATTCATTTTTTCATTTAGAGAAACTATGAATAAAATCATTACTTTAATGTGTATGGAAGGAAATAACATCCTATCATCATGATTATTAATTTCATTGATTCTTCCTTTAAAATTTTCAATGTCTTTAGAATGAAATGTAATATTTAAATGTTTATTATTTTCAACCTTTTTTTTCAAATAATAAATGATATTTTTACAAAATAAGTGATTTAAATTATCAATCAAAATCATTTTTCATCAAATATGGAATGCTTTGAGGATACCTATACTTTACCAGGGACATGATCCAATGATACCGTTAATATTATTTATATGAAAAGGTTATTTTTATTAAGAAACAATGTTTATGAGACATGATTCTCATCTTCGGTTAATGAAATGATATCATTCCTATGAAACCCACTTCTTTTAATGTGTTATTCTCTGATGAAATGATTATGAAACTGGTCTCTTTTTAACATGTTATGATATAATGAAATTTTTATAAATCTTATTTATTTTCATGTGTTATGATATGAGGAATTTCATATGATCTATTAGAACACATAAATATGATTTTCCTTAGGAGATTGCTGAGACGTATATCTTCGTGTAATGAATTGGGTATTGATTTATATATCAAACGCAAGAATGTACTATAAAGGGGATTACTTAGTTCAGTAAGGGAAATTTCCTTCTATGATGGTGTTTATAATGAACCTTGACCACTATGATGGTTTGGGGAGTGAACCCATTCCACTATGAATAAAGGGTTTCCAATGGGGATGGTGGTGTGTCTCGTATAGGAGATAGAACTTCACATCGAGTTCCCTAATTTGTTTTAGAAATGAGATTTTACTACTAAGGTAATTATTTTATATAATTATGTGTATGAAAAAATTCTATGTCTTATAAAAATGTTATTCTCTCATGACTCATGTTTCCTTAAGGTTAATTTGTTATAGACATCCAATCTTAATGTCATGAAAAGTATTATGATCATTGGTATCTAGGGTACGGTCTTCAAATGTCATGATCATATTCTCATACCTTTATTCTCAGGTTATTCTTATATATCTTGATTTTTTACCATTACTCATCATATTATCTCTCCCTTTCTTATGTTTCATTTCCATAGGTTATGAATAATTGTTTTAAGTTTGGTATGTTTGTGAATAATACTAATGGTTATCATATTTATGAGAGACATGGATGATCATTCTTGAAATAAGAATACTGACTTCCATGTTTCCATAAACACTATTATTTTATGATCATAAATTATGTGTCTATATATTGTAATTAATATTCATATAAAAATATGAAATATCATTTTCTTGTATGCCTAGGTCAATATAAACACCGTCCCTTATTTTTTTTCTTTTATCTATGTCATCCACTAAATCATTCAGATATATATTTTTGAAGGCCATTATAGAAGTACATGTAGATATCCAAATTGTTGGAATTAAGTTAGATAGTGAATGATAATTTGACCCAAAATATGGGTTGAAATGGGAGATAATTTTACATACATTATCCAAAACATAATGGTATAAAAAATTGATATAAACATTATGATGACAATGATATGTGTGATCTAAAATTTGATTCATTTGACAATGTTTTTCTACGAATTTATGCATGGAACAACGTAATGATATTTTAAAAAATGGAAAAGTAAAGAATAGGTGTATCAATAACCTTTAAAATGTTGATCATATTGAGATTTTATACTATCAATTAGTGCTTCCACCAATCCTCTTTCAAGTTCATGATGGTTCAATTTATCTCTCATTAGAAAGTACATACATGATCCTCATTTTTATTGAATTCATAGATATTACTATTGTAGAATGATATTTCTTATGAGGAACAACTTATAGAGATTATATATCATATAAGGAATGTTCTATGAAATAAGGCCACTCACATGGAAAAATTTATTTGGGTGGAACCACCCATTCAATAAAACTAGGTGTGAACATTAGATTATGATGAGGTAGAAGTATCCACATATATTTGTATAAAAATTATATAAATTCATGGGAAAAATAATTGTAATGGGTATATAATGTTACATCTGTAGTGTTGATAAAATATTTTTTAAAATAATTGAAATTTCATTGATAGTATGTGTCACTAACAACACTAAGTTATAACGAACCATGACAAACTATTAATAATATTATAAAAATAACACCATTATTTCATTACCACTAAACATTGGATCATTAATATGAATAACTATATTTTAAATAATTAAATTAATGTATTTATATAAAGATAAAAGTATTGATTAAAATAATTAAATTTTATACTGTCATTATACATTTTGATAATATATTTCCCTAACAAAATTTATTTATTTTCATGAAAAACAACTAAATTAATTTTTAAATTTATTAAAAAAATTGATTGAATAAATTTAAATATTCAAATAATAATTTCAAAATTATCTTATGGGGACATTTTTTGAATTTTCTAAAACTTTTAGTTTTTCAATGGATATTTAATAATATAGGTTTTTATTTCAAACATCATTTTTTAGTTAATGAATGTATACTATTAATTTCTGTTCATAAATGGGGTTGAAAGTAAAATTATTTTATTTATATATCATATAATACAATTTATTTCATTTTGTGTATATTAACTGTTTATTTAAAAAAATTACTCATTTATTAATTTTTCATGGGAAAACCGCTTTCAATCATATCTGTGAGTTTACTTTTAAGATAAAATTTTCAAATTCTTAAAATGGAATTTGGTAAAATTCATTCAATAATTTGAATTAAGATAATATGTATTATCTAACAAGGGAAACCTAATTTTTTTACCATAATTAATAGTGTCCACAATAAAAAATGTTTTTCCAATATTAAGGTACAAATGTGATTACATATAGTTAATGTCAAAAATAAAAAAACAATAAATGACCAAAAACATGCCCAACATCCAGTTTCATTACATATTTTGATCTTATAATTTCATTTCCTTAGGATTTTCTTATTATAGAGACATGTGTCATTTGAAAAATGTAGGTACAACATAAAAAACAATTACCATTGTGGCAAACACCTCACTTACCAATGTACAACTATTATTATTTCCACATAACCCTTATAAAACAATTTTTTTAGAAAGTACTTAACCAAATATATTTATTACTCCCCTCTTATCATCCTATAAACATTAGGTTTTCCAAAAAACCATCATTGTAATGCCTCGGGTACATACCTAAGGAGGGTTCCCCAATAACATGTAATGTTTTCAACATGCTTTTTTCTCTTATTTATTCATCTTCATCCTTCAAAATTTATTAAAAAATATATAATACCCACATAATTATTAATATATTAATATTTTTTAATGTGATTGGAATTATAAAAAACAATCTTCACTTCCATTGAATGCGACAGAATATCATAATTTGTGTGCATGAAAGACATTCACATCATGATAATAGGTTATTCGTTTTCCATCACCACCTCTCACGGCTCAATGTAATGAGGTTTTAAATGATTATATTTTATATTTATGAAAATATTATTTTTTATAATTATTATATCACATATAAATTTTTACATTGCATTCCATGGGTATAAGATAATGTCATGTGTGCATATAGTGGAGTACCGCCACCTGAAGCATTGATATTAATTCATGTTGTGCGTGGAAGGTAATAAGGATTGTTATAATAAAAAATGATAATTATACGACCTAAAATTATCTTTTAACAATAATATACTATTACATTTCAATATTTCTATCCAATCATAAAATTTATACAACGTTCATGCGTTACGTAAGACCTACCATCTCTAGGTAATGTTTATTTCAATTTTCATCTCTAACTTTTATAGAGTACTATAAATAAATATACAACAAATATATTTGATATTTATACATTTTAAGAAATTATGGATATTGTGGAACTATTTACAAAGTAAGAGGACCAAAAAATAACAAATTCAAATGATTGATTAAAAAATTAGTTATTTCTATAATGGTAACTTTATCATGGAATTATTAATAAAATAAAAATAAAAGGTGATAAGAATATCATATATGGAATGATATATATATATATATATATATGAGTCGTAAATTAATTGATATATAGTAAAAATAAATTGATTATACATGAGTATTGAATTTCTAAAAAGGAATTTAAGGCATAGGGTAATGTATTTTTTTTCCCAATATCCATTCTTTGGAATAAATGTTTTGTTTAGAACCAATCTTCTTTTGTGAGGTTTGTATACATGGACTTTTCCATGGAATATAGTGAATTTGTTTACCCTCATGATATTCAATGTTTTATATAATGTAATTTTTTCACAGTGCTTAGGATTTAAAGTTATTTATAATATTCCAACACATAATTTTATCTATGAGCTACAAACGTACATCACTTAATACATCCCCACCCTTATCAAACTCAAGGACCATCCCCTTAATCTAAATAAATCCATGAATTTTCTGTCATAATATATTATAAAGGTTATATATATATAATTTGTGTATATATGGTGTGAGTAAGAATCCAAATAGGTAATTCCCATTTATTTACATTAATCATTATATAAAAAATTATGAAATATTATTTTTAATCAGATATATTAAAAATTGTACTTTTATTTTATTAATAAAATTATTTATGAATACATTAGTTATATTCATTTAAAACCACTATCAACAAAATTTTGATTCATTAATGGAAAATAAATTATCAAATAAAACATTTCATAATTTGAGGAAAATCCATCTAAACATTATAGATGTGAATAGATTGAATTAAAAATGATTCTAAAAATTAAACAACAAAAAAATCACTACCACAAAACAGGGCAAGGCTAGCGCCATCCTTTATCAGTACTAACAAAAAAACGATGATAATGGGGGTACCTTTATCAGTGTTAAAAAAGCATTGATAAAGGGGTACTTTATCAACGCTAAAAACAACACTGATTATTGTATCTTTTTATCAGCTCCTTTTTTAGCTCTGATAAAGGAACCCCCTTTAACATCTCTTTTTTTAGTGCTGTTAAAGGGTACCACTTTATCAGTGCTTTTATTAGTAGCACTAAAATAAGGGGGGGTCTTTATGTGAACATTTTCTAAAAGCGCTAATAAAGGGTCTAATTCCAAAAAAATCATAAAAAATATAAATTAATAATTAGATATATAGATATAGTTATATTGATATAAATATAACAGATATTTTTTAAATATAATTTTAAATATATTTTAGATAAGTATAAATATACAGTTACACTTAATATATAAGATATTTAGAGGAAATGGCTTATAAAAAATTTTATAAAATTAATTCTAATTAATAATTTACTAATTATTATGAATTAATAGTCATTTAATTACAACATGAAGACTAAAAAAATTAAAAAAAGGTAAAAAATATGTTGAAAACACAACTTGAACTTAAAACGGCCATAACATTTTGTCCGGGTGTCCGTTTGAGCTCTACAACATATCAAATCGAAGACTGCGACGAGCTCTACACCCCTATGAAGATTGGGGACCCAAATAAAAGTTTTATCAAGGCCAAAAGAGGCCCAAAGGGCCAATAAAATTGAGTTTTTAGTCGGGATACCACCATTTTTTAACATTTTGTCGATTTTCAGCCTCGTTTAGGGGGTATTATTGGCTTTTTTGGTGGGGACTGAATTTATTCCGAGGTTTTACATTCATATTGATATTATAACGTTGAAAGTTTAGCGTTTTTTTATAATGGACAGTTATTTATAATCAAATATATAACAATATATACATATTTTTTTATATATACACACATAAAAATTTAATTATAAATATAAATAATAATATTTATTTACATATAAAATATATTAGCTTTATCTGAATGAATAACTAATATCAACTTTATTTAAAATACCAATATATAAATATTTATATACCTATATATTAATCTAACTATATATATATATATTAATATAACTACATATATATACTGATATAACTATAAATATATATATTAATATCACTATAAATATATATATTAATATCACTATAAATATATAAATTAATAAAACTATATATATATATATATTAATATAACTATACATATATAATATAACTATATTAATCTAACTATATATATATATATATATTAATATAACTATATATTATGTATTGAAGCTCAGTTAAAAGAATGGCCAATACACTAAATGTCGAAATTTTAATTTCCCATTGAATTACACCATGTATTGAAAACAAGGGTCATTACAACCTCCCCCTTAGAACATATCA
This sequence comes from Viscum album, assembly GCA_963277665.1. NCBI lineage: Eukaryota > Viridiplantae > Streptophyta > Magnoliopsida > Santalales > Viscaceae > Viscum > Viscum album. The sequence goes on from OY728154.1 coordinate 26,164,184, forward strand.
TCCATGAAAAGTATTTAGGAACAATGAAAATATCACTTGACCGACAGTGGTCCTAATGTCTCATTCAAACGGTCATATTGAGTTTCTAATATATAAATGTTTATATACCATTCATATATAAAATATATTAGCATTATCAATATAATAACAAATATAAATTTAATTTAAAATACCAATATATAAATATTTATATACCTATATATTAGTCTAACTATATATATATATATATTAATACAACTACATATATAAATTTAAATGACTATAAATATATATTAATATCACTATAAATATATATATTAAAATAACTATATATATTAATATTACTGTATATATATTAATGTAACTATATATTACTATATGAATCAATATAACTAAATATATATATGCCATTAACTAGAGAACAAATAAATATGGTAGAGTGGTAAAGGCTTTAGGCGCACAAGGGGGAGGTCTCTAGATCAAATCTTGGTGGAGGCAAGGGCGCGCACATGGGGGTGGATTTGGGGGCTATCACTGATAAATGGGGTTGGTGTAGTGCTGATATAGGGTAGAGGGGGTGCATGAGGGCACATGAGGGACTTGAAAGCGCTATTAAAAGGGGGCTCAAGCGCTATAAAAGCCCCATGATTGGTAGAATTTTTTTCATTTTTTTAAATTTTTTTAATTTTTTTACTTTTATCAGAGCTAAAAAAGCTCTGAGAATAGGGGTCTTTTATCGGCACTAAAAATAAAGAACATATAAAGGAAACTATTATCAGCACTTTTTAAGGGCTGATAAAAGACTTCTTTTACTAGTGCTTTTTTAGCACTGATAAAAGGGGTCTTTATCAGCTTTTTTTGAAGAGCTGATAAAGGGGACCCCCGTTTATCATCACCGGCTTTAACAACACTTGTTAGTGCTGTTAAAGGACATTTTTAGCACTGATAAAAGGCTTATTTGTAGTAGTGAATAAATTATTTCCTACCCTATTAGTTTTGAACAAAATAATATCAAAAACTACTAAAAATTAAATTCCCATTAAGGAGAGTTTAGAGTATCAAAAAGTAAATATAATATGTTCATGTAAGTTAAAAAAATTCTCTTATTATAGGAGAAACAAAATAATCATAAACATCCACCACTCATACATAATGGGATAATTATCTATAGTCCCATGGAATGAATCGTGGATTCCCATACCAAACTATAATAAATCTATATTAAGACCATTTTTTGGGTGGAATCATAACTAGTAGATGAAAATAAAATTAAAATTTCAATTATATACATGTTGAAAATCTCCCATTTCATCTAACTAGAGAGAAATATAATGCTTCATCACACTAGCTAATGTAGAATACATTTCCACTATATTTCAGAATATAGAGTGTATAATAATTACTTATAGTTATACATTAAAATAGAACCTCCCTTAGTTACAAAAATTTTCACATGAACCATTATATATTTAGTTATGTATAAAATTTAAAATATATTCATATAAATTTAATAAAATAAATAAAAAATTACATATCACATACCAACACATTTAAAATAAATAATAAATTTCATATATATCCATATTTCAAAATTTGATTTAAAATCACACAATTCCACAGTTAAAAAAAACATTATGGGAAATCACATACAATGTTAAATATAATTCCTCTAAAACGCAAATTATTTCAAGCCAAACTATCCATTTTCTTTAAAATACATCAAATAAACTCTGTTAATAGTTCATTTTAAAGCTGAAATGTGTTGAGTATTATAGTTTTTAAAACATTGTATTGTTTTAACTATAAATTTGATTAATATTTTTTTCGATATTGGTCATAGATTTGAGTATCCACCCAATACATGGAAAAACAGTTCCACATGAAAAATTGGTATTAAATAATGGAGCATGATTCCACTTGAAAAAATGGAGTACCATGGAATAAGAAAAATTATACTACTACTTAAATATGTGGTTTTAAAATTTAAATTATATAATAACAAGTATATTATTATTTTATATGTCTTGTATCAAAATGAAAAGTGACCCATATTTTGAAAAATAATTATTAACCTAATACAAGTGAATTATAATTAGTGTAGATGACAGATACGAAATTTAGATGTAGGGTGATAATAAAAATGGTAGATACTTGTTTAAATATGATTAAAAAAATAGAGGATATCTATAATAATGTCGAGAACTCATAAAAGGAGGATAAAACCTTTATCTTCCAACAGTCGGTGTTATATTTCTTCCGCAACACAAACTTATATTCGACTATCTATGTAAATATTAAATTAATTCCAATAATAGATGTGGTATTTTTGATATGGTTGGAACTATTTGGATAAGTTTTATATATCTAAAATGTAAATTTGAAGATATCTATAAAATTATATATTTTGGAGTTCATGAAAACTGGATATGAATTTAAATTAATTTTAAAAAAAATCATTATATAAAACAAACCATCCTGACATGGATTATAAAATAGGTTTCAAACTAACAAATTTCAAGTTTCATTTTGAATTGTATTTTTAGATAATTTGGTAATACGCATTCATATTAAATTGTTAAAAAGATTACACTTTTTTTTAATATTCATCTGTATCCACAAAAATAAAAGTCGTAGATTTAAACTCTTGTTTAATTAAAAACATGTTATATTACACTACTAGAAAAATTCCATATACCAACAGTTTGAAAAATTTGGTATAGGATTTCAAATCATTGGTATATCCTATACCAATGGTCTGGTGAACCATTGGCTAGTAAGCCATGGGGATAGGTCAATACCAACAGTTTTGGAATAAAACATTTGTATAGACCTATAACAATGGTTTTCAAAACCGTTGCATATGTAATATGAAAAATCTATACCAATGATTCCATAAAACTGTTGGTATATGTATTTCAAAAAAGAAGCATTCTATTGGTTTTGATCCTGTTACCTGTAGTTTATGATTGAATGACCTAAAAACTAACCTAACATTACTTTTGTAAACCTGATTTCATAAATATATATATATATTATCATAAATATTTTAAATTTTGATTTATTTAATTTTCTCTATAAGAATATTCCATAAACAATACATGTAACTATACAAACAGTTCTCAAAAGCGTTTCTATACACATTTACCAACAGTTTTGAGAACTGTTAGTATAGATTCATTGATTTTGTGACCTATACCAACAGTTTTGGACAAATCGTTGAATAGTGGGGCCTATGCCAATGGTTTGTCCAATACCTTTAGTATATGGTTTATTTTATGGACCAATACTAACATTTTGGCCAAAACCATTGGCATAGGTCCACAATAGAGACCATATACCAACTATTTTGGACAAACCGTTGGCATATTCCATAAAAGAGACCTATACCAACACTTTCTCCAAACCGTTGGTAGAGGTCCCCCCTATAACAATGGATTTGAGAAAACTGTTGGTATATGTCCAAATTAGTGACTTATACCAATAGTTTTGGAAAAACCATTTGTATAGGTCCACATAAGTGAACTGTACCAACATATTGAACAAAACTGTTGGTATATATCATATTTCCAATAATGCTATTTAATGATAAATCCCTAAAATAGAATGTTAGAAATTTATATAGTTATAAAAAATTCTTAGTCGTTATGGAATTCATTTAAAAACATAAAATGAGAAAAAAATATTAATAAGATATACCAATAATATGAAATGTGTTTTCCATTATAAAAATTAATATATCCCATAAAATTCCACCTTTTTACTCTATAAAAATTGAGATAAATTATTATTTTCCATAATCATAATAGAATATTGATTAAATATATATTTTCCTAATGTGTATCATAAAAATATTAATGTATAATAGTAACTATGACTCTTTCTAGTAAAAAATGGGAACTCGTGAAATTATTTTCTTGAAAAACATACATTTCGCCCATAAAAGGGTCATATAATTTCCATCATACATAATCAAATTATCATACCTTAATAAATAAATATATTTAAAAGAAAAAATAATTTTAAAAAATATAATATTATTATATTTACCACGGTCAATACTCTTTATCTCACATTTTAATCATTTTTATAGGAACTATTGCAAATGGAATTTTTTATCATCAAATTATAACATATATTCTCTATAGAATAAAATCATTTCCTAATTCATTGGATAGAAATATATAGATCGCCTGTCATTATGAACAATGTAAAAGGTACATAACATACATCAAACACAAATATTACTCTTTTTCCATAATAACACATTAAATATTATTTTTCACATATATGTTGAAGAACATTAAAGATTCATGTAATGATAAGGGAAGAAATAATTTATTATTAAAACTCATTTCAAAAATTCCCAGTGTAATGGGAAATTGGATACTAATTTAAAAATAATGATAAAAAGTTATTAGTCTAATTATATAATTACATTCATGATGGTTGTAAATTTCTCACATTCTATATATAGTATATAAATTTCATTAGTGCATTAAAAAACTGTAAAAAATAACACGTTTATAAAAATTGTAAATGTATTAATTAAATCCCATTATAATGAATTTCAAAAAATATTTATAAAAAAATTAAATATAAATTTTAGTACATTAATTACATACCTATTAAATTATTATATAAGTGTATACTATGGAAAATTCCATGAAATGTTATTAAAATATACAAAAATATGCTTTAAACAATTCCTTTTAACTCAAGTCATCTTTTCTTTTTATATACCTTAATTCCTTTATACTAAACATATATTAAATGTTTATATTCATAATATAAATTTAAAGGAGTAATAAAATATTATTATATATTTTATATCATTTATTAACATTCCCTTTATAGTTATTAAGTATGTTATGTTCATGTTCATCATTTTTAGGATGCTCGGTTCATAATACTAAAAACAAATTCAGTTGTAATAAAATCATCAAAGTGATTATTGTTAAATAATATACATAATATTAATAATTATAATATTTTATATTTTATATTTTATAAATAATTTTAGAAACATTCATTAAGTTTTTATAAGAAAAAATAATCACATTGCATCATGAAGGTGTTAGTTCACAAGAATGCATGATCAACATTATCATTTTAAGTGAATTAAAGGGTTAGAAGTTAAGTAATATATTATATTTATTGAATCATAATTATGATAGGAAAATCCAAAAAATAGTTAAATATATAACAATAGATAACCATGTTTGGCACAAATGACAAATAATACACCTCCCTTCTATGAGGTGATAGTCCACATTTACAAATGAGCGATGTTTTCATTAATAATAGGATCAAAAAAGTCTATGTGAAGGGTTACTAAATAAACATAATACTATTTAATTATATTTTATAATTTTATGTAATCATATATACATGATTATATAATATTTTATGGATGTTTCAAAAAATATGAAAATGAAAAAACCCAATTACAAGTTATACATCATTTATTGAAAACCTCCATTGAAATGAAATATAATACTGCTTAATATGGGATTTTGTATGAGACTAATATCACTAAGCAGTGTGTATGGGTTTTGGGAAGTATTTTTTTAATTTAATACTTAAGTAAAATTTATCAAATTAAGGTAATAATATAGGAGTGGTAGTAATATTTCATAAGTTAGGGGAGTTGGACTCTTGTAATTTTTCATTTACTCAAAAAATAATAATGTCTTATTTCTAAGAATGTGGGAAAAATCTACCTATTTTAGAATAAAGAATAATAAGGGTGTAAATTATATCATCTAATTATATTTTAGAAATAAAATTGTGACCATATCACTTATCGTATAATATAAATAATTTTTTCACCCTTTACTGTAGTGAAAATTTTACAACCGTTACTATTAATTTTCACATAATACAAAATATAATTTTTTAAAAATTTAACCCCTAGATTCACATTTTTTTGAGAAATTTATTTTTACAAAAAAACCACTCTATTGACTACTAATGAATTAATTAGATATCTCTAAGTCAATGAGGACTAATTTTACATAAATAATAATCGAATTTATAATTATATCATTCAAATAGTACATAATAATGAAGAGTTCATATAAAAATTGGAATTTTTTACTATTTTATGAAAAATTCATCTTTAAAGATAATTTTAAAAATTCAACATAATATATATTATATATGATTACAAAAAAATAACATAATTTATAAAAATAAATTTATATAATTTATAAATTTTCAATTTATATAAAATCATATAATACATGGAAATAGTTTTTCAGAATTAATATTAAGAAATATTGATTTTAAAATAAATATAAAATTATTAAAATGAGTGTGAATCTATAATATCTTGAAATATGTATTAATAAGACATAAAATTTATATATCATTATCATTACATTTGTTTTCAAAGCCATCCAATCATAATGAAATTGTTTCCTTATAATTTTATTCAACACTTAGACTTGTGGGGATATTTTTACCTCATAGCCTTTTTGGTTTCCCATGTGGCTTACTCAATCATTTTTTTCATCCAAAAAAATTATACGGTGAGTTACCTTATTCTATAACACCTCTTTTTGTGATATTAAATATGAATATAATTTTTTACATAATAATCATTTTTATCCAATAGTAACACATTGAGACTAACAATATGGAATGAGTCAGGTACATATATCTTTAACAATGAATCATAAAACAAAACATGTTATAGATATAAATTCAAATAATATGCTATTAAGTACAAACATGGTCTAATAATTTATAGAAAATAATATAGAATAATAAACCGTGCGATTAAGATTACATTATTACCAAATTTTGCAAGACCTTTTCCTTAGAGATATTTTATGAATGATATGATCAAAACCCTGAAGAATAATATCATTTCTCATGTTATAAATATAACATATATGTCATCTATAAGCTACACTCATAACAAGTTAAATCAACTTTACCTTCCAAACATTTTTTCAACTCTTCATTCTCCATACCACTCTCATTCCCCAACAGTTTCCCAATAAGTTTGATTCTGACAACATTTTCCTTACATTGAATCAAAAGTGTCCACTTGTATACAAGAATAAATTGTTATTATAATATAATTACACTAAATAATGATATTGATCTCAATATTAATGGTAATAAATTCAGTAATTCTGATGTGTGTCCTCTAAAGCATGGTTTTTCTCTCCAAATTTCAATCACATAGGGGTTAAAAATATGTAAATATAATTTATTTGATACCCAATTTATTTGGAAGTTGTTTCAATAATAATATGTAAATCATTTATTATGATCAGATAAATTTGAGTGATGAATTCTATATAATATTCATATATCTATAAGTTATAGTGTAGACTATTGATATGAATTTGTAAAATCTTGAAAATGGTGAAAATGATGATATTTAGTAAATATATAAATTAAAATCTAAATCGTATTAATATAATGATATCTATTTCGTAATCCTTCCATGAAATCCAAAAAAGAAGTCAATTATTTTCATTCAGGTACTAGAAAATGCGAAGTATACCTTTCAATAGTTTTCACAAAACATCACACTATTGGAAATTCAAAATTTTCAATGTAAAATAAGATATAATCTCATTCATTCCTTCCCCAAAATAATATTCTAGGAATTAACTTTAAATTTTCGTACTACCTGAATGAACTGAAAAATGGGAGTTTTGAGGATCGCTAAATAATTACTGCTTCAACTGGGTATCACCTAGAATAAAAAACACTTTTAGAATATCCTAATAGCTTATTTATCAAAATACGACTCATGGAAATATCCATTCTAAACCAAAAATTCTATTTCATTAAAACTATGACCTTCCTTTTAATAATTTATTACTATTTCTTAAAAGGATGAATGCACTGACATTTGATAAAAAATAGAAGATGATCCATTATGAAAAGATTCTCTTCCAAAATTAAATAAATAATTAAATAATGTATCATCTTTTAAATGTAAAATAGATATTGATCAATTTTCATGTTTTTTAAACTCATTAGCTACATAGGTCCATTAACATATATTATTGTGAATTGTAAAATAATAGTCATTCATTCGTTCTAACAAATTTCTCTGACTCATGTTCAACATCAGTTTAGTGAATAAATATCATAAGCTTGTATGGTCAGTTTATGTTACACATTTTATACAATATGAAATATATCTGTAGATTCATAATGAAAAAAAATCTATAATTGGTTAATTATCATGCGTAGTTTAATTCTATTTATTGATTATTAGTTATCACGATGAATATATATTTACTTAGAAAAATTTCATTAATACACAACCATATCAACTCAATGAAGCATAAAAATAGAAAAAAAACTCACTATTATTATGTAGAATTTCCAACAATGTACAATTACCTTATCATATTTTCAATTCCAAAAAACATTTATCACATTCCTTTATCATAATGAATTTTACTTCTTTATTAATTCACATAGATATTAGTCAGGATAACTATGATAATTGTTCAATAAGATATTATTGGAAAGCCTTTAATCCTATAAAATATCAAATATCAGTATCTTTTATAGATCATGGCCACAATTCCACCATATTAATTTTAAGAGGATCAACTATTGTGTAATATATTGATAAAAAATTCCCATAGATTTAAATCTAATGAAAAAAATTTAAAATTTATTAATATTCCATAAGATATATTATAATTTAGTAACTATATATGTATAACATTTTTTGTTATTCATGTTCCAAATTACATAGGGAATATACTATAAAGTGATAAATAATAATATAGACAAAATTTTCAATCCAATCACTGAAAAATATATTTATAATATTCATGTATACAATTAGTGAATTATTTAAATCAAATGGAATAAAAACAATGTCATAACAACCAATCAATGTAGAAAATAGTTAATTTTGTATTTATTTCCCCATCACATTAACCTTAATATATCTAAACTAGAGTTCAATAATTGAAAAATATTTTCATCCCTGAATCTAATCATACAATTCATAATATTAAGAAACATATAATTATTCTAAATAATAATGTTTTTGAATTATCTATAAACAATTAAAATATTTACTCAAATGTCCTTATTTTTTAAAAAACAATTTTTTACCTCCTCTATTTGAAGTGATATGATAAATTAAACCATTTTCAATAATCTCTATTAAATACTATCTCTTTACCAATAACTCTATTGGATTCCTTGGATAAATGATTTCAAAATTTTATAATCTTACATAACTAAGAAAAAAATAAAATCAACCTCCTGATCTTGAATAAATCATAGAAAATCATCAATAATTTCATATATATTTTTAATTACTAATGAAATTTTAATTATATAAAAACTTTATTTTTGAAATTAAGATAAATATTTCTTTCACTTTCATCTATAATATGTTTGTATTCTTATTTTTATGTTATCATAGGTATGAACCGATTAATCAAAAATATTAGAATTTACTTAAATAATTAATTTTAACTTACTTTAAACAAGAATATATATTATTATCATAAACTAAAATCATATTCATACAAAAAACAATATCAAAATAAAATTTTATAAAGAAAAAATGATTATATCAAAAACTAATTCCTCAGATATTCATAGACAGATTCCAATAAATCAATGTTTACCAAATAATTCTTTCTGTAGTTCTTAAAAAATGTTCTTTTTATGATATTTCTATAATATATCAATTTTTCGAGTAACAACCTGAGAAATAAAATAATTTATAGGCCCATATATCAATCAATATTTGACAAAATTCGATAAAATAAGAATTATACCTATCACCACTGAATTTTATGGTCTTTTAGTTTCTTTGGATTACATGAATTAGTTTTCATCACACTTGTACATAATATTATAAGGATTCCCATAATTTTTTATATTCTTCACACATACATTAGAATAATGATAAATATCATTTAATTTAAAACATCACACTACCTAATGATTATATTTAGTTAACAAATACCATTATTCATTTTGTCCGTATTTTATATGGAATTTATAGACATTATACATCGATGACACATTAAAAATTTAATGATACACTACCCATGATTATTATTACAAAACATACCTCAATAGGTATAATTCTAACTCTTAATTAGAGTTTTTTATATATTCGTTCCGATAATTTGTGAACTTTTTTAAATCTCCTATTTGTTACTTAAAAGGTAAAAATACTATATTTTAACCATGAAACAATTCATAAAACATTTCAATATATTTTAAATTTATTAGAATGAAAATTTCTTTATAAAATTGGATTAAATCCTAAGTAAATATTGTTAATTTTAATATTATGGTGTCATATGAAATTTTTTGAATACCTAGACAATTCTAGTAAAATTATATTCTTGGGTGGAAATAGATCCCCCTCGGTTTGATTAAGTTTCCAAAACAAATATGTATTCTATATAAAAATAGAAGAAAATAATTTTTAAAGAATTGTTTTTGAATATTATCTACTCCACGGATTCAATCTCATCACTCTCTATAGTATTATTTATTATAGAATATCACTGGACATATTATCTATAAAAATTATATATATAAGTAATTAAATTAATATTTTCATAACAACCCAAAACATAAAATATATTTTCAATAAAAACAATCCATCTTTCTATTTCCACTTTATCTAAGGTTCAAATAATGTTTTTGGGGTGATATTTTAATAAATTATCCACTATTGAAATATTCCTCTATTGATATTTCCCTTTTTATATAGAATGGTTTCCGCAACTAATATCCAAAATCAATAGATTTAACATTTCTATAAAAACCCTATTTCAAATTTTTTCCATTTATCTTGATTGTTTTATAAGGATATTATCTTCCTGGGGAATTTCCACTTCATGCTCTTTATTTCCTTTAAAGAAAATCATTCTGTTAAATAAAAATATTATATTTTATATCATTTAATTCATTATTATTCCCTTCATTATAACATAATAATTATAATATTATATCTTAAATATCATTCATAATAACATTCTATCATCTATGGTAATCTAAAAATTTCCCCTAATACCAACAATAACATTTTTTATCCTAAACAACACAATAATACATGATTTATAAATCATGATTCAAATTATTATATTTCAAGTATTTTTCCAGTTATGATATTTATAGAATAATGAAAATCAATTATATATTAAACACTTACAAAATAATTTACACCTTCATTCAATATCAATTTTTCACTATAACATTATTCTAAAATTTAAACTGTTGTTTCGTTGAGAAATCATCCGCTTCTATAATGAATAGTCCCCATAGGGGAATGATAGATCATGATATATTTTCACATAATACATAATACCTAGTAATAATTATTTGAAAACATCAGATCATAATAAATGTCTTAGTAATTTATATACAAACTACCCTTTTGTCAATTCATTAAGTAATAAAATATTATAGGAAAATTTTTCCTTACTACATAATTAATGTTTAGAACAAATATTCATTGTCATAAACATTAGAAACTATTTATTTCCATATTAAATTCATATAAATTCTCTTCATAAATAATAATGGAAAAAATATTAATCATGACTGATTCTTGTAAAGCAATTATACTCATGAAAATATTTTTGAAAAAAAGTTTCATAATAAAAAGTGGCATAAATATTCCTTTAATCAAAATATCATTGGTGTACCTAAAAATTAAAACGAATCCAATGAATATTAGCTTGAGTGAAAATAATACTAATATACTTACCATGGGATATAATTTTAATATCACACTTAAAATCAATCTTACAATAAATCACATAAATGTAATTACCTCCTCGGTTAATTCAAAACAATTAGAGTCTCCCTGAGAAAAATAAATCATTACCCAATGGAATGAAGAGTTATACCAGAATCATGCATCATAATTGAGAATTTATAAGTACCATTTAACATATAAAATGTCCCCACCCCTCCCCACAAAATGTACCCCTCCAGGGTAGGTAATGTGAGAAGACATATAATCACCCCTAAGTCCAACCTCCAGTTAGCCCCGGGTTGGAAACTATCACTGAGAGTATAGTAAACAGAAAAATGAGATGCTTTACCCTATAAGAGAACACATCTGAAATAAAGATAAAAGACAGAAACGAACCAACTCATAATTAGACTACATTAAAAAATTAATCCCAATTACATATATGTAATATCATTCATGAACTACTGCAAATGAAAGGGAAAACTATAAGTAGTAGAAGAAAGTAAAATGGAAATTACCACAATGACTAAACATCTCCAGTAACACCATTATAGTAGTAACTATCTGGATCTCCAACCTTCTCCAAGTGACCTGAAATCCAATTTTTATATACGTATGGTGAGTATAACAGTATACTCAGTAGGATGCTCCCTGGAGCCTCTCATGAAAATTTAAATAAAACATGCTAAAGTAGAGTGAATTAAAAGTGAAACTAACTCGTCACCTAAACAAGTATACTATGTCCCTAGCCTCTCCAAGGCTACTCTAACAAATTTTCACATACAATAGTATATAATATAATAAATAATATAATGGTTACCTACTACCACTTCTCCATTGGTTTGCCACTTTTCCCCAATGTCACATGTCTTGAGCATCTCTCTACAAAAAAGGAATACCTATATACACCTGTGTGAAGCACCATAATATGCACCTCATGATTCACAACCACCAAGTCCATGAAACCAAAGTACCATGTACTTTATAGGATCCAACACAACTCACATTATGTGTATCATACATTGGTTATTATACCTCAATCCATTACAGTGCATACATTGAGTAAGGATCCTCAAGCCATCATAGACTATACAAGTTACCCCTATAGTAGTCCAAATGAAACTATTTCCAGTATATATGTGTGTGAATAAACACAAACTATTATATCCCTCTACACACATATATGGAGAAAACTAACCATCGTTCATACCCGAACAACTAACTACCAAGAGAAGAGAGTGGGGACAAAGGTGTAGTCATCCACCCATACTCCCATCAGAATGTTGGGGAAAACACCCCCATGGATCATTATCCAAGGGGTGTCAGTCTCTCTAACTGATAGCGCATTCTAGTGTATATAATCACAAAAAATAAAGAATATAATATATCTTATATCCACAAAATGGTCATAAAATATTCTTAAACTAAATTGTAGCTAACGTCTCTCAGACTCATGGATTCCACTTCTAAGACTAGATATGCTTTATGAATACAAACATTTAAATAGTTACATTAGATTACTTTATCCCTTTTTATTAGTTTCACTTATGTTAATTAATTATTCAAAAATAAATTAACCATTAACATTTCTGTATTAAATTTCATCAGCATCACAATAATTTTTACATTCCCTCCAGTCATAACCAGACCAAGTCCAATGTTCCTTGAAATTGTAGCCACAACATTGTATCCCAACAAGCTTAAACCCCATGGGTTTTAACATCATTTATTCAATAATTTATTAATAGAGTTTTCACTTTTCAAAAATACTCGGTATTCTATAAATACATTCTAAGATTCTTAACATAGGGGATCAACATGGTGAGTAGATGAACTACCCGTTGAGTCTTTTCCACCTATAGCTAGAGTGTAGGATCCATCCATAAGAAGATAAACATGGATAGAAAATTGAATTCCCTTCATGTATTAACATTGTTTTGGGAGGAGGGTAAGCAATACCATCTAACACAAGAATTATGGAAATTAAAGTAGATAAACAACATATTCAATAACAACCACTTTATATCTATAGATAAGACCAACATGAACCTGTTACATCATCCCTAGTGTCCTCCCCGACACCCACATTCATAAAACCATGCATCGCACAACTCTGTGAATCAACTGTTACCACCCCCATTGGGCCTCCCTACCCCCACATACCACAACATCCCTCTAGGATCATCCATCCTTGGTTTACACCACAACATAAGCCATAGGAAATATACTAAATGGAAAATGGTCTATTGGACCCAAACAAGGCATTCAACCTTCACACATAATGAGCACTCATAGCTCCAAATCATTAGGCGATTGGCCCTTAAAATCTAGAGGTTAACTTAGAAACCTTCAAGTCATTATCTTTATCACACAACCGGTTCTTTATTCCATATTTAATTAACCTATAAATTTAAACATTCATAATTGCATCCATTTGATTATCACCATGCACAAAAACAATGACTATATTCACTAAACATTCATCTTTATCTTATGAAAATTATTTTATACTTAATCCCAACATTACATTCTTTACCAATTTCACTCACACACATCATGATAAACAATCAATGCACAGATATCACACTATCAATAAAATAAAGAGGCAATAACATCTCATTTAAATTGATACCAATTCTTTAATCTATTTCAAATATTTATTATGTAAATTCCATTGTGATCTAGGGGCTTAATTATGTTAACTATACCATTTTAGGTAAATAAATTGAGAATCCACTGATCCCCTAACACAAAATGTTTCCAACATTGTTTACATTAGAACAAGACTACCCAATAGATCATGATCACATCACCCACAATGACAGCATCCACCCGAGGGTTCCACAACACAACCACATCCACCATCACCGATTAAAGGTCCATTAGAAATATGAATATCAAATTCTGTAACATGAAAAGGGGAATTTGTTGAAACAGATAAAGTAACCCAGATGAATGGAGGTATAACATACCTTATATCGAAGACAGATTGACACTTATAGGATACACAAAGATAGGGGTGAAAATAAAGTTGAAAAAACTCCAAGCAGGAACGGTCAAAGGATTGTAGTTTTATAGCAGAGCTCTAATAGGATGGAAAAAATCATGGTTTCCCAAAAAATGTTAATAAAATAAGGATAAAAAATAAGGAATGTATCTCAGCCTTTTGAAAATCTAAAAGGAGTATCATTTTAGATTTTTCATTAAAGTTGGATCTATTCATTACTATGTGTTTTGATCATGTAAAGAGACATGAACCCATAAGAAAAATAATATATGAGTTATGGTCATTGAACCATCCTTATTCTTAATGTTTTTTGCATCAATTAAATCATCAAACATGTGAAACTGCAAGATGTTGGAAAAACTATTCACCGACTAATCTAGAGACATCATAGCCCCGACCGATAGATGACCTACCGACTGATGACCTACCAACGGAGTACATACTGAGAGATCACCCACCAATAGAGGACCTACCGACTGATGACCTACAGACAGATTACCTACCGACAGATTACCTATCAATAGAGGACCTACCGGCAGATGACCTACCCATAGATGGCCTACCGAAAGATGACCTACTTATAGATGATCAACTAAGAGATGACCTACCAATAGGTGACTCACCAACATGAGTAAATAACATGACTCACCAATGATATTGTTCACATCTGTCTCCCTGATGTAATAGTTCACTTCTATCTCACCAGTGGCACTCTTAACATTTGTATCACCGATGAAAATTTTCACATCTATCACATTAATAGAAATATTCACATCTATCTCATTGATGGCGGTGTTCACAACTGTCTCACTAATGGAACTTTTCACATCTATATCACTGATGTCCTTGTTCACATCTATCTCACTGATGGCACTTTTCACAAAACTGGAAACATTATTCACAGAACTGGAAATTTTGTAATGTGTTAGAAATAAGTCCCCTTTAGCTCATAGAACACCTCAAACACCAGAATTCACAAATGAATGTACCAAATAGGTACGTTCCATTACATCACATATATCTCAAAACATTTTCATCCTGGAAAATCCAAACCCAACCCATAAAGGAAACATAAAAATGGGTCTAGAAAACCGCCCATCAAGATTTCTCTCATGGATCTCTCCAAAAAATAAGCTCAACTACCTCTCTATAAAAATAATCATAATGCTAAAAAATAATAGAAACTGGCTCTAAAACACTTCCCCAGGTTAGATACCTCTAAAAAAGAGAGAAATTCACAAGAGGAAACAAGAGAAATCCATCTCATAAATTAGAAATTTCTACGAACACAAAACAAATATCATTATAAGAAAAGAGGTAAACATAAAATAGATCATGGTTTTGAGTGCGTAACTGTGATTCAAATTCCCTTGTACTCTCCACCATACCACCATGCATCCACAATAATCCAACCAATGGGATAGAAAGCTAAAAAAAACCTTCTCCTTGCATTCATGGATCTCTAAAGGCTTCTCCACGAAGGTCTCATCATCTTCAACATCGATCTCACCCCAATCGATGATGTGGGAGTCATCATAAAGATAATGATGGAGATGTGAAACTTGAAAAACATTGGGTATCCTTATCATCTATAGAGTATGTTTTAACCCATACATCATGGCTCCAACATGATCCAATAACTCGAAAGGTCCAACAAACCGACGAGAAATCATACAACCACAACCAAACCATTGCTTCTATGAAGGGGAGTAACCTTCATGAAACTCATGATACCCAAAATAAAACCTCTTTCGACTCCTATTATGATCATCATAGGATTTATGATGATAATTAAATTCTTGAATCCGATCACAAATCACATATACCATCATAGTCGTATTCTATACTACTTTAGACCCAAGAATTGTTTACTCTCTGACCCATGTTCAATATAAAGAATAATTGAGTGGTCAACCATACCAGGCTTCAAACGGTGACATACCAATGGTGAAATGGAAACTATAGTTGTAGGTGAAATCTAAAAAGGTTAAGGGCCTCATTGATGAACCTCCTAAATCTAGGATACAAGAGTGAAACATGACTTCAAAAGTCTAGATGGACCGCACTATCTGACCATCCATCTGTGGATGAAAAGCAGTGTTGAGGAAAATTTGAGAATAAAAATCATGATAAAGACCTATCCACTCCTTAAAGGTAAAATGGGGGTCTCAATTAGAAATGATTGTCCTCTGGACTCCGTGGAGTCTCACCACATTATGTAGAGACTTCCTCAACAAACCCTCCATTGAGCTGGACTCCTTCATCACTATACAGTTGGATGATTTCATCAAATGATCCAATAATACCCATATACTATCATATAATCTCTAAGATGGAGGTAAAATGGTAGCATATTCCATTGATATGAATTATTTATTCCACTAAGGTATATCTAATAGCTATAGTATCCCACTGGGAACACAGTGCTCGGCCTTCACCTTCTCTCATACCAATCATCAAGACCCAAACTCATTAACTACACGCTTCACCATAGGCCTCCAAAACTAACTAATCATGGATCAAAAAATATTTATCATTCTAGGACTTACCTCTAAGGTATAAATTTGTAAATCTTTTAGAACCATCTCATGCATCACTAAATGGAATAAAATTCTTCC
Source organism: Viscum album (assembly GCA_963277665.1). Classification (NCBI taxonomy): domain Eukaryota; kingdom Viridiplantae; phylum Streptophyta; class Magnoliopsida; order Santalales; family Viscaceae; genus Viscum; species Viscum album. The sequence continues at coordinate 26,181,513 of OY728154.1, forward strand.
TTGAAACAACACCGAGTGTTTTTAATCCTCAATCCACCCATCAGGGGCCTCTCCACAAACAATTTGGTCCCTCCAGACCTCCAACTCAAGATCGCCCAATTGATAATATTCCATCTAATTCACCAAATTTTACTACACCATCATCTGAATAAGACCCATTTTCCTACAAATTCTCCCATATCTGGATGTTATGATGAATTTTCTTCTATTACTCTCTAAGAATCTCCTGATTCATGCACTACATCACTAGATGACTTTCTGCTGAATACATCAGCTACAATATTTTCCATAACAGTTGTATACAAGATTTAGAAGTCATAATCATGTAATAACTCCATTCACCTTTTTTTTCAAAATTTCAACTCACGGTTGAAATAAACATTCCTCAGGCTTCTATGATCGATGAAGAACACAAATCTCTCTATGATGAGTTAATGTCTCCAAAATTTATTAGAGAACAACACTCCTACCCACTCATAATAATGGGGTACATAGTTAAATTCATGTGGAAACATCTATTGAGACCCATAAAAAACTAATGATATTTTCTGCATCAAAATACTGACGTACCCCAGAAGAAAAGCATCACAAAAAACTTCAAACTGGACTCCTTCTACTGACAGACAATTAATAGGAGCACCAAACAACTTCTCCAACAAATACTAGAAAGCCACCTGAAACTAATCAGTCTACAAGAATGATTTATCCTTTCTAGTAAATTATATCATTGGAGTCCCAATCTGAGAGAAATTGGCTACAAACGTCCTATAATATCCAACAAGACCAAGGAGAAATCACTTCTCTACAACTATATTTGGTTCTTCCCAAGACACAACTGCTTATATATTTAATTGATCCATAGATACTCCCTATTGGGATAGAACATTCCCCCATAAATGAACTTCTTGATCCCAAAACTCATACTTTATAATATTCTAAAATAGCTATTGTTGATCAAAACTTACAAAACTGCATGCAGATTCTCTCCATGCTCCTCCTAAAACACTGAGTAAACAAGAATGTCAACGATGACGATCACAATTAAAATATCTAGGAACTCACAGAACATAGTTTTCATCATCTCCACGAACACAACTGGTGAATGTTTTACATTAAACGTCCTCCAAAAATACTCGTAATGCCCATGAATTCAATAGAAGGAATTCTATTGAATATCCTCATCCATCACACATATCTAATGATATCTTAATAAAAAAGATATCAAAGAACCAACATTAAACCATTAATTGATTGAGAAAATCATCATTATACGAAGGAGTGTAGAGGTTATTCACTCTCACTAGGTTCAAGAAAATAAAATAGATACATAATAGAAAACTGGCATCATCCTTCTTCATGAACAAAACTGGTGCGCCCCACGGTGACACACTCAGCCGAACAAAAATAAAGTCTAAAAAATCATCTAAATCTATAAGAATATCCCACAACTTATAAGGATCCACTATATACTGAGTCATTCAGATAGGAGATGCACTTGGATATAGCTCGATTTCAAACTCAATCTCTCATCGAGGGGGTTACGCTCCAACCTCTTCTAGAAAGACATCAGGGTAATCTTATTTGAAGCTAGGAAACACCAACTACTAAACCTATAATGAACTCAGTATCAGCTCACCCATCATGGATGACAAGGACGGAACATGCCTCTGACCTATCTGAGGCTCTCGCTCACCAAAAAATACCAATGGATCTCCATCAGCATCGAAGAAAACTACATGCCTCCTAAAGAAATACAAGATAGCCTATATAAGATATAACCAATCCATACCAAATATGGGATCATATAGTTTCAGAAGTAAACATAAGAAATATCCCAAAGAGTGGTGTTTTCCCATCTCTATCTCATAATCTTTACATTCATCAAACAATTCAACTCGACCTCCAACAGGCATAGTCAAAATCAAGGGCACGAGAAGCCTCTTGACCTAAAATCCTTTAGAATGGAAAAGGGTAGGTGGTATGAAGGTGTGAATCACTCCTAAATCAAACAAGGCATACACCCAATTAAAAAATCAAAGGGTTCTTTGAACAATATCTGGCTTCCCCGGTGCTAGCAATGCTAAAGCATCAAGGTGACCACGACCTACTCTATGGCCTCTGTGACCCTGTGGAAGACCACTACCACATTCACACTCTAATATCTAAGGACAGGGAGAATCCAAGGGATAAAATCTACCTACCCCCATTTTCTCTCTACTGACCCAATTTTGGTGCAACTTGTTGTGGTTGTCTTAGCTGAACTGCCTAAATAGAGGAACCATCTGTGGAACACCTAATTCCCACTAACAACCCAGAAAGATGGGTTACTCTCGCTACTAATGAAATCAACCTCCATTAGAAAAATATGTTCATGATCCCTTACCATAGGTATAATAGTAACTTACCCCAAGGAAATGAGATATTAAGGGTTAGGACATATCCTCGACCGAAACAAAAACACTTCTGCCCTGAAAACTGAGAACCAAAATCACAGTTATGCTTAATGAGGAATCCTAAAAACTCCCCTTTCTTTATGATCTGGTTTTGGCTAACATCCACTAGATGACCTTTTCCCTAGAAAACACAGCAAGATATATATTCATCATAAATGAGGTGACCTAGCGCTGGATCTCTGGATGAAAATCCTCCTCCAAATGCCTTACTCGGGCCTACTAATCGAGAAATAGGTCTAAATAATATCTCAAAAGGTTCCTAAAATGGATTCCCAAGTCTCACACACTAGTGTTCCCATGTCAAAGCATAAGAAGATCTAGATGACTGGCAACCTTAACACTCAATGAAAAAATCTCAACTCTGAAATGGTCTAAAAACTCCTCTAACGAGACTATCGGATCCTTACGATCTTTGAGGAACAAAAATCACCACTTCCTTTAGAGCCAGTGAAGCATCTTGACATCCATCGACACCCAGTGATCTTTCTGAGATTGGATCGAACAGAAATATCTCTCAACCTCCACTAACTAGTCCTTAATTGATGAATCTAATGGACAACCCTCATACTTCTAGAAATCTTCCACTGAAACCCTTAGAGTGTCCTCCTCTAAGTGTCATCTTCATTGACCTATACTCTATGATTATTAGATAGCATACCCTACTGAACATCATCTTATTGAACCCGATGAGGTTTTCAACCAAGAGCTATACCTATAAAAGAACAAATAGTTAGTTATCCTAAACCTGGAATACTAAATAGCTATCATTTATTAATTTTTTTCTTTTATTTAAATTAGGTTAATCTATTCAATGGAATACCCATTCAAAAAAAGGAACAAAGAAGAATGATGCATGATCATTTCCTAGGTCTCGACCCTGCAATAGATTTCACCTTGTTTGGTAGACATTGTAAACATACTGTTTTGTACATAATATCTCAAGGGGGTCCAAAATACATATGTCTCAGTTGGTCTCTAGTGTTTACAGTGCTTTCTAATCTTAGCTGACATAGTTTCCCTAATAACCAATGCAACCTCACCTGTACCTACCGCCAAACTCCATATTATCCCTCAATAAGACCTCTGATACCACTCTATCACGACCCCTCCACAGAAAATTTACACCTCCTAGGTCAGAAATTTAATAAGAGTGATAATGACCCCCCCGAGTCCTACCTCTAGTAGGCCACGAGTTTGCGACAAGAACCAAAGGTTTAGTAAACACACAAATGGGAGGTATTACCCTCTAAGAGAACACATGATAATTTGAGAGGTAAGGCAGACACCAACCAGCTCCTTACTATCTAAAATATAAATTCAACCCATGTTAGAAATATGTAATTTCATGACAGAACTACCAAAAATTAAAGGGAAAGCTTTAAGTACAAAAATAATGTAAAATGACAGTGACCACGAATCCCGAATAGCTCTTGTAATGCCAAACTAGTAGTGACCATCCCAATCTCCATCCTTATACTGGTGACCTAAAAAATAATTTACATATTCATTGGGTGAGTATAATAGCATACTCAGAAAGATCCTCCTCAGACACTGTCATGCACAAGTAATCAAATCATGCTAAATCCTAGTGAACAAATTGTGAAACTAACTCTTCACCTAAACAGGTAAAATATGTTCTTAGGTTCACTATGGATACTCTAAAAAGTTATGGAATATAAGAGTATATAAAAAATAATGAATATCAAGGGTACACCGCCACCACTTCCCCACATTTTTGACACTTTTCACTGATGTTTCACATTCTGGGCATCTATCTTCAAAAAGGATTTCCCACAGACACCTGGAAAAAGCACCACAACAGGCACCTCATTCAACACAACCACTATGTCCTTGTAACCAATGTATCCAGGCAGTTTCTGAGATCCACCACAGTACACATAACATGTATCATACGTCGATTATTATATAACAATCCATTAGAGTCCATACACTGAGTAAGGATCCTCACTCCATCACATCCTATAAATGTTACACCAATATTAGTCCATTGGAAACTATACCTAGAATATATGCGTGTGAATAAATACAAGTCATTACAACCATCTACACATATATATAGGGAAAACTAATTGGTGTACCTCCCAGCACAAGTAACTATGAATATAAGAGAGCGAGGCAAAATGGGGTACTATTCCTTCCATCCTCCCATCAGGATATTGGAGAAAACACGACTAGGGATCATAATCACCCGGGTTTCAATTTCCATAACTGATGGGGTGGTGTAGCATATAGAATAAAAAACGTACAATGTATAATATTTCCCACAACCACAATATGTCCATAACCCAGTCTTAGACTCAACTATATGTAAAGTATCTCAGACTCATGGTTTCCAATATTAATACTATATATCTTATAAGCACAAAACCATTTAAAGATTTGCATAAGATTACTCTATACCTTTTTATCAGTTTCACGTATGGTAATTAATTATTTAACCATTAATTTCCCATTATCATTTCCAAATTACATTTTATTAGCAACACAAAAAATTTCCATGCCCTCTAGGCATAACTAAACCAAATCAACAACTCTTTTAAATTGTAACATAATCATTGTATCCCAGAAAACTCCAACCCCATGGGTTAACATCATTTGTTCAATCACTTATTAATTGAATTATCACTTTTTCGTAATTCTAGGTATTCATGATAAAAATTATAATCTTACAAACATAAGGGATCAACATGGTGAGTAGATAACTAGCTATCAAATCATTACCACCATTAGTTGCAGCACAAGCCCATCCATCCTTGAGAATATATACACAAAATGAACATGGCATACGCAGTGCAACTTCACCTCTTTTAGAAGGAGGGTAAGGAAATGATCTACCTTTAGCAGTGAGGAAAATAAATCATATGATCTAACATCATATTCAACAACAACCAATTTCATATCAATGCTATATCACATCATGAACCTGTTCCATCATCCCTAGTGTCCTCTTCGACATCCACATGCATAAACTGAAGCATCTCGCCACTATAGGCATCAACTTATGCCACAACCATAGTGCCTACAATCCCCCACATACAACAAAAACACCCAAGATTATCCATAATAGGGTCACACCACAAGAAAATATTTAGGAAACAAACAACAAAGAAACTGTGGTCTTTAACCAAAATAGGGCATTCAACCTTCACAGACAACGAGAACTCACAGCTACAAATCATAAGGGGATTTCCCTTAAAAGCAAGGTAACTCAGAACCCTTCATGGTTTTATCATTCTCAAAAAACTAGTACATTATTCCATACTGAATTAACTGAATCATTTAAACATGCATAACACCATCCATTTGATTATCACTATGATGAATAACAACAATCATATTCATTAAACATGCCACTTTTTCTAAAGCCAATTAATTTCTAATTAATTTCATATTTACGTTCATTACGAATTTCCATCAAGAACGAAATTCCAAAAAAAAAATTCCTACATATAATAATATCTTGAAAATCAAGAGCCAATAACATCATTAGGAAATTAATTACAATTCATTAATTTGGTTCAAATATTTATTATGTCAATTCCATTTTGATTGAGTGGATAAATAATGATACCTCTAAAGTTTCATATAATAAAATAGAGAATCCATGAATCCCCTACCTAAGAAGGTTTCCTATGATCTCTTCTTGAGAACATGCTAGCACAATGGATCACGATCACCACTCCTCCGACCACTACATCCACCCGAGCTTGTCGCGAAATAATCACATCAACCGACACCCAAGAATGGTCCATTTGGTACATGGAGATCAAATTATATAACATGGAAAGAATATAGGGATGGAAAATGATCATGTAACCAATAATAATAGAGGTATAACATACCATATATCAAATATGAATCGACACTTCCTAGTTGCACAAAGACATGGGGAGCATATAAAGTAAAAAAAACTCCATGTAGAAATGATCAAAATATGACAGTGCAATAGCATTAATAAAATGGGAGGATAAACTCAAGGCATTCCATACTATGTAAAATAATGAAATAAAAAAAATGTGTAATGTATCTTGGCCTTGTGAAAATCTAATAGAAACATCAATTTAGATATTCCAAAAAAGGCAGATCTCATCAGGACTAGATGGGTAAAAATTAGTCCATTTTCATGAAATTTAACAGTAATATGGATGTAGTGCGTACAAAAATATCATGGTTTCATAATCTAATAAAAATTAATCATTAATTTAGTATCTGTTTTATTAATCATAAAAACTATTATAATTATTCATATAAAGTTGTGATGAAAAATGAGTCACATCACTACATTGTGGTGGTAGTTCCTACATATGCATGAGGGACATTGTTGTTTTCCGTGGAATGGATAGGGAAGATAGTTGATAAGATATTATAATTATAGAGTTTTTATAATTTCATAGATATATTATATAAAATTTCATTTTATCATAATATCCACACAATAGTGAATGGGACGTCAAATGAATCATTTTATGGTGTGGTGGTGGTAGTCCACACATACGCATGAGCAATAATTCTGCTTCCAGATTTTTATAACTGATATGTAGAATAGATAACCCATAAACATAATGAAAAATAAAAATATCTATGATTATTAATTATTTATTTATTAGTGGATAGACTATATTTATTGGTGGTATAAGAATAAATAAACATAGAAGTACTTCATAAAGAGTTATACCACATCATTAAGACACCTCATTTGGCATATCAATTAAGCATTGAATCGATGATATTTTAATCCAAAAATGACTTCAAGGTTGTGGGTTGGGATGTTAGGAATCTAGTTTGGAAATGTTTTATTAATATAAAAGGCTCATTATTTGTTATAAATAGTGGATAGTCTTTATCCTTTTATAATTGATGGAATAGAGATATGTTGAATTTTTTAAAAAGATTATTGTATAATAATTTATTCTGAATAATTGTGACTCCAAAATGAAATGAATTAATATATTTAGAGAATGAGGTTGATATACCATCAACAAATATAATTAATGATGTTTTTTTTGTGATATTTTAAACTTTATAAAAAAGGATAACCCCCATGAGAAACTAATTTTTACTATAAGAATTGTAATACATTTTTCTTTTTTTAAAAAAATTTAGTATGAAAATATATTTAAGTTAAAAATTATTAATAATTTTATCCATATTTATTCCAAATAAATAAATAAACTACAATGTTAAATTTTTTTACATTTTTTAAATTCATTTTAACATTACCACATAAAATTCAAGGGATACTATTTTTAGAAATGGAATTTTTGAGTGTTAATCTATGTTTACCATAATTCCTTTTAACACAAACATTTTTTTATTAATGTTAAAATAGTTTTTATTATTATATTATTTAATGATTTAATTTCAATTTTTTATTAGTTGGGTTTAATTTTTTTTTGATAAATTATATTTTTTCGCATAAAAATGTTATTTAAAAAAACATCCCTCTTTAGATTTAATTGTCTATATATTCCCTTATAACTAACTAATAACCTTTGAATTCAATTTATTAATATGAAAAAATTAATTTTTCATTATTCATTTAGTACCATTCATACCCACCAATCCATGATCTATGATTTAAATTTCATGCCTGACGATCAGCCTTGTCTAATCGCAAGACTGATGATCAGTAAGAATCATGCAATGATATGGTCTCAATAGGTTCATTATCTCTACCATTTTTCAAATAATCTTTGTTTACATCTCCCAAGGAAATTGTATTATGTGAGTTGAGGATGTCTGAATCCTAGTCCCGTCTTATGCCATTTTCCATATCTACTCTGCCTTCTCCATCCTCCAGTTGTGTAAATACTATATATCATCCTAGAATTAAGTATGAGAGAAAACATTCTCAGATGTCAGGGGTCATGAGGCCTAAGGCCAGTGAAAGGAAATGATTATTTCAATGATATTTCTCCTAATGAGTATTTTCTGCAGCTTGGGAGATCTGTAAAAACCAATATCCTCTCCATGGAAATCAAAAAATATGTATTTTTCTTAGTTTTCTTTCATGAACCCAAACAAAATTATAAGAATCTTTCAACGTAATCACATAAAATCAAAATGCATGCATGAATACATTCTAATTCATGTAATCCCCATATAATCACATTTTGGAATCAGCACATCTATGTGGATCACATTATTGCATTATAAAAAATGGTTATAGTGAAGATCACCTAATTAGGGTGTCACATTTTCCATTCCTCTTTTATCTATAATACTTGTGTCACACATATAAGTCTAACATTATGGTATGATTGGGAATCTTTTGATTTAGGATCTTAACCCTAGAATGCAGTGGGAGACATCAATATTATAGTGACCCCAGAGGAGAATAAATGGATTGGTGAGTTCCATAAGAGTGATAGCAGTGAATTCTTATAGTGTTTGGCTCACTGTGGATTCTTGGACATGGGTTTTTCAGGTCATATATTTACATGGTGTAACAACCAATAAGTGATTTCACACTCTTGGTCCAATTTTGATAGGTGTTTGAAAAATGGGCATGCCATCGATAACCTTCCAAATGAAAAAAATCACTTTTCTATTTTGTATCTTATCATACTAGTCACCACTCACTGCACCAAAATTTGAATATAACGGCTGTTTTTTTTCATTTAACAGTTGTTTAAACCACCATTAAATCATTCTATTATGATTTCAAAAAAACACTGCTAAATCATGTGTCGGTAATCAATTAGAAGAGACATTTTAAATCCGTTGTAGAAAAATTTAGCAGATGCTTTTATTCGTTAAACAGTGATTTAAACAGTTGATAAATCTTTTTTATTTTTTTTACTTTTATTAATTTTATTAATTGTTTTTATTTTTTAAAATATTTTTATTTTCTTTAATTTTTTAGAATTTTTATTTTTATCTTAACTTTTAATTTTATTTATATATTATTTGTTATTTGTTATTTATTATTTTTTATTACCATGCTCATTCCCATCTTTACACAGAAGCCCATATTTGTGCACGTACTCAAGCCACATATATAAATTTTTTGTTGGGTGAGATTTGAACTCCTCACCTCATGTTTATTCTCCAAAGACATTAACACTCCAGCAAGCTATTCATGTGGTCAGTAAATCAAATCTAATATACATATACATATATATATATATATTAATTGGAAAAATATTCTACATAAAAAATAGATACACACTACATAATTAGTAATTAATAATCAATAATTAATATTTAATAATTAATAAGTAATTATTAAAATTTAATAATTAATAATTAGAAATCAGTAATTAATTAATAGAATATAAATAAATTATATATAATGATATAAATAATATGGAAGGAAATGGTAAATAAAAAATAGTAAATAAAAAATAGTAAACAAAAAATAGTAAATGGTAAATATTTAATAGTAACATATATATAATAAATACTAAATATTAAATACTAAATAAAATATAATATATAATATATAATATATAATATATGCCCCACTATTGGTGGTGGGGTGGGAATGGTTTGGGGGGTAAGGGGTAGGTTGTAAGGTCAAGTCCTCGGGTTTGCAATTTAATGTAATTTTATTTATTGTGTCGTGTGCCGCTTATGCGATGGTACCCAATTTTTATAAAATATTAAATATAATATATAATATATAGGATATAACATATAATATACAAGACATAATATGTAATACATAATATGTAATACATAATATATAATACGTAATATATAATAGAAAATATATATTACAAAATGAATAATATATAATAGATAATAAATAATACATTATATTTAATTTATCATACATATTACATAAAACATAATACATAATATATAATACATAATATATAATATATAATACATGATACATAATATATAATATATAACATATAATATCTTATATCTTATATATAACATATAATCTATAATATCTTATATCGTATATATAACATATAATATACAAGTAATGTATAAATAATAAATTAATAAATTAATCAATTAATATATGATAAATAAATAAAAAAATAATAAATAATTAATAAATAATAGATAAATAAATAAATAATTAATAATTAATAATTAATAATTAATAATAACCACTATTTAATAATTGATTATTAATAATTAAGAATTAATATTTCAAAATTTATAAATTATTAATAAATTATTAAGAAATAATTAATAATTAATTAATAATTAATTAATATTTATTAAATATAAAAATAATAAATGATAATAAAATAGTAATGAAATATTATTTTTTAAATAAAAAATAAATTAATATATAATAAATAATAAATAATAAATAATAAATAATATATAATAAATAATAACTAATAAAGAATAAATTATAAATTATAAATCATAAATCATAAAGTATAAACTTATAAATTATTTGATAGATAGATAAATAGATAAAAAAATAAAAAATAAATATTAAATTAGTAATTAATTATTTATAATACTTCATAATTAATAATTGATAATTAATAATAAATAATTTACAATTAATAATTACTAATTAATATATAATATATAATATATAATATTTAATATTTAATAAATAATTTATAAATATAAATTAATTAATAATTAATGAATAAATAATAAATAAATAAATAAATAATAAACTAATAATAAATAATTAATTAATATATTAAAATTAAATTAATAATTAATGTGTACATAATAAATAAATAATAAATAAATAAATATTAAATATTTAATAAATAAGTAGTTAAATAAATAAAAAATATCAATAAATAAATTGATAATTAAATAGTAATTAATCATTAATAATCAATAGATAATAATTAATAATTAATTGATTAAGAATTTCTAATTTATAAATTAATAAATAAATTTTAAATAAATAAATAAATAACAAGTAATTAATTAATTAATTAGTTAAATCATAAAAAGTTAAGAACCATTAAAAACCCAAAATTTTTTAAAATGACCATAAAATCTTAGCCATGACTCCTTTTTCAGCACCAAAACCAGTCAAATCAAAGATCATGGCCGAATAGCCCGAATGCCTTCATTTTTATTGATTTTTTATAACCCCTCTTTAAATGGATGAGGGGGAACCCTTACAAGGCCCGTAGGATTAGTGATTACATGTCTAATAGGCCTAATAGATTACATGTCCCGAAGGTCTTAGGGAATTCAACCAGACTATAACTACTAGGAACTTCCCCTCCAAGCATCTACATCATGATGGTAGCTCTCCACCATTGCATGGCCATTTGGATGAGCTTCTCCTATAAGCAAAAGCTAGTCCCGATGTCATAGTCAGACCCTCTCATTCTTCCAAATCCATTGGTTCTAATCTAGTTAGTGTGATTGCTCTGAATCCTCCTCTAGGGATGCTCCTTTTTTTGTAGAGTTTGTCTCGAGAAACTGCTTGTGGTACGAAGGCCTTGAGGTGGACCGACAACCTTTAAGGTGGTTGAAATTCATTCTGACCCAAATTCCTTGGTGGCCCAAAGGCCTTAAGTACTCCAAGGCCTAACAAGTGTCCAATGGTGAATAGTTTTTGTTGCAACAGTTACGAACAATACCTACTACATTAACTACTACAATTTCTACTACATTACCTACCCATTACATGCTATAGTACTGATATAGTGCCTGCTATAGTACAACAACAGCACCTAGAAATATGTCTCTCCCTGGTTTCGTTCCTAGGTCTTGTGGATGTACTTAAGGATACCTCACCTAATGGGCTAAGGCTAATGTGCCAAATCAAAGATCATAAAATGAGCATCAATATGATAGGTGGTACAAGCTGAATGGACACCTGGATTGAAAGTTATAACCATTTTAATTTTATGAAAATAGGGTCTGCAACTAAAACCTATTTTTTTGAGGTCTTATGGTTCTTTCTGGTGGAAGAAAAAGGGGTAAAATACTAAAAGAGTTGGTACCGTGCCTAAAAAAGGTAGACCTCATCACATGATTCAATTTTATATGTCGTATGGCCCAAACATACATTCAGATTAAAAGTTATGGTTGTTAGAATTTTGAGTTAGATTTTCCACTTTTAAAATTTGAAAATATTTATTTCTTTTATTATCACATGATTGAAATATCATTTGGTTTTAACTCATTTGATAAGCTTCGATTTAAATAGTTGTGGAGGTAAAATAGACTCTAGGATCAGATGTTATGCCCATTTAATACGAAAGTCTATTTTTCAACTTATTAAATATTTGATTTTAGTTTCAAAACATTATTAACTAATCATTATATATATTTTTTAATTGACATATTATAAATAATTAAAATTATAAATATTAAAATATATTTTACTATAAATACATAATAATTATTTTTTAATTTTTTTTCATCAATTTTGTGCTGTATTTGAAAAAACCGCCGCTAAAAAATTGTAAATTTTCTATTTGAGGAAATTTTAAAAATATATAAAAAAATATTTTAAAAAACATTCAATGGTTGTTTTTTCAGGGTGGTTTTGAAAATCATTGTGAAACAACCACTGCTAAAACACAGTTTTCTTAGAGTGACTTTTGATCTCTCTATCACCCATACATCATTACATCGGCTAGTTCAACTTCATATAGTCGTGGGAGGACATACCGATTTATCACCATGTGGTGCATGAATCATGTGAAAGATTGATCCAGAAATCTAAATAGATTAAGCTACATTAAAAATATTAGAAATCTTAGATCAGATCTCATATCCAATATATAAAACATCCTTCGTGATTCCAAAGGATGGATGTGATCAAGAAGGAAATAGTGTAGACGGAGCGTACCCTTGATAATAACTAGAATGTTATGTTATTTAATTAACTTTTAATGAAAAAGGAAATCCTATCAGACATGGTCTCAAAACATAAACGTTTGGATCAGGAACAATCATGTATCAAGTGGATTCAGGAAGGTGATAAGAACATGGAATTCATTCATTATTTTATAAAATAGAAATTTTGATTCCACAAGATTAAAATTTTATTAAAAGATAGAAATTTTACTGATGACATGGATGTTGTGGCTAGTATAATAGTTTCTCACTTTAATTCTTTATTTGTTGATCCCAACCCCAGCATGAGTGGAGGGTATATAAGAAGGTGTAATGAATTTCTTGATGTTATCCCTTCACCAATCTCTTGAAATTTTAGTGAACATAAAAGGGTAGTACTGATGGAAAAGGAAATTTGTGAGCTGATGAGGATCCTCACTCTGGAATGTGAACCTGGACTATATATCTTTCAGGGTGCCTTCTCTAGAGCTTCAAGGGATTTAGTTAAGCATGATATGGTTAGTGTTGTTCAATATTTCTTTCTAGGGTGGGGTTTTTACCCGTGGTGCATGTGTCAACTCACTTGTTCTCATTCCAATGATCAAAGACCCAACCTCTTCAAATCATTACAGATCCATAAACATGATTAATTTCTCTTATAAGGTTCTTGATATTTTCATTAATCATAGATTCTCATAACATCTTCCTATTTGGATTTATATGAACAACATGGGTTTGACAAGGGTATGATGGTTCAAAGAAACATCGCTATTATATAAGAACTGATTAACAACATCAACAATAGGGTACTTGGATCAAATATTATTTTATATATTGACATGGATAAGGCTTATGACCAGATCAAATGGAATTTCATTATCATGGGTTTTTGAAAATATAGGATTTTCTACATGGGTTATTGACCTCATATTCATATTCTTGAGATTACCTTGGATGAAAATATACTTTTTGGGGAAGAACTATGGATTCTTAAAAACTATGCAAGGGATAATTCAAGGGGATCCATTTTCCCCAACCATACTTTTTACCTCAAAATTTATTAATATAGAACATTAAAAAAATTATATCCAATGGTAATTCCTCTGCCTACCATTATAGGGATCACTCTATAGATATATCTCAGATTTCATTAGTGTATTATTTAATAATTTTCAGAATGCAATCAATATATATGTTAGATGTATGAACAGGTCTCCAAAAAGAAATTTTAAATGGATTGGTCAGATAATAAATCTTTTGAAAATAATACCTTACATATCTCACAGGTTCCCAGCATCAGGATAACTGAATAATGTAGCATTATGTTTATCCAAAGTTAAAAAAACATGACTTATATGGGAGCTTCTATTTCCCCAAGAAAGCAATGAATTCAAAAATTTATTCAGATTGTAGATAAGATATTGTTCCCCATAACGAATTGTAAGAATCCATATTTACCTTCCAGGTGGAGGATAACACTTATTAATATTGTTCTCACATCAATTCTGATTCATTCTCAATTTTCAGTCATAGTCTCGTAGGCAGAAATCTAAAATATTGATAATGTCCATACCCCTTTCATCTGGGATGCTAATGGAGATGGGAAATATCATTGGGCCTCATGGAAGATTTTGTAAATACCCATGAAGGAAGGTTGTATCAATGTAAAGAGAATTCTAGATACCATGTAGTGTATGCATTCAAAGCTTTCATTGGATGTGATTGAATTAAAATATCTATGGGGTCGAGCAATGAAGGCTTTCGTTCAGGGGAAGGGAACATGCACATGGGTCTACATAGAATATGGTCCAACGACAACATTCAAACCTCTGGAGTTATGCCCATTGGATTTTTGGAAAGTTATAGATATCGGTTTTGGATCATAACTAGGTTATATCCATTCTAGGATTTCTGGGATGTCCAATAAAGGATATATCCTTCAAGCGGGTGAGTTTGTACCTTGTATTTATTAACCTAATTCTAGATAATGATCCACTAGAACCCTTTGATCTCATTGGTGAGAAAGATAATCTAGACAACTATATGTTTATTGAATCCACTTCCAGTGAATTATCTATGATGGAGTATCACTAGCTGATAGTACCTTTGATCCACCAATACTCATGGGGAGATCTACTGTAGTGTAAATAATCTATGGTGAAGCTTAAATTTCCCATTTGAAGGATAACAGAAAAATTTATTCCTATGGATGATAATATTAAGAGACATGGCATCAATCTAGCATCCAGTTTCAAATGTGGTGTGGAGCGGCGGTAGGAATGCATAGACCATTTATTTTTTCGAAAGTTACTGGGCTAGTACTATTTGGAACACTTTTTGAAACTTCATCATTGATCATTATAACTACTATATCGGCATGCCTTTGCACAACAGATGGTTCTTTGGAGTGGAGAAGGTGGGTCCAGAGTATAAAGTAAGATCATTTGTGTTCATTGAGGGGTTTTTGTGTTTATAGAATGAAAGAAACATCCATCACTTTGAAAGAGGTGCATGTTCAGGAAAGACACTAGTGATCAGAATTAAAAATATGCTCCTATAGTTGATAGGGGTTTTGATGATTTGGAAGGATTATCCCACCCTGAGACCACTACAAGTAGGTATGTTTTCATCTCATCCAGTCTATGATTTCTCTCAAGGTCATTGGATATTCTAAATTCTGCATGTTTCAGGTTGAAAAGATAACATTGATTGATTCTATTCCATGGGATTCTTGTGTAGGGGTTGAATGGTTCATGACCCCAAGGGAATCTTCATTATGGAATATTCATCTTTCTTCTGTGATGGGCATTCCCCCAATGCGTAGGACATAAACATTTTACTGGGGCTTCATTTATGAAGAAAATACAATGTTAGTTCGTCTGAAGTGGAGATAGAGTCTCTAATTTTTAATAACTCCCCATAAAATACCTTCATAACACAAAAGTCGCTAGCCTATATAATATAAATATGTAGAAACCTCATATGCAACAGATCAATCATTCTACAGATTTGGTGGTATGGGAAAAGGTGATAGATTATGTTACCTTTATATCTAATCATGAGGTGTCCATTACACATGATATATGTGAGATGGATCTTCCTCCAAATAGTGTAAATTTGATTAGGGGTGAGGCCCATGGGTTTCATCACTATAGACCCCTAAAGTGGATTTTTTTATGATTTTCTTATTGATTCATTCTTTTTGTAATTATCTCTATTTTCCCCTTATATAAATAAATGATGGTCATTAAAAGGTAGTCATGGATGTTCTGTCCAAAATTTTGACATGGGCGGAGTGATATACATGGGATGAAAATGTATCCCAATTTGACTTTCTCATCAAGAAATCTACATTCATGATTTGGGTGGTGTTTTAAAAGTTCTACTAATCATTCTTGATATGAAGGAATATATATAACTATAATGAAAAAATATGTTCTATATCCTTGAACAAAAAACTATCCTACCTATCAACTGAAGGTTCCGGGCACAGCGGAAGCGCGTGGGTGGATGTGCCCACTTGGCATTTTGTCATTAGCAATGATCAATCTGGGATCAATACAACGATAAATTCTAGTCTCCATGGATCGAATCACATAAAAATACAAAGAAATGGTTTGTCCTGGAACCACAATCAAGGATCATTACAAGTTGATTATAGTTAATTTAATTAATTATAAAGAAATACCTTTTGGGTGTTCTTTCTTCATTGATGTTCTCGATCACGTTGTTGATGTGATCCGTCATTGTTTCCTAGAATCCAAGTGTAGACTCCCTCTGGTAGTGATCCACACATGTACCTTATATCTCTGGACGTCGCCAAAGGATTCTCCGGGTGCTAGCATGGAGAAGCCTTTGCTTGCGTTGTATGCCTTATATCGTCTTGATCTGATGGAAGATGATCTCTCTCGGTCTTGAGAGCGTTCTTGGAGGAAGAGGTTCTTTCGGTCTTGAAATAATTCTCCAGATATATAGTTCACAATGATTCTCTTGTGTAGGAAAAGAGTTGGGGTTGTGAGGATATTTATAATTGAGTTTGAGGCTATAGAGTTATGACAATAAATAAACGTGTTACACGTTTCATTTATTTCTTTAACTCTTTTTGAAAATTCCCATGTACAATTATTAATTCATTGACATGCGCTCACGCTGATTATAATAAATATCATTTAATAAAACTATATTATATACTCAAAATCCTGAATGGAAAAACTACACGGCGTGTGATAATAAATACACAGTGTGTACTTGTTTTTCATTGAAAACTACAAGGCGTGCACATTAAATGAACATAGCAGGTATATCTTTTTTTCATTTATTCATTTCCTTTAGAAAATAAAACTACACGGCATGTACATTTAATAATACATGGCGTGTACTTGTTTTATTTTATTTTTCCTCCATCATTTAAAACAACTTAGGCTTGCTTGAATAATTATTAAACCACGTGCGACAATAATCTTTATTCAACTTGAGATACTTGGATACACTTAGTGTGTGACACTTGAGGACTCTTTCTCGTTGGCATTAGGAAGGCTTTCCTAAAGTCCAAGATTACTGTCTAGCAACGGGTCAAGGAACCCAAGACAAAGAAGTTGATGCTGCATTGACGTATCACCTCATACGAACTCTTACTGTGCAATTTAATCCCTTTGTCTCAATATCTCATCAAGAAGGTTTCATGAAAGCATCATAAACCTATATGCTTGATCCATCGTTCTTTGACTACCTGAAATAAAATCGTCGTTTACACCATGGCCATGGAATTTAATGAGACAGTTCTATTTCAATCAAAGGGTTGAGATATCAACTTCCATAAATTGAAGGTACAAATCCTTCCTTGACTTATCCATTAACAACATGTCACTCGTGATGCACCCAACGTACCCTACTTCCAGCCAACTGTCTGCGTGACATTTTTCATCAGTAAATCTAAGTGCGTGAGTCCTGACATGAGATAATGATAATCTTCTAGTCTAAGGACCATTACACATGCTCGTAGATAGCAATATCCGATGACACCAAGACATGCAGAATTACTATTGGCGGGTCTGTTCTCATAATCTCCCATCTTGGAGATTACCAAGTGCGAACTCCATGACGGAGAGTCTCGTATTCATACGAGTACTCGCACATGACGGTCTGTATACTATGTGTCCTTTCAAAGTATGTCATCCAACCGCAGAACTTTATTTATGAATATTGTTATTGCATTTCAAGGTTCTTATCATAGCGGGGATATGCTATGACCTTTTTAATGAAACAAATATTCCAGGACATTATTATATTATAGTCATGCAGAACAATGAACAATATATAATAAGTGAACATTTATGTAATCAATGAACAAAACAGTTGGTTCTGAGGAAACCAACCCTTAAAAACTCCCACTTGGACTAGAGCCAACTGCCTAAGACTTTTAGTCCACTATACCTCACATGATGATCATGTTTCTGCTGAGTCAAGGATTTAGTCAATGGGTCCACCACAGTGTCTTCCGTGGAAATACTTCTCACTGCAACTTCACCTCTCTGCGAAAAATCCCTCAAGATATGATACTTCCGAAGTATGTGATATGTCCACTGATGTGACCTTGCCTATTTTTCATGTTCCACTACTGCAGTATTATCACAATATAGTATGATAGGATCTTTACTATTCGGTACAACATCCATCTCTTGGACGAAGCTTCGCATCTATACTGCTTCTTTAGCTGCCTCAGAAGCTGCGATATACTCGGACTCTGCTGTAGAATCTGCCACCGCACTTTGTTTTGAGCTCTTCCAGCTCACTGAACCTCCATTCAAACTGATGATGTATCTAGTCTGCGAGTTCATGTCATCTTGATCAGTTTGGAAACTAGCATCTACATGTCCTTTGATAACTAGTTCCTCATCTCCTCTATAAACTAGGAACATACCCTTAGTACGCCTTAGATACTTAAGGATAGTCTTGACTGCCATCCAATGGTGGTCTCCTGGATCGGCTTGATATCACCCTACCGCACGTAATGCATAAGCAACATCTAGCCTCGTACATAGCATAGCATACATGACTGACCCAATCGCGGATGCCTAAGGGATCCTTTCCATACTCTTTCATTCCTCATGTGTCTGAGGACACATTTTCATGGAAAGATGAATGCCATGTGACACTGGCAACAAACCTCTCTTGGACTTTTCCATACTGAATCTCTTCAGTATCTTGTCAATGTATGTACTTTGACTCAAGCCCAACATTATCTTGGATCTATCACGATTGATCTTGATCCCTAGAATATATGCCGCCTTGCCCAAGTCTTTCATGGAGAAGCATTTATGCAACCATGCCTTAATTGATTTTAAGAGAGGTACTTCATTTCCAATTAGCAATATGTCATCAACATATACTATTAGGAAAACAAATCCACCTCCACTAAACCTTTTGTAGACACAAGGCTCACATTCATTCTTAACAAAGCCAAATTATGTAACAGCTTTATCAAAACGAATGTTCCATGACATTGATGATTTCTTTAATCCATAAATGGATTTCTACAACTTGTATACCTTGTTGGCATCCCTTGGAGTCAAAAACCCTTCAGGTTGTGTCATGTACACATCATCATGGAGGTTCCTGTTAAGGAAAGCTGTTTTGAAATCCATTTTCCAAATTTCATAGTCATTGTAAGCAGCAATGGCCAATAGGATTCTAATGGACTTAAGCATTGAAACCGGTGAAAAGGATTCAACATAGTCAATTCCTTGACGCTGTCTAAAACCTTTTACAACCATTCGTGCCTTGTAGGTGCTGACTTGCCCCTCCATGTCCAGTTTATTCTTGAATACCCATTTATTACGAATAGGATTTACATCAACTAGAGGGTCTACCAAAATACAGACTTGGTTTTGGTACATGGAATCCATTTCACAATTCATGGCTTCTTGCCACTTAGAAACTTCTGTGCCTTCAAATTCTTCCTTCTAGGTAAGAGGATCATCATTGTAAACCAATAATGAGTCACCATCCTCGGTGACAAGAAAACAATATCGTTCTGGTTATCTCACCTCTCTCGTGCTCCTATGCAGTTCGTGTGTCTCTGGAACAGATTGTTCTTCCATGGGGCATTGTGTAATTTGTTCTTGTACCAACTCATGTGTATCTGGAGCCTCTACTTCATCGAAGTCTATCTCTCTCCCATTATCTCTTTTGGAGATGTGATCCCTCTCAAGGAATATGGCGTGTCTTTCCACTGTATCCTTTTTTTCATAGGGGTTGTATATGTAATATCCCCTTGTTTCCTTGAGATATCCTATAAAGATACACTTTGTGCCTCGGGGTGCAAGTTTGTTAACTGAAGAGGCCTTAAAAAATGCTTCACTACCCCACAAATGTAAATTCTATAACATGGCTTTGCATCCACTCCATAATTCGTATGGAATACCATTTATCGATTTAGTTGGTACTTGGTTTAGTATGTGCGCTGCTGTTTGTAATGCATATCCCCAAAAGGATAATGGAAGACTCGCATGACTCATCATTGATCTCACCATGTCCAAAAGGGTGCGGTTACTCCTTTCACTTAAACCATTCCCCTGCGGTGTGTAAGGAGGAGTGAGTTGAGATAGAATCCCAAACTCCCGTAAGAAATCAATGAAGTCTTGATTAAGATATTATCCTCCTCTATCTGAGTGGATTTTCTTAATCTTCTTACCAAGGTGGTTCTCAACTTCATTCTTCTATTCTTTGAACCGATCAAAAGAATCTGACTTATACCTCATTAAATAGATATATCAATATCTACTAAAATCATCAGTAAAAGTTATAAATTACAAGAACCCACACCTTGATTCAACTGGAAATGGTTCACACACATCTGTGTGAACTAATTCTAGAAGCTCTTTAGCTCTTTCACCTTTCCCACTAAATGCAGCTTTGGTCATTTTTCCTTGTAGACACGCATGACATACACCAAGTGGTTTTAGTTCGAAAGAATCTAAATACCCATCTTGATGTAATTTTGTCAAACGTTTCTCATTGACATGACCTAGACGGTGATGCCAAAGTTGGGTGTGGTATGAGTCATGTGAATTAACTTTGTTATCGATTTCCATTACTTGGTTTGTGTAGTCTAACACATAAAGGTCGTTATATAAATGTGACCTACCAAAAAAATTCTATCTTTATAAAACTAGCAACATTACTTTCCAAACTTGAATATGAATCCATTAATATCTAATCTAGATACTGAAATAATTTTTTTAGTAACAGAAGGTACATAATAACAACCTTTCAAAACCAAGACAATCCCAGTAGGTAATGTGAGGTGGTAGTCTCCGACAGCTACAACAGCGAGTCTGGATCCGTTGGATGCTCATAGATCTACCTCCCGTCGATTAATCTTCCGGAATCTACTTGGTTCCTGTATTTGGATACAGATGTGAGCACCACAAAATGTATCTAATACCCAATTAGTAGAAACATATAGATTGAATTCGATATCAAATGTAGCTGAAGCTTCCCCTTGATTCCTTGGCTGGGTGTAGTTTTTCATCCAGTGGCCCTTCTTCCCACATGCGAAACAAACAACATCATGTTCCTTTGCCTCCCCTTTGATCTTCCATTTCTTGGAAGGCCTTGAAGAAGCTTTGGGCTTAAAGATATTCACATTCTCTTTCCTTTTATTCACCATAAGGACAAGAGGCTTTTCATGCTTCATGTCATTTTCTACTTGGCGAATAAGGATAAGAAGATCAGATAGAGAATTCTCAATATTGTTCATGTTGAAATTAACAACAATGTTTGAGAAGCTCTGGGGGAGTGATACAATAATGAGATCAGTACCCAGTTCTTCAGGGAGTTTAACCTCTAGAACCTCCAAGTGCTCAATATAGCCAATGAGCATGACTACATGAGGCCCAGCTGGGGCACCCTCTCCAAGCTTGCTCTAGAACAGAGCCTTGGAGATCTCAAACCTTTCCTGTCTTGCTCTCTCTTGGTATAAACCACGGAGGTGCTCGAGCATGATGTAGGTATCCATGTATTCATGAGACTTCATGAGATCACTATACACACATGACATCATCAAACATTGAACATCGAGAGCATTGTTCAAATGTTGATCATAGACTAGGAAATCTTCATCACTCACCCCTGGGGCAGGAGAATCAGGAAGGGAGGACTCCAGCATGTAAAACTTCCGTTCATGGCGTAGGATAACCCGAAGGCGCCTAAACCATTCCTGAAAGTTATTGCCAGTGAGGATATTGTCTTTATCCAGTATTGATCACAGAGTAAAATTGGTTGACGAGTTTTTCATCTTGATTCAACAATTTTAAATGATATGATTTATTAGTACTTTATTGATTACATTATTATGAGAAATAATAATAAATTAATTAATTCTCCCACTATTTTATCAAGTCTTAATGTCCCTCACTATTTAACTTGGAATGTCCAGTTTCTTTGACATTCTAGTGGCAAGGATCCATATTTCCCTTCACATAACCCCAACAAGGGTTGGTCAAGCTATTTGAAGGTATTTAGGTAGGCATGTCTTTTCCAACTGTGAGCTTACAGTTCCTTGATCTGTTGAGTGGAGTCCCCAATCCTGAAATCCTGACTTGTATTTCCTCAACACTTTCCTCCAATATTACATCAAGTCTATCAAGGGCTACTTCTCTTGATGTAATATGGTTATGTCAACCCTAAACCTTTTATAAGGGCTTCCTTTATAAAAGTAAGTGTCCCAACAAGGGTTTGTCAAACACATAGTTTTATTGAGTCTTTCCCTTAATCAAGTAATGAAAGGATTGTTCTGACTTAATATGGTATTTGAGGGATTTTATTCTTTATGCGTATTTTTTCATTATCACATGCTTGTTAATATTAAGTGAGGCTTGCTTAAGTGATTAACCATGTTCCGATAATGTTTACGCATAGTCCGGTATTTTATTTTATTTCGTCTCTGCATGGTTTTTCATTTTATGAATTATGTGATTGTGACAACACATACATAATAAATAAACCATGCAATCAGACAGAAATAAAATAAGATGTCATGATCATGAGCTTCTATTGGTTTGCTTATCTAGCGGTTTTGATAAGCTAACCCTGACCTAGGGAAAACACCTTGAACCTGTTGGTTCGTGTTTTGCAGCTCCCACCTATCCACCTTTGTTTCTTCTTGCGTCGGTTTCGCCTCGGCTTCGGGAATTGAACCGTCTCCTCTAGCTTGGGAGATCCTCCATTACATGGGTTTACATTAAAGAAACCATGGGCATGCATGCCCTACATTTTATTGGAAGAAGGATCACAGGCAAACAAAATTAAATAAATTTAAATGAAACCATACACATAAAAAGGGTATTTGGTCTAGCTCATGATCATTCATAGTATGCAACGACATTTACGCATATTTAGAATTAAAATTCTTTTAATCTTTATTTTATTTAAGATAATACACGCTCGAATTCAATTAATTATGATCTTATAATTAATCAATTCTTTATCATAAATTAATTTCTGATTTTCCTTGATATTCTTCTCATCCATATTCCTTGTACGGGTCTTTGTACATTGGAGGAAACCTGGTGAAATTCCATTTTGGAAAGTACATGGTGTGTAGTTTATAATTACACGGCATACATTTTTCTTTTCACCATTTATCAAAAGTACACGCCGGGGCTTTGGCATGTGCTCTGTACTTTGTAAATTTTAGAGTACACGGAGTGTAGATGAATCATACACGGTGTGTACTTCCTTGTTATGCGGTAATTGGCCTGGAGATCCCGTGTACGCGGTACACAGCTTATCTTTTTACACGTTTTCACCTGGGTTGGAACGGACTACACGACATGTTGTTCCAACATAAATGCCTTGTATTCTGGTTTCCACATGTTGTTCTATTCTGGTCAACATGGAGTGATTAAAACTTAAGGCATAATCAATTCGCATGGCATGGTTTGGCAGACCAGTGACGGTTCGTTGAACCTAAGTACACGGCGTGTAGTTTTAATTAAACGTCGTTTAATCCCATGTTGTACAGACAGAAAGAGAGGCTCCTCCAGATGAGTTCCTTGTTTTTATTTTAATCAAAATTAAAATTAAAATGTCGTTTCTGTGATATGAATCGAGAAATGAAGGAGTAAGAATAGATCTCGTTAATTCAGATTTATAGAATGATTTATTTCGAATTGAATCAAATATGAATGCGTAAATTATCAACAAAAATTAAATAACTATAATCAATGTTGTAACCTCCCTCTGATGCCATTTTAAGGTTCCGGGTGCAGCAGAAGCGCGTGGGTGGATGTTCCCACTTGGCTTTTTGTCATTAACAATGATCAATCTGGGATCAATACGAAGATAAATGCCAGTCTCCACGGATCGAATCACAGAAAAAGACAAAGAAGATGGTTGGTCCTGGAACCACAAACAAGGATCGTTATAGGTTGATTATAGTTAATTTAATTAATTATAAAGAAATACCTTTTGGGTGTTCTTTCATCATTGATGTTCTCGATAACGTTGTCGATGTGATCCGTCGTTGCGTCATAGAATCCAAGTGTAGACTCCCTCTAGTGTTGATCCGCACGTGTACCTTGTATCTCTATATGTCGCCAAAGGATATTTCGGGTGCTAGCGTGGAGAATCCTTTGCTTGCGTTGTCCGCCTTAGATCATCTTGATTTGATGGAAGAGGATCTATCTCGGTCTTGAGAGAGTTCTTGGAGGAAGAGGTTCTTTCGGTCTTGAAAGATAACTCCAGAGATGTTGTGCACAACGATTCTCTTGTGTAAGAAAAGAGTTGGGGTTGTGAGGATATTTATAATTGAGTTTGAGGTTGTAGAGTTATGACAATAAATAAACGCGTTACGTGTTTCATTTATTTCATTAACTCTTATTGAAAATCCACATGTCGAATAATTAATTCCTTGACATGCACTCACGCTGATTATAATAAATATCATTTAATAAAACGATATTATATCCTCAAAATCCAAACTGAAAAAACTACACGGCGTGTAATAATAAATACATGGCGTGTACGTGTTTTTCATTGAAAACTACATTGGGTGTACATTAAATGTACATGGCATGTATATCTTGTTTCCATTTATTCATTTCCTTTCCAAAATAAAACTACACAGCGTGTACATTTAATAATACACGGCGTGTACTTGTTTTATTTTATTTTTCCTCCATTATTTAAAACAACATAGGGTTCCTTGAATAAGTATTAAACCACGTACGGGAATAATATTTATTCAACTTGAGATACTTAGATACACTTAGTGTGTGACCCTCTAGGCCTTTTTCTCGTTGGCATTAGGTAGGCTTGCCCAAAGTCCAAGATTACTGTCTAGAAACGGGTCAAGGAACCCAAGAGAAAGATGTTGACGCCGCATTGACATATCACATCATACTAATGCTTAATGTGTAATTTAATCCATTTGTCTCAATATCTCATCAAGTAGGTTTCGTTGAAGCATTATAAACCTATATGCTTGATCCGTCGTTCTTTGACTACTTGAAATAAACCCGTCATTTACACCATGGCCATGGAATTTAATGCGACAGTCCTATTTCAATCAAAGGGCCGAGATATCAACTTCCATAAATGGAAGGGATAATTCCTTCCTCGACTTATCCATTAACAACATGTCACTCGTGACGCACCCAACGTACCCTACTTCCCGCCAACTGTCTGCGTGACGGTTTTCGTCAGTAAATCTAACTGCGCAAGTCATGACATGAGTTAATTATAATCCTACAGTCTAAGGACCATTACACACGCTCGTAGATAGCAATATCTGATGACACCAAGACATGCAGAATTACTACTGGCAGGTCTATTCTCATAATCTCCCATCATGGAGATTACCATGTGCGAACTCCATGAGAGAGAGTATCGTCTTCTTACGAGTACTTGCACATGACGGTCTGTATACTATGTGTCCTATCATAGTATGTCATCCAGCCGCAGAACTTTATTTAAGAATATTGTAATAACATTTCATGGTTCTCATCATAGAGGGGATCTTCTATGACCTTATTAATGTAACAAATATTCCATGACGTTATTATATTATAGTCATGGAGAACAATGAAGAATATATAATAAGTTAACATTTATGTAATCAAAGTACAAAACAGTTGGTTCTGAGGACACCAACCCTTAAATCAACACTTTGTTTTCTGGACCCACCTCAATTGTTGTGATGGAAAACAGTTCTCCCTTTCTTCCTTGTAGGTGGTTTGTTAATGATAAAAACCTTTGGATTTGTACATTAATTTGCAATTATACATGGTCCATGTTAGTTTATTCAATGTAAAATGTGTTGAGGGTTAACCATATAATTCATTCCCTTTGTCACATTAGTGAGTTTCACCAATTGGAAATCTCTATCTAGGTTCCCCTCCTTCACACACATAAAGAATATACTCTCCCCCATAGAAAATTTATGGGATGTTTCTTTCTAAAACATTGATAAGAAAGAAGTTGAAATTCCTAATAACTATTATATTTTTCCATTGGACTACCAAAATGAAACTCTAATTTTTTCTTCATATCACCATGATACCCTTGATATTTTATAATGTATTTTTCAACTTTTAGGGAACATAGGGTAATTTTCTCATAGCTATCAAAGTCACTTATCACTAGTGATTTTCATTGAATGGGTTTTATGTTTGCAAAGAAGTGTTCCACTTTGATATTTTGGGTAATGATAAATTCAGATTTATATCATTAATATCTTGTGTTATTTTCCTCATCACCCCTGATAGATTCATCATTTATTACTTGTTGGAATTAAAATCCCTTTCCATTACAAGACAAAGACTATAAGGAATTTTTTTATTGAAAATCATTTTTCAGAATTCTTTGTACTATATAACATTTATATCTTCAATAGGAATCATATTATTGGTAAATTTACACCACTAATTAGTTTATCCCTCCAAATGATAAATATCTATTAGAACCTTCTCTTCTTCAAATCAATGAAGGACTAAGAGTATCTTCTCACTCGAGTTGATCAATGGTTCTGTGATTAAGGAATCAGATGATTCGTAGAAATTCATAGGCCTTTGTTGCATAAAGGACTCTATCATAGCTTATTCATTATTATAGGAACGTGTGCACTCTTCATGATCTCAGTTTCTATTTATAAACTAAGTCATCTAAGAGAGTATCATCATATAGTTTGTGACTCCTTCTCCCATCTAGTTTGGCATATGGATGGGGCAGTCATCACATTTCCCATATCATTTATATTTTAGTTGGTTTAAATTATTTATGGAAGTTGGAAGGAATAAAATGAAGATCAAGGATGTGTATTTTTAAACTATTGATTTCTTAAAATGAAATACAATGAATTAAAGGGATAACTTATAAATTACATTTATTTCATAAATTATGATGTTCTGGGATTTAATATTTGTTTTCCATGATATATTTACTAAAATATATTCTTATAGTAATTTTATTCCTTAATAATTTTTTGGGATGAGATTGTGAGTATACCAAATCATATCCCTTGGTATTGTAAATCTATGTTCATAATAAGGCTCGTTGTCATATACTAGGTTATGCCGAGTCAGGGAAGACGAACCTTGTTGGGGTTATTACCCCTAGGTACGTCTATGACAGAACCACATCCACTTGTATTATCCATACAGGGATATTTTTTATTGATAAAAATCATACTCTAAACCTACCAAAATTTGTGGATGTTTTCTATTACTTAGTCCTATCCTAAAGGTTTTAACTAGAGTTTTCTAATCATAATTTAAATAATTATCTGAACATTTCCTATGATACTAACTATAATAATATTTCTCTTTATTAAAAATTAATATTTACATATTACATTGTATTTCATATAATATAACTCAGATTATTGATAATTATAATGTAATGGTGAATTAGGTACATTACATAACCACTTAAAATGGGTAATAAGTAATCTTTATTGAAAAACTCATTAACATGATCATAATATTCCATTGAACATAAAACTATATTGGATAACAAGGGGACATACATAAAAAGTAGGTGGGATATGAATCCTAATATGGAAAAAAAATTCATGACATGAATAATTTTTTACATGTTATTCAATAGTCATATTAATGGGGATAAAATAAACAATAATCATAAGGCATGATATAAGATGATAATCATAACATGGGAAATGTGGAAACAACTTAAATCATTGCATCATTAACACATATCAAGGATTACATCCAATAAACTGCGATGGAAAAAGTATGATAGAGGAATTAGGGTCCCTAAATATCCCAAAATTATGTCTCATTAGACTAAAAATTTCCCAATTCATTGGAGTTCTATATAATTCCTGGCGCAATCGTCATATTCATTACATTATCATGCATAAGTGTTCAACATATATCATGCAACATGAATTAATTCATCAATATATTTAATTACACAATCAATGATTTTATAATATATAATTTCATGTAAAAATTTTTATAAATATATGTATATAAATTTTAACACACTTGATAAGAAATGGGTATGGTATTCACTACAGAATTGTTTTTGCATGGAAAATCGGGGTGAAATTTCTGTTGCATAACAATGTCACTTAAATATTTATTAAATTGGTTGAGGAGAGATAAATAGTTATATAATCATTTACACATTAAATGTAGAGTTATGGGGACATTTAAGAAAATTTATTAACATTTATAATTGGAAATAAAAGGAATAATTTATTTATGAAACATCAATAATGAAGAGAAGGTGAGGATCCCTTAATTGAGTGTGTGAATTCAAATTCCTGGGACGAGTTTCTTAAGAGATATGGAGAACCTCGGGGAGGACTATATGGAAGGAAAGGGAGTTTGAGTATGTTCTCAAATGATTTTTAGTGAAGAGAAATGGGATCTTGGGTAAATTTATTTTGAAAAAATGGGGGATTTCGTTAATATTTCTCAAATATAGGGTTCATAGTCTATAAAATAAAAGAACCAAAACCAAAAACCTTAACTTCTTTTTTAGACATGGATTCATCCAGATGGGAGTGGGTTTCATTATTTTATAAGTCCAATGTCTGAACAAAATAAAATAATAACCAACCATATGTGGAAGTGATTCATACTCTTAATGAAATGATTTTAATATCCTAATGTATATTATATGTTTTCGAGGATTTATGAAAGATTTATTATATTAACCAAATAAAAATAATATTTATTTATTTTAATGGTTAAACATATATTAGTTCATGGTTCCAATTTATAGTATTTATTTAATCACTTTTTGGT
Organism: Viscum album; assembly: GCA_963277665.1. NCBI lineage: Eukaryota > Viridiplantae > Streptophyta > Magnoliopsida > Santalales > Viscaceae > Viscum > Viscum album. The sequence goes on from OY728154.1 coordinate 26,211,007, forward strand.
CATTCTGATATCGTAATACACAAATTATATTAATATGATATTTAAATGTTTTTTTGAAAATTTGAATGTCGTATAAAATTATATAAAATTAAATATTTTATAATTTAAATATTGTGATTAAAATAATAATATTCATTTTTTTAAATAATTTCCTAAATATGTGCATTTTATAGTTAATAAAATAGTCGACACTTATTGATAAATGATGGGTTTTTTGACAATAATAGTTTTTGATCACTTATACAAATTACATTTGACATCATAAAAATTATAAGATCATTTATATTTAGTAAATAATATTTAAAAATATTATTTCTATAAAATATTAGTTATTTAAGAAATCCATTAATTCATCAGAATAAATTCCTTAATTGAATTTTAGTATTACTCAAATATACTATATCTAAATAAAAAACAATTATGAAGTAATAATAACCAGATTAAAATATAGTCATTATTTTACAAAAAATTTTGTACATACACATATTTCTAGGGTCTTGATAGATATCCATTTAATACAATGGAAAACTCGCTATGAGTAATGTACATGAGGATGAGTCTTTAAATGGGTGATACAATGTACATGGTTTGGGACATGATCGCAGTGAGCTTCAACATCTTAGAAAAATAGTTTCGATCATGTTTATGTTTATATATATCAAATTAGGATTGGTCAAGGGAAAATAACAGTGATTTTAGCTCTCTAGTTTGCTCTCAAAAAATGTGTTTCATATGGTATTATCATATTGGTTGAATTCATTTCTTCCTTTTTTGTAGTCAATTGGATTTGATAAAATCTTATATTTATACTTATCCTGATATCACTATTAAATAACTATTTTATCAAACATCTATATTCATAATGGTCATATAAATCAAATATAATATTTTAAAAATAAATAAGTTCATTTGTTTTTTGTAACCATATTACATTATAAGACATTATAATTAAAACAAATGGATAATTCCATTTATAATAGTTCAAGTCATTACATCAACATGGACACCATGGCCTCATAGGAATATCACACTTAGGATATGTCGTTAGGACTATTCAATCTCTCTAACCGCCAAATTCATTTCAAACACTCGACTTGTTTGCCTATCTCTATAGGATCCCACCACTATAGCTGTCATATACAAGTGGGGAAGGAATTCCCACCCCTCAATGATCTCAATGAGACCATTGGATCTAGGGTGCCTCCCTTGGCCAAACTCTTAGACATATATCTATATTAATTATTCCCCCCAACCGATAATAACAAAAAATTCACCCCAAGGTACACTACAAAAAATACTTTTCAATTTATTATATAATCCATTGATGTTTTTGATAACCATCCAGTACATAAGGGTCTATATATTTTATTGACACCATTCTCAATTCACTACTAATAATTTGTAATTAATAGATAGCCAAAAAAATTAAACAACCCCACTGACCAAATGGGTGTAAAATCATAAGCTACATGAATATTAAAAAATTGTGTATATATAGAGTTGACACAAAAAATAACGAAGTTTATTCTGATGTGAAATCCATTTTCAATTCAACTTGGAAACACCCGTCGGGGCTCTCCATGTTCATCCATCCACAATCCAAAATTCTTGATGAAATGTATCAAAACCTAAACCTAAAATTAATTAATTAGAAAAAATATTAATTAAATAATTATTTACAGCATTAAAAATTTTATATTTCTTATCAGAAAATACATACTTGTCTTGATTGTCATCAGTTAACATTTTTGCACTAGAATCCTGACCAAAAACTCAACCACAACCATTGGAATACCACAGACCACATGACTATATTAATAACTAATTAAATATACAAATAAATATCCCAAATTTATTTAATTTAAAATTAATATAATAAAAATTATTATGGTGGGATACCTCAAAAATTAACAAGGGAAAAAAAATTGATTATCATTGCATGATACCCTCCACACAAGCAGTATGAATTCCCCTTCATTCTCAACAAGTTCCTCTATTTCCTAGTGTATTTAGCATGAAAAACTAATTTTTAGAGAAAAAATTTATTTTTGATTCAATGGAAAGGAGTATTAAGGTAAATTGAGAAAGAAGATAACCCAAAACATAATGAAATTTTAACCAAAAACAAAATAAGAATTTGATTAACCTAGTGGGAGAGGGTAGGAGGTGGTTGGCCCATGAAATCATGATAGTGATGGATAAATAGTAGCAAACAGTAATTGATTCACAGGGGAATGATTTTTATTTTCCCTTTTTATTAACCTTCATGGTCTTAATATATATTTTTTAAACCATGGTCTATACATGAAGTTTGTACTTCTACTAACCCATCCACCATGCATAGTTGTATCACTCGGATTACCTAACCTCGCACCAACAACATGGGTTTCTCTACAACCCTTATACAAGACATATATTTTTCCATTGTAAAATCAAACATTACAACAAAAACATGCTCTTACCATGCAATCCAATAAATATCCTTTAACAATAATCTGAATTTTCATTGACTCTTAGGTTTCCACTAGATTTCCCCTAAACCATTAACCTCAAACAAAACTACATCTATAGAAAAATTAGAAACTATCAAAACATACCCTAAAGATCCTAAGTCACCTGATCACCCAAGATACATTTTGAGAATAATTCCACATCTAGAAACCTATCATTTAGGTATTTCATCGATTGGTAATATTTTCTAAATCAATAATAAAAATTCACCCCATACAATAATATAAAATTCAATTTCATCATGAATTTAAAATTATTGTATAGACATAAGGGCAAAAAATGAAATTTGTCTACATAAAATAAAAATATATACCAAGACATGTACTAAATGATATATCCATAATTAGTGTTAATTGAATGTATCAAATGAATAACAAAAAACATTACTATTTTAAAGAATCCAAATCTTATAATGAAATTAGGTTTTTTTTAAACCCATAGAATAATACATCAAACATTTTCCTTCATGGATAATATATAAGTTATATATATCTTGATGACCATTTAATTATTTCATTATCCATTACAATAAAACCTTCCTGATAATGGAAAAAAAATTCATAAACTATCAATAAAACATTATATATCATCCTTTCTGACATTTTGGAACCTTTTATAAGATTAATTGATAATCCATTGATGATTTAACATAATGTAATTTTTTTAAAAAAATAATGAATTTATAATGAAAATAATTATAAGAAAAAATTAATAAATATTTATTTATGAACTTTTTAAAAAACATTTAATAATGGTTTAGTGGATACAAATATTTTTTTTATAAACTAATATAAATCATCAACAGATAATAAAATGTGGTATAAATAGTCATTATTAAGTATCTTAAAATATATGTACTATCTTGAAGAAAATGATATAGATAATTTAAGAACATAAAAATTGATTTTTAACAAACACTACATCTTTTTATAATTCATTATTTTGTGTCTTAGTAGTCTTTATATCCTTATAAATTTATAATAATGAAATATACAATGTTTTTCCCATATGAATGAATAAAAAATATTTTTATAGAAAATGAGTTTTTTATAATAATATAAATAAATTTTTATAATTAATTTATAATAAATAAAAAAATGTAAAAATGATACTCTAAAATTAAAAACATTAGTTTTTATGAATAATTTATCTCAGGAATAGTATGTAGAGTAAATTATTTTTTTGGAAATTATTATATAAGGGAATTTCATGTTCTTCCAAATGGTAATTAAATAAAATTTTCTCAATATATTACTTATGGGTAAATTATTCATCTAATAAATAATATATATATATATATATAATTAATGATATGAAAAAAGTGTTTTTCTTTTAATATAGAAATTTTATTTGTTGATAAAATCAATAAGAGCATGGTCTTCATGTATTTTTTATTTCACGACGAAGTATTAATTAGAATGTTGTTGATATGAAAAAAATAGTTATATAAAGTGGGTTTGTGTCATAGGATGATGGTTATCATATGTGTATATAGAATCTTACTTAATGGATCAATAAAATAATTATATATAGAATTCATTATGATGATGAAGATCATTTTTTATATGCTAGTAGTCTACACAAGGATATCACTAGACTATTATTTATTAATCTAGTAACATCAAGGAAGTAATAAAAGGTTTAAAATGGAAGAAGACATAATAATATGCAAAAAAAATTCAAAAAAAGGAAACTTCTTTATATGAGTTATATATATATATAAACACCACATAGTTAGTGAAAATCATTGTAATCCTTCATTATGTTATAAAATATTCTTAAATTAATGATTACCACATTCTATGAATTGAGGTATCAAAATATTCCTAGTGAATGAAATTATATAGTGGATACCTATATTCTATAGTATATTATTTCAATCAAAGATTTTTTATTCTTATATAATGTTATAAAATAATATTAATTAATTAAATTTATGGTTATCACCAAGTGGGTTAAGGGATGACATAAAGTCAACGAGAAATGGTGCATTCTGTCATATAAGTTTATAAATTCCATTGATTGTAAAGTAGTAATACAAAATTTAACTAAGAAAAAATATTATAAATAAATTTCTATTCATGGTTATTTTATTCAAAATATATGGATAAAGAAATAGTTTTATATCATTGGGTATAAGGTAGTTTCACCTATTTATAATTTTTTAGAAATTTAACAGCATTAAATTTCTGACAATTTCATGACAGTCATATGTGATAAAATCATATTTAAATAAAATATCACTTTATCAATGAGTGGTAATAAAAATAATCCTTGAAATTGGATTTTGTGTATACCTATGATCATGATGGTGACTTGATGAAAATGAATCATATAAATGGAATCTAATAAATACATATGTTAGTATTAGAGTAAAAAAAATCTTTTTCCACATGATGTTTTAAAAAATAACTTATCCCTTTATTTATTGAATATATATTTTAAACATTATTAATTTTTTTTAATATTAAATTAATTTTGATAATTGGTCACATTAAACACTAGCTTCCTTGATTACCAAAAATATTAAAAACAGAATTTATATCTGAGTTGATTGAAAAGGGTGTTAAATTAAAATTTAAAAGATCTCAATGTATTCAATACCATTACTGGATAGAGAATTTTTTATGGGGAAATAGAATAGATGATATGGGAATGATTAATTTAGGTGAATAATCATAGGAGGATGAATTTTGTTGATGTTGAGAATGAATCATGATGAAATTTTTTTCCTAATTCAATTATATTTTCAAATATTTCTCACAGTAAGAATTAATAGTTTTTTAGTGTAAATTATGGAAATTTATATAAATCCTAAAACATTGTTCATTAGGATAATATTTTATAAATCAATTTGATTAAAATATAAAAATTATAATAGGGTTTGTCAAACATTGGGGGATTGAGAAAAAACTATCTTTTCTCAAATGTATTTATTGACAGTTGTTGGAAACTTATACTTAAAGGAATTGAGTTTATAATATGAAATATACTATGGTTTTTTAAAAATATGTGTGTAATATAGATATTTTTCATTTTTTAATTCAAAAACACAGTCTGGTTTAGTTAATAAAGTCATGGTGCCTTCTCTAGTCCCTTATAAAAACATTTATATTACATTTGAGTTACATTTCATCACTATGGGTCCATTATAGTGTTACATATTCCATGTACCATTGTATCTGACCCTGATCCCATGTTCAGTTCAATCTTTTGGAAAGGCTTTAAAAGACGTTGGGAAGAGAATTAAATTTCAATACAACTTTTCATCATTGATAAGATAGGTACTCAAAATAAATGATTCAAACTTTGGAGGATATGCTTTGAGATTGTTTAATTAATTACTAGGTCATTTGGGATCATAATATTTCATTAGTTTAGTTTTCCTATAATAACCGTTCGTATTCCATTATATAGATGGAACCTCATGAGGCATTGTATGGGAAGCAATGTCGAAATCCAAAATTTTAGGTTGATGTTGGAAGAAGGAAGTTGATGGGACAAGAATTAGTAGAGGATGTGGCTAAGAAAGTGAAGATGATCTAGAAACACATGAGGACATCTCAGAGCATGATTAAAAGCTATGCATATAGTACGAGGAAACACTTTTCATTAGAGGTAGGTGATCATGCATTTCTTAGAATCTCATAGTGAAAAATTGTTATTAATTTTGGTATGAAATGAATTCTAAGACCACTATTCATTGGACATTATGAAATCTTAGAGAGGGTTGGACAAATCTTCTACCAAGTAGCTTTTCCTTTGTGTTTATCACAAGCACACTTTTTTTTTCATGTTTCTATGTTGAGAAATTATCTGCCACAATCATCTCATGTTTTGAGCCCAGAAGCAATTCAAATGGAAGAGACCCTTTCTTACAAAGATAAACCAATTCAGATTATTGATCTAAGAGATAATGTATTGAATAATAAGGTAATCCAGTAGGTGAAGTTTTTTTTGGAGGAAACACATGATTTATAAAGAAACATGGAAATCTGAAAATTCTATGAGTTAAAGGTACCCTCACATGTTTTATTAGTAAATAAAATTACAAGGAAACAATTTCCAGAATGTGGGGAGATTGTAAGAACCCAATGTTTTCAAAAAAAAAATAGATGCATGAAACACTTAACCTCTACATAATGAATCCTTTTTAAATAGATATTTATAAACATACCATTAAACATAATATTTTTAAATTTATGATTTTAATTTCAAAAAATTGACATCTATGATTGTGACCAGCAAGTTATTTTGAGTCTGATAGAACCAACTTGTTTTTTTGGTGAATAGTAGCATACCCTAATGAATAGTAATATGAATATTAGTATTATAGTTATGAATAGTTTATAATATTATTAATTTATTTTCTAATGGTTATAAGATAATTATATCTTCATTAATATTTCATGGTATTATAAAATGAGTTATAGTTTTAAAATTTTATATTTTGAATAAATGATGGTTATTTAAAAATTAAATTATTCGTATTTAGAAAATTATTTTCAAAAAAATGAGTTCATTTTTGAATTTTACACACCTAAAAATGGGTAGGGGTTATTTTTTGAATATTACTGAGATTCTTGAATTTTTTATGAATAGTAAAATACAATTATATACTTTATATATAAATAATGACTTAAATACTCTTTTACTAGAATCGTGGCTGATTTCATCAACCATGGATCGAACATAGATTCACTAATTACTATATGGGGTCACATTAATCAATACTATTCATAGTATTGAGAAAAAATATTAAACTACTAATTTAAATAATGGAAAATCCTTCCTCTCCACCACTATAAATACCACCCTCACCCCCCTCTTCCGATCACACCTCTAATGCATTGAGAATTTCCAAAATTGTTTTGAAATACCATTACCAATGCTCATCCCCACATCAATGACCATCTGGTATCACCAAAAGTCTAAAACCAAAGGCCTTATGTAGGATCTTAAGGAGATTAGATCAAGTGGTAAATACCATCTTTCATTTTCGTGTGTTTTCTTTTCAATTATTATATTTTCATATAATATTTCCACCTACTCTTATCCAAGAGGTATGAATGCTCCATTAATTTAAATATTATGTATTTTTATCATGATTATGAAAAAATTAATTTTCATTTTTCCTCTCCTCTTCCACATATTCTAAATATAAAAAACATCATTTGTGATGTGTCGATTTACCGACATCGTGGACGATATGTCTTAAATTTCCATTACTTCCTTAAAATATAGTTGTAAAACCATTTTAATTGTAAATTTTTATAAAACGTTTATTATATAAACTCTCTTGTTTTCATTAATTAACTTATATAAATAATATTAATGGAATGTGATGAAACCAGCTCATTATTATCAATGAACCACAAAAATGATCTAAACATATATCACTAATGTTTTAACAAATGATTCATTCACATTTCATATAAACAAAATGATTTATGGAATAATTTAATATTATGGAATAATATTAATACAATTTCATTCAACCTCCGTAATTTAACTTCCATTCGACATGGAAATCCTTACGAACTGACCGTGGAAATCATGTAATGAATGCACATGAAAAAATAGAATGAAAAAACTATTAATGATTATTTAATAATTTTATGATATAAAATGATCATATATGGTGTTATAAACATAAAATAGTTTCTATAAGGTAGTAATAACACTCTTTTAACAATTATATAGGTGGTTTAAACAAGTTCCAAGTAAAAAACCCCAAGGTAAGGTAATTTTTAACCCAATTTACATTCTTTGGGTTAACCATCCAATTCATTGATTATATGGTTATAAGATTGTTTATGTAATGAATTATTGTTTATATTATGTTTAATTATACTAATTGACTATTTATACACATATTCATTACGTTATATTAATTCTCACATCAATTATATGATATTTGTAAGTGAATTTTCATTAAAAATCCTCTTCTAAAATTCTATTTTACAAAATAAAAAATCAATGTTTTTATGAAATTATTCTTGTTTTATGATTATGGTATGGTTCATAGAATTTTATTTTGATGAAGTGTCGTACCTATATCTCCATCCAATGTATTGGGTATTTGTAAATAAGAAGTTGGTCGTATGGTTACACCAAGTGTAACTATCATGGTTGCACCATAATATAGCCATGAGGGTTAAAATGTAATGTAGTCATGAGCGTTACAAATCATAAGGCAATCGTGAGCATTAAAAAATCAGGTAATAAATTACTCAAGATAAAATTATATTCTATTTATGTTTTCTATGTTTATATAAATCTCAATTTTCAAAAAGTAAGTATATGTTAATTTATGGGTAAGAATTATTTCATTGTCAAAATCATTTCATATGCTTATAAGTATTCATGGACTAATAGTTTCTATAATTAATTTTATATACCTTACTAAGACTTTTTTTCTAATCCTAGAATTTTATATTGTTTCCACGGGTTTAAGGATTTGTAAGAGAAATGAGGAATCTATGTTAAATGTTTTAATGATTTTTCAAAGAAATCATGTTGTTGTTTGGTTAATGTTTTATATTTTGGAAGAAATGAATATTTTTTAGTGGAACCCACTTTGTATTATTATGGGTTGATTTGTATGATTTATTTCATAACATTCTAGAACTCTAATCCTGAAAAGATTATCTATGTGTAAGAATGTGCGTTCTTGAATAAAATCCAATAATATGTAATGTTTAAGGTTTGTCCCTTATAGTTGGTATTTGTGGCACGCTTTAGATAACGTTAAGAGTTAGTATGTTTTTAATAGAATACCATTAATAATTTTCAACATATTTTTATTTAGAAATTGTATGTAATTTAAAGAATACCATGTTTATTCATCTATGATATGTCTTTTCAAAATGGTTTTCTACAGAAGAAATAGGGAAGTCAAAGTTGGATGGAACAGAGAGGTTGATATATTTCTGAATCTGTAATATGGAATTGTGGGAATTAGAACCAAGAAGTTTTTGACAGTAATGTATCATCTGAATTGGGAAATAAATAGTGGTGGAATCCATGCTGGATAATAATCAGAGATACCACAAAGGAACATTACGATAGAGGAACATTTTATGAGGAAACACCCTCCCTATTTCAGTGAATATTCTAATCTAGTAGTAGATGAAAGATGGATTAGATCCCTTGAAAATGTATTTGATTTTATGGGATGTTTGGATAATAAAAATTCTTGACTTTCCATTTATCATTTTAGAGATGAAGCTAATCACAGGTGTTCAATGGTCAAGAATATCCGGGATAGAGAGGAGATTGATGTCTTGGAGTGCGATGAATTTAAATGTATTGTACTTGAAAAATATTTTCCTATAGTGGTTCGACAGAGAATTGATATTACATGAGGATAACCTCATGTATGATTATATTTTTTTTCATACAGTTTCAATATATGTAAATTTTTTATAAGTTAGGTTAATGTTCTTTTAATGTAATACATACTTGAGGTAAGGGTTTCAAATTACATTCTCATTTTTTCTCAGATAATTAATTAAAAAATTTCTACTGATGAGACTATATAATATATCTCCCCAAATTTATGGATTTCCATATCCTTTGGATATTATTGTATATATATTTTTTCATTTCCATTTCCTGTTCTAATGCACTCAAGATACAATAAAATTATTTTTATAAAAAATCATTCTTGTTTTTTCCTCGATCATTAATATATTGATACATGTCAATATTTTTTCATTAAAATGTTTTTCATATTGTTTATAATATTTTCCAAATATTCCATAATGTAATTTCCACCCATGATTTAAATAAATTAAATTTTTTGAATGGAATCCTGTTTTTGTTTTCCAAAAAAGATGGTTATGTGTTTTTACCAACAGTGTGAACGGATTTTTTTAACATATACTGCATGAAATAATTTCCCTACCATCATGAAAACACTTTTAATATACTGTTATTTAATATTATTCCTTGGATCAATTCAATAAATATTTGTTCCTAAATATTTTGGAAATTTTGAGGCACCAAATATGTTATTTCAATTAGAAATTGTAGTATTCCAAATAAATCATCTAGTGATCATTTATTGATTTTTATATATAATAATATACATTTATGCTTCATATTTTGTAATGGGTATCTGCTACAATGGTACCATATTTATCATTTATTTGTACGTTTTATGATTATAATGATGAAATATTTTTGAAACATGTATCATTTTAATGGTTTATGACATGATGAATTGATTAATGTGTAATAATCTTATTGTTAATATATATGTGGTTTTCATTATATAAAGGTTGTTCCAAGAATTATATATATCTATCATGAATTTATTAAATAATGATACCTCATGTGATTATAATGTCCATAGCTTGGATTTATCCTAGTTCTGTAAAGGATTTTTTGTAATAAGATAGTCTAGGGAGTGCTCCTTAACTAAGTAAATCCGGGAATGTGGAGTGAACCCCAGAAACTAGGATAGTCTTAGTAATGAGTTTTGACAAATTAAATAATTTCTATACTTATGTACATTTGAAAAATATATTTCATTTTCTTATGGTATGTTTTTGTAATGTCCCATAACCTGAAATTATCTCAGGTGCCCAAAATGTGTTGGTTACGAGACCTCAAGAACACCTCCCCATATTCCTATGACATTCAACAAGAAGTGGGGTTTTCATATGTTTAGTGGAGATAATGTACCGAATTTTTATTGAGTTATAAAAAATTTTACAAATCCAATAAAAAAGATAAATTTTCAATATGTGTAATTAATGGAAATAATATAATACATCACAAACCAATAATAGAATCCAAATGTAAAATCTAATAAATAATAAATGATTAGTGTAATTGAAAGATGGAATGTAACTAAATAAAATTATAGAAGTGATCCAAGTTAAAGACTACAAGACTCAATGAAATACTCAATAGTACCCACTCTGGAACCCCACTTCAGTCCCATTTCCAAAATCTAACCCAACCAGCAAAGAAAATATGTAGAAATGTCATTTCTATTTATCTAAAACTCCATCCATGAAATCTAAATATGTATAATATAAAATCATTAATGTGGTGTGATAAATACTTAAGTGTTCGACACTACTTTTTCAAAACCAGTAGTTTGATAATAAGTGTATGCAATAATACAATAATAGGTGCATTAATTAATTAATCATCTAAATTAATACCAAATCAACCTACTTGTAATCCATGCATGAAAATAATTTAGGATATCTCATAACTATGAAAAAATTAGCCATAAAACATTAGTAACATATCTTTCCTCGGTTCCATGTTAGAATGTCTCTAAGAAAGTTCTGAAACCCTTCCAACCATAACTGAATATCCAAGGTATTACATAAAAATATGGGAAATAATTCTATATAATCATTTCATAATTTAATCTGGGCTAAGCCCACAACATAATAATTAATGTTTGTGTCACTAAGCCTATCCATCTATATAACCTTTTCAGGATTCAATTAGTCCATTAACACTATATCATCATTTCAGTATGTGTCATAGGGAAAAGGCCATTACATTAGAATTAAAACATTTATCAATAGGACAATTCCCTATGTAAGAATTAAAAGATATGACATAGTGGTTAATTGTGAAAATTTCCATTTATATTTCATTTAAAAAAATCATATAACAATTAGTCACAATGAATAGCATTCTATTCATCTCAAAAAAAACAATACATGGTCAAATTATGTTAGGAAACCACCCATAGTCCATGTCATTATAAACACACTTTAATCTATTAAGAAATTAATTTATTTGGGAATTGTTCCTTCACATGATTGATAGCCATAATCTTGTTCAATATCTAATTGGATCCAAAGGAAATTAAATGAATAATTCAATTTGTTATTTCAATTTATTCACTGTGTGATATGTTTTCATAAATATGATATTACACATTCATGAAATTTAAAAAACAATAGGTTTATGTATTATAACCTTACCTATAACTATCAATCAAACAATGATTCCAATGAAAAACACCCATGAGGAATAAGGTGGGGATGATCAAAATAAGGATCGAATATTAAAACTGACTGATATAAAAACTTTCAATGCGTGTAGTCAAACACTTAGAGAAAAAAAAATTTAGAATTTAAATCTAGACCAAAACCACATACCATGAATTGATAAAAAATGAGGGAAATACAAATGATAGGTTAGAACACTAAAATATAGTGAAGGGTTTCCTAGGTTTAGAGGATAAGGCTACAGTTTGGTGAATTGAAAGATTATTTGCACAATATAATTTAAAAGAGTAGTTCTGAGAATTACATGGAATGTAATATAGTTACACATCATGTAATTAATTTTAATAGGATACAAAAAATACCGTTTTTATTTAGCTGAATATTAGAATTTACCAAACAATAATCAAATTTTAATGCATTTACATGATCTATAAATGTTATGCAGAAGGGTTTTCATCACATTTCCTTATTAAACAACCTAAATCGATTTTAAATCTTTTATACTTACTAAGAAAATGTGGAAACACTTGATCAGTTTATATTCTAACCCCATTGAATCGAAAATGAATATATCATTGAACATTAGTTCAATTTCTCAAATAAGGTGATTGGTGTCCAAAGAATACATGGCCACCAAGGCATAATGAAAACTCAAAGGGAGACATACTTGAAAATATATTGGATCACACCACCTCCCCTCTATATAAGAGCTCATCCTCGAACTACAACAATCCTCATTTTAGGGTTTTTCGTGAATATGTTTGGACACTAAACTCACATATTAGGCTCCCTCCTACAAGTCACCTCTTGAAATTTCCATGCTCCCACATAACCTGATTTTATGGTATAGTCACACCCCATAAACACTTATCACTATTTTCTAAAATCCATATTAGATGCTCCACAAATATGCATCAAAAATAAGATCAATGTATGTTTTGTCTATAATGTGAGAAGGGTTAGGATAACATATCAAAATTGGTGACACCTGGAATACATCATGGATGGAATTATAGTGACGTGGAATGGTTAAATGCTATACCACCTGACCAATGTTGTCCACTATCTCAAATGGTCTTATAAACCTATTGATATCTTTCCACAATCCATGATATAGTGTCTCCACAACCCAAGAGAAACTCAAATGAAAATATGATTGTAATCCTCAAACTTCAATAGTTATCTCCATTCATTTTCAAAATATTTCTTACCACTCTAAATGTTCACCAACTATTATCCAACCAACATTACATGCTCATGTCCTGCATGAGACTATTCCCAAAAAGCACAGACTCACATGACACTAACAAGAAAAGGGAATAATGTTCCCACCTTCCATGAAAGGACTCAAAAAATTTAATCTAGACTGATTCCTTGTAGTTTTTATTGTATGAAAACTCTACGAGTTCCATATGATGCTATCGCAATCCACTAAAATTCCAAACATAGTCTTGAAAAATATCCTCCAAAACTAGAATCATTCTATAATATTGACCATCAGTCTAAGGATAATATGTTATACTTAAAAAAATTATGTGCTCCAAGAACCTTTTTATGACCATTCTAGAAAGATGATATGAAAAAATAACCTCTATCTAAAACGGTACTCCTGAGAACACTATACAGTTGAAATACCTCATGCACATTCTGACCACCTAGATCATAAACTATGAAAGTATCCCTAGTTGTAATGTAATGGGATAGAATCATCATTCAACCCACAATTACCCTTTTATATTAATTATTTTGCGGTTTCCTCAGTAATCATTCCACAAAATCCACGTTGAAATAATCTCTTTTCTACTCAGGAATAGGAAAATGATTCAAAAGCTCCTCTAGAATTCGATGCTCTACATTCACCTTATGGAAAGTGAAGAATCATCCCACAAATCATGATGCCCCAATCTTCATTCCTTACCACAAGTACTATCTACATAGATCATGATACATATTTGAAGAACTAGGATGTACCACCGATCTTGAAGCATGAAACACTTTCATTATCTCCTCATGAAATCTCGTAGTAACCCATACACATCCATGTAGAATAATAGGATTTTCAATTTTCATAGAACATATCAATGGCTTCTCCCCACCATATAGGTTGTATCTAATAACTAATCCCTACGAATGAGATAAATTCACACTTTTGATCAATCCAAGAAGCATAGGTATAATAAATTTAGAACTGAGAGCTACTCATCCATACAACTCTTGGAAATCAGGATGCATATCTAGAAAGTGGTCCATTATCATCCAATAATTACAAGACTTATAAATTAAAAATTTCAACATATTTTGACTCAACCCATTAGAAATGATGCTTCCCTTTCTATATGTTTTAGACAAATCGAAATAGAAAGACTACAGACAGTCGACCCACCTTATTTACTAAGGCTTCAAGTCCCATTGACAATAGATGTACCTGAGGATCTTCTGATCAATCTATACCAAAAGCCACTTACCAATTAGATAATTCCATTATAATCTCAGGGAAAATAACAACACTACTAACAACAAGTTGTGAGAAGCATAAATTCTTAAATCTGGCCTTTTTATATGTATCCATATGAAACCACACGATCCTCTTACATTTGTACTTCTTCGAGTAAAACTATGAAAGCATCATAGTAAATAGTATATTCTTTACCCGGTATAGGAAAAGAGAGTATAAATGATGAGTTGTGTCTGCCTTTCGGCAGCTAAATATATCCCTCACAATAACCGAAATAGGTAGATATTACTCTTTTCATGGTCATCCCAATCATTGGTGCTTTCAAACCGTAAATATCCAATATAATGTGCAACTAATTACCTGGTAAAACAAAAAATCATTGAATATGGGGTAAATTTTTAGGTTTTTCCCAACATATCTTGGTTTTATCTTTCTCAAGGGTTTACTTTGTAACAAACCAAAATTTTATCAATGTAATTTATCACTTCTTATAGTAATGTCATATAGTTTGATCCCAAAAAATAACATTAGGAAACAAAATACCAAATCATGCTTAAATGAACTATTAAATTCTATGCTACCTTTAAACAAACTTTTTCAACTTCTGTGATTAGAATTTTGAAAATTTTACATATGCGGTTGTGATCAGTAAGATTTTTGGAGTCTGAAAAGACCAACTTAATTTTGGGTGAATAGTAACATACCCTTATGAATAGTAATGATAGCCTTATAAATAGTAATATGAACCTTATGAATATTAAATCATCCAAGTGAATAGGAACCATACCAATGATAGTATAATTAATATTCATCCATCCTATAAGTGACAATATTATAAAATAATATTATAGTGTTGGTATTTTTATAAGTCATTAATATTTGATGATTAATTTAATAATTTAATAGAAAAGTTATCTTCATAAAATTCATTCCTAAACTAATATTTTTATGTCTTATTAATATATGATAATTTAATGAGGCCTTATTTAATTTTCGGAATCGTTACAAAAGTAGTTTTAATTTTAAATTCTTTTTTTCCCAAGTAAATAATGATTTTATTAAAAAATTATATTACACATATTTAAATAGTTATTTTCAAAAAATTGAGTTCATTTTTTATTCCACTCATTGAATAATGGTTATGATTATTTTTTTATATTTTTTAAAATACTTTAATATTTCTATTAATAGTGAATTTCAATAATTTACATAATATGTTAAATAAATGAATTTATGCATCATGCATGAGTCATGGCTGATGTAAATGGGCATAATTTTAAACACAGAAGCCCTAATTACATTATTTACTCTTGTAATCATCAATATTTATTTTCTTGAGGGATATTAATAAACCAAAAAAGTATATATATATATAAGACATCCCTCCCCTCCACTATCAATACCACCCCTCAGAAGCTTATTTCCTCACTCCTCTCCTGCTTCAATCATTGCCCAAATTCTATAAAAAACTCTTCCTTATCCCCTCACACACTTCCAAGAGCTCTTGGTATCATCCAAAGTCCAATCCTACATTCCTTGAGGGGGATCTCAAGAGGATATTTCAAGAGGTTATTTCTCTCTATCTTTTCTTTCAGTATCATTTTAAATTCCATTTCATTTATTCTATTATCCTCAAATTATCATATCCAAATGTTAGGATAACGTCAGTATAATTGATATAATGTTATTATATCATGTTAATGGTGTATTATTCAGTATACTCCTCCCTATCTCTCTTTTATAAAATTGTCGCCTGTGATGTGTTAATTTACCATCATCATGGGCGACACACCTTCATTTTCCTCCAATGCATTCAAGGAAGTAAATGAAAACATTAAATGGGTGAATTAAAATTTTAATATGTATTTTTATCCCTTTTTATATTCTGTAACTAACTTATATATGTGATACTAAATGATAAAACAAAACAAGTTCATTGTGACCGAATGACATCCCAAATTAACCAAAAATCATCATCATAAAATTTCATCCATTGATTCATCCTCATGGTATGTATCAAAATTCTTTATAAGATCATATGAACTTTTATAATATTATTAATAACATGAAATATCATTTCTATAGGTTTATACATTTTCTAAGTAGACTTCTATTCATTTGTATAAGTGAACCAATGATGAAAACTATGAAAACGAATACTCATGATCAGTGAATTTAAACTCTATAACTCATCCAAAGACCCATAATAGAACATAATAAAACCATAATGAATCAATTACATGTATTAGATTTTTTGTGACTATTAATTAATGAATCTAATGTGATTATATCTGAAATTAATGTTGGAAAAATCCATAATGGGTTCCTCTCTGTATGTTTTGTGTGTGGATGTGTTGGTTGACAAATCCAGATAACGGCAAATGAGTATGGTTGGTGTTCTCCGATGATAGGTTTTTAAGGTGGCATTGTTTCCTAATGATTTCCAAATTTTTTAGTCTCAAAATCAGAGTTTTATGTTGGAAACGAAAGGTTTTTTTTAAGAGTGATGGTATAAAAAATGTTGATGAAATTTGGAAAAGGATGTGAATCGCGTACCAAAATTCACAGACCATTTACTATGTTCCGAGAATGGTACGAGGAGCGGAGCGAACGGTATGCCAGAGTGGTTCGAGAAACTAAAAATGATTCATGGTGGAATGCATTGTGGTACGTGGATGGTTTGATGATGGTGGGGGAGATCGACCACTTAGTAACAAAGATAATACTTGGACCAGATAGAAAAAATGGTTCATCGGTGGCTTGCAGTTTGTTGTTCCTGAAGGATCGGTATGTGGTGAAGGATGGATTGAATATTGGTAAATATTAGATTAATGGATTTTGTGGGTATCTTTTCCTATATAAGGATCGCTAATCCCACCTATTACTGTGAAGGCCGAATATCATTAGAGAACATATTTTTGGTCCAGTATTTCGTTGAAGTCCAAAGGAATTTCTTGAGGGAGAATTCTGTGAAAGGAGATGTGGTTTGCAAAGAAAGAATTCCATCAAGGGTTTTTGTGGAAAGATGAAATCAGAATAGGTCATCTTACATGGAGGAAGAATTCAATGTACATAGGTGGTTCTTAAAGCTTGTCCGTGAAGAGAGAAAAGTTCACAGACAAAGAGTGATTCGCAGTAGAGGTTCACAGAATCAGTACACGGTAGCGATATGTTATAGTGAAGGTGGAGGTAGTCCGTAGATTAAGGGAATTTTGTAGTAGTGGTAGTAGTACTCGGAGGATGTGATCTGCATACCATACCCAGTACACAGTATGTGGTGGAATAAGGTGGATTATGATTTGCACAAGGAAGTTTGCGAAAGCTTCAAATCCGTGTGTAAAGTAATTTATGGTATGTAATAGTAACTAGGAAGTTGTAATTCATCTGTAGGTGAAAAAATATTTTCAACATAGCATCTGGCTAATGTTGAAGCTGCAAAAATTCATGAAAATGAAGGGACCTACATGTCCATAAATTGGGCTTGACCAACAAGTCGATAAAATTTTTATGGATTAATTTCTAATAGCTATGAGTGAAGTACGAGGAAGATTATGAACCTTTACAACAGAAGTGATCCAGAGAAAGAGGCATAGGGAGTGACCCTTGGTTACTCAGTGAGAAGATCGAAAACATTGTATAGGCAGTGAACTTGGTCATAGAATATCTATCCCGAACATTGTACTCGTTATTGTTAGTGAACCTTAGTGAATTTGGTACATTGACACATTGTCATTGCATGCTCCATAGATATATCCTCGTGAGGGTGAATCAAGTTAAAATTTTCATGTTCTATGCATTATTTCATATGTATTCGTATATTGATCTGGGAGGAAGAGAAACTTGAAATTTGTATAATAACAAATAAATATCTGAACGGAATAATTTTTTAATCTGTCATACCCTGATAATCCCCCCACCCCTCTTTGGGTATTCGACCTAGTGGACCATACAATTAGTATTTGTGGGAAAGGTTGAAATCCAGGTTTTTTCTGTCAAGAAGAAGATATAGAGGTGGTCAATCATAAAGGAATTCTGATCTTTAATGGAAATATTTTTAAACTATTGATGAATCGAGTGCAGCACTACTTCCTATCAGTATGGATGGATTTCTTCACATAAACTATTCATGGAATATTAGCTATCCTTAATCGTGGTGATTTTTCAAAAGCCTAAAGAAGAGAATTTGATGATGATGGTAAAAGGATAAATGCCTTAGGGGATCACTATAAAATTCAATTTTACAAATATGATTTCTTGTAAAACATTTCCAGCTATTTGGGAAAAAATATTGAACATCTATGAGGGCGACAAAAAATTCTGAGAATAAAACCTACAGTTTCTATGGAAAAAGTATGTGGATCCCAGAGTGAATCTTAATGAGAATGTTGATGAATTGTTATATTGGATAAATATTATTGAGGAAGACATGTGGGGTCTTGGAGAAGTCATTGAAGATATAAAGATTGTGAAATAAATCTAAATTAATATTCCACCAAAGTTCAATCCTAATGTTTTGTTTTTGCAAGAAAAATACTAGAAAGTTCTGACACTAGATAAGCAACACCGTACCCTTGTAGCATATGCAATGGGAAACGATAAAAACAATGAATTATAAAAGGATATGTCTAAGGATGTGGCATTCATGGCCATAAGGAATATATTCGTTGAATATAGTTAAAATGAGAACAATATTAATGATGTCATGTCATTTATCACCTCCAATATTCAAAAGGGAAAAGGGAAGTTCAATGGTAAACATCCATAGGAAATCATTTGATGCGGAAATATAGGAATTTTTGTAGGAATGTGTCTTATGAAGTTGGATGGTGGGAATGAAGAAAATTATGACATTCCCAGAAATAGGTATTCATAAAATGAGAAAAGGAGGAGAACGACCATGAGAATATTCTTGAAGATGAAGGATCTGATTTCAAAAGAGGATGAATGTTCAGAAGAAACTAAGGCTGGAGAGTTGGAGGACTATAAGGATCATAAAATAGATGATTTGGTGGAAGTTGTTAATAAATCATTAAGAAGATACGAAAGATACAATGAAGAATGATAAATTGAAGTAATAGTTGATCTTCAAGATGAATTAGAAACATCCCTTGACGAGGTAGATATTTTGAGAGACAAAACCACTAAATCTAACAATGTTTTTTGTGAAGACAAACTCTTTATATAGAAGTAGGTAGAAGGGAATTCTAATATGAATATAGAAATTGAATATCTTTGGACATCAATGCTAGAGAACTCAGAAAAGGTGGTTGAGTACAAATAAAAATTGAATAAAATAAAATAGAAAATGTTAGTTTTAATGAAACTAGAAAAGATAAAATCAAACATATCAACGAACTAGAAGAGGAATTCGTCAGTATAAAATAAAAAATTGATGATCCAAAGAAAGTGATATCTCTCAATTGTAAATTGGGGAATAAGATCATACATGAAATAGATATGATGAGATTTGATTAGATTGGTCTATGAGAATAGAATAAATAATGAATTTGGACTGATAAGGATGGTATGGGGTTTGATCTAAAATAGAAATCAGTTATGCTTCACGTGAGACCATAATCACCCACTCTATGAATGAATATTGACACGGTTACGAAGCAGAATTAGAAGATTCAAAAAACCCAAGGCACAACTAGTAGAGAGTCATTTCCACATAAGAATGTACCTCACCCAAGATTCTACTGTTGTGGTAATATGGGACATTCCCAAAATGTATGATTCATAGAAAATAGGTACCAAAGGGAACAATACTAACAGATGTGGTTGTATAGAGCTCAAAATTCAAGGTCATAATTTGATGGTCATTGATTCAGGTGTAAAGGAATCGAACATATGGAAAGACATTGTACATACACAATTTAGAGTAATGTGCCAAAGAAGACTGAATTTGTTCATAAGAAGTAGCAAAATAAATCATCAAGAGAGCTAAAAAATTCAAAATCGATTTACTGCTCTGCAGGTTGAAGATGGATCATCATGTACTAAGAAATATCAAGATTATCATTCCATGTTTAATATGAAGTCAAAATCTAGTGTAAAAAAGGGTGGAGCAGGCAGTGGTTGAAAAAAAATCCCATTCCAGGAATCAGATCGCACTAGGATATGGATAATTGGTAGAGGATCAACTACCCATATGATTGGAAAAAAAGGATACATGACCAAAATCAATTATGATTAATGATGAATTCTATGATTTTATAATGATAAGGGATTAAAAATTTTTTGTTCATGAAAACCATGTTTTGAGGAAAAGTCATTAGGCGAGTAGATGTCTTGGTCCTTTAGGGAATTAGTTACAACATGCTTAGTGTTAGTCAAGTGTGTGACTCAAGACATCCCATATTTGGTTCCAAGAAATTATGTATCTTCAAAGAAAAGGATGGTGTTATTGTGTTGTATGGAATGCATACAAAATTGAATCTCTACCTCGTAAGTGGAGAAAAATATATTTGTTTTCTATCCAAGGATGAAGAAACAAGATATGGAATAAGCATCTTGGCCACATAATCCAAGGTTCCGGGGAAGAGATAGTGAAATATGATGCATCTCAAAATCTCACTATATTATCAGGTGATCATACTCATACGTGCGATGTCTGTCAATGGAGGAAGATCATTTGAAACACATATAAGCAAAAGGATAAAAAGACAACAAGATTGCTTGTGTTGGTTCATATTTATTGATGTGGGCTGTTCTTTCCAAGGGATATTTATAGGAAGAGATATTATGTTTTCTTCATTAATGAATATAGAAGAATGGTATGGGTTTAAATAATCACCAAAAAATATTAAGTGTTCAGTTTCATTACAATATATAGATGGGAATGTGAAAAGATGTTTGGTTAGAAAATCCGGATGATTCTAACAGGTAATGGAGTAGAGTTCACAAATACCCAAGTAGAGGATTATCTCAAAAAATACGTGATAAGGCATCATGTTTTAGTAGTAAAAACTTCGTAGCCTTTTTTTAGAAGGTTGGGACTAAAGCCTCATTTTTATTAGTATATCAAATCAACGACCTCTTTTAACTGGGTAGAGGGAGACCTATTACATAGCCTGAAGGCCCAGAGGGCTTGTGGCCCGTTACATAGCTCGTAGTCCTAATATTTTGGCCCAATTGCCATTCTGTGAATAGTAACCCGACTGCTATAGTACCCGCACAGTACTGCGGCTGCTACAGTGACATGCCGCCACTACAGTACCGCCGATCTACAATACCATCGCTACTACAGTACTGTTATATTACCTGCGCCCAATGGGTTTTGAGCCCCCATTTTTCATGTAGGATTACATGGTGCTTACCACTACGCCAAACCCCATCTACTAGAACTCCGGAGCCAAATGAAGTAGTTGAGAGATGAAATAGGATTGTCAAAAACATGGCTAAAACAATGCTCATTGATGAATAACTTCTATAAAAATTTTGTAATGAATCAGTGATGATAATAGTATACACTTAAAATACATATTTACATTTTCCAAAAGAGGAGAAGACTCCAAATGTGTTATGTTATGGGAAGAATCCATTAATGAAGTACTTTCAAATAGTCATAAGTAAATGATTCATTCTAAATAAGGATAAATATAAGAAATTTGAATCTCTTGGGGTTGAAGGATTATTTCATGGATACTCAATGAAATAAAATTATCTAAATGATTCATAAAGTGGATATGAAAAATAGTTGAAATTCATGATGTAACTATAGTAGAGAATGAAAATAATCCCTAGAAAATAAATGATCATAATCAAGAGAACATTGATGAAAAGATTATATTGTCAGGAGGCGATCTATCTCCATAGTTTGATTTATAAGAAGACACAGATGATGCAGAAAAATCATTTTCTTCTTAGAGACCATAAATAATAGCTGAAATTGATTGGAAAAACATAATTGGTGATCAGACAATACCATTGACGACAAGGAGGAGGAAGTCTCTAAGGAAAGTATCATACTTATTGAAAGTTTAGCCTAAATGTTTTGAGGAATCAGTTGGAGATGATAATTTGTTTTGGGAAATTAATTAAGTGCATGACCAATTAAAAATAATCTGATTTCAGAAATTGTTTCGAGGCCAGAAGAAAAAAATTTCATAGGGAAAAAATCGGGGTTTTAGAAAAAAAAAATGAATGCAGATGGTGTTTTGATTCGAAAAAAGCATTCCTGGTGTGAAAAGGGTACTCTCAAATAGAGGGTATTGATGGTGATGAGATATGTGCACGTATTTCAAGGATAGAGACAATCAGATTATTTTTATCCAATGTTGTGCAACGAGAGTTCATACTTTTTTAAATTGATGTAATGTCATCATTTGTGAATGGAGTTTTGGAAGAATAAGTCTATATTGAGAAACAATATGGTGTTATAGTCCATGAATATGAGAACAATGTTTGTCGGCTGAAGAATGATTTATATGGATTAAATAAATCACTAAGGTCATGGTATTTAATGCTTGATATGTTTTTAAAGATACTCAGCTTCCAGTTTGGTTGAGTTGATTAAAATTTATATTTCAATGATGATAGTATTCAAATGAAGATGGTACTGATTTATATCAATGAAATAATCTTTGGTAGATTAAATGAAGCCCAATTCAATCCGTTTTCAGAATACATGAATAGTAAGTCTGAAATGTCGATAACTGGTGAGCTGACATTTTTCAATGGCTTATAAGTTACACAAGGAAGAAATGGAACATTTATTATTCATTATAAATATGCCAAGTAGGTTTTGAAAAAATTTAGAATGGATAATTCCAAAGAGATGAAAACTCTAGTTGCTACCTAGCTAAAACAATCACGAGATGATGAAGGTAAGGCAATTAATACAACAGAATATAGAAAAATCATTGGCAGTATGTTCTAACTGATTGTGACAAGGCTATATATTGTATTATCCATATACCAAGCAGCAACGAATCAAGGAAATACAAAGGAGATCCACCTTATTGCATTAATAAATAATTCTTCGGTATATCATGGGCATAGTAAATTTTGGCCTAATGTATAGTGTCAAATCTCATCCAGAGTTATTGGGATATACATATGTGGATTGGGCGAGTTCAGCAAATGATTGGAAATCGACATCAGAAAGATCCTTTTTTCTTTTAGGGGTATGAATTTATTGGTTAATCAAGAAACAATATTTCATTTCATTGAGCACTGTATAAGATGAATATATTTCAGCTAATAACGGTTGCACACAGCTATAGTGGATGAAGCAGCAACTTGAAAATATGGTAATTGAAGTTAAATCTCCAATTGGAATCCATTTTTATCACTCATGTGCTATAAATAATAGAATAAATTTGACCCATCACTCAAGTACAAATCAAATTGAAATAAAATATCATTTTATTAAGGAGAACATGGATCAAGGTCTTCTGAATATGGAGTAAGCAATCAGTTGTCGACATTCTAACAAATTCCATACCCAATGAATCATTTGAAAGGAATCAACTAGCATTGGGAGTCAAGTTGACTTCCCTCACCTGAAAAAGTGTGGATGTGGGTTCCCATATCCCTGAGGTTTGATATGTTTTTACAAAATATATTTATATGTGTTATTTACCCTATTGCAGATAACCTTAACGTGTGTTTAGGGTTTGTAGAAAAAGGGGGAGATGTGTGATTGTTAGAGACAGGGGGAGAAAAGACATGGGGATAAGATGTTAAGTGGAACATCGAGATAGGGGGAGTTAAAGCTTTGATGAAGCTGTTTGGATGTGCTATAATATAGGGAGATTATTAAATCTAATGATGCTAGAAGTGATCGATCAAAAATTAGATATCATGATGGTTGAGGTTCGGGGTGAAAGGAGTTCATTGGTATTAGTGTATCAATATAGAATCAGCAATTGGGGATTATGAATTAAGTTATTTATTGATTAAATTTTCAATATACTCTTTTTTCTCATGCTGATCATGGATCATGTGGGCTTAGAGTATGTGCTGTGCAAATCCTTAATCGCTATCTTAATCGCATAAAGAGAATGGTGGTTTAAGATGGATGGAGTATTAATGAGGTATAAAAATTTGAAGTATATTTATGAGAAAAGTTTTCAACAAAACCAAAGGGGGAGATTATTGGGAAAAAATCCATCAAGGTGTCTTCTCGGTATATTTTGGGTGTGGTTGAGTTTGTTGGCAAAGCCCGATGAATAAAAATGAGAATGATTGTTGTTTATCAAAGATAGGTTTTTAAGGTAGCCCAGTTTCTAGTGTTTGCCAAATGTTTGGGCCTCAAAATCATGCTTTTGATGATTTCAAAGGAAGGATTTATTCATAGGAGTGAACATTATGAAGAACCTTGAATAAAATTGGAAATGGATGTGAACCACATACCATATTTCATAGAATGTGTACCATGTTCCGGGAACGGTATATAGAGCAGTGGGAATGGTACACATGAGTGTCTAATAAAATAAAAAAGGTTTGCGTCAGAAATAGGTGAGGTACACGAATGTCTTGATGATGCCGGAGGAGATCGACCACATAGGAACGATGACAGTATGTAGACCAGAGAATAAAAATGGTTCATGTGTGGCTTGTGGTTGGCAGCGGCTCAAGGATTGGTATACAATTAAGGCTGGATTGAAGATTTGGTAAATCATATATTAGAGGATTTTTTTGCGTATCGTTGCCTATATAAAGATCTATAATCCCATCAATTACTATTGAGACAAAATATCATTAGAGAAAATATTTTTTGTCTAGGATTTCGGCAATGTCTGAAGGAAGTTCTTGAGGTATAATTCAGAAAAAGATGAAGTGGTTCGAATGGAAGACATTCTGCCAATGGTTTTGGATGAAAACAGTAATACGCATAGGACATGGTAAGTAGATGAAAAAGGAGGGGTACATAGGCGGTTAGAGAAGGTAGTCCATGGAAAGAGAATGGTTCACAAATTGAGGGTGATTCACAATAGAGGTTCTTGGAATCAGTATGCGGTATAGGTACGCGATATTGAAGGAGGAGGTAGACCGAAGAAGAGGGGTTGTTTGTTGTAGCGGAAGCAGTATGCAGAGGAGGTGATCAGAGCACCATACCTGTTACATAGTACACTATAAAACAAGGTGGTTCATGATTTGCACAAGGAATCGTGAAAAAGCATCAAATCAGTTTGTGAATGAATTTTTTGATACATAGTAGTATCCAGGAAGGTTGACTTCATATGCGGGTGAAAAAGGAACATCAATAGAGAATCTACCTAATGTTGAGGATGTCAGAATTCTTGAAAATGAAGGGATCTAAATGTTCATAAAATGTGTTTGACCAACAATTTGATAAACATTGTGTGGATTTCGTTCCTAGAGAAGTGAGATAAGTAAGAGTAAATGGTGACCCATTCCACTAGGAGTGAGCAGGAGAATGAGGCATAGGGAGTTTCCATTGGTGATGCAGTGAGTATACCATAAACCCTGTAAAGAAAGTGAGACTGGGCATAGAAGACCAAGCCCTAACATTGTACTCATTATTGGTAGTGAGCCATAGTGAAATTGGTATATCGTCACATTACCATTTTATGCTCCTTGGACATAGCACAGTGAGGTTGAACCAAGTAAAAATCATCGTTTCCAGTGCATGATTTCATATCTGCTCATATGTTGATACGAGACAATGAGTGAATTGTTTTTTTTCAAACAATGAAACTAGATCCGAATAGAAAAATGTTTTAATCTTTCATACCCTGATTCACCCCCCCCCCTCAGGGTATTCAACCTAGGGGGACTAACATTTAATGAGAATAGTTCATTAAAATATAAGGTAAGTGGAATTGATGAACCCAACTATATTTCTATGGATATTATCTCGTTCACTCAATTTTCAATATGGTTATTACATAAAATTAATTTATTTATCATTATCATAACTTTTCTAGGATATGCATGTTTTCTAATTAATATTACGACAAACACATTGTTTTTCAAAACAACTCTTCTTTAAAAAAACACTCCATTTACTTCTCAAGACTGTATACTTCACTCAATGACGATGATTCTTATATCATGTATGTTATTACCTCTTTAATTTGGGAACCCAATGTTTATGAATGTATGCATATGAAATGAAACCCATTCCTTTCCAAGGGTTATTATAAGTTCAATATTGATATATTTTCTATGTTTTATGCATGTTAAGGTAAATATTGTGATGTGAAGAGTTCTCCCGGAATTCTATAGTTCTCCAATGAATTGGATAAAGTGAAGAACCTCATTATTAATGTGACATATGCATGAACATGATGCCAGATTGGATCACAACTATGTGTGGTATTTTACCACAAATAAATTATGTTTCAATTTTATTCATTTCCACATTCCATGTCTTCTCTTAATGCTTCCTCTCATTATTATGATCTTATTAATATGTTATATTAATACTAATAATCTTAACCCATGTTATATTGTTTCATGTTCATATCAATCCTCTTTCTGGGATTTTATCTCACCTTTTTTTATGTATATCCTTAGGTGAGTACTTGTACTAAGGAAAATTCAAGGTCCAATATGAATCTGGAGAAGAAATAATTAAATAAATGTCTGTGTTTTATGTTTTAAAAGATATGTATGGTTACAGTTTTCCCAATACACAAAACCTTTGGATCCTCATTGTGTAATATTATGTTTTTAATTAAAATCATGTAAAAGTAATGTAAGAAAATCAGGGTCACTATAGTTGGTATCAGAGGATGGATTAGTTAATTTTAGAATTAGTATTAGGTAACCTTATTGAAAACCGTTATTATGAGATTATGTATATATAATCACACAAGATTCTTTGATAAACATAGGGATCCCATAAGATAGGATTTTCGTGTTAATTGCAAAAACAGATAAATTATAAATTCATGACATGTTGACTTGTGTTTTCTTCTAACCTATTCTATTTTAGAAAATGGTGAGAACCAAGATAATCCTAACCAATAACCCATTTGGGGGAAAATAAAATGATTTCTCGAATGACATCAATGATGCTTTGCGAGTAGAGTAAAAATTTTAATAGCGATTCATACCAATATATCTTAGGTTATAACAATAACTTTAATAATGTGGAACATCCTCCTTCACATAAGAGGGAGAAACTGGATATCGATTATTTTATTCCTCAACGACCACCAACGTTTTGTGGACTATCTGATCCAGTAGTTGTGGAATACTGGGTTAGCTCGATAGTGAATATCTTTTATGTGATTCACTATTCTAAGATGGAGAAGCTTACTCTAGATGTTTATTGTATATATAGAGAGGTTGACCAATGGTCGCCTTTTATTAAAAACTCCAATATGAAGGAAAAAAATTGACAAGATGGAGTGGGAGTAATTTAAGATAATTTTTCTTCATAAGTATCTCTCTAGAAATATTCATAAAAATATAGAAAAATATTTCATAGAGAGAAATAAAAAGGAATGATAATTAATCAAGCCTTATGAAGAAATTTTCAAAAGGCTGGTAAGGTACACATAGGGTTTTTTATCAATAATTATAAAAAAATGATAGATTATTTTGTGGTTTAAAACCACACATTATAAAGGATCTTATAATTCGAAAAATTTGGAGTTCTAAAGAAGTTGTTTGATGTGACCTCAAAATAGAGATGGATTTTGGAGAATGGTCACATGGTTGTGGTGATAAGAAATGAATGATAGAGTTTTAAGCTGGAGGATCTAATGGGAATAGTGGAAATTAAACTCGACCATTGACATCCCCAAAATGTGGGAAGGAGTATCATGGGAACTACCTCAATGCGACAAGGAAATGCTTCATGTGTGGGAGAGAAGGACACCTCTCTCATAAATGTAGAAAATACATGAAAATACAGGATAATATGGTAGAGAAAAGGAGAGAACCACCCATGGTAAAATGCTACAAATTTAGGTAGAATGCGCACTATGATAGAAAATGAACTAATAATTATGTTCTCATGGGTAATTAGTATTAACAACCACCAAATATAAAGGAACAAGGGAAGGTTTATTCCATGTATACTATAGAAGTGTAGTCAGAAAATTAAGTCATACAAGGTACACTTCCTATTCACTCAAGAATGAAAAAAATGTCTTATTTGATTCTGGTTCTATGCATTCTTTATATCATGAATGTTATCTAAAACTATAGAATTGAATCCCCAAAACCTTGAAGTTGAGATATCTGTAAAAACCCATGTGGGGAAATCATTACAACACACATGTTGGACTCTTCTCCTATTGGTATATCTAGGAAGATTCTTCCAGAAAAAGTTTTGATACTTTTCATGGTGGAATTTTAAAACATACTATAGATGGATTAGTTCTCATTATATAGAGAACATATAAACTGTGAGGAAATGGAAATATCTTTTTATTTTCCAAACCATCCCATTCTCATCTTAAGAAAATATTAGAGATCATGAATCTCCATTGGAAAATCCTTCAATGGTGTGGGTGTAAATTCTCTATAAAGAAGAATAACTCGCTCTAATGGTTGAGTCAAAGGATATGATCCACCTAGGGGAAATGCACATCATAAGGGAACACATAGATTTATTTACCAAAGTGTTACTCAGATGTCCACCATATGGTGAGGTAGATTTATTTGTATAACTCATACAAGGAGCTACTCTTAAATCAAAGTGTCCTTGTATTATATATTCTATCGAACTGGAGGACTTAAACAAGTAGCTACATGAGCATTTAAAAAAATTGTTCATCCACCCTAGTGCATCACCATGTGGTGTGAAAATTCTCATTGACAAGAAGACAGATAGACCAATACAACCATGTTTTAATTATCAGGAACTCAGCAAGATCACCATAAAATAAATGTATCATATTTAAGGGATTTTTGAATTGTTTGACCTTCTACGAGGAGCTTAGTACTTCACAAATGTGGTTTTTCATTCTGGTTATAATCAGCTAAAGTTGATTGGGGAAGATATTCAGAATGATGCGTTCCATAGAAGGTATTGGAATTATGAGTTTCTAGTGATTCCCTTCGGACATACTAATTTCCCTATAATCTTCATGGATTTGTGTAATAGAGTCCATAGACATTACCTCTACAAATATTTGGTAGTATTTATCAAAGATATTAGCATTTAATCTAATATCAAGGAGGAAAATGAAGAATATCTCAAGACTCGGTTGACAATACTTAAAAAGGATAAGTTTTAAAATAAAATTTAAAAGGTGTGATTTTTTAAAGCGAAAAAGTCATGTTAATGGGACATGTGATCACATGTGAGAGGATTTCGGTTGACCCTTCCAAAACCAAGGCAACTGAGGAATGGTCCAGACCCTCTAGTGTTAGAGAAATCTGTAAATTTCATGGATTATTAGGGTACAATCAATGTTTTCTGATATATTTCCCATGATTTTCAATCCCACAAACTATGTTAATAAGAAAAATGTTAAAGTATGTCTAGAAAAATGATTGTGAGGAATGATTCATGGAGATAAAGAGACGTCTTATCGCTGCACTAGTACTAACATTAGAAAAAAATTGGAGAACCTTTTGTGAAATATAGTGATTATTCCAAGAAATGATTGGGTTTTCTACCCCCAAAAAATGAAATCTGATAGCCTATGCCTCATAGTAGTTGAACATCCACAAGTAGAACTACCCTATGCATGATCTAGATCTTGCTGATTTGATTATTTCCTTGAAAATATGGTGTCATTAGATCTATGGTGAGAAGGGTGATATATGTACACATCCAAAGAGGTTAAAGTTTATATTCACACAAATATATCAACATGTGATTTCTCTATTAACTATCATTGCGGAAAGATTCATTATGCATTTGATGCTCTTTGCAGAAAATAACCTACTACTATATCCATGTTGTGGATTGAGAAAGACCTTATCCTCATGGATATGAAAAGGATGGATTTGGAAATCATAATGGTAGGTAATATGTCGTACATTTCCCAAATGATTACCCAGCTATCTATCCTAGAGAATATTAAGGAGACATAAAGGGATGATTTAGAGTTACTAAATAATGTGAATATAGTAAAGTAAGGGAAGCTACAAGAGTTAAATATCCTGATGATTGTGTGACCACGTTTGGAACACGAATTTGTGTGCCTTCATCACATGGGATAAAGAAGGATTTATTTGATAATTCACATAGCCCACCATTCTCTATCTATCCTGGTAGAACAAAGATATATCATTATCTCTGAGAACACTTTTTATGGGAAAACATGAAAGAGGATATTTCTTAGTATATCTCAAGGTGATTGATATGTAAATTAGTTAAGATAGAGTGATAGAAGGTCCAAGGGATGAGGTAATAATTGCCTATACAGATATGGAAATTGGAGAATGTCATTATGGACTTTGTCACGGGTCCCCCAAATACATCCAATGGAAATAATGCGATAAGGTTTGTGGTGGACAGACTCCCCATGACTACCCAATTTCTTTCTGTTTGGTAATATCTCTACCTTGAACAACCTGAAATTATGTATGTGAAGGAAGTGGCGAGACTTTATTGGGTTCCACTCTTGATTTCCTCTGATCGTGATCCAATATACACATATAAATTTTGGAGTCTCCAAAATAATTTTGAATACAAAATTAAATTTCATCATGGCCTATCACACCCAAACTGATGGCCAATCTAAAAGGACTATTCATACACTCTACGATATGCTAAGATACTACACTTTAGAATTCAAAGGTAGATGAGATCATAATATCCCATTGGTTGAGTTCTCATTTAACAATATCTTCCATTTGAGTATTAATATGGATCCATATAAAGCTCTGTATGGAAAGCGATGTTGAACTCCAACTTTTTGTGATGATGTTGGAGAAAACAATATACATGGAAATAACCTTGTACAAGAGATTAGATAAAAGGTTCAAGACATCTTGAAACTAATCAAAGCTAATCAGAGTCTAAAAAAGAGCTATGATAATAATTATCGAAGGGAATTTGACTTTGACGTTGGAGATAAAGTCTTCCTTTGAATATCACCAAGGAAGAGAGTCATGTGTTTTGGAAAGAAAGGGAAGCTAACACCAAGGTATATTTGCCACTTTGAGATCCTTTACCGCATAAGATCAACAAGCTACCGGCTTACACATTCACCTAATATGGATGATGTACACGATTTTATTTACATATCACTCTTGAGAAAATACATACTAGATCCCTCCCATGTACTAAACTCCGTAGTGGTACAACTATAAGATTATCTCTTTTTTGTGGATCAACTAATAAATCTTTTGGACCAAAGAGATATGGTTCTACACAACTAGACAACCCACCATGTCAAAGTGTTATAGAGGAACCATATGTATGAATAAGTAACTTGGGTATCGTGGGATCCAGTGAAAGAGAATTACCTTCCCCTGTTTATGTAAAATGAAATTTCAAAGGAAAAATTTCAAATGGGGGGAAGAATCTAATGACCCAAACTATTATCAATGAAATTTATCTATTTTTATAGTAGTGTCATATAATATAATCACATAAAATCTCATTAGTAAACCCAATTCCAAATCTTTCTTAAATGAAGAGCTAAATTATATTTGATCTTTTGACATAATTTTTTCCCCTTCTATGATTTGAATTTTAAAAATAAGGCATACATGGTTATGATCAGTAAGATGTTTGGAGTCTGATAGGATAAACATATATTTTGTTGAATAGTAACATACCCTTATGAATATTAATTTTCCCTTTATTAATTATAATATTACACTTATTAATAGTAAATTATCTAATGGTATAGGAACAATACCAATGATAGTATAAATAAAATTTATCCTTCTTACAAGTGACTATATGATATAATTATATTAGAATGCTGGTTATTTTTTGAATTTGGAATATTTAATTATTAATTCAATAATTTAAAGGAAAATTTATTTTAATAATATGTATTCATAAAATTGTATTTTTATGTCTTATGATTATATGATTACATTAAGAGACCATAAGTAATTTTCTAATGTGTTACAAAATTAGTTTTACTTTGAAAATATTTATTTTCCAAGTAAATGATGGTTTTTTAAAATTTTAAATTAATAATATTTATGAACATATATTAATAAAAATTATATATTTGTTTTTTATTCTACATGTAGAAAATTTGTTAGGGTTAATTTTTTATATTTTTGTGAAATACATTAATTTTTTTGTATACTGATATTCGATAATTTACAAAATATGCTAAATAAAGGATTTTCTACATCATGGTTGAGTCATGTAGTATATAAATGGCCATTTTTTAGAACTAAAATTCCCTATATATTTTATTTAGTCATGGAATCATCACTATTCCTTGTCTTGATGTAAATTAATAAACTAATAAATTAAATATTGAGAAAACACCCCTCGCCTCCACTATAAATACCAACCCCCACAACCTCATTTAATCACACATCTCAGGAGTAAATACTTGTGAAAATTATACAATAAACACTTCCTTATCCCTTTACCCACGTCCAGTAGATCCTTTTATCATCCAGAGACCAATCCAACATTCCTTGAGGACGATCTCAAGAGTAGAATACATTAGGTAATTTCTGTCTCTTTTCTTTCAGTTTTCTTTCAAATTTCATATGTCTTATAATCTTATTCTAAAATTATCTGATCAAAATATCATTATAAATATAGTATGATTGATATTAAGGTATTATATAATTTTAATTTAAGATTATTTATTATAATTCTCCCTCTGTCTCTCTCTCTTTAATGAATATATCATACGTGACGTGTCAATTTACAATTATCATGGGTGATACAGCTTCATTTTCATCCAATTTATGCAAGGATGTTAATAAACCAATTAAATTATTGATTAATTATTTCAATTTTTATTTTTTAACCCTTTTTATGTTATGTTACTAATGTTTATACATCATACTAAATTATAAAACCATGAAAGTTCATTGTGATCTAAAAATTCCCTAATTATCTAAAAACTATCATCATTAAATTTTATCTAATGATTCATCATCATGGTATATAAAAAAATTCATTAAATATAACTAATATCCTGGTAGATGATTAATAGCATTATATATGTATTATGTTTGTTTATCCTTGTTCTCAATGAACTTCCATTCATGTGTAGAAGTGAAACATTCATGAAAACTAAGAAAAACAAGACTCTCAAACAATGAATTTAAACTCAATAACTCATCCAAAGGGACATAAATAAACTTAATAAAACCATAATTAATAGAGTAAATTTATAAATGTTTTATATTTTTTAATTAATAAATATAATGTGATTACACATGAATTTAATGTGAAGAAAGAATTCATATACAATGTATGGGGAATTGTTAAACCCAACTCTCTATCATTGGGTTTCCCTCATTCACTCTATTTTAAATATGTTTATACCTTATAAATAATTTATTCATCATTATCTTATGATTTATGGGATTCAAATATTCTCTATTTGATTTTATGGTAAACTTATTTTTTTCAAAAAGAACTCTTCTTTCCGGAAAACACACCGTTTACTTATCAAGATTGTTTGATTCACTCATGTTTGATGATTCTTATATCAAGTATGTTATTCCCCAATTTATTTGGGAATAAATTTTTTTGAATGTAAGATTATGAAATAAAAGCCATTCCTTTCCTTAGGTTGTTTTATAATAAATATTGATATATGTTTTTTGTGGCATGCATGATAATGTAAATGTTGTGATGTGATGGGTGCGCTCGGATTTATATTTCACAATATAAATTTTATATTTTGATATATGCTCCTAGAATTATATTGATCTTAAATTGAATAGGTAATGTGAATAATTTCATGAGTAACGTTGAATATGTGTGAACATGATGCTATCTTGGTTCACAATAATGTGTGGTATTTGACCACTAAGACATGATGTTTCAATTTTATGTATTTAAACATTCTATGCCTTCTATTTATGATTCCTATATTGATTACAGTCTTATGCATATGTCATGTTGATAATGATTATGTTTAACCCATTTTATATTGTTTCATGTTCTTATATATAGCCTTATATAGATTTTACCTCACCCCTTTTTGATGTATATCCTCAGGTGATTACTTGTACTAAAGAGAATTTGAGGGCCAATAATAAGCTAGAGAAGAAGGAATTATATAAATTTATATTATTTATGTTTTAAATGTTTTTTATGGTCCTATTTTTCACAAGACACTAAGCCTTTGGATCCTCATTGTGTAATATGTTGTTTTTCATTAAAATTATGTTAATGTAATGTAATAAAAGAATGGTCTCTATACAATAACACTTCTACCTATGAGATGACATGGACCAATAAGTTCACATTATTAATACAAAATCTACCTTTTGTTTTTAGGGAATAAAGACAATTATTTTTAAATGTACTCAAGATGACGTCATGATGTTTTCTATGCTCTTCTTATGAATTAGAGTACAATATGTTGTCATAAAAATCCCACCACAACCCGATCTAGAAAATAATGAAATATAATATTCATCAAGGCCATTAATATCATCGGTGAATTGGTAAAACCAACCAGCAACACAATAGATTAAAACTATCCATACATTATCTTAAAATTCTTCTAATGAATGTCTGATGGTATCACTCCCACTTGTTGATATCCTTATCATTGATCAATCATGGATAATATCTTAGCACCTCTCAGCTAATAGAATTTATTTTTGATGTGTGTAAGAGGATAATAGTTCTTCAAATTTATCAATTTGATTCTCTAATAACCCACACATAAGTGCAAGGACCCATCATAAATCATGGTGATGAGAACTAGAAAACCTGATGGAGATGTACACATCCATATGAAACCTTTAAATTCCAGATCATCCAAATGGAATTTTCACTCACAAATATATACGGGTGTCATTATATAATGCGGGATATAAATTGGATTATCTCCTGACATCGACATGATTATAAACATGATCTCTCACATTATGGGGTAATATTCTGAATATATCAGGAATGAAATCCAAAAATAGTCTACCACTACATGAAAATAGTCCTACATTATTCCACTATCATCTATATTAAGACTGGATGTCCTAGAAAAGAGTAATTCCAATATAAACTGAATTTATCAAGCATGACTAGTATAAATTTCCCACTCACCCTGGTGTGAATCAGCTCCTCATTCTAAAAATTAACATTTAACACTCTTCTGGTAAAAATTAATATTTTATGGTATATAACTAACCAATCAATGAGTTGAATTAAATCAATTATTTAAATTTTCATCACGAATATATCCCAAAGGAAATGGAATCCACAAATCTCTAGAGAAAACCTTTCATTATTTGATATCCCCTGATCTCACTCCCAATGTTGTGCTGATGGAAAAAAAACCATTTTAGATTTCTACATCTATGTCCAAAAAATTTAACTAATAGAAGATAAATAAGAATTTCATTATCTTATATGGAAAAAAACACATGAAATGGAAGATAATACATGAATCATACCCTTGACAGTAGATGGTCTTTCATCCACATTAGCCTTAGTAGTCTATATAACAAGCCGCTGACTAGAACCTCTACCCTTAGCTCCATCCCGAATCTCCTAAGTAGTCAAGCATTGACATTTCCTCATGTTTAACATTCCTGAACTCATAAGACTTCTCATCCCTCAACATTTTAAGAATCAAATTTCCAAGGAAATTCATATTGAATTACTTCCTTGTTAACTCCTCCTTCTTCCCTACCTACTATAAAATATCCCACCAAAGCTTTGATGGACTATGAAGAATATATGTGTCAAGATTCACCCTCCAATATATGGGTGTTTCAAGATGATTAAATATCATTTAGATGAATCATTAGAGAAATCAGTTCTTTAGGTTCCTCCCTCCACTAAAAATATGTTGAAGGCGGTAGAAAAAAAACACCAGTTAGCTCAGACATAAAAGTCATTATTTTGAGTTGTCTCCCTTTACATTGATCTTACGAACCTCATGAACCTATCGTGATGCTGAAAATCAATCAGATACTAAAGGGAAAAAATAATTTGGTTTATCTCTATTAAGAGAATGTTGATTTCCACTAACCTGATGCTCAATTATAAGACGATGGGGAGGCATTCTCACTACAAGTAAATCACACTCTTTGGAATACTTTCTGTGGTAAGGTCAACCTCAACAGTTGACAAAAATAAATAACCATTGAATCCCAATCTCTCTAATTAAGGTTGAAAATTGTTTTATCATGAAATAATAGTTTTTTATGACATCTACAAATATCTCATATCACTATTCCACAGGCAAGTATATATCACATGAAAAATAAGAATTTATCCTAGCATTAATTTTTAGTGTCAATTTAAATCTATGTGACGATTATGACACATTTATAATCATCTCACGCAATATGAGTGCATGAATATAAATCCCAATAATTAATAACATCATAGAGTAATAACCTCACACAACCTTCTATATGGGGAGGCTCATTAAATAATTTAAAATAAAAGGTCTAGGATTTATGTGGTCTGTAATGTGGTAAAATTTCATGGAATTATTTTTAATGAGAAATCACAAAAAAACCCATATCCTCAGCTGAATATTAAAACAACATGAACATTATATGAAAATTAATCCATTTATGCAACATGTAAATGTTCTAAAATTGGTCTTTCATCCCATATCCATATAAAACATCCCAAACCCCTATTAAATATTCTCATCTAACGAAGAACTTTTGGTAACAATTAAACCATTTATACCAAGACTCCATTTATTCTAACAATGATATATCCCAAAACATTAGGCCAATTCCCTAACAAGCCTCTCAGTATTTGAATAATACTCAGCCCTAAAGGCTCAATGAAATCTCAAAGAAGGATGTACCTTTAAAATGAAAGGGTATAATAGTTTTCATCAATTTTTATTTCTAATTAATGATTCCACACTCATATAGAGTATGAATCTATGTTGATAAAAAATTGTGACACAGCTCGTTATTATGAAATATGTATTTATTGGTATGATTTTCTAATGTTTAGAAAATGTTATTTTTCCTATAGCATAAAATTCTATGCACTTATCATCAGTTATGTATATCAATTATGTTTACCCTTAATGAGTATGTGATCTGACCCTATCACAGGTTTCCCTTCCCATGCTAATGGAAAATGGTTTTATTTAGGTTATATATAATAATTGTGGTATTTGTGATCAGATAAATGGAAAATAATATAGATATTTTATATAATAGTTGTTTATATTTCTATAATTCCAATTAAACTGAACCTCTATGGTCCATGGATGGTTATTATTATAAAATTTGATAAATATTTATAAATAATTATGTAATATTTATGTATTATAGTTATGCTTTTTTATTGTTGATTTTAGTAGAAAGGTCTAGTAACTTTTGGAAACTATGACGAGGTAGCATTGTTGATAAACTCTTAAATGAGGTTATATATTAAAAAACATCCTATGTTATACTAAAGAAATGATTTTTTCCCAAAATCAAATAAATTTATTTCTAGATAATATAAGTGGACGTGGTTTTACAAATAAATTATCTAGGGTAAATAACCTTGAAAATTGTTGGTCATGTTTATCTCAACCATCATTGGGGTGTATGTCGAATCATCACTTACAACACACCTAGTTTGAAACCACCAAGTGATATTATTATTTTAATTCAAGACATATTTAAGATTCATTATAAATGATTATATACTATAATTACCATGGATGGAAAAGCGTAAAACTACAGTGAAAAACATTAAAAATAATTTTTTCTTATTCAGATATCATATAAATAATTCTCTTGATTTTTTGATTTTATAATATTATTATTTTTTATCCTATTATGATTTTTTCACAGAATGGATAGAATTATAAGGAATCATTTTAATATTGAATGTTATGGAAAATTATAGTCCCCATGATGAACTAAAGGTTATGTAATCTATAATAAAAAATATTGTTTCTATTATTAAATAATATTCATAATACATGAATCATTTGGATCTTTTGGAATAGAAAATGAATAAACAAAATACTATTTAGAACATTATATAGAAAAAACTATATTATTTTTATTGGTAAATTGATCCCCATATTTTTGTGAAATAGATCAGTAAAACTGAAACTTTATTATCCATTATCATGTGCTCAAAACATGAAGTGGTTATCATAAATGATTATTATATGTATGTTGATGTAGACCGAAGGTGGAATCTTATGATATATACAAGAAGATGTAATGAAATTAACTCCCCAGATTACTAATATTATATGAGTTTATATTTTAATAAATACACCCCCATGTTATTCTTAAAAAGATTTATATGGATATCCTTGATCTTAAATATATTTATTATATGTCTTTTGTTACTTATGTGGAAAATATTTCAAGACATTCAAGGAATAATTCTAGTATAATTATTAAACTGGAATATAAGATTTACTGATTCATCGATAGCATAATTCCATGACTCTGAATGGTGTTATCCATAATATACTAGAGTAGATATGAATAAATCATTTGATATAATATTAAGGTTTAAAAGGAAATTTGGGTAACCCATTATTCTCTTTGTTTTAATGTGAAACAATGGAATTCCAAGTAAATTCTAAAAAAACCATAGAGGGGATAAAAGGATTTTTCAGTTCTTCCCGATTTGTGGGAGTAATCATTGAGGAAACAATATTAAGGGTATTGGTAACTACTTTTTATAAGGAAAATAATACCATAAAAAAGTTCTTATGTAATGGGAATAATTAATCTTGTGATATAAATAGATAGAAATATCCACTAAAATAGACAACCACACACAAATTTTATAATTATATAAAGTATGGAAATTATTTTATTTAGTGCATGAATATAAGGGTTAATTAAGTTGATCAACATTAGAAACCTCTTAATCCTATAGAAAAAGGTAAATCTATAGTGGTCACTATTACTGATGTGGGGTATGATATTTTTTTGGAATGTTTCACTTACAATCCACTCTAAAATTAAAGAACATCTTATTTAATTCTTGTTATACCAACTATCTTATATGTTAGAAAATAATAATTGGTATAACATTACCAACTATAAGATAAAATGTAGAAATAGTTTTGAAAACACGTAATGGTAAAATGATCACATCTCATGTGCATGAATTTTCCCAATTGATTTTTTTGGAATGTTATTCCGGAATTTATTGTTATTCTTCCTTATGTTGATTTTTATGTGATATTTGGAAATTATTTTTTTCACTATGTAAATCCCAAATAAATATTCAAGAAAGGTAAGTCAAGGATAATTTATATTTACTTTATATGGTTTAAGGAATCAAAACATCAAGGATATACCGATTTATCGGGTGAATATTTATGTGATTCCAAAACAAATTCATAGTCTTAATCAAACTCCATAAGTTAATATTTAAATAAAACTCATACTCATTGCTACAATAATTTTAACGAATCTACATTAAATGGCACTAATCCAGTAGGAATAATTGAAAAAACTATACTCTAGAAAATATATATAATGTTTAATTAATCCAAGTTTCTCACCAAGGGTCGTGCGAGTACATTAATAAAGAAAGATAATTTATTAAGAGGAATATTAATTGATTATTTAGAACATAACATGGTCACAATAAAGAATAAGTATCATATATTCTATATTGATTATTTTCTTAATTAATAATGAGGACATATATATTTTTCCCAGATTAATATTCAATATAGATTCTATTAGTTTATGATCAAAAGTGGATAAGTACATTGTAAAAAATATCATTTCCGATGTGGATTTTCATGTGGATACATATGGTCATAATAATTACCCCCAATTTCTTAATTCATTTAATAAATGGATTCATTAGAGATTAAATTGATCCGTTTATTACTGTATCTATAGATAATATTCCAATATAATAATTGGTAATGGAAGAATAATAATATCCTTTCAGTATTTTATAGATGAAACTATGAAATTAGATGTTATATGAGACATTTATAAAGAGTAAATGTTGGATAAAATATATAAGTTCTCGACATTAATCTTTATATAATCTAGTATATTCTTTTAGAAATCACATTCTTATATCCTTAATGATCTTTTAGGTTTTTCATTGTAGATAATTGTTAAATAATTCATACATATCAATCCAAAATAATACAAATTGGGTACTACTAAAATGATACCCATTTCTTCTATAATTCTATTTTTTTAATCAAACATGAAATCTTTCCATGAAAATGATTCACAACATTAATCATGGATTCTTATTTTCTCTTACCAATACTTAGTCTATATGAAAAACATTTTAAAACATGGGATGATAAAAAAAATGTTAGTAAGGGATATAAAAAGAATAATTCATTAGTATACGAATAAAAATAAACATATGAAATCATTTTAACAAACACAAACTTCTCATGAATAGAGTATCATATAATTACTTTGTAAAAACAATAGATTTCCGTAAAACATAGAAACCATAAATAAAAACATAAAGGTTACATGGGGATGGATTTAATTAATATTGTATCCATCACAACTTCATATTTATTTCAACCCACATGGATACCTTACAATATAACCCTCTCTAATACCTTATTATGTTACCCTCACAGCTAACTTATGATGTAACCATCATAGTTACACTTGGAATACCCATTACCATCAACTTCCAACATAAACATGACCAATAAATTATATAGAGATACAGGTCGCACACCTCATCACAAAAAATTCCCAATAAGCATAACATAATAATAAAATATGAATACGTTAATCATAAAAACGTTTGTTTTTTAAATTTTTAATAATAGAAATTTCAAAGAGGATTTATAAAGAAATGTATGTTACATTGGGGTTAACTTATTTCAAACATGTAAAAACTCCCATGTACGATGGTTTAAAGAGTTTTATTATTTTTTAAATGAGCTATATTTATAATTATAATACCATATATGATTATTTTATAATATATTTCTACCAATTTATTGATAATATTATGTTATTTTTATTTTTTTGGGTGCATTTATTTCATTGTTTTCGTGGTTGGTTCATTATAGATATCTTTTTAAAATGGAATAAAAGTTATTAATTTTGAAAGAAATGTTATTAATATGATTCCAGAATTTGTAATGATAACATATATAATTTTTTTCTGATATTGTGATGATTCATTAGATAAAACAATAACGATAAATGTTTTGTTTTTTTTTTTGGCTTTTTTTTCCAACCATCGCAAACTAGTTCTGTTTTATTTAATGTTATGAAAATAATTAAGTTTCAGAACAATAAAAAAGTTATAATATAAATATTAAAATAATTTTTACCCCTAATAATAGTTAAATGAACAACCTTAATGTGGTAAAGAAAAATGAAATATTTGACACCCACGAAGGTGGTGAATCGACATGCCACATACGTTGATTTCATTTTCTAAAATAAGAGTAGAAGGGTAGTGGATTGGTGATTAATATTCCATTAAAAAAATTACATTCCACTATATTTAGGATAATTGTGTTTTAATTTCACTTATATGAGGGTAGGTGAGGAGATAATAATAAAATAAAATAAATTGAAAAGGAAATAAATGAAAATGAAAGAGATTTTACCTATTGAATTCTTCTCCTTGAAAACCTCCATAAGGCCCTTGGTTTTGGTCTTTTTGTGAGAAATAAAATTCGTCGACACAGGGAATAGTCATGGGAATGGATGGGGGTACAATTTAAAAAAATCTATAAGGTTTTGGATGTGTGAGGAGAGGAGGTGGAGACAGATGGTATTTATAATGGATTAGAGAGGTGATTTGGATTATTTTATTCATTAGTTTATTATATTGGATCAAAACTATGAATAGGTTGAAAATTATCTCTAAATATATTAATATAATGAAGGGTATTTCTAGATAATCATGATTTCATCATCAATGACTTGGGTAAAAGTTTATTTAATTTCTAATTTATATATACAACAAATTATCGTATTTTACTATTCACCAAAAAATAAAGTATATTTAGAAATTCCTAAAATTTTCCAATAATTATTTTTCAACATGTAGAATTAAGAGAATAGAATCCATTTTTAAAAAAAAATTTATAAATATGAGAAACTAAATTTTAAATTAATGTCATCCATTATTTGAAAATACTTATTTTAAAATTATAACTAATTTTATGACATATAGAAAAATTAATTAAGTTCGCATAAAATTATATTATCATAATAAACTAAAAAAATATAAATTTATGCACCAATTCTATGAAGATAATATTTCTTTTAAATATTTTATTAATTATAAATTTTAAAATACAAA
Source organism: Viscum album (assembly GCA_963277665.1). Classification (NCBI taxonomy): domain Eukaryota; kingdom Viridiplantae; phylum Streptophyta; class Magnoliopsida; order Santalales; family Viscaceae; genus Viscum; species Viscum album. The sequence continues at coordinate 26,254,232 of OY728154.1, forward strand.
ATTATGGGTCACGAGAATACAAACAATTAATTTATCTTCTTTATACATTTATTTACTTATTCCCTGATATAAATATTTCATATTTTCACTTATAAGATACATAAACTTTATTTATACCATCATAGGTGATGATACTATTCAATTTTTATGAATTCATTAATTTTTTTAAATACAAATTATTTCATTATACATTTGTTATGAATTTTACTATTTTATTACAGAGTGAAAAAATATAAGTACTTGTTTTGTTACATTCCCCCCTCACATTCTGAAAATTGAAGCCTTTCCAAATTTATTCACTTATTAAACATGTGATTATGATTTTCATCAATGAAATTACAGATTCTCGTGTTTGTTCATTAACCACATGGTTTCTTGAAAAAAATCTTAACAACATGATTTACATTATTCAGCAATATTTTCTCTATATAATCAAGAATATGAATATGATTGTCTTCATAAGAAGTGATCTCTTCCAAATGAACTACATATAGGCTCAAAATTATTTTACTTGTCTAGCACATAATTTATTAATATCAAATCATGATAAGAATTGTGTACCCAAGACAAACTCAAAGGAAAGTATACTCTGTAGGAAACTAGTCCCAGTTTATATAGGATTTCATAAGTTCCAATTAACAATGGACATTGCTTTCCGTTATTTCTAAAATAAATAACACTTTTCTAAGGAGGGATTTTAAAAAAACATATTGACCTAGCTTGAATGAATATTATTTCCTCCTATTATCTGCAGAAATATTCTGTTATCTTTAAGATATCCTCTTGTGTTTCTGGATAATGTTTGATGTTTTAGCCACTTAATATACTAATTATGGTCCCATCAACATACATTACCTAAATTGTTTCCAAAATAATGGAGTTTGACACCATGTTCCATATAATTCCACTATAATTGCCATCTTTATAATGAAATGTAAACTGTTATTATAGAAAACTCAACTAAATAAATATGCTTATCCCAAATTCCCATATAATCCATTAAACTGGCTCCAAACATGTCTATCAATGACCAAAATTTTTTCTTGTTTATTCCATTATATTGAGGTTGAATTTTTGTGAAGAAATTTAATTCAATTTTCGAAGACTTATGAATGCCTTTACAAAAGTTATAAGTGCACCCGGGATCATGGTCAAATACAATGGGAAGGGTAACTCCGTGTAACCGATAAATATTTTTGAGGTACACTTGAGAATGTTTTTTAGAGATAAAATGTATCAAATATGAAGGATATGTGCATATTTTATCATCTGATCAATAGTAACCCAAATATTATTGTTACCTTGAGATGTTATTCATAGTCCCTACACTAAACTCTTTGATATATTTTTCCAATTCTACTCTAACACTAGAAAAGCATGAATCATCCCCTATGGGGGTTCTTACACTTCACTAACCTATTAAAAATTAAAAAAAAAATTGTATAACAATAAATATAATATTTCATTCCATTACACTTATAATACTCTTGATGGTATATGTACATATTAGTGCTTCCCAAATATTCAAAAAATAGAGAACAATATACAGCACTCAATAATTCGTTCTTCTGATAGTAATCATAAGGTAGTCCTAATATCTTTCTAAATCTAAGGAAACAATCTTTATCAAAATTAAATTCAGGAACCTTTCCCCCCTTATCCAATTCTACCTTTTTTTTGTAACTCATGGTCCTCCTTATATACATGGTTAATTATATCTAAGTGAGATGACTGCACTGACACCTGAAACTAAACAAAGTAATTTCCTGGACTAAAAAATTACTAGCCAGAATTCATTGAACCATAAACCAAGGGGTCTTGTTCTAAATATAACATGGTTAATGATGAAAGATGTTTTCAAATCAAGTAAACTGATTATTTTTTTCTTTTACATTATGGTATTTTATCATGAAATAATAATCCTTTATCAGTCCCCGCCTTGTTATCTTTCTCATTTTTAATTCATTATAGGTAAATATATTCCTCAAATGTTAATTTTCAGTATATATTTCACATTTATCTCCATATAAATTATATCTAAAAAAATCTAAAGAAAAAATGTATCATTTAATCCCAAATCATGTCTAAGATAATTTAAATCATTATGTTCAAATTATCTTTATTCACAAGAAATTACCTAATAATTATTTATTTAAATGAATCCATGTACCTCCAATGAATCATCAATATAGATGACATACTCTATATTTCTGGAAGGCTGATCCAGAACTATAACATTCACCAATATTCTTTTTTGTTTGTAAAAAACATCACAGTCTTCTACCAAAATACATTTATCCCCTTTTCATGTTATCTTAGTTATTTTTCAAGATATCAATGAAATTGTTTTAATAAACCATCAATAATGACCTACAAAATAAAATATTGTGAATCTATGTAACATTTCTTGGTCTTAGACATTCACCCACCAAAATTGTTTTCTTGACGAGATTAACTATTTTTTGTATCCTTATTTATAATGATCCCATGAAAATAAATCTATTACAACCAAAAACCATATTTGTGAAATTTACCATATAACTAATTTCAATTAGGTTTTTCGTGATCAATACATAGATTTTTTTCATAATCCTCAAAAACATTCTAATAAAAAAAAATCTTCAACAAAAAATAAAAATACTTATCTAAATAACCATGCATGATTTTATTCATAATATTAATAAATATAGTTGGTGGATTTTTAAAGACAAGGAGAATTATAACAAACTCATAATGTTCATATCTAGTTGGTAATAGTTTTTTCATAATTTCATCGGCCTTCACCATAACCTGATGGAACAAGGATATCAAGTCAATCATGGAGAAATAAAAATATACCTTGAGCTAATAAAAAAAATCCTCTCTATCATAAATTTCATACTAATTATTAATACTAACATTATTCAAAGCACTATAATAAATGAAAAGCCCCATGGAACCATATTTCATTTAAAAAACAAACAAACTTTCAATATTGATGTGCTAGGATAAATGAGGATTTATCAACCAACTCCTATAACTTCTTTTTCAATTCAAGAAGTTCCACTTGATCCATTTTTCAGAATAGTTACCTTTTTTAAATAATATATTGATGATAAAGATCATTATATTATTTTAATATTTTCCTAGCTTCTTGATATGTTATCAATGGTATGGGTTCATTCTTTTTTGAAATCTAAAACTTTTTCATAAAAAAACATTTTTAGCTCTACAATCAAACATGGTAAGATAAATAGAAATCCAATCCATAATAAGAATAAAATAAAACACTAATTGGGAAAAATTATTAAGGTTTGAAAATAATTTCATTCCACAGAAAACATTGGTAAAATTAATATAATTCCTTTTTTCTTTAATATTACCCCTATTATTTTAACTACAAGTAGTGGAATCATTTCATTATATGAACTTTCCAATTTAAAAATAGATTATCAGAAATTAAGGAATATGTAGACCCCAAATCAAATACTACATTAGAAACATCTGTGTAAATAACATTAAACGTGATACCACTTCATTGGATGACCCAACTTATACTGATGGGGTCACGAAGGATCTCACTAAACCTTTTTGCTTATAATTTGGTTGTTTTCCATCATTCATATATTTCATTGTGTAGGTATTTTAATAAAAACCTCTCACCAGATTTAAAACAATTTATAATTTACGTATCATAATTAAACGTATAATCATTTTCATTACAATATCAGGACACATGTCCAAAATTTACACATATAAAACACTTCCTGACTTTTAAGAGGCATTCTTGATGGATCCTTTTACTACACTTCCCAGAAAAAGGAAACTATATTTTCTTACCTTTGTATTTCTTGATTGATTTTTAACCATTTCCTTCTATATGGATAATTTATTTTCTTTATTATCACTGTACACAAGATCTTAATAAAATACTCCATTTTACTGTCTCATCATACTAGAAACATTTCCCATAAAATTTTAATTCATGGGAGTCCAATAACCTTTGATATCTTGGCTTAAATACTATGTAAAGATTATTTATTTTTGTATCAAAATAGAAAATAATATATATAGTTTACCTTACCCATAAAGTGATGTTATCTTCATATAAGAATTGTGAATATTCTTCAATTTTTTCAAATTATCATAATAGATTTAACATCCTATGTCAAACCACCTTAGGAAAATATTTTTCATGGAATATATTCTTAAATTCATCTCATTATAAGGAATAAATTTTTTCACAATCTATGATACTCTTGACCATTGAGAACCATTGGTCACCTTAACCTTCACAATGATAAATTTAAATACTAACCTTTTTATTATCAAAACACCCTATGAAATTGAATATCATTTCAAGGGATTTAATACACCCATCAGCCACCAAAAAGTCATAAGATCCACTAAAACCAGGAGGGTGTTGGATCATAAAATTTCTCCCAATCATCATGTTCATTTTTAATAGCTTGGGTAATTCTCTTGTATGGAAGACATCTCCATTTATAAAATACCTCAACTAAGAAATTACTTGCACAAAATATTAAGCTCCTATTCCAACCATTCCAATTTTTTATTTGGAATGATATCATCCTCTCGGTGCTATCCTACTTCACCTTCCCTATTTCTTCTATAGAAAACCATTTTCAACATACATATATTAGATGATGAAAAATGGTAATCATTAAATTCTATATCATTTCAAATTATTCATATGGAAAAAATAATTTTTTGAATTCCATTATCTTCATCATAACACCTAATGTTATCTAAACTCTGCTCTGATACAAACTGTAAGTACCCATCCTTTAACATTACAAAATCTAGTAAATTATTTTAAAATATACATTCATACATTCTTAAAAATATTTAGGTTTAGAGTTTAGGATAATTAGTACATAATTAATATATATTAACCCACATGTATAAAAATTGGGTACTACTAAAATAGTATCCCTTTCATCCATAATAAAAATGTTTTTAATAATCATCAAATCGTTTCTTTAAAAAAATCATCACAACATTCATCTTGGATTCTTATTTTCATTAAAACATCATTTAAAGCTTTGAATAATATTTACAAAAATGGGATGAGACAAAAAATATCAATTATGGACTTAAAAATAAGAACCGTCTAGTCCATGAAGACTTATAAACATATGAAATCATTTTCACGAAGACATACCTTTCACCAATAAAGTATCATATAATATATGAAAACAATATACTATATTAAAACATATAAAACATAAATAAAACCATAAATGTATCTTGGATCATGAATTTAATAATTTTATAACCCTCCTTGATACCATATTATTTTTTACTCTTATGGATACTGTACATTGTAACCATCACAACTACCTTCTGATATACACCTCGTGGCTATCGTATGGTGTAACCATTGTCATTACATTTTGAATAACCATTACAAGAAACATCTAACATAAATGTACTCTATAAATTGGAGGGAGATATATATCAACCCCTTCATCAAAAAAAATCTCAAAAACAAGAACATAATCATAAAACAAGAATACTTTCATCATAAAAACAATCCTACATATTTCTTTAAAAATATAAATTTAAAAGTGGTTTTAAAATAAAAGTCTCTTACATTAGGATTGAATTATTAAAAACATGTTCAAAACTCTTGTATAATGGTTTAAATAGAGTTGTTAATTTATTAGATAAATATTTAAATATTTATTATAACATAAATGTTTTTTAATAATACATATCCACCCATTATTGATATTGTTTTATTATTTTTATAGTTTCGGGTGTGTCTATTTCATGGCTTGCATGGTCTGTTCATTATGGGTATCTTTCTCAAATGTAATCAAAACTCTAGAAGGGGAATGCAGTAGTACTAATATGTTTCCATAATTTTAAATGATACCACATATCATTTTTTCTGATAGGAGGATAATTGTTTTAGATAAAACATTAATGATAAATTTTTGTAATATTTATTGATGGTTTTTCTGATGATCACAAACTAGTTTGGTTTTATATAATTTTATGTCTATAAATTAGTTCTGAAACATTAAAATTTTATTAATATACATATTAAAATATTTTTTTAACCATAATAGTGGTTTTATGATCATCCATTAATGCAGTAAAAATATGAAAATTTCAATGTCCATGAAGGTGTGGAATCAACAGGTCACAAATGATGCCTTTATTTTCTAGAATAAAAAGAGAAGATGAGAAGTTTTATAATAAATGTTATAATAATGAAATATTATTATATTATATGTAAGGTAATAGACTTATCATGTCACTTGGATGAGGGTATGAGAATTGATAATAATAAAATAAACTAAATTGAAACGAAAATAACATAAAATAAAAGTGTATTTTACCTATGAGAACCTACTTAAGGACCATGGTTTTGGCTGTTTGGTGTTACTAGTAGGTATTAAACGTGGGTAAGAGGCTTCGGAAGGAAATTGGGTATAAATTTAGCAACATACAAGGCATTGGAGTTATGAGGAGAAGAGGTGGTGAGGGGTGGTATTTATAGTGTAGGGGAGGGTTGTTTTTTAAATATTTTATTCCTTAGTTTATTATTTTTTCCCAAGACTATAAATAGTTAAGGAATTATAAATAATTATATAAATATAATTTTTTTTATTTTGATATAATGGTTATTAAATTAATCATGTATCACGTAATGGTGTATTTAACTTATAATGTATATATGCCGAAAATTAAAGTATATTTTAGTAATCAACTAATATTCAGGTATTTTTTAAAATTCTGAAAAATCCACCCTATCCATTTTTTCAACATGTGGAATTAAAAAATGGACTCTATTTTTTCAGAATTATTTTTATAAATATTTTATCATTGATTTTTTTAATAAAAATCCTCATATTTTTGAAAAATACTGATTTTTAGATTATGATATATTTTATGAAAAATTGAAAAATAAATAATGTATCATAATTTTATATTATAATCATAAAAAACTAAATATTAATTTATACTCAATTTTATGATGGTAAATTTGATTTTAAATCATTTTATCAATTAAAAATTTTAAATAAAATTTTGTGTTTCACTAAAAATACCAATATTTAATTTAACATTTCCAAAACAATTATTTACTTATTCTATGATAATTATATATCATATTTTCACTGATAATAGACTTAAAATTTATTTATACTTTCATAAGTATGGTTACTATTATATTTTAATATATTTTTTATTTTCAGTAAATACATCTTATTTCTTTATAAATTTAGGATGAATAAAACTTTTTAATTAGAAAATGAAAAAAACAATTTTATAAGTACCTGTGGTGTTAATAAATAGGATTAATATTTGTTCATATAATCTCATTAATTGGTATATAAAATGTTCCACCACTGACATATGCTATTAAAAACTGGGAAAGTCAAAAAATATGACAGAAATAAAAGTTTTCATAGATTATATGAATATTATTTAATCTCTATGATGGATTTTTCAATGCTATCTCATAATATCATCAATTTAACTTTGAAAGTGATTGTGATCCATTGGGATAATGAATGTGAATAAAACATAAATGTATATAATATAAGGTTGGTACATTCTCCTATTATCATACTATTCTGAAGTGGAAATGGTTTTTTATTTATTTCCATGAATACATGAATGGGATGAGATGTTTTCTCATTCATAATGATATGGTGGTAGATTATGACTCACAAAAATTTGTGGTTACAATGAAAAATTTTCCAACTCATGATTTGGATTTATAATATGTAACCATTGCATCAGTGTCATGGAGAGAATATCACTATAGATAATTGGTTGACATATATATTTAAAATAAATCTTTCAAGTATATATTCACTATTAAATACTTTAATATCTTCAAAAGAAAATGCATATAGTTCATTAAATATTATGGTTATTCAATATTCTAACTCCCATGGTAAGATAACATGGTGGATGATGTATTTATTTCAATGAATCATGATATCTTATCTATGATATTGATCAAAAAGGATCAAATATATTCATATTTTCAAATGTTGATAATGAAATTTTAATGAATAGGGGGGATATTATATTTCTCAAATGATTATTCAATGATCAATCCATTTAATAATTAATAAGGTGAAAAAAAGATGATGGTGAGATAAAAAAGATGGCCACAAATGTTTTTATGTTCAACTTTCATTATAATTCGATGGTAAGGATCAAGTACTGATTATGCTTGCTTTACATACTAGAACTAATGGTGGAACTATTTGGAGAATCTCAGAACTCATAATTCTCTATTCATAATAATTTATAAATATTTATATAGATTTGAAATAGTATTTATATAGAGACAACAAGAAGAGTGATATTTCATAGTATGTATCCTAGTTATTGGTATGTTAAAATTTTAATTATATGATATAGTATTCTATGGTTATGTCAAAACCATTATCCAAAACAAAATTCTAAACGAAGAACATCACCACAGAATTTTTTTGTTGGACTCCGCAAAACATATAAATGTAAAAATGTTATTTGAGTTGTATTCAATCGCCATAAAATGTTAGTTGAAATTTTAACATCAGTAAATATTAAAAAAATTATTTCAAATGTAGAATGTACAATATATAATTTTTGTGGTTTCATGGGGTAGCTCATTCTATTAAATCTAATTAAGATTCAAGGTTTACACTGTAATTATGCCGAGTTATTTATAAAACTCAAAAATTTCATGTTTTTAGAATATATAATAATCCAAATATAGATGTTTAATTTTGGAGGGCCATTAAATTGATGAAGGAAATATTTATATAATGTTCTCAAAATTTTAAAGGTATACAGGATCAAGACCTTCACCTTATTTTGTGTTGAGATAAAAAATACCATTCACACCAATATTTAGATGGATCCTAATGAATCCATCTATATAAAGTATTGTATAACACTAATTTTAAGTGATAAAATAAGAGAATTAATTCTATTGGGACATGAGATAGCTGAGGAATATACATATAATGATATATCTACTCAGTCACATATCATGGCAGATCAGAGTCAATAGATGAGTTATTATAGGAATCCTTGGTGATATATGAAATTCGATATTATCGAGAAGAATTTCCTCTGAATTATTATATAAAATAACAATATGATATTATAAAATATGTAAATGATGAGGCATATGTATATTGGTCCCCAAAAGATTCATTATTGAGGTGGGAACTTCACTTATAACATGGTACTATCACTAAACATCTATAATATTACTGATGTGTTCCATGTATCTATCATGAGAATGTGTACACATGAACCATCACATGCATTGAACTAAGATTTCAAACAACTAGAGTATAATCATTCCATCGATGAAAACCTATAAGATGAATTAGGTCATAGAGATTAAAATATATAGAATAAGACTACTCACCTATTTATCATTTCATGTAGGAATCATAAATTTAAGGAATCCGAATAGGCATTACATGATGTGCTGAAGCTGAGATGTCCTCTTTTATTTATAACAGAATAATGTAATATCATTGATGAAATTCATTTTAATGGGTGTAATCATATACTCCCCATTATCATATATCTAATTGTATTTAAAGAAAACATGATGTATTGGTTATAATTTCTAACATGCAATGATGATTCTATTTGAACTATTATATAATACACCATCATAACCTAGCTATTAACTTGGTGTGTATTAATTTTAGTAATCACTTTATATAAATTATGTGTTAATTTTTTTTGAATGATATATTGATTAATCCCAACAAAATTAAGTCCATTGTTTTTAGTAAATTAGTTTAATACTTTAAAATTATATTTTCCTCATAAATGAATTTGATCACATTTTGGAACGTCAAACATATAAATTATTTATACCATTTTTAGTATCATTATTTTATTAATGAATATTTTTTAAAATAATATTTTAATTATTTTATTAGGATAAATTTTTAAGAATCTTCTAAAATGATTTATTTTTTTTGTGAAAAAACACATTATTGTTAAATTGGTTATTTCATTTAAAATAAATTTCCTAATATAAAATTAAGAGATCATAACTTAAGAAAATATTTTTTGAAATGTAATTAATATATAGAATCACATTTATCTCATTATTTTACTTGATTTGGGCATAAGTTAATTTTTAAATGATTTTCAAAAATATATTTTTATGAACTCGATGCGTTTTTTTCATAATAATTTAATATAAAATGTATTTATAAATTTTCATAATGTCTTTAAATGATTATATATTTTTTATTTAATTTTTCAAATAATTTTATTTCTTTTTCAAAGAAATAAATGGAAAGAATTTTTTGTACACCTAAAACCCATTGTTTTGTCATTAGTTTTCGTTACATGTTGCATGATAAATTTAAGTTAACATGCCCCAAATTTTGAAATAAAATTATATAATATGGATTCCAAATTTTTATTTTAAATTATTAATAAAATTCAATAATTTAATCTATGATTGTGGTCATTGTTGAAATTAGAAAAAGAAAACTTTTTCTACCATGATTAAGGGTTAAATGGGGTTTAATCCCACAGATAATGGCAGGAGTTTCACTCACACCTTTCATGTTCACAATGTTATAAAATATTTCGACCTTATCTTATAATATAATTGATTCCCAAGATATTTGAAGAAAATTTCATATGAATGTGTCCTTAATCATTGAAATGTTTGAAGAAACTCCATGTTTGTCCATATCCTCACGTATAATAGGTCTCTTAATAATATCACTTAATCACATCATTTGAGCCTTTTAGAATTGAAAAAACCTACTCCAAATCCCTCATAGAATCTATCCCATCATTATATAGATTTTTTTCTTCTTATATATACAATCCTTCAAGGATTAATGATTAGTTAAGAGGACGCTCTTAGATGATGTACATATAATAACCACATACTTTCAACATTATTTATTCTTATACATCCTCTAAAAATGATGTATTAGTCAAAATAGGATGAATCCATTATCATAAATATATATTGGAACTTTTATTGTTATTACATAAAAAGTTTCCAACTATGATCAATCTAATGGGATATGAAAGTATCACCCATTAATATAGTTAGAAAACCAATTCCATTTAGTGATATGACTAATTGTACACTGCCATCATTAACGGATAGTTATTATGATATACCAAAATACGTTAAGTTCATTCCCATATATAATGAAAATAAAACGAATATCCCCTTTTAATTAGGAAGGAAAAAATTATATGGTATAGCCACAAATCAAACTTCATTTTTTATATTATCATTGCTTGAAGGCTGTGTCACCCAACAAATCTGAAAATGGCATGAAAGCCCAAATTTAAAAGCTAAAAATTGGCCTAGAGGCCCCATGTACTGAAGTAATAATGTGTCTTTAAATCCTTAATACATCATAATGTCCCATAATAATTCTATTGTCGCACGAACCAATGCTAGAGCGAGCGATGTCGACACCTTCCTTCCATCTCCACCGATGAAAACACTAAAACCCAAGGACTGTAGAAAACAGACCAAAGATGACTGGATATAACCTTGGAGATGATATAGAGCAATGCCATCCATAACTGCATGAGATCCATCATTGTTTCCAAAAATCATGTTCAAGTCTCAAGAGAACCATATTAGAACAAAGCCGCTGCCCACAACCACTATGAAGCTCCATGTTGTTAGTGCCTGATAATATTGAAGAACTTCGTCAACCCCACGCTAGCATAACACTGATCCATCACACCATGAAATATATTCAACTAAAAATCGGGTTCATTGGAGGTTCTATAACACCACTTCTGAAACCATGGTGTGGAAACGTTCGGAGATCGCCAACAATGAACTGCAAAGGAGAAGACATCCCAGTCAAAGCTCAAGATTTCATGAGATAGCTTGATGAACTGCAGATCATTATTATGATATAATTAATTTTTAAATTTGATATGTATGTTATAATACTATTTCTGGAATGACTAATTAATATTTAAATTTATTTTTTCTATCTATTGAAAAATTGAAATTCCACTCATGCGGATGTCGATATTACCATTTCCATATACAAGTGTAATTTATTTTAAATCACTACATTATATGATTGGTTATAAATATATATATATATATATTTATAATTATTATATAGGATATCTATATAATTTTTATCATTATATAGATGAATATTCAAAGATCAATGTACACTGACCATAAACACCTAACTAAATATTACATGAAAAAAGAAGCAATTAACACCTGACAAAATGATGATAATGAAATAGTTTTAATAAACTAAGGACAAGAGGATACAATTGTAAAATTTTATCTTCAATTACAGTATAATTTTATTTTTAAAGAAACATGAACACAATAAACATTGTTCTATTCATGAATCTTATTATGAAAAATCAATTACAATAAATTTAATATTATTAAATTAATTTCATATTTGAAATATGTATATCAAACATAACGTAGGGTGAAATGTTATTATTTTTTTCTCAAATTATTGTCTTCTTAGTGAATAAGGAAAAACATTTATTTTATAAATACTTTCATTTATTTTCATTAATATAAGTAAATTAAAATACAATTAAATTTTAGATGTTTTCAAAAATTTGAATGAGGTATATTTGATATAGAATAATATAATTCTAATCATCAATTATCATGATGTTAGTAGAAGTTAATTTTTATTTTTGAAATCATATTCCTAAAAAAATTATTTCACTTACATTGATTCATTTAAAATAATAATAATTTATACAACTTATATAAAAAGATTTTTCAAATATAGATATCATATTTTCATTTATATGGTTACACTTTTGAAATAAGATGTGTTTATTTTAATACGTTATGATTAGTAATTGTGGAAATCTTTATTACATCAATTGAGGGTAAATCGTGTAATTATGGTACAAAATAAGCTTCCAAGTCACTAAAAACCAACCTAAATGATTCTTTTACCCTGTTGTATGATTTTTGATTTCTCATGTCCATTAATGTTCTGAAAATTTGGAAACATTGCTCAATATTTATTTGATTTATAGCAATATAATATTTAAGTGAGATATAATTAAAAAAATTTAACCATTCATATTCTTAAATCTATAATATTTTGTGATAGGGAAAAAATTATATTCTAGTCAAAAATAACATTTTAAATATTAATGGATTTTTTTCATGTTAATTCAAAATTATTTCTATTGATTTAATTAATAGAATAAATGTTTATGCAATGCCAACACTGTATGTGTTCAATTAACCGTAAATTAAATAAATTGATATCAAAAATGATAAAACTATTGAAATATAAATGATTTTTTTGTCCTTGTTTTTTATGATAATTCATATATTGTTATGTATTTTTTAATGTATTATATTTGAATTTCATATTTGGCTATATGTATTTAAAATCAAATTTAATCAATAGATCCAAAAATTATAGTAATGATATTTTATAATATTTAATACTCTATTAAATAATATAAAAGTCAAAAAAATATTTATTGATAAAATAATTGTACATGGATGAAAATATCAATCATGGACCAATTATGAAAAGTTTTTCCTTTTTTGGTGATATTATGAACCCTTAAATTATAGAATCCATTATTATTATGGTAATTTTTAAATGTGTAAAAGGGGTAAAAACTAAAAGATAAGGATAAAAGCATTACCAAAACCTATAAAAATTTTATTTATTGAGTGTATTACACCTCATCCTTATCTTATATTCATGTTATATATTTTTTGATCAATTTGGACTTACATAAATAATTTATATAAATTTAATATTTGTTAAATTACATGATTTCCCCATCCCTATATTATTAAAGGACATTCATTCTCTACTTTCATTAAACCATATTGAGAATCCAAGATTTACCAAAAACTTACATGATACTTTATAAAAATATATATCAAATTTATAATGGATCCATCAATTCAAAAATGTTATCCAATTTTCCCATAAAAGGATATCTATATGAATTCCATCGAATAAGTTTCAATCATCTTTGTTGACTCTTTTAACATTATTTATTATTATACAGACACATAATGTGTTATAACATTATTAAAATAATAAATATTGTAGATTTATTCGATAATATGTTATTAATATCATTGGAAAACAACATTCTGTCTCTTTTATATCCCATAAAAAGAGAAAAGATCAATCATGTGTATATATCGCTTACTGTCTTCACATAGCTGTATAATTCTTTATTCGTCACCAATTTAATTGGATAAATAAAAATATGTATCTAATAAAATTTAAAAATATTTATTGATAAAAATCATCTTCTATTATATTATCATATGTATCTTCAGACCATAAAATCTATTATAAAATGATAATGTCACTTTTGCTTACTTATATTTTACCACCTTCATGAAGTGACTTTATCAGTTTTTCACTAACACTTTACTGGGATTGAAATATGATATATTTAATGAAAATATAAGATATATATTATATTAATATGTTATTGAATATGTAAAATGTTTTTTATAATTCTTTCATTTCATTCGTCTAAAATAGAAAAATAATGTTCATGCACACATACGGGCTAACATCTTCATGAACTGTGTAATACATTTTTCAGACTATGATTTTTTGTATTTATATATATATTTAGTATCTATGATATTTATAACATGAATAAAATTATATATTTGATGAAACTATGAGTAATACATACAGACTGAAACAATTGATAAAAAATATTCATGAATAATGAAGCAGTTAACAACAGAAATAATTATAATAATACAAATTATTAACATACATGTAAAAAATGATATAATAGGATCATATATGATATTATATATTTTTATATATTTCATTTATGAATTTAAAATGAATCTATTTTTTTATACATGGAATTAACAAAAATTACCAATACCATAATCATTTTCTTCTCTAAAAATATTCAAAAAAAATTTTTTGGGTATACAAATAATTATATTTTATGAAAGTTAATTTTAACACATTTTCAATTATACCACAAAATACATGATTTAATTTTAAAATCAGAATTTATGGTGATTTAAATTCCATCATTTATCATGAAATATTAACTTTCTATAGATCATTTATCATTGTACAGAACATTTATCTTAAATATCAATCTAGGATATGAATTTTTCATAGGCCATATATCATTCCTACAAATTATTATTTACTTTTGATATTATTTGATTGATTTGGGTATGATTTTTAATTTTATTTTTAAGAACCCGGTTCTTATTCTTGAGGTATAGGTTTCTTATTTTCTCTTTTCCTTAATTATTTTTGAGAAAATAAGGAAAATGGAGAAAATAATAAATTTTGAGACCTCATGCCATGTACTTTTCCACACGCCGTGTACTTTGGCCATGTGGAATGAGTACACTGGGCGTGTAGGCCTATCGATGATGATGGGTGTAAAAACTGACTACATGCTATGTATAGGGTATTTACACGTTGTGTATTTAGTCGGCAGGTGATTAGTAAGGCGGTGAAGGAAACCTCCAGCTGAGCGACAGTACTCACCGTGTAGTCAGTCATTACACACCGTGTACTCTTGTCGACTGATGAATAGTGTCGCGGTGGAAAGAAGTCATTGTAGGAATAGTTAAAAAATGGAAAGTACACACCGTGTACTCAATAGTACACGTTTTGTAGTTAGTTGTTCCCTTAAAATGGGAAGTAGTCTCCTCTATTCACAGATAAGGCATAGAACCATAGTACAGCTTGGGAGAGATGATCAGATCTTGGAGGACCTCCCGACCGCACACCAGGAACCCATTTCCTACACCGCCAATCTCCTTAGAACTGCACAAGTGCGTTCTTCCTCCTCCTTGCATAGTTCTTGTAAATTATTCCTCTAAAGGATGTTATTTGAGTTTTAATAAGGTTATTTTAATGTTATATCTATGCCGTTATTGGGAGATTCAAGGAGCACATTTCGCGTATACCGATCAGGGGTGATCGAGGTAGGTGGTCTGGTGTTTAAATTTCCAGCAGATGTGTGTTTGTGAGTACCATTGTGATACGAACCCATGTTGGGGTGTCGTGTGGCTAAGGCCTTGGCTGGTTTGAATACCTATAATTGTATAGGTGATTAAATGTATTAATAAATTGTTGTTTGGGATCACTACTTGGATCCCGGAGCACCCGGGGGTGCGTTCCTCTGTTTAGCCATTTGGCCAGGTTACCTGAGGGTATACCATAAAATTTTGCATGCATTATATTTCCTTGAGAGGAATTTTATATAATTTCTTTCTTATCTTTTGGTCTTGGCCTGATTACTTTCCCCTGAGGGAAGTTTTCTATTTATCCTGAGGGAAATGTTCTATTTAGCCTCAGGTCAGTGTTTTAATTCGCTTGAGGGCACCATATTTCGTGCCTAAGGGCAGTAGATTCTATACCTAAGGGTTACACTTCATATGACTGAGGGTAGTAGATTATATTCCTGAGGGAAACTCTTTATATGCCAAAGGGAAATATCTGTAATTCCTGTGGGAAATTACCTACAGCTTTGATTTTGATTGCCTGAGGGTAAGGGTTTGTGTGTCTGAGGAAACTGATTGTTTACTTAGAAAATTCACCATGGTGATTTTCTTATACTTAATGATTAAATTAATATTATAATGGAAATATAATTGGTAATGTTAGTTACTTTTGAGTAGTGTTTAGTTGTTGCATTTACTATTGCACACATTGTTTCACATTTAAAATGACATTTGGGAATGGGCCTTTAGTGGGTGCCTACTAGGATTCATTTCTCACACCCTATTTGGGGTCATGTCTTCAGCCCCAAACAGATTACATTTATGATGGTATGTATAAGGGAAAAGGTCCCTATATAGGTACTTGATTGTTGCTGGTGAGTAGGGGAGCTTGGGACCGAGCATAGGCTCGCGATGCTGCCAGCTATTTTGTTTTTTTCTGTTGTACCTGTACAATATATTTTATTGTATTCTACAGATTTATAACATGTTCTAGTTATTTTCTTAGAACTAGAGACATGGTTCATCATTATCTATATAACTGTTGGTTTTCTTTTACTGTAGTTTTTCATTTTAAATGAGTATGGTTTATTACATCCGATGTTGTCGTATGATATTTATCTTTTTCGTTGCGCTACACTTTGACAAATGAGGGCATAGTTTCCCAACTATCATACCTGGGCCCTCGCTGCTACTCGGAAGTCTCTGGCATTTTCGGAAATGCGCTTGAGGCCGTGTGACCAATCAGTTCCAAGGCACCCATCGAGTAGCTTCTAGATTCAGGATGTTAAAAAGTGGTATCAGAAGGATTTATCTTCATTGACATAATATTTTAGCCTTAGTCAGGGATATGATGGAATAAGTATTTGGTAATAAGTTGTGTCCGGGAGTAGCTAACCTGTGTACAACGAAAATCTAGTCTACCTCATATTTTTTCAATTATTCTGATTTTGAAAATTTTATAGTTTATTTGTTTTTCACCATTGGCTGACGTACTTGTAATTGTGCTATTTATCTATTATCAAGGGGTGCTATTTAGTTGAAACCTGATTAGATGAGGGTATTCCATCTCATGCATCATTTTGGAAGATGCTAGAAATCACATGCCATGCATACTTCCATGCCACGTTGGCGCATTAGAAATTGCATGTTGTTGTGATAATTGTTGTGCTAGAAAAGCATGTTAGTGTGATAGCTGCTTTGAGAAATACCTTCTATGTGATATGGTAATTTTGTGTGATCATGTTGATAGTATGGATACCAAACTTTGGTTTTTGGGGAGTATGGGCCCTCAATGACTAAAATTTGGTGGATTATTGACTTGTTACTTGAGTATAACATGTATAAGATGCCAAACATTTATTCATGGGGAGTATGGGCCCTCACGGATCGAAATTTGGCACTTAAGAGTTGTTTTTCAGTATTTGCTGGGTTTTGGAGTAGTTTCAGAGGCTTACTGGATGGAAAACCCAGGATACACGCCGTGTAGTTCTATGTACACACACCGTGTGTTCTTATACTCAGGAAGAAATGATAACTTTTTGAGTACATGTCGTGTACCCTCATTACATGCCGTGTAGTCTTTTCCTATGTCATAAACCGTGTGGGCGGAGACACAGGGTAGGGAAAGGCTTGGGAAAAACATGTCGTGTACCTTATTTAAACGCTATGTAGTGTTCACCCGGAGTCCGCCCGTGTAACTAATACCACAGATGGAGGAGACCTTGGGACATATATGCCGTGTGCACATTGGAACATTCCATGTAGTCTGACCTGGGGATATGGCTTTGTAGCTAACAAACACAGGTCATTGTTGAATAAGCTGTGTACCTGAGGGCCACGCCGTGTATTCCTTCCTAGTGTGAGACCGTGTGGACTTAGTCGTGTGGCTGGAGAAACCGGGTTTTGTACACGCCGTGTGCGAGTGTAACACACCGTGTAGTTTTAGTAGAGTATTCGGCTGTGTCATGAATGACACGGGCAGTTGGAAATTAAACCATACACACCGTGTAGATGACATACACACCGTGTAGTCTTGTTAAAAGGTAGTCGTGTGGCCAAGACGTGTAGAAGGACCCGGGTAGGGGAAGAAAAATCAAGTACACGCCTTGTAGTTAATATATAGGCCATATAGTCTTGTTTTGGAAACCTTTAAATGCCTTCTTCCTCGTGCTCCCTTTTTGGTCACTTCGTTTTTCAGTCCTTGATAAACTTAAATATAAGGCATGTTTTTTACCTTGTAGAGTCATGCCGCCAAGATGACCACACATTGTTTGTCAAGAGAGAAGCAACTATTATACTCCAGAGATGGTTGGCCATGCACTACCAGTGGATCCTACAGTAGATCCAGATGCGGTGCCAGCCATTATACAGGACATAGGCACAGATGTGCAGTTCTTTGAAGGCTTTATGCAGTTCATTCAGACCGTTCAAGGAGCACCGCCAGCTGCCACATCAATGGCAGAGCTGACGCATATCATCCAGCAGCAGAATCGGCCTACGTTTTCAGGGGATGGCAGACCACAAGCTGTGGAGTCTATGTTGGGGTCTATGTAGACTATTCTGAAGATCTTTTAGATGCCTCTAGGGAGGAGGGTCATGCTCGCTTCTTATATGATGTGTGATTCTGCCAAGAGGTGGTAGGATGGTACCACTCAGTCTGGGCATCATAGAGACATGGGGTGGGAAGATTCTTAGATATCTTTTAATGAATTATTTATCCTAGAGATGCTAAGGGTAGATCGAACTCGAGAGTTCATTATCCTACAGCATGGTTCTCTGTCGGTGATGGATTATTCTGCTTGCTTTACCGATATTCAACAATTCACACCTGTTCAGGTGGGTGATGAGATGTTGAGGGACATACACTTTCAGGATGGTCTTCAATATGACATCTGAGCACTAGTGAATGTTTTCAGGTTGCATACAGTACATGCGATTGTGATCCAGGTGCTGATTATAGAGAGGAACCTTTGAATGGCTAGTGGTGTGGGCCATGGAGGTTCGAAACCAATTTATAGTACAATTTCTACCAGGAAGAGGAAGAGACAGATGAAATTCTCTCATGGTGTCAGTACTAGCCAGAAGAATGTTTCAGGTGGTCAAGTCATGTGCTACCTGTGTGGTAAAGAGTGGAACAAGACACCACAGTGTCCACGTGACCCAGTGGAGTGTCGAGCTTGCGACAAGATGGGATATATGCAGTGATTTTGAAGGCAATTTCTACTAGGGGCTAGTGAGAGGGGTTCTTTACAGACTCCGCGAATAGGAACAGAACCAACAGCTTCATACCAGTCAAGAAACTAGAATAAGTCAGGGCATGCAGGCTGAGATGGTGGTCGTGGCCATTGTAGCAAGACACTAGGATCTCAAATTTAGTAGGCTGGGACAGGTCTGGGTAGCCAGGCTATGTCACAGGGTCGCGGCACTGGGCAGGCATATGCAGTGCAACAGACCCAACATGAGCAGGATCTCAGACCTTCTACTATCATAGGTACAATTCTAGTAACATATGTTTTATCTTCAGTACTTTTCGATACGGGTGATACACATAGATTTATATCAGTAACCTTTGTGGAGATACTTGGTCTCTGTGTTTGTTCTTCTTCTGATGTTATGATCCTAGACACACCATTGGATTATAGAATGACTGGGGTGCGTCAGTGAAAGGAGTTCCCCCTAGATGTTGGTGGGTGTCACATTCTATGGGACCTCTATGTCTTAGATATGATGAGCTATGATGTCATTCTCCGGATGGATTGGTTGGTTACCATTTGAGACTTTGTAGACTGCTATCGTCGCAGGGTGCATTTCACGTCACCAGAGGGCGGAGAGTTTCTATAAAAGGGTGAGTGGGATGTTCAGGTGAGTCGAGATGGATGAGAGCATCGTGGGCGAGGTGGAGTCACAGCCCAGGTTGTGAGTTTATATCTGGATGACCAGGGAACTTTTCAGAAGTATTTCCCTCCGATGGTTGATAGTTTTAGGGATGTCTTCCCGGATGAATTTTTAGGTATACCTCTGGAGGGAGAGGTGTATTTCTCTATTGATTTAGTTCTAGGAGCACCACCTGTATCCATTACACCTTATAGGATGGATAAACCTAAGTTACGAAACTCAAGAGACGGTTAGAGGAGTTACAGTGAAAGGGTTTTATCTGACCCAGTACTTCTCCTTGGGGTTCACCGATCCTTTTTGCGAAGAAGGCAGATGGTACCCTCAGACACTGTTTGGATTATAGGAAGATGAATCAGCTGACGGTAAAGAACCAATATCACTTGTCATGGATTTATGATCTTTTTGATCAACTTTGAGGTTCACTATTGTTCTCGAATATTTACTAGAGATAGGGATATCATCATTTACTCATTAGACCATCAGATATACCGCATACATCTTATTCGAGCAGATATGGTCAATCCGAGTACTTGGTTATGCCGTTTGGACTCTCAAACGCGCCATGAATTTTCATGGCTCTGATAAATCGTGTGTTCCACCCTTATCTGGATTCTATTGTGGTAGTCTTCTTGGATGACATCTTGGTTTACTCTGACACTCAACACGACCATGCCACCCATCTTGAGATCGTGCGGATTATGCTAAGAGAGCATCAGTTATATGCTAATCTCTCAAAGTTCCACTTTTGGATGGACCAGATTCACTTCCTGGGTCATATCATCTCAGAGGAAAGAGTTGCAGTTGACCCAGAGAAGGAGGGAGCAATAGTTTTCTAGGAGCTTCCTATAAAAGGAATTTGAGATACAGAGTTTCTTAGGGCTGGCTGGTTACTACAAGCATTTTATACAGGACTTCTCCAACTTAGCAGCACTGTTGATGGGTTTGACTAAGAAGGGTGTGAAGTTCGTTTGGACAGAAGCTTGTGAGATAGCCTTCTAGGAGGTGAAGGAAAGGATGAAATCAACACCAATTCTGATACTTCTAGAGCATGGAAAAAACTATATAGTTTACTGTGATGCATCAGGTATTGGGCTGGGAGCTGTGTTGATGTAGTGCGATTGGGTAGTTGCATACGGGGCTCGGCATTTGAGTCCACATGAGTGGAATTACCCGACGCATGACCTCGAGTTGGCTGTATTTGTTCATGTGTTAAGTTGTTGGATACACTATCTCTTGGGAGAGCATTTTTTGGTTTTCACCGACCAAAAAAGTCTCAAGTATATCTTTACTCAGCGTTACTTGAATATGATGAAGCGAAGGTGGGTCGAATACCTTTAGTCCTTCGATTTTGAGCTTGCCTATACACCAAGTAAGGGTAATGTAGTTGCTGATGCACAGAGTAGGAAGACTCAGATACATGAAGTTCATGAGGCCAATGTTGAATAGAATCTTATGGATTTGTTCTCTGAGATGCATTTAGAGGTGCATAACAATCAGGGAGTAACCTATCTTTCATCATTAGCTGTGAAATCTACCCTCCTGGATAGAGTGAGGATGAGACAGATATCTAATTCGAAAGGACTACTTCTACAGGAGTCAGTGGAAAGTGTGGACCCTCCACCTGTTTGGATGATAGTAGATGATGAGGTACTGTAATTCCATGGACAAGTGTGGGTTCCCGGGGATATACGTGAGGAGCTGATGTGGGAGTTTCATGCTTCATCTTGGGCAGTTCATCCCGGAATTACCAAAATGTATCGTGACATGAGATGTCAGTATTGGTGGCCAGGTATGAAGAGGGAGATATATGGTTTTGTTACGAGAAGTTCCACCTATCAGCAGGTGAAGGAGGAGCATCAGAGGCCTACCAGACTGTTACAACAGTTACCCATTCCAGAGTGGAAATGGGATGATGTCACGATGGACTTCGTGACTGGGTTGCCAAGGTCACCTTGAGACAGTGATTCCATGTGGGTTGTTGTAGACAGACTCAGAAAGGAAGCTCACTTTTTTCTAATCAAGGAGACCTTCGGAGTTGACAAGATCGGGAAGTTGTATATCCAAGAGATCATACGTATTCATGGGGTCCCTCGTTATATTGTTTCAGATAGGGATGTCTATTTTATGTCTCGTTTCTGGAAGATTTTTAAGAGGGGACTAGCTACACAGGTGATTCTGAGCAGAGCTTACCACCCTGATACTGATGGAAAATCTGAGCATACGATACAGGTGCTAGAGGACATACTACATGCATGCGTCCTAGACTTTGGGGGCTCTTGGGAAGAATCATATACCCCCAGTCTAGTTTGCCAATAATAATATTTTTCATGCATCTATTACGATGCACCTTAAGATGCTTTATATGGTTGGCCATGCAGGTCAACATTGTGCTCGATTGAGGTAGGTGAGGCAGCTTTACTGGGACCACCTCTCTTGTAGGAGACTTCTGAGTAGGTCCAGTTGATTCAGAAGCGGATGGCTACTGCATAGTCTCTTCAGAAATATTTTGATGATCGTCACAGACGACCATTTGAGTGAGCGGTCGGGGATCAGGTTTTCTTGCGTGTTTAACCGAGGTTGGGACACAGGTGAATCAAGACACAGGGTAAATTTTGACCGAGGTATGTGGGGTCATTTGAGATTATGGAGAGAGTTGGGCTAGTTGGCTTTCGTTTATAGTTACCAGAGAGGTACCGGGCCATGCATGACGTCTTCCATGTATCTCAATGTCATTATCATACAGAATTGTCTCACATATTTCAGCTAGAAGAGGTTGAGCTTCAGATAGATGTTTCCTTTTAGGAGCATCCGATTCTTATCGTGGATAAGAGCATAAAGGTTCTCTGAGGCAGGTCATTTCTTCTAGTCCGGGTGTGATGGAAGCATGACTGAGTGCCGGACGAAACCAGGGAGTGGGAGACTGATGTACGTGCTCAGTGGCCGGAGCTGTTCTAATCTTTATCTTCGCCACCCTTGGAGGGGAAATTCGGGGATGAATTACTTCAAGGGTGGAAGATTGTAAGAACCCGGTTCTTATTCTTGATGTACGTGTTTCTGATTTTCTATTTTCCTTAAGTGTTTTTGAGAAAATAATGAAAATGGGAGAAAATCCTAAATGTTGTGACTACACGCTGTGTACTTTTCCACACGCCATGTTCTTTGGCCGTGTGGAATGAGTACACAGGGCATGTAGGCCTATCGATGATGATGGGTGTAAAAACTGACTACACGCCGTGTTTAGGGTATTTACACGTCGTTTCTTCAGTCGACAGGTGAATATTAAGGTGGTGAAGGCATCCGCTAGCCGAGTGACAGTACACACCGTGTAGTCAGGTATTTCACGCCGTATACTCATGTCGACTGATGAACAGTGCCACGATGGAAAGAATCTATCGTAGGAACAGTTTAAAAATTGAATGTACACACCGTGTACTAAATAGTACACGCCATATAGTATGTTTTTTTCTTAAAATGGGAAGTAGAATCCTCTATTCACAGAGAAGTCTTAGAACCGGAGGAGAGCTTGGGAGAGATGGCCAGAGCTTGGAGGACCTCCCAACCGCACACCGCTAACCGATTTTCTGCACCATCAATCTCCTTGGAAACGCAGAGGTGCATTCTTCCTCCTCCTTGGGAAGATTTTGCCAATTATTCCTCTAATGGAAGTTATTTGAGTATGAACGATGTTAGTTTCACCTCAAATCTATGCCGTTCTTGGGCGATTATAGGAGTGTCATTCGTGTATACCAATCAGCGGTGATCGAAGTAGGTGGTCTGGTGTTTAAATTTCCAACTGTTGTGCGTTTTTGTGTACAATGGATTTGTGATATTGATTTTGAAAAAATGGGATAAAACTATTTGATGATATCCTACAATGGATTTTAACTGCAAAAAATTAACACAATGATTAAGAACCAATATTATGGTTTTTAAGTTGAATTTTTCATTCTGAAACTGTAAATGGAAAAAAATTATTTTAAAAAAATATGAAGTAATCTTTCCATTGTTGTTTGATTGTTTGAGAACATTCTATCCTTGGTAGTATGTGAGTTACTTATGAAAAACAAACTAAGAGGGGATCAACATAAAAATGGATTGATAATTTGCAACTCTAAAAAACTCATTTTAAAAGATATTATCCCCATTGGGATGTTGATTATTCCCATCGTGTTAGTTTCAATGGATGTGGATTCACTTTATCATTATTTATTATGTGTGTGGACATCTCATAACCTAAAATCATCATAACTTATTAAAATGACAAGGTTCCACATTGAAATTGTTATTTTGTATATATATATATATTTCATTTAATTTGTAATTTTTTAGTCATGAATGTTGTTTTATATAATATAAATTATAAAAAAATTTATATCAGACATTTTTTGAAATGTTTTAATCAATTTATATGATAATATTTTTTTAATATGATACGACACTTCCATGCATGGTTTATTTTAAATTTAAATCATGTAATGGTTTTCTATCAATGGAATCATATTATGGAACACATAGTGAGGTAGTACATGGATTTTTTTTCACACAACCTTCATTTTACATTGAGAGTTTATAGATTTACTTCATCCATGTTCAATAAAATGGAATGAAACACATGGAGGTGGTGGTTGTTGATCTTTTGGGATTGGAGTGTTGTGTTAATTATTACTTGAGTTATTTTTATTAATCTCATAGGTACTTTTCTGTAGTATTATTATGGTTTTTATACCTATTTTACATCTATTATTGTCTCATTTGGGGGTTTTCATTGAGAATACTAACTTGTTTCTAGTCCTTCCATTATTCTTGTGTCAAAAACATTCCCACATTTGTATTTTAGGATACCAAGTGCTACTCACTGACTCATGGGGATCAAGAACTCCCTTAGGTATATTTCAAGATTGAAATGGGTATCAGGGTGACAAAGTATTAGGGACGTCTCATGATAAATTTGTATCAAAGATTCATGATGTGCATCTTTCCTTCATGTCAGTGTGTAGTTGTGAAATCCTATTGGGAAATATAATGTAGTTTTGATTGAGTGCATGGATAGATATCACCTCAATAGCCTTATATCACAATGTAATGTTTTAGATAGGCATATTTAAGATACTTGTACTCTTCTCCATGATCTTCATTTGGATGGGTTGAAATAAAAAACTTGTTTACCTATCTAATTTGATTAATATCATTTTTTTCACATTCTTGAGTGTTGATTTGGGTAAAATTTTGATGTATTTAATGTTTTCTACCAATGTTTTGTTGCATCATGCCATTTATAATATGTGAGAAAATGAACATAGAGAATGATTATGATCTACCATAGTGAGAAAAAACTCTTTTGGACGAAAATATGTTTGAGGTCATTGTGTGTGGTGTCCCTGCTATGGGATATAAACCATCACCTATTCCTGTTTATTCTCCACATATGGAGCCGAAGAAAGATGGTTTGTAGAATTGTTCTCAGAATTGTTTTTCACAGGAATACTCAATTGTTACAAGTAAAAAATGATCCTCAAAAGTCTAATGATTGGTTGAGAATAAAAATGGCTTCTACTTGAGTTCATATAGATTCCTGATGAAATCAAGGTGAAATCTGCCTCCATCAAGATAGAATGACCTAGTAGGAGATAGTGGGACACAATGATGATATAAAATAAGAACGATTACTTATTTTTGAAGGAAATTAGAGTTATTTTTACCAAAGATTTATATATATATATATATATAATATGGGGTTGTCCATGGATATAGAGTATTTTGGACATGTGATAGCTAACTAGACTCTGAATGAATGTGAATATATTATTATCAATATTTTATAGTTTTCACTTGAAATTATATCGAATGATTAGATTAAGACTTGATAGTTCAAGATCAGACTTCAATATAAGATTCATTATCATATTTTCTTGTCGATGATCCCATATTATGAAAATATTATGGACATATCGTTGATGTTTCATATTGGCAGGGATTTTAAGCCAGGGTTGATGGGAATTCCATTTTCTACAATTGGTTGTTTTATGAGATTCTGCAAAGGAATGATAAATCATGATGGTTCATAATAGCATGATTATTCTAGACCTCTTGTAGTGTTGATCATAGGCCATTTGATTTTCTCCTCATGTGAAAATCATTGGAAAATGAAACATGTTTTTAGTGAGGCTCCCATGATATGAGGTTCCTATAAATTCTTGGGTCACTAACTGAAGTTCATTAATGAAAATTATATTCCATGTAATGGAAATGGATCATCAGCACCTAAACTTTATGAACCAGAATTAGTTTGTTCATGAACTTAGGGTTGATATACACCATTATCTAGATTAATACATCATAAAGTAGTGGATGATTCTCCAGAGGATGTTGATTTGGTTCTGATAGCTCAGAGATGTATCATCACTATAGCTTCATCAATATTGGTTGCTTTATTTGATATTTTTTCATCACATTCATTCATTAATACTTGTATTTTTAAGGTGTTAAATTTTTCTATGGATATTTTATTTCTTATGTGATGGATACTACTACACCCTTAAGAATGAAGAGTGGAAATTGTAATAATTGTCATATATATTCTCTCTCATTATTAGATATCAATATTACATGGATTTTATTGTTCTTGGTATGAAGTCTCTAGATTAACATTTTCATATGGATTGGATCATGGAAAATAAATCCTATATTTATTTTTATCTTCGATGGGTCTCCCTTTCTATGCCATATGTGATATGGCTGATATTTTAGGGATAATTGGTCAAGATTTTGAGTAGAGACGAACTATCATATCCATATTTGGGTAAATTAATATATCTATTTTATTTTGATCTGGATGGAGAGTCTTTTAGAGATTATGTCCCTTCAATTTCGTTCATGTTTTCTGAAATGTTCCCTTCTGACTTATGAGGTTTTCCATCGGTATGGTAGGTAGAGTCTGATATTGAGTTATTACCTCATACACATTCATTACATATTTCATCATACTAAATGGTGCCAACTAAAATGAAATATTTGAAGACATATATGGATTATCTGGTAGAGGAAGGATTTATATGGCCGATTGTGTCACCATAGGTAGATCATGTTTTATTTTCTATGAATGATGATAAAATAATTTACCTTTGTGTTGATTATTGGATACTAAATCAAGTCTTATTAAATAAATAGTATTTTCCCCCTATATTGGTGTCTTTTTTGACTAATTGAGATGTTAGTATTGGTTCTGGAAGATTGATATTCAATCTAGATTTCCCCAGTTTTGGATAAAATAATTTTACATTCCAAAAACCTCCTTATAGATAAAGTATGGACATTATGAGTACCCTTTCATGATATTTGGTCTTACCAATTATCTATTGATATTTATGGATTTTATTAATGAAAATTCCATGATTATCATGAATCCATTGTTGTGGTATTTTTGTATGACATCCCGGTTTATTCTGTATTTGAGGAGGATCATGTGTGTCATCTAAGAGTAGTTGAAGAATTGTTCATAAATAATTGACATTATTAAAAGCAATAAAAATGTGACTAATTGATCAGTGAAGTGATTTTTTAGGTCAAATGGTTTCATAACATGGTATTGTTTTTATCCTAAGAAGGTAAAAGTTATTACAATATTAAAGCAATAGAGTAATGTTTTCATGATTAAGAGATTTTTGGAAATGGATATGTATTATCAATGGTTCATAAAGTAAATCTAAAATATGTATTATTTTATTACTACTATATTATGTAAGGGAGTAATGTTTTATTGGTATGAAATATGTTAGAGATATTTTGTTGATATAAAACATCTTTTGAATACAGAGCCGATTTTGACTCTCCCTAATGTCAGTCATGGTCATGTGGTATTCTATGAAGCATAACGATTGGTATTGTGATGAGTTATTATGCATGGTGAACATGTAGTTTCATATGTCTATTGGCGTCATAGGCCACTTGATAAGAATTACCCTACACATTCCCTTGAACTTTCAGTCATGATTCATTTACATAAGAGTTTTCTGCATTACATTTTTAGAGAAAAGTTTACCAAGTTTTCTGACAATTGTTGATTGAGTTTTATCTTATCAAAACATTATTTGAATATATTCAAGAGGAATTGGGTGGAGAACTTAAAGATTTTTTACATTGACATTTACAATACCCTAGGAAAAGAAAATTTCAATAAAGATACATTTAGGAAGAAACTTTAATACTAGGTTATGAAATAATATTTAGAAGAGTCTAACATGATGGATATTTTTTCAGAGTTTCATATAGGATTCCATGAGGCAGTGGGTGAGGTTGTCTTGTGTAGTGTTCATTTCACCCCCTCCCATCTCAAGATGATTTGTTTTGAACAATATCTTGACGATGAATTCAAAATAATTAAAGGCTCTCGTTATGGTTGGGAGAACCTTACTGAGTGGTCATTCTACATGGTGGTATTTCTATGTCATTAGAATTGTTTGGTTTTACTATTAAGGAATGTTGGGATTGTGGATTGCTATAATTATTAGTTGGTAGTGCACCCAAGAATCATAAAGATGTTTTATGAAATGTCTTGATGATTATGTTAGCTGTGCATTAGACGAGACAACATTTATTTTTTATCATAGTGTTATACATTCCAAAAGTAAAAGGCCTAGAACTACATATGTATATACATTGAGTACGGAATATCATCCACATAAGGACGGAAAAACTATGAGGGATATATAAATAATTAAAAATATTATTGGAAACTAAATTGATGAAATTTTTCGATCTTAGAAAGATCATTTAAAGCTGTTTGAGTTTTCCTATAATAATTTTTACTAGTTTTTTATCGCAATTTATCGTTTTGAGTCCCTATATGGCCATCCATGTGAATAATTATTGTTTTAGTTTAAGATAAGTGAATGTATCATGGTTGAAAAAAGTATGGTTCAATAGATGATTTTAAATGTTCAGTTTATTATTCAAATATTGTTGATCTCCCTGAGTCAATATAAATCATATGTTGATCATTATCATAGAAGGTTTAGATTTTCATATAGTGATCTGGTGTTCTCGATAGTTTCACTTCATTTGGGTAAAAAATGGGTTGAGAAGAATGTAAATAATTCTAATAGTTTTGAGGTACATTTTGAAATTTTGTTAATATGGGGAGTGTTTATTAATTTTTAGAAATCCCACCATAGTTGATGTTGATAAATAATGTGTCTCGTGTATCACACCTGTGAATATATCATTCTGGTCCATCTCATGTTTTGAGCTAGAGTGGTCTTGAAGTTGATCCAGTTTATCTATGACTAAGAATCCAATCAAGATAATTGATTCTAAAACCGTTTTACCTTCTAGGAATAGAATACCTTTGGTTTGAAAGGTATGGTATCATGGTTCTGATATTCATGAGACATTGTAGAGAGATGCAATGATGAGAGAGTAGTGGCCTTATCTTTTTGGCATGGAGGCTTCTTGACAGGATTTATTGAGAAAGAAAGATTCTATTATGGGGAGGTTATAACATCCTAATATAGCCTTCAGGTACTCCTCAATCATATTTTTTTAATGATCTATTTAGGTCTCATTTAGGGATGCCTCTGGTGAATGTTTTCAAATATTTGGAACTTTATGGGTTATACACTGTTAGAGCATAGTTTTCTCAAATTATGCTCCCGCGAAGTGGTAACCATGAAAAACCATATAGTGGGGATTTTCAATGTCATTACAAGGATTGAAAAACTTTTCTACCATATAGTTTAAATTATTCACCCCAATAGAGGGTAATATGGTTAGGGTGAACATTTTGACTAACCATGAGGCTATTCCCAGCTAACCATGAACATGAAATTTTTTATCTCTGAAAAATGTTAAAAATAATAAAAACCCCACTTTTTACCTCTCACTAATCCATAACTCTCCATATCAAGAATTAAAAGGTTTATAAAGCTCTCAATTATCCTCTTCAGATCCTTAAAACGTTTTCTATGAATATTGAAGCAAGGTGAACATTGTTCAATTCCTCTCTGGTAAGAGTTATTCTCCCATTCCATCTCTCCGACTCTCTTCACATATTATACTTGGGGTTTATTATATCATCTTGATGTTGACATACCTAAACTCATTTTTAGGTCGCAAATCTAGTTTTTATTCAGGGATCTCTATTTCCAAAATTCATAGATGAAATTTTCCATTACGGTCATTTTGATATGTGATCTCCATGTTATGTGAGGTGTTTATGTTTAAGATTGGCCAATTAATTTAGCCAAATAATGATTTATTTAAACTAAATTTCATAGAATTATAATATTTAAAAACCAATACTATTTGAATTTGGATTTAAATTGAAATGATATGGATTTTGGTGAAAACCCAAAATTCCATTGAAATAGGGTGTGACATGAATTTCATGTAAATTGTGGGATTTTATTTGGAAGATTGATTTTCGAAAGTGATTTTTATAAAATTCCTAAAAATGATTTGATGATAACCTACCATTGGTTTCATTTTGTAAAAAATTAATTAAATTATTTCAAACCCATAATATGGTTTTCATATAGAAATTAGAATCTTAATACTATAAATTGTGAAATTTTATTGTGATTAGTTTTGAAATTAATTTTAAATTGTTCTTGATTGTTTGAGAAAATATGGGGATGTATAGTTAGTTAGTAAATTGGGGAAACATTATAGTATGAGAATTATATAGACACATATTGGCTCTTTACAACTCTAAAAAAACCTAGTTTGGAATATCTTATCCCCATTGGGATGTGGATTAGTCCTCTTCAGCTAGTATTGGGGGATGAGTTTTCAAATTGAGATTATTGATTATGTGTGTGAGGATCTAAATACCTAGAACTACCCTAACTTATTGTAGATGGTCATGTTACTCATTGAAATTGTTCTTTATATTAATATAT
This sequence comes from Viscum album, assembly GCA_963277665.1. NCBI lineage: Eukaryota > Viridiplantae > Streptophyta > Magnoliopsida > Santalales > Viscaceae > Viscum > Viscum album. The sequence continues at coordinate 26,285,495 of OY728154.1, forward strand.
ATATAAGACATTTATTTTGAATGATTTTATTTTTTATTGTTATTTTATTTGATCTATTATATATTAAATGATTACATATGACATTTTATGAAATGTAACAATCAAATGAAATGAAAATAATGTTTTTTTAATATGAATCCATACTATAAACCCTATGTTTGAAAATTTAAATATTGCAATGGTTTATTCTAATTATAATTTCATTATTTATCAATTGGTGAGACTCTTCTAGGATTTTATCTCACACTCCACCTTTTCCATTCGGTATTTATAAATATTCTTCGGCTCTATTCGAGAAAATTGAAATCACCACATAGAGGTTATGGTTGTTGATATTTTGAGCATGGAGTGTTATGTCTATTTGGTCTTGGTTCATTTTTCATATTCATTTCTATAATATTTTGTGTACATTTTTTGTTTTTCTTAAATGTTTAACTACTAGTACATTCTAGATGGAGTGATTTCTATTATAGTACTGAATGTTTTCTATTTGTTCTCTTTTTTGGGGAAGAATACCTTTTACTATTTTTGTATTGTATAACTATAGGTGTTAGTTACCAACATATGGGGATTGGGAACACCTGTTGGGATATGTGAGGATCAGATTGGTTGTCATGTTACTAGGGTATCCCATATGGTTTATGATAATTAATTATTTTTTTCACCAAAATGAGATTACTATATTGATAATTTCCATGGATACATTTGGGGAACAAATTATTAATTGAATGTTTTAAAAAAAATCCTATATATATTGATTATTCCTTATTTACTCATGATATATTCTTCAATATATAACCCTTACTGATAATCTCATACCAAACATTATTTTTATTCCTTTCCCTAGGATGATAATAAGGATATTATGAAAAATATCATGGATTGTATATTATTTTTTATTCCATTTATTTTGTATTTCCTAAGTAATATGTGAATCATGTATTTATCTTTTACATTAGGAATACTGAAATTACTAATCCTATGGTGAGATCCCATTTTTCATTAAAAATTTAATAAAAAAACATAAAATATATTTTACTAGAGTTAGGGTGATGTGGTTGGTGGTAGATGATTTCTAGTAGAAATACATTGAACGATAATTTAGGTAAACATAACTAATATGAAAATTATGATAATCCCTTATAGAATTTGAAAAATTATACTATTCTAGTTATTTATATTAATTTATATTTTGATGATGATTATAAGATAAATCCATGTGTAAGAATATTTAGTTATGGTTCCAAATAGATGAATGGTATCAAAAAACTATAAACAATTTTAGGATTTCCCTACTAAGACACTAAATATAGAAGGATTAAAAATTGAGAAAAACATTACCAAATTAGGGTAGCTGACTAATGTTATAAAAGATAACCGTCATCAAAAATAGAAACCTACTTTTGAAAAACATGATTTATCTATATTGGATAGATTCATGCTATAAAACATTCCAATTTTTAGTGGAATATCAAATCCATTAGTAGATATAAAATTTATTAAATCCATCGAAAATATATTATTATATTTCAAATGTAATGAAATTAAAAAGGTTATTATTTTTGTATATTTTTTTATAGAAGACTCAAATGAATTGTGGTCATTTATCCCTAATAGTAAAGATTCATAGGAAATATAAAACATATAATAGAAATATTTTAATGTGATATTATAATAGAAATACTACTGTACATTAGAATAAGATAAAAGAGAGACAAAGTTCCTCACATCAATGTAGAATGAAGAATTAAGTGAAATTAAATATTAGAAAAAATAAAACCTAATTATCCATGAACGATTTAGACTATACATGTGACTTGGATAGTAAAATTGACCCTATTGTTTTATAGTATTATGTTGAATATATAAAATTAACTAGTTCCAAAAATATTCTCATCGTATGATGATATATATTATAATAACTAATAAGATGGATATGGAATTTTCTAGATCATATGTATTCAATGAAAACTGGGTGAATAAAATTAAATATGAGTACTAATAAAAATGTAAATAATAAAATAAGTATGGAAGGATGAAATTTTAATCATGTACAAATTACTAAGGAAATATTCTAAATAATTCATGAAGGGTAGGGGATATTTTTAAATGTATGGACACATGGTTTATCTAGATAATGAATGATAGGGTGTGAATTAAGACATTTCTTCTAGTTTTTCAAATTTATATGGATGGGTAATTATTCACACCAATCCCCCTATCATCAAGGGAATATATCATAGAATAATCGAATATGATAGGTAAAAGAACATGTGATCATTGCTGTTGAGGTCGTAGATCATAAATATGTGGTGGAAAGTACATTAGTCATAACATCACCAATTATTAATGAATTATTTTATTGTGTATCACTGGGGTATTTTATATCTTTCATATTTTCCATGAAATTTTTCTACGTACCTAGAACCTAAAAATGTTGTTTTCATTCTAAAATATTAGTGCAAATATCAATAAAATAAGGAATATTCATTAAATTTATATTATAATGCATTGTTTTTCTATATTTACAGTTTTGATTATTATAACAATTATTTTATATTTTCGTTTTAATGGTAGGGTATAAAAATATATTGAAAAAAATATATTTCCAGGAGAAGTAAGTTGATATTCATGATTAGGATATATAATCCATTATATTTAGAGTCGATGATTCATTATTTGAGGCATATCAATATATACATAGAAAAAATATTCATAATGGGATTATTGGGGATTAATAGAAGACATAATCTATGGATAAAAAATGTAATGTATAAATTGAGGATGATCTTATTTTAATAAAATACATTAATTTCCTAGGAAATTATGTGTTCAACTACCCGAATGTGGTGTTGATATTTTAATTGACATAATCCATAGTGTGAGACATATATAAATAACTTCCTATAGAATGTACACTCTTGAATTATTATATTTGAAGAATATGTTATAGGAATTGGGTGAAATGGGGTTTATATGAATTAATGTATCACCTTTGGAAATCATGATTTTTTTTCATTAAAATTAAATAAGTATATATGTTTATAATAATTTATTATAGGGAAATCAATGAAATTACTATAATGATATAGTGTCAACTACCTCACATTAATGACTTTTTATAATAACATTATAAAGAACAATATTTTTTTAAAATTTACATTCCATCTTGGTGTCAACAATTATGAGTAATGAAAATGATATTATGAAGGAAACATTATATATGAGGTTTGGACCGTAAATGTTTACAATAACTTCATTTCAAATTACTGATAGATACTCTATTTTAATATACATAATGGAAAGAGTCTTCAAGGAATATATTTAAAATTATGGTGTTCCATTTATTTATGATAACCTGGTCTTCTCTAAATTCAATATATATCATTACAATAAATTTCATATTATTGTTTATATTGCATGAAAAAATGATATATTTATGAATATTATAGTGATTAAATTGTTTAATCAAAATTATTCATTCAAGGGACAAATTTCATATAATTATGGAATCTAATTTTTTCTTACAATGAAAAAGGTATCCATCAAATGGCCTACAACAATGAACAAAACAGAGGTACACAACATTGATGTAATTTATTTTTTACAATTTTCTCAAAAAAATAATCAAATTAATAATCAATTAAACGTGATTATATATAACATGGATATATTCTAATTGAAAAAATAATGTTAAGAATGTTTTGAAGAACTAAATTTGAGATTCATGAATTTTTAAAATTTGAATCTTCCATCCGGAAATGATGGATTTTTAAATATAGTGATACATAAAATTATGGAATTGTTTTTCCTTATATAAAAGGATAAATTTATTTGCCTATGAGTCAAGGTAGTTAAAGAATCCATAATAGAACTATCAAAATCATGATCTTCTGTTAGTTAAAAAATATTTTCATTGGAGATATATATACATTACCTCTACAGTGAATGTTAAGAGTTATACTTAGACCATAAGAACCCAAAATACATGTTTCATATAAGAATATCAATATGACACAACATTGATCGATTAAGATACTCTAGGAATAAGATATCTCAATAACAATCCACTTAAGGAATATAACTTCTGTAGCAGGTGTATTAAGTAGGAAATATCATGGAGTCCTAAATAAAATGACGATTGATATGAAACCTATGTTCATTGATTTAGTGAAAATAGAATTGGGAACTATTAGTAAAGTGGAAACAATAATCCATTCTTTAATGATTGAAAACACATTGAATCTATATATTGTAAAATAATTCTATCTTAATGAAGATAATTTTTAAAAGAAAAATAATATATTGAATAGTGGAAAATTAGATGATGACAAATATAAAGGTTGTGTTCAAGAAATTGGTAACATGAAATATGTTACTACTATAATTGTGATAAAAGGGAATTATTGGATGATGATCATGGTTAATATTTATCTAAACACTAAAGAATCATAATTATTTTTTGAGATTTATAGGAATAGTTTTTGCGGGATAAAATTAAGTTTGAAATTGGTCACTATGTATTAGGATGATTCTTTTTCTATAGGTGAATGATTGGAGACAATATTCTATATGATTCATTAAAACCATAACTATTCTTGTGTAGAAATGGTATGAAATTACTATGGATATTTTTATAGTATTGTAATAGACTCCTAAAATGAATGATGAAACATTGGTTAATGTTTATCTCCTTATAAAATCTGTATATTTATTAAATATAATATAATAATTACATATTGAACTCCATTATTGACTCTATCACAACCCAACCATGGATATTACTTTATTTTATTGTTTTGCTAGTTTTAGATTTTTTTGTTGAGGTTTGGGTTGATCCATGGTTTAAATATTTGAATTTTGGACGTCTGGGTTAGCTTGTGGCTAATGCATGGTTATAGATTGGTTTGAGGAAACCATCTTACCATGACCAAGTAACTGTTCAACTTGGTCTAGGTGTCTATTAGTGAGGTTCATGGTTTGCACATGGTTTGGGAAATTTGGTAACAACCGTTCAGTTCGGTGCTAGAGTCAGATAAAGGCTTTTAGCATGGTTTGTCCCTAGTTTGGAAACTGTGTGTCCCACCCCTACAATGCTAACCTTTCAACCAGTATAGGTAAAATGATTTTCATGTGGTTTATCATACAGTACATCCAAACTGTATGATCGACCAAGATTTTTTAAATGTTAAAATTCAGAATATAACCTCCTCTAGTTTACCCCAAAATCGACCTCCTCCCTCTTGGTCATTTTTAGTGAATGAGGGGGTCCAAAAGTACCCTATTCCTTAGATCATCCTCCTCCATGGTTGGATCTCCATGTTCCCAAGGTATGGTTTTAGGTTTTGGGGCCATTTTCTTCCTCTTTCTCTTCTTCCATCTTGATTTTTTAATTTTTTTCATGGGGGGTTCTCTCTATTTCATACACTACATATTTGGGTTTATGTGTGGCCTTCTGTTATCTTGATTTTAGGGTGTGTGGTTGGTATTTGAGGGTTTTGTCTTCCTCCCCTTGAATATTTGTCACATCTGCACTCCATTAAGGTAGTATCTTCTATTATTTTACTTTCTACAATGATACATCAATGCTTGTGTGTCTTAAAATAAATTTTAAACATGTTCTTCATGAATATAATGTGTTGGTGTTGATTATATATTTGGTTTGGTATTAGTAGTTTGATGGAAATAAGTATTTCCAATGAATTTATTTGTTTATGACTATAAGTTCATGCACCTAATGTGTTTGTTAAAATGTACATTATCTTCATAATATGGAATTATGCCATGTTTTAATATTTGGAAATTGATATATTTTGGAAACATAGTTTAAATTTATAAATTTGGAATGGTGTGTAACTTATATTCTTTTTTGGATTGATATTCTAGTGAAATGTTTTGGATGGATTCTCATGGTTTTTAAAAGGTATTTTTAAGCTCTTATAATTATGTGGAGTTGTTGTGTTTGGCTTAAAAATCAATTGACGTTTCTAAAAATGTTTTTGGATGTTTTCATGTAAATTTAGAGTGTTTCATTCGATGGTGGCACATCCATGGGTTCACATGGTGCACACAGGGATGGGAATTATAATGAACATGGAATCCAAAAATTATTTATTCCCTAAACCATGGTCTTTCAAATGGCCCCTCAATTTTTAAATGATATAATTTTGTTTCAGGTGACTTAAAAATGTGATTTAAAATTCTCTCATCAAAGCTAGGCCTATTAGGATTTTGAGAAAAGTATTTGTGAGTCATTGTAGTAAAGTCCCATATGGAATATTTTCCAGATGTTTCATGTTTTACATTACTTTAAGAATATTAAAGACCAGTTTGGAGTTGTACACCTCAAAGTGGTGTTTCATATTATTTTGGGAATGTTTTGTAAATGTATTTTATATGATTATGATGAGAGTCCCGGTTGGAACTTATGAATGGTTCGTTATATGAAGGGATACCATATAATGGGATTTGCTAATATGGGTTATCATATGGGTGGTGTCATTGTTTGGGGTAGGATAGTGAAATTATGATTGATAAGGTGAGTCATACGAGTAAGGGCCTCCTATATACATAGTGTACTATAACAATGGGTTTTCTTGGTTTGTTTTAGTGGTTCAAGTGATGGTTTCTTGTCAGCCCCAATTGGATGGGTTCGTACCCTATGTATATCTTAAGGGACATATAGGTTTTTCAATTGGTGATACTAGTTTAGAGAAAATAATTGCTTATTATATTAAGAGATATACATGGCACCGATAGGTGAGTCCAACTCTAGTACATCAAGGGATCACTCTAAGGATGTTTAGGAAATTATCGTGGTTAATTATTTGTGTTTTCTAGTTTATATTAAATTTAATTGGGTTTCAAAATTTTTCATCCTATTTATTTTTCAGCGTAGCTTTGAATTGTTTTTATTGGATTTTGGTTTGGGATCTAGTTTTTAGAATGGTAATCCATTTGAAAACTGGTGATATGGTGTGTACTGTTTTAAAACAGAAAATTTATTTCATTAAAATGTGAAAACCAATTTCTATATCATTATTTTAAACTAGGGTAAATGGATTTTTTTTCGGGAAAGCAAATGTATGGATTCTTTGGCAGTTCCCTACTGAGCTGTTAAGCTCACACCCTACTTTCACCACTCGGTGTTGGTAGACCAGATCTTTTTTGCCTAAATGGCCTGAAGGACGTATTTATTATTTATTTTTGATGACCCCCATTCAAGAGATTAGGGAGAACCCTTTAAAGGCCAATATGAATATATATTACCTTGCCCATAGGCATTGGAGACATTACTGGACCCGTCAGTATTAAGGAAATCATATAAATATGAATACTTGAAATCACCCCTTCCCAGCATTTTCATTGTGATAAAATCTCCACTATTGCATAGATTCTAGAATATTTTCCCTATGTAGAGATACACATTCCTGGTACCTATGTCAATTACCAACTCTCTCATTTTTTACATCTATGTATCTATACATTGGTGAATGTGTCAAGCAATTGAATCCTTTTATAGAGTTGGTTCCTTGTAGAATCTGTCCGAGAATCTACATATGTGGTGGCCCTAAATTCCTTTGAGGCAACACAAAGTCCTTAAGGTTTCTCTAAGGCCTTAAAGGTGTCCCTAAATCCTTACTTTCCCAATTCCATGGGTGTCCCAAAGGCCTTAAGTACTCCCAGCCCAAACCGGTGTCCCAAGGTGAATAGTTTCGGCTGCTACAGTCCCAAATTATACCCTCTACAGTAACTACTACATTTCCTACTACATCCCCAAACATGGAAACTATAGTTCCTACTATAGTAATGCTAGAATACTTCTACAGTAGCCCAGAATTATGGCTTCACCTAGTTTTGAAACTAGGACTCATGGATGCACGTAGTGATACCTCACCAACTGGGATGAGGATCAGGTGAGACATGATATCTCTGGAAAGATCAGTTTCCTTTTTTGGTAGCTAGTATAACAGTTTGTTCTTATTGTTGGAGAATTCCAAGAGGTCACATGGAGATCTTGATGGTGACATTTTGGTTTGGTTTTGTTTCAGTTCTTGTTTGGCTTCTGTTGAATTGTATTTTATACATAGATAAGTTTTTATAGTTAATTTTGATATACTAATATATTTTTCTACTTATTCAATTTATTCTATTGATCTTGGTTTATTGGGAGATAATCACTCCCATAGTTATTTCATTTATGCCCATCATTATTTTCCAGCCCATGGGGATTGGGAACGCCCTTTGGTCCATGTCTCAAATCAGATCGAATGTTGGGTAGGATGGTATCATAACACGGTTCTTAAAAAATCAGTATCATAGTCATCCCTTATTTTTTTGGTTGTTAGGTAGTTAGATATTAAGATTTTTGGGACCCAAGAAGTAGGTATGGTAAGATCATCGCAAACTCTATCTTTTTTTGATCTTCGAGTTACTAGGTGTAGCTTGGGTTTTGAGTCTTTTTTCTTTATTTTCGGTGAGTAATGAAAATATTGGTGGGCCAATTTTGTGTTGTGATCTCACATAGAGTAGTGACCAATGTGGAGTATAAGTACACAAATAAATTTCCTGTTATTTATTGATTCTTACTTGGGGCATGGCCTTCTACCATGACATCAGGATAATCATGACTACCAATTCATCACTCTGGTAGTTTGTTGTGAGTTATGTCTTGTTTTGTTCTTTATTGGTGTAAGTTTTATTTTGAAAATGAGAATGGTTTTTGAAATAGGAATATTTTATTCAAATGGTTTTGGATTGGAATAATGAGTTTAAAAGAAAAGTGTTTTGGATAAAAAATTTGGAAAATTAATGGGGTTTGATAATGAAATGGTATGTGTGGCCCTTTTTTGTCCTTATTAAAGTTCACATATGTGTGTGTATGTGTAGAATGTCTGTGTTGGCATGTGTGGATGGATATGGATGGACACATCTGTGATTGTTCATGGGATTCCATTGGTGGGGGATTGGAATCAAAGGCTTCGTATTGTTTCGCCCAAATTAATTTTGAAAGAGGAAATTGATTTTGGGAATTGGTTTTTTGTTTTATAATGTTGGGTTTTTCTTGTGAAAAGTGGATTTTTTTGAATAGTTTCCTTAGATGAAGGCCATTTTGAAATTTAATGGAAATGGTGAATTTTTAAACAACTATTTTGCATTGTGTTTGTATTTTTATGGATTGTGAGCGAGTAATTTTGGCCTAAGATATTATATATAATTGTGTTTCAGTTTAATGTTGGTTTTTTTGTTTCTTGTGTAGTTCATAATATACATCCCAGATAGTTCCATAATGTTTCTAATAATTCATACCCATATTACCCTACGTCTCAATTATTTTTAGTCTATCGTAGTGATCAGGGTTCTTTTGAGGTAGTGGATTGGCTTGTGGAAGTACAGTGGGTCTTCAGATTATTAAGAACTCATAGTGTTGTGGGTGTTCGTATTGTCCTGGGACTTCTTTAGGGTCCATCTTTGGACCACTGGAAGTTAGTTGCGTCAATATTTTTTCTAGTTGGGATGACATGGGAAGTGCTTAAGACCACTTTCATAAAAATGTTCATACATGAAAAGGTAAATTCAAGGAAGATGGAATAGATATAAGTTATTTGGAAAGTACTATGATTAGTGATAGTTGATGTCGACCACTTCAATGGTTTGTTTTTCAAATATTTTTAGGAAGAGTTAGAGTATCAGTTGGTAGCTCCTTTTTTTGGAATTTTCATCTATATATTTTAGAACACATTCACTCATCCATTGGAACATGTTTTGATAATTTGTGGATGAAGTGTTTATAGTTGAGTTCATTCCTGGAGTGCAGGTAGATGGACATATAGTGTCTCTTGTTTTTCATGAGGGTTCTCAATCTGATGAGGAGTAAATACCGGAGGAACATTTCTTTAAAGAGACTCATTTATTTGTTCTATATTCCATTTCATCATAACTTTCCTTTATTTGATATCGGTGTGGCTGGTTTATATATTTAAAGTTTTCTTGTATTAACCCTCCAAAGACATGTCCTATTTGTGGTTATTTAGGTCATCTAGAGAAGTTTAGTAGAATGAATATCCAAAATAATCCTTGATCAAAGGATGCTAATTCCTGACAGATAGGAAGTAGATGCTTCAGAAATCACGGATTCACTCATAGAACACTAAGTGAATTTGGTTTATAGTTAGTAAATGTCATGGTTTTGTGGAGAAACTTTGACTATCCCATGTCTCTAGTGTTGAGTTAGACAATTTTGAAGTTACCTTGTTTCAATATTGCTGTTATTTTAATTCAATAATTTCAATATAAAATTATGATGGACTTGTTTTACCATAATCATAGTAGTTGTTTTCATCTATATGTATCTTTTAGAATTGTTATTTTTTCTTTGAGTGTGCTTATCCTTTGTGTGGGTTGATCGCAATTTCAGTTGTTCCCGTTTGGAGATGTTTGGGTTTTTTAGAATTAATGGATGGTGTTATATTTCTCCATTTGGTTTGGGTTTCTCTCATGAGTACCTCTTGTGATTGGGATTATTGGTTTGTGTGGGAAATTTTTGGTTCTTGTGGGGAGTTCCCTCACCTTGGGGTCCCTTTTTACCGGTTTACCTTGTAGTAGGTTTCTTGTTTGTGACCTGGTTGGTTTTTAATGTTCTCTGGCTAGGTGAGTTCTTATGGGGATGTTAGCCATCTCATGTTCTCCCTTTAATCATGGGGTTTGATTCCATATTTAGAATGGTTGGGTCTGAATTATTGATTGAAAGGTCAGCATGAGGTTCATGATTTTTTATGGTTTTGAGTGGTCATGGATTTTATTTTTTGGTTATCATTCATCTGGGTATATTTCTAGGCAAAAAATTTGTTTTGGTGGGGATAATTGTCACACCCGGACCCTGAATATTCATTTATTTTATTATTTTCTTGGTTTTTTTTCTTTTGGTTGAGTTCTAGGTTGATCCGTGATTTAAATTTTTGTTTTTTGGATGTCTGAGTGAGTTTTTGGAATGTGCACGGTTATAGAATGGTATGGGAAAATAATTCAACCTAGCCCAAGTAAATGTGTTCCTTGTTCTGGGGGTCTAGTGTTGTGGTGAATGGTTTGTGTAATGTTTGGGAAATCATGTAAAAACTATGTGGTTTAGATCTAGAACAAGATAGGGGCTCTTAGAACGGTCATCTCACAATTTGGAAACCATGTTTCCCACCTATGTGAGGTTCCCATTTTTTCTAGTAGGGGGCACATGGTTGAAACAAGGTTAATCAAACCATGCAACCAAATTGTGTGATCTGGCTATATTTTAAAAATGTTGAAATTTATAATCTGATCTCCTCCCTTGTATCCCTATATCCACCCCCACCCTCCTGGTTGGTTTTGGATCATTAAGGGGTCTCCCCCCTCCTTCATGTCTCCTCCTCCTCTGTGGTGGGATGTCCAAGTTCCAAATGTATGTTTTTTGGCTTTTCCCATTTTCTAACCCTTATATTCTTCCCTCTTGATTTATTTGTTTTTAGAAGGAATATTCTCTCTAGATAGAACACTAGATATTAGAGTTGAGGTGTGGGATTATATTCTCTTAATTTGAGGGTGTGCGGATGGTCCTTCAGGATTTTTTATTCCCGCCTTTGATGTTTCGTCACTTCCACACTCCATTGAAGTAATTGATTCCCTTTTTTTCCTGTTTTACATAATCTATCGATGCTTGTGTGTATTCAAATAATTTAAAAACTTGTTTCACATGCCTATAATGTGTTGGTGTTGATTATTATGGTGGTTTGGTGTTGGTAGATTGTTTGAAAAATGGATTTCAAATGGATTTCTATGTTAATGCTAATAAGTTCATATAACTAAAGGATTTAGTAATATATATATATTTTTTATTAAGATGAAATTAATCCATTTTGTGATATTTGGATTTTGATATATTTTTTTTAACTACGTTTTAATTTATAAATATGTAATTGGGTGTAATTTCGATGCCTTTTTACATCATGGTATTACTGAATTTTTTTGGAAGGATTCTCATGGTTTTTTAAAATGGTTGATTATTCTTTTGTAATTATGTGAAATTTTTTGTCTTGGATTAAAAATCAATTGATGGTTCTAAAAATGGTTTGTGTGTTGTCATTGATATTTATAGTGTGTATTTGGATGATGAAACATCCATCGGTGCATATGGCGCACACATGGAAGGGAATCCAAAAAATGATGGCACCCTAAAATAATGTATTCCGTGAACATTGGTTTCTAACATGGTTCCTTGATTTATAAATGATAGAGTGTATTTACAAGTGACATAAAAATTTCATTTAAAATGATATATGAAAAGCTAGGCCCATTTCGATATAGATACAAGTCTTGGTGAGTGATTGGAATAAAGGAACATTTAGAAATTTTTCTTAATGTTGAATCTTTTACATTATTTTTCAAATTTTTAATGGTAGTTTGACGTTATACACCACAATGTGGTGTTTTATATTATTTTGGGAATGTTTTATTACTGTATTTTAAATGAGTTTGATGGGATGCCCAGTTTGAACCTGTGAAAGTATTGTTATATTATGGGCATGCCTATAGATGGATTTACATTTATGGGTTATCATATGGGTGGTGTAAGTGTTACATGTAGGCAAGTACAGTGATAGATGGTAAGTAGATTCACTCATATGATGGATTCCACCTTAAATAGTGTATTATTTCCATGGGTTAACTGGGTGTCTTTTAGAGGGTAGAGTGATGTTTTCTTCTCAACACTGATTATATAGGTTGGCACCCCTTGGATGTCTTGAAGGTTATGCATTTTGTACCATTGGTTAGTCTAGTTTAGAGATACTAGTTAGTTATTGGATTTGGAGCTTCACTAGAAGTCGATAGGTGAGTCTAACTCATGTAAATCCAAGGATCTCTCTAGGGATGTCTATGAAATGCCCATGGATTATTATCTGTATTTTCTTATTTATATTTTCCATCATTTTGTTTCTTGTTTATTCTGCCTATTTATTCATCATAGCTTGGTATAGTTTATCTTGGATTTTGGTATGGGATTTGGTTTTTAGAATGGTAATTCCTTTTTAAACTGGTGATATGTTGTGTAGTGTTTTGACAAAATAAAAGGTTTTTATTTATGAAAATGTGAAAATCCTATATATATATATATAACTAGTTTTCATGGAATATTTGTTGGCACATTAATGTATATATTCTATGTTGATCATCTACTAATTAATAAATATGAAACCCTTTTTGTGCCACTCAATGTAAGTAGACCCAATCTGTTTTGAGGTTTCATGTTCTTGGTTTTGGTTTCCCATATATTAGTTTGGTCATGTGGTTGCAGTTGAGCTAGAGGTCACACGGACATCATTTTGGTAGTAGTTTGGATTGGATTTCTTTTAGTTATGGTTTTTATTTTATTCAGCTGTATATTTTTACTAGGATTGGTTTGTAAATTTAAATATTATATGTTTTCATATTTTTTTACTTGTTCAGTTTATTATAATGATTCTATTATATTGGAAAAAAAATCATTCCCATAGTGATTTTTTTATTCCTATCACGAATCACCAGCCTATGGGGATTGGTAATTCCCTTTGGGTCATGTATTAGATCAGGTAAAATGTTGGTTTGGATGAAATAATTCCATTGTTAATGATATACTCTGTATAAATAAACATTTACTATGTCATAGTGGACCTATTTTGGTTTTTTATGATCTAGATCCATGACTTACCAAGAACATGTCAAAAGTATTCAGAAGGCCTTTGTGATGAGAATTATTTTAGTAATTTGTTTAAATTGAAAATTAACGGAGATTATGAGTAGACTAATCAAAAATTAAAATATTTTCTGATGTTATTCTCACATGAAAAAGATTATATGTGGGATCCATATTTAATTTTTTCTGTTTTTTCTAATAATAATAAATTCCATTCAAATATTCAAAAAGAACCATATGATGTATAATATGGAAAAATATTTAAAATAGTATCTTATTAATTTGAATATGGTGATTGAAATATTTTGTTTCTGAACATGTTAACAAATCAGTAGAAAAGGTGAAGAATATTCAAATCCATATTAAATCACATCAAATAATTGAAAAAATCAATTATGAAAACTTAAGTAATCATTTGGAATTTCATGTGTGGGATCACATTTAATTTCAGGTATCTTTATTGAACTATGTTATAATATTTTTAGTAATGGAAAACATTGCCCCATGTACATCACATGTTTTAAAATTCAATAAATAATTGAATTTATTAACTATAATTCAACAATTTCTCATAGACTCTCTATTGTATATGAGATGTTATACATAAGTTTTTTTTTTAAATACAAGAAAAATAAAATGCATATGCTCACTTGGGATGAAATATAATTGTAAACTAATTTTTTTATTTTTAGTAGCCTATCCATATTCTAGAATTAAGATAACAAGTGTTAAAGAATCAGTGGAGTTAGATAGTAATGTTACATTAATGAAATAATAGAAAAAATGTGGAAATGAGCAAACATGAAGAAATTATGATGAATAACATCCCAAATAATTTGTTAGGTGACATTTTTAAAATTTTGAGAATGATATTTTTTTAAGCTGGAATAATATTACATTGTATTTTTAATTATAGTTTGATTTTCTAATAGAAGAAAAAAACACAACACACATAGTTAATTTTTCAAGAATGTGATTAAAACTCAAATTTCCAAATTGAAAAAATCGAATTCTTTTAAATTTAATTAATTTTTTAAATAATCACATCAAAATTAACTAAGGGTATTTTTTAGGGAACTTATAAAAATTATAGATTTTTCAGTGAATAGTGAAAAAATAATAATTTTTCAAATATTGTCAATTATTTTCATTAAAAAATTATTTTAAAATAAATTTATTTTTACGATTTAATATTTTAGGTAATTATTATATATTTATTTAGAATAAACTAATTTAAGTAAAAAATTAATTCTTTTCTTAGATGTTGATTTTTTTCTTAAAAATGCTATTTTCTAAAGAAAAAATCATTATATTTGACAATTTGATATTAAAAATAAATTATACCACATATATAAGTTGAATGCTTAAAATTTATATAAAACATGGAATCGGGATTTTATAATTTTCTTAAGAGGTCCCATTTATTTTTAGGGATTAAGAATTGAAACTGTGTTAAAATATTTATATCCCTAAAAGATAAATCAAATAATTAATGTTAAATATAATGTATTAAGCCCCTGAAATCCAATAAAATAATTTAATTCATCCTATTGGATGTATTGAAATCAGCCACAACTATCTATGATTCGAAAAAATAGAAAAAATTTCCCATATTTCATTTCTTTTCAACTTCATAATATTTAATTTATAGATAATTTTAAAAATGGTACTTCTCTTATTTTTATATTATTACTATTTTTTTAATGGGAATAATAAAAGTAATGTTTTATTATAAAATAATATTTTAATGATGAATTAATTTTTGTGTCATCAAAATTTATTTTAAAAATTTAGTGATTGAATAATTAGCTTAAATGCTTATGGAATGTCGATATAATATTTTTTAAATTAATAAAAAAATAAAATAAATGATATTAAAAAAATAATGTAATGGTAATTGGTTGAATTATTATGTTCAATAATTTTATAGATACATAGTTCATCATATGGATGTATGAATAGATTTTATATTAATCCCACCATTTTATTTATTTATTTAAAATCAAATTTGATTAATTGTATCTAAAATGTAATTAATATTTTTTTATAACATATTATAATTTATTAAATGATTTCAAATTAATTAATATATTATATCTAGATAAATTAATTTTATAGTGTTTTAAACAACAATCAGAACTCATTTAAGTTTCTTTTAATTTTATGGTAACATTATTGATTACTAAATTGTATAAAATTTTAATATTATGGTAATTGTCAAAAGGGTTGACTGTGGTATAAGAGAAAAATACAATGGAGGAAATATAACCAATACCTGTCAAAATTTTATTATATTAGAGTATTTTTAATCTATATCTTATTTCATTTGAGTTATATAAAACTCTATCCAATTTTACATTAAAACCTAATTTATGAAAATTTATTACTTTAATATATTCGAAGAATGTCCCTCCCCTCACTTACAATATAACACATCTTATCTCATTTCATCACACTACATTGAGAATCAAAGCACCAAGAAATCATATAAAAATTCCCTTATAAATGACCTTATATATTTTCTATAGGTTCTTGACCTTCCAGAAGACCGATCAACACACTCTTATTTTATATATAAAATAATTCTATAGAAGATCATGTAAGCATCATTACCTTCTCTTTCATGTTAAATTTTTTCCAACAGCCTATAATTTTTTAATACCAATCCAAAAATAATAAATTGTATCATAAATATAATAATATTTTATTATAATTTTCTGAAAACAAAATCCATATTTTGTCTATCCCGTTAAAAGTGAAATCATTGGATGGGAATACGTTTGAGTTATCATCTCCAAGTGTTATTGTATTTCATTTTTCATTTCTACATTTCATGTATGGTTATAAAGTTAGAAACAATTAGTTATTATGATATTTATGAGATTCCTGTAATTATATAATTATAATATTTTAATGGAATTTATTTATTACAACACATTCAAAAAGGATACTATTTCTCGTGTGTACATGTGTACTGCCACTTTCACAAAGAGATGTGGACCATTTTTCATTTCCACATTACTTGGATGTCAATAAGGATATATTAAATGAATTTATATGATATATGTATATATATAACATATTAAAATGATGCAATAAATGTTAATTTTTTAAATTTCTTGTTTCTTGTATATTAAAATGCGAAAAAAGTGTTCTTGATAACATACGACCTACTGCCTTTATGAACTGTGTAATTCATTTTCCTCTCACTACATTTAATTAATGAAAATAATTATCTAAATTTTTAATATATATGATAATTTTTATGTGAATATAATTATGTTAATTATTTTACAATGAGAAATATGTAAGGACCAAAACTGGAAAATGAAATCAAACCTAAAAATAATGTATTTAACCACAGAAATATTGATTATAATAAAACAATTTTTAACACATTAGTGATACAATGTTATAGATGGATAGCATATGATATTATATATATTAATATATTTGTTTTATATAATTATAATATATCTGAATTTATTATGAATAGTGTTAAACGAAATTATGAGGAATGTCGAACACGGGGTATGGGATTTCATCTCAACTTACACTCAATTTTTACATCTTTTTTATTATTCACCAGTTTATTTTTATGTTGTTTATATACTTCAAATTAATAGTATTTAACATGAATATCTCTTTATTCGTGATTATTAATGAATATTTTTTATTATTATTTGAGTAGGAATGTATAAAATATAATCAGATCTTATTTCTCTTATAGATCGAGTATATTTTTTCTTCCATGTCCATTTTTAAGAGAGAGATATATATATATATAAATTATTAAATAAAAATAAATTATATTTAATCATTATATTTTTAAATGGGATGAAATTATTCTTTCTATTGTGTTATTAATGGTTAATTTACGATTTACTTTATTAAACATCACCTCAATTTTTTAACATATAGGCGTTAAGATACATTTCTTCTACTATAACCATTTTACCATAATATCAAATTCTATATGTTTTCGATTGTATTAAAAAGAATAACCTTTTAATAAATCATATTTTAATCGATTTTTTTTATTCTCCAAATGGAATGAACTGATTTGTGTACCCATATTTCTAATAGAATAATTGTAATCTATTATCATGAAATATAAACGTTAATATAATCATTTGTTATTGGTCATTAAATTTTTATTAAATATTCATTGTGAATATTTTGATTGATAAAACATATATCAGTTATACATACAATGATTCCATTTTAATGTTTTTTTCTTGGCTTGGGAATCATCTATATACCATATTATTTACTCAGTAATTTTTTTGATAAGCCATATTATTATGAATCAAATTCAATATATGATTAAAGAATTGGAAATGTAGCGATGGGTAGATCCCAAAATTATATAACCCTTTTTTATTAACAGTTATTATGAAAAGTATAATTTAGCCAAATTAAAAGGATTTTTTCTATTTTCATTCCCATACTTTAAAGAGGTTTTTCGCAAAATAGTTTTGTTGTGGAGATTTCATTATGTGTAAGATCATGAAATCCAATATTATAAATTTACTTAATTTAGATTTCATTTATTATTATCCATGAGATTACTAATGTAATATTATAAATGTTACCATTTTGTTCATATGTAATTGATAAAGTTTCACTTGTTTTATGTAACATACCTTGTCATATTGATTATTCCATGTTTACTAATGATAAATTATATTATATTTAACCCTTATAGTGCATATGATATCACCAATTATATTTTTTTGTTCCCTAAGGATTGAATATGTATATTATGAATAATAAGATGGATTTTAGAGTACATTTTATTCTTTTTTTTATATTTTCTATGTAATATCAAAATCAGGCTTGTATCTAGTTTTCAATCATGTTTAATTGTTAAATCCTATGTGTTGTGATCCATTATATTATATACTAATGTAATAATGTAAATAAAAAATCTAGGTTACTCGAGATATGGGTTATAAATAGTACACCATGTATAGAGCTATATTTAAGATTTTGATTCATGTATATAAGTATAATATTTTATAATTAGTTATATTGGAGGTGAGATCACATATGAAATAAAACATAATTGATATAAGGATTTTATGTTAGAATATATTTTTTACCCGGATTTCTAAGGCCTATAATTTAAAATAATAATATATTATAATATATCATTCCAAAATAACATGTATTTTCATCTACTCTATTTCTTTTGTAGGATTTCCTGTTTTCCATATATATTACTATATTTATGTACTTAGTAGTCTAAAAAAAAATTTTATTCAAAACCAAATTTTTTTTAACATTTGTTTAGGATTCATTTATTCTATGCCCAAATTTATTAATTAAAATGATTTCAAGATTTTTTAACTCTTCTCCTAATAAAAATTAATGGAAATTTTCACATATTTTACTTTCTATAAATGTGTTTTAATGGACTAATATTTTTATATCCTGATCAAGTTAATTCAAAATTTTCATTAACAATTTGAATGTATTTTTTAGTGTACACCACTTAAATTTATTTACATTCCATGCCGATTACTATTTTCTTTAAATAACCCTTTATAATAGTCCTTATTCCTTTTAAAAGAAATTTTTTAAATTTATGGAAATTTTTAGTTTCTATATATTTTATTATAAATAAAAAGGTAGTTTTCGTCATTAAAATTTTTATTGATATTTTAAAGGTATTTTTTTATAAAGAAATCCATGGATGTTTCTTATGATTTAATAGGGATATGATACAATTTCACCATGTTTATTAATTTTATAAATGGTTTGTGATTATGGATATAAAATTTTAATAAAACGTGTATCCTTCTCATAAGATATGATTGCAGTTCAATGGAATTTTTTATACTTTTAAGGAACACATATTTATGGGTTTCATTATATGAGAGGTGGGATTAGAATTATATAGACCTCTAATGCATTATTAAGAGAAGGTTATCAAATTAGATAATAAACCCTATAATGGTGCTTGAAATAATTCTGTATGGTGGTTTTTAAAATAATTTAGTCTTTGGAATGATCTTTATCTATGGAAATGATGGAATTCATCATAGACCTAATCCACTATAATAGTCTTGGTCGGGTACCTTTAATACTGATATAATTTGATATTATTATTTTCATTCAATAAAATTCTATCATAGGCTTATGATATTTTTTTTAGGAACATGGATTATTATTGACAATTCACAACTCTTAGGAATTATGTATTTTAATTCAGAAAACATTATTCCATGATTCATGATTATAATATATATATTTATAGGTATAATTTTCTAATTATTAAATGAAATTATCGAACCATTATTCTTATTTTATGTGAATTTATCACCATTTTATGATATCTCATATGATTACCCATTACGATAATATGAGATTTCATTGTCTATTTTTTTAAATTATCCATGTAATGAAGAAGGTTTTCATATATTTTATGTGTAAAAGGGGTTCTAGTTGTGATGAAATAATTAGTATATCATTAAGATCATTTATTTATCATTATTTATATATCCATGTTCAAAAATACATTATACTTATATAGTCCTTAGATACATATTATTCTGAAATGTAATAATTATTCATCTAAATGAAGTAATATATATATATGAAAATTATGGGTCACGATAATAATATTATATTTTAGTAAAAAAATATTATATTATTTTCATAAAGATATTTACACAAGTATCTTGAAGATAATGGTTACATTATTACATGTTCATTAGATAAAAATATTCACATATAAAAAGACTGAATGGTTTAATAGTGTTGTTGACGCTCCTTTCGTCACAGAATCTAAAGGTCGGAAAAGGGAATATCTCAGCTGAAAGTGATTCATCCTTTGAAGAAAACATAAAAAATCGACAAAGGGATAAAAAAGGAGAACATTTCCCATATATCGCGCAAGTTCCCTCTTGGTCGCGCAAGTACACTTGCGCGCCGCCTCAATACTTGCGTGACTCCTCATGTTCGTGCAAGGGACTTGCGCGACATATCTGGTAACCGCCTGGTAACCGCCCAGTAACCGCCCGGGGTCTTCTTTTGTCTATAAATAGACCCTGTGGGCCCCCCATTGAAAAAGAAAGGATCTTTTTTCCAGAAACTCGGATTGAAGCTCCCGACGCCCAAGTCTCTTCTCAAAGCATCCGGGACACTTCTAAGGTAATTTCTTACCTAGAACGGAAGATCTAAAGAGAAAAAGGAAGGCCTAAGTGTTGAAACTTATCAAACACTTGCGCGCCTACTTAATTCCTTCAATATAACTTGCGCGTCCCTCTTCTGGAAGAACCTCAAGAGGATGGTAAAGGGTTTAATAAAGAGTCGCTCAAGCATTTCAATACTGGTTGAAAATCGCGCAAGTATCCCTAATGTCGCGCAAGTATACTTGCGCGACCAATACTTGCGCGCCGCCGCAGGACTTGCGCGCCTTTCAAGACTTGCGCGCCCCTATCTTTTTGGGTGCCCATCTTGCCCATTTTTACCCCTCTTAAGCCATTTCACCCTTCCTATTCAAGATTCAGTCTTCAAGATACTCTTCAAAGCCATTTATGGCATGATTTCTTGATTTGACATCCTTATCTGAAAGGAATTCTGTGAAATACCTCTCAAAACCTAGTGATTTAAACATCTTTATGTCACCAAAGATTGAGAGTTCATTCATTCAACCTCATCCTTTAAGATGAGAGATTCCTCGAACTGGGTCTCCTTTTCAGGAATAAATCCCTAGTTATAAAAACCTAACTTGGGCATCTTTCTTAAGAATAAGCCCCAATCAAGTCCTTTAATCTTGGGCATCCTCCTCAGGAGTAAGCCCCAAACCTTAATCCCTAACCTGGGTCTCCTTTTCAGGAATAAGACTCAGTCATAACCTTGGGCTTCCTTTTCAGGAGTAAGCCCCAAGTCCCCTAACCTAGGCTTCCTTCTCAGTAATAAGTCCTAGTCATAAATCTTGGGCATCCTTCTTAGGAGTAAGCCCCAAGTCTCTTAAAATTTCTCTTAACCAGTCATAAATTACCTTTGATTTGGGTTTCCTTTTCAGGAATAAAACCCAATCATAAGTCCCCTCCTAACTTGGGCATCCTCCTTAGGAGTAAGCCCCAAGATTAGAGTATTCAAATCTCCATGAAGCACATATAACTTTGTGGACCCTGTTCTTGGATTTTCTCCCTAAAAGTAAATCCTAAACCTTCATCTATCTGGGCAGTCATCTATACATAAGCCCCAAAACAAATTTTTATGATTGCATCTTTTATGGCACAATTGTCTAAATTTTACCAATACCTCTTGTTTCTCACACCGAGCATGACTCACATGAGCTTAGAGTGTAAAGGTAATTATAACATTCATCTTTGAGCCATCAATCATAAACATCATTCCTCGAACTACGTGGGTTATGATTCCTTTTTTAAAAACAAAGGATACGTAGGTAGCCCATTTATGGGTTCGATCCCAACATTGAAATAATCTCTGTCCTTCTGAATGACGATAAACTTCAAGTGCCCCACTGAGTGGCTTTAAAACCAGCCTGGTCATCAAAATGACCAAGAGACTTTTATATAAATGTTTTGAAGGATACCATTGACCAAGAATCTCTAAACAAATATAGATGATTCTATATTGATGAAGAACATCGAATACATATAAAAGATTCTCTTGCATATTTAATCATTGATTGTTTAAACTAAAGGAAAGCTCATTTTATACTTGGTAATGTAATAAGGATTCACGAACTTAACTTAAATCTATAAAGAGTCCCGGAGTAGACAATAATTCCCCTCAAAAAGGTGTGATGAGTCCGACCTCCCATCCTCTCGACCAATGCAAATTCCTAAGCCTCATTAGCCCACAAGCTAATGAGCGCCTGACTTTGGAAAGTAGATCCAAACGGATGTGGAATCATTGGATGTTTCCGGTTCTACGAACAAACCCGTTAGAAACCGATCGGAACGTTTGAATCTCCCGTCCAGGAGGTCATCCCCGGATTCCGCGCGAAACAAAAATGGTGAACCCGACGTGAATCCTTAACCAAGTTAAAGTGATGTTTT
The DNA here is from genome assembly GCA_963277665.1 of Viscum album. Classification (NCBI taxonomy): domain Eukaryota; kingdom Viridiplantae; phylum Streptophyta; class Magnoliopsida; order Santalales; family Viscaceae; genus Viscum; species Viscum album. The sequence goes on from OY728154.1 coordinate 26,308,235, forward strand.
TCTTATCTGTTAGGCCCTTTGGGCCAACAAGACAATCATTGACATATGATCATCCAAAAGATGCAGTAGCCGGATTCATCTTGATTATGTCTGTTACATGGAACAGGCACTCTTTTTTCAAGATCTTCTACAAAAAATGGCTTTCCTTAAATTCACCCCTGTGAATACTGCTGCTGGGAACACCTCTACTGTGAGGTCTGCTGCTGTGAAAACCAATGCTGCTACTCCTGCTGGAACGTCATCCGCTCTGAGGATGACATCACCAACTCAGCGTCTTCAACGCTGTGTTTCTAATGCACTGGTTAAGGAGTACCGTCGCAACGGTACTATCCCAACTCTGGAGGCCGCTCGTCAAGCCCTCCAAGTTAACAATTCTACCTGGTCGTCCGGACAACGGCGACCAGCAATCAAGAAGCAGACGGTGCTGACTACCGTCTCCAACCGTTTCGGGTCGTTATCCCCGGAACGCAATTTCCATTCACTCCCTTACTCCGAGGAAGTGAATGAGCAGGTCCCGCAGGACCTTAATTCAAAAAGACAGGAGTCCTTCTCAAGGGCTCCCATCAACAATCGCCGCCAGACTCGTGCGGTAGTGCGCCCTCAACATGATGAGGGTACCGACTCCAGGCATTCATCTCAGGTTCCTCGAACCCGAGCAGGCAAGATGAACCGCCAGAGACGGAACCCGGTTAACAATAGGCAGGTTGTCATCCCTGCCATCTCCGGAGAAGTCCACCAACCTAACTTGGTGGCAAATAACGAGCAGGCATACACACCTGTTCGTTTTAATCCCGCTGTCCAGCAGACTCGTCTGGCAGCATCAAGCTGATCCCGCCAGGCAATTCCGGCGGAGTACCATAGGCAGGAACATACACCTGCTTATACATCAGCAGTTAGTCAGCAGGCTCGTCTGACTACATATGATGGATCTCGTCAACCGCGTTTGGCGAAGTGTAATCAGCAGGCATATACACCTGCTAATACTAATCAATCATACCAACAGTCTCGCTTGGTAGCGCACGGAGAAGTCAGTCGGAAATCCCCGACGACAAACAAAAGGCAGACTAAACTCTCTGCCTCCACAGTTGAGTACTGTCAGGATTCACTGACAGGAAAAGGAGGACAGGAGCAGGCACATACACCTACTCCAAGCCCGGAATGGACGTATATCCCTGTTCTGGCGGCTGAAGTCACCAAACATATTTTGTCAATGGTGAAAGAGCAAGAGCAAATTCCTGCTCATATTCTGGATGCTTGCCAGGATATCATAACAGCTTCAGCATCATCTCAGGGACAGACACATAAATCTATCCCTAGCAGTGGAGTGACACATCAACAATTCACTCCGGAACAGACACACACATCTGTTCCAGTCCAAGAGGGTTGTGGGGCCTACTCCCCCATATCATATGGACAACCAAGTCAGGCACATACACCTGATTTGAGCGATGATCGTCAGCCTAACCTGACCATCTTTCCTGATCAGGCACATACACCTGCTCAGAGCAATCACTTTCGTCATCAAGTGGTTTCTAAAGCGAGTAAGAAGGCATCTAAGAAAAAGATCCGCCCAGCACAGTCAGGAGATCAAAGGCCAATCTGCAACAAGGCCTTGCTTGATGCTGGAGTTCTTGAAGCCCTCAGACATTTATCTGTCGGAATTCAAGATTCTACTCCCTCAGTTCCCAATAACAGGAACATTAATCCCGAAGGTCTTCAACAGACACATCCTCATGAAGACTTGCTTCATGAAAATTCGGTCAATCTTGAAGTTTCTTCTTCAGATGAGAGCCACAGGAACCCTCTGTGTGGTCAGAAGACCAAGGAGCAAGAGATCTCATCTTTTGTTGTAACCCATCATGAAGGTCCTCCTCATGGTGATGAACTTCGCTGCGAAAGTCCTCTCCGCAGTAGTGATTCACATTGTCTCGAAAATTCTTCAGAAGGCAATGTAGTGACGAGAAAGCCCTCCTATCTCGAGGCACTTGCAAACGTAAAACCAGTCATGTCTGAAGTTTTACTATCGGCGGGTGAAACTCTTTCTCCATCAGAAGATAGCTTGGGGTTCAGGTTATTCTCCGAACCTTCCCTGGGTCATTCATCTTCCATCATGAATAGTGATTCCTCTACCAATCTTGTTGAATCCGATGAAGCAACAAGGAAACACCAACTCTGGTCCAAACAGGTAGAAGAATCTTCATTTAATGATAAAGAGGAAATGCTGAACATGAGGAAAAAACTGGCAAAAGGTGAAGTACCAGTCATGTTTTGGCCTTTGGCTGATTCACAGTATGACATTCCAAAGATGTTGACGGATGATGGAATCCATGATATTCATCTCAACATATGGAAAACTCTTTTTCAATTAAAGAAGAAGGTATTATCTTACGATGAATATGAAAATCATCTTAAGATAATAGAAGGGTTACAACGCCAGATTGATTTGACATCTCTATCAGTCTCTCGGTATCTGAAGGCTGAAAAGAAACAGAGAACCCTTCAACGTTCATGCCTTGGCGCACTATGAAGATTGCGTCAGTTAATTTCCAATGCTCCATCTAATGTTCATATCAGAGGATGGGGTGTTCACGGAGCACTACATTTCACAGTGCTTTCCGGTCAGCAGAGCCCGCCGAAAATGGTCTCATGCAATGTTATTGCCCATGGCCGGCCACAGTCAATGGGCTTTGTTCATAATCAAAAGCTTGCTCGAGATCAAGCTTCAACTAGTTCCTCTCAAAGTCAAGTATATAGAGAACAGGTTGTTGAATTTCTCCTACATCAAGCAGGCGAGAATATTGCGCAAGCCTCTCGTCTGGAGCAAACACGTCATTAAATGACAGAAGTTTCGGAAATCATCCAACGGTCTGTTGAACCAGGTGATAAAAGTGGATACAGGTTAATGCATCCAGCTAATTTCCGAACTAAGATTCGCAAGATCAAGAGAGATTTTAAAAAGATCTCAGACATAGCATGTCAAGAGACACCCCAGCTTGCCAGACTGGGGACTTCTCTAACCCAACCCTCAGAATCAACGAATGGGATTCGAGGAGTTGAGCGGAAGCAACAGGAACACCCCCAGTCCACCGGACTGGAGACTTTTTCAAATTTTCAATCCCTCCCTCAGAGAAAGTCAGTATTCTCTCGATTAGGGAATAAGCCTCAAGAGGAACGAAGAGCCAAGATGTCAGGAGATTCTCTCCAAGTGACGGTTCTCCAAGAAATTCCTGAGGGATCAAGTCAACGGAATGCCATGTCTTATCATGGACATAGAAGGAGACAATATCACAGAAATGCTGATAGAAAGGATTCCATGCAATATGCATCCATTAATGTCATCAATGCCGTTGCTGCTGATTCACCAGATGAGGCTCAATCAGAGGGATCAGACGAAGAGGTTCCTGCTCAAGAAGTCGCACATAGACCTAAATGAAGAAGGTGTGCGCACACGTAATCAAAGGCTTACCCAAAATCTGGGTATTCCTTCAAGTAACCCACTTCCCCCTCCCCGAAAAGGATCCAATAAGGGGAAACGAAAGAATCAGGTTACTTCTCACCCTTCCTCTGAAGGAGGTCAATCGCTCTAATTAGAGCAAAGGTTTGCACAACAGGAGGAAGAAATGAAAGAATTAAAAAGGTTGAATGCAGAACTACTTCAGAGTAGTCTTCTTCTTATGAATGATGAAGTCCGACAGCCGAAGGAATTTGTTGTAACTACTGAGATGGACCAGGAATATCCTCCTTTATCAGTACACCCACAGAGGTCTAATCCTACGGGTCAAATGCAACAACGGTTGGCAGCACTACCATTAGTTGCAGCACCAACCTCCACGGCTGTCCAAGCTCCATTAATTGCACCTACCCAAAACCAAGTTCAACCCGACGTTTCTCAAAAGTTAATAACTACTATTGAGTCATTAACAGCTCGGTTAGAAACTATGGAAGGGAAAGGGGCGCAAGTTCAACCTGAAAAGAAAGTTTACCCTGAATGGGTAGATTCAATTTCTCCTCCATCCAGTTTTGGAAACCCTATTTTCCCTACTTTCAATGGATCAGGCGACCCTGAACAACATTTGACGCATTACGTGTCTTGTTGTGATCCTATGATGGGAACTCCAGAGCAGCAAGAAGCAGTGAAACTCAGATGCTTCGTGCGAACCTTGCAAGGACCAGCTTTTGTCTGGTATACAAGATTGAAATCCCGGTCAGTCATCGGATGGGAGGATCTTCGTCAAAAATTCCTTCTTCAGTTCAGCTCAACTTTGCCAAAAACGACAGTTTTCGATCTTACAAACTGCAAGCAAAGGGAGAATGAAAGAGTCTCTGATTTCATTTCTCGTTGGAAGGGATTAACGTATTCCTTGAGTTTATCACTCCCTCAGGAGGAATTGTTGCCAATCTGTGTGGCAAATTTGCGTGACGAATTACGCACGCCATTGATCCCTGTGAAATACACAGGAGGGTTTCGAGAACTTACTTCAATCGCTCAACAGATTGAAGATTCCCTTATGCAGGCTAAGGTTAAATCTCGTGTAATTCCATCAGATCCAGGAAGAAGAATGGGTAAAGCAGAAACTGCTACAGTTATGCTTAAACATGCACCTGTACGTATTTCTACTTCAAAACCTTCATCTTCTCGAAGGGCTCCACCTCCTGAACGCCAACAACAAAGGTTGTTTCGTCCAAATGATCAAAAAGATCAACGACGAAAACAATTTGAGGATATGAAGAGTAAAACATACTCTTTCCGAAGTGAGCAAGTTCCTGGTTACTTCATTTCAGCTCTGGAAAATAATTTGGTTCAATTACCAGTGCCGAAGAGACCAAAAAAGGAAGGAGATGAAGACCGTCCCAATTATTGTCCCTTTCATCAAATGTTGGGACATCCCATCCAGGAGTGTTTTGTCTTTAAAGACCTCCTACAAAAGATGGTCGACTTGAGACAAGTCAAATTGAAGGGTTCTTCAGCTCATGTAGCGTGTATTACCGCTACAGATCCAGAAGAAGGAGGCGAGTGGCAGGAAGTCAAAAGCAAAACTGCGAAAAAATTTGATGATTGGATGGTCAGAAAGACAATCAATCGGACCCATTCCATTTTGCGAACACAATTGAAGAAGCCAATTGTGTCTCCTACAAAAGCTGCAGTAAAGCCTCCATCAAAGGAAAAATCCTCAAAAGGGCAGCGCAATTCAAAGAAGAAAGAGGAATCAGGAGAAGATGAGTATGTATCAAAGCCTAAATTGTCTTTGACTCTGGAAGATTTCATGCCATCTACTTCAAAGCAACGGGCACCGTCCCACCAAACGGCACAGCCTAAACAGGCTAACTTGGCAGAGTCTTTATCAGACGAAGAGTTAATCTTTGGTTCTGTTAATATGATTCAATTAACCGATTCATATTCCAGTCTTGATGAGCCTGAATTCCCTGTATCAAATAAGGGAACCCGAGGAATTTCTAGAGGTTCAGGATATAGGGGAAGACGTGGATCTTTCCGAAGCCACTACTCTAATTCTACCCCTGCTAGCACTGTATATGCAGCAAAAACTCGTGGTAGAACCCTTCAGCGAGCTCAAAATGAACAAGAAAGTTCTTCTGCCAATGGCCAACTCAGCTTCGGCACAGTTATTTTGGAAGACCGATTAAATGTTCCATCTTCTTTATCTCAGCAAGTAAATGGATCTAATCAGTCTAATTTTCCAAAACCAAAGATGTTGCCAACTTCAATACAAGAGGCATCAGCTTCCAAAGCATCTGCTTCCAAGGTACCTCCTAAATCACATATTCCTATTGGGAAACGCAGGCCTCTAGATCAAAAGTATGATATATTGAAACACTTGGCCCAAGTACCAGCCAAATTATCAATTTTTGATGCTTTGAATCTATCAAAAGATCTTCGGGAAGCACTCATCGAAGCTTTGTCAAGTCCTCAGGAGTTTGAAGCTGAAATTGCTGCAGCTGAAATTTATCACATAGAGAATAATCCTGCAGAATGCCATGCAGTGATATCTTTTACTGATAAAGATGAAGATGATGTTGTGCATGGGCACATAAAACCTTTATACCTATCTGGAAAAGTCAATGGTATAGATGTTCGAAGAGCTTTTATTGACAATGGTTCAGGAGTCAACCTCATGCCCATTCGCACACTTCGTCGATTGGGCTTCACGGAATCTGATTTATCTCCTTCTACCATGATGTTGCAAGGATATGATAAAAATGAAAAAGAACCACTGGGAGAAGTTACGCTCAGAACTCAGTTTGGAGATCTTGTTTCCAATTCAGATTTCATGATTGTTGATCAAGACTCAGCTTTCAATATCTTGCTTGGAAGACCCTGGTTACATCAGCATGCAGCTATTCCGTCATCATACCATCAATGTCTCAAATAATGTTTCGATGGTCAAGTTGGAACATTGTATGGTGATAAGGCCCCGTTCAAGACATGTGAGTCTCAATACATTGAGGCGGAATTTTATCACATGAAGGGAAGAGAAAAATCTACAATGAAGGAAATTACCAAAGTTAATGCTCCATATGGTTTGGAAAAAATTCCAATAAATCCATTTTTACATGTGAGTACAGATTATGTGTTACCTATCAGTCAAATTGACAAAATAGGCCCAAATCAAAATACTCTTATGGAAAGATCCATAATGTCAATTACGGCAATCGAGCCAGACAACATGGGAGAAATTGGTAACTTACCAAGCAGTGATGAAAGCATAAGTGGTGACGTTTTCATTTCGTCTGCTGAAATCCAACAAGTCTATACTTCGCTAATCAGGCCAGAAGAAGTTATAGCAACACCAGAGGTGAATGTTGATGTCGATTCTCAATCCATCATCTCCTCTTTATTTCCCAAAGAAGACCCTTTTTCATCAATAGGGTCGGAAATGGAAGCTTCTTCTTCAAAATGTGAAAATTTTGACATCTCTTATGATCATGAGAATTTCGTTTTTTCATCTACTTTGCAAGTAGAAACGGGAGAAATAACACATGATGAAGAGGAAGAGGAAGATCTTAGAGATTCTCCTCCAGCATTTGAAGAGGGTATCTCTACCACTGTGGATGAACTCAGAGAAGTAAATCTGGGAACAGAGAAAGATCCACGCCCCACTTTAATTAGTGCGGCCATGACCCTTGAAGAACAAGAGATGTATATTTCTTTTCTAAAGAAAAATAAAGATATTTTTGCTTGGAATTATACAGAGAAGCCTGGCCTTGATCCTGATGTTGCCACCCATCATTTGGGTTTGCCAAAAGAACATCGAGGATTCAAGCAAGCCGCGAGAAGAACACACCCAACCTATGCTTCCAAAATCGAGGCTGAAGTGGATAAGCTTATCAAAGCTAACTTCGTCAGAGAAGTTCAATATCCCAAGTGGTTGGCTAATATTGTCCCAGTAAAAAAAATGAACGGACAAATTAGGGTTTGCATCGATTTCAGAGATCTTAATCTGTATTGTCCCAAAGATGATTTTCCAGTTCCGATTATAGAACTCTTAATTGATGCGACGGCTGGCTATGAAGTACTTTCTTTCATGGATGGATATTCTGGATATAATCAGATCCGAATGGCCCCAGAAGATGAGGAATAGACAGCCTTCAGAGCTCCTCAAGGTGTGTTTTGTTACCGGGTGATGCCCTTTGGTTTAAAGAATGCAGGTGCAACATATCAACACGCCATGCATCGTATCTTCAAACCTTTTCTAGGGAAATTTGTTGAATGCTATGTAGATGATTTGGTGGTTAAATCCAAACAACGTTTTGATCACTTGGCTGATTTGGAAATCATATTCCACAGGCTTCGACAACATAATTTGAAGATGAACCCCTTAAAATGTGCTTTTGGGGTAACCTCAGGAAAATTCCTCGGCTTTGTTGTACGCCATCGTGGTATTGAAGTCGATCCTGAGAAGACCAAATCAATCCTTGGTATGTCACCTCCTCAGAATTTGAACGAATTAAGAGGACTTCAAGGACACTTAGCCTATATTCGGCGTTTTATCGCCAATTTGGCAGGAAAAAGTTTACCTTTTACCAAATTATTGAAGAAAGGAGTCACTTACCAGTGGACTGAAGAATGTCAAGAAGCATTTGATGTTCTCAAGAAATACCTCTTAAGTCCACCAGTACTCATGCCACCTGTTGAGGGTAGGCCTCTTATCCTCTATGTGACAGCTTTAGAGCGATCATTGGGTGCCTTTCTCGCTCAAAAGAATGATGCTGGGAATGAAAATAGTCTCTACTATCTTAGTAGAACTATGCTTGAAGCAGAAACCCGGTATTCGAGTATTGAAAAATGCTGCCTAGCATTAATCTTTGCAGTTCAGAAACTGAGACACTACCTGCAACATCACGAGGTCCAATTGGTATCTCGTAATAATCCACTCAAATTCATCCTTAGTCGTCCAATGCTTACAGGACGTCTGGCAAGGTGGGCGGTTATTCTACAGCAGTTCGACATCCAGTATGTGTCTCAAAAGGCAGTTAAGGGCCAAGCTCTGGCTGATTTCCTGGCTGAACACCCTTCAGTGGAAGACACGTATTCAGATATCGAACTCCCTGATGAGGAATTTTTTTCTATTCAAGAGAGTCCTCAAACATGGGAAATGTATTTTGATGGTGCTTCTAGAAGTCCAACAGGGAAGAAAATGGAAAATCCTAAATTCAACAAAGTTGGTTTAGGAATTGTGCTCATTTCTCCAGATAAGGCAGTGTTACCTTATTCCTTTTTGTTGTGGGAAGGTGGTACCAATAATGAAGCTGAATACCAAGCTCTCATTGCAGGCTTGGAGTTAGCACTTCAAGCACAAGTGAATCACTTAAAGGTGAAAGGTGATTCAGACCTGGTAATCAAACAAGTCAATGGGGATTATGCCATCAGAAAAGAAGAATTAATCCCTTTGTATGATTACGTCAGAGAGTTAATGTCGGAATTCCCTTCAGAACCGACATTTTCTTATGTCCCAAGATCACAAAATGCTCAAGCTGATGCACTGGCTAATATAGCCACACCTTTAGCAGATCCAAATCGGGACGAGACAACCATCGGTATTGCCCACCGTCGTGCAATTTCACCTTATGTTCAAGTCAGAACAGAGGAAATTAATAAAATTAGTCCCATTCCTGAACCATATGGTCATACTACAGGATGGATGTCACCTATCAGGGAATACCTTCAAAATGGAACACTTCCACCTGATAGAGCCGAGAGAGAACAAATTCGGCGACGTGTGGTCAATTTTACTCTTTATGATGGTCCAAACCACCTCGAGAAAATTCTCTACAAACGTGGTTTTGATGGAGTTCTCTTCAGATGTATTGATGGTGAAGAGACAATGGCTGTCATAAAAGAAGTTCATGCAGGAGTCTGTGGTGCCCACCAGTCTGGACATAGATTGTCTGATCAAATTCGAAGGCTTGGATACTTCTGTCCTTCAATGATACAAGATTGTGTTAATTTCACAAAGAAGTGTCATTCATGCCATGTATATGCCAATTTCATTCATCAACCTCCAGAGTTTCTTCATACAGCTAAATACTCATGGCCATTTTCCACATGGGGAATGGATGTGGTGGGACCTTACCCTTCAGCTACGGCCAAGCAGTTTAAGTACATTCTTACTGCTACTGATTTCTTTTCCAAATGGGCAGAGGCAGTACCTCTCAAAGAAGTCAGTTCTAAATGCATTGTTAGCTTCATCAAGTCTAACATCATTACTAGATTTGGTGTCCCTCATACCATATTGACAGACAACAGCACCAACTTCTGTTCTTCTGAGGTAAAGAGATTGTATCAAGAATACAACATTAAGTCCAACCATTCATCTCGATATCATGCAGCGGCTAATGGCCAGATAGAGGCCTTCAACAAGACTCTTTCAAATATACTGCAAAAGATGGTGGATAAAGATAAGAGGTCATGGCCTGATAAACTCTATCATTCTTTATGGGCTTATCGGACTACCACTCGCAATGCAACGCGGTCTACTCCAAATTCATTGGTATATGGAACAGAATCAGTCCTTCCAATTGAAGTTCAATTGCCCTCACTCAGAATAGCCATTTGTGATCAGTTATCAACAGATGAGCAATCCCAAAAGCGGTTGAATGAATTGGAACAGTTAGATGAGAAAAGATTGTGCACTTTACACCACTTGGAAATCTATCAGAATCGAATAGCACGAGCTTTTAACAAAAAAGTTCGTCTTCGTTCATTCATTCAGGGAGAATTGGTATTGGTTCTCAGAACACCAATGATACCAGGAAAGAAGCCTCCCAAGCTTGAACCAAAATGGGAAGGACCTTATTAAGTACATAAGGTCTACTCCAATGGAGCGTATTCTCTGATTTCAATGGATGGAGAACACATCACAACTCCAACTAATGCTAGATTTCTGAAGAAGTATTTTGTATAAACACAAAATATTGTTCCCAGAACCAAGACTCTTACATTTGGTTCATACAGCAATGGTCCAGTATGACCTTAAACTACAACTTCGTCCAACATGACATTAAACTGTGTCACATATTCTGTCCGAGATGACATTAAACTATAATACGTCCAGCATGACGATAAACTGTACGGTCCATGCATATGACCTTAAACTATTCTCACTTATGTCCCTGCAACATGACACTAAACTGTGTAGCACCAATAGTCCTAACTACAAGACTTTAAACTGCATAGTACCTGATTTTGTCTTACATGACAATAAACTGTAAAGAAGTTCCTATATTTTGTCCGAGATGACATTAAACTATATTGTGTCCTCGCAACATGACATTAAACTGTGTGGCACTTTCATCGTCCAACATGACGTTAAACTGTGTCAGTTCCCTTATCGTCCAACATGACGTTAAAATGTCACATTGGTTATTAATATGTCCTACATGACACTAAACTGTATATGTCCGAGATGACATTAAACTATATTTTGTCCTAGCAACATGACATTAAAACTGTGTGGCGCTTTCATCGTCCAGCATGACATTGAACTGTAAAAAATCCCCAGAACTGATATCCTCATATTGGTTCACCTTAGTCCTAGCTACATGACTTTAAACTATACAGCACCAGTTCGTCCTTGCTATATGACGTTAAACTATACAGCAATGGTCCCGTATGACTTTAAACTGCATCATTCCTGGTCCATGTATATGACCATAAACTATTTGCAAATATGTCCAGCAAGACGTTAAACTGTGACGTCCTAACTACATGACGCTAAACTGTATAAAAGTCCCTCACGTCCGAAAAGACGTTAAACTATATAATCATCAAAAGTCCAGCATGACATTAAAACTTCACAATTCCCCTTTCGTCCAATATGACGTTAAACTATATTGTCCCCATCGTCTTAACTACATGACGCTAAACTGTACAGAAAGTCCCTTTTTTTTATGTCCTACATGACATTAAACTGTACATCATTAAGGTTGTTATTACCTCTTGTTTCTCACACTGAGTATGACTCACGTGAGCTTAGAGAGAACATCAACCATAACACTCCCTTTGGGCCACTAACCATGTGTAAGTCCCAACAACATTTTTTAGATCATTGTCCACAAGAACAACTTGATCATTAATTCATTCTTTATTTGAACTACACAGACTTTGATCCTTGCCCTCCAGGCTGGGTATGTAGGCAACCTCCCAGGGTTCAAGCCCAAAAAACAATCTCTTCACATTGGTTCACCACCATATCATATGATGATGATTTGTGAAACCACCCCTGGAATCAATATCTTTACATTGATTCACTTTCGTCCTTGTTATATGACGTTAAACTATACAACACTTTTGTCCGGTACGACAATAAACTACAATATTCTTTGATTTCCTCATTTGAGAAGGAACCATTATTAACATTGATTCTTTTTTCAATCATGGTTTTCATTTTTCAAAAGACTACGTACATACATGGTAATGCCTAAACTTTTTATCTTAGGTTAAAACTATCATTGCACTAAAGTCCCCTTTTCACCCTTCACATGTACGAACCAAATTTGTACAAAGGGTAGATCTAGAACTACGTGGACTTGATTCCCATCCTTATGGGATACGTAGGAACATTCGAGTGTCCCTCGAATCCAGTCCCAAGTCTTTTGGGCCTAACCCCAAATTTCACTTTCAGTCCCTTGGCTGAAAAGTCTTCATGAAAACACACACTGTGTATTCATTATTATGGTCTGAATTCTATGACCCTAAACTAAGATCACTCATACTTTCGTCCTGCATGACGTTAAACTGCATTTCAAGAACTACGTATGGCTTGATTCTCATTCTGATGAGATACGTAGTGAAGTCCAAGTTTCAATTCAGGACCCAGCCACAACATGATTATGGTTTTCATTGACCTATGTATCTCTATATACATTGGAAAATACCCATCTTTATGTATTATAATCCTAACCTTAAATATTTTCAGATCTTCATAACCCTTTTCATGACTTATAGTCACAAAAATGTCAAACTTCGTAGAATTCTTTTGCCTGACTATGCAGCACGTGCCCATAGGTGGCCTTGCATAAACAGTCCACATAACAGACTTGTCAGCCAAGAGATGCTATTTATTTGACCATGCAGCCAATGCCCATAGGTGGCCCTGCATGTTTTCAACCCCCTAACGGGTTTGTTAAATAATAGTAACTTCATTCTTGGGAAGAATGCCTCTTTTGTCCTTATTTGTCTTAAACGACAGTATGTAGGGATCCGCAAAAATAGCCATCCTTAACGTATTTGTCCCATATCCTTTTTCATGATCTAAAAGTATTCACGTCTATGGTTTATTCTTCTTCCCTACGTTTGGGTCAGACCTTCGTAGGAGTGATATTAATCCAGTTCTTTGATATTCTTGTTTGGAAATATCTTCTCCATATTCAAGTACCTCTTTCCATACAACAAACTCTATGCTTTAGAAAATTTGAATCTCCATAAACTTTCACTGACTTTTAGCACTAGGAAAGCAAATTTCTGGGAGTTCTTTTTCCTGACTATGCAGCACGTGCCCATAGGTGGCCTTGCATAAACAGTCCACATAACAGACTTGTCAGCCAAAAGATGCTATTTTATTTGACTATGCAGCCAATTCCCATAGGTGGCCCTGCATATTTCAACCCCCTAACGGGTTTTGTTAAATAATAGTAACTTCATTCTTGGAAACTACCTCTTCTAATGCTATTTAGCTCTTTTTCATATCATTCCTCAGATTCAAATATTCTCAAGCCATAGTTTACATTTTTTTCCCTCATACTTGAGTATGGTAAATATGTTTTCAGATAAATTGTCAAGGAATTGAATCCATTTTAATCCATTTTTTCGGTCAATGCTATTTCGACCTTAAACATTATCCCCTTTATGTCCGGCGTGCATGACTTTAAACTGCCCACACAAAAGACAAAGGAACTCTGAATAAAAGTCATGTTCCAGCTCACTAAATATACATTTTTTTGTATGATTTAGGTAATATTGAGCAGTTAAAAGGTTCAAAGTTTGTAGGGTTATTTGTAATAATCCTAGTAAAAATCAAACTATGCTTACTAAGCCCATTGGCTTAAGTAAATTTGAAGCAGGTAATGGAAGAATGCAAGTACAAATGATTGAAGACAAAAGTGTTTTTCATTTATACACAAGAGTTAGAAGGACATCCATAGACTGGAGTCTCTTCTTTTCTTTCAAGAATTACAAGAGGCTTTCAACATAACACTTCATTTGATTTACGGCATCCCGATCTTCATTAGCAACCACCTAGAATTCATTCATTCAACTGGATACAATAAGAGATGCAGTGATACCAGCTCTTCGTGGAACAATTGTAAAAGGATGTTCTTGAGTGCGGTTTGAGAAAATTTTCTGCTGATCAAACAGTGACTCTGTTTCTGTCCAAGAGACTTGGAAGATGGATACGTGGATTTGAGAATGGAGCATTGGAAGTAAAGAGCCATTTGGAGAGAGTAATCTTTTCAGATATTGCTCTAATACCATGTTTGTCTTCTCTCCACCAACCGGAAGTGGAAAACATTTCAGCCCATGGGTTTTCCATTTTCATATCTACAAGGGAATGACATGGAGGAAGAATTTGAAAGATCACACCATTGTTGTTACTCTTAATGCACAGCATGACCGAAATAGAGAAGTAGCAGTGCAGCTGCATCTCAGGTGTATAATTGTTTGCATTTGGAACATTGACTCCTTGCAGATGACCATGAACACACAGAGACAGGTAGATGCTCTGTGGGAAATTAAGATGATATTTCTTCAAATAATTATCCAAATCTGGGAAAGTGCTGTCGCAGATATCATAGTAATCATGGCCAATAATGTTTATCATGTCATCAATCCGCTTGCTAGCCAGTTCATCAGCCGTTTCAATTCCCTTGGGAACCACTGAATCTGCACAAAAGATGAATAAACTAAATCTTAAATGGGTTTATTTTCATAAAATTTGTAAAGAAATTTTGGAAAAAATGGCTAAGCCATTTAAGTCGCGCAAGTCTAAAACATGGCGCGCAAGTATTCTTGTGTCGCGCTAGTTTTTGACGCGCAAGTATAAACCGCGCAAGTACAAATACCTTTACAGTGGCGCGACATCGAGGAAAACACTAGAAAACAGAGCAACCTGCGCGGTCAAGGTGACCTGCGCGGCGAGAGCTCGAGAAGGGATGATGTCCGGAAATCCGGATACTTGTACGAAGGTGAGGCCATGTATTTATAGGCTCGGAAGCCTACCTGTGCGCCGTACCCAGAGCGCTTTAAGGCCTGCGCGACGCAGACTTGCGCGCCGACCTCTGCGCACTGAAAAACTTGCGCGCCTCCCTTTTCCTTTGGAAGGATTCGATTTCCTCAGAGTCAAATCCTCATTTCTCTCCGGATCCAACTCTGAGGGGTGACTTTTGTTGACGCTCCTTTCGTCACAGAATCTAAAGGTCGGAAAAATTGAATATCTCAGCTGAAAGTGATTCATCCTTTGAAGAAAACATAAAAAATCGACAAAGGGATAAAAAAGGAGAACATTGCCCATATATCGCGCAAGTTCCCTCTTGGTCGTGCAAGTACACTTGCGCGCCGCCTCAATACTTGCGCGACTCCTCATGTTCGTGCAAGGGACTTGCGCGACATATCTGGTAACCGCCTGGTAACCGCCCAGTAACCGCCCGGGGTCTTCTTTTGCCTATAAATAGACCCTGTGGGCCCCCCATTGAAAAAGAAAGGATCTTTTTTCCAGAAACTCGGATTGAAGCTCCCGACGCCCAAGTCTCTTCTCAAAGCTTCCGGAACACTTCTAAGGTAATTTCTTACCTAGAACGGAAGATCTAAAGAGAAAAAGGAAGGCCTAAGTGTTGAAACTTATCAAACACTTGCGCGCCTACTTAATTCCTTCAATATAACTTGCGCGTCCCTCTTCTGGAAGAACCTCAAGAGGATGGTAAAGGGTTTAATAAAGAGTCTCTCAATCATTTAAATACTGGTTGAAAATCACGCAAGTATCCCTAATGTCGCGCAAGTATACTTGCGCGACCAATACTTGCGCGCCGCCGCAGGACTTGCGCGCCTTTCAAGACTTGCGCGCCCCAATCTTTTTGGGTGCCCATCTTGCCCATTTTTACCCCTCTTAAGCCATTTCACCCTTCCTATTCAAGATTCAGTCTTCAAGATACTCTTTAAAGCCATTTATGGCATGATTTCTTGATTTGACATCCTTATCTGAAAGGAATTCTGTGAAATACCTCTCAAAACCTAGTGATTTAAACATATTTATGTCACCAAAGATTGAGAGTTCATTCATTCAACCTCATCCTTTAAGATGAGAGATTCCTCGAACTGGGTCTCCTTTTCAGGAATAAATCCCTAGTTATAAAAACCTAACTTGGGCATCTTTCTTAAGAATAAGCCCCAATCAAGTCCTTTAATCTTGGGCATCCTCCTCAGGAGTAAGCCCCAAACCTTAATCCCTAACCTGGGTCTCCTTTTCAGGAATAAGACTCAGTCATAACCTTGGGCTTCCTTTTCAGGAGTAAGCCCCAAGTCCCCTAACCTAGGCTTCCTTCTCAGGAATAAGTCCTAGTCATAAATCTTGGGCATCCTTCTTAGGAGTAAGCCCCAAGTCTCTTAAAATTTCTCTTAACCAGTCATAAATTACCTTTGATTTGGGTTTCCTTTTCAGGAATAAAACCCAATCATAAGTCCCCTCCTAACTTGGGCATCCTCCTTATGAGTAAGCCCCAAGATTAGAGTATTCAAATCTCCATGAAGCACATATAACTTTGTGGACCCTGTTCTTGGATTTTCTCCCTAAAAGTAAATCCTAAACCTTCGTCTATCTGGGCAGTCATCTATACATAAGCCCCAAAACAAATTCTTATGATTGCATCTTTTATGGCACAATTGTCTAAATTTTACCAATACCTCTTGTTTCTCACACCGAGCATGACTCACGTGAGCTTAGAGTGTAAAAGTAATTATGACATTCATCTTTGAGCCATCAATCATAAAAATCATTCCTCGAACTACGTGGGTTCTGATTCATTTTTTAAAAACAAAGGATACGTAGGTAGCCCATTTATGGGTTCGATCCCAACATTGAAATAATCTCTGTCCTTCTGAATGACGATAAACTTCAAGTGCCCCACTGAGTGGCTTTAAAACCAGCCTGGTCATCAAAATGACCAAGAGACTTTTATATAAATGTTTTGAAGGATACCATTGACCAAGAATCTCTAAACAAATATAGATGATTCTATATTGATGAAGAACTTCGAATACATATAAAAGATTCTCTTGCATATTTAATCATTGATTGTTTAAACTAAAGGAAAGCTCATTTTATACTTGGTAATGTAATATGGATTCACGAACTTAACTTAAATCTATAAAGAGAGTCCCGGAGTAGACAATAATTCCCCTCAAAAAGGTGTGATGAGTCCGACCTCCCATCCTCTCGACCAATGCAAATTCCTAAGCCTCATTAGCCCACAAGCTAATGAGCGCCTGCCTTTGGAAAGTAGGTCCAAACGGATGTGGAATCATTGGATGTTTCCGGTTCTACGAACAAACCCGTTAGAAACCGATCAGAACGTTTGAATCTCTCGTCCAGGAGGTCATCCCCGGATTCCGCGCGAAAAAAGTGTTGGTATGCTGGATAAATACATGAAATTCGCATTTAAGTTTTAATCAAAGAATAAAACATAGTATTCTATTTCAGTAAACCATTATTCCCATTATTATTTCCCTATATATCAATCATTATACAAATCCTAGAATCCTGTGGAAAAAGAAAAATAAGAATGGTATGAGCTTAGACGATCTATTAGGATAATCATATAGTAGAAGATACCTAGAATAATTATGGAATAATCAATATAGAAAGGTGAAAAACTAAAGAAACATTCTATTATTCAATATAATTAACATGAATCATAATATAACATGATTACATAATGATCAAATACAGACAAATAAATAATCACTCTCGTATAAAAATTATCCAAGGATATTATAACTAATCGAATAATCACCTGTACAAAAATAAATAAAATCATAACGAGGTAATATTTATCATCAAACATCATAAACATAATATCATTTCCTTTCACAAGATAATTTTAAATTTTGGGAAAAAAATTTATTTGGCTAACTTATTTTCATCACAGACTAATCAATGCATCAATGAGATGTGTTATTATAAAACATGCCAATAAAATAATTAACATAATATCTTACTCACATGAATTGTTTGAAACATAATCGACATAAATATTCATATTTAAAAATTTATATACAAACTGTTAAATCATACCCTGATCGATAGCCATAATTTCAAACCAACCATAGTAATATGGTGAAATGAAATAAAATAGTTCATCGAAAGTCATACTCAACTTATTCCATTTGTATATATATTAATGAAATTATTATTTAATAATAATCATTGTGTAACATAAATTGAATAATGATTATTATAATTTATGAATATATGTATGAGTTTTTTTTAGAAAGATCTAGAACTGGTGGATCCGACCCCAAAAAGATTAAAATAAAACCAAGGGAAAACAGTCAAGCGTACAAGGGGTTATTATGGAAATGAGTGAAGATCACACAACATCTATCTGCTACCACAAGTGGGGCACAATAAAAAGGACCTGAGAAATACCACAAACCTCCATTTTCACTAAGTGACAGATTTTCCAATGCGTCTGCCACCAGATTAGTCTTTTGATAGACATGCGAAACATTCACCTGCATGTGGGAGATCTTGCTGAGATAGTACACCCATTGAGGTAGCATACACCAAGGAACTCAACGCGTCTTTGTTTTCAAAGCATGCACTGCAGTCTTCAAAAACCCACAAAAAGAACGGAACACCCCCCCCCCCACAACCTAACGGACCTGGTGTGCCCATCGCAGCCCCATCAACATACTTGAGGAAAGGCACAATGGGTGGTATCCACCGAATATATTTCAGCATCTGGGGCCTGTGTGACCGACCTGCAACACCAAGAGTTCGCAATATTTGCAGATAGGAAACAATATTAAACATGGTGCCATCCTGTATAGTCGAATAATCATAAACCTCCCTGTGAACAGCCACTATTCCTTTCTGAAATGTTGAGTGTGTGCCATTAAAAAGTGCTGCATTTCAGGGTTCCCATATGGCCGCAATATCACCAGCAATAGAATCCAACAAAAGGTTATAAATCTGGGTGCTACAGAAGCCGTGAGGTAGTCCGGGAAGTAGATCCAGAATTGTTTTGGAGGTGTCAAACACCATCCCAAACAAGGAGCCAACATAGTCCTATAAACTCTTGGCCTGACTGAATTCTCATAAAGATGGAACAATTCCACCTAGGATGAATCTTACCTGCAAAGTAAATCACCCAAAACCGTGTTGTCCATCCCATTCATAGTCAGGTTCAGCTCCTTGTGAACTCAGTAGCTTTGAATCATGTGTTGTCCAAGACATTTCCCTTATTTGGCATGAACCGGCCATGCGAAATCTCATGGTGATTTAATTTCTAGATTCTGTCAGCTCTACAAGATATGCTTTTGTTATTATGGGGATATTTTTTGACCTCCTTACCTTTAAAGTAGTATCCGTGATTTTTCCAGCTTTAGGGGGTCTACCTACTTTCCTTTTTGAGCTTTGGGAACCTTTTGAGCCTTGAAGCAGGTCATCAATGTTTACAGCTTCAGGTATCCCATGTGTACTAGACACAATCAATGTGTCCAGGTTTCTGTGAACTGTGGAAGAAATACTTGCAGGAGTTGTAACATTACTTTTGGAAACAGAATCATATGAAGCAATTTTACCAAAACATGAAGTAATCAGAGTGTTCTAAATGTCATGATCATCAGGAAAAATGCTAGAATTGACCCTTGGAATAGGAGCAGAAACGTTATAAATGGAGGACTGTCCAGATTTGATAGTAGAAGAAAGATCATGTTTAGAAACATTTACATTCTGAGAATTTTCAAGATTAAAACCGTCTACTTCAGAAGATGAATCATATCTAATAGAATTCAATAAAGGAGAAGCCACATTGTCATCCTGTAAGGATACCACAAGATCAAGTATATCATTGTAAAAATCCTGGAATAACTGATTCTCCTCATCTTCATTCTATGATATTGTAACTAGATTAAAAACATCATTATATATTCCAGTAAATAATTCATAATCCTCTTTAAAAACCCATTCAGTAACTAGGTTACAAGATTGGATAACCTTGGGTGCTGGTTCCAAAATATTCTCTTCCTCCTCTACAATATCATCCCATGACACTTTTAGAGATTAAGAATGAGAAAAGTGAACGGATGTGGGGAATTTGTTATTAGAAGGAGCACTTTCAGTTTGGACAGGGAGGACCAATGAGTTTTTCAAAATTCCTTTTTTCTCAATAAAGACAGCTTTGTTCTTTTTGTTCCTGTTAATGTTAGTCCATTCTGAAGCTCTAGGTGAAGCCTTCACATTTCTTTGAATCATCCTATAGTTAGAAACAGTATGCGCCACGATTTTGCAGACATCACAAAAATATGGAACATTCTCATATTCCAATCTAATATCTGACTTGAATCCATTAGCATTAAAGAGAATGCAACTAGGTCATTTTATTTCCAAATTGATGTCCACAAGGACTCTAGAAAAGAAACCAATTTCACCATCCAGGGTACGCTGGTCCAACCTAATTGGAGTGCCGAGACATGATGCAAAATTTCAGAATTTTGGGTAATAAATTATAATTTAAACAAATAATAAAAAAATTTAATTTAATATTCAAAACAATGAGTGTTACTGGGAGTAGTAAATTTCCTTAAATCCAAGTACAATAAAATAAATAATGCATTCAAATTTTTGTTAGAAAAGAAAAAATTAACCTTATTAAAAAAATTAGAAGATCCATTTTAAAAGTTTTGTATGATGAAATACTTTTTTAATAAATAATTTATAAAATTTTAAATAAATTTTAGAAAATATTTTTAGAAAACATTGATGTTGAAGAAAATGGATTTTAGAATAATGAGAGAAATAAGTTCAAGTTTTCATAAATACATTTTCTCAATATTATTAAGGAAAAGGGAGAGAAAAACTGAACAAATACATATGAAATTCATGTAAAACAAGGTAATAAAAAAATATATTACGTATAATAAATAAATTCAAAATAATTCATCCATGCGAGACTTAGACTGAAACAATTGTAAATAATGATGAGATTGTAAAAGCAACTCTTACAGCACTAGTAACATTTGAATTTTAAACCCCATGAAATTAAATATATAAAATGCATATTTAAATACCATGATGATAATTATATTGTGGATAAAACATATAATATGAGATATATATACACCACACAAAAAAATAAGTTTTTAAAATTGAATATGTCTTACTGTATTAAAAGTGATATGTGAAACCCTTACCATTTGTATGAAATCATTTGTATTTTTTCAACCCACATGGATAATAAATGTTGGATTATTATTAATATATATTTTAATCACAATCATATATATAATAAAATTTATTATTTACTTATAATATTTTAATCAACTATTTGTTAACAATTCATTTTTAAAATCACTCTTTTAAGTGATAATTACTTTGTTTTTCTTGTATGTTTTAGTTTGGTAATTTTGGTCTGTTTACATTAATCATAGTAAAATTCTCTCTAGAATTTCAATGATTATATGAATATCATATCTATTCATTTTATTTGAATTTATATTTTTCTATTAATTTTATAGATAGAAAATGTATTACACTATTCATTGTTATGGTAGGTCATACGTATGCATATACACTATATCCATTTTTCTAAATAAATCTAACTAAATGAATATAAATAGTAAATCACATATTTTAAAGTCATTAATATGTATTATATATCACATATATTAATTAAATTTTTCATTACTTCTTTTCTTTTATTGATTTTGTGAAAAACAAGTAACATCTCTTTATGAGGTGGTATTATATCGTACACACGAGCGATGTTATTGTATCTCCCATTATATTGAAACTAAAAGGTATATGTGATATCCTAATTAGAGAGGTATAATTATGTTATTTTTATTATATAAATTCATTTATTCTATTCTTATTACCATATATGTATATTTAAAATCTCGAAAAAATAATATATTAGTTACTGATGTTGTAGTCTTCCATACACACGAGCGACATTGTTGTTTTATAAGGGGTTGGTGAATAATAAAAAAATTGTGATATTATAATTTAAAAAGTATATTAATTTCCTAAAAAGAATTAAAATATGTCAAATATAGTATTATATTTTACCCAAAGAGGAACCAATGGAAAACAAATTGCATCGGTTCATGAGGTGGAAGTATATTATATAAAAACCCTCTTTTCGTTTCCCATTTTAAAAGGATGAGATGGATATGGGTTATTCAATTAATATAGAAATATATTGGTATATTTGAGATAGTAGTGTTATTATATTATCATACATTAATATTATTTAATTGTTGATGAGTATTAATTAAAATGAATGCCCATTGTTAAGTACTATAGCTCTTCCTTAATTAGCCTCTTTAGGTTTAAATGTAAATCCTTTATTAGAAGGTATCCTAATAAAAAATCGCTTATAGGATATAGGTGGGGATATAAGGAAGATATTTTTTACATATTTTAAAAAAAGTGTACATTGAGTATGAATAAAATAGGATAGTAGTGTATAATTATAAGTGGTGGAGAGGACGCAATTAAAATTTATACAAATAATGAATTACGCCCATGTTTCCCAAATTCCAAAAGGCACCAAAATGGCCCATTCTTGATCATTATATGTAATAATTTCAGAATATGACAATCATATAAATTTTTTAAATGTTTGAGGTCATATATTAAAATTACTATTTTTTTAAACCCTTGTCAACTCATTTTAAAACAAGGTTCAATAAATAATCTTTATTATTTTTATTATTCATTATGGTAAAAGATAAAATTTTCAATAATAGAACATATTAATTATGATGATTTCCAAAATGAAGGATGTTTTTTTATTAAATTAAATTCACAAAAATTTAATAATTTAAATAAAAACTAATCTTATATATGTGAAATGAAATTTTTTTTAAAAGAAAATATTGCATAATTATGAAAGGCTTTTATATGAAAAATGACCATATATATTATCCCAATGACCCTAAATTGTTATATGTTAATATTAATTAACTAATTATACATTAAAAAAATATAAAATATTATATATATTTTTAAATAATTTATAAAAATACATTTTTCAAATAAAATTCGTATTTTTCACAATTCATCAAATAAATTAATATTTTCAAAACATACCAAAAATCCACCCTAACATAAAATTGATATGATTATTTATAATTTGATGTTTTATGTTCCAATAAATTTTATGTAATTGAATAATATATAATTTAAATTATGTTTGAAAAGTGTTCCTGAAACTCCTTTTAGAAAAAAAAACCCCGAAACATTTTTCTTCTTTTAAATGGTTATTATTTTATTTTTGATCAATTTATATCCCTTGAATATATTTTTATACATGTTTAATATAAATGATTTTCATAATTTAGTTATTCATATTCATAACGTATAATATAACTATTATGTTATAATGACATTCAATATTTAGGTTCATTTAAACTTGAGGGTGTGTTCCACAAGATATCGAATAGATTGAAAATGTTTAGAAATTAATATATCATAATATGTTAGGGAGTTACATTAACATAAAAATCTTGTTATTTCATGTCATATATATTATCAAACTGTATGTTCCTATTTTAAAATATTATGTTTTTACATTCTCCCCCCTTAAATAAATTTGGTCCTCAAAATTTAATCTTGATATCAGAAATCATGGGTTTGACATTTGAAAAAATAAATTTTTTTGGAAACCCAAATTGTAAAAATGGGTAATAAAACATACACTTCATAAGAAGGAAACAATTTTACAAATGTTATCTAGAACATCTCATATCTAGGATTCCATATAAAAAACATTTTGGGATGTGAAAATATTGAAATGGAAGAAAATTTTAAATAAACAGGGATTATGATAGATATTATTGATAATAATAATGTCAATGATCAGGAGATTATTTTAGAAACCCAAAACCTAGTAACCTAGATCATGTTTTCTAATTCATTACATAGGAATAAGATACAAGTAATCACATAAAAAATTGTCAAATAGTTTAGTATTAGTGGTCAACTAGAAATATACATGATTCGAATATTATGTTTAAAAATAAAAGTTAAAACATAATTTTTTTTAATAATTACATTATTTACTATAGAATATCCTTCATTATAAATCATAAAAAATCTAATTAATTCTTAATAAAATAATATAAAATATTTTTGGCTGTAAATGTTTCATAGGGTTTATGTATAGTGGAATGTATTATGAATTAATAAACATAATAAATCTGGAAATGTAAATAACTAAACACATCGTCCACTTGATTAAAAATATTATCATGATAAGATAATGAGTTTTCAATAAAAAAATGTAAATAACTAAAAACACAATCCATATAATAAATAAACTAATAATGAAATGCATTTAGATATAATGTCATTGTGAAATCTCATTAATTATAATAACATAATTATTAATGAAAAAAATGATTACTTTTTGAATTTGAAGACTATGGTAGATGATTACTATATTGTCATGATCAATACTTAACAAAATTTCATGCAGATGGGAAGAAACCCATTTAATTAATGTTATTCAACTAATTTGTATCGTGATAATTGTTCATTCATCGAGGGGAAATCAATAATCTGACCACACCCATGTCTTTATGTCCAAATCATTTCTCGTATATCTAATAATCAATTTAATTTGTGAATAATATGTCTTACCATCAAATATTCATATTTAGTAAAGAATATTAATTTATGAATATTCCCACAATTAAAAAAATACCTTTCAACATAAACCATGTGTACTAATTGTATAAATACTAATCATTAATCATATTCAGTATAATTATTATGGATATTTGGTGGAAATTGAATGGCTTAAAATTACTTGTAAGTGGATATATCCTGGTAAAGATAATGACTACAAAAAATGAATCTATAATTTTAATCTCATTTAATTAATTGGTTCAAAAAATCATAAAACATCCTTTGATAGAAAACGTATTTTATCAGTAATGAATGTACCAATCGGTGGAGAATAAATGGTTGTTTTCATTTATGAGAATAAAAAATATTAAAATATCATTAAATACATTTTTTAGGAAAATATCATTTCACTTCCAAACTAACTTTTTAAAACTAAATGTTCAAAAAAATAAAAATACATAATTATTATTTTTACCCTTGAATATTATAGAAATATATATTAACAATTTCAGTGGTCATTACAGCATTAAATTAGTTTTATATCACACATGTTTAAATAGTGATTCCATTAATTTTTTTATTACAAGTCAAATGAACATTGTTTTTAAAAATATATGAATATTAAATACATAATATTTTTTCAAAAGTAAAAATTTTGTAAAAATGTATTTAATCAACTATTCTAAGATTTTTAAAAAAAATTAATAATTTTATAATAACATAGTTTTTAAATAAAATTTATTTCAAAATGAAAAGAGAAATGAAGTTTGATTTCATGAAAAATGATTTCTCAAGTATTTTAATTAAAAAAATGATGAAAATGGTACTATTAGTGTAAAATTTAATGACTAACCATATTATGAAAAAATTCATTTGGATTTTTAGTAAAATGTCAAATAATTTCCTTCAAATTTAATTGAGGAATAAATAATCTGAGTTAGAATAATATTGTAAAATAAACCCTTAAAATGATACTAACATTAAAGTGTGAGGTAATAAAATGAATAAATTATGTATATCAAGTATAAATCTACATATAATGTTTTATATAAAATATTAGATAATAAAATTTCATTAAACACATACTCTTACAATATCAATGATGATGAATATATAATATAACAAAATGAAAAGAAAATGATTTATGAAATTCATTACTACATGGTAACATTTAAATCTCATAACCCTTGATTAAATACTTCAATTTGAAGCATAAAATACAATTAATCAATAATTAATCATGATATTACATGTAAATTTTTTATTATATAAACCATATAAAATAAATTAAGTGAATAATGTTACAATATGCCTCAATTTAGGGAAATTTTAATGAAGTCCCCTACCTCATACTTAAATTTGATTAAATATGTATTTTATTTATTTATAGAGGTTATAAACATGTTATTATATTGTTTATGAGCTGTATTAATTTTTTTAATTACATATGTGACTCTTTTAGAACATCTTATAATCCATTTTTTAATAATCGCTCATTATTTTTATTTTTCCAAGTGTCAATTACCTTGTTTTCTCATTCATATTTGGTTATGAAAGTTCCAGATAATGTGAATATTATATATTTATATACTATATATTATAATAATAATCAAATAATTATAATATTTATTAATAAATTATACTTTTAATAACAATCATGAAAAATAGTTCTGAAAATTGAAGTATATTATGATCATGGAGATAATAGTTTGTATATACAGATGGGTAATGTTTCCATTTTTCAATAATCTCTATGGAAATGAGATAAGTAAGGTATTTTATTTTATGAATTATATTAAGAACATATATACCATATTATTTCATCATATATACATATATATATCATTCATGTTGTGTGATGTTTGTAAGAATTACACATCACTTCATGAAGTGGGTGTTCTACACAGACATGAAGAATAATATCATTTTTCAATTTAAAAAATGTAATATTAAATTTTTAGAATTATAAATTTTAAATTAATATAATTTTTATTTCATTTATTTCATACATATTAATTAAAATTATCCATAACACCTTTAATGTTTAGAGCTAGAGAAATATGACTCACATATCTTCGCGAAGTGGTAGTCCAACATACACATGAGCAACACAATTATATCTCCTATTGAATGGAAGTAAAAAATTATATTCTATATAATTAATAAATAGGTATAAATATGTTATAACTAACATTTATAAACATTATATCAATCCTCAAACCCAACCATGGAAAATAGTAATAAATAAATGAATAGAATTTCTTTTTGAGTCTGTAGTCCTCTGTACACGTGAAGGAATAAATCATAATCTATTTTATGGATGAGTGGATGGTTGTAGATAATTACTGTAGAGACCCAAAGCTTGACATACATGGACATTACACTAATTTTTCTGAATACTTAATACATAACAAAAACAGACACACAAGGACCGTAATAGATTAATGTCTTTGGAAACTCAGAAAATAATCTTCTAATCATGGTGAAAGATCTTAAAAATCTCCCATAAAGATCTTCCCCTTTTGTTTTCTTACCCAAAACCTCTATTTAAATCCTGGGGAAATGAAAACATATAAAGGGTGAGCTCAAATGCTTAGTAAGGGTACGAATAGAGAACATAAGACAATCCATAAACATTTGAATGAAAAAACATGAACATAAAATCTAAACATCAAAATCATGACCACCGACAAAAATCTTGGAAGTACACGAGTCATAGATAATAAATGTACATTAGTCAGGATAAAATAGCATTGTAATAAAACCTTTAATTGTGGAATCCATTTAGCACATGTTATGATTTCCATAGTATCCAAGGCATTACTGCCAAGACCATCTTAGTGGTCAAAGTCCCATTTTGAATCGGGTTCACTCCTCGTTCCAGTCCTGTAACACTGAACTGTATTAAATTAACTTTCCGGCCATGTATATCTCATGAGATATAAATCATTACCCAATTCATTGGAGAGAGATATAGGTCTCACCCATGTCAAAATGAAACCATTCTTATGTGTTCCACAAAATCATAAATCATACATCATAGCATAACCCATGTAATAAAAATGGGATTCTTAATCATCATGCCATCAAAATATAATCCAGATAAGATAAAAATACTTCATTACAATAATTCCATAATAAAATAATCAAGTAAATTTAAAAAATAGGTATAGAAACAGAACCATATATTATCTTAGATAGAAATTAATTTTCATAAAACGCTTGAACTCCATTCTTGAGGAAACAAATCATTCTAATTCAAAAACATTTTACTTTCTTAAAATGTCATATAATTTTCAACTAAAGTAAGTTGATTAAATATAATATTGAAAACATGAAATGTAAGCTTCATGGAAATAATGTTCTTAAAGTCCATTCAAGCCATATAAGTTAAAAAACATTCTTCTCATACATTGGCCAAAAAAGTCAAAATGTACCTCGTACTAAAAACTACAAAAGATTCCTTTCATATATTTTACTAAAAACTCACCAATGAGTAAAATTGAATTTGAAAAATTTTAGGTGGATGGAAATAATATTACATATTTATATTACATGGATGTGTATGATAAATATTCCCTAGTAAAATCGGAAGTACAAACAATCTCGGACAAAAATGAGATTGCAAGATTTTCTCTTACCTTAGGTCCGATTTTCTTAGTTCATGTCCGAACCTCCTGTATAATGATTTAAATAATGTCATTGAATTATTCCATAATCATACGTATTTTTATGATATCATATATGGTCATATTATTAGATTCTTATTAATAATATTTCATTGCTACTTGTTATTCGGGTGTCTATTACTTTTTGTTCTTATCCGTGTTTTGTCGAATAAATTCTTATTCTTATTTTTAGGTTATAGATACCTCATTTACAGAATGGTATTAATGTGATATATATCATATTTATTCATTCAATTCATTTATATAATCATTATTCAATGAAGATCTTGTAGAACGAGTCGCATCACATCGTGGAGATGGTATTCCGTACGTACGCACGAGCGATGATATCATTCCCATGATCGTGGAATTGTATTTGAGTGTATGTATACTATTTCATAATCAATATCACTTTAAAATAATCATATATAGTTGTTATTTACACCATTATACCAATCCAAGTGAGGTGCTGGTGGAAAATACATTACACCACGGCGTGGAGACGGTATTCTGTACGTACGCACGTGCGGTGTTTTCATTTTCCGTACGATGGATAGATGGTGAAATAGGGTTTTTCCATACTTATAATAAAATATAAGTATATTAGTTATACTGATGTTATTACCTAATAATGAACCAAGTAAAGAATAAGAAGTATAAGAAGTAATAATGTTTAAAGAATCGGTAACAGACATTACCTCTTCTCTGAAGCTCCAATACTTAGCCTCCTATTTGGGAACTAAAGATGGTGTTTGGAGAATACCAGAACCTCTAGGATGTTTCTAGGGAAGTGGAGAAGAGAAATTAGCAGGGGTTGGCCTAGCTTGAAGGCAAAAAAGTGGGGTGAGGAAGGGAGGGAGGAGGTTCCCTTTTATAAGGGAGGAGAGGGCACCTTTGGAAAAACTAAAAATATTATTTTATTATAAAGTCATATTCGGTTTTTAATCACTCCAAATTGATTTATTTAGAATCTAAGGTGGGTATGGGTCTAAATCCTCTCATAAAATAGAATTTAGAAAACTTTAGGATCCTATTTTGACCTTATCATTTAGATTTAACTTTAAGTTAAATAATTGTACTTTTACAGTGTCTTCTTGTTTTCTTACACTATACGGTTAATAAACATACTATAAAAATCCAAACGAACCCCAAGTTGTTTACTATTAATATATATAAACTTATCTAAGTCATTTTTCAGAACCATATATTTTTAGATATAAAATAACAATTAATAATATAATATTTTTTTAAAAACCATTTTATGTTAATTTTGAAACTATTTGGTAATTATTTTTTTTTGAAAATCATAACAGCATGATTAATTTGAAAAACGTCAATTAAATCAATACGTTCATGTCATATTAACCTAAAAAATTATTTTATTTAATAAAAAGTCTCAAATTACATTTATTTGGGTATTTATAATATCAATTATTTAAATATTTCATTATTTAGGAAATTACTGCATCACCATTGTGTCATAAATAACATAACTTATATAATGTCTAAAAATTATAAATAAACTACCATTAGGTAGGAAATATATTTATCCTTCTAATGAATATTTATAGTCGAATTTATCTTCTGTAAAACCCTATATTAACAATGATTTAGTTATTAAACTTTGATTTTTACTGTTTTAACTATTCTTGAAATAAAATAATATTAAATGTCCTAATGTAATCCAGGTGGGCCTAAATGGTCATATTGTATTCCTAAGGTTGTTTTCGGTCAAATTACACTTATCCAATATAATTATAACATGTGTTAGGGTAATAATAATATCATTGTTACCCTTAATTACCCTTTTTTACTTTTAACCGTGGTAAAAAAAAGTAAAAAATTTCTTTTCACCAAAAATTATTTTCATCTCATAGAACCACATTTTAGTCCTTGATATTAACCGTGTCTCTAGGATTTTCTAAATTCCACTCACAGAAGCAGTAATATTATGTTTTATGTGAATTTCCAAATTCTCCTAGGAGGTTGGTAAAAGACGGTGAAAAGTTCATTAAAATTTATATATATCTAAATTTTTTATAAAATGAATCCAATAAATTTCATTGAACATATATAGGTATTATTTATCAATTTTGACCTGAAATAAATTTATATAAAATAAATAATTATTTAAATAAAAAGTCGGTTTCTAAATAGTAAACTAGTATTTTCACTATTCATCAATAATTGAAATTTTTCTAAAAAATACCAAAAATTCACCCTAGGATAATTTCTATATTACAAGTCCAAAAATGAAGTCCATTTCGTAAGATGAAATTTATAAAATTTTAAAAAGTGGGTTTACTATTCATAATGGCTAGTTTATATAACATATAGTTGTTTAGTGAAACTTGGTAATGCGTACAACACAAGCTATCGTGGAAGGTCACGATTGCATGTAATGAAATCCAAGTCCGGGATGCGTGTAGTGAAAGATTATTTTGGTGTAGCATATAACACAAGATATAAATAAAATTAAAAAAAATATTTTTCATAATATCTAGGGGTGTTACATTATAGCCCCCTTAAAATGAATTTCACCCTCGAAATTCACCGGGGTTATAAATGGTTTACTACTCAAAAGTTTATTTAACAGAAACCCACATTGTAAAAAGGAATTCCAAAACCAATCTTTAAAAACTAATGTATGAAATGTAACGATTACCAGAATTAACTAGTCACTGGGTTTCCACACATTAGAACATAGTTGAAAATATGGATGTGGAAGATAAATTTAACCATCATGTTCTCATAGAGAGTGGTAGAGAACATGGCTATGAAAAAGACAACAATCACAAAGCCATAGATTTTTGATGATCTAAGGTACCATCTGATTCATCGGATATAAGGGCACTAGGAAAACATTTTTGTTTTTCAAGATCATTTCCCTAAAGTTGAATAAATTGGAATTAGAAGAAATACATTCTTGATTTTGGTACAGTCTCACTGTTGGTTGTTCCATGGACAATTTCCACTTCATCTTTTAAAGAAATGAAGTTGATTTTGTCATTTTTGAAGTGTTAGAAGATCATGTGATAGAATGATGGGTCATTCCATCTGACTAAAACTAAAGGTTAGAAAAAGTCATCAAAAATACATAAGTCCATCAATAGTGATATTAATCATATCTGGTTCCTAAAATAGACTTATACTTCATATATCATACTGATTAATATAATAAAAATGGTTTATACTAAACAGGAACTTCATGTAGGCCAGTGGTAGGCGATAAAGGCCTGTCACACTTCAGTTGTGGGTTCGATTCCAACAGACTTGTCCAACGCGATGGTTTGTCGCCCGTCCTGCAGGTTTTACTTTTTCTAAAAATACATTATTATAATGTTCCATAAATAATATCAAAAAAAATTCTAGCCTTAAATAATTCTATCTGATGTCCAACATAATCCATTCCATCCTTTAAGCTTATCGAAAATACTTCGGACCAATCTCATAGTTTAAAGAAAATGATTACATGATAGGTAACATAACAAGCACGTGAATCCCATCATTTATCCCCTATATATCATACAATATATCTTGTTGGTCACATTACAAACATTTAAGGGCCTTAATCATGTATTCTCTTGAAAAATGAATACCCATTGAACCTTAGTGAAAAAATAAATGCAGTTAAAAGTTAACACTTTCCCCATACAAAAATCCCCAAAATTATATATACTCAACCATGATATCACTTAGTCCTTATATCAATCATGAGCTCATGATTACTGTCAAAAAGTTTATTTTCTCCTTATCCCTTCATTATGCACATATCATCTGCTTTCCAAAATATTTTAATTACTTTTCATGGTTACCGGTAGAATATTCTTATAGAAAACAACAATGGACCAATACAAATATATTTCAAAATTCCACGATACTATAAATGAGATTCCATCATACTATTTTGAAATCCCATTACATAAAAAATTAAACATTACAGAACATCATTTTCATACTCAACATCACAAATAGTGATTGCATGTGACTTCCCTTTATCCTTTTCCTTAAGAGGTTGCTCACGTTGATCGTCATTTACCCTTGGATTAGGGCATTGATTACCATAATGCCCCATTTCCTTTCACTTGAAGCATTGAAGTGTTGGTGGTGCGTTATCTACAGTATTTTCTTTATTCACATCATTAGCAACCCTTTTTCCATTATTTCGACACTCAGCTGCTCGATGACCTTCCTTTCCACACTTAAACATTTTCTAGTCCCATGAAGACAATCTAACCCATGCATCTTTCGACACTTTGAGCATAAAGAAACATTCATCTTCCTTTCACCATTATTCTGAGATTTCTGCGTGAACTTCGTCTTTCATTTCTTGTCAAAACCTTAAGATGGATATGTTACACCAACTTCAAGTTCTAACTTCATAGCAAAACACACAATTTCTTCAAAGCTACTGAAGTCTCTTATAGGTAATTCCCTTCGAATATTTGGTTTTAACCCACAGAAAAATCAATCAACTTTACATTCAGGTTGGATGATAAAGCCAGATGCATACCTTTCAAGTATTGTAAAATTCTCTTCGTATATACCAACAGATTCATCATTCTTCTGCATAATCTCAAGAAACTCCTTTTACATCTTTGTTCGAAGAATACAATGGAAGTACTTACTGAAAAACAAGTTCTTGAACTCATCCCATTCCATGGATTCAATTTCATCTTGGGGCCTTGTATTCTTAATTAGAATCTACCACTGGTCTGCTTTACCATCGAAACTGTAAACAGCTAAAATGAATTTTTCATGCTCTGAATAGCGAAGAATGGAAAATATCGTTTCAATGGTACTGATCCATTGTTCAGAAACAAGTGGATCAGAAAAACCATTGAAAGACAGTAGACGTTTCCTCATAAAGGACTCAATAGAATATTTTTCCCTTATCTGATCATTTAAAAATATAGAATGATTCATATTTTTTCTAAGTATAGAAATAATATTTTTCACTCCATCTCCAATCAGATTTGTTTGCTCGAGAGGTTAATCATTGAATTTTTCATTACATTGATCAACACGGTTTCTTCAGGTTCCATCCATTGTATAAAACCCAAAAAGAACATTGTGAGAGGCAAAAATCATGCTAGGAAAACAAAATAAAAAAGGGGTATTACCTTCAGTATCTAACATCTTAGGTTTAATTCTAATATCATTACCAAAATTCTAGGATTATAACCTATACTTATACTTATCTTTAAGGACATCCCTAGACATACCTTAGAAATATCTCTAGGGATATCACTAAAGTTTTCCCATCCTAGTTTCCAAAGGATAACTAAACCTTTCCTCTGATACCAACTGTACAGACCCAAAGCTTGACGTACATGGACATTACATTACTTTTTTGGAATACTTAATACATAACGAAAACAAACACACAAGGACCGTAATAGTTTAGTGTCTTTGGAAACTTGGAAAATAATATTCTAATCGTGGTGAAAGATCTTCAACATCTCCCATAAAGATCTTACCCTTTTGTTTTCATACCTAAAACCTTTCTTTAAATCATGGGGAAAAGAAAACATATAAATGGTGAGATCAAATTCTCAGTAAGGGTAAGCATAGAGAACATAAAACAATCCATAAACATTTGAATGAAAAAACATGAACATAAAATCTAAACATCAAAATCATGAGCAACGACATAAATCTTTGAAGTGCACAAGGCATATACAATAAATGGAAATTAGTCATGATAAACTAGCATCATAATAAATCTTGTAATTGTGGCATCCATTAAGAACATGTTATGATTTCCATAGTAGAAAAGGCATTGCTGCCAAGACCATCTTAGTGGACAAAGTCCCATTCTAAATCGAGTTCACTCATCGTTCCAGTCCTATAACAATGAATAGATTTAACTTACCATTCCAGCCATGTCTATCTCAAGATATATAAATCTTTACCCAATGCATTTGAGGGAGATATAGGTCCCACCAATCTCATAATGAAACCATTCTTATGTGTTCCACAAAATAATAAATCATACATCATAGCATAACCCATGTAACAAAAATGGGATTCTTAATCATCATGACATCATAACATAATCCATATAAGATAAAAGGTCTTCATAAAAATAATTCCATCATTACATAATCAAATAAATGTAAAAATAGGGATAGAAATATAACCCTATATTATCTTAGATGGAAATTAATTTTGATAAAATGCTTGAACTCCATTCATGAGGAAAATATTATTTCTACTTCAAAACATTTTCCTTTCATAAAATTTCATATAATTTTAAACATAAAGAAGTTGATTAAAAATAAATGTGAAAACTTGTAAAGGAATCATCATGGAAATAATGTTCTAAATGTCCATTCAGGCCATATAAGTTAAAAAACATTCTTCTCGTACTTTGGCCGGAAAAGTAAAAAAGTCTCTCGTAATAAAAACTACAAAAGATTCCTTTCATATATTTTACTCGAAACTCACCAATGATTAAAATTGAATTTAAAAAATTGTAGATGGATTGAAAGAATATTAAATATTGAGGTAACATGAATGTGGCTGATAAATATGCCCCAATAAATTCAGAAGTATAAACAATCTCGGATAAAAATGAGATTGCGTGATTTTCCCTTACCTTAGGTTCGATTTGCTCTGTACGAGTCCGAACCTCCTATATAATGACTTAAATAATGCCATTGACTTATTACAGAATCATACATATTGTTATGATATCATATATGGTCATATTCATAGCTTCTTAGTAGTAATATTTCATTGTTACTTGTTATTCGGGTGTTTATTACTCTTTGTTCTTATGCATGTTTTGTCGAATAAATTCGTATTATTCTTTTTAGGTTATAGATACCTCATTTCCAGAATGGTATTAGTGAAATATATATCATATTTATTCATTAAATTAATTTATATAATCATTATTCAATGAAGAACATGTAGAACGAGTCGCATAACATCATGGAGACGATATTCCGTACGTACGCACGAGCAATGCTATCATTCCCATGATCGTGGAAATGTATTGGAGTGTATTTATACTATTTCAGAATCAATATAACTTTACAATAATCATATATAGTTATTATTTACACAATTATACCCATACAAGTAATGTGGTGGTGGAAAATAGATTACACCACGGCGTGGAGACGATATTCCGTACGTACGCACGTGCGGTGATTTCGTTGTTCGTGGGACGGATAGATGGTGAAATAGGGTTGTTTCATAATTATAATAACATGTCAGTATATGAGTGATACTGATGTTATTACCTCATAATGAAACAACTAATGAATAATAAGTAGAAGAAGAAATAAATTTGAAAGAATCGGTAACGGACATTACCTCTTCTTTGAACTGCATCTTCTTAACCTCCTCTTTGGGAACTAAAGATGGTTGTTGAAGAAGACCAGAACCTCTAGGATGGTTCTAGGGAAGTGGAGAGGATAAATATTCAGGGTTTTTTCTAGAATTAAGGCTCAAATTGGTGTGAGTAAGAGAGGGAGGAGGTGCCCTTTTATAAGGGAGGAGAGGGGCACCATTGGAAAAACTAAAGATATTATTTTATTATAAAGTCATATTCGTTTTTTAATAGCTCCAAATTGATTTATATAGAAGATAAGGTTGGTATGGGTCGAAATAATATCATCCAATAGAATTTATACAAGTATAGGTTTATATTTTAACCATATCATTTAGATTTATCTTTAAGTTAAATAATTTTACCATTACCGTGTATTCGTGTTTTCTTACACTATAAGGTTAATAAACATACTATATGAAGAGAAAAGAACCACAAGTTGTTTTTTATTATCCAATATAACATTATCTAAGTCATTTGTCAGAACCTTAGATTTTTTGAAATAAAATAACAATTAATAATATAATATTTGTTTTAAAAACTATTTTATGTTAATTTTGACCCTATTTGATAATTGATTTTTGTGAAAATTATAACAGCATTAATAGATCCAAAACAATTAATTAAATCTTTACTAACATGTCCTATAAACCTATAAAATTAGTGGAATTCATAAAAAGTTTCAAATTAAATTTATTTGGGAATTTATAACATCAATTATTTTAATATTTCATTATTTAGATAATTACTACATCACCATTGTGTCATAAATAACATAAATTATTTAATGTCTAAAAATTATAAATAAAATACCATTAGGTAGGAAATAATTTTTTCTTTCTATGTAATTTTTATAGTCGAATTTATCTTATGTATAACCCAATATTAAAAATGTTTTAGTGTTTAAACTTTGATTTTAACTAGTTTTACTATTCTTTAAATAAAATAATATTAAATTTCCTAATCTAATCCAAGTGGGCCTAAATGGTCATATTTTATTCCTAAGGTATTTTTGGTCGAATTAGACATATCCAATTGAATTAGGAAAAGTGTTAGGGTAATAATAAAATCATTTTTACCCTTAATTACCCTATTTACTTTTAACCGTGGTAAAAAAAGTAAAACGTTACTATTCACAAAAAATTATTTTCATCTCATTGAACCACATTTTTTTCCTAGATAATAACCTTGTCTCTATGATTATCAAAAGTCCACTCCCGGAAGCAATAAAATTAAGTTTTATGTAATTTCCAAATTCTCCTCGGATGTGGGTAAAGGAGGGTGAACAGTTAAATAAAAGTTTTATATATCTAAAATTATTATAAAATGACTCCAATGAATTAAATTGAAATTATATAGGTATTATTTATCATTTTTCTACCTAAAATAAATTTAAATAAAATAAATAATTATTTAAATAAAAATTCGGTTTTTAAATAGTAACCTAGTGTTTTCACTATTCATAAAAAATTGAATGTTTTCAGAAAAATACCAAAAATTCAACCTAGGATAATTTCGATATTCCGAATCCAAAAATGAAGTCCATTTCGAAATATAAAATTTATAAAATTTTAAAAAGTGTGTATTAGTATTCATAACAGCTAGTTTATATAACATAGCATTGTTTAGTGAAACTTGGTATTGCGTACAACACACACTATCGTGGAAGGTTGTGATTGTGTGTAATGCAAGCAATGTTAGGGATGTGTGTAATGAAAGATAATTTTGGTTTATCCTACAAAAACAGACATCAATAAAATTAAAAATAACATTTTTCATAAAATAGTGGGGTGTTACAATTACCATATCATAAAAAATTAAAAATTATTTAAGAAACTTGTATTATTATATCTGGATGTTTTAATAATAATTTATGTAGGTGTATAAATAAATAAAAATAAAAAACATGTTTCAGAAAGTTACATCTTCTTTAGGTATCAACCTTATGTTTACACCAAATGGCTTTTTTGGTTGGATATATTCTAAAAATATGGAATCTATGATAATGGTATTAATTATTATAAATTATTTGGGTATTTATTATCCAATATAAAATGGTGTGAAGGTGTGAATATGAGAGGAGACATGCTAACCATTATTATGTGAGGCGAGTGACATACTTGTAATATTTGTATAAAAAAGGCATATACACATTGTTAAAATTCTAAAAAGTTAAAAATAGTGTACTCAAGCGAGATAAAAAATATAGGGTCAAATTATTACTATAAAATATATTTTAGAAAAGTTATTAGGTCATTTTAAGCCATATCATTTTAGGTTAACCCCCAATAAATCTATTTTTACCACATCCTTGGTAATTAATTTTTATGGTTTTCACTCTTCATTTTGGTCAAGAATTATTTTTCCATTACTGTAAAATATAAATGATTCTTATTCTAAATATTAAATAAATTTCTCCAAATACCATTAACATATTTGAATATTATAATTTAAAATTAATCCTATATACATAAGCAGAAAGTGGGTTTTAGAAGAAAAAACGTGAAAAATTATGCAAAGATTATTTTTCAAATATTAATATGAAGATGAATCCAATTAATAAAATTGGATTAATAGATATATAATTAATTTAATTTTACCTGAAAATCTCTTTATAATAATATTTAACTTTCCAAATAACTTAAATGAAAAGTATGTTTTGAATTGATATTTAATATTTTTCATTATTTCTCAAAAAATGAAACATTTTATATAAATCAAAAAATAAACATAAGATAATTTTTATATTATCATTTGAAAAATTAATTTAGTTTTAAAAAATAATTTTTCTTAAATGGGAAATTTTTTATATTATATTCTGTGCACAAATCTCGGAAAAACATACTTTTCGAAAATCTATAGTTTTTTAGAAATACATTATTTTTCTATTAAATGTTTTCTAATTTATTATTAATAAAAATATAACAATAATTTTAATAATTTCGATATTAATACACATACCATATATTTTAATTTCAATGTTAAAACTTTATAATATGTTTCAGTTAATTATAAAACCGGGTTTTGTGTTCAAAAAGCTATCGATGTTTTTAAATTGAAATCAAAATAAATAATTTTGAATGTATTGGGTTTTATAATTTATCCTATGATAGTTGCTGCATGTCACTAATGAAATTGAAATCAATGTTATTATTTTATGACTTCAAGCTGTTACAAATTTCTACAACCACAAAACCATTATCCATTGATCAGCTATATAACTATTTGATACATCGGAAATGAAGTTAATAGAATAAAAAAAATTAAAGATCATTTTTTCCAAAGTTGAGGGATCATTTTACTATCTCGATGTAGAAAAAAATGAAAACATACATACATGAATTCATCCTATTTCATAAGAATAATATCAACTTTGTATTATTTTATTAATCAACTCATAATTCATGTCTTTCTTCAAAAATGAATATCCAATAGAATTTTTTTATTCCTGAATCACTGAAATTGACATTAAAAAAGTCATTAGATAAAAACAAATTAGTGAGTAATTTCTATGATATTTTCCAAAATGAAGATGTATTGAACTATCTATCTAATAATATAATAATCTATTATACATCTATATAAAATCCCTATGTTTACCGTAATACATTTCCTAAATAGTTATCCTTATGAATCATACATTTTTCTAAATACAAAGTCCAATAATTTATAAATAAGGATAAAAAATTTCAAAACTAATTATAGAATTAGAATCCATTGATAGTTTAAAAAGAATCATTAGTCAAATTTCAAATATTTTAGTCCTTTATTCACTATAAAAACATGTATACTTTTAAACATATAATCTCAAATCATCTAATATATTTCATTAATCCAAAAATACAGTAAATTCCTAGAATTATTTTGTAAACCATATAACCACTAACCAGTTTAATGGTAAATAATACCATCCCATTAAAATATTATTATCATTTTCATGCTAAAAATGAGAACATATTAAGGGTTATCATCATTTAATAATGTGTTTTATGAAAATATCAACTTGTCACTTTTTTACTTTTCAATAAAATAGTTACAATTCACCTATATTTTGAAATCGAAATAAGGAAGAGACATCGGTACAATACATATACGTTTTAGATTGCTATAATTGGAAAATTATTGTTAACATAATTTAATAATAATATTCATGAATCCAAATAAAAAATTATTTCAACCATTCCACTTATGTTTTATTAATAACATAAGATTGAACTTGATCCCTTACCTTATTCTAAGGTGCATTATCATGATGCTTGGGGTATCCATTTTCAGAGATACCAATATCTTTACAGTTAAAACAATTAAAATTAACATTATATCTCTATAAATTTTATGCATAAACATGATGATAATTTTCTAGACACATGAATCAAACTCCCATTCCATTCATTAATAAAACATGGTGATTCATTCAAAAATTATTATATGTAGGTTAATAATACATTTAATTATTTCATTTAACCATTTTTTCTCCATTATATGTTTCTTCTCTTTTTCTCTTCAATGTAGTACAAATTTAATAATTCGTTCTATGTGTGGATATAAAATGATATGATGTCCTTTTTTGATGAGGTTTTTTTGGTGACTAGAAAACTTCAATGGTTTGGCTTAAAACCATCAATGAAATGGCCAATTATTCTCAATCGAATACGTATTTCGTTTGTTGAAATATTCACAAACCTGATAATGTTTTCTTCACACATAAAAACATTTTCACCTTTATTTTATCATAGACTCAAGAATTGTATCTCCATATCTCCTCATTACTTTTAGTAAAAAAACATTATCAACAATAGTCCCAAAAAACATTTCATTACATTTATATATTCTTTCTTCTCCATTAATGTTTTGAATCAATGACCGCCATTGATATGCATCTCATGAGAGATGATAAATTTTCATGAGAACCTTATCCCCTTCAATACTAACCAGAGTCATTAATATATTTTCTATGAAAAAATCAACTGATCATCTATAGATGGATTTATATACTTATTAAATGAATGAGGATGTTAATACATGAAGAAGTATTGCATTTTTTCCCCAATATATTTAGCAGAATTCTACTCCATATAATCTAGGTTATTTCTCATAACCTTATTCAACTATACATTTAGTCATTTTTAGTTATAGGTCCTACTTTGTTATCTTTACTAATCAGAGAATCTCTATATTAGGTACACAAATTGTTACAAGTTATATTCCTTCTACTAGGCACCATTTTTAAAAAATAATAGTGTGAAACATATTTTTTAATCTCAAAACTTGGGAAGAATATAAAATAAATTAAAAAATTCATTCAAGGAAAATTTGATAATCATAAACATGGTTTCGTTTGGAATTTTTTCAAATCATAAAAAAATTGAATGCTTCATAGTGGTTTAAAAACAAAATGTGAAATTACCAAAGAATATCACTAAAGAGTATCAATCCATGATCATAGTAAGGCCTATTTTCTTGTACCAGGTAACAATCTATACAATCCCAACATTCCTTTTTTGGAGTTATTACCCATAGAAAAATCTATTACATAATCATTTCCACTTTTATAATGTAGAAAGATATGTATTGTATGGTAAAATAAATAATTTCAAATTTACCAATACATTTGGTTGATAACATATACTTAAATATATCCTCAAAGTAATTAATAGGTTTTTATCCCCTACTATATTTTACCTAAATATAGTTCCAATGGTTTCTACCAAACCTACTCTAATAGTAACTATGAAGCCCATATCCCTTGTATCACAGAGTCAATGGATGCAATATTACATTTTTATAAGATACAAGGAATCAAATCCTAAAAAAATAGTAATCATGGTAATATTGATACATATATAAAATTTAAATTTTAATTATAAACATAAAATTAAATATAGTATATTCTTTAAGTACATCTTTATTACCTTTAACCTACCCTTACATATCAATCTAAAGACACACCTAGGTATCCTGTGGAAAATAAAACATAAGATATGGGTTATATCAGATGCACAGTTAGGATAAGCGTACAGTGGAAATAATCTTGAATAAATAATTCATAATCAATACATAAATTTATATAACATATAAAAATCCATTTATTTAATAACATAACCATGAATAATAATATGTAAGGAATAAATGATAATCAAATTACACCATATAGATGGTAAGATTATTTTTTACACATCCATTGTAATTATAAATAATTGATTAAAACCATTGTAATCAAAATATAATATCAAAATGAGGAAATGAATTAATCATGAAATATAAAAAAAATATTAATACATTTCTCAATAATTTTTCAAATTGGTAAAAACCCATTTTATTTTCCTACTAATTTTACTCATTAGACCTACTGAAGAATCGAGGGGATATTTAATTAATTGGACCAACCATCACGTAGAAATTCAAATGGATTCCAAATATAAATAGGGTAAACATAATCAATGTATAAAACTTTATTAAAAACTAATATATAAATTGGTAACATATACCCAAATTAGTAAACATAATCAGAAAAAATGAAGCGTAATATGGAAAATGGTAATAAATTTTACATCCCCTTCAAAATTTATCATAAAACATATTTGTATTTAATAAATATTGAATCAATACAAAATATTCTTAGTGGATCATATGATGACTAAGTTCCATTGATATTGATAAATATAAATACTATAAAACGATCCCTAGAATCATTTTTAATGAAAATAAAATTTTACATTTTGAGAATTACTTTTCCAAAATATAAATTTATTGAATATTTCGATATAAAATTTCATTGAATAATTCATTGTAAAAATTTAATATAATCTTCAAATAATGTGGGGTTATGATGATGGTAAATTATATATATTACAAGTACATTTTAACAAAAAAATGATCCCCGATTTTTGAAAAATAGTGAAAAAGTACATGGTTGAGAAGTTCAACCATTCTTTTAAATCTGATAATGTTTTAACATTCCATCAATGATTAATTAAATGAATGTTTTAAAAAATAAATTATTTTAAGAAAAACAATTAAATAAATAAAATTAATTAATGAAAAATAAGTGAAATAGGGTTTAATTTTCATAAATAATATTTATCAATCATTTTATGTATCAATGATATATAAAATTGTATTATTACT
This sequence comes from Viscum album, assembly GCA_963277665.1. NCBI lineage: Eukaryota > Viridiplantae > Streptophyta > Magnoliopsida > Santalales > Viscaceae > Viscum > Viscum album. Next base: position 26,350,738 of record OY728154.1, read on the forward strand.
TTAAATGTTCATGGATGTCCGATTTAGTAGAAACACATATAGGGTTTCAGATAGAAATTACAAATAATTATGCCAAGGGATATATAGACATAAATATAATGTTATGATAGGTTATGTATATACAAAACATAAATATAACATATATTTATTATATATCTATTTATACACAACATAAATGAAATAAGTTGGGAATAAGGAATATGTCTCATCAAAGAAAAAGTGTGAAGTGATACCCTTACCACCAATTCGACTTCCTTTATATACATCCACAAATGATTTATAATAAATATAGGTTTATATTGAATCTATTAAAATACCATAATAGTTTAACACCTTCAATATATTAGTTACTTATAGTATTTTATCACCATTTTATTAAAAATTATTTGATAAAGTGACAGCTTTTAGTGATAATTACGTCCACATTCTTGTATTTTTTTGTTTCGGTATTACATCATATTATATTGATCACGGTTAATTTATATAATTATTTTAAAATGTTATATTAACATAATATATATTAATTATATATGTATTTATAATTAACTATAAATTATAAATATAGGAAATTGATTACACCATTTATAATGATGGTAGGTAATATTAATGCATAAATGTTGTTTCAATTATTATCGACTGATGGAATAACAGGAAGATAAATAATATATCAAATTATATAGGGTAATTATTATTTATTAAATAAAATATATATTTATTAAATTTATCTTTATTAACTTCCATGTAAATCCTTAGTGAATAACGAGTTAAATTAATTTGTTATGTTGTAGTCCAAATTACACATGAGTGACGTTATCCTATCCCCAATAGAATGGAAAGTAAGAAGATATATATGATATCATACACACACAGTCATAATAATCCAAAAAAACCTATATATTCATTAAATCTATCCTTATTACAATCCAAGTAAACTGGAAATGGTAAAAATGCATCAGATCAGTTCGTGTGGCAATAATTTGATGTACGCAAGAGTGACATTATTAGATTTTCAAAAGGTTTGAATGAAATGTGGTAAATGTTATATTGAAATTAAATAAATATATTAATGTCATAAAAATCATATTCATGTGTTAAATTTATAATTATATCCAACCATGAATGTCGGTGATGGAAGATAAATTACATCGATTCATGAGGGGGTAGATCGTTGTACATAGCATTTCCGGTTTCATTTCCCATTTGATGGATGTGGTGATGGAAATATTTTATTACATTAAAATAATAACATATGAATATATAATAGATACATATGTTATTATATTTGGATACATTAAGAATATTTGACATAGGTGTAGGAAGAAAAAACATAAAACATATGGTCAAGGACTATATATCTTCCTCGCGTATTCTCTATAGATTTATACCAGAAGCCTTTATTGGATTTTATCATAAAAAAAATATTGATTCTATTATTTTTTATGTATTTGAGGAAGATTTATGGTTTGTTATTGGGAGAAGCAAATACCATTGGGGTGTGAATATGAGAGGATAGGTGTGGCCTTTTATAAGTGGGTGAGAGGGAACACTTGGGTTTTTTGAAAATAATGTATTACACAGACAACTTTTACATTATAGATGGATAAAAAATGGATCATTATCAATAATAGTAATATATAAGGTCTATATATGTCAATAAAAATTTATATAGATATGTTTGGGGTCATTTAAAATTGTTATCTTTTTAGTTTAACCACCTAATAAACCCGTTTTAAACCAAACTCTAGTTAAAAAATTAGTATTTTTTCTATTAATTTTGGTAAAAGATTAGATAATATTTATTATGATGATAAAAAATATTCAATCTATTTTTGAAATTTCATTTCAATTAAGTTTCAAAATTTAATTTTAAAATAATCTCGAGGAAAAGATTAAAAATCGATTTTATAAATAATTGATTTCATAATAATACAATGTTTTTATAATGAAACTGAACAAAAACATGATTATATTGAACTAAATTAGTTAAATTTTAATATAATATTTATGATTTTTTAAAAAAATTTAAAATATCATTTACTATTCTAATTGATTTAAATAAGAATACAGTTTTAAATATAAATAAATGTTTCTCAATAATCATCAAAAAATTAATATTTTTATAAACATAATAATAATTCACCCTATGAAAATATTTAATTTTTAATTTAATATAATAAAATAATTTTTTCAAATAATATATTATATTTTTTATAGATTAATTTGAATTTATGTTGGGAAAGCATGACTAAACCGCATTTTAAAAAAAATAATTTTTTTTAGAAAACATTTATTTTTCCTTAAAACATTTTTCATTTTTTCTACTCAATAGATTACCACTGAAGTTATTTTACACATCCATAAATCATATAATTCTAATAATTTAGTTTCTCCTATTCAGGTCACTAAATGAACAGTAATGTTATAATATTATTTCATATTTTGGTTTATTTAAACACAGAGTTGCATGTTTCTCAAACTATCAAAGTGATTAAATTTATTTAAAAAGAAATAAATTTTAAAGCCTCGGGATGTTACAATATATTCTAATCATGGTTTATCATGATATATATTCTATCAAACATGATGTTCTTATTTTAAAATATTAGGTTGTTATAATTATACAACAGTTAAGAGGAGTAGTTAACTGGAAAATAATGTAAAACTTATAGAGTTCAAGTATGTCCTTGAACTCATTTTTTTATCAAGATGTTTTAATCTCATATATAGAGATACTCTTTTCATATGATACTCAATGAAAAATTTCTATTGTATTTCATCCTTCCTAAAGAAACATATTATTTCTTCATTGAATTCCCTAGTAAAACCTAACCACGTGGGTAACACCAATGATACATAATATCAAATATATTAAATTTATTAGAATATATTGAAATACATAATACAATATCAATTATCCACAATATATAACATTTAAGAAAATTATAATCTTTCTTATGTAGAAATAGAGATTAATTGATCAAACTTCTACAACTTTAGATTTGAAACGTGTATTTTCCCAATACACTAGGGTCATTCTTTAAACTGCATTCCAAGTATTTAATCATTCATGAAATTCTTAAAAATAAAATTTCAATGTATTTAAATTATTAATAAATATTTAAGGAATAATTTAATCAAGATAAACATATGAAATAATAAAATAATAATTAAATATATATATATTTATAAATATATTGATAATGTTTTAATATAAAATACGAAATGTAAATAATTTCTAATATATCATATGATATTGTCAAAACATTCCCAAATTTAAACATTATAATTCATGATCAATCTATTTTTAGTCAATTTGTTTTAGTTCAAGTTTTTACATCTTTTTTATGTTGTCTCTTCATTTTTTGCATGTGGTGAAATCATTCTTTAATAAAATCACTATATTATTTGTAATAAGTTCATTAAATGTTTTTCATCTTGTAACATTATTTTTCTTTTTAATTTTAGTTCATTATTGATTTTGTGGTTAGTTAATTATTATTAGGGGGTCACTTATTTTTTTATCATGAATTCACTTATTTTTTATTCATGTAGTCACTTTCTTTTCTCTTGTGTGGAAACGTAATTTTTATTCCATTCAATCGATTCCAAAAAATTTCAATAATTATTTCAAGGACACATCACTTAATGAAGTTTATTAATGTCATTTTTCAAGGATACTTAATAATTTCAGTTTTCAAGGTCACTTAACATGGTCACTTCATAACACATTTAATAACATGATTTCTATGTGTGGTCACATTAATCCCACTAATCATTACATTCAAAATTATCCACGTTCTTTCTCATGATAATTTTATTACTCATACATTCCCTTTATATTTCAATAATATGGGAAACACAAAATTGAAATATATTACAGTTTATAAAAAAATTATAATTTTTAGAATTATAAAAATAATAATTAATAAAATGGATCACTGATCCATATCATCATTATCTACATTTTTATAATTTTAAAGTAAATTTTAATTCAAATAAAATCCCACATATTTAAATTATTCATGAATATTAAAAAACATTTCCATACTATTATAAGTAGTTTTAGAAAAAAGACTCTGCCATTAATTAAATATTTTTTTGGATGATCCACCTGATTAATTAATAAGAAATATACTCACCCATATAATGTTAACATCATATAAATACCCCATTATGATTCACATGGAATGAAACTAAACATGAAAGCAATATCGAGCATAATGTTTATAAATCTTCCGTCGAGGAACATGTATCCGACTGTCGAGGACGGCGAGGACACGCTGGCTGTTTCCCCGCATTCACACTTTCCAAAGGTGGGCGACATCCGTCGCTTATTCAGGGACATTTTCTTCTTGATCAAAACCGGATTAAGGGACATCAGTTTCTCTTTCTGTGGATTCATCCTTAGAACTCGTCACCAAGTATGGGTCTCCCTTATAGACTTAAGATGTTGTTTCAGAAACTCTACCCTATGCCATATCATCATGGATGCTGGTTAATTATGCTACTTCTGTCAAGACATTCCTAGGGGTCTGGTCAAGGAAGCAACCTTTAGTCGGGGGAGTAGTCACATTGGACATCACTAGCGTGTCTGGACGCTGGAACACTAGCACGTCTGGGTACCTTCCCCTTATGATAGGGATTTTCGAGGCTATATAATCCCAAAGCGTCCCACGTCTAATACGGGGAGTTATATTCTGTAGGAATGTCTTTGAGGATTTCCTCAGCTTTACATGTTTAACATAGGGTATACTGCAAATTTAACGTCTAGAATTTACAAAATAGACTGATCGGAATACTGACTAGAGTGGATCAGATGGGTGCAACCCTTGGAGGGAACACTGATGTTGGGGCTAACATGCGGTTAGTTACCTGATTGTTGTTAAAGGGAATGGGGAATGAAGTCACATGATCCCACCGGGATGTGGCGGCTCGGGTAAGAATCAGGATGGGTAATGGAGGGTAAAGTGAAGTTGATAGGGAATGAGATGGAGTCGACATGAGGGCAACCGTGATGTTGGGATTGAGCCTCGAAGAGACCTCTTACGTATCCCCGTGGTAGGGAATAAATTTATACGTAGTTAAAGATGGGTCATAGGATCTGGGTGTGTGTAGGGGACATTGACCCGATGATATACTAGAGCTTATACGTGGTTAGTAGTCTGATGTTGGTATGACGCCACTGGGAAGGACTAGAGGTATGGGTCCCAAGAGAGGGGGCGACAACAGGTTACCACTAGGTTTAGATTGAAAATAGATTACCACTAACTAAATTTGAACATAGCTTATTGCTGAATGGGGATCACAATAGCTTACTGTTGCGTGAGGTTCACTATAGATTTCAGTTGGATGGGTTCACATCGGATAATCGCTGGATGGGTTCACAGTGGCTTACTGCTGGATGGGTTCACAGCGACTTACCGCTTGATGGGTTCACAACATCTTACCATAGGATGTGTTCATAGTGGATTACCGTTGAATGTGTTCACAGCGGATTACTGCTCGATGGGTTCACAGCTTCTTACCACTGTATGGGTTCACAATGGCTTACAACTAGATGGGTGAACCGCAGCTTACCACTGGATGGGTCCACTGCGACTTACCGTAGGATGGGTTCACTGCGATTTATGGCTGGATGGTTTCTCATTGTCTTATCGTTGGATGGTTTTGAACCCTGTGGAGGAGTCCTATATACATTTTCTATACTATAGGGATCAAAGCCCACGTAGTTCGAGCGAGAACAGTTTAACGTCGTGTGGGATGAAAAGGGGAATGTAGTTTAATGTCAGGAGGAACAAAGGTGAACCGAATTGATGGGGGTCGAAACCAATAGTGTTTTAGGGAACGAACCTCATGGAGGCTTCCTATGTACCTTTCCTTGACATGGATGAAATTCCACGTAGTTCAGAAATGGTGCTTCGTGTGCTGACGTGGAGGGGGTCAGGAAAAATGGTTGTTGGGATTGAACCTAAGGGAGGCTTCCTATGTACCCTTCTATGGAAAAGATCAAATTCCATAGTCATTGGAATGGGGATTACAATCTAGGATTCCCATAGGATGTCATGGGAGATGCTTACTCTAAGCCCACGTGAGTCGTGCTATGTTTGAGAAACAAGTGGCAGCAAAGACCTGACTACCACATTGTAAAAGGTGCATCTGTGAGAAGTGGAATGGAGATTACGTGTAGTTAGTGGCCCAAAGAAAAAATAGGGTCTTATGCATGGTTCATGGAATAGGGAAATGAAGACTGGGACTTACTCTAGGATGGAGGCCCCGGTGGTGACAAAGCCCAGTGGGACAGGGATTTGGTACTGAAGAAAGGAGGGCTCTGGTGCCCATCACCCCTCTCTGGTCTCTGGAATGGAAGAATATAGGAGGATTAAGGATACTACCTCCTGCAATAAAGTCTAGGGGAATATTCCATGAAGGATTCCAATTCCCTACAAACAATCTCCACTCAATTATATAGGATCTCACTCCATGTGAGGAATCATTTCACTCCCGTGGAGACCAGTGGGCATGCAGAATGTCCATGGTGGGAGACCCTACATGTGATTCATGGGGAGAGGTCACAGTTTAACGTCACGTTCTGAGGACGATGGTGCATGGTAGCTTAACGTCCTGCAGCTCGGTCAAGGTGGGTTCACTCAGCAGTCCTAGGATATACTTTACTGATACCCACCCACCCTTGGGGAAGGGAAGGCTTCAGTAATGTTGTGTTGAGGTGGTGTTATGAAGTGATCTATTGAGGGGTCCATGTTAGTGGGGCTATTCGAAGAATAAATAGCCGTTAGTGTGCCTATGCGAATAAGCATGAGTTGAATCAACGCATTAAAAAGTACTGCCCAAGGGAATTTGAAATCACATCGTGCGAACCTAGAGGGTTTCATGGGAAAAGGAGTCGTGGCACAAAGGGACTCATAGATAGAATCCACAATATGATATAGTGCTCTAAGAAGTGGGGGGGGGGGCTTTGCGAAATGGGTGTGCTTTGAGAAGTGAAGTGGAATAGCCTATGCATAGGGTAGAGTTTCATATGGAAGGTTCTTTGCAAAGTGGAAAGTCCCTCGTGGAGTAGGGATGTGTGAAGCAAGGGAGCCTCTTGGAGCGTAGTATTGTGAAGCGATGTGATTCGCGAAGCACATTGACCCTACCTTAGCATGTGGGACCCATGTGATTGAAAGGTACTTCAAGAATCCTAAATTATCCATGATTACCTGAGTCCCCTTGGTGATCCCCTTACATCGCATAGTCCTGTGGGCTTCGTGAAGGGATTCCCTCTTTGAAGAGGGGCCAAATTCATGCAAAGGGGGAGGAACTTTGCGGTGTAAAAGTACCTTAAAGATATCATGGTTCGCAGAGTAGAAATTGAATCGTTATTCGAGAGCAAAAAAGGCAAAAGGTTGGAGGATCCGTCCTTTGGTCTTGTGGGCCTCTTGGTATTTATAGGAAAGAGGCTCCATGAAAGAGGGCGTGCTCGACACAAAGACAAATCTTGCTCCGCACAAGGTCGCGAAAGTCAAACCTATTCACGATGCATCCCACCACCTTACTATATGGTTTGATCACAAACATCAAATCAGTTCATGAAGCAACCTGCCTCCTTGATCCGTGGTGGCTTCGCAACCATCAAATTGGTTCACGAAGCATCCCACCTCTGTGCACCATGGTGGCTTCGCGAAAGGGAGTTTTGCACAAGTCGCGGGGTTATGGGGGCTCTGTGAATAGTCTTTGGGAGACATCTCCTAATGATTTCCATTTTTTCTTGTTAATTTCCAAATTTTGGTCCCAAAAAATCCCCCCCCCCCCTCAGACTAAGATCTGAAGAGAATGTGACGGTCAAAGACTGAGGGCCAATCTCCAAAATCCCTAGGTCAACCATGATGCTGACTCACAAAGGAGGCTCATAGAGAAAAGGCGATATGTACATGCTGAGTGCACCACGAAGCTCTCCACCATTGGATGCGTCGCGAAGAACCAGGGTTGTCCCTTATAAATAGGGTATCCGACCACTCTTTTATCATTTCTATTCTCTGTGGTTTTTAATTTTAGTTCTATCGATTTGAAAAGCTCTGCGTACTCCATTATTTCTCTCCATGAATCGGGGATTCTACTTCATGGAACAGGGTGGGTCTTTGACATTATGTCGGAGAACGTTGTGGCTTGCGTTTGAAGGCTAGGGCCGGGCTTCACAAACATCATTCAGGAATGTGCCCCTCGGACTTTCTCCACAAATGAGCTTCACAACCCAAAAACCAAAGAATTTCCAAACTCAAAAACCGAATGGCTCAATAGGAGGAAGTTAGGGGGTCCATTTAGATGCTGCCCATAGGGAGGAGAGGGAGAATTTCATGGGCCTAGGGTAGTTGGTATTAAGCCACTCTGATCATGATTCATTGGTGCAGCTACTATCAGAAAGAAAAATGAAATATCCATTGTGTAAGAAGATGCCTTTGTATGGACTAGGGATGAGAGGTAACGTCTTCATCCCTTAAGAAAGTTGGGAAAAACATTCTTACTGGTTCAGGAGAACACCATTCCAGCATGATTTATTTAGGGAAGCCGACGGCCACTCATGGGAGGACTTCACGCCTGTTGATGTCGAATACCCTTACAATCACCTAAACAACATTCACAGGAAGGGGATGTAGCTGGAGACATCCCCCCTCCATTGCACCACACTATCATGAAGGCAGCTCTGAGGAACCATGTAATGGGATGGTCTGATGAGTGCGATTTTCACTAGGGTAGAAACTTCAAAGAAGACTAGGCCTGGGCCTACTAGGTAGGTGCATCGTGTGAAGGGTCTGAGGTAGAGCTGAGATGGGTGGGCCTATGTGAGGTAGCTTGGGATTCCCAATTCCATATCTATCAACAATTTAAGCTGACACCAGAGTTGTTAAGAAGGTGGTCATCGATGACCAATACCTTCCACTTACACCACGGGGAGGATGGAATCAGTTTTTTGGATGTGCATCTGATCGCGGTGGGTCCTGATACGGTGGGTAATGTATGATGAATTCCTCTTTACTATGGGTGCGTGGGACGATCCCGAGAATATGCTGCCACTGGAGATGACCTTGATGAAGCTGGTTCCATGAGAGGACAAGTATGTAGTGAAGAATGTTCATTTCAGATGATGGTTCAAGGAATTTCTGAACTTCCATGAAGATAGGTGGTTTCCATTGAGGCCTCAGACTTTCTTGAAGGGGGGTCACTGGGGCAAGGACCACTCATACTAGTGGATATTAGAGGATATCCAGTGAAAAACCTAGGGATTCAGTGTCATTACTGTGGAGTAACTAGTATTCAGGTTGGACGCATTCATTTAATCTCTCATCTACAATTGGAACCTTTTGGTGAGGGATACGTACATGGGCGTGCGACCAAGAAAATTTATCATGGTGTCCACGTTGGTGATAGAGAGGGAGTGTGAACCTTGGAATCCCGATGCTTTCCATGTTGTAAAATCCTTTGTGGCATATCAGCGAGGAGAAGAGGCCACCGATGATATGTGGGTCGTTCCTCCACTTGTATGGGTGGATAGGAGCACACGTAAGGGGGGGGGGGTCTATGAATATCCAGTACTCATTTACCCTCTAGGACTGAACTTCTACCTGTCCATCTTGAATGCGGAGGGGAGATTTCCAACCAAGCTGACAGTAAAAACAGTTCTGAACCATGTATGGATGATAGAGTAATTAAACATTCATCCATTCTCACTACCAACAGGTGCGTTCACTAATGATGTCCAAGGAACGGAAGAGCACTGATCATGTCTCTTACCATTTTGAGGTGTAGTGCCGGGGGAAAGAGTGGACCGTGAGCCCTTCTGTGGGTCGTACAACCCGAACTGATTTTCAAGGAAATTTTCGTGCATGCAGCGACTGACCTCACAGGTCTATTTGGGGGTGCACCAGGAGGACAATCCATGTATGATGAGGCGGTTGTGGCTCATGTCTACATGGGAATATGGGAAGATGTGGAACAAGAAGCATTCACCCACCACTATCTTCAGGTTGGTGAAAGAGTACGCCCGAATCTTGGAGGAAACCTACTCGGGGGAAATGCTGAAGTAGCAAACCATGTGGGTCAGTGATGGTGTGCCTCCAAAAACTCTTGTTCGAGGCAGGAAGTCAACAAGGACATCCTGTAGTGGTGGGGCCACTGTAGCAGTGAGGCCCACATCAGTTGAGGGGGAGGCAGTGGTAGCAGATCCTACAACGGCAGCGGAACCGATGGTCCAAGAGGAACATATTTATATTGAGGTGAGGACACCGAGTGGATTCCTTATAATGTCTACTCAGGATCCGGGGAAGCATTTGTGCCAGATATACATGCTGGAGAATGTTGTCTTCCTAAAGGCCTTGTACATCAGATAAGTTAACAAGAAATTCATTGGACTTCCCGATATGTGTCAACACCTGAACCATCTCGAGATGGATTTGCTGGGGATAGGCCCTATCAGGGATGGCTTTGCGGTGTCCTAGGTGGAGGTGGAGAAATACATCATAGAGGGGGAGCACATTGTGCACTCCCTAGGTTCCACGTTTCTAATGATAGATCAGGTTAAGATGTTGTTAGATCGAATGGTGCCTCCGCAGTCTTCAGCCACTAAACTGAGAGAGCGCTTCATTATGCCATAAGAATTGGATGCGTCCTCCAAGGGGGAGGAGGCTGGTAGAGGGAGCCCTCTGGAGGAGGAAAAATGCAGTGATCAAGGCTTGTATTTGGATGAATTTGCAGAGGCCCTCAAGGTAAAATCATAAATCTGTTCCCCGGGATCTTCTTCCAGGATAATTCATACTCCTCACCAATGATTAAACTGTGCAGAATATCCTTACTCATAGAACCCATTCTTGTCCCTCAACATATAATTATCCGAGGCCTTTGGGATCCACACCGATAGTTACAGCGATTACTGTGTCCATCGGGGCCAGGTCATCCAAGGTGGATCATCCATAGCTTCATAATCATCCAACAATATATGGGGGCCACACCTCAGGGTCTCGATGAAAAAAACCTAGGAACGATACCGAGAATTTGACCAATGTATGTATACTGTACAAAACTCATGATTACCACCCATAGACTAGGTTGACAGACATATGTTCCCTTCTGATATGTGTAGTCCTTCAAATGGCTTGGGATGCCTTGGCGATGATGATTGGTACTCCTGGAGGTTCCTTTCCCATGGGAATACTGGTGGTCGTGAGTCAAATAACTGGACTGAACATGAGGCGGTACTCATGATCACTGGTGGGATAGTTAGCATTGTTGGGCATGAAATTATTGAAGTGGGATCTGATGATGTAGATTGGTCAGACTACCCAGGTCCCACCATTCCAGATCAAACCCCATATGCGGAACCTGCTGACGTGCTTTTGGGGGAATTCACCACATATGAGCCAGGCAATGGTGCCGAATGGGACAATATGATCTCTAATGCAGAGGATAGAAAAATACCAATTCACTGATTATGTAAGATGATCAAGGGCTTCATCGATGACGCCCCCAAGCACAATGGTAGGATGAGATGGAGTGACTTCACTCACAACTACGTGAACTGTGTGCTGGGAAGTGGATGCCCAACATCCACACATGCTCATTTGAGATCTTATGGTAGAGAAACTTTGGGAGTATGACCTTGGTCTTGGTGTGGGCTGGCAGTGGAGAAAATCAGTGAACATCAAGAGTCTCCAGGAGGCCGAAAATGAGGTTCAACGACTGCAGGTCTGGGTGGATGAGCACTCAAACCACCTCAATGAGAAATCAGAGCAAATATTGCTATTAAAGGACCAGCTGGAAAAGGTAGAGGAGCACATGAAGTAATCCACTGATGAAATGGCCATCATTCGGACCGACATGGAGCGAGCCTGGATTGTGGAAGACGAACTACGCCCCATTGCTGCCGAGGAGGAGTGGGAGCGGAACATGTGGTAGAACTTTTTGGACTCCACAAGCCAGAAGGTGGTAGAGCTGGAACTTTCTTTTGATGGGATCAACCCGTCCATGGGAGGGATCGATCCTCAGGTGTTGTAATACTGGTAAACCTTAAATCATACTTTAAATATTTGATCATTTAATTCCGTCTATATGCATGAATTATATTATTTGTATTTGTTTTCTGAATTTTTGTCAAATTCGTGGAGTGTCCAACGCTCAATCCCTATGCTCACGTGGGTCAGGCCCGATGTGAGAAACAAGGGAGGACCACATTATTATTCTATACAAATTTAATATTTAAAACCATGCTTCGAGAATCCTGGGGGTTGAACAACAAATCTGTATTTCAGGGATGAAAAAAGGGGTAGGTCCGATCAGAGGATGAGGACCTCAGAACAATCAATGTGTTGTCCTCCCAATGTGATCTAGTGTACGATCAGGGTAGGGTTTGAATTGTGGGAATTAAAATCATGGAAGGTTGAGTGATGGGCCATTCCAATGGAGTCCAACACTCTTGAAATCATGCCATCGTGGGGTAAAAACATTAGGTGGGAATTCCAGTTTGACCAGGGACTATCCATATGTCCAAACAGGTCCTCTCTTGTGAGGAAGTTGTCTCATCCCACAATATTCATGGGGCATCCTAGATTTGTTCAGGGTAGAACTGTGGTTTAGTGTCATGTGTTGAAGTCATATGTAATCGTGCAGTTTAACTTCATACGATAAGATGACGAGTCAAAGGAATGAACATAGAAAGGTAGTACGTGGTGTTGTATCTATGAACCCAATATGAATGAGTACATAAGGAGTCTACACCACACCATGTATCCCCAAAAGAAGTTCTGTATTTTGAGGGACCAAAATTAAAGGTTTGTCTAGGCTCGAGGTAGATTAATCGGTCATTCCTACGTATTCCTCGAGAATGGGAATCATGTTGGATGTAGTTCTGAAATTGTATTTTAATGTCAAGCAGGACGATGGATGGTATGTGTGACATTGCTTATCTAGTACACGTCCTACCAAACCAACTAAGCCCATGTGAGTCATGCGCGATGTGGGAAACAAGAAGTAGTTATGGAACATTCCTAACATGAGAAGGAACGTGTTAGGGGATATGAGATGCTAGGTGACTAACGTCCCAATAATGTTGACCCACCAATATAACGCATCTAGATGCACAATGGAGTAAAGCCAATTTTTTTGGAATTCCACATGAACATTTGGAAGTGGAGACATGTGAATCATGAAGCTCGTGATCTGGACCACAATGACGGTGGCATGACGATAGGGGATAGCTTTTGACCATTTTCGAAACACAGTATCTGTATCATGTTAGCCTTGTATGGGGACAGACAGATGAGGTTCGATCATTGGCCATGTTCAAAACACGGGACATGTTGCAAATGTCTTCTGGGGTCTTTATCGATAATGGCCCAATATTGAAGGTAAGCCAATGTGGAATGAGACCAGGACGTGAAGGGATTCCCTTCATATGTGGAAGTGGATTAGGATCCAAATTACGGGCTCACAAAGAATATACATGGAACGTGTGGAATGTCCCTGTGAATATTCCACACTTCTGGATCTTTTTCAAAATGAATCTGGGTAAGACTATAAGACATTTCAGATAGGGGAGTTGAGTCCCCCTCCCAGGACAAGGGACCTAAGGTAGTGAACTTCCAACTTAAGGTCCTGGGATGGGCCATTAAGGGAGGCTTGATTTAATGGACTGTGCATAGGGCAGTGAAGTATCCAATCGTGACACACATTTCCCATATGTATATCATATATTAGGGTCATAGAACTCAGACCGGGTTAGGAAAACATATGGGAGGCACATGCTGGGGATTTTAAAATCCCAAAGTTAGTGAGGAACCATGATGTAATCTCACTACACCAAATGTTCCCAAGAAGGTTCGGGACTAAAGGCCGAAAGAGGGGACATGATTATAGATATCTGAGGCTGAACCTGAAGATGAAATTTTTGGGCGTTCGACGTCATGCAACAACGAACCAGAGTGTCTTAGTTTATCTTCAAAGATCTTCGACCAAAGATGGTAGGGAATGAAAAAGACACACTGTGAGGTAATTATAAAACCCGACGTGAATGAGAACCCGTTGTATGAATCACCATGATCTTATTTGGGAGGTTTAAGGTCGAGGGACCAAAAACGAAAGTTAGGCTGGACTCGAAGGGGTAGTGTATGGGAATTCTTATGTACCTCGAACGAATGATAATCAAGCCATACGTAGTTCATAGAGAGGTGGCACGGGATGGTACTAGTGAAGGTTGTATGGGTCTGGCCCCTGCACCAAATGAAGTGACATTTGATTAGTCTTCATTTTCCATTAGGCTAAATGTGTGTTTGTTTTTTTGTAAATAGATAGACCTAGGATGGAAATACCATGCATCGCCACAAGAATCAAGCCTTATGCATGTGTTTAAAATGGTATTTCATGTGACCAATACCAAACATGATGTCCCTTCAAGTGGGAACACCATGATGCAGTTCCATTATTCATTGTGCAGCCAAGATAATAATCTCACAATCTAGGGTCGTGTGATGGGACCAACCATGAACTTTAATGTCGTGCAGTATAGACATAACAATTTAAAGACATGCGGGACTAGGAAGAAGACCAAATTGAAGTTCATATAGCTCATAAAAATAGAGGAGAGATGAGGTTCCAGGAGGAATGTGCACTGTGTAATGAATCATACCCGACTTGAATGAGGACAATGTCCACATAACACCATGCGCGATTCCATGAATGAAACCCCGGGCCAAGGGGCAAGAAAATGTTAGAGAATACGGGGCATGAGAGACTATCTCTTAGTTGATATGGACCCTAATATAAGATTTTCAGGCATTCCTATGTATCCCATGAGCATTTTAATCAATCCATATGTAGTTCTTGTGGTTTAATGTCTTGCAGGACGATATACAGTTTAATGTCCTGCGGGATAGGAGGTAGGAAGGACAAGATCCTGAAAGGTGAGTTTTTGGTGTGACAATTGTAAACGCAACGTGAATAAAGGAATATGCCTAGACATGCCACACCATGTTGTCCTATAAGAATCAGGGCCAAAAAGGTAGGACAAAATAGATAAATGGGTGGAATCGAGATGGACCCGAAGACGGGATGTCTGGGCATTCCTATGTATCCCATGAGGATATGAATCAATCAATAGGTAGTTATGGAAGATGAAATATAAGGAGAACTTTGTTTAAGGTCTTAGATCTCCGACCATAGAGAAGATAAACTCTTCCATGTTGGCACAAAAATCGATCAAATCTCTAATCCCACAGGAGTCAAACTTGATGCGGAAAATAAGGGTGGAAGTTTTTTTTTCATTACATGGAATACACGCATAGGGGAAGTCAGTGTGGAGCCTTGAATGATGCCTCTCCATGGATTTGTCCTCCTAACGTGTAAATGTGCATTGATGGATTGCACCAGAAGTGTCTAAAGTCCACTTCGACATGATCGAGTGGAAAATGATGTGAATCATGTAACTGAAATTTGAGGCTTGAAGGGGTTAACGTGATGGTGGAGGATAACTTTTGACCATGTTCAAAAAACATCATCCATATTGTGATAGCCTGAAATGGGGACAACAAATGAGTATTGACCGCTGACCGTATTTGCAACGCATGACTTGTATCAATTTTTTGTTTGAATCCCTTGAGGGTGTTGTATGATAAGTGTACAAGGTACATTGGTCCGAGCATCCATGCCGTTTGGGGGTCCCTTCAGATGTGAAAGATAATGGAAGCCCAAATTAATGGGAACAGAAAGCCTAAAAATGGGTGAAAGCATGTCCAGGAAGAATTCGACACTCCAGGATCTAGACCAAAGTACCTTTGGGCACATTATAGAATCAATGAAGAGGGTCAAGGGACCCAAATTAAGGGTGAACGACTCAAAGAAATTAGTGTACGGAAAGGGAGATAAGGGATCTTAAGAGAGATAGGTATGTAACATGGCTGTTATAAACCCGATGTGAATGGGGACATAACCAATTCCAAAACATATAACCTTTTTTTGGAAGGATGCAAGCTATAGGTCCAAGATGATAGAAAAGGTTCTATGAAATGGGGATGGATCCAAAGACTAGATGTTAGGGTGGTCCAAGGTATATCATAATGATGGGAATCAGGACTCACATAGTTCTTGAAGATGATGATGTGCAGTTTACCACCACGTAACAAGGACGTGGAGTAAGGTAAATATACCCCAATGAGGGATGTCTACTGCACAACGTGAACCCCTATGTGAATGGTTACATAATCCTATACCACACCATACATTCCTAGGTGAGAACTTGGGCTAGGGGCCTGAGAAGGTCGATGGACCTAGGGTTGGTCCACATATAGAATGTCATAGCCAGCTTGTGGTTTATCATCTTGTAGTGAGGACGATAGTTATCTTAGTTTATGGTCATAGTGCTCAGACCATAAATGCCTTGTTTAATGTCATATGTATGGGAAAACTGAATTGAGAGGGTGAATAATCATGCCCATGTAAGACCACAAAGAGACAATGATGATAGAGGATAGTTGTTAACTAGGTTCGCAACATAGTATCCACCCTTATTTTACCAGATTTTAGGGGCAAACAATTGAGCATCGACCATTGACTATATTCACAACATATGAATTGTATCAATTTTTCTCTCAAAATCATTGGGGATGTTGGCCCAAAATGGTACGAGAGACCTTAGGCTAATTATTCATGCCATTCGTGGGTACTTTTGGATCTAGAAGATTACAGAAGACCAAGTGATGGGGCTCGTGAAGCATTGAGAGGCCTAAAATCATAGAAAGGATAATAAATGAATGAGAGATGTCTCAAGGGGATATGTGTGGAGTGGAAAAATAGCCTGACGTGAATGAGGACATGATTCCATACCACATCGAACAATCCTAAATGAGAAATTGGGATAGGGGGATGAAAAGGCCCTGGGACCTGAGGCTGGGCATCCCATCCAACTGTAGACATGTGTTTACTCATGCGAGTATTGAATAACCATTCTTTTTAATCCCACAAGATCAATTCTTGGTGTGAGAAACAATGAGTTGGACTAGGCTCTCCCCATCACATAGAAGACCACCGGCTGGAATCACACTCCTGCTCAAGGAAGACTGTGGCCTGAAGAAACAGTGGGGAAGAATGTACCTCTACATTCCACATTTGGGACATATGGGGGTGGTGAAAGTGAAAAATGATGACGGTTGACCAAATTCAAAACATTACACCTATATCGTGATAACCTGAAATGGGAAGAACAAATGAGCATCGACCGCTGGCCATATTCGCAATGCGAGACTTATATCAACTTGTCGTTCAAGCTCATTGAGGACGTTAGCCTGTAATGGTAGGAGAGCCCTTGGGCCATGTATCAATTCCATTCCAGGGCCCTTTGAGATATGAAAGATACTAGAAACCCACAATGGATGGTATGAGTAGGGCATTAATATGCCTATGTGGGATGAGACTCAAGGGGAGATCTTAGAGCATGGGGCGGGGTCTACGGAAAAAATTTTGGGTAGTACTACATATCCCATAAAGATGGGTATCATGCCATACATCGCTCTGAAATAGCCATGAAATTTATCTTCACGCAAAGGGATGTCGGAGGAGAGAAGAAAAATGGAGGGAACATGGTGCAATCATCGTACCCCTAACATGAGTGGGGCCATATAACCCTATATAATGCCATGTGGGATCCTCCAATAAGACTTTACCCAGGAGGGTATAGTCAAAGAGGAAACTGGGGTGGACTCAAGATGAAGCGTTTGAGTGTTCCTACATATCCTAGGAGGATGGGAATCAATCTATATGTAGTTCTTGATATGCAGTTTAACATATTGTAGGACGAGGTATATTTTAATTTAATGTTGGAAATTTCACAGTTTAAGGTCACCCAAGACCATAGATTTTATGATCATTTAGGACCTTCATGCAGTTTAGGATCATTCTAGACCGCAATGCTATTTGAGGTCGTGTGGGACCATGCATTTTAAGGTCATGCATGACCAGGTTACTTTGGCAATGTATTTCTTGAGGAAATTGGTATTGGTGGGAGGAGTTATAAGCTCACCATCCATGGTAACCAGGGAGTATGCTCCATTGTAGTCATCCTTGTGAACAATTAATGGTCCTTCCCATTTGTTCTCTAACTTGGGTAGTATCTTGCTGGGTATCATAGGTTTTCTCAGGGCCAACACCAAGTCTCCATGAAAGACTGAGAGGAGGAGAACTTTCTTGTTTAAATATATAGTTAACTTGTTCTGATGCCTTACCAGATTGTGCAGGGCACAGAGCCTATTCTCATCGAGCACTTCCAACATAGCTAGACGGATTTCATCTACTTTAACTAGAACTTTCTGATCATAGATAGCTATGCACAATGAGTGAAACTGAATCTCAATGGGTATGACCTCCTCCATCCCATACACCAGGGAATATGGCGTTACCTAGGTGGAATTACGAGTTGACATCTGATAAGCCCAGAGGGAATTTGGGGGCTTCTCTAGACAACTCCTCCTATTCTGAACAACCATTTTCGACATAATGTTAGAGAGGGTTTAGTGGAACAACTATATCTGTCCATTTTCTTGCACATGATAGTAGGAGGTATGGTTAGAATGGATGTTGTACATAGTGTACAATTTTTTTAGCTGAGTTGCTTGGATGTTCGTTTTGTTATCGGTGAGGACAGTGCGAGGGACTCTAAATTTGAAGATGATGTCCGAACTCACAAAGTCAATGATATAATGAGCCTTGAATTCCTTGAGAGGAACTACCTTTGCCCACCTGGAGGAGAGATTCGTAGCATTCAGGATGAACTTTCACTCGCGATCTATCTCTGTTGGATATGGTCCTACTATATCGAGTCCCCATGCCGGAAATGGACAAGAGTAATTGATAGATTACAAAGGATATGATAGTAGATGCCTAAAATTAGTATGAATTGGGAACGTATGGAACTACTTGGTGAACCTGATACAATCATGGATCATGGATGGCCAAAAGTACCCTAGTCTCTAGATCTGGTGAGATAGTTTTAGCCCGGTATGTTGAGCTCTACAAGAAATGGCATTAACCTCCAGTATGACATAGGAAATCATGAATCCTTGAATAAAATGGATGAGAACCACATCAATACCTCTCTTGTAGATGATCTTCTCATGACTAGGACCATCTTGGAGGGTAAACTGTAATGTGAGGCATCAGATTCGTTTGCACTTGGCCCGATTTGCTGGTATATTATTGCTTTGGAGGTACTCGACAAAGGAGGTTCTCCAGTCAAGTTTCACTTCAACCACTGTTCCCGGGGTAACTAGGGGTCCTGACATGGAGGCATGAGTGGTAAGGTGGCTTACCTGTGGGTGGTCATCACCATCTAGGGTGACAAGAGCAATGCCTCTTCAGTGATCCATGTGGATAATCAGATATTTCTGTTCGGGCTCTTCAAGTGATGAATCATGGATGGATAGGGAATCAACTATATCGTTCATTGACCGAGGGACAATAGTAACCTCCAGAAAAGATGGAAACTAGGCCATTATCACCAGAGTGTACTCCCACATTGGTATGAGCTATGGATTTTTTACAACATATTCATCGTTGATCTGCTTGATGATATGTTTGGAATCCCCTTTCACATGAAAATAGGGCACCTCAATCTCGAGGGCCAGCTCGAGGCTAGTGATGAGAACCTAATAATCTTACTCATTCTTGGTGCATCCTTCCTCCAACAGAAATGAGTATGGAAGAATGGCTTGTCCCAGGGTAATGAAGACGATACCAAAGCCCACTCTATTGAGCCTGGGATCATTGAGCCTTTTTTCAGTGGGTTTACATGAAGCACCATCAAAGTGAATCTGGCAGCACGACAAGGCTTGGTCTACCAAGAGGATTATCTCAATAAGGAAATTGACTTCCTAGGAATGGTCTGCAGATGATGGATTGGCAGCAAGGATGTCGGCCAATGCATTCTCATTAATACCATTCTGAGGGATATACCTGATGTCGAACTGCTGAAGGATTACCGCCCACTAATCTAGTAAACCTATCAGTATGGGGAGACTCATTATGTACATCAGTGGATCTACTCAAGAAACTAGATGTATCATGTGGTGTTGTAAGTGTTGTAGTATATTTTTTAATGCAAATACCAGTGTGGGGCAGCTTTTCTCGATAGGGGAGAATCGGGTATCCATATCAAGGAGCATGCGTCTGAGGTATTAGAGGATTTTCTCTATTATGTAGTTGTTCTTCTAAGTGAGAAGGGTTCTAAGAGACTGTTTCAGGGTGGTCAAATAAATGACCAACGACTTTTTGGAGACGTGTGGAATTAAGATAGGAGGATGGAGTAAATACTGCTTTCATTCTTCAAAAGCAGTTTTCCATTCTTCGCCCCACTCGTAGAAGGTTCCATTCTTCTTGGGCTAAGAAAAGGGATTACACTGGCCAGCCAAATTCATGATGAATCGGCATATATACTCTAACCAGCCTTGGAAACCTCGAATCTCCTGGATATTTCTCAAGGGATACATCTGGATGAAGTCCATGATCTTCTCCGGGTCGATCTCGATGACCCTGTATCTAAAAACAATGCCGAGAAACATTCTAGAGGTGACCCTGAAGGTGAACTTCTATGGATTTATCATTATATGGTGAGAATGGAGGAAGAAGAACACTTTCCCAATATCTTTGAGATAGTCTTGACATAGGAAATGTTTGACCACCAGATCATCGAAATAGAATTCCACCAATGTTCCTAGGATCAACTTACATATTTGATGCATAAACCTCTTATAGGTGGCACCATAATTATTTAAAATGAAGGGCATGACATGGAAACAGAATGTACCTTGTGGAACCTTGAAGTCTATAGACTTCACATCTTCAGGGTCCATTTGGATCTGGTTATACCCGGAGTACCCATACAAGATGGAGAGGTCTTGGAACCCAGTTGTTGAATCAATCAACAATTCAGTCACAAGAAAGGGGAAATCATCCTTTGGATACTAACGGTTGAGATCCTGGATATCGATGCAGACTCTAATTTGTCTATTCTTCATCATGACTGGTACAATATTGGTCAACGATAGGGGGTAACAGAACACCTTAAAGAAATTTTCTCTAATTATATTATCATCTTCTTCCTCGACCATGGCCCTATGAGGAGGGTGCATCTTTCTTGGAGGCTACTTGAACCCGCAATGATTTGCTGGGAGATAGAGGCAATGGATGGCTACCTTAGGATCCAGTCCTAGAATCACATCATTACTTTTGGTGAATACATAATGATGCAACTTAAGGAAGTCTATGTACTGTTATTACTCCTCAAATAGCATTACACCACTGATCAACATGGGTTTCGAATCTGTCTCACTACCGAGGTACACCTATACCAATTCATCGTCTATGATAGATACCCCCTCTTTAAAGGTAGGGTTATCATTATCTAAATCCTATTATTTACTTATGGAGGATGGAACCTCTGTGGGAGGAGTTTCTTCTGTGTTGGAAGATCCTGGCGGGAAGCTGGTACCAGCTTGACCGGCAACAGACACTACGTCGGGGAACTCCTATGTTGTCCCAACCATAGAGATGAAGGTTGCCGATATGATCCCATCTGGCCTTTGTTATAAGGGGCCACACATGATGATATCAATGCAATAGTGGCGTATCGTCTTGATCCGGTTAATTTCTCCATGGTAGAACATGCGATTATGACTTATTGACATTTCCATGGGGTGGACATCCCGATACTTGAGGAACTGGGGATATTACAATGGAACTGTCACATGCAAGTGGATCCATGACCTTCCCATCAATGCATTTTAGGCTGTGTCTTGGGAAACAACAATAAAATCGGTATTTTCAACTAGGCCACCGAACTGGGTCTTAAATTGGATCTTGTCAACCAGTGTCTATTCTGTCCTGTCATAACCATGGATTCTTAGGTTAGAGGGACTCATATCATCTTCACACAATCCCAATTTTTGCAATGTTTGAGTTGGAATTAGGATGGTCCCAGATCCCTTGAAGATAAGACAACAGCGCAACTCCACACCATTGAACTGGCTGGTGATGTACAGTGGGTGATTGTGCCTCTATATGGGAGAGCCCTCATCTTATCTAGAGAATGAGATAATGGTCTGGAATTCATCATTCTCAATCACCCCAGCAAGGAAGCCTTCTGCGGATGCTACTTCCGTCATTACTAGAGGGGGATTCTTAAATCTTCAACGAGGGCCTCACGCATGTCTGAAAATAGGTGGATAACCTCAAGGATGTATATTCCTGTTGGAAGGATGATTGAGGACATCATTAATTTGTTCCAAGCTTGAGCTTCTTATTTCAAGAGGTCACTCTATGATAGGGGGTATGGTAGTCCGTGCTGACTGTATTAGCAGCTGACCGGTACTATGAATATCCAATTTCTCACAAGTTGGACCATGCAGAGTGACTACCGGATGAGAGCCAAATGACTGAGACCAGCCTGTAGCAGGGCATGGCTGGTCATTGTACAGTCGAGGTGGTTCTGCCTGATCCAACAACCCGAATGGCCGTAAAGGCAGACTTGATGTCACTAGATGAGAAGGTTGCACATATTGTGCTCTGTGATGAGCCTTTTGTCTAGTTTCAGTAGCATGCACTACCTGGATGGATGTTCTTACTATGGAACTCCGACAGACCATATAGCTATGGATCTATCGACACTGACAATGTCTAGGGGAATTGGGAGGATCCAAATTGCGCTCCTCATCTTCAGTGATTGTGAATGGGTATACCATCTCTACTATATAAACTAAGGCATACCCTTTACCATCACTAAATGAGTCATACACTACTGGATAGCTTCTGGGAGAAACTGCCATCTCCGTGGGCATGACTTCACCAAGAGTATGGGATGACTATGTCATTGGCGGGGGACTTTTTTTCCCTTACGCTGTCGGTGTTTTCTCTTCTGGGAAGTGGAAAGCTGAGACGATGACACAGTAGTAGTTTTTTGGGCTTATGAAGGTTATGGCCGATTCAGGCATTCACATATGACACCATGGGAATATGATACTATTTTACAATCGATCAAGTCATCATACTTCTGGGACCCTCAGTTAAAAACCTGATTCCACTAGCCCCCGTTGTCACTGCTGCTATCTGGACTCATGAAGATACATGCCACATGTGCTAGGGCTGGGCGTAACCAGACTATGTTGTTATCTACCTGGTCTCAAATCCAGTCTTTAAACACATAACACTGTTTGATTGTGTTCCCCAGGATTCAGTGATAGGGGAAGTAGTTGGGGGGGTCAGTGAGGTTCACCACTTCATGCCTTTTGTTCTCAGGAAAATGTAAAATCCCCTATTCCAATGCACTCTAGATGTAATTGAGAACATGAACCTCATTGAACGAGTAAGTTCGGTTCCACCTATCCAAAAATGGGGACCTTGGATATTGACCGTAATAAGGAGATGGAGGAGCCTGTCGAGGCGGTGGAGCCTGGTTTTCTCGCCTAGGTGGTGGTGGTACATTACGAGGGGGAACCTACCGATTCTGAGGTGGGCGCTGTTGGGCCAGAGGCTGTGATTGAGGTGGAGGGCCTCTATGATGATGTAGATGTGGATCCAATGGTAAAATATCTAGTTTTATGGGGGGCTCTATTTGATCCACTGTGGTGGGTTCATCCCTGGAGTCCCTTCTTCTGGGGATTGCCAGAGACAACAGACGTGCTGCTTAGCCTATTATAAGGCTTCCTCTTGGAGTTGGGCCTTGTCAAAGAAGTCTTAGAATCCCCCCAGGGTTGTTCTGGGTGATCAAGTTCGAGACCAATTTTGTCTTGACTATCCCTATGCACATCTTTAGTAGTTGTTCCTATGTCATTGGAATTTCTAATGAGTATGTGATCCCTTTCCACTGGGTGACAAAGTTTGCGACATGTTCATCTGGACTCTACATCCACATGATGAGGTCTGTGATACTCGTCTTCTGAGTAGTGGAACTAAACTGGTAGAGAAATTACCTAAGGATGTCTTCCCATCCGGCTACTGATCCAATAGGTAGCTGTCTGTACCTGAAAAATTCCATTCCCTCTAATGTTTTCACAAAACACCGGAGTTTAGTGGCCTCCTTCTGCATTGTGGTTCCCAACATGGGACCACATCTTGAGATAAAGTGGGTCAGGTGCTGCGGCGGGTCCCCCATCCCATGGAAGGGGGAATAATTGGGATTTATGAGACTCATGGGGGCTGACATATCCTCGCCCCATGCTGGATATGGCTTGCCATCAGGTGGGAGTGACAACTGTCATGTATCCAATGCCTCGAGGTGAGAAATGAGTGCTTCCATTGGATCATCTGGGCGGGGGTCTCTGTCTTGATGGGAACTCCGGACCACTAGTGCATTATCCGGTTCTTCAACATGATAAATAGGCCCAACGGATCATGGAGCAGTTGGTGTAACGACCTGTGGGGAACCTTGAGATTCTGAGTTGGGTCCTAAAGATTTTCACACCGTTCAGGAGGATTTGGAGAGACATACCGCACCCTTTTGAGGTATTTCCTATATTCAACCCTTTCTGTGTGGGTATGATTGTTAGGGTCACCTGGATGTAGTTCACTGAGTAGAAGTTGTGCCTTACCCTGCTGCCCCAGTCTAGGATCATCGTAGTATTTTCGTTTCTCTACAACTCATTCTGTAAGGAAGTCGTCAACCATTTTTTTTCTCCATGATATATTGATGTAACATGACTTTTTCAGTGTCTTCTTCTATTTTCATCACTGAGCAGGGCAGGTTAGATGGTTTGGCATCTCCGAGGTGTTCCTTTCCCTTGTTGGAATTCTGGATAAGGATTATTTCTTCGGTGGTCACGGTAAGACTCGGTAGATTCCTCTGTTGATGAGTAATTCTTCCCAATGGATCCTAGATGTGTGAAACTCCCTCATGGTGTATGTCCTATCCAAGAAGCTCTAGATCGTTCTCACCCTCCAGAAGGCCAGCCACAGATTTGTACATGGGTAGAAGCATCATTAATAATACTGTAGAGTACCCTAAAACTCTGAACGCACCATTGCTGGAGGGCCCCATGGAGAACTGGTGACTCGGTGCATTGTGCCACGAGGTGTGTGTCCAAATAAACTAGACTGGATGGTTCACTAATATCCTCAAAATGCACGTGGATCTTATGGTAAGACACTCACTGATGACGAAGATGGAAATGAGTCTCACATAGGGTCTGGCAGAAACACTCGACGTCCTCTTAGGTGAGGGATTCGAGCACATAGAAATCAGGCATTGTAATTGGCCAAAACATCTCATGGGAAAGGCCCACTACGAAGATATCCCATAATCTCCTCGGCTCATATTTTGGGTCAATCCCTTCATTACCCCACTTGACAACCACAGGTTGTTGGGGAATCGGTAGTAGTACCAAAGCAGACCACTGGGATGATAGTCTGGCCAGTCAATAATACGGTGACTGATCTGAAAAACCACCACATATCGGCCTATCCTCCAAAAGGTGTAGTGACTTAGCCACCGCGTCATCGTAATATGGTAAAACGACCATAGTTTCTAGCATAAGGACCATGTCTTGTGGCGATGGACCATGCTATTGTTCATCCAACATTGTTCACCAGAATAGCTCCTGGTGATCTCTAGTCGAGGTAGAGAGTGCTTCTGGAGATGATGGTGATGATTGCATGGCAGTAACATGTGGAGCTGCCAAATTTTTGTCTTCCTAGATATACCTACAGATGGAGGTGACAATCCAATGGAACTCAAATTTTAGAAGTATGAGGTTGATGTGCAATGTTCGCACCCCATACCTTGACACGTAGGACCTAGGTGAGGGTTCCCCCACTGGGTCATATTCCTCCTTATAGTCTGATAAGCAAACAAGTTTGATCTCAGACTGAATCTTCTCAACACTCTATTTATGGCAGCAATGACCTACCCATCCACCCCTAGATGGTTCTTTAGGACAAGGTAGATTTTTGGAATGAGGTGGACCTTCGGTCGTTATGATGCTGGGGCGGAGAGGATTCCTGCCTGAGTAAGATGGGGTGCGAGGTGCACATAGAAAAAAATAAAAGGGAACAAGGGGAGGGCCTTCATGTCCACTGACTAATGAATGGAGGGAATCTCCACGAGGAATTATGGAGAGGGTATGACCACTACTGGATCAAATAAGAGAATGTGTGGGAGCCCAATCCTTGCTTCCCTTGGCAGTACCAGCTCGAGGATGGTCCTCATACTGGTTAAGCCGAACACAGGTAGGACATCTATGTTGGGTTGTAGTGAAGTGAAGATGGACTTCATACCACTTATTTCTGAGATGAGGAAGAATTTTTCCAGTAGTTTTCACGACATGAGGAGGCCTCCCATGCCGGAGATTAACTAGATGGCCAACATCCCCCCACCGGTGGTCCATGGAAGGAGGGGTGACTCCATACCTGATGTAATGAGCATGGAGAGGTTTCCATAATGATTGTGGCTATCATAAGGATGAACCTAATTCAAATTTAAGGTATAATGGGGAAGGCCTCCATGCCAATCTTGGAGGCGGGGGGACCCGAGTTCTCTATAGTGGCTGTACAGGGAGGACCTCTATACTGACGGTGGACTCTGCCTGCGCAGGTGGCCGAGAAAGTAGACCCAGCTTGCCCGTGGTGCGGTTGGGGCCTCGATCTGGGCTGAGTATACAAGTTACCCTGCTCATTATACACAGGGGGTTGATTATACACATTGACGGTGGACTGATCCACAATAGTTTTTGACGTCGATGCCCCTTGGTGGGCATCCTCATCGGCATGTGCCCAACGCTGGCGCCATGTCTGCCAGACTGGAGCCAGCGGTGCAGGTACATATCCTAGCTTCTCTTTAGATCAGGGGACTGGATGGTGGCTCTAGCATTGCCTTGTGGGATCCCCCATTTGGAGATCCTGAAACGGTATCTCGGTTGGCCTGGCCTAGTCATTCTCTACCTCATCCGCGTAGGGGAGGTAATCATCGAGGCATTCCGGAGAGAGGCTCAATATATGATTGTATTTTAGAGTGGGGAGCAGTGGATCCTTGCACGACCGCAAGGGTGGTCGTGGAAACAAGACACACATAACTCTAGATCCAGATAGGCCATATCCCCCCTTGGGATAATCCACTCCTCCTCGTATCACTATATGAGGTCATTTATTACCCTTCTTTCCATGAATTCAGAAGGGGATATGGTGTGTGGGCGCCCATCAACATTGATTATGGAGGTCTTTGCAGAAATGGCAGATCCATGTAGGGTTTCCCTATTGGTGTTTCCCCTTCCCCTGCATTGGTTGGTGGGTGGTTATTAGGCTCCTGCTGTAGCAGCTTCGTTCCTGAAAAGCAGGGAGATTAATCCATAAGTGCTGTCACAAAAAAATCGTCATCCAGTGCCCCAACGCCATTCCATCTTCCGTGTATGGTAAGAGGGATCCACGCTAACAACTTCGTAGAATAGGATGTACAACTTTTTGACTACCCCATCATCTAGTGAGCTTCACGCTGGGCCCATTATTTGCTTGGTGGGACCCAGTGCTGAATAACTGGATTGGGTGACATGTTAATCCAACAATGTCAAAAAGGCTACTAATCCCCATGTTTAAGAGAAGACCTTCACATTGGGTTCACCATTTATATTTCTGATGCCTTCACTGGGGCGCACACATATGTCTATAGAGGACGATGATGATGTCTTGGCTGTTCTATAAGGACCCATCCTTATAACATTACATAATCATGAATTAAATGAATAATTCACATATAGGATCTTTTTAGGTTTGGAGTTTTTGAGAATTAGGACATAACTATTACATCTCAAGAGATTACCAAGTAGACACTTCTACTAAGTTTCCATAAAATAAAAACACTTAAAAAACATGTCTAGTTCCATGGTTTAGATAGCATGTCTTTCATTGATCCCATCCTTGACCCTATTCATCTTTATGTCCTGTGGAAAACATTTCAAAAACTTGGGATGAGTATCAAGATTCCAGAAAAGTATACACAAAGAAAGAAAATTGTTAGTTTTTCAAAACAACAAATAAACCATGAATACATTGTCAAAGTAAAACTTTTCACCTTTACGAATTAGTAAATACTCTTTACTAAATAAAATATCACCACTTATCCTTTTTAACAAAAATATTACCATAAAACCACATAATATATAGAGGTAACTTCAAACATAAACATACTTAATTGGAATAACCATACGGCCGACCTCCACACATATCACTACATGGAATAGCCATACGGCCGACTTCCATACCCAATGCATTGGAGGTTATAACGTAACCACCCGTACTGGTATTCACGGAACCACCCGTCATATGGTTTATCACGTAACCACCCATCAAATGTCCAAGTACCATTATAAAATCACAACACATAAAACAATTATAATGGAAAGAAAACATTTCCACATTCCAAGCACAATATATCACTTAAATATATTGACATAACAAATCCATTATCAAAATCATTTTAAATACCAAAATAAATAATAGAGTATATGGTATTTATTTACTTTTAAAAACATTACGGCTTGTTGAAGAATCCAAAGATCAAATAATACTCGCAGTGGCAGAAAGGTCATTGTCACCGCGTACGTTAAAAAGAAACATACATTTTATCATTTAGTAAAATGATTCATATAAAAAAAGAATACTTTTGAATAAAAGTAAAAGTGAAATCGGTTTATACACCTTATAAAATAATGTTTTGTATAAAACAACATATGACTTAATGAACGGATATTGAGACGAATCCCCTTACAAAGTCGTTATCCTTAGATTAAGGATAAATCAATTACATAATTATGTGTGAAAAATATAAATACACCCAATATACGAGGATATTATGTGTAAAACAATCAGAGGACATCCACACATATTCATAGTATGACATAATCAAGAAGTATAGGTTTAACCCAAATAATTGAAATTGGGTTAAGAAGTTCCCTTACAGAAATTCGACATCCTAACGACATCACATTAAAATTCATAAAATGAGATGATGAGAGATAAAAAGGGTATCTCATCACCTCGACAAACAATTTACTACAATAATGATATATAAGAACAAATCCCATCATAATAAGATGTAAATTAAATGTCCTAACAAAAAGAATCCTTTTAAAAAGAAGAGGGTGAAAGGTTCCCTTACCGACTTGGGTAACTTTCGAAACGTACATCCCATGAAAGAAGGACTATAAAAAATTGATGTAAATACCCATAAATAAAATTATATTACAAAAATATTAGAATAATGGGGATTAAATACAACACTCAATGGAAATTGTGGAAAATGTAGCATAAATATCATGGGAATAAAAGTGAGATGAAAAATCCCTTATGAAAACTCGGCAGCCTAACAGCGCCACTTAAAACTTCCAAAAATGGATTTTTGAGATCAAATAGGGTATATCATTATATGAACATAAAAGTACATAATTATGAATGTAAAATAACATCCCCAAACATAAGAAATATGAGCTTTAAATAAAAGACATAAAATAGAGTACTTAAAAAGAAAGAGAGACGTAGGATCCCTTACCTCAAGTCCGACTTGTCTTGTTCATTTCGTTATATTCCTAAATAATAAACATTGGTCAATTTATAATTGCTTAAGGAACTCATTTAAAGATTATTATTCAGTTAATATTACATACTATAATGTTACAATTTTTTTAATAATGTGAGTTCATATCATATGTTTTTGTTGATATTTGGTACATGAGTAAAGATTGAACTTATTGGAAACGAATTTTCCATGTAGTTATAAGTACATCATCTCCAGATTCGTATTAGTGATTTAAATATCATATATTTCCAGTATATATTCATTTTATAATATTCCATAAAGTTTAGAGATACAAATAAATGAAATGCACCATTCATGGAGATGGTAGGCCATACGTACGCATGAACGCTACTTTCATTTCTTTGGAACATTAATGATATTAAAACTAGACGAGATATATATATATATATATATATTTAAAGTATAATATATATGTTATATAGGTCATATAAGCTCGTCAATTTCATTCTTTATACATTCCATGTATTGCATGAACGAGTCACATCACATGAGGGGGCGATAGTCCAGACTTCCTCAAATGAAATTATCACATTTGCACAACATGAAAAGAATAAAGGTATGTATTAAATATAAAAAACATAATCATATAGAGAAAATAAATATAATATATATAATAAATAAATATAGTGCCATCATAATTTCCACCATGAGAGGTTGTAGGAGAAGATAGAACAATCATCATTTCGTGAGGCAGTAATTCACCATCCACAGAAACAATATGTTCTTTAACCATTAGACGGGGGTGTCTAAAAGTTTAGCTCGAATCCATCTCATAAAAATATCCTTGTATATTAATGATACTATATTTCTTACATAATTAAGGAATAAAAATAGTTTAAGGGGTTTTAGAAGAAAATTAAAACAAAATAACATTAGGGATGACTTTACCTTTAAATCGGGTAATTCCCCTTGGTTTGAACCAAAAGGGTTTCTTGAAGAGCATTCTGCCTAAGGGATGGATTCTAGGATGAAGAGAGGGAAGTGGAGAGATAAAATGACCAGAGTTTTGGCGAGCCAATGTCTTGATAGGTGTGGGTAAGGAGGTAGAGTTGGGGGGCCTTTTATAAGAGGGAGGAGGGGCACTCTTGGAAAGTCATGAAATGTCACTTTATTTTAAAATGCTTTTCAGATTTTCATGGTCCCACAAAGATATATTTCAAGGATAAGGTGATAAGGGTTCTAAATACACCCATCCAATAGGTTTTTGACATGTTTATGTCTTATATTTTACATTATATTTTCATTTTATTTAAATCATTCATTAATGAGGTAATCACTGCATCATCGTGGTGTCATAAATAAATTAATTTATTTAATGTCTAAAAATTATAAAAAAAATACTACGACGTAGGAAATATTTTTAGTATTCCAATGACTATTTATAGTTGAAAATATTACTTGTATATCCCCATGTAAAAAATAGTTTTGTAAAATAATAAATGATTGTGACCTATGGATTGTCTTGGTCGGCCATGATTCATCCAATAAAGGTAGGACATGTGTCAAGGTAATTTCATATTATTATAACATTATATTTACATTAAATTACACTAATTACCTTTAATCGCGATTAATAAAACTTAAAAGTTACTATTCAACAAAAAAAATTCATCCCATTGAATGTTGGATTTTTTGAAATTCAAATCACAGAGGTTGTAAAATTTCATTTAAACGAAAAATCAGTTTTTTAACTACCACATAGTACTTTCACTATTCATAAGAAATTGATGTTTTTCAGAAAAATACCAAAATATCACCCTAAGCTATATTTGATATTCAGATTTCAAAAATGATGTCTATTTTACAAAATTCAAAACATATAAGTTGCATTAATAAATTTAATAATTAATTCCCGTTCTCAAAACAAATAGCATGTTTTTATGAAACAAAATTTATCAAAAGATTGACACTAGTTTAAATCGAATTTCAAAGTGAAATTCATTCCAATGACCAAAATTGTATTAAATGGTAAAAATATATTCTAATTTAACTTAAAAAAATTTAAAATATTATCTATTCATATAAATAAATTAGACTAAAAAGAGTATTTGAATTAAAATAAAACATTTTTCACTTATTAATTAAAAATGAGCATTATAGAAAAAATAACAAAAACATACACATGGAAAATTTTGATGTCCCGATTCTAAAGAAAGATTTTATTTTGTCCAATATAACATATAAAATTGTCGAAAAGTGTATTTAAAAAGGGTTCTCCATCAAAAGGTGGTTAATCAACCTTTTAAAGAATATTATAATATTTACTCTTAAAATTGGATTCATTCTCATTTTAATCCTCTAACATTTATTCTAAAATATAAAAATATTTGACAAACATATATAATAATTTTTTAGTTAGTTATGTTCATTCTCTCCATTACAACGGCTAGGCATTAACTACCATTTAAAATAATATTATTTTATTATTAGATGGAAACGTAATATTTCAAAGAAACTCGTTGTTGCGTATTGGGTACGCCATCAAGCATAGCGTTCCCTTTAAAGTAATATTAATATTTTATTCAAAAATATTAATAAATATGAAAAATTAATATTCTTTATTTACCAGGGATGTTACATCCTTCCCCCCTATTGGGAATTGCGTCCTGGAAATTTTCAAATTGGGCTTCGAAACTTCATTGAAAGACCCACATCGGAAAAGGAGTAAATTAAACTATCACTTTAAAAGAAAGAAAGGGAAGTACAAAGGTCACCAGAGTTAACCCATACTAGGATTCCATGTATGAAAACATGGATATGGAAGAGAAAACAAAGGGTCATGTTCTGATGGAGAGTGATAGAAAACATGATTAAGAGAATGTTAACCACAAGAAAATCACAAACTTGTGATGGGAAGAAAGGTATTTGATTCCCCATTAGGAAAAGTTAACAGACATCATTTTTTTTTAAGTTACATTTCATTGCGAAATTTACTTATGTGCTTTACTAGATCCTATGGAAACATACTTACTTGTCATATAGACTTTCATCTCTTACTATATTTCTTACACAAACTCATATTTTCTCCAAAAGACGGGTATTTTTGATGACTTGTTCACATTAAGAGCACTATAATCAGATTCTAGAGAATCACCTAATCCAAAAAAGAGAACTATATATTTCCCATGACTTTATACCCTTAAAAAAACCAAATTTGTTAGAACAAGATCAGATAATCCACAAAAGGATAATCCTTTATAAAAAGAAAATCTATTCATAATCTCTAAAATTTGAACAACAAAACCCAAAGTTCAAAGAAGATGATTCGATAAAAAATATGTCCATAAAATTATTCAAAGTAAACCAAACTAAGATTGAAAGACAAATATTTGAAAGATTTAATCACATAGTCTTCCAAGGTAAAAATTATTATCTCCAAATAAAATCAGTTACTCTTAAAGTCTCATATTGAAATGTAATTAACTGAATCATATATCCTCCATGATAGGTAAATATTTTCCAAGATAACCCAAAATAAAGTTATTCATGATTCATAAAATTTTATAACTAAAAATAATTTTTCCTACTAACCATAGAATTCATGTTGTCTAGTGGTAGGCGATAAATACCAGTCTCACTTTGGTTGTGGGTTTGATTCCCACAGCTTTGTCTGATACGACGGGTTGTCACACAGTCTGCATGTTGTCCTTTTCCCAAAACTATATAATTATTAAAACATTCCCCAAAAGAGATAAAATATTCAAAAATAACCATAACATTATTTAACCTCAATTTTAATTCATTCCTTTCATCTTCTATCATATAGTAACACATAATTACCTCAAAAGTAAGGATCATATAAACCCTAATGGTTACCATTATAATTATTACCTGAACTTCCACATCGAGTTGGTTCTCTCATACATGATGCATGAGAGAACTCACCAAGGTTCATGTGGTTAATCATGACTCCTTGATAGTTGGTTTAGAATAACCATGAGATTCTTCATTGAAACCCCCATTTCATCCAGTCTCTTAATCAGGGAACCTCCACAGTTTCCTTCAAACCCATTGTCACATTGGTTCCTGCAAGATCCATCCATTTACTAAACCCAAAAATGTCAGTGTGTGCATATTAACAAAATTATCATGTAATAATGATGAAGATAAACACTACTATATACTTACTCATTCACTTTATCTAAAACAAGGACTCTTTCTGAAATCCTAACCATTATGGTAATGTCACTTATGCTTAGAGAATACCCTAACCTCTAAAGTTATCTAAACCGACCTTTGGTACCAACTGTAAATACCACACCTTATAACATTACATAATCATGAATTTAATGAATAATTCATATAGAGTATATTTTCAGGTTTAGTGTTTTAGAGAATTAAGAAATAACTATTACATCTCAAACGATTACAAAGTATACACTTCTACTAAGTTTCCAAAAAATAAAAACTCTTAAAAAGAATCATGTCTTGTTCCATGTTTTAGATAGCATGTATTTCATTGATCCCGTCCATAACCCAATTAATCATTATGTCATGTGGAAAACATTTCAAAAACTTGGGATGAGCTTAAAAACCCCAGTAAAGGATACACAAATATGGAAAACTGTTAGTTTTTCAAAACAACATGTAAACCATGAATACTTTATCAAAGTAATACTTTTCACCTCTATGAAGTAGTAAATAATCTTCCCTAAATAAAATATCTCCACTTATCCTTTGTAACCAAAAGATTACCATAAACCCACATAACATATAAAGGTAACTTGGGACATAAACATAATTAAAAGGAATATCCACACGGTCGACTTCCACACATATCACTACATGGAATAGCCATATGGCCGACTTCTATACCCAATGCATTGGAGGTTATAACGTAACCACCCATCCTGGTATTCATGTAACCACCCGTCATATTGTTTATCACGTAACCACCCGTCAAATTTCCATTTATAATTATAAAGTCATGACACAAAAATCAATTATAAAGGAAAGAAAACAATTCCACATTTCAAGCACAATATATCACTCAAATATATTTACATAACAAATACATTATCAAAACAATTTTCAATAACAAAATACATAAACGAGTATATTTTATTTATTTACTTTTAAAAACATTACGTCTTGTTGAGGAAGCCAAAGATCAAATAATACTTGTGCCAGCAGAAAGGTCATTGTCACTGTGTATGTTAAAAAGAAACATACTTTTTGTCGTTTTGTAAAATGCTTCATATAAAAAAATATTCCTTTTGAATAAAAGTAAAATTCACCAGGGTTTATACTCCGTATAAATGAAATTTGTGTATAAAACAAAATATGCCTCAATGAAAGGAGATTAAGATGAAGACCCTTACAATGTTGTTATCTATAGATTAAGGATAAATCAATTACATAATTATGTGTGAAAAATATTAATTCAACCAATATAAGAGGATATTATGTTTAAAACAATAAGAGGTCATCCAGACATATTCATTGTATGAAATAATCAAGAAGTATAGGTTTAACCCAAAGAATTGAAATTGGGTTAAGAAGTTCCCTTATAGAAATTCGACAGCCTAATAACGTCACATTAAAATTAAGAAAATTCGATGATGAGAGAAAAAAAGGGTATCTCATCACTTCGACATAACATTTAGTACAATAAGGATATATAAGAACATATCCCATCATAATAATATGTAAATTAAAAGACCTAACAAAAATAAGTCTACTAAAAAGAAGAGGGGGAAATTTTCCCTTACTGACTTGGGTAACTATCGAAATGTACATCCCATAAAAGAAGGACTATAAAAAATTGATGTAAATAACCATAACTGAAATTATATTACACAAATAGTAGAATAATGGGAATTACATACACCACTAAATGGAAATTGTGTCAAATGTAGCATAAATCTCACAGGAATAAAAGTGAGATGAAAAATCCCTTACGAAAACGCAACAGCCTAACGGTTCCACTTAAAACATCCAAGAATGGATTTATGATATTAAATAGGGTCTATCATAATATGAAAATAAAATTACAGAATGAGTTATATAAAATAACATCCCCAAACATATGAAATATGAGCTTAAAATAAATGACATAAAAGAGATTACTTAAAAAGAAAGAGAGAGGTTGGATCCCTTACCTCAAGTCTGATTTGTCTTGTTCGTTTCTATATATTCCCAAATAATAAACATTGTTCAACTTATAACTTCTTAAGGACCTCCTTTAAATATTATTATTCATTTCATATCACATATTATAATGTTATAATAATTGGTTAATAATATGAGTTCATATCAGACGTTTTTTTCGATGTTCGGTACCTGAGTAAAGATTGAACTTGTTGGAAAAGAATTTTCCATGTAGTTATAAGTACATCATCTACAGAATCGTATTAATGATTTGAATATCATATATATCTAGTATATATTCATTTTATACTATTACATAACATTTTGAGATTAAAATAATTGAAATGCACCGTTCATGGAGACGGTATGCCATACGTACGCATGAACGCTAATTTCATTTCATTGGAACATTAATGGAATTAAAACGAGATGATATATATATATATATATATATTATAATTCCATTATAATATATATGTTATATAGGTCACATAAGTTCATCAATTTCATTCTTTACACATTCCAGGTATTGCATTAACGAGTCACATCACTTGAGGGGGTGGTAGTACACACTTCCTCAAATGAAATTATCGCACTTTTAAAACATGAAAAGAATAAAGGTATGTAATAAATATAAAATACAGAAGAATATAGAGGAAATAAATATAATATATATCCTAAATAAATATAGTTCCCTCGTAATGTCCACCATGAGAGGGGTAGGATAAACTAGAACAATCATCGTTTCCTGAGGTAGTAATTCTCTATCCACGGAAACAGTATGTTCTTTAACCATTAGACGGAGGTGTGTGTAATTTTAGCTCGAATCCTTAACAGAAAAACAAACTATTATATTGATGATTCTTTTTTTTGTTACAAAATAAATTAATAAAAAGAGTTTATGGGGTTGGAGAAGAAAAATAAAATAAAATAACATTAGGAAAGACTTTACCTTTAAATCAGGTAACTCACCTTGGTTTGAACCAAAAAAGTTTCTTGAAGAACTTTATGCCTAAAGGAAGGCATGTAGGATGAATAGAAGTATGTGGAGAGATAAAATTATCTTATTTTGGCTGAGCCAATGGCTTGATATGTGTGGTTAAGGAGGTAGAGGTGGGGGGGCTTTTATAAGAGTGAGGAGAGGCACTCTTGGAAAGTCATGAAATGTCACTTTATTTTCAAATGATTTTCGGATTTTAAATGTCCCAAAAAGGTATATTTCGTGGATAAGGTGTTAAGGGTTCGAACTCCACCCATACAATATGTTTTTGACATGTGTATGTCTTAGATTTTACTTTATCGTTTCATATTATTTAAATCATTCATTTGTGAGATAATCGCTGCATCATCATGGTGTCATAAATAATTTAATTTATTTAATGTCTAATTTTTTTTAAAAAAACACTATGAAGTAGGAAACCGTTTTACCTTTCCAATGACTATTTATAGTCAAAAATATCACTTGTATAACCCCATGTAATTTTTTTAGCAAAACAATACATGTTTGTGACATTGTTATTTTAACTTTAAATAAAAAGTTATTAATGTCATTTTCTTACCCAAGTGGCTCCATGGGGTCCCCAAGATGACCCATGGATTGTAATGGTCGGCCATGACTCATCAAATAAGGGTAGGCCATGTGTCAAGGTAATTTCATATTATTATAACATTATCATTACCTTAAATTACACTAATTACCTTTAATCGCGACTAATAAAACTTAAAAGTTACTATTCATAAAAAAAATATTTTCATCCCACTGAACCACATTTTACATCCTAATGACAACCATGTATGTCAGATTTTTAAAATTCAATTTACAGAGGTGGTAACTTTTCATTTAAACGAAAAATCAGAATTTTAACTACGACTTAGTGGTTTCACTATTTATCAAAAATTGATGTTTTTCAGAAAAATACCAAAAACTCACCCTAAGCTACATATGATATTCCAAATTCAAAAATGATGTCTATTTTACAAAATTCAAAACATATAAGTTTCATTAATCAATTTAATAATTAATTCCTGTTGTCAAAACAAATAGCCTAGTTTTAAGAAACAAAATATATAAAAATATTGACATTAGTTTAAATATTATTTGAATGTGAAATTAATTTCACTGGCCACCATTGGATTATATGGTAAAACTATATTCTAATTTCACATTAAAACCAACTCAAAAAAAGATCTAATCATATAAATAAATTATTTTAAAAGATAATTTGAATTAAAATTCAACATTTTTCACATATTCATTAAAAATGATCTTTATCAAAAAAAGTAACAAAAACATGAAAAAAGTAAATTTTGATATCCCGATTCTTAATAAAGATTTTATTTGGTCCAATATAACATATTAAATTGTCAAAAAGTGGATTTAAAAAGGGTTCTTCATCAAAAGCTAGTTAATCAACCTTTTAAAGAATATTAGAATATTTACGCTTAAAATTGGATTAATTCACATTTTAATCCTCTATACTTTATTGTAAAAATTAAAAATATTTGAAAACCATATATAATAATTTTATAGTTAGTTCTATTCATTCCCTCCATTACAACGTCTAGGCGTTTACTACCATTTAAATTAATAAGATTTTATTATTAGAGTGCAACGTAAGATTTCAAAGAAACTCAATGTTGTGTATTGGGTACTCTATCAAGCATAACATTCCCTTTAAAGTAATATTAATATTTTATTCAAAAATATTAATGAATATGAAAAATTAATAATTTTTATTTACTTGGGATGTTACATGTTTCCCCACATTCCCTCCATGCAAAGGCGGGCGACATCTGTCACTTAATCAGGGATGTTTTCTCCTTGATTGAAATGGTATTATGGGATGTATGTTCCTCCTTCCATGGATTACTCTTCAGAACTTTTCACCTAGTTTGGGTCTTCCTTATTGAAAGAAGATGTTGTTCGTGAAACTCTTCTAGTGCCATATCTTCATCGATTCTGGTTAATTACACTAATTTTTTTAGGACATTCCAAGGGGTCCGGTCAGGGCAGAAACATTTGGTCAGGGGAGTAGTCACGTTGGACATCATTTCCATGTTAGGATGCTGGAACACTAGCACGCCTGGGTTCCTTCCCAATATGATAGGGATTCTCAAGGTCATTGAAGCCTAAGGTGTCCGACATCGAATGAAGGTAATTATATGCCATAGTCATGTCTCTGAGGTTTTCTTCAGCTTCCCATGTTTAACAAAGGGTATGCCTTGAGTTTAACATCTATTAGAGAAGGATCAAAATGATTGGAATACTGATTGGAGTGGATCATATGGGTGAAACCCCTAGAGGGAACACAAATGTTGGGGCTAACACGTGATTAGGTTCCTTATTGTAGCTATAGGGAATGGGGAATGATGTGACATGATCCCACCGGGACGTGGTGGCCAGGGTAGAAATCAAGATTGATAATGGAGGGTTATATGAAGTGGATAGGGAATGAGATGGAGTCGGCTCGAGGGTGTCAGTGATGTTCAGGATGTGGCATGGATTGGGGTGTACGCGGGGGATATCGAGCCAATGATATAATCGATCTTATGCATTGTTAGCAGCCCGAGGTTGGCCTGATGCCACTGGGACTCACCAGAGATATGGGTCCCAATAGAGGGGATGACAATTGCTTTCGGCTGGGTTTAGATTGTCAACGGATTACCACTGACTGATGTTGACAACGGCTTACCACTACACGTGGATCACAACATCATACTGCTGCATGAGGTTCACAACATATTATTATTGGATGGGTTCATATCAGCTTACAACTGGATGGGTTCACAGCAGCTTACCGCTAGATGAGTTCACAGCGGCTTACCCATGTATTGGTTCAAAGCGGCTTACCACTGGATAGGTTCATAGTGTCTTACCGTTGTATGGGTTCAAATAAGCTTATCACCTGATGGGTTCACAACGGCTTACCCTTGGTTGGGTTCAGAGCAGCTTACCCCTGGATGGGTGCACAGCCTATTACCGCTGGATGGGCTCATAGAGGCTTACCAATGGATGGGTTTACAGAGGTTTACTATTGGATGGGTCACAACAGCTTACCACTGGATGGGTATGAACCTCGTGGAGGCTTCCTACAAACCCTGTCCTAGGGAAAGGGATCAAAGCCCCCGTATTTTGAGAAGATACAGTTTAACATCGTGTGGGATGAAAAGGGGGCATGAAATTTAACATCATGTAGGACAAAGGTGAATCGACATGACAGGGGGTCAGGACCAATGGTGGTGTTGGTCATGAACCTCAGGGAGGTTTCCTACATACCTTGCCTTGGTAGGGATCAAAGTCCACATTGTTCAGAAATGGGGAGTGGTGCGCCGACATAATGGGGGTAAGGACCACTGGTTGTTGGGATTGAACCTTAAAGAGGCTTCCTACGTACCCTACCTTAGAAAGGATCAAATTACACGTAGTTTGGGATGGGGAATACACTCTAAGATGCCCAGAGGATTTCATGGTTGATGCTTAGTCCAAGTCCACATGAGTCATGTTCGGTGTGAGAAACAAGAGGCAGCAAATACCTGACGATAATGTCGCGAAAGGTGCATCAGTGGGAAGTGTAATGGGGCTTAAACATGGTTAGAGGACCAAAGAGGAAACGTGGGATTATGTGTGGTTCGTGGCCCAGGGAATTTGAGACTAGGAAATACTCAAAGATGGAGGTTCATGTGGCGACAAAGCTCAACAGGAGAGGGATTTGGTACTGAAGACTGGTGGGCTTCGATGCGCCCCCTCTCTGGTCTCTGGGAAGGAAGAAGATATTAGAAGTAGGTATACTACCTCCGGAAAGAAGGTTTTGAGGCTTACACCAAGATGGATTCCCTTTACCCATGGACAAACACCTTTCCAATAATGTTGACCTCAATTCATGTGAAGAATTATTTCAATCTCATGGGGAACAGTGGGTGTGCAGAATGTCCTTGGTGGGAGACCCTGCATGCGATGCACTAGGAGAAGTCATAGTTTAATTTCATGTGATGAGGACGATGTGATTGGAAGTTTAATTTCATGCATCTTAGATGAGGTGGGTTCACTCTGTACCCCATGGACTTACATGACTAATAGTCACCCTCCCTTGGGGAAGGGAAGGAATTAAAAATATCATGGTGAGGAGGTGTTATGGAGTGATCCATGGAGGGGTCCACATTAGCGTGGCTATGTGAATAGGCAATAGCCGTTAGCATGCATATGCAAAAAATAATGAGGCAATGCAACGTAACTAGAAGTACCGCCCAAGGGACCTTAAAATCAATACGTGCAAACATAGTGGGTCGCATGGTAATAGGAGTCATGGCCCAAAGGGGCTCAAATATAGAAACCTAATGAAGCTCTGGTAATCCATGAAGTATAGGGTCTTTGCTAAGGGATGTGCTTTGCGAAGTGAAGGGGCCTAGCATAGGCATAGGGAAGAGGTGAAAATGGAAGGTGCTTTGTGAAGGGGAAAGGCCCTTACAGAGTTTTGCTACATGAATCAGGGGTGTCACGTGAAGAATAATATTGTGAAGTGATGTTCTTCATGATGCACAGTGACCCTGCCTTAGCGTGTGGGTCTAATGTGCATGAAGGGAACACAGTGACGCATAAATGCTTTGTGAAGACCCGAGTCCCCTTGGGGATCGCCTTCCATCGCAGAGGCCAGTGGGCTCCGTGAAGGGCATCCCTCTTTGAAGAGGGGCCAAATTCGAGAAAAGGGGGAGGAACTTCATGATGAAAAAGTACCCTAAAGAGATCACAGTTCGCAGAGTAGAAATTTCTTTCCGATTTGAGAGCTAAGAATGGGAAAGTTAGGAGGATCCATTATTTGGGCTCGAGGGGAGCCCGATATTTATAGGCATGAGGAAAATCGAAGTAGGGTGTGCTAGGAACGAAGATAGAGGTTGTTATGTGGTGGGTCGCGAATCTCAAAACGGTTCGCGGAGCATCCCGCCTCCTTGCTCCGTGGTGGGGTCACGAATGTCAAATTGGTTCATGGAGAATCTTGCATCATTACTCTTTGGTGGCTTCATGAATGTCAAATCAGTTCGTGGAGGATCCTACCTCCTTGCTCCACAGTGTCTTCGTGAAGTGGCGTTTTGCACCGGCTGCGGGGCTTCAGGGGCTCCGTGAAGGGTCTTTGTGAGAAATCCCATAATTCTTTCCATTTGTTCTTGTTAATTTCAAAATTTTAGCATCGACACACATAATTAGGCGTCCCCTATATTCATATGTCTTAAAAATGTATTTGAAGAAAAAAAATCTACCTATAGATAATATTGTAAATTTTTTCAATAATATGTTAGAAAAATTATGGAACTAATTAAAAATGTGGATATTATTAATGGTTGATTTAATGAATTGGAATTAATTGAACAGTTCCCCATATAATATAAAAATTACAGTGATCCAAATATTAAACAAGATGAAATATGTACATAGGATAAATGGAAAAAATTTAACATTTAAGCCCAAAAATTGTGTCAAGCTCTGCCAAAATATATTTTTATGATTACATTTCCATTATTTGATCATAATATTTTATTCTATAAAATTTAAACAAAACCATGGGTTTAGAATAAAGTTATATTATATTAATTTTCTATAGAAATGGATTTGATAAAAATATTTTCTCTTTAAACATGATTCTAGAATAAGTAATACCTGTCATCAAGTTTTTTAGTTCAAGAATACTATAAATTATTTTTAGAAATATAATTTTCTGATGTAATTTCATAGTAATTCAGAATAATTTCATAATTATATCCAAAAATTAAAAAAACCCATATATATTTTATGCAATGGAAAATATCCAGAACATAAAAACATTCTGTAGTTAATTTTTTCCTTATTTAAAATTTTAAAAATTCTAAGAGAGAATTTTCATACAAAGAAAATGATTCATATATTATGGTTCTTTCCTATCAATTGTTTATCCATCGAAATACTAAAATAAAAACAACTTAGTAAAAAAGAGTTATGTGTACGTAAAAATATTCAATGATTTATTGAAATTTTAACATACTTAATTATTATTTTAACTTCAATTAATTTTATTTATATAAAATTATATTCTAATAATGAAAATATATATACTAAAAATATCAAATTTTATCGAGATGTAGTCAAATAAACCAAGATAAAAATCATATATCTAAACATATATTTATCAATATATTTTACTATTTCAACATATTCTAGATTACCATAAATTCTCATTATAAGGATTGATATTTTCAAACTATCATGACCACAAATCATAATTATTTAATTATTATATTTTTTTGATTATAAATTATACCATATTTTCATAATGTTATTTTCAAATGAAAAAATGAGTATATTATCCCCCATAACACTTATGTAAAATTCAGAAGACATTAAATTTGGGAATTTAATACATTTCATACCATTTGTAGAAACATAGATAATATCATCAATGAGTATATGGAATATCAAAATAATTTAGAATATATTTTGATGAATAATTTGGGATAAATGTTCCCTTTAAAAAACCACTATACAAATGATATAAATGAAACAAATCATACTGATCTCTTTGAGATGTTTTCTTGATAACTATCTTCAGATATTTTCAGTATGTTTAATGATTTAAATATATATTTCTAAAACCATTATTATAATTTATAAATAAAATTAAAATATATATCCCTTTATAAATGTACTTTTGAAATGCAATTTAAAAAATTTGATTCCATATGTTGGTTAATATTGAAAAAATAATTCTTATATATTCTAATTGATAAGCTAGGGAAAGGGTTCTTTAAAACCATTACTTTCTAACAGATTAAAATTTATATGCCCTTAACCGTTATTTATTAAAATTGATTTCTAAAAATTCATCTAATGTGTTTTTTAATATTAATTTGGATAAAATAATATTTTAATCCATAAGAGGTTCAAATAATATGCATTCATTATTATTATGAAATTTATTTAATTAATATTTCATTTCTATTATCATGTTTGAATCGAAGAAAAAATCATCAATGTTTTAATGTACAATATCATAAATTTTACCTTTGCGAAAAAACACATTTATTAATGAATTTATTGTTTTAAAACCATTAGTTATGTACCCAATTCACTTCTCAATTGGACGATCATAATAAAATATTGGATTAATTTATTGATAAGTAATCTCCTCTTAATTTGTTTCATTTATCATTAAATTTTTATCTTTACCAAAGTTGAAGTATTCCTCAATCTATTAAAATTATATTCACATTTATTTAATATATTTTTATCAAATTTAACATGTAATGATTTTAAAAATAGTAATGTTACATTCTAATAATGTCTATATTCCTTACATGAATTAGAATACTAAATAAAGACAACTTAAATGAATTTTTAATCCTATGTTTCTAGACAATATGTTTTATATATA
The DNA here is from genome assembly GCA_963277665.1 of Viscum album. Lineage (NCBI taxonomy): Eukaryota > Viridiplantae > Streptophyta > Magnoliopsida > Santalales > Viscaceae > Viscum > Viscum album. The sequence continues at coordinate 26,394,823 of OY728154.1, forward strand.
ATTTTAACTTTATATCTAAAACATTTATATATCCTATCATAGGGTTCCTTACCTTCCATATTTCATAATGACCCTTCTAAAAATAATATTTAATATGATTTTCATTGTAATTATGAAAATAATAATAAAAAATATTCCTAGATATATTTCATAATGACTAAATATTTATCATTTTCCAAGAGATTTCAAGTAATGTAATATTATTCCGTGATTCCAAAACAATTCGTTATAAAGTCATAGGGGTTGAAAAAATATGAATATATCCATTATTTTTAAGGAATTTTTCAATTTGAATTATATAAAACTCACAACCAATATCATATCTAATTGATAAAACTGGATAAAAATTTTCATTTTGAACCAATTTTCAATAGAAAGTAAATTTTTTAAAGTATCTAATTTCTATAGAAGAAAATAATTCAAGACAAATCAACTATAATAATCATCAATAAAAAAACAGTTTTCCAACATGACTATAAGTTTTCCTTAATGCAAATAAATATAAATTTAAATGATAAATTAGTCTGTATATTTTTCATTATTGATATAATTGAATTTATATTTATACTTCTTACCCATTAAGAATGGATCACATGTATATTTTTTATCTATATTCAAATTGGGTAAATTCAATACCTTTTAAATTTGGAAAATATTATTTAAGTACCTAAAATTTAAATGGCCCAATGTTCAATTCCACAGAACATTGTCCTATACTTACAATATTCAAAAAAAATTAATTTTGGTTGGTTAAATCAAAAAAAATAATTGCATTGATTTTATCATTAATTTTTTTTAAATAAGGTAGATTATTTATTGAAATAATTTCTTTTTTGATTCACAATGATATTATCATCACAATATTCTGAGAAACATATTAATGTATACTATTATTAATTAAAAAAATAACCACTAAAAAAATAATGAATTTAAAATTATAAAATCCATAAAACAATTTAAATTTACCTTTCAATGATAACATAATCCGACAATACCTCCATTAAATTTTATGATGCATATAAATTCATAAATATAAATTTTATAATTTCATGATTTTTAACTTTCCATATCCTACACATCCTTATAAATACATCCAATGCACATTTCTTCAAAAAAATATTTAATATGTATATAGTACCTAGAAAAAAAATTGGACTAATTGGGTTAAAAAATAATTCTTGGGGACCCAAACCCATTTAAATTAAGTGTATACGATATATTTTCAATTTATGGATTTTTTTGGAAAAATCCAAAATGTGGCCAAATGAATGAGGACATATCAAGGAACCATCATTAGAATAATGGATATTCATGTTACATATAAAACATGTGACACATGAAATATTATGAAATAAAGACATACATATTTTTTGTTTATTTTTTGATAAAAAATATCGACCTTTTATTTATCAAATTTTCTTAGTCATATAATGTTTTTATAAATTACCCATCCCATTACTAATCTAGGAAGAAATATTTTAACCTTTTATCATTATTTCTATGTGTATCATGTAATTCCAAAACATAATCAATAATAATTCATTAATATTAATCACATGTTGATTGAAAATCATTATATTGTATATATTCATTTTGGGAAATATATATATATATATATATTCAGTCATTTTAGTTTGAAGGAATAGTTTTAAATTTCACAATTTTAATAAAAACTTCATTATATTTTTTCTATTGATTTTTATGAAATATAAAAATATTTTAAACATTATGATTTATTATATCAATTTATTTAGAAAAATAATTTTTTGAATTGTAATTCCTCGTCCTTAAACATTACATATTTTACTATTTTTTGAACTTGGGTTCACATTTAAGGAACCTTTCAGTTTAGATTTTTAGATAATTGGGAAAAAATCTTACTATGTAAACTCATACATTACAAGTCGAAACATATACATAGTATCCATTTTTTAACCAAACAAAACATTCCAAAAGAAAACATGTTTTCTTTATAACATTTAAATTACCATCTTGCCCTCATATTTTTCCCTACTCATACTTTAACCCTATCAAAAATATTATTATACTGGAAATGAGCATAAAAGCATAGTAAGAGATATAAAAAAAATGAGAAAACCATTATTCTTGTGGAAAACATGAAAAACAATTAAATAGAGGAAATTAAACATTTTTTTATGAATATCACGCATATTATTTTCTCCAATAAAATCATTAAAACCAAGTGAAATTAATTAAAAATTATTTAGGTGTCTTAGAGAATCATATACATAAAACTCTTTCAAAACCCTTTCATTTTGAATAACTATAAAGTAGATGTCCAATAATTATTATTACCTAATGAATTGGGTATATTTAATGGGGGCACCTTTCATATAAGAAATATTAGGCTCACCTGTGAGCTATAATGGGGGAAACCCTTTATATAAACTATATTGGGCTCACTCTTGAGAAATAATGGGGTTCTACTGTTTATATAATCTATATCTAACTCTCCTGTGAGCTATAATGGGGATCAACCCTTCTTATAAGCTATCAAGATCACACATTTCAAATAATTCATAATAACCTTTTCGTGTATAATACTATTTCATCATAAAACCAATTGAAAACTCATTTAATCCCATATAAAAAACACTTTCATATAAAAATTCAATTTTTATTTATGAAATAATTTTCAATACAGAAAACCCAAAAATAATGAAATAGTGTTTTTAATTTAACAAAATAGGTAATATTTTAATGGAATCAAGAAATTAAATAATATTCGTGGTGGAAGAAAATTCAATGTCGTTTTTTATATTAAAAATAAAATAAAATCTTTTAGTTGTTTTTTAAAAGATTCTTATAAAACACATAAAGAGATTACTTTTAAAAACGTTTTAGTGAAACTAAAAAAATAAACATAAAATTTCATTTATAATTCATTACTAAACAAATGAGTAATATCTAAAATAATATGAAAAATATTAATATGGATAAAACTATTTGATAATAAACACCTTAAGCATTGAAGGTGTCCCATACTACTTTGAACATTCAAATCATAACATCCAAAAAGTAATACATTTTCCATAACATTAAATAGATTATTATAGATAAAATATGGATATGAAATGAAAAATTAGATTTATATGAACCATGTAAAATTATAAAGGTTCATAACTTTAAGATTTTAATTAATGAAAGGAGATTGAGAGAGAGTCCCTAACAAAAATCATAATATTGATGTGGAAATTAATTAAATAAAATAAATATGTGTATCTTATGTAAATAAACATTAAAAAAATTAAATAGAATATAATATATTCAAAATTCATTTTAAACATAATATTTGAACAACATAATCAAGAAATATAATTTAACCCAAAGAATGGAAATTGGTTTAAAAAATTATCTTACCATATGTATTGAATCTATTCATAGTCCTAAAAACCTCATGTATAATTAGTATAAGTTTATTATTCTTCTATCACATAATGATATTAATATTTATAATACCATATATTATTTACGTAATATATTATACTACCCATTTATTAATAACTCTATGTTTATGTTACGTTTTAGGTGATATTTTTTTTGTTAATCGTATGTGTTTTGACTTATTATTCTTTATTATCAAGATATAATTGTTTTTAGAATTTTAAAATTGATAAAAATACTTAATATATTCAATATATACTTATTTATTATAATCATTATGATATAATAAACACCATTATTGGAAACGGTAGGTTGTACGTACGCATGAGTGCTATGTTCGTTTTCCTGTCATATTGAATGAATGAAATTAAATGACATGTATGTAAATATATATATATATATATATATATATATATATTATCATTATATTAGCATAAATATTTCATTATATCAAAAAAACTCTAAAATAATCTTTAAAACATCTTATATGATGTATGAATGAATCACATCACTTTGAGGAGGTGGTAGTGCACACGTCCACAAATAAAGTTATTATATATCCACAATATGGAAGGCATGAAGGTATATTTAATAAAAAAATAAAAAAATTAAATAGGTTATAATATATATATTAAATTATTATTTAACTTTATATGTTGTTTTAAGATATTTCATGACGGTGGTATTTGAAAAATACCAGAAACATTATTCACGGAATTAATTAACCAGTATAACTTGGACAAACATTTTGATTCATTAGATAAGAGGAGGTGATAAATGGAATGGGCATGAGATATTACACTAGAAATATAACAATCCAGTATATACATGATTCTATAATTATAATGAATTTATGATAGGAATGTAGAAAAGTAAAAGTAATTAAGAGACGTACTTTGAAAAATTATCTCTTGAATATCATCTCCTTGAGAGACACATTGAGGACCTTGTATTTGGTCACTTAGATAGAATATAAGATAATGGATGTGGGATAGTTAAGAGGAATTTTTTGGTCTAATATTAGTGGATCTACAAGGATTTTTGGGATGAAATGGGGAAGTGAGGTGTGGTATTTATACTTGAGGAGAGGGGGGTACAAGTGATTAAACTATTGATTATTTTGTATTTTACAGCTAACCAAAATTATCTTGAATTAATTTCAATTAATTACATATTCAGGTAATTATGTTTTGACTATTTAGTGTCTATATAGACCTCATCCAACATCAAAATTTTGTAGTTTATGGCATTTTAATCTTTTACCCTTTTAACTTTAACTTGTTTCATTTTTACCTATATCGCGGTAAATAAATTGTTTACCAGGGAATCTTTATTTATAACTAAAAAATTAATTAATATTATACAAAAATTTGGTTATTATTATTTCAAATATGGATTCCATTTTACCTAATTGAATTCATATAATTTTAATAATTATTTTTAAAATTAATTCTGGAGATAAAAAATGAAAAAGTGTATTTTTCAAGTGAAGCGTTCAAGACTTTGAAATGTTAATATACCTAATTGAAATTTAATATTTATTAAAATGAACTAAATTAGTTTTATTAATGTATTATTGAACTAATTATACTTTAAACCCAAATTTATAATATAATTGAAATATATAAATAAATTGGATGAACAAAGAGTTTTTGAAAAAATATTTTGCATTATTCACTATTTATCAGAAAACTGAATGTTCATAGAAAACAAAATTACCATAAACTAATTTTTATATTGCTATATAAAATATTAAGTTAAATTATTCATATATATATTATATATGTTTCAAAACTTATATTTCAAATTGGATCTTCATAAAAAATTAGTAATACTACCATTTAAAAATATTACAGTTTTAATGCTTAAAATTAGATTTTAAACCTATAAAATTTATTGTAAGAATGTAAAAATAATGAATAAACTTATGTAAACATAATATAGTTATTTCTATTCATTATCACTGATACAATTTCTTGGTGATAACATCCAAATAAAATATCAATATTAAAATTATATTATTTATCGGTATAACTCGCCCTTGTATGTAACGTATGATTTCAGATAAACTCATTGTTGCATGTTAGGTACAATATTGAACATAGAACCCCCATTAAGTTAAAATAAATATCTATTAGTAAATATGATAAATTATTATTCTATAATTATTAGGGATGCTATAAGATTAATCGTATTCCAAATAGGAAGATGAATATATTTCACTTACTTTCTTTATAGAAGCCATCAGACTAATGTTTGTTGTCTCATTTTCCATATAAGACTCAGTACTAGAATCGAAGTCAGATTTCTAACTCTATTGAGACATGTTGGTTTTCATGAATGTTTTTATTTTTCTCCCATTCTCTTCTCATTCTTCAGTCTTATGGAATAAGGGTTGGTGTATCCTATTTCTCTTCACTCATAACATATTACTTAAACATCTTCATTATGTTTTTTCTTGACAAATATCAATGGTAATAATTTTTTATCCATATCTAATAGTCATTCCATAATTTTCCTTGGGAAACCTATAATGAATTCTCTCCTATAGTATTTTTTATTTCGAATCTGATGAGTTTTTGGTAATAACAATATTTGTTTTGAAAAGTTAATATATATATATATTCTACTTGAAATTTTCCTCTTAAGAAATAATTTTATGTTCTAAATATTATTGAAGTAATGATTTGTGTAAGTTATATAATTTAAATTATTTTATATTTTTAATTTCAAAAATTACTAAATGTTTTCCACAAATTCATTTTGTAATGATCTTAAAATTCATTAAACCAAGATCGAATTATCTAACAATTCCCCCAAATCAGTCACTCCATTTTTAATACCTGTAAATTAATGAAACATTATATTTATAATTTATTCTTCTCCCATAAAAAATCACTGATACAATAATTTTACCATGACCAATTTTTTTCTTATGATATTATTAAATAATACATGACAATCATTCAATGAATTATTAATTTTCTGTCTTTCTTAGGAATAAATATGATTATACGCAATCCTATTGATGAAAAAATAATGAATATTGATAATCATTTAATTTCCAACATACAATTCTAAATTATTCATAACTAATATTTTTGATGATTAACTTCAGGGTTATTTTTTAGTTTCATAAATTTTTTTAAATAAAAATTATTATTTTTTATGAAAATACCCCTTACGATACTACAAGTAACCATAATTAAATTCAGAAAAGAGTACTGTGGTGTATAAAATCACTCAAATTTATTCCTTTAATATAAAAAAATATATTTTCCCTTATTGGTATAATTCATCATTTTTATAGAATATATAATATAAAGATATAATAAATAAAGGGATCCAACTCTAATACCAATTGATATGTATTAATTAAATCATTGAATTATTATGATTGGGTGACATGGCCCCTTTAAAATAATTTTAAATCATTACCAAAGTTATGTTTATGTAATCAGAATAATAAAATAATAAAAATGATTTTTATTATTGTTCAGATATAAATAAACATACCCCTATCCTCATCCCTCCAAATATATGATAGTTATATTAACCACTATAGTTGACTCTATGAATTTTGAATGAAGATAAAACCCATTTTAAATAATATTTTTTAATTACTGAAGGTACCGACCAATAAAATATCCCTTTTCACACCTAAGGGATTTACTCAATTAACATATATTTCTCAAAACGTTAGTCTTAATCAAAAAGAAACATATTAATATGGTTATTGAAAGAAAAAATTCCTTTTAACTAATTCAAGGTAAAACTAAATCTAAAACCCTTTTATGGTGATAGAAGAACATGAATTTTGCTTTATTTTTAACACCTGGATGCAGAACTCAATGATTGACTTTCCAAAAGGGATTAAAAACCTATTATCCTTCATTTTAATTTCTATTATAACATTGTATAATTAAATTAATAAAAAAATAATATAAAAAATTAATACAAAGATGCATATTTAAAATTAAGCAATATTAGTTTTCAAGAAAGTTTTTTTCTTCTTGTAACAAAGGATCAAATGATTATAATTAAGTTGATAGTAGTATTTTATCACTATTTATCACTTCTAAAGATTATGAATATCCTCAAACTTTTTTAATAATTTGAATATATCAAACATCTTATATGTTTTTCCAATAATATTAATAGATTCAAATCTTATACTCATTGCAAGCCATCCTTCCTAAAGAAACATGAGAGTTGTTTTTGAATTTATAAGAAAACAATATCCACATATATCATGTTGATAATATATAATGTCAAAGATATTTTATATATTATATCAATTTAGAATAAATAATAATATATCATTAATAAATAATAACAATATTTAATACTTTTGGAATCATTACTATAATATATGTGAGATAAACATTTAAAATTTAACCCACATTAGGTATGAATCTTGAATTTTCCTACAGACCATCGTGAATATTTAATTCATGATCTATGTATTTAATCCGACATTAAAATATACCAAATAAGAACCCTTAATATTGAGAAAATTAATAAATATTAGTTTAATTAGTGAATAAAGATAATCATTTCATACAAACATGTAGTTTTTTCATGTATATAAGAATAAAAAAAAAGATATAATATTTTAAACAAAAATATAAAAAAATTATTAATTGACTATATTTAATAATTTTAGGTCAAACCTTTCCCAACATTCAAAATTATATGGTGTGTTTAAAAATATTTTGGTAACTTCTTTTTCATTCATCTAGTTAGGTTATATTCTTATTTTAGTCATTTATATTTTGTTCATGTTGTTACTTCATTATTGCGCATTTATCCACTTCATATTTTTTCAAGTGGTCACTTTAATGTTTTTCATGTAGTCGCTTAATTTTTTTTATGCGGACACTTCATTTTTAGTCATGTAAATAGTTCAATTTTTTCAATAAAGGACATTATTTTTAATCATGGGGTCACTTCATTTCTTCATGGGGTCACTTAATTTAAATTAATCCATGAACTTCATTTGTGTTTATGTGGTCATTTCTAGGCATTTTTAAATTTTTATACTAGGTAACATCACTTAAGGAAACATATCATTGTCTCTTATCAAGGAAAATTTAAAATGATTCATCATATTTTGAAATATAAATTTCACTTCAACACACATACGAGCACTTGATTTCAATGTGTGGTTGGGTGAACTAAATATAGATTCACATTAAGATTTTACCAAATTCATACTCATGTTCATTCCAACAATCATGTAGCCTCATGAGGATTTAAAAATAAAAATAATGAACTAAAAATATAAATATCATGTAATTTATGAGAAACTATAGTGATGTAATGTTTTATAAATACTAATATATAAGATTGAAAAAGTATCTATTTCAATAGTTTTGTTAGAGGTTTTGTTCTACTTATACACAAGTGGAAAATAAACAATCAATTAGTTGATGTTAGTAGTATAATATTATCTACATATCATGGTATATAAAATATATAATGTAATATATGGGAGAATTGATGTTGTTATATTATAAATTGATAGATTATAGGCTATAGTAATATATTATTAGTATTCAAACATGTCTTGGTTAAATAATAACATACAAAATTAATCTGAAAAAATTTAAGTATAATAACATAAAAAATTGATTATATTATAATTTATTTCAACCTTGGGGGTATGAATAAATATAAAGAGAATAATATTGTATCCTTTAATGTAGATCATCTTGAAAACTAATAAAAATTTGGGGCAGTTTCAAAAAAAAATAAAGGATATTCTTGAAATGTTATATATATATGTGATGTTGTGAGACATCATGGTCCTCCATTATCAATTGTTTATGGTAATGAACCATTATTCACATATAAATCCTAGATGTGTAATAATAATTCATTAAAATCGTAATAAAATCATAAAATATACTATTATCCTCAATATATGGGATATATCGAGGTATTTTCCGATCATTACAAGAAATGTTAAAGTCATGCTATCATAACTTCCATAGATGCTGGGATCAGTTTTTAATAATATTATATTATATATAAATTTCTTATTTCAAATGAAGCATTGAAATGGACCAATAATAATCCATTTATTTATATACATGTACGACACAAAGTTTTTTGGATAATATTGTAGAAATGATGTTATTGGTTCCAAATGTTTTGTATGGGGTAATAAAAAACATTCAATACCTCAATAATAATATCAATAAATAATCGTATTGATAATAATTTTATGGTATGAACTTGAAAAAGTATCTTAAATTCCATGATGGGGTATATATTCTAACAAATATGACCATGAAAAGGGGTTATGATATTTTTAATGAAAGTGATGTTATGTATAAGGTGAATTGAATGATTAGAAATATTATAGCTCATGAGTCTTGGGGAATATTATCTCCCCATTCCTGCAATGATTCCCCATCTAAATTGAATCATTCATATATCACTTTTATGGAAGTATATTATATAATATTTATATTTTATTATGTTTTTTCATGTATAGTTATAGCCTCACTTACTATATAATCCATGGAAATTAAAATTATTTTTATAATAGTGAATATTCCATGAAATTTAGTATCCATATATTTTATGGTTAGTTGATGGAATCACCAACAAAAAGAGGAAACATAGGAAACTAATGATGTAATGATAATGGATTATATACATTTTTTTGAGGATCCATTTAAAATGTTTTGTAATTAATTATTATAAGAGGGTAAGGTAATTAAAATTATATTATAATAATATATAGGAACCTTTTCATTAAAAATGGTATTAAAAAAATAAATCATATCGATTTATTGAGACCTATATTAATACGACTTTATTGTATATGAAATTTCATAATGCTATTATAAGATAGGTTTCTCTAGGCATGTATCCTACATTAAATTGCGTGTCCACAAGAAGAGATAATCTAAATTAAAATATCTAAATCCACAAAATCAACATGTTCATGTAATTAAATATGAAAAAAAATATTTTGTGGATTGGTATAAATTATGTTTGGATATTATAGTTTGTATCATCATTATATAAAAGTTATATATTATAAGAATTGTTGATATAGTCTATATAAATAGTCATTAGATTTTATGTATATTAATGGTAATTAAAATAGTTAATTGTTGAAAACTGACATAACATGAATTATATTAGTACGAACACTCCTTGTGAATTACATTTATCAAATATCAGTTTTAATATATCATCACTATTATTTTACATTCACCAATATCAAGAATATATCTAATAATTAAGGATTAGTGGCATGGGAGATAGGAGAAGTTAATGTTAAAATAAATCACTACCAGGTCAATGGATTTTACATAAAATAATAATTTTACAACCATTTATCACCACACACTCTTCCTGTATAATAAGGGTTTAAGCATCCATGACTAAAGTAGTATTTATCTATAAATTATTTATTTTTTATAATAGAATTCACTTAGATAGATGATAATTACTAAATGAATCTACCTGAATTAAAAATATAATCTAGATAAATAATTTTATAAAACATATTGAATATTCATAATCATGATGTAAGAATTATATGAAGTTTATATGATGTATTTTTTCAAGAAAATAAATAAAATATACCAAAAAAGGTTAAATAATAGGAAATATGATAAATGAGATCTGAAATAAATGTACTCATGGCTACGTTGAACCTAGATAGTGTTATTTTCATAGTATTATAAATAATGATTATACTAGTGTATTAAATGAGGTAATGGGGAACTATGTTAAATAGTATACCCCTAATGATAAATGAATCATGGAATATTAATTACAATATTATATAGTATTCCATTCTCCACACCAATAAAAACCAACCCCTCCTCTCATGCCTTTTCAGTAAATATTTAATTATGTCATCATTGTCCTATAAAATAGTATCTTCCTTTTATTCCCATTTAAAATTCTACTGATCTATTATATTTGAGGGAGGAATCTATGATATGGAACTTAACTTAGGTAAAAGTTATTTTCACAAAATATAAAATTCCTAATTACATATTCATTTTAATATCCCTTTCAAAACATAAATTTTTGTTTCCATTATTTTTTATATCAATCTATGAAATTTTATTATTATATCATTTTAACATGATTCCTCATTTCAACCACATTATACTCTAATCATATATATTTTCCATGAGGGAATTTTTGCATAAATTTATATATTTTCAATTGATAAAAAATTCTTCTTAATTCCTTATATTTGAGTAGTTACATATGTATTATATCATTATGTGGGATATGTTCTAAAAATTTTTTATTTTGATATTTCTTTTGGAGATTTATAGATAACATAGTGGAATAAACCTTATTTTGGCACAAGATCACCACCACCATCAGCAAAATTCAACATGGTTGTTTATCTTTATTCAAAATTATATATCCCAAATGTGTATCAAATATTTTTTATTACGTCTATTTACTATTATAATTTATTTAATAATAACTTATTTTTTCCATACTATCTAAAATATATATATTAAATTTCCTAAACTCATTGATCATCCCAATATTTATAATTACATGTTAAATATAATTCCATATTCGTCACTTGTTAAGGATAATTAACGTAATATTTAGAATCCCAATTCATTCATATTATGCTTCATGGTAATTCACCTTCATGTAATTATTAATCTATTGAAAACTGAATTTTAATCTTTTTTTCAGTATTATATCCTTTATAAAGTAATTTACCATAAAAGTTTTATTGATCAATCATGAATGTACTTTTTTGTTTCTCAATCATAATCACTATGGAATGTATCACCTATTATCATTATTATGTGGTGAAATAAAGAATATTTTTTCTTCATTGAACATCCCAAAATTTTATAGTCCCTTTGTTAATTTGAATTTTTCATCAGACAACTATTATAGGGTAATGGTAGAATCATTTCCCTTTATATATGATGTCATGGAAACATTCCTTAATCATTTGGTTATGATGTCTGTAATTATAATTACTAACAACATCCATCATTATAAGATAATTTAATAGAATCTGTGTTATTATCAATTTCATGGAATCCTTGGAGTATGTTATTCCATGTATTCAATTATATGGAATCAATTTTTCTGATATGTTATTTATCTAATTATTAAAACAGGTTAGATTTTTTGTAAGCTATGCCTTATTAATTATTTAATATCACATATTCTCTCTATTTTTAATTCTTCTACATAATGTATAGAAAACTAATATTTGAACATCACTATTTTTAAAAATTAGGAATAATTATTTTCACCTAAATGATTTAATATGTTATGTTTTAATGTAATCATTATGAGGTTTGGTTCTTAATATCTTATGAATGATCATAATTATAGTATATTCTCATGTAATATATTTATATTCTAAAAAATATCCAAAAAACGTAGGCTAACTTGGGTAATATAGAATTTTATTCCCTATAACCAAGTACTTTGTAATTATATTTCAAGTATAATTATAATCATGAAAATTAATAAATGACTTATCACTTATTTATCATTATCAAAAATTAATGGGATGTTGTCATAGAGTATCCATTACTATGAAAAAGCTATATATCATACCCATAATGTTTAGAATCATAAATGTAAATATAGTTATTCAGAAACTAAATGTATTATAGTTAAATGATATCATTTATTAGGGAATAAAAAATGTATACCCCTATTTTATAGAACTCATAATCATAAGATACTTCATCTCATGATCTTTACACATGGTAATTTCAAATATGGGAGGTTATATGGAACAAAAATATAGTAATAATTTCAAATGTTTATCTCTTATTGAATAATAATAATTTTGAAAATTTTTAATGGTTATTATATTATAAAAATTATTATTAATACATGCCAAGAGTAACATTATTATATGTATTGAAAAGAAGTCCTTCTGAAATATGATTGTAATGATTTTTGTTTTGATTGATTAATCAAGAAATGATAAATTATTAATGAATTGTTAAATTTATTATTTTTATAATCCATATTTATGAATGTTGATATTTTATAGATTTGATTTAATGAAATACATTATAGTAATTTGTAGGAACATGGTAAATATAGATGTTATTTTCTAGGATTAAAATAAAAATATATAAAGCATAAGGGTTGATGACATGATCTTCAAACATGTTAAAATAAATATGGCTGAAAAGAGATTATATATTAAAGTGATAATTCATATATGGTTATAGAAATTGTGACATTAACTTCACCCTTGAGGTTCTACAATGTGTGCATCCGAAATCTGATATTGAACTTAGTCGATCCCACATAGTTTTAGGGATAAATTTTAGAGAGTCACAAACCGATTGTATCATTAGATAATATTTAAATACTATGTGTATCTAATAATTGAAATAAATTGTATTCTCTATACCAAGGAATTATTTTATTTTCTCCCCATGTTTATGTTTATGTTTCTTTTGAATACTAAAACAAATATCATTCTCAAGATCCTAAATGTAACATTTATTTTTTATCAAATGAATATTTTTTTGGTAGATAGGTAAATACCATTGAGGGATGTCAAAAATATTTAACTCAACCAATGGTAATGGGATATTAAATGTCATTATTAGAATAGTTATTTTATAAATATTTATAGTGTTTAAAGAGTCTTTATGAGTCTAGTTATTCTGTAATTGGTATCTAAAAATATTTATTTGTATATTTTCTTTTTGTAATAATAAATAACTAATATTTATTTGGTTCTATACGTTGTGTCTTGTTTATTGAGGGTTCTCCTCTAAAATAACATCACTATATGTTTCTTTAAATATCAATAGATTATCCTCCACAATCCTTCATCCACTCATGAATAATAAAATAAGAATCAATTACTAAATCATGAATGATTTAATTTGGATAAAAGACATGAGAAAAAAAGATGATAAGTACCATTATACTATAATCTAGTTTACTAGTTATGACACTTCACGATGAAAAGGGGATCATATAATTTATCGATATTGGGATTTTTATATTAATCAATTTAGCTCTATTTTCATAAAAATCAATAGTGGATTGATCGGTCAACACCTTCATCAATGGAATAACTCATGAACATGGTATTTTCATGGTATTAAAATAATTTTAATTTTGACCCATGTTTTCATCTCTCCCCTTGTACAATTCAATCATTAATTTTAATTGAAAATAATCATTATACATTCCACTATTTATAAATTTTATATATTATATTAAAAATATTCAACAAAGAAACATTTTGAATTGAAATAACGAATTTATACTATGAATGGAACCATTATGTGGTATTAGAGAGGCCATATTAAAATTTATAATTTTTTATAAAACGTTTTACATTTTAACCATTTTATATTTTTTCTTAATTTCCAAATAATATATTAAACAATCTGATAGTAGACATTTATTCTTTATTATCCTTCATATGATAAATAATTTGTTGAAAACATATAATGGATGTCTAAAGAACCCATTTATAGGTGCATAGGAATATTTGTTTTAATAGAGAACTACACAACATCTAGCCTATTGGTGCACACTTTGAATCCATGTTTATTACACCTTGATTTTCTATGTATTAATTAAGATTTCCATTTGAATAAAATTAAATATGGAGTCATTATACATAGTGGGTTGACAAAAATTAATTGGAACACTACTTATCATGCTACATGACATGTAGTTGGAATATTATATTTGTATTACACCCAGTTTTATATTATAAATTCATTGAAACAACAAGTTAAAATACACTTCATTTATTATTACACATTTTTAGGGACTGAAGATGGTGAAACATGGATGTTATATAGTATTTGGTTATTAT
This sequence comes from Viscum album, assembly GCA_963277665.1. Classification (NCBI taxonomy): domain Eukaryota; kingdom Viridiplantae; phylum Streptophyta; class Magnoliopsida; order Santalales; family Viscaceae; genus Viscum; species Viscum album. The sequence continues at coordinate 26,410,067 of OY728154.1, forward strand.
ACCAAATGTGCACATCATTATTTTCCCTGAAAAATGCCTACTGATTCGCTAGGATGGAATCAAAGATTTATAATGAACGAAATACACTAACTATGGATCACTTGTACATGTAGTGTATCTCATACCTAGTTTTGATTAAAGGGAAAGAATAATTAATTACACAATTAAACCTAAATAAAATTTTCTATTTTGTCATTAATTTCCAATGTATTATTTCATATGTTTTATGGAATATTAAATGCTAAATTGATTTTAAAATAATATTATGAGCTATAAGTCTTGGGTGGTATGTACATGTTGCTCACTCAACATGAATTAAAACTAGTCAATATTGTGAGAATAAACACTTATTCATATTTTTCTTTTGGGAATTCAAAAATATGTAATTTAATGATATTTCATGCACGCTTAAACTGGCATGAAATCATATTACATGATAAGGGAAATAGATGGTAGTTTAGAATGGTTCAAAAATGACACCTCCATGTGAAAATTGTGCACTAAATTAATTACAAATAAAAATAGTTATTCATTTTTTTAAAATTGAAATTGATGGGAATCAATAGTATTTTTTGGATTAGAATAAGATGATTTTATTAATTTATTAGAGTTAAAATTTATTTAATAATTAAATAAAATTATTTTTAAGAAGAATGATTAATTTGATTTTTAAATTATTTAAAATATAATCCTTTTGTGAAATTTACTATTCAATATATTTCCAAAAAAAATATTTTTATTGGATTACTTATAATGTAATTTAATTGGTTATATATTTATTATGAAATTATAATGATGGCTTATGATTCATCCCACCAATCATTATTATGTTGGAATTATATGTCCTATGATTTGTTTTATATAAACCCGTTAAGAAAATAGGATGGCTCCTTCACCTACATGTGAGTAAAAATATTCAAAAAAGTCGTCATTATTATGAAATGGAATTTCAAAATCATAGTTCATATAAAATCAACAAAGAAGGTACAATGGTTGATAGTAGAATTATAAAACACAATACATGCTCTTCTCAAGGAGTTGTCTCCTTGGATCATAGGTTTATTTATCTAGTTATTGATAAATAAACCATTATAAAAATCATGGTAAGTAATTTTCATTATATAATTTTTTTGTAAGAGTATGGATAATTTAATTTGTTATTTATCACATTAATATTAATAAATTAATTAGCAATCATGAAATATGGAATAAAAATTTAATTTAATTTTTTGTAGACTATTCTGTCTTTCTGTGGCTAATCAGCTATATAAAATAAATATAATAATATTAATATATTTAAACGTATAAATACTGATATACACCCCTAGTAAACAAAATTCCTCTAATAATTAATACATTTAAAATCTCATATGTTATACCCGTTATGATTTAATCCATAGTTAAATGTTCTTGTCTGAAAGAATTCATTGGGATTTCAAATATAAGGAATTTTTAATTATCATTTTAGGTCATGTTAACTGAGATATATAAAGGGATATAAAAAATAAGGTTTTTTTGAATAATTGATTCATGTGTTAAGAAAATATAAATTTTGATTCCCCGATTTGGTAGATATAATTGTTTTAAGATAACATTTGGAAACAACACGTACCTAAATTCCATTGATTATTTTTCTTGTCCATATTCTAGTTTTTAGATTATATATATAGGTCATTTCTATTATAATGTATACAATACATGACATTATATGTCAAAATTTAGGTTTATTGGGGCTTGTTAATACTAGGTTGGTCTATATATTCTCTTCATTTCAAATTATAGATTTTGGTAATCATATAAAGTACTTAAAATATACATTAATTTATTTTTAGTGTATTTCATGTTTATCAATCATTTTATCCCAATAATTAATTATTGAGAATTAAAATATCTTGATTATTAGTAAGTTCTAGGAATTTTACTAGACTATAAGATTTGTACTATTCCATTATTGGATGGTTTATTGGATGAAATCACCAATAATTAATGTTTTTAATGAGAAGAGATAAGATCATTTAAATATCAACATAAAACACTAGCATGATGCACTAGATATATTTTTAATAATGGTTTCATCCATATCAAATGACTTTTTGAAATCTCTTGAGTTTATGGATTCTTAGAGTATACTCATTTACCTCTATGATAATTATCGAGACTGGGTTATACAGGAATTGTATGATATCTCCAATTAATTATATATATAAAACATTATTGAGGGTTCACCAATCAGAACTTATTTACTAAATATATTCAGATAAAATGAGAATCTACACATTTTTGTGTTTAGACAAACAGATGATTTATACACTAATTATATTCATTCATTACTATAAGTGGAACTATGATATTTTTATTAATATTAAAATGGTAAACATTAATAATTATCTCAATGTATTCCTTACTCTAATTTATTCTTTCTAAAAGTATATGATGTATGAAAATCCATCAATTCATATGGATAGAAAAGGGAATTAAAGGTGGTCAAACTCTATGAAGGACCCTAGACCACCCTGATAGGGGGTGTGAATCATAGTGTAAAAATTTTATTTTTATCATAGGATCTTGTTCCCATGTTTGTAAGATCCTTTTTAAACATGTTTGATGTATATCTACAGTAATTAAAACATTCATATGTAGAAGGAAAACACAAAAAAAATTACTTGGTTCACCACTAAGGGCTACTTCCATGTACCATATGTGGATAGGTTTCTAGTCATAAAAAATTTCTTTCATCATAACTAGCTATGGATCACAATGGTTTAGGCATAGTCACTCTATCCTAGGTACACTTCCATTACAAACGTTCAGGGATTGCCCACTACTTCCCTCAGATCATTTCATTTGACTCCCCCTGGCTTGCAGCCATGAGAGAGGTCTCACTCAGTTTACCGAAAAAAAGGTCACTACATCATATTGTCTTTGAAAGACATTGTCTCTATTCAAAACATGACATTTCATACATATATGTCAAGAGTTGATGCACTTTTATATTTAATTTTCTGTATTAGTGGAATTTCTAAATGCACTAGAAATTCTTCCCTATTTATTTACTAAAATAAAAATCTCCTTTAATGATGTCTTCATTTCTGTGAAATGTCCCTGATTCTACAAACTATCTCTGGTCTGCGTACCAAGCATGGTCCCCATACCATTTTGGATCTATGTATCGTGCCTACTCTATGTACTGTGCATGCTCTGAGTATCGTATATGCTCTGCGTAACGCCTATGCTCCATGTACTACACATACTCTATGTACCATGCCTACTCTGCAAATTACACCTTCTTTGCACACCACCTTCACATGCCGCCTACATGTATCGCCTTTGCATTTGGCCTATGTGTACCACCTCTGTATACTGCCTTGGCATAACTCCTTTGCATATCAGCTTTTCATACCACCTCTAAGTACCACCTGGACATACAGTTTCTTCCTTCTGTGGACTTCTTCTTCAAACTCAACGAATTATTTCATATCCCACATACCACTCATTATTACACAAAATCTCTTCCGCAAACTAATCCTTCTAATTTTGTGAACTATTTTGTCTTTTGCATACCACTTTGTCCTATGAAAAATCTCTCAAGCATACAACTTTAATACCTAACCGAGATCTTCCGCAGTGATGATATTTTCTTATAGAATTTTCTCTCACTTAATGATGGGATTATCACTCCTTATATAGGAAAATAGCGCTGAAAATTTAACTAATCCCATTTTTACCAAATTTTAAATATGGGATTATCTTCACCGCAAATGATTCTCTTTCTACATACTTTGATCATCCATTGCATACTGCGACCCTCCTACGAACTGAGAACCTACACCATGTATCGTGTTTCTACTTGTCTGCGTACTGCATCTCTTTCGACAATGACGATCCATTTCTCGTACTGCAACTCATTCTGCAGAGAACCATATTCGGTAATGCAACCCGTTACGTGAACCGTTTTTCATACCATTCCCACTAAATGGTATACTATCGCGAACCGTTCCCCAACATGTTACTCGGTCCATGCTCTGAGGTACGTGGTTTGTTTCCTTTGACGATTTCCTTTTCTAATCCACATCTTGTTCACATTTATGCAGAATCCTTGAAATTCCAGAAACATAATCCCAATTTTATGGTCCAACAATTTGGAGCACACTAGGAAATGACACCACCTTAAATATAAACTTAGGCAAGAATTACCTTTATTATTTACTGTCATCTAGCTTCTTCAACAGTCATCAACTTTCATCACGAACTCCTTACATTGTGATATATACTCTTTGAAGGATGAGTTTCCACATCATCAGATTCTCCAGGGAAAGTATTTCAATGTCCATGTCTTCAATCAACATCAGTCTCTCCAGCCAACGCTGAATATGATGGGCATCATCTTCTTTTTTTATGATCATTCTTAAATCTTCTAATCTCCACATGATCCCTCATGAAATAATGCATGTCTCTTCATACAGGCTCTTGCATGGTCTCATTGAATAGTGAAATGTTTCATTATCACTTTATAAATTCAATTGCTTCAACAAACACTGTGATGGATTCATTGTTGTAGAAAATGTATCAGTATTGATAAATATACTTGGAACATAAGATATGTTCATGAATAGTATAAAATACCACTCTCAATAAGTTTGGAGTTCTTCTTCATCTCCTTCTTCAATTTTATGTTCATTGAAAACCATTGAAAACAAATAAAAACTTATACATTAAGTTATCCAAACACTTTACCTGTTTCATATGTGGTAAAAAGGGACACTTGAAGAAGAAATACACACCAACAATGAAGCAAAGTTAAGAATATTGTGCCTTAATTTTCTTGATCATCGTACTAGTTTTTATAATTTCGAACATACATATACTTTTTTGTGTTAAAATTATTATTTAATTAGAGGAACTAAATATATTAAATATTTATCTATTTTTTGTGGTGGATCTATTTTATTCTAATATATTTTTACTCACTATTGTAGATATTAGATATTACAACCTCACATTTTGTAATGGAATGTTGTTTATTTTAAAATTATATTATTTTATTAAATTTTATACAAAACAAATATTCTGGATATCCAATATGGATATAAAAAATTTATTTTATATTTTTTGAAATATTTTTTCTATAGTAACATATTTAGGTTTTTTCGGTAATATACACCTAAAACAGTAATTCTGATTTGGAATACACAAAAAATGTATTAAAAATAAATAGTGAATCATGATCAGATGAATCATATCACACACTACTATGGCATCACTGGTTGTATTATGGAAATAAAAATGAACTGAATAAGTTATAATAAAATGTAAATGTAAATTATATTTATCTAAAACCACATGAATTTTTAAATTATAGCTTTATAGTAAAAAAGAACAAAAAAATTTATTTTTTGAATGGGTCAAAGAAAAAAATTCATCTCAAACTGGTTCGTAAAATTCTATGTGGAAAATTTATGGTCAATAAAAGGATACAATACCCATAATTCATATCAATTGCTGTTTATTTTAGAAGATATAGATATTTTAAAATAATGAGATATAATTTGGACTCCATTGTTAAACTGTAGAATTTAAGAGTGATTTTTTATTAAAACATTCTAAGAAAATAAGAAAACCATATATATATAGTGAAAAGAATATCATTAATTACAATTCAATGATTACCTATGGGAATTATAGATATTGTCCAAATAACTCAAAATTATACACCATAATGGAATTGTGTTACTGAATGGAGGAACCATACCTTGTGATACTAGGTGATATAAATGATGACTTATGCAAGTATTTCATTATCCTTTTTTGGGATATGCATACACAATAAAATATGTTCCCACTAATATTTAAAAAAGTTTTATTTTTTATTTATGGAGTGCAATGATAACTATTTTTTGACACATTCATTATTTTGGATGTGAATAATGTTTATGTAATCTTTAAGTAAAAAAAAATACTTCCTAAAGCACAATGTTTATCGTTAAATGATATTCTAAATAAAATAACATGTATTTACTATAAGAACCCCCTAAAAAATATTATTGTGAAAAAATAATATATATTCCATAAGAGGGAGAAAAACTAAAAAATAGATTATTATAATAACATAGTTAATAATGATGTCTCAGATCAAGATAAATATTAGTTTTGCCAAGAAATTATTCCATAAATCCATAAATCGGTGGATGATCTAGAGATGAATGTACTATCGAAGAGTAAAAAATAAGATAAATATCCTAAAATACAATTTAATATTGCCACCAATAATGGAGAAAAATTAATAGTTTATAAAAACGGTCATGTAATCCAAAATAAAGCATCAAGTGGCACAAAAATGGTCTTTGCATGGTAAATTTTCCAATAAGAAAGGTAAAAATATATTACGATAGTATATATACCTCATTTATTGAGATGTAAATTTCTATGTGACCAATATGATGAAATGTTTTCAAATCAATGTGAATCTCCACATATGTGACAACACCCACACCAGAAGGCCTAGTGTACTTTACAGATCGTCCAACATCAACATCTACGAAGGATCAATAATTAGTATTAGGGATTCTTGATCGATCCCATTGGGGATGAGAATACCATATCGGTAATGTAATCCTTCTATAAACATTTTAAAATATCCTTAGTATTTAGTAAAATTCAATAATGGATACTCACATAGATGATAATACTTGAAAAATATCACTAGATAATTTCTTGTTTAAAATACACTTTTCACATTAAAATTACTTAATTAAAATATCAAAAATATTCAAAATAATTAAGGAAAAATATTTAATTTAATGGAACCATTGAAACAGGTAATGTAAGAATCAATATATTCTGTGTCTGGATGGTGGGAAATTTGGTTTATACTATGGATGTAAAAATAATGATTTCATTCACATCTTTTGTACAAATGCAATGTCCCTCATTTAGAAAATGGGAAGATGATTACTTAAAAACATTTAATTAAATGATAAAAAATGGTTAAAATTTATTTATTAAATATTTTCATAATTGTAAAAAAATAACTAAATAATTTTAATGAAAATATTGATATGGAACAAAAGATTCCAAACCTAGAAGAATAAGCAATGTTGGTTTTCCTTAAATAGTTATTTCTATATTTGAGTATTTTAGGAGTGTAAATTGAATTGATAAAATTTAATTTAAAGGAGTAAATATAGGATAATAAAATATATTGTTTTTAATATATAATGATCAATTGTTTCCCCTAATGGAGACCTAAACATAAAAATCCAAAATAATGATTACATTTTTAAACAATCACTTACCTCATGTGTGACTTCCTTAATATGTGTTCGATCCTATAGTATAATAAATTTTTATTCATTATAAATATATTAAATAATAATACTAATATATATCAAAAACAATATTATTTACTATATCTTTTTATGAGTAATTAATTAACAATTATTTTTTAAAATCACTCTTCTTGGTGATAACTGCTTTGTATTTATGCCTTTTTTGGTTTGGTAGTTTTGGTCCTAGTATATTGATCAGGGTTCTATAGTATCTATAATATTAATAATGATATAAATATCATATAATTTTAATAAATATATTTATAATAATCTATAAAATATATAAATAGAAAAATGAATTATGTTGTTCATGGAGACTATAGGTCATACATACCAATGAACACTATTTACTATTTCAAGTGATAGAATCAAATAATGGTATATAATAATTCCCTATTATATAATAATCATTATATCATATATATATATATATATCATATTTTTATTAAATTCATTTTTATTTCCACACATGAAATGTTGATATGAAAAAATATATCACATCACTCTTTGGAGTTGGTAGTCCACACATATGAAAAAAAAACATTATCGTTTTTCATCAGATAGAAGGCTCAAAAGTTAGATGCGATATAAAAATTTCAGAACAATAGTTATTTACTAAATCTAATATATAATAATTTTATCCAATAAAATAACCTTCCATGAATGGTTGTTATGGATAATTAATGGTATATCCATGTGGACGTGGTATTCTACATGTATGTATGAGTGATACATTTACTTCCCATTTTATTAAAATTATCATGGATAATGGTGGTTTTATAATCATAATTAAATCTATGAAATATTAAAATTCAAAATATATTATTTTAGGATAAATATTAATTATTTTAAGGGTCTGAACTAATATGTACAAATAATGTGATCCATTAAGGATATTAACTCTTATTTGAATGAACTCTGTTAAATCACCTATTAAAGACCCCATGGATAGTCGTATGGGAAAACTAGACACTGTATAGTATCTATAAATATGTGTTGGATGGGATTTCATCAGGTTTTTTTCAATATAAATTGGTCAAAATTCATTAATGAAAAGAGGGGAGGTGTTTTCATTTATAAGTGGGGTAGAGGATCCATATGGGATTTCATAAATGATTAAATCATTCTAGTAACATTTTCTAGAAAAATCATTTGAAAATGATAGATTTATAATTTTAGTATTTTATTAGGTCTTAATATGGGTTAAAAATAGGATTCATTTATGTTTATTTGTAATACATAAACTTTTCTCTTGGATTACTACAATGGTAAATCTGTTTTAACCACGAGGACATCAGTTTTTTATTGTTTTTACTATTCAATGAGACAAAACATGAATTTGGTCTCATTAAAAAACCGAGAATGATAATAAAAATATGGAATAAATTTTATCAAATTAAAATCAATGAATGGAAGAACGAAATTTAAAATTTAACGTGTTAAACGTGGTGAAAGATAGTTTTCTAGAAAATGTTTTAATATGTATAAAAACAAATATATTCATTATCCAACATAAAATTAATTATAATTACACGAAATGGAATATAAACAATATAAAAGAACTATTTTTAAAAAAAAAATTATATAAAATTTTGAAATTATTATATGAAAAAAAAATCTTCAAAAATTACTATCTTTCACAATTAAATGAAAAATATTCTTCTATAAATATTGAAAAAAATATATCTAAGATAATTTTGACATAATTGTTTAAATTATTATCATTGTTTTGTAACATTAAATCACTAAAAGTTGTAAAGAAATTTAATATTATTTTCTACCAAAAATATATAATATTAATATTTAAGGAAAAAATATATTTTTTAGAAAATAATGACTATATTGAAATTTATTAAATTAAAATTATAATCCTAAATTCTAATTTTTTATAATGTTTTTCTCCCTATTATTACATATACTTTATTTAATATATTATAATGACCAAATTTAAATAATAATATTTTTTACTATATCTTTGTTCTCTTAATGCACATTGTTGTGTGTTAGAAAATATGCTAAACACATAAAATTATTTTAAGAAAAATAAGCCCTAAATTTTTTTGGTTATATATTATTACTCTATTAATATGAATTTATCAATAAAAATCCCATCATAAAAAATGTATGGATACATTTACCTCATCATATCCACGGGTTCCCTCATCATTTTCATAAATATATGGTCTCACACCAAAATATTAGAATGGTGAGTGGTCCTAATTCATATAACATTATTTCTATAATATAGAATCTTCATCAGTTGTTTGTCATAAGAGAGAAAATACAAAAATTGTATTAATAAATTATTTACTACATTTTAATAATTAGTTATGTACTTCCTTGGGAGAGATGTATAGAACACATCATGAACATGAGTGTAATTTACTGTAAGTTCCAAATGATAATATACCATACTCATATGATCGATAATATCAAATGAGAAAAATAAAATTGGTTCATTCATATCTTCTGTTCAAATATTATTTTCTTCTTCCTTGTAAAAATGTCATTGAAATAACTTCTCAACATCTTCTTACTTTAGATCTCATTGTTGGTTGTCAAAATAATTTTGTATCCACTCTAAGCTACCCTTATATGATATTGAATGACTCTAATATTATTTTACATTTTATTAGATAGGTGAAATCGAAATATATTTATTTATCTACATTAATTCTAGAGAAATAATCTTCTATACATTATTCTATATTATAATTCATACAAAAACATCTTAATAAAAAAGAATAAAAATATTAACTTATGAAAATAACACCAAAAAAATATGCTGACCCCAAAAAACTATGAAATCTATTAATAAAGGTCTCAATATTTGTAATAGTGTTTCAATGGTCCTATAAAAATTACCGTATATCTTAAAATGACACGAAATACTAAATCTCAATTATGTTTGTAGAACTTTACGCGGGATTCTGAAAAACATAAAGGTAAAACCCATATCCATATCTAATTTAATATAATGTGGAACTCTATGAATACTTAACAATTACATAATGTAAATTCTACCAAAATGATCATGCGAATAATATTATCTAATAAAGGGAAAGGATTTAAACTCATATGGTTTTTTAATAAGGCCCATATAGCATTATGAAATTTTCACATTTGTGGGAAACTAAAAGAAATTCATCGGTGTAGTTTTCACTTTTCATTTATTATATGGTTAATGGTCATGTAATACCTATACACTTCATTATCTCACCATTAATATGATAATATATCATACAGTAAGATAAATAATATGAATTATTTTTTTAATATTAATCCATCAAAAATACTCATCATATCCCTCCATATCTTCGTACCTCCAGGATGAATACAGAATAATGAGCATTGAGATTCATCCAAAAAACACATTATTCAATTCTTGTTTTGATGTGAAACTTACTAGATTCCAAATACTTATCATTATTTCATGATCATGGTTCAATTAATTATCATTCTGCATCATTTACAATATTTCCCTAGTTTTACATTTTTTACTTCTTAATTATATCATAGATCGATGGTTTAACATTCATATCTGAAATATAAGATCATCACCATTTCATTTTTATTTGAAGATCCAAATTCTAAAAATATATAAATATCATATCTATATTAATCCTAAAAATGGAAAAAATATCATTATTTTCTGACTCAGAGAATTAGCCAGCTTGTTTACTTTCCAGTGATATAATTTATTTATCAATAATAATATATGGCCAACTCCAAAAATCTTTTCTTACTTATATTTAAATCCTTATATGAACATATATACTTCATGATTTCATTATAATTATATTTGGAACAAAACACACTTTACAGATAATGAAACCATATCATCCTGGAAAATATTAACTCTTCACTCTAAAAGGAATGATTCATGTAATGTTTCTTAACAATTTTTTATTGTCGGGCTACTAATTATATCATCAAGTAATTATATATGATTGAATATCATATTCCATTATATAATATATTACTATATATCACAACCACATCGCTGTTATAGGGTAGTGTAATCATACTTGTGATGGAAGACCATCTCTCCAGTTCATTGAAATTACCCACAGATTTTTTTATCATTATAAACTTACCCCGCTTATGTGTAAAGTTGGTGAGTCGATAAGATGTTTTTTTAAAATATCTCATAATACATTAGTATCATCTAGAAATCCCATGAAAATATGGTTCATTGTTACCATGGTTAGACTAGGTCTTTGACTAATTACTTCGATCATTAAAGGATCTATAAAATCAAATAAATATACAATTATAAGACTCAAGAGTGCAAAATTACAATGATTAAATTCACAAAAGGTAAATTTAGCATACAAATTCTCCTTCTACATGGTCATTATCATAATTCAAAAATGTTATTCATGCTCTTACTTGTTCTTGGAATATATTAAAATATCATCTATAAAGACTACCAGGAAATGATCAAGGTAATCTATAAATTTATATAAATGCAATCCATAATGATATCAAGAGAATTGGTAATTAAAAATTGAATTACAATAATTTTATAACTACTATAACAAATATAAAAACATTTTATGGGAATAACATCCTTCATGATTCTTAAATAATAATATCTAATTCGAATATGCATTTTTTTTAAAATAGACCACCACATACCATATTGAACAATTAATCGATATAGGGTAGATGATACATGTCATTAATAGTGATCATTTTATGATCCTAATAAAAAATTAAAACATGAATTATAACAATATTTATTCTTAACAAAAATATTAGGTTCTTCTAATTCTGATTCACTACACATAATTAAACTATTATCCATATTCTCATAGATTTTCTTCTTCTATTCATGAAGTTGAATCGGAAAAATTATTTATATAGTTTTCGAAATAGGTACAGAACCAGTAATTAGTCAATATAAATACTCAACATCACAGTTTTGTGGAAGACTAACCATGTCCTAAAGGAATACATCTTATTTTTACAAAATAATATAAGCATTTTAAAAATTGAGTTAGTCCACAATCATTTAGTTTAATATTCCTCATTAATATTTTTCTCAAATAACGTAATACGATTTAATTTAACTTGGGTGTTCAGGTTCAACCTCACAAGGATATAAAATTAGTTTTTGATTTAAAATATCTAATTGATATGGGCTATATTACGAGAGAACCAATCCATTCCTATCATTACATAAAATTAAGGTAGAATAGTAATAATTAGATTTTTTGGAAGAATATTACAATAAATTTATACAGAAGATGATATATATAATTGATATATGGTCATATGAATTATAAGGTTTTTCACCTCCAACCTAATATCTAATCATTGAGGTGGTGATGTGATCCCTTTATAAAATACATTAAATATAATTGACTGGGTGGATACATACCCTAACAATACATTTCCAATACGAGAGAGGATAATAAGTGTACCTTTCACCATGTCACTAGGAAGATTCAATTCTATTGTAGTAATGGCATAAGATTTACTTTCTCCCTTTGGATTCATTTTTAGTAAGTTACCTTGATGTGATTTTACTAGATTAATGGACCATATCTACACATTTAATGGAATTTACCTTCATTCATTCTACTTTATCAATGAATTCATGAGCATGTCGTACATTTTAAACATAGTTGATGAAAATTAATTTCCCTTTTATGAATGTTTCGTGTTGTTTTCTTAAATGAGTATCACATTTTATAGAATTTAATTTACTCATCATCACATTATATATATATTTTTATACATCCTCTTATTCTATTTTTTCCTTCAATGTAATATGATAATTTATCAATCTAGATAACTCATGATTCTAAATCGTCATATCATGATTATTTTATGGAGACTAGTTCCCTTATAAGTATTTTTAGATTCCCATCAGTTAAATTTTCAATATTTATTATTTGTTCATCATAGAATTAGGAATTGTCTCTCCATATCATACTATTTTTTTAGAAGGATAATAACCTTTTATGATATCTAACATAAACTCCATTCACACTATTAATCATATTTCAAACTCATCCATATAATTTTTAACAAATAACCAAAATTTGTCTATAACCTCGATGAGATGATACATTTCCAAGAAAATATTCTTATTTTTATAACCTCCCACTGGTGAATAATATAAGGAATCATCCTTGAACATTTCATAACCAAGTAAATTATTTTATAAATCACATTCTAACATTCTAAATGATATTTTTTTGTTTATATTTTCAAATAATTAGGAAATAATTCAATCATATCAAACCATATTAATAAAATGGTTTTACTACCAAAATAATGTCCATATATTCCATAATAAAAAATTTACTAATAAAACCTGAAATCTATTCCTGAAAAATATTCACAACCTTGATATTGGCTTCTTAATTTCTCTAACCCATCCTTAAAACCTATGAAAGTATAATAAAAATTTGAAAGGGAATACAAATATTAATAAGAAATATAATAACAATAAAATATTAGTCCATGAATACTTATAAACATATGAAATCATTTTCACAAAGTCATACTTCTCACCCATAAAGTATAACTTATTTACTTTGTGAAAAAAAGCGACTTCCTGAAAACATAGAAAAAATAAATAAAACTATAAAGGTAACATGGGTAATTATTTTCTACTATTAAAAACCTTTTATCTAAAATATGATTTGTTATCCTCATGGATACATTACAATGTAACATTCATGACATCCGTATAAAGTAACATTCATGGCAACCATATGGTGTAACCATCACAGTTACACTTGGAATGACCATTATTATCAACATCCAATATATACATACCAAATTATTTCAAGGGAGATATAATTCCCACCCTTAATCAAAAATAATTCCAAACAACCTAAAGATAATAAAAAAATGAATATTTTCATCATAGAAGTATTACTTTTTACATTTTTAGTAATAGAAATTTAAAAGAGAATTTTTAAAAGAAAAGTCCCATATCTTAGGGTTGAATTCCTTAAAACATGATCAAACCAAATGTATAATGGCATAAATAGTGTTTTTAATTTATTAACGAAATATATTAATATTTATAATACATTATATGTTTTTTTATAACAAGTTGACAAACATTTATTAAAAATATTTTTTATGTTTCGGGAGAATTTATTTCATGGTTTCCATGGTTGGATCATTACGAGTTTTTTTATCAAATGGAATAAAAACTATATTAGTGGAATGAAATTGTATTATTATGTTTCCAGGATTTTAAATGATACCATATATCATTTTCATCTAAAATTTGAATGATTCATTTCATAAAACATTAATGATAAATGTTTTGTTTATTTTTGGTGTGTTTTCCTACTATTACAAGCTACTTTTATTTAATTTAATTTTTTGTATATAAATAAGATTCATAACATTAATAAAGTTTTAATATAAATATTAAAATATTTTTTTAACCCCATTAATGGTTTTATGACCAGAATATATGGTGGCAATGGAAAATGAAATATTTTACATCCATGAAGGTAGTGAATCGACATGTCATAGTCGATGATTTCATTTTCTTGAATAGGAGGAGAATATGTGATATTTGATGATGAATATTCCATTAACATAATAAAATTATGATATATGTAAGATATTGGAGTTATTATTTCACTTGGATGAGGGTGTGGGTAGATAAATATAAATTAAATTAAATTTTATAGTAAATAAAATTAAATGATGGAGGATTTTACTTCTTGAATTTTTCTCCTGGAAAACCTTCTTAAGACCTTTTTTGGACTTTTTGTGGGACCATAAAGTCTTGGATGTGGAGAAGAATCCTTGGAAGAGAATTGGAATAAAATTAAAAAATCTTAAATGATTTACAGGATTGAAAAGAAGAGGTGCGAGAGGTAGTATTTGTAGTAGAGGAGAGGTGTGTTTTTTAGAATATTTTATTCATTTGTTTAATATTTTGGATCAAAACAATGAATAATTTGAGAATGATCAATTAATTTATTAAAATAATTTAGGTTATTTAGAGATTATGGTTGTTTCATTAATAATGAATCATGGGATAGTGTTTTTAACTTATAATGTATATACACAGAAAATTTTTGTATTTTAATATTCACTAAAAATATAAGATGTTTAGAAAAATCCCAAAACCTAACCCTCACCATTTTTTTACATGTTGAATTCAAAAATGGACTCCATTTTTTGAAAATAATTTTATAAATATTATATATTAATTTTTAATTAAAATTATCATTTATTCAAAAAAATAATGAATTTTAAATTACAACTGATTTTAAGACACTTTGAAAAAATAAATTAAGTTATAATAAAATTATCTTATAATAATAGGAAAAAAAATATTAACTTATGAATAAGGTTTATGAAGATAAATTTTCTTTTAAATAATTTTATTAATTGTAAAATTTTAAATAAAAATTTATGTGTCACCCAAATACCAACACTTAAATTATCATTTTCAAACAAATTATTTTATTATTCCATGTTATAAATATATCATTTTTTAACATATAAGATACACAAATTTAATTTATTTTTTCATATTTGAGGTTACTATAATATTTTTATAGATTCTTTAATTTCTATAAATACAACATATATTATTAAACTTTTATAATGAACTTAATTATTTAGTTACATAATATAAATAAATTATTTAATAGGTAAATGGGTTGTTATATTCTCCCCCATTATAAAAATTGAATCCTCGATATATTTATTCACTTCTTAACGAAGTGAGGATACTTTTCCCTCATAGCATTTTTTGACTCCAATGTTTCTTCTTCAACCATAAGGTTTCTCCACAAAACCATAACCCAATGAATTAAATTGTTTTTATAATACATGATCTCTACAATCAAGAACATGAATAAGATTCTCCTCAAACTGAATGTTCTCTTCCATATAAACTACTATTGGGCTCAAAACATTAGATAAATCTAGAACATACTTTCTTTACATAGAAAAGTGAAAAATATTGTGTACCTAAGATAAATTTTGAGGCAAAGATACATGGTAGGAAACTAGTCCAAATTTATCTTGGATTTTATGAGGTCCACTAAATCATTGAGTTATTTTGTATTTCATACCAAAACCCATAAAACGTTTACAATGAGAGATTTTAAGGAATCATGATCACCTATATCGAAGAAAACTTTTTTCCTCCTATTATCTTCATAAATCTTCTACTTGCTCTGAGATTTCTATAAGTGTTTCTAGATCATCTTCACTTTCTCATCCACTTATTAAACAATTTATGGTCTTATAAACATAATTTCCCTTACTTTAACCACAAATTCTTATGTTTGACACCACTTCCCATATAATTCCTCTAAAGGTTCCATTTATATACTAGAATAAAAACAAATATTATATGAAAAATCAAATAAATAAAGATGTTGATTCCACCATCCTTGATAAACCATTGAACAAGAACATAACATCTCTTCCAATTTATGAATTTTTCTCTCGGTTTGTTCAAAATATTGGGGATGAAAGGCTACGTTGAAATTTAATTCAGTTTAAAAAGACATTAGAGGGCCTTTATAAAAGTTATAAGTGAATTTAGGATCATGGTAAGATAAAATTGAGAGTGGAACTCCATATAACCTCACAATATCTTTGAGGTGTGGTTGAGAAATATGATCTCGGTAATGAGTGTCCCGAATAGGGAATAAATATGTAGATTTTTTCATCTGATCAACAATAACCCAAATCACAATGTTTCCTCAAAAAAAATTTAGTTATCCCACAAAAACGTTCAAGGATATATTTTTTAATTACCACTCGGGCACTGTAAATGGTTTAATCATCCCCTTTGGTATTTTTAACAATGATTTAGCCTCTTGAAAATTCAAAATTTTCATTATAGAATTATCAATATCTATTTTCATTCCATCTCTCCAGTAATACTTATAAAGGTCTCTATACATATTAGTGCTACTAGGATGAACTTAAAATAGAGAAATATGAGCTTCAATTAACAATTATTTCATCATCTAGGAATCAAAATACACACATAATCTCTTTCAAAATCACAAGAAACAATATTTATCAATATTAAATTCTGGATACACACCTTCCTTACGAAATTATATATTTTTCTGTAACTATTGTTATTAATTTTTTGATTGATCAATTATTTCTAAAAGAAATTAATGAATAGAAAATGGAAATGATATAGAAGAATTTCCAGCACCTTGAACTTCTCAGACAAAATTCACAAAATCATAAACCATGGGGTCATGTTCCAAAAATCACATGTTTAAAGATGCATGATATTTTTGAATCAGGTAATTTTCCTCTTTATTTAATTTTTCATTATGTTAATTGATAATGAAATGATAATCCTTTATTAGTTTTATACATCTTCTCTACCACATGTTCAATTCCATCTTAGTAAATATATACATCAAACATTTATTGAAAATATATATTTCAAATTCAGATCTATAAAAATGACGTCTAAAAAATTTTAATTCACAAAACTCAAGATCATTTGTGGGATAATTTAACTCATGGAATTTTCATTATATTAAAGCATAAGAAATTATATGATCATTGTGTATCAGTACTAAACTATTTCCATTCAATGAATCGACACAATAGATAAAGAAATATCCATTTCTGGAAGGCAGATAAAAAATTAGAGCATTCAACAAGGTTTTCTAGCTCCCAAAATAAAACATTAAAGTATTATGTCCATATAAATTTAAACCCTATTCATGTTAACATGGTTAGTATACTAGATAATTGTAATGCCCCGACCCCAGTTACCCAGAGTCGGTGCATTAATTACATAACATTGGCATGATCACAAGAAAGATCAAATCTCGAAAGACCGATTGGTTTAGTAGCCGTGGAAACACTAGATATATTCATAAGTTTTACATTACATCATAAAATGAAAAACTACTACAACAACATAATGTCTCCACCGTCCACACTCATATCCCCTCATAATATCCCTGAAGGTCATTCATAATTTACTTCTTCACTTCCTGGGAAAAATAAAACATAGAAAAGGGGTGAGCTCAAATGCCCAGTAAGGATACCAATATAGCGGAAACTTTCATAAATAAGAATAAACATTTAAGGCAATGTATAACTAAAACAAAAGCCTTTAAAACATGAACTTTCAACATGGTATGGCATAAATAAAATTAAATAATGCCATTTACTTATTCACATGGATATTCTAATAATCGAATAATCACATGCAAAAATCAATAACCACTTTCATAATGTTGGAATGCATAATGCCAGACTATCATAACCACATAGTCAAGGCCTCGTGCCAAGACTACAAATAAGATTTTGTCAAGGCCTTGTGCCAATACACTAGTTTGTCTCATGAGACCTACCGATGCATCGAGGAGCTATAGCGGGCTCCACCCGTCACATATTAAGTCCAATGCATTCCCATATGAAAAGGTTTAAACATAACATAAAAATTCGTATTAAAACTAGCATACGAAATGTCAATACTTTCACCAAAAACTATGAATGTTATAAAAATAGTACATCCACAGTCAAACATATCACAAAACCTTCAATACAATATAGAAGTTTTGTATCATAATAAATCAACTTCAAATTATCTTAAAATCCATCAAATGATGTTGACATAGATGAAATCAAAATTCTTTTTAAAGAAATATCTCCTTTTATTTTGAAATCATTTAAGATCCATATAAAATAAAACATTTTATTTGAAAATAATCTTATAAGCTTTTATGTGAAGCTTTGAAGATTTTATAACGGCTGAAAATTGCCGCACCCGCCGTATAAGTTAAAAAAACATTCTTACCTCAATTCTGTCGAAAAGGTTAAAAGGACCTTGTTTTGAAAAAGACGGAAAGATTACTTTATAAACCTCTTATAAAAAGTCAAACAAGGGTATAAATGACTTTAACCCATATTCTTGTAAAAATGTTTTGAAATACATTTTGAAGAAACATGGATGTGGATGATAACGAGATCCAGCAGATTATTACGTATAAACAATCTCGGATAATGAAGAAATTGTGAAATAAACCTTACCTTGTACTTTTAGTTTGTTGGGGTAGGTTAACCTCCTGTATAATGGTGAAATAATGTACATTAATATGATATCATATATGATCTTTTAATATCGATTTATAATGATATCTTAGTATTATCGTTGTTTCGGGTGTTAACTTACTTGTTTTCTTTTATATGTTTTGTTACGTAAGACATTTTTGTAAAGGATAGGTTGTAGAATGATATCAATTCCTTAAACATCATTTTAAATCATCAAATGATAATTATACTTGAATGGATACGATGGAGAATGAATCTCATCGCGTTCGTGGAGACGGTAGTCCGTACGTACGCACGAGCGACAATATCATTCTTTTGATATTAAAATAATATATAATGGATGGTATATCATATATACAGAATCCTTAACATGTTATATTTATTATTTACATGAGTTACACATCATTATTATACCCATCCAAATAATATTATATTGAATAACAATTACACCACGACGTGGAGACGGTAAGCCGTACGTACGCACGTATGGTGACATGTTATTCAAAGGGTGGATAGAATACTGAATAGGGTTGTACCATATTTATAATAACATCACAGTATATATATGATATTGGATTTATTATTTTATAATGGTAACAACAAAGGAAGAAGAAGTGGAAGAAGAAATGAACTTAGAAAAGGGTGGTGAAATCATTACCTCTTCTTCGGGTTCTTCCTTTTGATTTGATCAAAAGGGCTCCTTAGGTTAGCTTTCTGATAAAACTAAGGCCTCTAGGTTGTATTGAGGGATGTTGGGAGAGTATTTGGGCAGAGTTTGGTCGAACAAAAAGGCTTTTAAGGTGTTAATAAATGAGAAGGAGGAGTGCCCTTTTATAAGAGGGGTGAGGGGAACCATTGGAAAACCTAGAAATATTAATTTATAATAAATTCATATTCGGTTTCTAATGGCTCCAAAGTTGACTATTCAAAGGTTAAGGTGGGTATGGGTCGAAAAAAACTCAACCAATATATTTTAGACAGGTTTGGGTACTTATATTAACCTTATCTTTAAGTATTAACTTTAAGTTAATTAGTTTCACTTTTACAATGTCTCTTTGTATTTTTATATAATATGGTTAATAAACATACAACATACATCCATGCGACCCCCAAGTGGTCCATTAATGATGAACCTATCATGATATAAGTCTCTTGGCCGAACCATAGATTTTTAAGTATTTAATATCAATTAATAATATAATATTTGTTTTAAGAACTCTTTTATGTCAATTTTGACACTATTCAATAGTTGATTTTTGTGAAACTCATAGAAGATTGATTACTTCGAAAAAAGTCAATTAAATCAATCCTAATATATTATATTATTATATAAAATTAGTTTAATGCATTAAAAGTTTCATATTATATTTATTTGGGTATTTATAATATCAATTATTTTAATTTTTCACTATTATAGTAATTACTGCATCATCATTGTGTCATAAATAAAATAAATTATTTAATGTCTAAAAATTATAAATAAAATATCATTATGTAGGAAATCTTTTTATCTTTCTAATGAATATTTATAATCTAAAATCCAACATATATAACCCTATGTAACAATTGTTTTTCTAAAAGATATATGCTTGTGTCATTTTTGTATTCATTTTAACTTAACTAAAATAAAGTGTCATTATCACTTACAAGTGGATCCATTGGGTCCCAAAATTGACCCAAAGATGCCCTTAGTCGACCATGTGTCAACCAATAGGGTTAAGACACGTTTTAGGGTAATTTAGTATTATTATAATATTATTTTGCTAACCCTTATTTACCGGATTTACCCTTAACCATGGTAAATAAAATATTTACCGCAGTAATTATTCAAAATGTCTAAAAATAAAAGTTACCTATTTACACAATTTGAACATCCTGATTCCAAATATGAAATCCATTTTCCTAAATTCAAAACACAGAAGTGGCAGAAATTAATTTAAAATTAATTCCTGCTGTCAAAACAAAAAGCGTGTTTTTAAGAGATAATAACTATCAAAAGATTGACACTTGTTTATGTTCGGTTTAATTGTAAAATTATGTCCAATGACCAACATTATATTAAATGGTAAAAATATATTCTAAATATACTTTAAAACTACTAAAATTCATAATTTATCACTATTAATTATTTTGATTAAAAAAGTTGTTTTTAATTAAAATTTAGTAATTTTCACTATTCATCAAAATATGAAAGTTATCTGAAAAGTACCAAAATTTCACCTTAGGCTAAATTCGATATTCTGAATCCAAAAATGAAGTCCATTTTAAAATATAAAATATAATTTCAAAATTTAGGTATTACTATTCATAACGGCTAGTTTGATCGGTTGTGGTGTGTGTTAAAACTCGAAGTTTCGTACAACACACGCTACTGTTTTATTCAAAGGAAAGCGTATCGTGGAAGCTTGGGATGTTTCATTTTAAATTTTTTGATGTCTCCATTTAGTCAAAAAATTTAAAATATTGTATTTAAAAAGGTTTCACTATCAAAAGTTGATAAAAGTGCAATACTGAAAATGAATCTGTTCTTGCATTATGACTAAGAAACTCATAATATGGATTCTAAAATTATAAGGATTATATAAAGTTTAAAATTTAGTTAATACTATTCATGACCTATTTTAATGGATTTTTTTTGTAAGTCAAGGTGTGATTGAACTCGGTGTTGCGTGTAGTGCAAGTTATTGAATTATTTTGAAGAAATAACACACTATGAAATCTTGGGGTGTTACATTCTCCCCTCCTTCAATAAATTGCGTCCTCGCAATTTGAAATTGTTCTTCGAAAATAAAAGGTTGAAAGTAGAAAATATATTTGTGGGAAAACCCACATCGGAAATTGGGTTACTAAAATTTAGTCTTAATATGAGGAAAAGAGAAATCAAATGGTCACCACCAAATTATGATCTCGATTAGGAGAACATTGGTGGCAATTAGAGACATATAATTAGATGAAAAACGTAAATATTTATAGGTATTGATTGAGGTCATCAATCACAAACAAGTGTAAAATTGAGGTCCTTAAATTCATCAATCTATGATGATTTGAAATACCATCGGTTCAACAAAACATAGGGTATTAGGATAACACATTTTTGACGTTTCAAAATATCTTAGTTGAAATCCCACATCGAAAAATGAATTAATGAGGCCTCTATTTAAAATAAAGAGTGGAAAGTATGAAGATTACCGAAAATAACACATACTAGGGTTCCATGTAGGAAAATATGGATATGAAAGAGAAATATAACCATCAATTATCTGATGGAGAGTGGTAGAGAACATGGCTATGAAAAGGCCAACAATCCCAAAGCCATAAATTAGTGATGATTTAAGGTACCATCTAGGACAAAATTTCGTTCTAAGTTTCTTTTCATAATGTTGATGAATTTATTTATGAGATTGGCTAAGATCATAAAGAGATATACTTACTTTATAATTATAGTTTTATCCATTTATAAATTTCTACCACAAACTCATCTTTCACTCTAAAAGATAATAGGACGTAAAAAATTCTATTTACACTATTCGTATAGGGTTCCAAAATAAACGAATTTATAATTCATCAACAATATCTTTTAATAAAAACTACATTATTTAATCCAGGACATCTCGTGGGCCAGTGGTAGGTGATACACCCTTGTCGCCCTTCGGTTGCGGGTTCAAGTCTTGCAGCCTTGCCGGACGCGACAGGTTGCCGCCCGACATCCGGGTTGTCCTTTTATGGCAATCCAAAATAATCCAAACTAGAACTATCCAAAATACTTCTGCCCAAACTCACAGTCCAAAATTTATAAGTAAGTTAAACATAATGTAGAACCTTTTTACCTCGTAATAGCATATGAATACCTTCATCATGTATTCTTTTAATACACTGAAACATCCTGAATTACCATATTCCTTATTGATTACATTCATGCTCCCTTATTCGATATAGAATGCTGGATATACTTCATTAATACAAAAATGTTTTAAACC
This sequence comes from Viscum album, assembly GCA_963277665.1. NCBI lineage: Eukaryota > Viridiplantae > Streptophyta > Magnoliopsida > Santalales > Viscaceae > Viscum > Viscum album. The sequence goes on from OY728154.1 coordinate 26,433,417, forward strand.
CCAAAAATGATGGAATATACAAATCATTAATCAGTTCGAAGGTAGTCAATAATATCCAATATAATTTATCCAAAATAATCATGTATTATTCCAAAATCACTACTTCGGTATCAGAACTACATTATGGTTTATCATTATCTAAACCATATATTTTCCAAAAATTTATCCTGCTATTGAGTCCCTTTTCTTTGTTCCACATAATCTCAAGTCCTTAATGAAATAGTAATGCAGTACAATCCTTATATACCCCATAATTATTATAACAAGTACATTGTTGATACACACTCAATTGACATAATCAACATAAGAACTGTAATCATTCCTCTTCATCTGTGGTAGTATCATAACTTGATTATTATCCAATAAAATCATTTGCGGCATAGTCTGATGACTGGGACATAGGTTCGCGTAGTGTCCAAACTCCTTGCAAATGAAGCATTGTACATTTGAAACCATTTTCTTACCCTTCCAGTCACGTACTTTGTGCCCTTTTTCTCCACACTTATAACAAACTCCCATTCCTTTCAGGAAAGTTCCAGGGTGTTTCTTTCCCCAGTTACCACATATGGGAAAATTATTCTTTTCCCTCTTCCCTTTATCCATCTTTCTCTCTTACATCCTTTTCTTCTCTTGCTTTCCTTCAAATCCATAGGACTCAGTAAACTCTTTACTTATCTTATCAACACATGATATTATTTCTTCATATGATGATAATACATGGGAGACTATTTCTCTTATAAATTCTAGCTTAAGACCATGAAAGATATGATCCTTCCTTCTCTTTGAATCATGTGCATTTCTGGAGTTCTCATTCATTCTACTATGCGCCATTTCTAAACAATGGCATAAACTAGATCAGTTTATGAATCAAAATACATAATCCCATACTTATAAAACACTTAACATAAATTGAACTATTTATGGATATAATCCATAATCATAAGAATGTTTTCTTTGAGGAAGTATATACTCATAATCCCTTCAAAATGATTTGTAATGAAAATGAGAGTTATCCTAAGCATATCCCCCGGGAGTGTCGTAACCAAGAGTGCAGCAAGGCCCGTTGTCGTGCACCAGTTCCCGTTCGAGTCTAGCTCAAAGCGGTGTTTTCGGGTTTTACCCCTAGGTACATCTGTGCCAGAGCCGCCTCTACCTGTTCTTATCCAGATAGGGATGTAATGCTCGGAAAACTCACAAAATCTCTACAATACCAAAATTCTAGGAAGTTATTCTATACTAATCCTCAAAGTTCATCTTAGGTCTACGTGCTCTAATCAGAGTTTATCTAAATATAGCTTCCAAGGTTTGTACTAAACTTCCTCTGATACAAACTGTAACGCCCCGACCCCAGTTACCCAGAGTCAGTGCATTAATTACATAACATTGGCATGATCACAAGAAAGATCAAATCTCGAAAGACCGATTGGTTTAGTAGCCTTGGAAACACTAGATATATTCATAAGTTTTACATTACATCATAAAATGAAAAACTACTACAACAACATAATGTCCCCACCGTCCACACTCATATCCCCTCATAATATCCCTGATGGTCATTCATAACTTACTTCTTCACTTCCTGGGAAAAATAAAACATAGAAAAGGGGTGAGCTCAAATTCCCAGTAAGGATAACAATATAGCGAAAACTTTCATAAATAAGAATAAACATTTAAGGCAATGTATAACTAATACAAAAGCCTTTAAAACATGAACTTTCAACATGGTATGGCATAAATAAAATGAAATAATGTCATTTACTTATTCACATGGATATTCTACTAATCGAATAATCACATGCAAAAATCAATAACCACTTTCATAATGTTGGAATGCATAATGCCAGACTATCATAACCACATAGTCAAGGCCTCGTGCCAAGACTAAAAATAAGATTTTGTCAAGGCCTTGTGCCAAGACACTAGTTTGTCTCATGAGACCTACCGATGCATCGAGGAGCTATAGCGGGCTCCACCCGTCACATATTAAGTCCAATGCATTCCCATATGAAAAGGTTTAAACATAACATAAACATTCGTATTAAAACTAGCATACGAAATGTCAATACGTTCACCATAAACTATGAATGGTATAAAAATAGCACATCCACAGTCAAACATATCACAAAACCTTCAATACAATATAGAAGTTTTTTATCATAATAAATCAACTTCAAATAATCTTAAAATCCATCAAAGGATGTTGACATAGATGAAATAAAAATTCTTTTTAAAGAAATATCTCCTTTTATTTTGAAATCATTTAAGATCCATATAAAATAAAACATTTTCTTTGAAAAGAATCTTATATGATTGTAAGGGAATCTTTGAAGATTTTATAACGGCGGAAAATAGCCGCACCCGCCGTATAAGTTAAAAAAAACATTCTTACCCTAATTCTGTCGAAAAGGTTAAAAGGACCTTGTTTTGAAAATGACGGAAAGATTCCTTTATAAACCTCTTATAAAAAGTCAAACAAGGGTATAAATGACTTTAACCCATATTCTTGTAAAAAAGTTTTGAAATACATTTTGAAGAAACATGGATGTGGATGATAAAGAGATCCCAGCAGATTATTACGTATAAACAACTTCGGATAATGAAGAGATTGTGAAATAAACCTTACCTTGTACTTTTCCTTTGTTGGGGTAGGTTAACCTCCTGTATAATGGTGAAATAATATACATTAATATGATATCATATATGATCTTTTAATATCGATTTATGATGATATCTTAGTATTATCGTTGTTTCGGGTGTTAACTTACTTGTTTTCTTTTATATGTTTTGTTACGTAAGACATTTTTTTAAAGGATAGGTTGTATATTATTCATATCCAGAATGATATAGAGTCCTTAAACATCATTTTTAAATCATAAAATGATAATTATACTTGAATGGATACGATGGAGAATGAATCTCATCGCGTTCGTGGAGACTGTAGTCCGTACGTACGCACGAGCGACAATATCATTCTTTTGATATTAAAATAATATATAATGGATGGTATATCATATATACAGAATCCTTAACATGTTATATTTATTATTTACATGAGTTACACATCATTATTATACCCATCCAAATAATATTATATTGAATAACAATTACACCATGACGTGGAGACGGTAAGCCGTACGTACGCACGTATGGTTACATGTTATTCAAAGGGTGGATAGAATACTGAATAGGGTTGTACCATATTTATAATAACATCACAGTATATATATGATACTGGATTTATTATTTTATAATGGTAACAACAAAGGAAGAAGAAGTGGAAGAAGAAATGAACTTAGAAAAGGGTGGTGAAATCATTACCTCTTCTTCGGGTTCTTCCTTTTGATTTGATCAAAAGGGCTCCTTAGGTTAGCTTTCTGATCAAAATAAGGCCTCTAGGTTGTAGTGAGGGATGTTGGGAGAGTATTTGGTCAGAGGGTGGCCGAACCAAAAGGCTTTGAAGGTGTGAAAAATGAGAAGGATGAGTGCCCTTTTATAAGAGGGGTGAGGGGCACCTTTGGAAAAGCTAGAAATATTAATTTATAATAAATTCATATTCAGTTTCTAATGGCTCCAAAGTTGACTATTCAAATTTTAAGGTGGGTATGGGTCGAAAAAAACTCAACCAATAGAATTTAGACAGGTTTGGGTACTTATATTAACCTTATCTTTAAGTATTAACTTTAAGTTAATTAGTTTCACTTTTACAATGTATCTTTGTATTTTTATATAATATGGTTAATAAACATACTACATACATCCAAGAGACCCCCAAGTGTTCCATTAATGATTAACCTATCATGATATAAGTCTCTTGGCCGAACCTTAGATTTTTAAGAATTTAAGATCAATTAATAATATAATATTTGTTTTAAGAACTCTTTTATGTCAATTTTGACACTATTCAATAGATGATTTTTTTGAAACTCATAACAGATTTATTACTTCGATCAAAGTCAATTAAATCAATCCTAATATATCATATTATCCTAGAAAATTAGTTTAATGCATTAAAAGTTTCATATTATATTTATTTGGGTATTTATAATATCAATTATTGTAATTTATCACTATTATAGTAATTACTTTATCATCATTGTGTCATAAATAAAATAAATTATATAATGTCTAAAAATTATAAATAAAATATCATTATGTAGGAAATCGTTTTATCTTTCTAATGAATTTTTATAATCTAAAATCCAACATATATAACCCTATGTAACAATTATTTTTCTAAAAGATATATGCTTGTGTCATTTTTGTATTCATTTTAACTTAATTAAAATAAAGTGTCATTATCACTTACAAGTGGATCCATGTGGTCCCAAAATTGACCCAAAGATGCCCTTGGTCTACCATTTATCAAAAAATAGGGTTAAGACGCGTTTTAGGGTAATTTATAATTATTATAATATTATTTGTCTAACCCTTATTTACCGAATTTACCCTTAACCATGGTAAATAAAATATTTACCGCAGTAATTATTCAAAATGTCTAAAAATAAAAGTTACCTATTTAAACAATTTGAACATCCTGATTCCAAATATGGAATCCATTTTCCTAAATTCAAAACACAGAAGTGGCAGAAATTAATTTAAAATTATTTCCCACTGTCAAAACAAAAAGCGTGTTTTTAAGAGATAATAACTATCAAAAGATTGACACTTGTTTATGTTCGGTTTAATTGTAAAATTATGTCCAATGACCAAAATTATATTAAATGGTAAAAATATATTCTAAATATACTTTAAAACTACTAAAATTCATAATTTATCACTATTAATTATTTTTATTAAAAAAGTTGTTTTTAATTAAAATTTAGTAATTTTCACTATTCATCAAAATATGAAAGTTATCTGAAAAGTACCAAAATTTCACCTTAGGATAAATTCGATATTCTGAATCCAAAAATGAAGTCCATTTTAAAATATAAAATATAATTTCAAAATTTAGGTATTACTATTCATAACGGCTAGTTTGATCGGTTGTGGTGTGTGTTAAAACTCGAAGTTGCGTACAACACACGCTACTGTTTTATTCAAAGGAAAGCGTATCATGGAAGCTTGGGATGTTTCATTTTAAATTTATTGATGTCTCCATTTAGTCAAAAAGTTTAAAATATTGTATTTGAAAAGGATTCACTATCAAAAGTTGATAAAAGTGCAATACTGAAAATGAATCTGTTCTTGCATTATGACTAAGAAACTCATAATATGGATTCTAAAATTATAAGGATTATATAAAGTTTAAAATTTAGTTAATACTATTCATGACCTCTTTTAATGGCTTTTTTTGTAAGTCAAGGTGTGATTGAACTCGGTGTTGCGTGTAGTGCAAGTTATTGAATTATTTTGAAGAAATAACACACTATGAAATCTTGGGGTGTTACAATAATCATGAAATTATTTTTCAAACAGTAGTGAATAACCTTATAATACAAGAAAACTAAGAGGGTCTATTACATTTTTAGTTATATTATATTCATTAACAAATTTTGTTTCTGTAGGATAAATTATTATGTTATCATTATTTAAAATGATCCCAAGAAAATAAATTTTCATCAAAAAAATCAAATTTACTAAATTTATTATATAACTTATTTTCATTATGTGGTTTTAGAAAAAAGCAATTGATATTTTTCATGATCCTCATAAATTTTAAAATAATCCAAAATATCATCAACAAAAAGAATAACAAAAATATACAAATATTCATGGGAAATTATATTCATAAGATCGATAAATAAATCATGGGAATTTTTCAATAAAAATGGAATAAAAAACTCATATTTCCCATATCTAGTTTGAGGCCCTGTTTTTTGGAATTTGAACCATTTTCACCATCAGTGGATGGTACATGGATCTCAAATCAATCTTGGAAAAATACTAAGCTCTCTGTAGCTGATCCAAAAATTCATCGATATGAGATAGTGCATAATTATCATTAATATTAATGTTATTCTAAGATCTATAATAAATAAAAATTCTAATGGAATCATCATTATTTTTAAAAAAAATGTAGGATCACTCATGCTGAAGTGAAAGGATAAATGAATACTTTATCAAGAAACTATTAAATCTACTTTTACAATTCAAGAAGTTCTACTTGAGCCATTCGATAAGGGGGTTTTGAAATTTTCATAGCATTAAGAATTAACTCAATTGTATATTCAACTTACTGATTAGGTATGACACCAGGAAACTCATCTAGAAACACATTCAGGTATTCATTTACCATCAACACATAATTATTCTAAATAGTTCCCATGTTTTTATTAATATTTCAAAGATAAACTTAATTTTCATATTTTAATAGTTTCTCATCTTCCTAATATGTTATCAAATGGTATGGGTTAATATATTATACAAACTGAATGAATTTATAAAAAAATCATTAGATCAAAAATCAATCTTTATTATAATAAAAATAATGTAAATCCATAGCTAGAATAACATCAAACTTTACTAGTGAAAAAACACCAAGGATTGAAGAAACTTTCATTCCACATACAAAAATAGGAAGAATATTATAATTCATTTTTATTTTAAAATTTCTACCTGGTGTTTTAAATATAAGATCATGTTTCATTATTTGAGTTCAAATTGTCAATTTACTATAATATTTCTCAGAAATAAAGGAATGTTTAGACCCTGTATCAAAAAAAAATAAGAAATCTTAATAAATAAAAATGTACCTAATACCACATTATTGGATAGCGCATAATCTACTGACAGGATGTAAAGGATTTAGCTGTACATATCTTCTTTTAATTTGGCTTCTTTACAACATTTAGATCATTGTTTGGGCAGGTATATGCAAAATTCCCCATCAAAAATCATTTAAAACACAATAGATTTTTCTTATGGGAATTAAAAATATGATCATTTTCATTCCAATCTGGTCTTATATAAACAAACTGTCCACATTGGAAACACTTCATAGATTTATTAATTAATTCCCTAGTGTACTTTATACCTCACTTCTCGTATACTAGGAACTAGATTTTCTTACCTTCAGATTTGTTTTATTGATTTTTACCCATTCCATGCAATCTAGAACATTTTTTTATTTTTTTCAAAGTACATTTGATCATAAAAAATTCCCATTTATACCCTCTCAGTACATCAGAAATGATTCTCACATCTTTTCAATTCACAGGAGGCCAATTCCCTTTAATAAATTATCTTTAATCATGACTAAAAATTATTTATTTTACTATAAAAATCCCAAGAATGATTTGGAGTGTACCTTGATAAAATGGTGAATTTTCCTCGATACATGGCCACTGAATATTCCTCATTTTGTTACAATTATAGGAATTTATTTTCTATCCAAATCTAAGCCAACTTATGAAAATATTTCTTAAGGGACATATTCTTAAAATCATCCCATTCTAAGGCATCTATGTCCATGCTAACCATGATACTGTTGACTATTTACCACCACTGGGTTGATACACCTTCAAAATTAAAAATATAAAGACTAACATTTTGATTCAATAAACAATCCATTAAATATAATATATTTTAAATGGATTTATTCCACACTTCAGCCTCCATTATATCAGAAGATCCATAGATGTTAGGAGGTTGTTGCCTCTTAAAATGATCCACTATCATCATGTTCCTTTTGTGGTATCTCTAGTTATTTTATTTCACAGATTCCACCACAATTTATATATTTTTCATCAAATACATTACTGTCACAAACTTCATAGTTTCAAATCCCTTCATTTCGGGTTGCATATTCAAAAAGATATCAACCTCCCTTTCCTTTTTTTACTAATTCTTTATTGTTTTTTCTACAGAAAACTATTCTAAAAGTCATATCCAAGATGATGAAACATGTTAATAATAAATATTATATTATTTAAACTTACCTATATGGTAAAAATAATTTATTGTAACCCAATATGATCATTCTAACCCCTAAAATATTTCACTGATACAAACTATACGGACTCATCCTTAAACATTACATAATCAAGTAAATAATTTTATAATGAACAATTCATACATTCCCAAATATTTTTTGGTTTAGAGTTTTATATAATATGGTACTAATGCATAAATATTAATCCAAAATAATAAAATGTGGTTACCCTTAAATAATAATCCATTTCTTCAATAATAAAAATGATTTTAATAAATATAAAATCTTTTCACAAAAAAATATTTACAACATTCATCTTGGAATCTTCTTTTATATAACCCGTCCTTAAACCTTATGAAAAAAATCTTAAAACATGGGATGATCACAAAAATATAATATAGGTACATCAAAAGAAAATGTTTTGTTCATGAACACTTATAATCAAATGAATTAATTTTCACAAAGACATACTTCTCACCCATAAATTATAATTTACTTACTTTGTGAAAACAAGAGATTTCCATAAAATTTAGAAAACATAAATAAAATCATAAAGGTAAATTGGGGAAGTAATTTCATAAAATTGTAATAGAAATACCATATGATTTGTAACCATCATGGATAACTTACAATATAACCCTCAAGGATACCTTATAATGTAACCCTCACAGCTACCTTATGGTGTAACCATCATAATTACACTTTGAATAACCAATGCAGTGAAATTGTCGTTTAAAAATACCCAATGATTTTGTGGGAGATATAGGTCCCACAAATCATAATAAACATTTCCAAATAAACTAAACATAATCATAAAATATTAATACTTTCATCATAAAAACATTCCTTTTTAATTTTCTAATAATGGAAAATTAAAGGATTATTTTAACGTAAATTCCTTAACCATGGGTTTGATTTCCTTAAAATGTGTTCAAACTTCCTATATAATTTTTTAAATAGTGATATAAATTTATTATATAAATATATTAATATTTATATAACTTAAATGATCTTTTATAACAAATTTACACCCACTTATTGATAATATTTTATGAATTTTTATTGTTTCAACTGTGTTGCTTTTCTTCTTTCATCTTGGGTTTCTTTATCAAATGGAAGAAAAAAATTCTGAAGTAACAAGAAATTGTATTAATATATTTCTATAATTTTATATGATAACGTATAATTTTTTTTCAAATATTAGGATGATTCATTAGATAAATGTTTTGTTTTTTGTTCGATTTATTTTTCCATCCATCACAAACTATATTAATTTTAATTAATTTTATTTCTATAAATTAGTTCCAGAACATTGAAAAATAAATAATATACCTATTAAAAGATTTTTTTACCATATTAATGTTTTTATGACCATCCATTATGTAGGTAATGTAAAATAAAAAATTTGACATCTATAAAGGCAGTGATTCGACACGTCATAGACGATGCTTTCATTTTCAAAAATAAGAGGAGAAGAAGAGTGTTTTGATTGTGAAAATTCCATTAACACAAAACAATTACAGTATATGTGATAAAATGAAGTTATCATGTAACATGGATGACATTAGGTGGGGATTGAATAATAAAAGCAAAGAAATTGAAAAGAAAATTAAAAAAATGAAAGAGGATTTTACCACTTGAATTATTCTCCTTGAGAACCTCCTTAAGGCCCTTTGTTTTGGCATTTTTGTGTGACAAGAAGGACTTGGATGTGTTTAAGGGGATTGGGAAATTTATTCTTCATAAGTTAAAAAATATAAAAGTATTTTTATGTGTGATGAGAAGAGGTTGTGAGGGGTAGTATTTATAGTGGATGAGAGGGGTGTTTTTTTAATAATTTATTCCATAAATTATTATTTTGGCCCAAGACTATAAATAGTTTGAGTATTATCAATATATATATTATAATAATTATGGGTAGTTTTAGATTACGGTGATTATATCATCAATGAATCATTTTATAGTGTATTTATCTAATAATGTATATGTGTCAAAAATTATTGTATATTACTATTCACCAAAAAATCATGTATTTTAGAAAAATTCCAAAAAATCACACTACTAATTTACCGACATATATTAGTCAAAAATAGACTTCATTTTCTGGAAATAATTTTATATATATGAAAATTTAATTTTTAATTTAAATCATCATTTATTGAAAAATTAGTGATTTAAAAATTATAACTAATTTTATGACACTTTGAAAAAAATTATGTTCTCATAAATTTATATAATAATCATAAGAAAACAAAATATTAACTTATGAATCAATTTTATGATGGTAATTTTTTTAAAAAAAATTTTTATTAATTATAAAATTGGAAATAAATTTTTATGTTTCATAAAAATAGCAACATTTAATTTAACATCTTGGATACATTTATTTACTTATTCCATGCTATAAAATTATAATACTTTCACTTATTGGATTCATTAATTTTATTTATACATTCATAGGTTAGGTTTATATTCTATTTGTATATATTCAATATTTTTTGTAAATACAACTTATTTCATTATATATTTATAATGATTTTAACTATTTAATTCTTGTACGAAAACAAATAATTTTATAAGTATGTGGATTATTAGAAAAATATATTTTATATGGAACATAAAAAATCTCAAATACAAGTGGATATAAGGATCTATTAAATAATGGATATTTTGGGACTTGAAATGGGTGAACATTGTTACCCCAAATTTCAGATATGTAGGCTTATCTACATAGGGATGGTTATTGGTCAAAACCAGAGTGAATTTCCCTAAAATAGTTATAATATACATCATAAAATGTATTTTTTACACATATCAATGTATTACAATGTTTTTAACAGTTGTTTATTAATATCACTAATTTAGTTGATAACTGCTTTATTTTTTTTGAGTTTTTCGGTTTGATAGTTTGGGTTCTTATATGTTGATCACTATTAAATAATTTATATAATTTTAATCATGATATAAATACAAAATATATTCATTATATAAATATAATAATAATAATAATTTATTATCGATAAATATCGGAAAATGAATTTAATTATTCCTAGTGGCGGTAGGTCATTTGTTTGCATGAACACACTTTTTATTGAATGATTGATGGAATGAAATAAATATAAATAAAAAAACATTATTATATAATCATTAACATTACATATATATATATCAATTAAATCTTTAAATATTACAATCCATGTATATTGGTAATGTAAATTTAATCACATTTCTTCTTGGAGGAAGTAGTCCAAATATACACATGTGTGACATTATCTGTTTTAAATGTATTCATGGGTTTAAAGGTATATAATATATTTAAATTACATATTTAAATTTTCTTCATAAATATCAGATATGAATATTAAAAATAATCCATGAAAAAGGGTGATAAATAATTAATTGTATCACTACATAGTGGTGGTAGTCCACATATACGCATTCGTGATAATATTTTATCTCATTAGATGTAAAATATAGTTTATTATTTTTTTATAATAATTATTATATAATTATTATATACTTATTTTTTATGTTATGATAAATATCATATATTTATAAGAGGTAATAAAAGAAAATAGAAAGTGATCAGTTAAAGAGATCACCTATTTTCTGACAGATATCATTTAGATCACCTATTAAAGACCCATTGTTTGGTATTTTGGGAATAAAAATGCCAATAGATCATGGGTAAGGCTATTAGTGAAGAATTTTGGATTGGGGTTTTTGATCAAAAAATCTCAAAATTTTGTAAAGAAGGGAGTGGAGGGTATACTTTTATAAGTGGGGGAGATGAAAAAATGGGTATTTATAAATATATTAAGATATCATTCTAATGAAAATGATTCCACATGTGTATTGGATGGATGGTCGTATTAGATGTTATCATAATAAGGCAATAAAATAGTATTTCTAAATGTATAATTAGAAAAATTATTATACCAACCCAGCATTTCCATACATATATATTATATCTTTTAGACGAGTATTAATTACATTACAAAAACATACTCCCAAGGATTGTAATTGATTAGTGAAATTGTATAAAAGTCCCCTAATATTCATATTTAGTGAAAGATCATTAATGTTTACCAAAACTATCTCCTCATATAGTACTCTTCATGGACCTAACCTACATAAAACCATTAATGATAATCTAGGGAAAGGCAACATAATAATGTGTGATTTCAAATGCTGAGTAATGGTAGAAAAGAGAAAATATGAAACCATATCTTGAGAATAAGGGTATGAGAAAGTGATCATAACATAATAAATACATAACTTGCTAATAAAAAAATATTGATTCATGGAAGGGAGATTGCATGTTCATACGAGATGAATCATATGAAATCCAAAAACATGAGGCATGAGAGAATAACATCGAAAAATGACATGGAAATACGTCATACAAATAATTATAAAATATATATTCCTTATTATTCAATTATTATTTCCAAAACTATCATATTTTAAGGTTTTTACACCCCCAAACCATAATAGTTCCAAAATACAGTAATAGACAGAGTCCCTTATAGATCTAGTTCACTATCCATCCTAGTCATGTTTATCTCATTAGATACGAGTCTTTATAAAATGAATTGGAGAGAGAAATATATCTCTATAGTCATTGGTTATAATATAGAAACCACCACATAATGGAAATAATACATATGTGTTTCACAACATCATAAACTATTAATCACTTCAAAACACATGAAAATAAATGGGTTTTGTGTAGATTATGACATAATATAAGCCATAGAAAATAAATAGGATTAGTAATCCTATGATAATTTCTCATTTAATCAAGTCATAACTAGAGAAAAAAGAATCCAGTTTTATAATCACCTCATTTTTGTATAACCCATGGAAGAAAAATAGGTTTTGTAAAGATGTAGTCATCATAATCTTAAACCATCTGAATAATGAATAAGAATTTTATACTTGTATAATATTTTTAGTAAATCATATGTAACATCCAATTATCTCATCTAAGATGGAAAATCATTTTAAAATAACACATGAAACATTTATTGAGAAAATTTTATTTTCTTTGAAAATAAATTTTTATAACTAATAATTCAAAAATAGTTTTGATAACATTTTCATTGATAATTACCTTGATAATTTATAAGGGAATAATTAAAAATAATTTAAATAATTTTTTCATGATAATATACTATCATATTTTCGAAACTCGTTCTCAAACAAAATACATTTCTAGATTAATTTTCTCTAAAACTATAATGAACTAAAATCTTATAACATGGATACTAAATTTTTTAGATGAATATCTGTTACCTTAATGAAACACATGCCTCATGACCCTAATAGTTTAGTGCCTTTGGAAACATGGAACACATTCTTCTAATTTGGTGAAATATCTTCCTCATCTCTTATAAAGACGGTCCCCTTTAGTACCCCTAAATAAAACAATTATTTATTACATGGGGAATGAAGAAATAACAAAGGGTGATCTTAGATGCATGGAAATGGTAAAAATGTATGATATTTAAGAATAACATGAGCATAAGGCAATGAAAATATGATCATAACATTTTATTATGATGCCATATATATGAAAGATCATATACATGAGTCCTAGAATGGATATTGGCATATCATAAGACACAAATCATAAAAAAAGTGAACCACTTATTCCTTGAGAGTATAACAATGTCATAATACATTGAAATTTTGGAATACATATAAGCTTAGAATATATTATGTCAACAATTTCTACAAAGACATTCATAGTATGTTTCGCTTGGGTTAATTGCCAGTGTACCTACTTTAGGCTTGGTTTATCATCCCATAGACCTTCTAGATTTAGGATTAGGATGAACTAATATGTACCCTATTGTTTGGGTCTTATGATGACCTCTAATATACCCTCTAATTGTGGGATTAGTACGGCCTCCCATGTACCATCTTGTTTTTGGCTTAGGACGACCTCCCATGTACCCTTCTTTTGCGAGATTAGGATGACCTCTCCTGTAAACTATTGTGTTTATAGAAAATTTATCATTATTCAATGAATTAGAGGGAGATTTGGGTCTTACACATTGCTTAATTTAATCTATACATATTTTTTCCAGAAGACCAAAAATCATTCATCACATAAGAACCCATGTAATGAAATGCGGTCATAAACACATTCAATCATACATAACCAATTAAAAATAAATGGGTTTCATAAATATCATTCCATCAGAAAAATAAACCAATCATCAGAGTAGTAGGGATAGTATCCTAAAAATAATAAATGGTTAAAATAATTAACATAAAATAATGTAATATTATAAGGAAAATAATTTTAAGAGTTTTCTTGAAAATAAATCTTGAGGAGAATATCTTGTCTTCATTGAAAATGTTTTATTTTTATATAATGTAGTGAACTTTTAAAAGATATTTTTTTATATGAAAATAAAATTTAATTATTATAAATTCAACTTAAAATCATTATGGATTCATAAAATCATAAAAATCCATCCTTTTCATATAAGTTAATAAAAATTTCTTTTGTACTATTGCTGAAAAAGCCACAATGTACCTCGTTTAGAAAACAATGAAATTAAATTCAAATTGTGTATTGAAAATTAAAAAAAGGGTAAAAATTAATTTATAAATCCACATGAAAATTTTAAAAAAAAATTGGAAAAATATTTATAAAACATGTACCTTAAATATTTATATTCCCCAATGAAGACTTCAAACAAAACAATTACAAATACTAATGAGATTGTGAAATAAATTAGCAAAACATTTTGATCAGTTCACATTCCACATGAAATAAATAAAATTATATGGATATTAGAATAATGTAATCTTCTATATTAGTCTAATTAATACATTTTTGGGTAGTATATACACTATTTAGAAGAAAAAAGTAATGTATAAGGCATGTGTCCCACATAAATAAATATGAGACATTAATATTGTATAATAAGTATTGAATTACATCATTTACATTCAAGACTCATGTATAATAAATATAATTTTATTATACATCAAACATAAAACCATATTCATAAATCTAATACAGTATATTACATACTTATAACATTATATTACTCGGTTATTAACAACTCAATGTTAATGATGTGTTTTAGGTAATAACTATTTTTTTTTAATTCAACTTTTTGAGTTGTTATCCATGGTTATCTTACATATATTGTGTTTTAATCACCACAAAGTTGGTAACCTTGATAGAAATATACTATATATTAACTATTAATTATTATTTTTTTCATGGTGATTCATAAAATTTAGAGAAACAAAATAAAATACAACGTTCATGGATATGGTATACCATACGTATTCATGAAAATGTTTTAATTTTCATATCATATTAAAAGAAAGAAACAGATGATATAATATGATTCTAGAATAATTTTTATTTTAAATATATCATATATATTCATAAAACATCATCCATATTATGACCAATGTGAAATATAGATGAAAAAAGAATCACATCACATCTTGAAGATGGTATCCAAACATATGCACGAATTATGTTATCATTTACTGATATATGAGGAAGTAAAAAGTTAGATATTTTTTTATAATTATATATGTATAATAATGTACTAAATATATTATAAAAACACTAAACCCATTATATTTATCACTGCTTAAATATGGTGATGGAAGGTGAATTGTATAACTACATGGAGAGGTTAATCCATATGTATGCACGAGCGATGATTTCAATTCTTGTTCGATGGGAAAGGGGATGTATAATGGTGTGTTAATAATAATAATAAAATTTAATAATATTTATGATGAATAATTTATTATCTTATAATATATATATAGATTTAGGGGAGGTATAAAAGAGTATAAAAATAGGGTTGTCAGTTAGATCAATTGCCTCTTCTTCAAAATGGATCCTATAGATCTCTTCTAAAGGACTCAGGATTAGTTATTTTTGGAAGATAAGAACCTATATAATATTTATAGGTAAGTGTAGAATCAAATATTTTAGATATTGTTCGTGATATAAGGCTCAATTTTGTGAAATGGTATGAGGTAGGAGGTGTCCTTTTATAATGAAGGGGAGTGGATCTTAATAAATTTCTCAAGAAATTAAATTATTATAAATTAAATATAAATACAAATACATCCAAATAGAATATAATTAAAATATAACTTTTTATATGTTTTAATACCATCATTCAATATATTTTAGATATGTTTTAAAAAAAATTAAACCTTATCTCTTTTATTAACCCTCTGTTAATCTATTTTAATTTTAACTACTATAACAACATTTTCAATATTAAAAGTTGTATATTTGTACATATAAAGTTTAAATTAAACCTTAAATGGTAAATTTCTGAAATTTAATACAATAATTTATCCAGTTTGTAATTTTCTTTATTTTTACGATTTTAAACTAATTTAATAAGATATTATTTTAATAAAATGTCATTAGTGTCAATTGATACACAAGTCATTACAATGACATTATGAAAATCAATATAGGAAGAAAAAATTGAAAGAATTAACTTAATAATAAAAAAATATTCTATATTCAAATAGAAATGTTTTTTATAACCTAAAGTAATTCAAATTATAATTATTTTTATATTTTTGTATCACTTAATTGGGTTTCTCATTAATTGAATAATTACACCATCATCAATGTCTAATTATTTATGATAATTATTTATTCACATAAAAATTAAAAATAAATTTCCATGATTTTTATAACCCTTTTATATTTTAGAATAAAATGTTTATTCTATCATATCTTCTATTGATCCCCCCAAAAAATATTGTACTTATTAAAAGTAAGAGGGTGAAATTTTGTTACTCTCTTTGATTTTAATAATACAAGACTTTTTCAAGGACTAGTATCCATTAAATTATTAAATTAAGATCCTTATGTAATAAGGGTAGAATATACTTCATCCGGAAATATTTGGACAAGTGTTATAGTAGTTTGATAATAATAATAATAATAATTTTTACCCTCAATTACCCGATTTATCAATAATCGTGGTAATAAAAAGTACTAATGTTTCTATCCATATTGTCCAATAATTATAAGTGAATAGTTAATAAATTTGTCGTTTTTGATTCCAAAAATAGAATCTAGGTTTCAAAATTTAATTCATATAATTTGAAAAAAAAAGTTAAAATTAAATCCAACCGATGCGACGAAGCAACATGTTTTAAATGTGAAAATGTTCAAAAGATTCAAATGTTTTATATCAATATTCAATGTGAACCTGATATCAATGTCCTAAATTTTACTAACAGATAAATTTTTTACCTATTTTACATTAATCAAATTTAAAATATAATTCATCACTATCAATTATTTAGATGAAAATACTATTTTCAATTAAAATACAATTTTTTCACTATTCATCAAAACATGATTCTTAACAGAAAAAACAAAACATTCCAGCAAATAAAATTTTAATATATCTATTTTAATGAATAATATTATTTTATCAAATATAATTTATAAAAGTGTCAAAAAATATTTATAAATAGAGCGGAAATGAACGGAAATTTTGTTTTATTTTTATAAAAATACAGCTTTTAAGTGCAGAATTATATTTTTTCTTATATCATTTATAGAAAACACATAGTAGGAATGTTAAAAATTATATTTAATATATTAAATATTAATTTCATAAATATAATCCAATAAAATTTATTTAATTTTGAATAAAAAAACACTTGTTCACATTTAAATTGTTTTTCAAAAAAACATTTTCTTTTATTTAAGAAAGGGTATTACATTGATTTATAACTAATTGGTCATTAAATTATATAGTCATGTTTAAACAATAATTTCATAGTTAAGATAATCATATTCATACATGTCATTATAATTTCTATATTATAGTTTTCATGTATAAATAATTACAATAATAAAATGATGTTTCATAGAAACTTAGTGTTACATTTAATGCAACCAAACATAGTTTTTTATGTAATTATATACATAAAAGAAATAAAATTATTAAAAAAATTATCTCATAAAAATCTATGGTTATTATATTCTTCCCCACTTAAAATTAATGTTTCTCTCGAAATTCTTCTGGTTTATCATTGATTTAATACTCGAATGTTTCTTTTATAGAAAATCACATCTTAAAATTTAAAAACAAGAATACCTTTAAAGGGGAAAATTATGAAACATAATAGTTCACCAATTTAACTCAAAAATATGTTTCCATATAATATAACATGACTTGAAATTGAAAAAATGGACATTCAAGAAAAATATTACTATCAAGATCTAAAGGAGAGTGATAGAGAACATTATTAGGAAAAATTGAACAATCACATGGTTATAAATCTATGATGATCTAAAGGGAAATTTCATTCATCAAAAAACTATTTACTAAGATAACGTTTGTTTTTCAAGATCATTTCCCTAGAGTGGAATAATTTTCAGGATTAGAAATAATTATTTTATTTTGATAAATTTCACAAGCATGTATCATCCTTTCATTGTTCCTTGATCAATGTCAAATTCAGCTCTTATTCCAAGAAATGATGGTTAATTATTAATTACAAAAGCATTAGAATATCATGAAATCCATAGGTTGATATATTATTCCATTTATCTTAACATTAAAAAATCATCATCAGTGATCCATTATTCATACACCATCATAAGGATAGATAATACTTTAAACTCTTAAACATCATTAGAAGTTTAATTTAAACCATTCCCTAAATTGTTAAACTAATAACCCTTATGAAAGTTTAAAGTCCAATAATTTGTATGTAAGGTCTCTAAATTTCTCAAAATATCATACAATTTGTCCCTCGTATATCATAATGTGTCTCCTGTTGGTCACATACTAGACATAAGAGTACCTTCGTAATGTATTCATGTAAAACCATATTTAATATACAAATTATTATTCATTCAATATATAAGATCTTATCTAAAAATTATGGGGGTATTGGGTTCATCCTTGCCCTAATAAAATAATTAATTTCATTATTCTAGAATCGAAGCAGATAATTACATTAATTTTTACTAATGGAAGAAATATAAAATTTGGATATGGATTATTCTTACCAAATCATTCATGAAATCCTTAACTAAGGAGAAAAGGATAAGTATCCCATAATTATAATGGTTCACTTGACCAATTTTGATAGTATATGTTTATCAATTTTCCACTTTCCTATAAGGTTTTTATTGATTATCATCTTCATTTGTTCTGGGATTAGAGAACTTGTTAGCATAATGTCGAAACTCCTTGAAATTGAAACAATGAATTGTGGAGGTTGTATTTTGTAGAGTGTTGTAATTATTCACATAATTATCTACCTTATACCCAACCCATCACATTTTATCCACTGAATGACCTTCCTTTCAACATTTTTATGCCATTTTTTTACCTTTTTGGCGTTCATCTGAGATTCTTCCCACTTTTCTGGCATATAAATACCTAAAATTTCATTCCACCATTTAAGTTTTCATGATCCAGGGTCTTCCTTTTCTTATAAAAACCGGAGGAAAGGTGGGAATATCCAATTTTAATTTCTATATTTAATGAACATAATACTAAATCTTCATAGCTGCAAAATTATCTTATATCTATGGACTTTTAATGACTTGGTTTTAGTCCACCAATGAATCAAAAAATTTTGAATTTGGGGAAGATGATTATCCCAGAATTATACATTGAAATACTTGTAAACTTATCCTCATAATTACCAATAAATTCATCATAATTTTTCTTAACCTCAAGGAATTTATCCACAATATTTATTTTTAGAATATGTGGGATGTACATACTAAATAATATCCACATAAAATTTTCCCAATCCATAAATACTATATCTTCTTGTTCCCTCATGTTCTTAATAAGATTCCACCACTGATCATCTTTAATATCTAAACGATAAATATCCCAAATGAATTTGAATTATTCCCAATATTCAAAGATAGAAAATATACATTCAATGGTACTGATCCATTTTTTAGAAACAAGTAGATCAGAAGTCCCACTAATAAAATTTGTGTGTTTCCTCATGAATGACTCAATATAATGTTATTCCATCATTTAATCATTAGGAAGTATAATAAGATTCATAGCTTTTTGTAGTATAATGATATAATTTTTCACTCCATCTACGATAACATTTGTTTTCTTATGAGGAGAATAAATTCATCTCCAATCACAACCAACATTAAATCAGTCCCTTTGGGTTCCTTCCATGGACTAAAACAAAAACAATAGTGTGAGTAGAACTAATCAAACTACGAAAACCTCATAATCAAGGTAAATTACCATCAATATATGAAATCATAGGATAAATACTATTATATTAATGATTGTTTTAATATTATATAATTGTAAGTTATACTTATAAATATCCATAGAGATCATAATATGGGTTACTTATAATAGTTTCTTGTTTTTGACTAAACATTTTCTCTCATACCAACTATTACAACCCACTCTTTTCTAACATATATATTACATATTTTAGAATAATATTCATTAAATTTTAGAAAAAACTTGATCGAAGACCATAATATTTTTTTCCCTTTGGAAACATGGAAATATTATTCTAATTTGGTTAATGAGCTTCCAAATCTTCCAAAAAGTTCATCCCCTTGAGTACCCCTACATAAAACTTTTATATATAACATAAGGAAATAAAACATAATAATGAGTGATATTAGTGTCTTACTGATGGTAAAAATGGATCATATATAATTATAATATAATAATAAGGGTATTAAAACATGATAATAACATTATAATATCATTCCCAACATATCAAACATCATATACTTGTGTCATGTCATACATATTGGCAGATCATAAGACATGAATCATAAGAAAATCATAGAACATGACACATGAGAGTATAAAAATGGAATAAGACATTTAAATTGGGGAATACCTATAATAATATAATATATTATGTCAATAATTCATGCTATGTCATTAATAGTATGTTAGGATTGGGTCAATCACCTATTAAACCACTTAGAGAATGGGATGTATTCTCCTATACCATTTAGCTTATAGATTATGATTACCTCCCATGTAACCTATTGTTGTGGGTTTCGGAGGACCACTCACATACCCTCTTATTGAGGGCTTAAGATGACCATATTTATACCCTCTAGTTATGGGCTTTGGAAGACCATTCATGCTCCCTTTTTTTGCGGGCTTAGGATGACCTCTTGTGTTCCCTATTGCGTTCATAGAACATTTATCATTACCCAACACATTATATAGAGTTATATGTCCCACTCATCACATAATTAAAACTATAAATATGTTTTCCATAGGACTATAAATTATTCCTCACACAAGAACCCTTGTAAAGAAATGAGTTTGATAAACATCCTTTAATCTTACATGACCCAATGAAAATAAATGGGTCCATAAATGAAATTTTATTATAAACAATAATAATAATAATTGTGATAATATACATAAATATGTACCCATTAAAACATAATTAAGATCAAATAATGTTAGCATAGATGGAAAATATTTTTGAGTTTTATCTTGAAAATAATTCTTGGGGAAGATATCATATCTAGTTTGAAAATGTTTTATTTTTCTAAAATGTCTTTAAATTTTAAAATAAAACTTTATATTTTAAAATAACCATGTCAGAATATTAATTAAGTGTAAAATCATTAAGGATTCATGAAATAATAAAAATCAGTTCATTCCATATAAGTTAATGAAATATTACTTCCATACTTTTTCAGAGAAGTCACAATGTATATTGTTAGTAAAATGATAAGAATATTCATTTTAAACAATAGAGTAAAAAGTAAAAATTGGTAAATAATAATTTAAAATCCATATAATAATATTAAAAAATTTCAAACATTTCATGAAAACATTGATATTAAAGATAAGTATTCCCAAATAGAGAGAAAAAACGAAACAACCCCCAATATTGATGACATTTTAAAGTAAAAAATCATCACTTTATAATCAGTATAATATTATTAACCATGAAATAAATAAGATTGTATGGATATTAAAATACTATAATATTATAGAAAATAATCATAAAATATATTCATGTTCAGTATATACACCATGTATAAGAGATAAGTAGTCTATAAAGAATGTGTACCACAGAAATTAATGTGAGACAAAAATCCCTTACTATAAGTCTTGACCTCCTTCATATATGATAAAAAACATTTATAATAATTATAATTAAATTATAAATCTACCATAAAACCATATAAATATATATAATATCATACATATTTTACTTGTAACTTTGTATTATTTTCTTATTAACAATTCCATTTTAATGTAATGT
The DNA here is from genome assembly GCA_963277665.1 of Viscum album. Taxonomy (NCBI): domain Eukaryota; kingdom Viridiplantae; phylum Streptophyta; class Magnoliopsida; order Santalales; family Viscaceae; genus Viscum; species Viscum album. The sequence continues at coordinate 26,455,588 of OY728154.1, forward strand.
TTTAGGTAATAACTGTTGTGTTTTTCATTCATTTTTGGACACGTTATCAGTGGTCCTCATAAATTGGTCATGAATTAATCATATAAATAATGATAAATAATATATTAATATTATATATACATTCAATATATATGAATTTATGGTGATTCATAAAAGTTAGATATTTAAATTAAATTACATTGTTCACAGAGACGGTAGATTGTACGTACACATGAATATTGTTTTCATTTTCTAATCATATTAAAAGAATAAATTTATGTGACTTAATATAATTCCATAATGAGTTAAATTTTATATATATCATATATATTCAGAAAATTTTATCCTTATTACAAACCATTGGTAATATGCATGAAAAATTAATGACATCGCCTCGTGAAGTTGGTATGTCAAACGTACACACAAGGGATGCTATCATTTTCCCATAAATCGGGTGGTTAAAAGGTTGATATGATATTATAATTAAAGAAGAAGAATAATTTCATAAATATAATATATATACATTAAACACATAGTACATAACACTCATAATATATTGTAATGGGAGATGAATTGTATCACTACGTGGAGACGGTAAGTCGAACTTACGCATGAGAGATAAATTCCCTTCTTGTTCAATGGGAAATGGGAATTATAATGGTGTTATCATAATAATAATAAAATTTAAGAAAATTGAGTATTATGATATTATTATTTTATGATATATGTAATATATCATTAGTAGGTGTATAATAGTAGAAAAAGAGAGTGAAAATTTATAGCAATTATATATTCTTCGAAACGGCTCCTTTAGATATCCTGTAAAATAATCTGGATGTGGAATTTTGGGATGAAACGAACCTATATAATTTGTATAGAGAATTTGATGTTATAATTTTTTAGATATTTATCTATAATGCATGTCTATTAGGGTGAAATGGTATGAGGGTGGAAGATTGCTTTAAAAATAAAGGTGAGGGGATCTTGGGGAATTACTCAAAAGATTAAATTATTATAAATTGAATATCAACCCAAGTACCTAAAAATGGAAAGGAATTAAAAGATAATTTGGGATACAGTTTAAAACCATTAACTAGTAGAATTTATAAAAGTTGATTTGTAATTTTAAGCCTTATCATTTTTATTAACCCTTTGTTAACCTATTATAAATTTAACGGTGGTAACTACATTTTCAATATTAAAAGGTTGAGATTGTATTTAGAAGGGGTAAATTTTATCTTAAATTATTAATTTATTATATTTTAGACCATTTATTTTCCACTTTTCCCTAATTTAGAATTTTTATGATTTTTAAATAATTTAATAAAATATAATTTTCATAAAATATCATTGGTGTTCATTTGGATACTTTTCATTACATTGACATTAGTAAAATAAATCCAACAAATATAACGTCAAATTAATTCATTTAATAGTTAAATAATATATCATATAAACCTATAAAATTAGTGCATAACCAAAATTAGTTCAAATGATATTTATTTTAAAATATATAATTCCAATTAATTGGGTTTTCAGTAATTGATTAATTACTCAATCATCACTGTGTAATTATTTCAGCAAAATTATTTATCCACTAAAAATTTTAAAATCAATTTCAATGATTTAGATAAATATTTTATATTTATTATTAATATATTTAGTCGATAATGTCTTATATTTATCCCCATATTATAAATTATATACCTATTAAAAGTATGTGTGTGAAATTTTGTCACTCTCTTTGACTTTAATAAAATCCAATTATTTTTCATGGAAAAGTATCCATTAAATTATTAAATTTTGATCCTAATGTGATAAGGGTTAAATTTAATTCATCCAATAACATTTATTAAATTGTTATTCTAGTTTCTAATTTTTAAAATATTATTTTTACACATAATTACCCAATATACCCTTAATCATGTTAATAAAAATTACTAATGTTACTAATCATATTGACCAAAAGTAAAAGGGACCTAATGAATAAATTTTAACCTTATGATTCCAAAGATTGAAACTATTTTTACAAATTCAATTTAAATATTTTTTTTAAATTTGTAAAAAATTAATCCTGTATATGGGAAGAAACAACGGGTTTTTAAAGTTAAAATGATCAAAATATTGGAATGTTTTATGGACAAATTCAATGTAAAGTTGATGAAAATTACCCGAAGTTTATTAAATGGTACAAATTGGATATAATTATTCATTAAAATCAATTAAAAATACAATTTAACTCTGTTTACTATTTTGATAAAAATCTGCTTTCAATTAAAATGAAATATTTTCCACAATTCACCAAAACATGAAACTTAACAGAAAAATAACAAAAAAGAAACCAAAGTAAATTTTGATATCCTAATTTCTAATATGATATTTATTTTGTCTGATATAATTTATAAATGATTAAAAAAATATTTCAAACATTTATTCTTTCAAAAGGAAATAAAATTGTCTTTTTATAAAAACATATCCTATATACGTAATATTGTATTTATTCATAAATATTTTCTTGAAAACACATATTATTATTGTTAAAAAAATAGATTTAATATATCATATATATTTAATAAATATAATACTAAATTATAATTTTTTTTATTATTTGTATAAAATACCCTTATGCATATTTAAAAAGTTATATAGAAAAAAATTATTTTTATTTTGAAAATAGTTTTACATTTGTTTTTAATTAATTGGTAAATAAAACATAATTAAACATGTAAACCATAATTTCAAAATTTTCTTTTATATTTTTTTACACCCACCATTCTAATGGCTATGTTATAATTGGTATGATTAAATAATTAAAATAATAATATTTTTTTTTAGAAACTCGGTGTTGTGTGTAGTTCAATCTTGGACGGTGTTGCGTATAAAACAATACATCATTGAAATAAAATTATTCAAAAAAATTATATGTCATAAAAATATTTCGGAGTTATAAAAATTATCTTTAAAAATTATAAAGTATTCATTACAAATAATTTAACACATTTCATAAAGAATATATCATTTCCACATTGAAACAAAATTTTTAAAACAAAATACACATTAAAAATAATTTTCTTTGACAATAACAATTGAATCATATATTATAATAATTAAATAATATTTATTTGGTGATAATATGAAATTATATTCATATCATACAAGTTAAATCAATTATTACTTCCACATTATTGATAAAATAAAAATTGGTTTACATTAAAAATGACATGAAGATTCCACTCAAAAAAATATTATGAATAAAAAATCAGAAAAATTCAATTAATAAATAATTTCAATAATTTTCAAATGGTCTTTAAAATACATGGTTTTGGATGAAAAAAATTTCATGACCAAAGAGAAAAATAAATATAAATTTTCATAAAAAAATATTTTGATTTTCTGAGTACATAAATAGAGGAAAATGAATTTAATTCATTCATACTATAGATACAAAACGGAGAGAATAAAAAATTTGAGTTTATTGAGATATGTATCATTTCATATAATCATTAAAATAATAATCAAGAGAATCATGATAAATGATGATTTTGTAATATTAAACCCTTACCACTTTTGTAACATTGATTTATATGACCCATGAAATAATAATAGATATTGAAACATAAAATCTCATGAAAAAAATAAAATAATGATATTTTAGGTCAAAAGGGCCATATATGCAACTCGTAAAAGATGATACTTTCATAGTATAACATATGCCTCAATGAAGGAAAACAGAGGTAGGAATCACGTACCACATTCCTATAAATTGAATCATAAATTAATTGAAAATTAGACCATAAAATATTCATATAAATAAAAATAATATTAATGAGATTCATCATAAAATACAATCATGTTCATGTATACACATCACATAAAAGAAATATGTGATGAATAAAACATGTGTCTCACAGATGTACAATGTGAGACTGAAATCCCTTAAAATAAGTCAAGAATTATTTATACACAATAAAAACACATTTATAATAAATATAATTTTATTATAAATATATTAAATAACAAATTTAATTTTTACCATACCATATATTATTTAAATATAATATTTTGTTACCCTTTAATCAATAATTCATTGATAAAATCACGGTTTGGGTAATAACTGCTTTGTTTTTCATATATGTTTTGATTTGTAATTTTTCCCATCATACATTAATCAAGGATAAATAATCTATATAATGTTAAATATAATATATTTATCATATATATTCATTATATATATATAAATTAATCTAAAAATTTTGATAGATAGAAAATGAAATACACTATTTGTAGAGAAGGTAGGTCGTTCGTATGTAAGAACTTTGTTTCCTATATCTTGACTGATTGAAACAAATAAATGTAAATAATATATTTCATTGTATAAAATTTTTCAATCTATATTTCACATATTTTAATTAATCCCATCTTTATTACCTTCCATCTAAAGAATGAACGTATCGTGGGGCTTCGTAAGGCGGTAGTCTGTTATACATACGAACGACATTATAATATTCCAATACAGTGTAAAGTAAGTAGTTATATGTGATATAATAATTACAAAAGTTTAAATAAATTACTAAATATAATATATAAACATTTAATATATGATTAGGTCTATTTTTTTGAGTAGGTGATGGAAAATGAATAACATTAGTTCCTGAGGCGATAGTTTTCCGTACACAAGAATGCTGATTTTTTATCCCGTTTAAAGGAAGTAGAGATTTATTTTGGTTATGGACATAACAGAAAATCATTTACTTATATTTAATATAATATTAATATTATATCATAATGAATAAATATAAATGTATGTAGAAGGGAGTGAAATTAAATAAAAACACTCGTTGATGAATGTAACAGCTTCTTTGGGTAACCACATAAGAATTTCACAAAAAGAATCCCTTTGTTGGATTTATGACCTATATAGGGATTCTAGGTAGATATGAGGGATATAATGATGTTATTTTCATAGGTATTTTAAAACCCAATGAGTTTTGAATGTGTGAAGTAGAGAGGATTTTGGGAGGCCTTTTATAATGAGGTTAGAGGCACACTTGTAATTTTTTTAAAAAAAATGTGTACCCACATCTTTCACATGAAACAAGTCTCAAAAATGGGCTATTGTATATACTAGAACCTATATGGTCTAAATATATCCATCTATTGGGTGTTTTACATTCTTTAGTTTATTTTTACCCCTTATCATTTTAGTTTAAACACGATGTAAAAACAATTTTAACCAAGCTATGATAATAAATTATTATTATTATTTATCATCAAAAATTATTATAACCTTATTATATAATATAAATAATTATTAGTAAAAATATAAAATATATTTTTATAAATTCTATTTAATATGTTTGTCAAAATTATTTTTATAATTAATCCCATAGATGTGATAAGAAAGCAGTTCTCTAAAGAAAAAATATTCCAAATATTAAAAGGTTTTTTATTTAAAAATTGAAAATGAAATTGATTCAAATGACCAAAATTGGATTAACAAATATATAAATAAACTAACCTTATGATTTAATAAATATAAATTATTTAATTTTTTTATTTATTTGCATGGAAATGGAAATTCTTAATAAAAAAAATTTCACTATTTTCTAACGAGCATGTTCCCAAGTGGTAGAGGCATCTTCTTGGAATCCAAAAGTCCAATGAAAAAATCCAGGCAGGGGATGAATTACCTAGTACGATAGTGAAACTATAGTTGGAACTGTAGCAGTACTATAGCAGTGGTGGTACTGTAGCGATCGTGGGACTATAGTGGTGGCGACCTAGTATTGGGAATTGTAGCGAAAGTGGTAATGTAGCAGCCCGGGTATTGTGTGTACTATAGTAGTACTATTCATCGAAGGGTCCTTTGGGGAAAAATATGCTTTCAAGACTTGTACTCAAGCCATATTGCCTTGGGCCTTTGTGCAATTTAATGGGTCTCCCACTCCCAAGACAAAAAGAGGTATTTGCTTCAATAATAAAATGAGGCTTTGGCCCCAACATTTCTAAAATGTATTTTTTCACTATTAATTGATAAAATCACCCTCTTAGAAGAATATTAAAAATTCAGCCTAAAATAATTTTGACATGATGATTAAAAATTTAATTTAAATTCTCCAAATAATGTTCAAAAAGTTTCAAAAATTAATTTTTAAAATAATTTTAAAAAGTTATAAAAAAATTATAAAAAAATACTTTTTAAACATAGGAAATGGATTTTTTTTATCTTATTCGATGAAAAAACATAAGTGTAATGATAAAAATTTTGTTTAATATATAATATAGAAATTTCATTACAATCATTCAAAAAAATTATTTTCTTTAATATTTTGAGCTAAAACACATTTGCGTGTATAGAAATTGTCTTCTGGAAAAGGAATTCATTTATTTCAAATAGATTTTATATTCATTTCTCATAAATTCGAAACCTAGGGATCCATTTTATATTTATTTATACATATGTTTCCATAATTTGTTTAATATTATTCATACAAACAATCTAATAGCTAGGTGATTACTATCATATTAAGTAATAAAATTTTAAGAATATGTCATGTTTCGCATAAACTTGTTGTTTCATGTATCACAAGCTACACTCAGTGTCCTATGTAACACAAGATTAACACCATGTTTCCAGTAATGAAAGATATTGAAATAATTAAATTTATTTGGAAAAATATATTTAACAAAATTTCAAGATGTTACATTCTACAACTTAAATAAATTTCATTTTAGAAATTTGAACATGTTCTAAAAAAATAGTATTTAAAAATTTAAAAACCCATTTTGTGGGAAATTTAAAACTGACATAGGGTTAACAAAACATACTCTTCAAATCAGATAAATATATGTGACAATGTTATCTATAAGATCACATAATATGTTTCCCAATTCTGAAAAATATGTGTATTGTGATGCTTTGGGCATGGAACAAATGAATAATGACCAAATAAAGATGGATAGTGAGAGAGGTTTTTGAACACAAGAATGTGAATTATCATATAAATATCAATAAAAAAAATCCATAAACCCAATAGTTGTGAAAATGTTCAATGATATCATTAGAAATTGTTTTAATAGGATAACGTATTATTTTAATTTTCATCTATTTATATTAGTGAATTTTCATGAGAAAATATAATTACATTATTTCACTCTATTTCATAAGCATAATCCAATCCTTTTGTTGTGCTATAATTAATTTCATCTTTAAATATTACTCAATGAAATTAATTTTAATTTTTAATTCATGAATGATGAATTGATCACAAGATACATATTATAATTTTAAGTCATTCTTTTTATAACTAGTTATCATCGAAAAATAATAATTAGCACATGTTAACCAATACGTATAAATATTAATATGTTGAAGTAATATATTAATATTTAAAACCTCATGCATTGTTCAATATACACCAGTCCATAAATTTGTAAATTTATAACTCTTTTAAAATTCATAATTTATAAATAAGGTTAAAATGTTCTGAAAATATATCCACAAAAATATCAATAAGTACCTCTTAATGGTCATATAAAATATTAGTGAATACCTTGGTTGTATTTTCTCCTAATTAATTGTAATAATCAGAATTACCATAAAACCACAATGAAAACATATTCTCTTCCTAGTTACTTAAATAAATTAATTTATATTGAATATATAATCTAAATCCAATAATGATTTCAAATCCATCAATTATAATATAAAACACATTTTCCCCAAATCATTAATCATTTAAAATGTTATCAATACTATCACATTTTATTTATTCATATCAATAATATAATTACCCTAACTATACAAAATTTTACTCAAAATTAAGAATATATTAATGGTTATATTCCCTTAATCAAAGTGCCACCATGATATTAAATTACATTTATATGTCATCATCAATAGTTTACATGGTCTTGAAACATTATATTTAAAAACTACTATAGAAAAATCAATTTATGTTTTGTTATTATAATTAAAAAAATAAATTTGATAAGAATATAATTCCTTGAATCTCAGCACATGAACCCATAATTCACATAACTTTCATCAGTCCGTATTTAGCAGGCTTCATTGACATATTTTATATCACTTCTTTCTATTCATATATAATTTTTAGTCTCTTAGTAAACATAAATATAACCATTACTCATTAATACTTTAAGATTTTCATCATTATCCTTCCCTTTAGGAAATTCGTTTCCTTAATTCTCATACATTCTATATCTGAAACAATTAACCATCTATGATATCTTGTGGAGACCATTATTGACAACCATTTTGATAAAAAAAATCATTTTTGTTATTGAATTAATTTCTACAAATCATTATATTCAATACTAAAACCATCATACCATTACATTAATAAATTCACTTAATAGCTTCTTATTGTATACTATAAACATAGGAAGCTAAATATTATTTCCTCCATGGATTCAACCACATGAATTGGAAACAAAAATAATCATTCTCGTATTTGGTGTGTCCATGAGTGGGTTATGATTCATTTTTCAATGATATTTCATTACCCACGATTAGTCATCTTAATAATATCCTTCACTCGATCCATCATCCTATTTGGTTATACATCAACTCATTTTCAATCACATTTAATAGTAAACAAGTTGTTTCTTTTTATTACTATCGACTAAATCAAAAAAGGTTTGTGCTTGTAAATATATTTATAGTTCCAATCCAAATAATCATGAAAAATAATATATAGGATTTCTAAATCATTAAACATTATTTTCAATATATTTCAAATTAGGTTTCAACTAGGCCATTCATGGAAATTATATAAATCTTTTCTATTGATTCATAAAGAGTTCATGAATTTACAATGCATATCACCCAATATTATCAAACCAGTTGTGTAGAAAGGCTTATTTTCATATACCACGTAATGATCAAGTCCTTCTCAACGATCCCTACTTGGAGTTATTACACCAAGATATCTAGATTCTAGAACCATATCCACTCTAAGTTTCTATACATGGATGAAATTTCTTTGAAACCACTCACTCTATCGTTAATCAAATTTCTATGTCATTTTATACAAATTGAATCATCCTTAGGATTATCCTTATATATATCCCTATAAATATCCATTATTAAGGATTTCACTAGTTTTTTCACATTTTAGTTTCCATAGGTTAACCAAACTAATAAATTGATACAAATTATAGAAACCAAGAAATTTTATACAAAGATATTACATATTTTAAATCATAATTCATTACATTAGAAAAACACATACATGAGGATCATAATGGAGTATAGAATTTGAGACTAGGTACACATTATTATTATGCAGGGAATTATCATCATTGGTTTCAAAAATACCTTCTAATATGTATTAATATATATAGTAATACCCTATATAAAACATTTCATCATAATTTGGGTAAAAAACGAAATTATAAAAGGTGATATCATATTCTCATTGTGGCTAAACAAACCATAATACATAATAATAATGTGGGAATAAGGGTAAAATATCATGTTACTAAAATGTTAAAATAATGTCCATAATATCAAATAACTAAACCATGAGGCACTACATAAAGATTAGAAGATCATAAGACAAAAATCATAGGGAAATAAAAGAACATGATCCATGAGAGCATTAAAATAATATAATACATGGATTTTTAGCATACACATAAGCATAGTAGATAATATCATTTGTCAAAAAGGATCCTTTTTAAACAATCTTAGTGGAATGGGTTCACTCTGCAAACCATAATAGTAGTCAGGGTTCACTCTTAAGACTATCAAACTGGATAGAGTCTCTTAAATAATAGGGTTCACTAACTATTCTAGTCCTATTTGTCTCTGGACAAATTATTCATTACCCAATTCATTGGAGGGATATATAGGTCCCATCATATTGTTTTTTGAAAAATAACCATTTTCATATAATTTTAATCGTACATATGTGCTGTAGAATACCATTAAACACTCTTCATATCCAAATAGATGAAAAGATATGGGTTTTATAGACATTTAATTATAAAAAAATAGTAGAAAAGAAAAAAGTTTCATAATAATTCCATCATTTCATCATTTAGTCATAGAATAAACCTTGAATAAATAAGTGGTATTCATAGTCCTTTCATCATGTTATAACATAGGAAAGAGAGAAAAGATTCACAAAAAACATTTCATCATAAAATAAACCATTCAAATTAATAAATTTTAATAAAATTATTGAATAATATAAATATTCAATAATATGTAGCATCAAATGCATGAATCTTATATAGAAAATTATTTTTAAATATCCCATGGAAAATTTATTTAAAAAATTAAATATTCATTGAAAATCAACTTTTAAAACTAATAATTATAAAAGTTATTTTGGAAAACCTATTTAAAAATTTAACTGGAAAAATTATAAAGTATTATTTAAAAGGATATAGATAATTTCATGAGGAAAATATACTATATTATTTTAAATACACATTTCTAAATATAAATCCTTTTGAAAAAAAATTTATTTTAAAATAGAATTTAAAATATATGAAATACTATTTATAAATAATTTTAAATATTTATTAATTATAATAATATTACCATATGAAAAAAAATTAAAAAATACAACATTTTGGAAATCCCCTTATTTTAAATTATCCTTGAGAACTTCTGAAGGAATCTCAAATGAAAATAATATTGATTATTATGGGAAATTTTGTTCTTTCCATACATCTTTAAAAAATATTATTTTCAAAATTTTTAGAAAATAAAAAATGGATTTTTTTAGTAAATGATATATTGATTTTTCTAAAAAAATATTTTTAAAAATAAAAACATGGATATAAATTTATTTGATAAATCATTTCAGAAAATTTGAAAACATTTTTAGGAAACACGGTTTTCGATGAAAAAGGGTTATTGACTTAAGATAACATTAAAGACAATTTTTCAAGAAAATGTAATTTTTTATATCCATAATAGATAAAGAGAGGAAAATTAAGGAAAACATATATTATCCCAAAAAACACATTATAAGAAATTATTATAGTTTCTTGAGATATATATCATATTATTTCATTATTGGAAGCATAATCATGAGTAATATCATTAAACAAAGATATAGTAATATAAAACCCTAACCACTTTGGTAAATTAAAATCATTAGACCAAATAAATAATAACATTAAATAAAACATTATACATCATGTGAATAAATTAATTTTTGAAATTAAATTTCAAAGTGGTAGTATATACAGATCAAAAATTCAGATAGGTACATAACAAATCATGTGGCTCAAGAAGGAAAATTGAGGCAAAAATAAATTACAGCTTTGGTATAATTTGAATTGTTGACCATAAAAAATATATATCCTTACATGGTTATCTAAAATCAAAATATTTTTATTATAATCATCATAAAATACATTCATGGATATTATACATAGCACTAAAATTAAAAAGGTTTTCAAAATTTCATGTGTCTCATAGAAGTAAAAAAGTGAGAATTAAATTCATTACCTTAAGTATCAAATTACTTCATAAATGTTAGAGCCTCCAAGATAATAAATATAATTTATCATAAATATGTTATGAAACAATACATATATGTTTCATACCTTGAATTATTTAGTTATGATATTTTGCATCCCTTTTATCAATAATGCCTTGTTAAAATCTCGTTTCGGGTAACAACTTATTTGTTTTTTTTATTTACATTAATTCCTCTAACAATAATGATAGTTACATAATATAAATTTTTTTACCATGATATTAATATCATATATATACATTATATATGTATTTATAGTAAAATGTAAATGTTATTGAGATAAAAAAAATTATACAGTTTGTTGAGGTGATTGGTCGTACGTATGCATGATCATTGTTTTCATTTTCTTGATTCATTAATATAAACAAATGTAAATAGTATATAGACATTAAATAATAAATTTAATTTCAAATATATATATATATAATATACAAAAAAGCAGTCCTTATTACCAACTATTTAAATTTGGAATGAATCATGTCGCTTCGTGAGGTGGTATTCCACCATACCCGTGAGACCTTATCATATTAACATAGAATAAAAAGTAAGCAGGTAACGTTAAATATAAATAATTATTAAATAATTATATCTATATATTAGAGGAAGTGATATAAAAAAGAATAACATCTGTTTTCAAGGTGGTAGTCGACTATACACTTGAATGGTGATTTCATATTTCATTTAATGGAAGTGCAGATAGTTGTAGGTAAACACCATAAAAAAACACATTTTATATATAAAATACTTAAGATATCATATCATAATATTTTAATATTAATTAAAAGAATTTTAAGAAGAAATAAAATAAAAAACACTTATTGAAGAATGTTACCACTTCATTGAATGAGCTCCTTGGGTTTCCACCCAATGCTTTCCAAGGTAGTGTTTATATCCAAAATATGTTTTATAAGATGAGTGAATTGATATATGGAACTAATTTGGGTAGATATATAAAGAAATTATGATTTTTTAATGTTTAAAAATGAGAGTGTATGGGTTGGACTGTTAAAAGTGAGATGAGTGACATACTTATAATTTTTTAAAATTAAAAGGTATTACCATGTTTTTCACATGAAAAAAGGATAAAAATGGATCATTTTTTCACCTAAAATATTCATGTTAAAATTAAATATAGAAAATGGGTTTTTTATAAATTTTATTTCAGGACCCCCTCCCTCCAAACATACCCCTCCTAGGCTGGCAAAGAAGAATGTGGGATAATGGTCCACGAGGCCCATCTCTAGTAGAACCCGGGTTGGTGACTAGCAATGAGGGTATAATGATATCACAACAAACGAGAAATTACACTTTATAAGAAAAAAAATATTAGGAGATAAGATGCATCAACCATAAACAACTCAATAAAATATTATAAAATAAATCCAAACCATCCCACAATCTATATATAAATCAAAACTGCTACATATAAGAGTCTCCAAATGAAAGGCCAAATGAACGAAAGATAAGGAAATGAAATAAAAATAGCTCCAAATGTATGAACTATAAATTTACATAATGGAACACAAAGTCCACTTGGAATTTTTAAAATAGTGTTTATATATGTAGGGTGGGAATACAAGTATACTCAGTGGGAATAACAATGTCTTTTGTGAACATGTGAAAAGAGCATACTAATATATCTATGTGAAATTAGTAGAAGAAAACACTACCTAAACAGGTACACTAACAAAAACACCAAACTCAATAAGGCTCACTCACCAAATAACACATCCCCATACAATAATATATAGTATGAATAACATCAATGATAGCGTACCCCCACACCACTTTCGAACTGATCAAACACTATCACGTCCCAAAAGAAAACGACATGGGACTCCCACCTTTTCTGAATATATCACATCACATCCCTCCCGCTCACACCAGGGCCATCACAATACATCAAATCCCACCCACACACCCATATTGCATCACAACACATCACATCCTTCCCTCACACCCAAAGTCCATCACATCACATCAAATCATGCTTGCAAACACTCGGTAAATCACAACACATCTCATCCTGAAGACACTTTGGACCATACATCACAACCCATCCCAAAGAAACCTATGAAAACACATAAACAATTATCCCCAAGACACATGGGTCCATAAATCATAAATCACCCTATGAAACTTGGTCCATTATCTCTTGGAAGAGGGAGTATGAAAGAGAGAGTGGCCAGCCATCTAACCTCTCATTGAGATGTTAGGGAAAGACACCCTCTCACATGACTATGGGGGTGACAGGACATAGTGCTCGATGATGGTGGGATGTGTATAGAAATAAAAAGAACATAATGTGTATATAAATATAGATTCAAATCACATATTCTCATCCTAAGGGTTTTCAGCAATAACTAACCACCTCACAAAATCCACACATGATTGTTTCCACCTATAAATTCCTAAAATCACCCAATCAAAACAGAAGATATAATTTATATTTTAATCGTTAATCAAATTTACAAAGTCATTGTTTATCAAAAAATTCCACATAAATAACAAGTTTTATTTATGTAATCAACATTTTTTAAAAAACTCATTTCATTTAGAATTATTTCTTATTTTATATTTCCAACCCATTAGCCTATATATAAAAATTAACTGGATAAACAACACAGTCCAAGATCAATTTTCTTGGTAAAAAATTTCATTTGAAATTATTACCATAGAGTATTAATTATGTTAATACTTGGATATATATAATAGAACCAAACACACAACATAAGCATAAAACCAAAGCATAATTTTTATATCCACATTACTTTATAGACACATCCTGTTTCACAGCCCTGTTGTTTAACCATTCCACACCCATTATAGCCCCAATGTATAACCACATGTCATCCACTTCCCCAACACACATAAAAATATAGGTATTGAAAATTACATTAGTCCCACACAAAAAAACCACATCAATTCAAAGTATCCCATTATATATCAGAATAAAACACATTTAGGTTTAGCAAAGGGGGGTATTATTCCATTTCACTTACTTATTTAAGGGTTTTATCACGGAATCCATATGATCCTGAAGAATCCTTTTAATTAACTAAATATTTGTTGTTAATCATTTATTTATTTATGGTGATAGCATTAAATCACAAAAAATAGACTATTTCAAAAGGATGTTACTACAAAATTATCATTACACAAACATACATTATTTTTATTAAAGCATATCACCTATATGATAAATGTATCAAATCTGATCAAATCAAATCAACAAAGGATAAGACATCATAATTAGCATTCACTCAACCCATTAAATTCAATGTAAATAAAATTATTATCATTATTAATTCATATGTACCCTTTTTCACAAGATTTGACAATAATAATCTAATCTTGAATGATACAGATCAAGAGGATCCAAGGGAAAACCTACTTGGATGAAAGATGGTCAAAAAATCCTTGTTCCACCAAAACACGGGTATGCATACACCAGGAAAGATTCCATGGAATCATTAACAAATTTCAGAATCTAGGTTACGTGAATACTATGATAATAGTGATTTGGCATGTTCTATATCATGTGACTGAAAGTTCGAAAGAGGATATGAAAGATCATCTCTTTAGGAATATTGGATCTGAGATGTTCGAGATTTGATATAGTTTGGAATTTCCATTAAATGTGGATCTAAAAAACCATACGGTTTGACCATTTAAAAGCCTCCGAACAATAGTGAAATTTGAGATATGATTTATAGGCTTTATAAAGGCTTTAAAAACCATTACGTGTGTCAATAAATTCATTTATCATTAAAAAAGACATAAAAAGGGAAAAAATGGAAAAAGTGTAAAATTATGGAAATTAGAAAAACAATTGAAATGAGTCACCACCACTACCTGATGAGTCACTATTATAAAGTCACACCCAAACAAGTCACCACCAGATGAGTCACCTTCATTGTGTTAGCACCTGATGAGTCCCTCCTAGATGAGTCACTACTAGTGAGACACCACCAGCGATTCATTGCCAAACAAGTCATCAGAGGCTAGTCACCATAAGAGAAGTCACCTTTAGTGAGTCTCCACCCAGGATTCATAGCCAGCAATTCACCACCAAATGATTCGCTTCCAATGAGTCACTACCAAACAAGTCACTGCCAACAAGTTACCACCGGGATGAGCTTCCACCCGGATGAGCTGCCTCCCGAATTAGCTCCTGCCAGAATTTGTTGCCACCATAATGATCTACCATTAGAAAACTAGAAATTTGGAATAATATTTAAATGATTCATTATTGGAATGACTCACATTTCTCACAAAAATCCCCAGAAAACCCCTAGAAACCACAAACATCTAATTTTTGTAATTTAATGGGTAGGAAGGTTCAGACCATTACATTAGATTCCGTTCATACTATTATCATCCTCAATAATTAAAAACCAACATGGAAGAAAAGAGAGGAAGAATTTAAACAACCATCCCTCGAGATACCACGCAGGGATCACATTACACCTAAAACACTTCCACCAAACAAACCATTTATCCCAAATTCCAATATTAATTGAGAAAAAATGTACTTACCCAAACATAGGAATTAGATAATTCCGCCCTCCATGTCAAGATATTATCTTGAATGGGTGTCACTGACTCACTTGCATTGGACTAATAAAATCCTAGTAAAAATGTATCTTGAATAGGAATCATTTCTTCACTTTTTCTCATTCTGTAACATTATCAGACATCACACATCATACATCACATCATGGGATTAAAAAATATTTCATAAAATATAATGTTTTGAACATCACATCATAGGAAAAAAATAAGTTATAACTCAAAAAAATTCTTTGTATTGGGATTGTATCTATGTCTCACTCTCCCAAGTAATCTCTTCTAGGACACCATGCCTTCATATCACCCGAACTAGGGTAATGGTTTTTCCTCCTGAATAAAAAACTATAATGAATAAAATGGTGGTATGAATATACATCCCATGACATACATCTCACATTTCTCAATATTTTTGAAACAAAATAATCACTTGGGAATAATGTGTAAATCTACACAATACCTTAAGAAAATCTACAAAGGGAGATACCTATCAAATAGAAAAAGGCCACACAGATGGTCATAATAGACACATAAACAATAAAATTTTAAAATTTTATTTAAAAAAATTATTTTTAACACAATTTATCATTTACAGTTTTATAAAAGTATATTTCTTATAAACTAACACTTTATTAAAAATTAAATCACTTTTTATTTGAAGGAATTTTACTTCTGCTCAATATTTTCAAAGTCTTTAAAAGTTTAATTCAAAATTCTGTGCCTTTCATTTTTTTAGAAAATATAAATTATAATTTTTTAAAACCCATGCCACTCATTTCAAATCATCCCAACTAAAATCATAAAACAATTAACCCCGTTTTTATTTTATCAATATTCTATATCAAATCATTATTTCAAATTAAGAACATTTTCCCAAAAAATAAATATTTTTCGTGTTTCATTAAGTCAATATTACGGGTTTTAATCACACATGTCATGGATTGAAAAATCATTTGTTACAAGACTGGACATTTACATTAGGAATGCAATGAAAACAAAAGAATACATAAGGTTAGAACAATAAATTTTCCCAAATTTAAAAATTCCAATGTTTTCTAAGGAAACATTATTTACTATGAGCATATTCATGAAACAAATTTTCATAACATTTTCCAACCAACATAATAACTCATATTAAAATAGACAGAACTACCATGAGCATACAAATAAAAAGGACCCATCCACCACATGATGATATTTTCTTCTCTGGGTGGCAGTAACTCACTCGCACGGTTTTAAAATGTGTCATAAAGTAACGCGTCTGGATGCGGGACAAATATTACATGTCAAAATATTTTTGAGTTTGTAATCCATGCCATAGAAATAAAATCAATCACAATAATCCTATCCAACAAGATAGTAGTCAAACATTCCAATAACATCCTTTTAAAAAATATTTTCACAATGGAGGCAAGCCCATCTTCATTAATTTCCAGATTTCAAAAACAGACATTTTATTTTATTACTGACTTTATGTGATTAATCCTTTATATTGGTTGTGTGGTATTACATCAACATAATCACAGCTCTATAAAACATATTCTAAAACACCATAATAACCATATATGTCATCCACCATAATTAACATTATTTCATAACAAAACCACAGCACGAAACTCACCATCCAATAAAATATATTCCATGAAACCACATCACTATACCACATTACTATCCACATGAAACCACCCTTTTCACATAACCACCTACTCTATCTCATCCTCTATAATACCCCAAACAACCATCAAAATTATCATCACTCAAAAATACTCAAACACATAAATCAAGGAATTCGCATTAACATGTTGATATATTATCCACTTGGGGTGACAGTGACTCACCCACACCATTTCAATCGAATCAAAGTAAAATTCATCTCGATTAAGGACCAGGTTTCCCATTATTCATATGATTGATGTTTTAATTCACAAGTAAAAAAGGAATCACAAAAAGAACAATAAAACATAATAGAAACACATAGTATCTTCCATAATTATTCTGGGTCTTATATTACTTAACCTCATTATTTAACATGGGTACTTTCACAGAACATTTAATTTTATATAGGGAATCATTTCATTATATTTACATAAGTGACCATTATTTTAATTCATGGTGAGCTTAAAAAAGTATTAATATCTAGGGTCTCATAATCTACATTAATCATAAGAAAAACAAGGTTTCCAACAACTTCTATTTTTAGCAAGTCATATAAACACATTAATACAGTGATAACAGCATAGAAATAAACAATAATCAATATTTCCATGTTATTTCCAGTGAAACATAATGTTATTCATTTGAATTGGTATAACATGCATCTATGTTATTGAAATAACTACAAACATTTCATCTCACACATAATGTTTAATATGATTAAATAATAAATTGTGGGTTCGACTTATTTTCAAGTAAATTCACATCCAATGTTCATTTGAAAAACTATACATGCTAGTTTCTTATTTTCAATTCAATCATTTCATTGCACACACAACACATTTTTTATAATAAGGAAAATAAAACAATCTTTCTGACTATGAAATTAAAAATTACACATGTTGTATTTCTATAGTTCATTATTTATTATGCTCAAGAAATAAATATTTAATTGTTTCATTACTCGAGGAATCAAGATTTATGAACTAAAAATTAAAACAACATATTTTGTATTACTATATTTTATGCTTTATCTTGCTTAAGATAAACATTCTTTCATAATTTCATTTCTCAAGGAAACATGCTTTCTGACAGCTAAATTAAAATAAAAAATTTTGTATTACTATTATTTCGCACGAAATTCGGGAATGACCTCCTGGATAGGAGATTCAAACGTTCCGATTGGTTTCAAACGAGTTTGTTCGTAGAACCGGAATCATCCAATGATTCCACATCCGTTTGGACCTACTTTCCAAAGGTAGGCGCTCATTAGCTTGTGGGCTAATGAGGCTTAGGAATTTTCATTGGTCGAGAGGATGGGAGGTCGGACTCATCACACCTTTTTTAGGGGAATTATTGCCTACTCCGGGACTTTCTTTATAGATTTAAGTTATGTTCGTGAATCTTTATTACATTACCAAGTATAAAATGAGATTTCCTTCAGTTTTAACAATCATTGATTAAATATGTAAGAAATTTAGAGAATCTTTTATATGTATTCGAGGTTCTTCATCAATAGAGAATCATCTGTATCTATGTAGAGATTCTTAGTCAATGGTATCCTTCAAACACATTTATAAAAGTCTCTTGGTCATTATGATGACCAGGCTGGTTTTAAAGCCACTCAGTGGGGCACTTGAAGTTTATCGTCATTCAGAAGGACATGGATTATTTCAAAGTTGGGATCGAACCCATAAATGGGCTACCTACGTATCCTTTATTTTGGAAAAGGAATCTTAACCCACGTAGTTCGAGTAATGGAGTATGACTTTTATGATTGATGGCTCAAAGAAGGATGTCATAATTACTTTTACACTCTAAGCTCACGTGAGTCATGCTCGGTGTGAGAAACAAGAGGTATTGGTAAAAAATTAGAAAATTGTGCCATGAAAGATGCAATCATAAGAAATTGTTTGGGGCTTATGTATGTATGACTGCCCAGATAGATGAAGGTTTAAGATTCACTTTTAGGGAGAAAATCCATGAATAGGGTCCATAAAGGTATATGTGCTTCATGGATATTTGAATACTCTAATCTTGGGGCTTACTCCTAAGGAGGATGCCCAAGTTAGGAGGGGACTTATGATTGGGTTTTACTCCTGAAAAGGAAGCCCAAATCAGGGGTAAATTAGGACTGGTTTAGAGAAATTAAGGGAGTTGGGGCTTACTCCTGAAAAGGAAGCCCAAGATTATAACTGGGACTTATTCCTGAAAAGGAAGCCCAGGTTAGGGGACTTGGGGCTTACTCCTGAAAAGGAAGCCCATGATTATGACTGGGTCTTATTCCTAAAAAGGAGATCTAGGTTATGGATTAAGGTTTGGGGCTTACTCCTAAGAAGGATGCCCATATTTGAGATTAGGGCTTACTCCTAAGAGGGATGACCATATTTGAGATTGGGGCTTACTCCTGAAAAGGAAGCCCATATTAAGGGACTTGGGGCTTACTCCTAAGAAGGATGCCCATATTTAGAGGACTTGGGGCTTACTCCTAAGAAGGATGCCCAGATTAATGGACTTGGGGCTTACTCTTAAGAAGGATGCCCATATTAAAGGATTATGATTGGGGCTTACTCCTGAGGAGGATGCCCAAGTTAAGGAATTAAGGTTTGGGGCTTACTCCTGAGGAGGATGCCTAGATTGGGGAACTTTAAGAATTTGGGTCTTACTCCTGAGGAAGATTCCCAGATTAAAGGACTTATAACTGGGGATTATTCCTAAAAAGGAGACCCAGGTTAAGGATTCTCTCATCTTAATGGATGAGGTTGAATGAATGAAATCTCAATCTTTGTTGACATAAAGATGTATAAATCACAATGTTTTGATAGATATTCCACAGAATTCCTTTCAAATAAGGAAGTCAAATCAAGAAATCATGCCATAAATGGCTTTGAAGAGTATCTTGAAGACAAAATCTTGAATAGGAAAGGTGAAATGGCTTAAGAGGGGTAAAATGGGCAATATGGGCACCCAAAAAGGTAGGTGCGCGCAAGTCTTGAAAGGCGCACAAGTCTTGCGTGGGCGCGCAAGTATTGGCCGCGCAGGTATACCTGCGCGGCATGTGGGGTACTTGCGCGATTTTCAACCAGCATAAAAATACTTGAGCGACTCTTTATTAAACCCTTTAGAATCTTCTTGAGGTTCTTCCAGAAAGGGGACGTGCAAATTCTATTGAAGGAATAAGGCGGCGCGCAAGTGTGACCAGTTCCCTTAAGGGCTGGCCATTCAGGCGCGCAAGTGTTGATGAGTTTCAACAATTAGGCCTTCTTCCCTCTCTTTAGATCTTCTGTTCTAGGTATGAAATTACCTTAGAAGTGTTCCAAAAGCTTTAAGAAGAGACTTGGGCGTCAGGAGTTTCAATCCGAGTTTCTGGAAAAAGATCCTCTCGAATGGGGGGCCCACAGGGTCTATTTATAGGCAGGAAAAGACTCTGGGCGGTTACCGGGCGGTTATCACTTAGGTCGCGCAATTCACTTGCGCGACCAAGGTCGTCGTGCAAGTGTACATGCGCGACAGTGATATAACTTGTGCGGTGCAGTTTCTTTTGATCCTTTGTTCATGACTTTGTCGATTTTTGATGTTTTCTTCAATGGATGAATCACTTTGAGCTCAGATATTCCCCTTTTCCGATCTTTAGATTCTGTGATGAAAGAAGCGTCAACAAAAGTCCCCCCTCAGAGTTGGATCCGGAGAGAAATGAGGATTTGACTCTGAGGAAATCAAATTCATCCAAAGGAAAAGGGAGCGCACAAGTCTTCAGGGCATAGAGGGCGGCGCACAAGTTCTCTCCGCGCAGGCCTTAAACGCACTGGGTACGACGCGCAGATAGGCATCCTTGCCTATAAATACATGGACTTTGGCCGGTTATAGCATCTGATCCTGAATTTCTCGAGCTCTCGCCGCGTAAGTCATCCTCGCCGTGCAAGTCTCTTTTTCCACTATTCCCTTGCTGCCACGCTACTGTAAAGGTAATAGGGCTTGCGCGGTGATACATGCGCGATAGAAACATGCGCGGCACATGTAACACTTGCGCGACACCTCCATACTTGTGCGACTTAATTCCTTAGCCATTTTTTGATTTCTTTCACAAATTGTGAAAAATTAATTCATTTATAAATTAATTTATTCACCTTTTTGTGCAAAATTAATGGCTCTTAGACCAGGATTAATTGATGAACTGTCTAGCAAGCGGATAGATGATATGATGAATATCATTCTCCCTGATTACTATATTTTCAAAGATAGTACTCTTCCAGATTTGGCTAAGTATCTGAAGAAATATCATCGCAACTTTCTTCATTGCACTTATCTACCTTTGTATGGCTATGGTCATCTACAAGAAGTCATTATTCCAGAAGTAAAGAATTATCTTCCATTTTCGTGGTTTCAGAATTATACCAACTTTTATTTAGCAAATATCTCAGGTGGAGGAGTATTTCAAACTGCTGGAACAGTGGAGAAGGCTTATGTGATGCACCATAGCCCTTGCACACCAGATCTGAAAAATCGTACACCTGAGATTCAACCAAATTGTCATCCTTCAATCTTCCGAAATGCTCAGATGGATCAATCCAAAGGCTGGAAGAAAAGTTGGGATTTACGTCCCGGGGGAGGTGTAAAGCCAACTTGGATGTGGGCATACTGGGTGCGACAGACTTGGGCAGAGTTTATCGAGGACCTGAAGAGAGCTGCAATATATGAGGCTGTCTGGGTTGGGAAAACATATGTTTACTGACATGATAACTTCGTGCCAGAGATACTCAGCCACTGGATCCCAGCAACTAATTCTTTCCATTTGACTCATGGAGAAGTAGGTATCATTTTGTGGGATGTCCACAAGATTTAAGGGGCTCCAATTTTGGGCGATATGTATGATGAATTCATTCCGCACATGGTGACTTGGAATGATTCAGAGAAGACTCCTGCTTTAGCTCAAGAATTTTTTATAATCTTCCACAGGCTCAAGAGTTCAGAGACCTCATTAACTCATTTTAGAAAAGATATTCATCCGGAAGAATGGATGAATGTGTTTCTTATTGAAAAGAAAGGGATGGATCCAAAAGAAAAAGGATCCAAGAAGAAGAAATCCAAGGATACTAGGCCCAAACGTCCTACCACCTGTCCAAAACCTGAGAGGAGAGGAGCTCCTGGCACATTCTGGCCAACTCTAGAAGCAGGAGAGTTTGAAAAGTGGGGATATGAAGTGAATCAAAGAATTCCAAAGAAAACTCGTCTGGCGGGTTTCTTGGCAATGTGGCTCAGTGTTTATCTCTTGTCGGTCATGGATTCGAAGGGAGGCGTTAGGCTAGAGACCTTCGTCATTGCAACAAAGTTGGCTGAGGAAAAAATGGTTGGGTTAGCTACCCCCATTTTAGCAAAGATTCACAGGAGTTTACTTCATGTCTTCCTGGATAAATCTCCTTTAAGAATAGTGGGACCATTCCAGGTTTTGTGGGGATGGATCGCCACTCACTTCAGGACTTACAATGTACAGAATGGATTACAAATTCCTGAAAGCTCTTTCAGGCCGTCAGTGCAAGCATTCTCTGGAATTGCTCCATTAGATGTTAATGGTTATGACTTGAAAGTGAGGCTGAGCATGTTTAAGGAATTCAACTTCTTTCCCTATAGAAGTCCACCATCCGGGCAGTTTGTTGATGATGGGACAACCCATTTGGATTTGAGGGAATACATGCTAGCTTGCAGGGATGGTGTGTTAGTAGCCAGGATTGATAGAGAAATCATATGCGAGGCCTATGATCCATATATATTTGCATGACAATTCAAATGTTTGCAACGGATTGTTGTATCCCCTCCGATACATGTCAGGTTAGAGCAACATCCAATGGTTGCTCAACAACTATGGCTGCTGACATCAAGAGAAAAGACTGGGGCAGTATTTGATCTACCAGTTGAAAAAGAGGAACATAATTTGACTACATTTTATGCCGAACACTAGATAGCATCATACCCCAAAGGGATATTGAATCACCCAGTATATGAAGTGGGAATGAGGAAGAGGACTGTAGAGAAAGAAACCCTTCCTCATGAAGGTGACGCTTCTCCACCTAAAATAGGTTCAACATACTCCTCTTCTAGAACTGATTCATCGGATTATCATGATGGGGATGATGAGGCACAACCGGCAGCAAAGCTGTTTCATGCCCGATATAATCCTCCGGCCAGAATTAAAAGACCCACTCCATCAACTCCTGGTGAGTTATTTCATTGTAGTAATTTTAATCACTGCTACTTTATAAATTAATAAGTCTTACTTTCTTATTCTCTATCTGTAGCTGCAGGAGCTGGGAAGAAATTAAAATCAAAAATTGTAGGAGCTTCCTCACAGCCTTTATATCTAAGACCAGAGGCTGTTCAGCTATGGAAGAGCTTATACTATGGTACTGAGACCGCCTGGCTGGATTTGTGTGAGGGCCTACAACTTCCTGGAATAGGAAATCTTATAGCTTCTAAAAACATTCAATACAGAGATAACCCCAATGAAGTGAGAGCTTACATCAGAGAGCTTGAAATGCTCATATATGCCACTGATGACTCAGTTCCTATCACCAGGCGGGTGAAGGAAATGATTGATTGTGGCGCCACTGAGGGGGCTGGTGGTTCTGGAGATGAGGAATGGAAAGAGTACATGGCTCATGAAGATGTAAGTTCTCTTTCCTTATTTTCATTGCAACTTGATTTCAGTTGAAGCTTTGTTACTTAAGGATGTTATTTTCTTCATCTCGCAGCTTACAAAGAAAGGAACTGGGGTTCCTTCGCCACAGTATAGCCCTGGTGGTACTGCTATCGGGGCTGCTGCTGATTCTCCTCGCGAACCAGGCGAGATATCTCCAGGCCAGCATGACATGAATTAGGCGATGGACATAGCCTTCCATTCGCCAATCCAAGTGCCTATAAGGAAGACCACTGAAACTCCAAAAAAACAAAAGAAGCAGAGGCAATGAAGGAGGAAATCCAGAGCTAAACGTTTCATTAGCAGCGGTAAGTCCTTCGAACAATCATGATCATATACCCATAATCATATGGTTACTCATTTTTCTGAGGATTGTAGGGGCTTCTTCAATTTCCCCCTTGAGGGAAAGGACTGATCCTCCTTCAAAGGCCTTGGAGGGTTCCTTAGAACAATCACAGACCCAAGCTGACTTGGTTGCTCCTGGAGAAGAGCTAGAATC
This sequence comes from Viscum album, assembly GCA_963277665.1. Taxonomy (NCBI): domain Eukaryota; kingdom Viridiplantae; phylum Streptophyta; class Magnoliopsida; order Santalales; family Viscaceae; genus Viscum; species Viscum album. The sequence goes on from OY728154.1 coordinate 26,480,501, forward strand.
CATTTCCAGTATCCCTCCTACTGCTGAAGATGTTGTCCAGGGTCAGGGGTTGCAGGACATAAATCGCCAAGAAGATGTAGGAAATGCTCCCACTAGTGAGACTAACCAGGATTCTGAAATATCATTGGATGAAATGGTGAATCAAGGAATGACTTTCGAATAATTTTATGATCATGCTAAGTTGTAATTTGATTTAAAAGACCTTGGGCGTGAGTGCTACCCTTCGCCCAATTTTTTTTTTAAATTTACACTTCTAACCATGACTGAAAACAATATCCAGTTTCTTCCATAGAAGCTACTGAACTGCCAATTCCTGAAGAGGGTGTGGACATTGATGTCAACCCTACCATTGCAAAAACATTAGCTCAAGTAGAGATAAACCCAATAAACACTCCTGAGACCCATCTTGAAAATCCTGTTGAGACCGGGAAATATGGGGAGAAGTCTTCTCAGGTTGCCGAACCATCCCTGGGTAACGGATAACAATATTTGTGATTGTACTTTGTTCGCAAGACAATCTATTCTTTTGTTATCCTTTGAAGCTGACTAAATCATTTAATTAATCATGGAGGACCATCAACTACAATGACTAGATCTGGAGGTGAGGCCTCAGCCTCTGCCCCAACAGGAATTGAAAGTGAAGAATCACAAATCAGGGGGGGGGAAAGCAGGACATGGCACTTCTTTAAGTGCAATAATTCAAGATTACATACCCCCTCTGACGATGATATTGAATCAGATTCAGAGATTCTTAAAGCATTCAGCTTTTCATGACATAAGGCATGGAACAACATATGGATCATTATATCTGGGGCGCCTTTAGAAGAGATACCATCGAAAATTCCTTGATTGTCATCCCAATTTGTTATAATAGGACTTAGTGGTTTTGGATATGAAAAGATCCATGCCACGGTGAAACAGATCATTTTTAGGAGGGAGCAAGTGCAAACAAGTCGCGAAGATTTGACCAGAGGAAAATTTTCAGTCAACATAGGAGAATTTGAGGCTGCGGTATCCCAAGATGAAGCTGATTATGCTACCAAGATGAAGGATTTGAAGCATAAAATCAATGAAAAGGTCGTCCAACAGGTGAAACTCCGGCAAGAGTTAGATGCTGTTACTGGGGAACTTGATCAGCTTAACAAATCATTGGATAAAACTCATATGAATGGCATGAAAGCCATCACAAATGCTAAGAAGGTACTTCAGCAAGTTGAAAAGATTGAAGCTGGTCAAGTGCACAAGCTTCAAGTAACTGCTGATAAAGCTCAGGATGCTATACATCAAATGAAGACTTATGTTGACAATCATCTGTAATTCTTGAAAAAAAAGAGAAGAGACTCCAGTCTGTGGATGTCTTTCTATCTCCTATTTATCAATGAAAAACACTTTCGTCTTCAATCATTTGTACCCGCATTCTTTCATTACCTGCATCAATTTTACTTAAGCCAATGGGCCTAGTAATCATAGTTTGATTTTTACTAGGATTATTACAAATAACCCTACAAACTTTGAACCTTTTAATTGTTATATATTACCTAAATCATACAAAAAATGTATATTTAGTGAGATGGAACTTGACTTTTATTCAGAGTTCCTTTGTCTTTTATGGGTACTTTAAAGTCATGCATGCCGGACATAAAGGGGCTAATGTTTAAGGTCGAAATAGATTTGACCAAAATGGATTAGAATTGACACAATTCCTTGAAAGTTCATCTGAAAACATACTACCATACTCAAGTATGAGGGAAAAAAATGTAAACTATGGCTTAAGTATATTTGAATCTGAGGAATGATATGAAAAAGAGATAAAAGTCATTAGAAGAAGTAGTTTCCAAGAATAAAGTTACTATTATTTAACAAAACCCGTTAGGGGGTTGAAATATTCAGGGCCACCTAAGGGCATTGGCTGCATGGTTAAATAAATAGCATCTTTCGGCTGACAAGTCTGTTATGTGGACTGTTTATGCAAGGCCACCTATGGGCACGTGCTGCATAGTCAGGGGAAATAACTCTTAGAAATTTACTTTCCTAGTGCTAAAAGACAGTGAAAGTTTATGGAGATTCAAATTTTCTAAAGTATAGAGTTTTTTGTATAGAAAGAGGGACTTGAATATGGAGAAGATATTTCCAGACAAGATTATCGAAGAACTGGGTGAATATCACTCCTACGAAGGTCTGACCCAAATATAGGGAAGAAGAATAAACCATAGACTTGAATACTTTCAGATCATGAAAAAGGATATGGGACAAATATGTTAAGGATTGCTATTTTTTCAGATCCCTACATACCGTCATTTAAGAAATATAAGGACAAAAGAGGCATTCTTCCAAAGAATGAAGTTACTATCATTTAACAAACCCGTTAGGGGGTTGAATTATGCAGGGCCACCTAAGGGAATTGGCTACATAGTTAAATAAAATAGTATCTTTCGGCTGACAAGTATATTATGTGGGCTGTTTATGCAAGGCCACCTATGGGCACGTGCTGCATAGTCAGGCAAAAGAATTCTCAGAAGTTTGACATTTTTGTGACTAGAAGTAATGAAAAGGGTTATGAAGATCTGAAAATATTTAAGGTTAGGATTATAACACATAAAGATGGGTATTTTCTAATGTATATAGAGATACATGAGTCAATGATAACCATAATAATGTTGTGGCTGGGTCCTGAATTGAAATTTTGGACTTCACTATGTATCTCATAAGAATGAGAATCAAGCCATACGTAATTCTTGAAATGCAGTTTAACGTCATGCAGGATGAAAGTATGAGAGATCTTAGTTTAGGGTCATAGAATTCGGACCATAATAATGAATACACAGTGTGTGTTTTCATGAGGAATTTTCAGCCAAGGGACTGATAGAGAAATTTGGGGTTAGGTCTAAAAGACTTGGGACTGGATTCGAGGGACACTTGAATGTTCCTACGTATCCCATAAGGATGGGAATCAAGTCCACGTAGTTCTAGAACTACCCTTTGTACAAATTTGGTTCGTACATGTGAAGGGTGAAAGGGGAATTTAGTGCAATGATGGTTTAACCTAAGATAAAAAGTTTAGGCATTACCATGTATGCACGTAGTCTTTTAAAATGAAACATGATTGAAAAAATCAATGTCAATAATAGTTCTCTCTCAAATGAGGAAATCAAAGAATATTGTAGTTTATTGTCGTACCGGACAAAATTGTTGTATAGTTTAACGTCATATAACAAGGACGAAAGTGAATCAATGTAAAGATATTGTTTCTAGGGGAGGTTTCACGAATCAACATCATATGAGATGGTGGTGAACCGATGTGAAGAGATTTTTTTTGGGCTTGAACCCTGGGAGGTTGCCTACATACCCAGCCTGGAGGGCAAGGATCAAAGTCCGTGTAGTTCAATTAAAGGATGAAATAATGATCAAGTTGTTCTTGGGGACAATGATCTAATAAAAAATGTTGTTGGGACTTACACATGGTTAGGCGCCCAAAGAGAGTGTTATGGTGGAGGTTTTCTAAAAGCTCACGTGAGTCATACTCGGTGTGAGAAACAAGAGGTAACAACAACCTTAACGATGCACAGTTTAATGTCATGTAGGACATATCAAGGGACTATGCAGTTTAAATTCTTGCAGTTAGGACTATTGGTGTTGCACAGTTTAGTGTCATGTAGCAGGGAAAAAATAACAGTTTAATGTCATGTAGAACATATCAAGGATATTCTGTACAGTTTAGCGTCATGTAGTTAGGACGATGGGGACAATACAGTTTAACGTCATATTGGATGAAAGGGGGACTGTGCAGTTTAATGTCATGCAGTAAGGACAAAATAACACACTATTTATGTCATGTTGGACGAAAGTGCGAATAGTTTAAGGTCATATGCATGGACCGTGGATGGTGCAGTTTAATGTCATGCTGGACCTTTGAGATTGTATAGTTTAATGTCTTTCCGGACGTAATGGACTTTTATACAGTTTAGCGTCATGGAGTTAGGACGTCACAGTTTAACGTCTTACTGGACGTAAGGGACTTGCAAATAGTTTATGGTCATATGCATGGACCAGGGATGATGCAGTTTAAGGTCATGCTGGACGGTTTAGGGAACTTTTTCACAGTTTAATGTCGTGTGGGACGAAGTTGTAGTTTAAGGTCATACTGGACCATTGCTGTATAGTTTAACGTCATATACCAAGGACGAACTGGTGCTGCACAGTTTAGTGTCATGTTGCGGGGACAAGTTCTTTTCTATAGTTTAACGTCATGTTGGACAAAAGTGCAAATAGTTTAAGGTCATATGCATAGACCGTGGATGATGATGCAGTTTAAAGTCATACGGGACTATATTTGTATGAACCACTTGTAAGAATCTTGGTTCCGGGGACTATATTTTGTGTTTATACAAAATATTTCTTCAGAAATCTGGCATTGGTTGGAGTCGTGATGAGTTCTCCATCCATTGAGATTAATGAATAAGCTCCATTGGAGTAGACCTTATGTATTGAATAAGGTCCTTCCCATTTTGGTTCAAGCTTGGGAGGCTTCTTTCCTGGTATCATTGGTGCTCTGAGAACCAATACCAATTCTCCCTGAATTAATGAACGAAGACGAACTTTTTTGTTAAAATCTCGTGCTATTCTATTCTGATAGATTTCTAAGTGGTGAAAAGGGCACAATCTTTTCTCATCTAACTGTTCCAATTCATTCAATTGCTTTTGGGATTGCTCATTTGTAGGTAACTGATCACAAATGGCTACACTGAGTGAGGGCAATTGAACTTCAATTGGAAAGATTGCTTCTGTTCCATATACCAACGAATATGTAGTTGACCGCATTGCATTGCAGGTGGTAGTCTGATAAGCCCATAAAGCATGAAAAAGTTTATCAGGCCATGATATCTTATCTTTATCCACCATCTTTTGCAGTATATTTTAAAGAGTCTTGTTAAAGGCTTCTATTTGGCCATTGGCTGCCGCATGATACCGAGATGAATGGTTGGATTTAATGTTGTATTCTTGATACAATTTTGTCACCTCAGAAGAACAGAAGTTGGTGCTATTGTCCGTTAATATGGTATGAGGGACACCAAATCTAGTAACGATGTTAGACTTGATGAAGCTAACAATGCATTTAGAACTTACTTCTTTGAGAGGTACTGCCTCTGCCCATTTGGAAAATAAATCAGTAGCAGTAAGAATGTACTTAAACTTCTTGGTCGTAGCTGAAGGGTAAGGTCCCACCACATCCATTCCCCATGTGGCAAATGGCCACGAGTATTTATCTGTATGAAGCAAATCTGGAGGATGATGAATGAAGTTGGCATATACTTGGCATGAATGACACTTCTTTGTGAAATTAACACAATCTTGTATCATTGACGGCCAAAAGTATCCAAGCCTTCGAATTTGATTAGACAGTCTATGTCCAGACTGGTGGGCACCACAGACTCCTGCATTCACTTCTTTTATGACATCCATTGTCTCTTCACCATCAATACATATGAAGAGAACTCCATCAAAACCACAGTTGTAGAGAATTTTCTCGAGGTGGTTTGGGCTATCATAAAGTTTAAAATTGACCACACATCGCCGGATTTGTTCTTTCTCGGCTCTATCAGGTGGAAGTGTTCCATTTTGAAGGTATTCCCTAATAGGTGACACCCATCCTATAGTATGACCATACGGTTCAGGAATTAGACTAATTTCATTAATTTTCTCTGTTCTGACTTGAACATAAGGTGAAATTGCACGATGGTGGGCAATACTGATGGTTGTCTCGTCCCGATTTGGATCTGCTAGAGCTGCGGCTATATTAGCCAGTGCATCAGCTTGAGCATTTTGTGATCTTGGGACATAAGAAAATGTCGGTTCTGAAGGGAATTCCGCCAATAACTCTCTGATGTAATCATACAAAGGGATTAATTCTTCTTTTCTGATGGCATAATCCCCATTGACTTGTTTGATTACCAGGTCTGAATCACCTTTCACCTTTAAGTGATTCACTTGTGCTTGAAGTGCTAACTCCAAGCCTGTAATGAGAGCTTGGTATTCAGCTTCATTATTGGTACCACCTTCCAACAATAAAAAGGAATAAGGTAACACTGCCTTATCTAGAGAAATGAGCACAATTCCTAAACCAACTTTGTTGAATTTAGGATTTTCCATTTTCTTCCCTGTTGGACTTCTGGAAGCACCATCAAAATACATTTCCCATGTTTGAGGACTCTCTTGAATAGAGAAAACTTCCTCATCAGGGAGTTCAGTATCTGAAGATGTGTCTTCCACTAAAGGATGTTCAGCTAGGAAATCAGCCAGAGCTTGGCCCTTAATTTCCTTTTGAGACACATACTGAATGTCGAATTGCTGCAAAATAACTGCCCACCTTGCTAGACGTCCTGTAAGCATTGGACGACTAAGGATGAATTTGAGCGGATTATTGCGAGATACCAATTGGACCTCGTGATGTTGCAGGTAGTGTCTCAGTTTCTGAACTGCAAAGATTAATTCCAGGCAGCACTTCTCAATACTTGAATACTGGGTTTCTGCTTCAAGCATAGTTCTACTGAGATAGTAGAGGCTATTTTCATTCCCAGCATCATTCTTTTGAGCGATAAAGGAACCCAATGATCGCTCTAGAGCTGTCACATAGAGGATAAGTGGTCTACCCTCAATAGGTGGCATGAGTACTGGTGGACTCAAGAGGTATTTCTTGAGATCATCAAATGCTTCTTGACATTCTTCAGTCCCCTGGTAAGTGACTCCTTTCTTCAATAATTTGGTAAAGGGTAAACTTTTGCCTGCCAAATTGGCGATGAAACGCCGAATATAGGCTAAGTGTCCTTGAAGTCCTCTTAATTCATTCAAATACTGAGGAGGTGACATACCAAGGATTTATTTGGTCTTCTCAGGATCGACTTCAATACCACGATGGCGTACAACAAAGCTGAGGAATTTTCCTGAGGTTACCCCAAAAGCACATTTTAAGGGGTTCATCTTCAAATTATGTTGTCGAAGCTTGTGGAATATGACTTCCAAATCAGCCAAGTGATTAGAAAGTTGTTTGGATTTAACCACCAAATCATCTACATAGCATTCAACAAACTTCCCTAAAAGAGGTTTGAAGATACAATGCATGACGCGTTGATATGTTGCACCTGCATTCTTTAAGCCAAAGGGCATCACCCGGTAACAAAACACACCTTGAGGGGCTCTGAAGGCTGTAAATTGCTAATCTTCTGGGGCCATTCGGATCTGATTATATCCGGAATATCCATCCATGAAGGAAAGTACTTCATAGCCAACCATCACATCAATTAAGAGTTCTGTAATCAGAACTGGGAAATCATATTTAGGACAATACCGATTAAGATCTCTCAAATCGATGCAAACCCTAATTTGTCTGTTCTTCTTCTTTACAGGGACAATATTAGCCAACCACTTGGTATATTGAACTTCTCTGAAAAAGTTATCTTTGATAATCTTATCCACTCCAGCTTCAATTTTGGAAGCATAGGTTGGGTGTGTTCTTCTCGCGGCTTGCTTAAATCCTCGATGTTCTTTTGGTAAACCCAAATGATGAGTAGTAACATCAGGATCAAGCCCAAGCATTTCTGTATAATTCCAAGCAAAAATATCTTTATTTTGCTTTAGAAAAGAAATATACATCTCTTGCTCTTCAAGGGTCATGGCCGCACTAATTAAAGTGGGGAGTGGATCTTTCTCTGTAGCCAGATTTATTTCTCTGAGTTCATCCACAGTGGTAGAGATACCCTCTTCAAATGCTGGAGGAGCATCTCTAAGGTCATCCTCTTCCTCTTCATTACTTGCTATTTATTTTGTTTCTACTTGCAAAGTAGATGACAAAACGAAATTCTCATGATCATAAGAGATATCAAAATTTTCACATTTTGAAGAAGAAGCTTCCATTTCCGACCCTATTATTGATAAAGGGCCTTCTTTGTGAAATAAAGAGGAGATGATGGATTGAGAATCGACATCATTAGTCACCTATGGTGTTTCTATAACTTCATCTGGCCTGATTGGCGAAGTATAGACTTGTTGGACTTTAGCAGATGAAATGAAAACTTCACCACTTATGCTTTCATCACTGTTTGTTAGGTTACCAATTTCTCCCATGTTGTCTGGCTCGATTTCCATAATTGACATTAAGGATCTTTCCATAAGAGTATTTTGATTTGGTCCTATTTTGTCAATTTGACTGATAGGTAACACATAATCTGTACTCACATGTGTAAATGGATTTATTGGGATTTTCTCCAAACCATATTGAGCATTAACTTTGGTAATTTCCTTCATTGTAGATTTTTCTCTTCCCTTCATGTGATAAAATTCCGCCTCAATGTATTGAGACTCACATGTCTTGAACGGGGTTTTATCACCATAAAATGTTCCAACTTGACCATTGAAATAGTATTTGAGACATTGATGGTATGATGAAGGGATAGCCGCATGCTGATGTAGCCAGGGTCTTCCAAGCAAGACGTTGAAAGCTAAGTCTTGATCAACAATCATGAAATCCGAATTGGATACAAGATCCCCAAACTGAGTTCTGAGTGTAACTTCGCCCAGTGGTTCTTGTTCATTTTTATCATATCCTTGTAACATCATGGTAGAAGGAGATAAATCAGATTCTGTGAGGCCCAATCGACGAAGTGTGCGAATGGGCATGAGGTTGACTCCTGAACCATTGTCAATGAAAGCTCTTCGAATATCTACACCATTGACTTTGCCGGATAATTACAAAGGTTTTATGTGCCCATGCACAACATCATATTCATCTTTATCAGTAAAGGATATCACTGCACGACATTCTACAGGATTATTCTCTATGTGATAGACTTCAGCTGCAGTAATTTCAGCTTCAAACTCCTGAGGACTTGACAAAGCTTCGATGAGTGCTTCCCGAAGATCTTTTGACAGATTCAAAGCATCCAAAATTGATAACTTGGCTGTTAGTTGGGCCAAGTGTTTCAATATATCATACTTTTGATCTAGAGGTCTGCGTTTCCCAACAAGAATATGCGGTTTAGAAGGTACCTTGGAAGCAGATGCTTTGGAAGCTGATGCATCTTATATAGGGATAGAAATTGGAAAAATCCTTGGTTTTGGATGTTTAGACTGATTAGATCCATTTTCTTGCTGAGATAAAGAAGATCGAATTTTCAATCGGTCTTCCAAAATAACTATGCCAAGACTGAGTTGACTATTGGCAGAAGAACTTTCTTGTTCTTTTTGAGCTCGCTGAAGGGATCTACCACGAGTTTCTGCTGCATACACAGTGCTAGCAGGGGTAGGATTGGAGTAGTGGCTTCGGAAAGATCCACGTCTTCCCCTGCATCCTGAACCTCTAGAATTTCCTCGGATTCCCTTATTTGATACAGGGAATTCAGGCTCATCCAGACTGGAATATGGATCTGTTAATTGAATCATATTAATAGAACCGAAGATTAACTCTTCGTCTGATAAAGACTCTACCTGATTATCCTGTTTAGGCTGTGCCGTTTGATGGGGTGGTGCCCATGGATTTGAAGTAGATGGCATGAAATCTTCCAGAGTCAAAGACAACTTAGGCCTTGATACATACTCATCTTCTTCTGATTCCTCTTTCTTCTTTGAATTGCACTGCCCTTTTGAGGATTTGTGTTTTGATGGAGGCTTCACTGCAGCTTTTGTAGGAGACACAATTTACTTCTCCAATTGTGTTCTCAAAATGGCATGGGTCCGATTGATTTTCTTTCTGACCATCCAATCATCATATTTTTCCGCAGTTTTTCTTTTGACTTCCTGCCACTCGCCTCCTTCCTCTGGATCTATAATGGAAACACACGCTACATGAGCTGAAGAACCCTTCAATTTGACTTGTCCCAAGTCGACCATCTTTTGCAGGAGGTATTTAAAGACAAAACACTCCTGGATGGGATGCCCCAACATTTGTTGAAAGGGACAATAATTGGGACGGTCTTCATCTCCTTCCTTGTTTGGCCTCTTGGGCACTGGTAATTGAACCAAATTATATTCCAGAGCTGAAATGAAGTAACCAGGAACATTCTCACTTCAAAAAGAGTATGTTTTACTCTTCCAATCCTCAAATTGTTTTTGTCGTTGATCTTTTTGATCATTTGGATGAAATGGCCTTTGTTTTTGGCGTTCAGGAGGTGGAGCCTTTCGAGAAGATGAAGGTTTTGTAGTAGAAATAGGTACAGGTGCTTGTTTAAGCATAACTGTAGCAGTTTCTGCTTTACCCATTCTCCTTCCTAGAGCTGATGGAATTACACGAGATTTAACCTTAGCCTGTATAAGGGAATCTTCAATCTGTTGAGCGATTGAAGTAAGGTCTTGAAACCCTCCTATGTATTTCACAGGGATCAATGGCGTGCTTAATTCCTCACACAAATTTTCCACACAGATTGGCAACAGTTCCTCCTGAGGGAGTGCTAAACTCAGGGAATACCTTAATCCCTTCCAGCGAGCAATGAAATCAGAGACTCTTTCATTATCCCTTTGCTTGCTGTTTGTAAGATCGAAAACTTTCATTTTTTGAAAAGTTGAGCTGAACTGAAGAAGGAATTTTTGCTGAAGATCCTCCCATCTGATGATTGACCAGGATTGCAGGCTTGTATACCAGACAAAAGCTGGTCCTTGCAAGGTTCTCACGAAGCATCTGAGTTTCACTGCTTCTTGCTGTTCTGTAGTTCCCATCATAGGATCATATCAAGACACGTAATGTGTCAAATGTTGTTCAGGGTCGCCTGATCCATTGAAAGCAGGGAAAACAGGGTTTCCAAAACTGGATGGAGGAGAAATTGAATGTACCCATTCAGGGTAAACTTTCTTTTCAAGTTGAACTTGCACCCGTTTCCCTTCCATAGTTTCTAACCGAGCTGTTAATTACTTAATAGTAGTTATTAAATTTTGAGAAACATCAGGTTGAACTTGGTTTTGGGTAGGTGCAATGAATGGAGCTTGGACAGACGTGGTGGTTGGTGCTACAACTGATGGTAGTGCTTCCAACCGTTGTTTCATTTGACCAGTAGGATTAGACTTCTGAGGGTGTACTGATAAAGGAGGATATTCCTGATCTATCTCAGTAGTTACAACAAATTCCTTCGGCTGTCAGACTTCAGCATTCTTAAGAAGAAGACTACTCTGAAGTAGTTCTACATTCAACCTTCTCAATTCTTTAATTTCTTCCTCCTGTTGTGAAAACCTTTGCTCTAATGAGAGCGACTGACCTTCTCCAGAGGAAGGATATGTAACCTGATTCTTTACCTTCCCTTTGTTGGATACCTTTTGGAGGGAGGGAAGTGGATTACCTAGGTTCTAAGTAATCCTTTGACTTCGTGTACGTACACCTTCTTCATTTTTATCGGTGCGTACATTTTCTTGAGCAGGACGCTCTTCATCTGAGTCCCCTGAGTGAGTATCCTTTGGTGGATTAGAAACAACGGCATTGATGACATTGATTGATGCATAATGCATCACATCCCTTCTATCAACATTTCGGTGATATTGTCTTCTTTCATGTCTTTGATGAGACATTGCCTTTTGTTGATTCAATATTTTAGGAACTTCTTGATGAGCTATAACTTGGAGGGAATATCCTGATAATTTGGCTCTTCGTTCCTCTTGGGGCATCTCCCCCAATCGAGAAAAGACCGACATTCTCTGAGGAGGGGATTGATGATTTGAAAGAGTCCCCAGTCTCTAGAACTGGGGATGTTCCTACTGCTTCCGCTCAACTCCTCGAATCCCATTTGTTGACATTGAGGGTTGGTTTAGAGAAGTCCCTAGTCTGACAAGCTAGGGTGGCTCTTGACATGCTATGTCTGAGATCTTCTTAAAAGATCTCTTGATCTTGCGAATCTTAGTTCGGAAATTAGCTGGATGCATTATCCTGTATTCACTTTTATCACCTGGTTCAACAGACCGTTGGTTGATTTCCGAAACTTCTGTCATTTGATGACGTGATTGCTCTATATGAGAGGCTTGTGCAATATTCTCGCCTGCTTGATGTAGGATCAATTCAACAACTTGTTCTCTATATGCTTGATTTTTAGAGGAACTAGTTGAAGCCTATTCTTGAGCAAGCTTTTGATTATGAACAAAGCCCATTGACTGTGGTCGGCCATGGGAAACAACATTGCATGAGACCATTTTCGGCGGGCTTTTCTGACTGGAAAGCACTGTGAAATGTAGTGCTCCGTGAATACCCCATCCTCTGATATGAACACCAGATGGAGCATTGTCAATTAATTGACGCAATTTTCTTAGTGCTCCAAGGCATGAACGTTGAAGGATTCTCTGCTTCTTTTCAGCCTTCGGATACCGAGAGACTGATAGAGATGCCAAATCAATCTGACATTGTATCCCTTCTATTATCTTAAGATTATTTTCATATTCATCATAAGATAATACCTTCTTCTTCAATTGACAAAGAGTTTTCCATAGGTTGAGACGAATATCATGGATTCCATCATCCGTCAACATCTTTGGAATGTCGTACTGGGAGTCAGCCAAAGGCCAAAACATGACTGGTACCTCACCTTTTGTCAGTTTTTTCCTCATGTTCAACATTTCCTCTTTATCATTAAATGAGGATTATTCTACCTGTTTTGACCAGAGTTGATGTTTCCTTGTAGCTTCATTGGATTCAACAAGATTGGTAGAGAGATCATTGATCAAACTAGAAGATGCATGACTTAGGGGTGGTTCGGAGAATGACCTACACCATGGGCTATCTTATGATTGAGAAATTATTTCACTTATTAGTGATAAAGCATTAGACATGACTGGTTTCGCACTTTCAAGTGCCTCAAGATAAGAGGGCTTTCTCGGAACTACATTGTCCATTGGAGTATTTTCCAGGCAATGTGAATCACTACTGCGGAGAGGACTTTCGCAGCGAAATTCATCATCATGGGGAGGACCACCATAATGGGTTACATCAGAATATGAGATCTCTTGCTCCTTGGTCTTCTGACCACACAGAGGGTTCCTGTGGCTCTCATATGAAGAAGAAACTTCAAGATTGACCGAATTTTCATGAAACAAGCCTTTATGAGGAAGTGTCTGTTGAAGACCCTCAAAATTAATGTTCCTGTTATCGGGAACTGAGGGAGTAGAATCTTGAATTCCGACAGATTAATGTCTGAGGGCTTCAAGAACTCCAGCATCGAGCAAGGACTTGTTGCAAATTGGCCTTTGATCTCCTGACTGTGCTGGGTGGATCTTTTTCTTAGATGCCTTATTACTCACTTTGGAAACCACTTGTTGACGAAAGTGGTTACTCTGAGCAGGTGTATGTGCCTAATCAGGAAAGATGGTCAGGTTAGGCTGATGATCTCCACTCAAATCAAGTGTATGTGCCTGACTTGGTCGTCCGTATGATATGGGGGAGTATGCCCCATAAACCTCTTGGACTGGAACAGATGTGTGTTTCTGTTCCGGAGTGAATCTTTGATGTGTCACTCCACTGCTACGGATAGATTTATGTGTCTATCCCTGATATGATGCTGAAGCTGTTATGATATCCTAGCAAGCATCCAGAATATAATCATGAATTTGCTTCTTCTCTTTCACCATTAACAAAATATGTTTGGTGACTTCAGCCGCCGGAACGGGGATATACGTCCATTCCGGGTTTGGAGTAGGTGTATGTGCCTGCTCCTGTCCTCCTTTTCCTGTCAGTGAATCCTGACAGTACTCAAGTGTGGAGGCAGAGAGTTGAGTCTGCCTCCTATTTGTCGTCGGGGCTTTCCAACTGACTTCTCCGTGCGCTACCAAGCAAGACTGTTGGTAGGCTTGATTAGTATTAGCAGGTGTAGGTGCCTGCTGATTACACTTCGCCAAACGCGGTTGGCGAGATCCATCATATTTAGTCAGACGAGCCTTCTGGATAACTGGTGATGCATAAGAAGGTGTATGTTCCTTCCTATAGTACTCTGCCGAAATTTCCTGGAGGGATTGGCTTAATGCTTCCAGACGAGTCTGCTGGACAGCGGAATTAAAACGGACAGGTGTGTGTGCCTGTTTGTTCGCCACCAAGTTAGGATAGTGGAATCCATCATATGTAGTCATGCGAGCCTACTGACTAACTGATGATGCATAAGCAGGTGCATGTTCCTGCCTATAGTACTCCGCCGGAATTGCCTGGCGGGATTGGCTTGATGCTGCCAGACGAGTCTGCTGGACAACGGAATTAAAACGGACAGGTGTGTGTTCCTGTTTGTTGTTCGCCACCAAGTTAGGTTGGTGGACTTCTTCATATATGGAAAGGATGATAACCTGACCATTGTTAACCGAATTCCGTCTCTGGAGGATCATCTTGCCTGCTCGGCTTCGAAGAACCTGAGCTGAATGCCTGGATTCGGTACCCTCATCATGTTGAGGGTGCACTACCGCACGAGTCTGGTGGTGATTGTTGATGGGAGCCCTCAAGAAGGACTCCTGTCTTTTTGAATTAAGGCCATGAGGGACCATCTCATTCACTTCCTCAGAGTAAGAGAGGGAATGGAAATTGCGTTCCGGGGATAACGACCCGAAACGGTTAGAGACGGTAGTCAGCACCGCCTGCTTCTTGATTGCTGGCCGCCGTTGTCCGGATGACCAGGTAGTGTTGTTAACTTGTAGGGCTTGACGGGCGGCCTCCAGAGTTTGGATAGTACCGTTGCGATGGTACTCCTTAACCAGTGCATTAGAAACCCAGCGTTGAAGACGCTGAGTTGGTGATGTCATCCTCAGAGCGGACGACGTTCCAGAAGGAGTAGCAGCATTGGTTTTCACAGCAGCAGACCTCACAGTAGAGGTGTTCACAGCAGCAGTATTCACAGGCGTGAATTTAAGGAAATCCATTTTGCAGAAGATCTTGAGAAAAGAGTGCATGTTCCATATAACAGACATAATCAAGATGAATCCGGCCACTGCATCTTTTGGATGAGCACATGTCAATGATTTCTTTTTTGGCCCAAGGGGCCTAACAATTAAGAAGAACATCACTTTAACTTTGTTAAGGATTCATGTCGGGTTCACCATTTTTGTTTCACACGGAATTCGGGGATGACCTCCTGGATAGGAGATTCAAACGTTCCGATCAGTTTCAAACGGGTTTGTTCGTAGAACCGGAAACATCCAATGATTCCACATCCATTTGGACCTACTTTCCAAAGGTAGGCGCTCATTAGCTTGTGGGCTAATGAGGCTTAGGAATATTCATTGGTCGAGAGGATGGGAGGTCGGACTCATCACACCTTTTTTAGGGGAATTATTGTCTACTCTGGGACTCTATTTATAGATTTATGTTATGTTCCTGAATCCTTATTACATTACCAAGTATAAAATGAGCTTTCCTTCAGTTTTAACAATCAATGAGTTAATATGTAAGAAATTTAGAGAATCTTTTATATGTATTCGAGGTTATTCATCAATAGAGAATCATCTGTATCTATTTAGAGATTCTTAGTCAATGTTATCCTTCAAAAAAATTTATAAAAGTATCTTGGTCATTATGATGACCAGGCTGGTTTTAAAGCCACTCAGTGGGGCACTTGAAGTTTATCGGCATTCAGAAGGACATGGATTATTTAAAGTTGGGATCAAACCCATAAATGGGCTACCTACGTATCCTTTGTTTTGGAAAAGGAATCAGAACCCACGTAGTTCGAGTAATGGAATATGACATTTATGATTGATGTCTCAAAGAAGGATGTCATAATTACTTTTACACTCTAAGCTCATGTGAGTCATGCTCGGTGTGAGAAACAAGAGGTATTGGTAAAAAATTAGACAATTGTGCCATGAAAGATGCAATCATAAGAAATTTTTTCGGGATTATGTAAGTATGACTGCCCAGATAGATGAAGGTTTTGGATTCACTTTTAGGGAGAAAATCCATGAACCAGGTCCATAAAGGTATATGTGCTTCATGGAGATTTGAATACTCTAATCTTGGGGCTTAGTCCTAAGGAGGATGCCAAAGTTAGGATGGGACTTATGATTGGGTTTTACTCTTGAAAAGGAAGCCCAAATCAAGGGTAAATTTGGACTGCTTAAGAGAAATTAAAGGACTTGGGGCTTACTCCTTAAAAGGAAGCCCAAGATTATAACTGGGACTTATTCCTGAAAAGGAATCCTAGGTTAGGGTACTTGGGGCTTACTCCTAAAAAGGAAGCCCATGATTATGACTGGGTCTTATTCCTGAAAAGGAGACCCAGGTTAGGGATTATGGTTTGGGGCATACTCCTAAGAAGGATGCCCATATTTGAGATTGGGGCCTACTCCTAAGAAGGATGCCCATATTTGAGATTGGGGCTTACTCCTGAAAAGGAAGCCCATATTAAGGGACTTGGGGCTTACTCCTAAGAAGGATGCCCATATTTAGAGGACTTGGGGCTTACTCCTAAGAAGGATTCCCATATTATAGGACATGGGGCTTACTCCTAAGAAGGATTCCCAGATTAAAGGATTATGACTGGGGCTTACTCCTGAAGAGGATGCCCAAGTTAAGGAATTAAGGTTTGGGGCTTACTTCTGAAGAGGATGCCCAGATTTGGGATCTTTAAGAATTTGGGGCTTACTCCTGAGGAAGATGCCCAGATTAAAGGACTTATAACTGGGGATTATTCCTAAAAAGGAGACCCTGGTTAAGGATTCTCTCATCATAAAGGATGAGGTTGAATGAATGAACTCTCAATCTTTGGTGACATAAAGATGTATAAATAACTATGTTTTGAGAGATATTCCACAGAATTCCTTTCAAATAAGGAAGTCAAATCAAGAAATCATGCCATAAATGGCTTTGAAGAGTATCTTGAAGACTAAATCTTGAATAGGAAAGGTGAAATGGCTTAAGAGGGGTAAAATGGGCAAGATGGGCACCCAAAAAGGTAGGGGCGCGCAAGTCTTGAAATGCGTGCAAGTCTTGCGTGGGCGCGCAAGTATTGGTCGCGTAGGTATACCTGCGCGGCATGTGGGGTACTTGTGCGATTTTCAACCAGCATAAAAATACTTGAGAGACTCTTTATTAAACCCTTTAGAATCTTCTTGAGGTTCTTCCAGAAAAGGGACGCGCAAATTCTATTGAAGGAATAAGGAGGCGCGCAAGTGTGACAAGTTCCCTTAAGGGCTGGTCATTCAGGCGCGCAAGTGTTGATGAGTTTCAACACTTATGCCTTCCTCCCTCTCTTTAGATCTTCCGTTCTAGGTAAGAAATTACCATAGAAGTGTTCTGGAAACTTGGAGAAGAGACTTGGGCGTCGGGAGCTTCAATCCGAGTTTCTGGAAAAAGATCCTCTCGAATGGGGGGCCCACAGGGTCTATTTATAGGCAGGAGAAGACCCCGGGCGGTTACTAGGCGGTTATCACTTAGGTCGCACAAGTCACTTGCGCGACCAAGGTCTCCGCGCAAGTGTACTTGCGCGACAGTGATATAACTTGCGCGGTGCAGTTGCTTTTGATCCTTTGTTCATGCCTTTGTCTATTTTTGATGTTTTCTTCAAAGGATGAATCAATTTGAGCTTAGATATTCCCCTTTTCCGATCTTTAGATTCGGTGACGAAAGGAGCGTCAACAACTATGCCTAATGCTTTATCATTCTGCAACTAAAGAGTATTTAATCATTTAATATCTCAAGGAAACAATATTTAAAAAAAAGAAAATTAAAAGTGAAATTTTTTTATTACTATGTTCCATGATTTATCATGATCGAACTAAAAATTCCTTACTAATTTAATTACTTAGTGAATATGGTTATATAATATAATAATGATAACATAATTATAGTTATATATTTAAATACAACATATGAATCATGATACTTTATCATGTATCTTATTCTATAATTTCTCTAGTTCCCATAAAAATTATTTCCTATTTAGAAGTGCTTCTAATAACAAACTACTCATGACTTAATATATGACATAAATTTATTTCCACAATAAAATTAATATTAGTTATAGAAATAATAAATTTCATCATTTAAACAGTTTTAAGTCTCAAAAGGTTACAACAAAGAATTATTATCATTTTCTTAGGTTTAGAAATAAAGTTCACAAGAATTTATACCCTAACACATGATTACAAAAAATAGTCATATCAATACACTAGAACTGCAATCAAGAGAAAATAAGTACAAAATTATTCTTTTCATGGTTTCAAAATTCAATGGAATTATCAATAATTTAGCTATACATTTTATGAAATTTCATTATTTAAATTTCTAAAGTCGCATTTTACAAGAAGTCAGGAACATATGTTTATGATAAATTAAAAATGTAAAGTAAATCCTGAAATATTCACTCACATGAGAACCATAGTACATCTATGCATGGTTTAAAAAAATTATTGTGTCATGATAGTGTGGAATCTACATCATGGTTACATGATTCTGAGGGTTTTTTAAATTTAATAGTTCATAATAATAAGGTACACTAAGCATGATTCATTAACAATTTAAATAATGAGTAAAACTAGTGGCATGTTAAACATTTATAAAAAAGGAATAAAATACAACACATAAATAATCATTCGATAACAGGAAAGTAAATAACACAACCATACCTTAAGATGTTTTCAAAAAAAATTAGCTCACGATTGTTATCCGTCCTTTTACTCCATCCTTTTGGTTACATGAATAATTCATGAAAAAATAACAATTTATTAGAAATAATATCATGAAAAAATTCATAGAGATGAACATAAAATTTTTATAATTAATTTAATTAATGTTAACCTCTCAATATCACTCAATTTAGGTAAGAACACAAGTCATAATGATGCATATACCTCTCCTTGGTCTCTACCAAGAAAGCGGTGCAACTGAACTTCCTCAATCGGTATGATCATAGTCTTTGAATCGGATCATAAGGGGCCCTAAAATCACATGTCCTAGTAGTTCTCCTAGTCCTATGTCAATCACCATGTTCAAATATTATTGTATCCATACCAACCCATGCAATTATCATAATTCCAAATTTAGAACACCACCATATCTATCAACCACCTAGCTCTAATATCACTCAACCACAACCCCCTCCCTAAAAAGATACCCATACAAGGCTGGTAGTGAAGAATGGGATTTAATGACCCCTGATACTCACCTCTAGTAGGTCTTGTGTCGGTAACTAGTATCGAGGGTATAAATAACTCATAATATGGGATGCATTTATCTTTATAAGAGAAAAATATCAGGAGATAAGATGAATGTACAATAAAAAACTCAATTAAATATTATAAAATAAATACAAACCATCCCAAAATCCATGTATAAATTCAAAATGATACATATAAAAGTCTAAAAATGGAATCCTAAATAAATAAAATCTATGGAAGCGACAGAGAAACCGCTCTAAAGGTCTATACTAAAAAGTCCCATCACCGTCCACAATGTCCTAGAATTCTAAAAACATTTTTTATATATGTTGGGTGAGAATACAAGTATACTAAGTTGGAAAACCAAAGTCTCTCATGCCCAAATAAATGGATCATAATAATTCACTTGTGTTAAAGTAATATAACGAACCAATGCTTAAATAGTTATACTAACCAAAACCACAACCACACTAAGGCTCACTCACCAAATAATGCTTCCAAGTAAAATAATATATAATATTAAACGCACAATTGATAGGGTACCATGAACCAATTTCCTAGTGAATAGCTTCTATCAAATCCCAATAAAAAACATCATTTTGTTCCCACCTCTTCCGAATGTATCACATCACATCTCTCCCGCACACACCTAGGTCATCACAACAAATCACATCCCACCCGCACACACTTCGACCATCATAGCACATCACATCCCATGCATACACAAGTGGGTCATCACAGCAGATATCATCCTGACACTTGGAACCATACATCACAACTCATCTTAAATATAATGGGGACAATACATTGCTACTTTTCCCAATGATACATGGGAATATACATCACAACTCGCCCAAAGACACTTGGTCAACTATCGCCCAGAGGAAGGAGCTAGTAAGAGCTGGTAGCCATACATCCATCCTCTCATCGGGATATTTGGGAAAGACACCCTCTCATGTGACTATGCAGGTGTTGGCACATAGTTCTTGATGAGGGTGGGTCCATGTTGAAATCACGAGAATATAAATTTTATATACATATAGAATAAAAAACCATAAGCCCATCCTATGAGTTTAAAATAAGAACTTAACATCTCATAGAATCTACGTAAGAGCACTACCACCTCTAAATGCATAAAATCACACAAATCAAAACAGAAGACATTACTCGAATTTTTGTCATTAATAAAATTTCCAAAGTATCTATTTATAAAAAAATCACTTTAATAAGCTCCTTAATTTATGTAATCAACATTAATTAGAAACAACATTTCATCTAGAAGAACATATTATTTCATATTTCTAACCTATTAGTTTATATATAATCTTTAACCAGTTAAACAACAGAACCCATCATAAATTTCATCATAAAAAATGCCCAATTGATTTTATTAACATGTAGTATTAGTTTAACTAATACTTGGGTAGATATAAAAAATCGTACCACATAACATAAACACAACACCACAACCCAACTTCCACATCCACATCACTTTGTAGCCATATCCAGTTCCACAACCCAGCTACATAACCATACTTTACCCATCACAACCCCACTATACAATAGAATGTCATCCAATTACCCCACACACATTACAATATTGCTACTACATATTACATTCGTCCCACGCATGAAACCCCTATAAATTCCAAACAACACATCATATATCAAAACACAACATATTCAGGTTTAGAAAAGGGGGATCTTATTCAATTTCAATTCTTTATTTTGTAGTGTAAACATATATTCCATTAGATCCTTGGGAATTATTTTAATTAAACTAATATATGTGGTTTATCATTTATTTATTTACGATGAAACCATTAAATCAAAAAAACATAGGATTTAAATATGAAGTTATTGTTGAATAATCACACCACAAATATATACAGGTATTATCAAGGAATTGCACATACACCATAATAAAATATACTCAGATCCAATCAAATAAAAAAAGGTTATAACATCATAGTTCACATTCCCCCACCCCTTTAAATTAAATTTTCTCTAATTCATTGTCTTTATTAATTAAGATGGAACCATTTACACAAGAGGTGACAATAAAACCACTATCATTCATGATACACATAACGAGAAAAAAGGAAAACCCTACTAGGAAGAAAAATGTTTGACACAGCCTTGTTACACCAAAATAGGGGCATGTGTAATGTGAGAAACTCTCCAAGAAATCACGAATCAATTGTAGAAAATAGGTTACATGAATACTACGCGAAGAGGGATTAAGAATGTCCTATAATAAGAGAAATCAAGGAATAAATATGATAGGAAATATCATTACATTAGAAATATAGGATACAGAATGTCCGGGATTAGATATAGTTTTCAATTTCCATTAAAGGAAGATCATAATAAACCACACGGTATGACCATTTAAAACCTATAAACATTATATAAATTTATGATATAATTGATATCATTTAAAATGGATTTAAAAATCAATAATTATGTCAGTAAACTTTTTTTCGTCAAAATAGATGTAAAAAGGGAAAAGAATGACTAAATAATTAGGGAAATATAAAAAACTATTGAAATGAGTCACCATGACCGCCAGATGAGTCACCAAAAGCGATTAAATGTGAGTCAATTCACCACCAGATAGATACCACTAGATGAGTCACCGCCAGACGAGTCACCTCTAGAAATGTCACCACCTTTATGTCACTACTAGTGAGTCACTTCCAGATGAGTCACTTCCAGCGATTAACTTACAAACGAGTCACCGCCAATGAGTTACCTCCAAATGAGCCACCACTAGATGATTTATGACTAGTGATTCAATGCTAGATGATTTAGTAAAAGTGAGCTACCTCTAGGATGAGCTACCTCCAGGATGACCTACCACAAGAATGAGATACCTCCAGAATGAGCTACACTTGGAAAATAAAATGTTTGGAAAACTGTTGAAAGGATTCACCATTGGAATGACTCGCATGTCCCAAAAACAACTTGAACTACCGATGTACCCCAAAAACATCAAATTAATGGAAAATTATTGGAATAGAATGTCTGGTTCGTTACATTTTTTGTCATTGTTTACCATTTCATATTAGTTTAACTCCCATTAAAGCCACTTTTACATTAACATCAGTTATAAATTTTTTACTACTTTTACAATTAATTAGTGTAAAAAATTTTGTTGAACATAGTGAATAATATAAATTACGATTAATATATATATTGAATTAATTTCTTTAAATTCAATTCGCATAAGGAGAAAATTTCAATTTCTAATTGATCTCACAGATGTGATGAGAAAGTTATTATACAGAGAAAAAATGTTCAAAATTCTAAAACGTTTTTATATAAAAAAGAAATATAAAAATAAATCAAATGATCTAAATTGGATTAATAGATATAAAAATGAGTATATTAAACTTTTAAAACCATCCTTATACAATTTATAATTGATAAAATGACTTAGAATAAAAAACTTTTTTATGAAAAAATATAATTTTTCAATATTCATCAAAAAATTATCTTCTAAGAAAATTATTAAAAACTAACCATAATTTAGTTATAACCTGATTATTTCAAAAATGAATTTAACATTTTCTGATAAAAATTATAAATTTTTAAATATATAAATTAAGAAATAATATTAAAAATGTGATAAAACATATTTTTTTGAGACATAATGTTTTATGCAAAAAATTAGATTTATTATGATCTAACTCCTAGAAAATATAAAAGATGTATTTTATAAATTTTAACGAATATAATATATATATATACATATCATTAATATCAATCAAAAAAATTATTGGTTTATCTTAAGGATGTAAAATGCTTTTTGTGCATTAAAGTATATTTTTTTGTATATTCTTTCCTTTATTTTCCAATATATTTTATTTTTGTTTCTAATTAATTGGTCAAACAATAATTATTTTTGTATAAAAGTGTAGAAAATATTCATAATTTATTTAATCTTATTCATACCTTACACTAAAATAATTGGTAATTAATATCATATTAAATAATAATATTTTAATTTTATGTCACAATTTGTTTAAACTTGGTGTTGGGGGAATCGTAATAAATACTATGGGTTTCATGTATGTAATTATAAACATACTGTTGAATGTATTGAATAAATTTAAAATATTAAATTCATTTAAGAAAATATTTGGAAAATATTAAGGTTTGATAATTTAATTTATATCTTAGTTTAAAGCCCTTGGTAAACCCATCCAAACCATAAGTGTAGTTTCATCATTTTACTATTTTTTACACTTCATTATAACGAAAAATGAATATGGAAACATTATGAAATTTTGAAATTTTGATTTGAAATATGAGATCCATTTTTTTGAATTATATTCCTTGAAGATCTAGATTTTAATAAAAAAAATTAGTCCCTCAATTTTTGGTGAAATGCAGTATTCTAAAAAATGGTTTCTTAAGTATGTATACTGTTTCATTTAAATGAATTTAAAAATAAATTGTAACATTTTTAAATGTTTTAAATAGAAATATATATTTCAATTACCATAATTGATTGAACTATTATTAGAAAAATAATTATTTACCAAAAATTTGAGAAAACAAATTATTAGATAATTTGGACACGATTGTTTAAAAATAAAGTTAATTTATTCAAATGATCATTCTTAAATTGGTAAAACATAATTATATTCTTTACTAAGAAATTGAAATAATCACCCTTTTCATGAAAAATGTATCTTTGAAGCTTATAATGACACTATTTAAAATTAATAAAATTGAATTATTTAATCTTATACATTATTCATAGTTTGGCTAAAATTATTCATACCTCTAATTTAAGGGAGTTTGTTATAATAGTCAAATTTAAATAATTATATTTTTATAGTATAACATTATACTCTTGGAGATCAGTGGTTCTTGTAAGTAGAGTTATTGAAAACATCATATTATTTAATGAGATATATATCATAAAATATAAATTCATTACATTAGAATAACTATATATCTCAAATTTTGTGTGGAAGAGTGGAGTGAATGAACCTTTTTATATGTGAAGTGGCAGTCCCCTTGGACTTAATTATAGTATTTTATTAACATAATATATTTTTTTATTCAAATACTAACTAATTTATATGTTTAAATTCTAGTATATTGATGAATCCAAATCATTCATCCAAATAACTTTTAAACATTTTTAGGTTATGTTTCCACCCTTATCTCTTAGTTTTAACCACAAATCATCCACTTTTACATTTTCCATGATATCATTATTTTTTACACAATAGAAGTAAAAATATATTAATAAAAATATATAAATACTTCATAAGAGGAAAATTTGTGATTTTTTGAACCATATTTAATTCACATAGCCAATGATATGAGTTTTTTTAATTTTATATTAGAAAATACATTATTATTTAACATTATTTTCCATTAAGGTAATTTTAAACACTATTGATATAATTGTAATTTAATAGAATAAAAGGATATATTTATTTCAAATTTATACTTTTAAAACATCCCCATTATGGTATATGTTTATTAAAAACTTATGGAAAATAATAATCCATTAATATTTTATACTGTTTACTACTTTTAAAATATTTTCCTTATTTTGTATATTACATATGGAAGAACTATGTGGGCATTGTATAATTACATAATATAATTATTGTATCCCTAAAAGTAAAAAATAAATTACCATGAAATAAATTCCTTAAAATTTAAAATAAAATTTTCCAAAAGTATACAACATTTTTTTATCACTATGGAAAAATATTAGATATTTTAATAAAATGGTGTGAGATTTTTTATTGATTACTTCCAATCATATTTACGACATTATAAAAGTAATTAGGTATGAAATTGATAATTTTGAAATCCTAAAATTAGTATAGTAGACACACATTTTCCCAATAAAATAAAGTCTAGTGTTATAGTTATTTTCAGGACATACCAAATAGTTTTAACACATTTTTCCCCTTTTTAGTATTACCAAGGTGGAAATATTCACTATATTTAATATTTACTATTAAAAAATATAAAATGAAACAATTGTGAAAAATTAAGCATCTTTAAAATAAAAAACTAATCATTTGACACATATTTTTACATGATTCTAATCATAGTTTTCAATGAAATACAAACGAGTGATCTAAAATTCTATTGTATTTGGAAGACTCTGTACATAATTAAAAAACATGAAAAAAAATACTTTTATTGATCTACATAATGATATAATAACCCCATTTTAACTTCTACCACAACAACAGATAACTTGGGGAAAATATACGCAATAAGGATGAGCTAACAATCCTAGTGAGGGAATAAACATGGGATTGAAGCATAATACATGAGTTTTAAGGAATAACATGAAAATGTAAAAGACATGTCAAATGAATAAACATATGGAAGAATACGTAATAGAAAATTTAATCATATGATAATGTAAAGACAGTAATGTGGTTGCATAATATATCATGACATAAAAATGAATTTAATATAACTACCCAGACTATATCACATGGTAGACATAGTCCCATAATGGATTGGGTTTACTCCATACTATCATACATAACTTCTCATGAGACTAAAACATGACCCAAGCATTGGATCACTCTATGGATGCCAACATTATAACATGAACATGAATATGTTCCATTTAAAAAAATTTAACATAGTAAATAAAAATAAAGGTTACCAATGTAAAGAAATGGGTTTCGTAACCATAGAATAAGGCATAACGAAAGGGAGTATCATAATGGTATCCAAGAAATAATAGATATAAACATTATTGGGACAATAATAATTAAAATTTGAGACATTTTCATGAAAATATCAGTCCAACAAATGGGAAAACATGAAAATTAATGGTATAGTAAATTTAAAAATTTTCTACTTAAGTGTGATTTAATGGAAAACATTATCTTCAGGTAGAATAAATGCATAGTTATTAATTTAAAACTAAAAATGATAAAAAAAAATGTTTTTCATTATAAATTGAATAATTTTAGAAAATTGTTGAAGGCTTAAAATAATTTTTTGATAGTATATGAGAATGTGTAAGAAACATAGAAGTTCCCTTTACTTGAGGTTTCCTATGAAGAGGAACTGAGAAGGGATCCATATAAAACATGTACTTCTCCATTAGAGATATACGAGTTGATATATATAATTTTTCTTATAAAATATACATAAAATATAGTATAATTATAAATTTATAATGAAGATATAAATTTATTCAATATAAAGATTGCATAACCTAAACGAAATATGATGATTTCTAGAGATCTGATACTTTATGAATGAATGTGTTCTTCACTTCCACCTAATGACCTATATAATCAAATTAACTTCAATAATTTCTAAATTAATAAATAATACCAAATTTAATTTATATATAATAGTTTTTTATGTTCATTTATTACCATTTTGATTATTTATAAGTTTCTTTGTCTTTATTTTGGGAGTGTTATTTTCATGGTTATCTGGTTGGTTCACTTGTGTATAATAATTTATTTTCATGATGAATTCGAATACTATTCTAGAAGTGAAATAAAGTTTTATCCTTTAAATTAAATATTTTTAAATGGTACAATATATCAATTTTATTGTCATGAGGATGATTCATTTGATAAAATGTAAGTGTTAAAATTTTTTTTAGTGATTTTTCCAAAAATTGTGAATTTGATTAATTTTATTCAATATTATGGCTATATATTATTTCAATAACTTGAAATATGTTATAATATATGTATTCTAATAATATTTAACATTAATTATTTTTTGGGATAGAATTTTTGTAATAAATGGATAATGATAACTCATTTTCCATGAAGATAGTTGACTACAATAATTTAAAAAATGGTTTCCATTCTTTCATTAATAGGTTATTAGAAAAAGGGTGGGATATAATATATTACATTATAAATATAAAATTATAGTGTTTACATGAAACAAAATTTATTATTATTTTATGGATGAAATATGTGAGGGTAAGGTAATAGATGAAAAGAAATTAAAATATGTTGTTTGAGAATGTGTCCTCTTGAATGTCACCTCCATAAAAGAAGCCTTCTGGAATATAGAATTGGTCTTTTGCTGAGAACAAAATAATTTTAAATTATGAGATTGGGGAAGAATTTTGTTCGTAGATAATTTAAAATATTCATGGCTTGTAAGGCATGTGGGTAATGGGTTGGGATGGTTGGTATTTATAAGTGGAGGAGAGGAGGGTTTTTTGAATTTCTCTAATTATTAAACTATAATAAGACCATTTAATATCCAAATTAATAAAAATTACCAATAGATTCATACATAAGTATATTTTTACCATATATGGTCCCCAATGGGATTATTTAATTTTCTTATTATTTTTAAATAATTTATTAAAATATTAATCCCATAAGATATCCTTATTTTCAATGATGATACTGTCAATTACATTGACATTAAAATCATCAATAAAACAATTCAAATTCGAAAAAAATATTTTATTTTATCCTAAACATGTCATGATAATCAATAAAATTCATTTATCACCTTAAATATCAATAATTATATTTATTTAAATATTTTTCAAATTAGTAATTTAATTTTCCCCATTAGTTATTTAATTACTCCATCATCTTTGTATACAAATTTAAGGTTATTATTCACTCAAAATTTAAACAAAACTACCATGAAAAATATTATTATTTTATATTTTAAAATACTATTTTTATTCAAATAAATCAACTTTATAACACCATATTAATAATGTTACACTTATTAAAAACCTAATTTTGACATGATTGACATTTCATTAATTAAAATACTGAAAATTTAATTATATTATCCAAGTTAATTAAAATAGTCATAAAATTAAACCAATGATGATTATGTTTTAAAATTACATTTAAAATAATATTTTGGTAAGTGATTGGGTCATTTCATTTTTAATATCAATTTATTTTTACTCATAATTACTATATTTACACTTTACCATGGTAACAAAAATCACCAAGGTTGATATTTCTATAGACCAGAAATACTATTTTAAAAATTTGTACCTTTAGATTTAATATATTTAATCCATTTCTAAAAAATTCATAACATAGATGTCGTAGAATGTAATTTATTATTAAACTGAAAAAAAGAAATTCAAAACATTTTTTCTGAAAAATTAAAATTTTATAGATAAATATTCTTATAAAAAATTCATTCATTTCGACACCTAAATTTTGTTATTTATAATCAATGGAACTATTTAAAATTTAAAACAAACCTAAAATATAGATTTAAATTTAATATTATTTTAATTAAAATACAGTTTTCAATGTAAATTATTATTTTTCACTATTCATTAAAATTTTAAACATTTTAGAAATTTTTCTAAAATTCCTCCTATGATAATTTTTTCATTTTAAAATAAAAAATAATATATTTTTTTGTACATATTCTAAAATTGTCAAAATTGATTATATTTATTTTCTCATAGAATTGAATATATTCATTTTTTAAAGAAAACATAATTTTAAAGAATAAGATTGCTTTACTAAAATTATATTTCATAATATAGTTTTTCTTATTTATACACTACAATTAAATAGATAGTTTATAATGGTCTTGTAAAAATATTTTTATTTTAAGAGTATACCATGGTTCCTTTATTCTTGGTCTAAGTTTAATAAAAGATACTTAAGAACTAAAAATATATCATCATAATAATGGGGTGTTACATTCTTCCACCTTATGAAAATTTTCCATAAAATTTTTTTATATATACTAACGTGAAAAAAGTGATGGTACTTATCCTTAAAATCATCAGCTAGTTCACATCTATCAACTTTGTATTTTTGGTTCCTCCATAGTATATTATACATTTGAGTGGTCTTGTTACGTTTATCATTTTCTCTATGGTCTAAGATCTTCATCCGCTAATCCTCATTAGAGAGTTCATTTTCCAGAGGTACCACCTCATAATACTATTCATGTGATTGATCTGTTCTATACTTCCTCAAGTGTTATACTAGGAATTCAACTAGTTTTTGAGAGATGGTTTGTGTAAGTTCTATTTAATATTCAACATCTCTAATTCGATCAAGAATCTAAAAGAAGAAGAAGCCCCAAATACTTATATTTATATTCTTCCGAAATATCTTGACTTGTGACCATAGAGATATTGAAAGGAATACCTTTTCTCTGACCAAAACGTATGTGTCTCTATAATGATTTTCTTCA
Organism: Viscum album; assembly: GCA_963277665.1. Lineage (NCBI taxonomy): Eukaryota > Viridiplantae > Streptophyta > Magnoliopsida > Santalales > Viscaceae > Viscum > Viscum album. The sequence goes on from OY728154.1 coordinate 26,509,772, forward strand.
TATCTTTTCTATCAACTATGGGTATCCCTGATATGATATTGACTAGACATTACCATTAATATCATTTCGTTAAAAATTTTTGGTCCATCATCTTATATTCATTTACATTATCCTAGAATGTATGAGTTCAACATATCTTCCCATAAAAAGATTATTATGGATCCATTTTAATATTTGATTGGAAACTATTACTGTAATAGAACTCAACAAGATAAAGATTTTGATCCCATCATCCTGTAAAGTCTATTGATCATTCTCTAGACATGACCTCCATTGAATTAGTGGTATACTCAAAATTTATATTAGATTGGGGGTGATAAACCATACTGAAATTATGCTTAGTGTTTAAGGAATGTTGAATACTTTTCTAGAGCATGGTGGAAAATCCCAAATCTTTATCGAATATATTTGATAATTATACTCCAGGAAGCCTACCCACTTATTTGATGTATATTCATGAGAGTTGATCAATTATGAAGTCTTCTCAAATTCCAATAAATTTTTCTATCTTTTCATGATTTTCTATAATAATCCATAATGAATTCTTTCCTCTTTATGTCTTTTGATGTCTAGTGACAATTTACATGCTGATTTTTTCAATTTCTATATAAGAATAGGTAATCATTAAATCATCCCATAATATGATTTCCTTTAATCGTTCACTTTCTGACATACCAAGCATGTTGATGTATAATTATCAATATCTTTATTAATATATTTCCACTTATAGTTCTCATGGAGTTCTCGATATACCTTTATCCTCCACATGTGGATAGAGAAGTTCAATAAATGGGAATCATTGAAAACCTCCCACTTTACCTCATTATTTAAATGTATAAATTTTCGTGAACAAATCATTTAATTCCTCTTCATCAATTATGAACTATCATGATTTGAAATTTCTGATAAATTTCACATTCTTCTAAATTTCCACATCATTTATTTGATAATCCATTATATTTTATGTAATGGATTGTTGAGATATCATTTAGGAAATAAATTGTGATGTTTCCTCCCTTATCATTCTCATTTTAACCCTTGATATGTCTAAATGGATTGGATACTTCTCTATTCTCATCAATCATAATGTTGTAGGATCCTTTCTTCATAGAGAATCTTATACATTATTTTGTTTTCCAGGATGTTAGTGGATTGAGGATTCTAAACCTTGATGAGATCTAACCATATTTGCTAAATATTATAATCTCATTCTATGTGAATATATATTTTATGCTTTTGTGATCAGTATATATCTCACACTTTTTCCCACAGAGATAATGCTACCATATTTTCAACATGAAGATCACAACTACAAAATCTACATCATTGTGTGATAGTTTATCTCATGAAAATTATCATACCTTTATATGAAGGATATTGATTTGACATTATTCATTAATAAATACCATAATCTCTTCTTGTATTCGTCATTGTATATAATGAAGAGTTCCCTAATTATGGGTAGATTAAGTATCGGTGCAGTGATAAACCTCTTTTTCAACTCTTTATTATGTTCTTCACAATCACTAGTACTGGAAAACTTTTATCCCTTGTTATTAGTCATGGATAGTGTATTTTATAATCATGATAATTTCCTCAAATATTATTGTTAATACCTTGGTAGACTAAGAAAACTATATATATTCTTTTTATATGTTGGTCTAGGGAACTCCAAGATTTACTTATTTATAGAATTGTCCACGGATATACCTTTTATATTGAGAACACTCCCATGAAATGATACATCCTCTACACAAAACATAGACTTATAGTACATTGTATATAGTTTATCCCTTTTCATTGTCCTTAGAATAGTTTTCAAATTAGGATATTGCTGATACTTGGTCATGGAGTATTTCATAATTTAATCTATAAAAACTGCCAAAAAAATTAATACTCTATTCATTATGTTGATGAAAATTATTATTTCATTAGTTATTCTGAATGTAATCACTAAGAACTCATAGAGTCCATACCTCGTTCAAAATGCAGCCTAAGTAATATAATCCTTCATCACCTTTAATTGGTTATATCCCTAATAAAGGAACACCTAAGAGAAGTAATTACCCCCAAATTGTTCATCAAAAATATAATATATCTGTGATATAAGATAATTTTTATAATTTTTATTTTTTATGCTCATGATAATCAATGTGGAGGTGAATTGATCAATTCTTATTCTTGGCTAAGAGGACAGGATAACATTATAGTGATGCACTCAGGTATATAAAACTCTTGTCTAGATTCACTTGTAACTGCTTCATCAGTTCTTCCATGTTCATGTTGTGCGTCATATATAGTGTATATGGTACAGGTAGTTATCTAGGTAAACATTCAATCGAGGAATCATCCTCTAAGTCAGGAGGAATATTAGAAAATTACTCATGGAAAACATCATTTTAGTCCCCTCATAAGTGGAATTTCTCTAATAATAATCCTCTCCATTGAATAAATAATTTAAGATATAAATTCTTAATGAGAAGGAAATATTATCCCATATTGAGTTGATGATTATAAAAAAGATTCATCCTCCTCCTTATACTTGTATATAATTGAAGGATTCCTCAAGATGTGTTGAGTGATATCCCTCTCTTGATAGATGATGTTTTATTTTGTATATAGATATCCAATCAAGGCCTAATATAGCATGAACATCCACCAAATGAAGTAAGATAATATTTTTTGGGAGTTGAAGTCCATAAATATTAACCATTTAAAATTTATATACATTATATGTAATAATTTAACCATTCATAATTCTCAATGATATATTGGATTCCTTATTTTTAGGTGGTATTTGAATAGTTTTACAAAAAATTGATGTTATTAATGAATGTGTTGAACCATAATCAAAAAATATATTTTCTATTCTTGATTGAATAAATAATTTATCAATAACCATGTCATTTTCAATATCCACATCATATGTAGTTATATAATATTCCCTTAATTTGTGTATTATATGTTGTTGTGGTTGATTTTATGTCACAACCCTTGGCATTGAATGTTAGCTGCATAATGCACATATTCCTTACAGTTGAAACAATTTACTATATGATGGGGTTTGATCTAAAAATTCTTTTATTATTTCACATTTTAGTGCTTCTTCATAATCATTTATCATGATTATCATGATTCCCTACTTTTCCAAATTTTAATCATCTCATGTTTCCCCTTATACATTTCCAGATATAGTTCTTCCCACACTTTTGACCCATGGGAAGTTGGGTTTTCATTCCTCCATATACTTTATATACTAATCCTCCCCTTTTAAGAACCATTTTACTCAATTTATCAATGATTCCATGATACCACTAATAGTCTCAAATATCGATCTCTAACTTTAGGTCACAACTAATAATCTCTTCATAGTTTTCAAAGTCTCGAATCGAAAATTCATAGCATAAACATGGATTTAATCAACAAAAAAGTGATTCAACTAACATTAATTATTTACCACAATGCTAGAGGCATATAATAAAATTATTTTATTATTTTCCTTATATTCTCAGATAGATTCATCTTCATTTTTATTTAGACAGAGAAACTCCATCTCCAAAATAATAATGGAGAGTTGACAAAAAATATTTTTTTGAAAATATTTTTTTGATTCATTCTTAATCAATTGAATAAATTTCATCTTATGGAATTATTTTCCTGAATAGTATTAACCACTAATCAACATCCCCCATTAAAATTATAGTCCACAAGCTTGAAATTCTCTTTTTACGATCATTCTAGGACTGGTAATATTTTCTCAAAGGAGTCAATCCATTGTTCTGTGATAAAAAAATCATAATATTCACTAATGTTATGTAAAATATTTCACATAAAATACTCTACCCTAACATTATCATTCAATGGATTATGAGTGTGTTACACATGATTCATGTTATTATTAATATCATCATCTATTTGAACTATTTCTGTAATGAAGATCTGATATCACATTCTTAATATGACTTGAATCACATTTGGTTCACTATCACATTTCTTATTACATTGGTTGTTAGCTTGGTTTCTCCTATTTACAACCAGTAAAAAAATTAAAATGGTAATTGATTATAATATTAATTCCATATAAAATTGAAAATATGAAAAATTAAGGATAAACATTTATAAGAAAAATATACCCTTAATTGTGATTCTATATTTTCCCAATTATGTTATACATAGTTATAGAATTATCTATAGAGATATTAATTATTATTTCTAATTATAGTCCCAAAAAAATACCAGACCATGATTTTATACCAACTATAGTCACCCAAGACTTTTTCATATATTATTACCATATTTTATGCATAATTATCAATGAAATAAAAACCAATGATTGAAATGTATTTTTTTTATTCGGAAGACTGGGTACACAATTATAAAACATGAAACAATAGTAAAATGTATCTTAAATAAATTAAAAAATGATTTATTAACTCCCTTTGAGATCCTATAACTTTTTAGGATAACCTAGTTAATGTATAGAGATAATGGATGAGATAAAAAGACCATTTATGGAATAAACAAGGTGTTGAATCATATCACATGAGTTAGAATGAGAATCATGATAAAATAAAAGGCCTCAAACATGACTAAAAATATAGAATCATAACATATAGAACATGGAATCATATAATCATGGAATTATAGGAAATTGGAAGAAATATATATCATGACATAAAGGTGATTCGAGGGTAACTTCCAATACTATATAAAATAGTGGATAGAGTACTATAATAGATTTCATTTACTACCAAATCTCATACAAAAAACAACTCATGAGAATATAGCATTAAAAAATGCATTGGGGTGCAATCTGGTAACACCAATAATAACATGTACATGTATATTTGTTCTGATTAATGAATCAAACATAAATAATAAACATAGTTGTTACCAATAAGTGGAAATTGGATTTGTAATCGTGTAAAAATATGTAACCAATGAGAGTATCATAATAGTGTCCATGAAAGAAGGGATATAAATCATTAATGGAAATTAATAAAGGAACAATGAGAATATATCATGAATAAATAAGTCTATATTAAGTGAAAACATTAAAAATAATGGTAAGTTGACTTTTTAAATGTTCCACTGAAGATTAGTTTTAATGAAAATAATAAAGAGACTTAAGTTTGGATAAAATATTTATTATTTAAATAAAAAAGAAGTGAACTAATTTTTTTTCATGATAAATTTCATGATTTTATAAAAATATTAGAGGCTTAATATAGATAATGGATTGTACTACGAAAATGGGTAAGGAACAAATAATTTCCTTTATTCTTGTTTTTTAATCGAGAGGAATTAAGAATTAAACCTTATAAAACATGTAATTCCCTATAAAAGAAGGGTCAATTGAGATACATACATATGTGTAATAAATATAAACAAAAGAGAGTATATGTATATAAAAATAATGGGGACACTAATTGATTCAGAGAGAAAAACAATTGTGACATAAATGAAATATAGAGGTTTAAATAGATTCTATAATTTACACCTGAATGCATTATCCAATTATACTTAATTTTTTAGAAATAAAATTAAATTCTTTAATTTCATAATTAAAAACCTCCTACACATGAATTTTATTTATTATTTTTTATTAATCTCATTTATGGTCATTTTTTAAATGTAAAAAGTTCAATTTTTTCATTATGGGAGTGTTCATTTTCTGGTTTCATGGGTGATTCGCTTGTGTATAATTATGGAAGATCATTTTGAATAGGGATATTATTAAAAAATTGAAACTAAATGGTATTAATACACTTATAGTTGCCTAAATTGTCCCACATATCATTTTTTAATAACCTGATGATTATTCAATTGATAAAACATTAATGATAAAAGTTTACTTTATTTTCCATACTTTTATCACAATCGTGAATTAGTTTCATTGTATTTAACAATATTTATATATATTAGTTCTAGAACATGAAGTAAGTAATTATATACTTTTTATAATATGATTTAACTAAAAAATTACTTTTATGACCTTCCGAGAAGGTAGGAATGGAAGAAAAAAACTCAATATCCACGGATATAGTTAACCTCCATATTTGGAAAATGGTTTCCATTATTTGAATAAAATTAAATGAATGAATGGATATATAAAAGATATTCAATTATATATTTAAAATTCCATTATATACATGATAGTGGATTTATAATTATTTAATATAGGAATGAGTTATGGGGAAAATATAATATGAATTGAAATTAAAATATGTAGTTGTAATCTCCCGGACCCGCTTCCACATAATGGGTTCCCCGAGCCCGGTTCGCCACGTGACCTCAAGAGAATTTCCCCAAATGCCAGAGGCTGCCGACTAGCAGTGAGGGCCCAGGTCAGATAGTGGGGAAAGTATGCCCTCATTTGGTAAAGTGTAGCGCAGCGGAATACAAAATAAAACATACAACAAACAGCGGAAGCAGTAAACATGCACAACTAAAATAACTATAGTAGTGGATATAACCAACAGTATATAAGTGATGATGCTACATGTTTCAAGTTCTATGAAAACAGCCAGAACATGTCATACATCAATACAGTACAGCAAAAAACAGAGTACAACAAAACAAGAAAAACGGCTGGCAGCGGCATTGCGATCCTAGACTCGGTCTCATGCCCTCCTACTCCTCAGCAACAGTCAAGTACCTGTACATGGACTATTTCCCCTATCTACACCTGCAGCAACGTAATATGTTTGGGCCGAAAAGCGTAACCCAAACAGGCTGTGAGAAATATATCTCAATAGGCACCCACCAAAGGCACGTGCCCAACTACGTGTAAGCATGCAACAACAGTGTGCAATAGTAAAATGCAATAATGTTAGCAGTACTCAAAAGTAACTAATTACCAGTTATATTTCCATTTCATTATCCATTTAATACATTTAAATATTAGAAACCACCACAGTGCATTTCTAGGTAAACAGTCCACTTCCTCAGACAAACAAAACCTTACCCTCAGGTAAGCGGAATCCAACCCGCAGGTATATCCCTCAGGCGTAACAGAAATTACCCTCATGCGTAGGAAGTGTCGCCCTCAAGCACATAACTCAAGCCCTCAGGCACGAAAGGTTTCCCTCAGGCGAAATACTACATCCCTCGGGCTAAATAGTGCAGTGCCCTTAGGCTAATCACAACAACTCCCTTAGGCTAATTACAAAAACTTCCTCAGGCTAAACAGGTAACCGGGCCATTCCAAACAGGTAAACAAGCAGTAAAAAGTATTTTCACTCAAAGAAATTCTACAATTACTACTTTGAATGCATACCCTCCGGTATCTTTGCCAAACGGCTAAACAAAGAAACACACACCGGGGGTGGTTCCGGATCCAAGAAATGATCCCAACCAGCATTTTATTATCACAATAAAATACCTAATAAATTCTAGGTATTAAATATAGCAAAGGCCACAGCCACACGACACCCCAACTTGGGTTCATAGCACAAAAATGCACAAAAAACATAGCAGTTGGAAACCTAAACAGAAAGCCACCTACCTTATACGAAAACGAATGCTATACCCGAATTCCGACTCCAGAAAAGACCAAGAACCTCATAGATCGGACGAAGAAAAAAACCCATTCAAATGTAAATAACATACGTTAGGAGAAGAATTGGCAAGAACGGTACCAGGAGAGGAGAGGGCTTACCCGTGTTGTTCCAACGAGATCGTCCGAAGCCGACTCAGATTCTAGACGAACACCTGGTGGATCTTCAAAGATCCGTCCTCCTCCTTTTGCTCCAAAATGGATCAAGTGCCTCCTCTTCCAAATGAGGAGGCTACTTCCTGTTTTAAGCCAAAGAAACAAGTACACAGAGTGTAATTCCAAGTACACGGCATGTAATCCCTTAATTTAACTGTTCATTTGTCGGCACCGCCACACTGTTCATCCATCGACATGAGTACACATCATGTACTCTCGAGTACGCGACGTGTACTCTTGGCCAACTGGCGGCGATGCCACCGCCTTACTGTTTAAACATTCCCACTGACTACACGGCGTGTAAGGTACCACTACACGGGGTGTAGTCGGTTCCTACACCCTTCATCACCGGCATGGCTACACGCCATGTGTACTCATCGCAACACTGCCAAATGTACACGGTGTGTGGATAAAGTACACGGCGTGTAGTTCCAAAATTCTGGATTTTTCCCCATTTTCCATATTTTCTCAAAAACACTTGAGGAAAAGGAAAAGAAAAATCTCATACCTCTATAACAAGAACCGGGTTCTTACAAACTTCCCCCCTTATAGCAATTCGTCCCCAAATTTCCCTTCCAAGGGTGGAAAATTGAAAGCTCAGAACAGTTCTGGCCACTGAGCACGTACATCGGCCTCCCGCTCCCAGGTCTCGTCCTGCACTCGGCCATGCTGCCATAGAACCCGTACGAGTGGAACTGACCGGCCTTGGAGATCCTTAATGCTCCAATCAATGATATGGATCAGATTCTCCTCAAAGGACACATCATGTTGAAGCTCAACCTCCTCTGGCTAAAAGGTGTGAGGCGGGTCTGAATGGTAGCGACGCAACTGAGACACGTGGAAGACGTCGTGCGTGGCATGGTACCGTTGTGGTAACTGCAACCGATATGCAACCATCCTGACTCTCTCCAGAATCTCAAATGGTCCCACATACCTCGGTGAAAGCTTACCCTATCACCCGATACATTTGTGTCCCAGCCTTGGAGAAACACGCAAGAAAAGCTGATCCCCGACCACGAACTCTAAAAGTCATCTGCGTCGATCAGAATAAGACTTTTGACGAGACTGTGTGGTAGCCATCCGCTTCCAAATCAACTGGACCTGCTCAGATGTCTCCTGCACGAGCTGTAGCCCCAGTAAAGCTGCCTCACCTGCCTCTAACCATCACAAAAGTTATCAACATGGCTTACCATATAAAGCCTCGTATATTGACATCTCAATAGTTGTCTAAAAACTATTGTTATAGGCAAACTCGACTACATGTATATGCTTCTCCCAAGATCCCCCAAAGTCTAGGACGCATGTGCGCAGAATGTCCTCTAGCACTTGTATCGTCCGCTCTGACTGGCCATCCATCTGAGGGTGGTATGCTATGCTCAAAAGCACCAGTGTACTCAGTGCCCCTTGAAAACTCTGCCATAAACGAGACGTGAAACGGGCCTCCCTATCTGAAACAATAGAACGAGGGACCCCATGAAGACGTACGATTTCTCGGATATACAACCTTCTGAGCTCGTCCACACCGAAGGTCTCCTTGATCGGAAAGAAGTGAGCTACCTTTGTGAGTCTGTCTACAACAACCCACACAGTGTCATTTCCTCGAGGATACCTCGACAATCCCATCACGAAATCCATCGCGACAGCATCTCATTTCCACTCTAGAATGGGCAACTACTGTAATAGCCCAGCTGGTCTCTAATGCTTTGTATTCACCTGCTTATAGGTGGAACACCTCGTAACAAAACCAGCTGTCTCTCTCTTCATACCTGGCCACCAGTATTGATGCCTCAAGTCTCGGTACATCTTGTTAACCCCATGATGAACTACCCAAGCTGAAGCATGAAACTCCCACATCATCTCCTCGCGTATATCCCCTCGAACCCATACACGTCCATGGAAACACAAAACCTCATCATTTCCTATTTTCCAACCGGGAGGAGGGTCCTCACTAGCCACGACTCCCGTAGAACTAGGCCTTCTGAATCCGATAGCTGCCTCATCCTCACTCTGTCCAGGAGGGTAGAAGTCACAACTAACAAGGAATGATAAGTCTGCCTCTTACTATCATGCACCTCCAGATGCATCTTAGAGAACAAAGCCATAAGTTTCCACTAACCACTAGCCTCCTGCACTGCCTATATCTGATTCTTCCTGCTCAGTGCATCAGCTACTACATTACCTTTACCAGGTGTATAGGCAATCTCAAAATCCAAGGACTGTAGAACTCGACCCACCTTCTCTGCCCCAGATTCCGGTCATGCTGAGTAAAGATATACTTAAGGATTTTGTGGATGGTGAAAACCACAAAATTCTCTCCCAACAGGTAATGTATCCAACAACGTAACGCATGAACAACTACAACAAACTCGAGATCGTGCGTCGGGTAATTCCTCTCGTGTTCCCTCAACTGCTGAGACCCGTACGCAACAACTCGGTCGCCCTGCATCAAAACGTCTCCTAGAAAAATCCCTGATGCATCACAGTAAACTATATAGCTCTTCCCATGCTCTGGGAGTATTTGGATTGGTGCTGATGACAGCCTTCCCTTTAGGTCCTAAAAAGTTGCTTCGCAAGCTTCCGACCAAACAAACATTACACCCTTCTTAGTCAGACCTGTCAATGGTGCTGCTAAGCGGGAGAAGTCCTGTATGAAGCATATATAGTAACCATCCAACCCTAAGAATCTCTGTATCTCAAACACGTTCTTGGGATGCTCCCAGGAAAATACTGCTGTCACCTTCTCTGGGTCCACTGCAACTCCTGTCTCTGAGATGATATGACCCAGGAAGTGAATCTGGTCCATCCAAAAGTGGCACTTCGAGAGCTTAGCATATAGCGGATGCTCTCTCAGTGTACTCAATAAGATCTCAAGTTGAGTGGAATGGTCGTGTCGAGTGTGAGAGTACACCAAGATATCATCCACAAATACTACCACAAATGAATAAAGATACGGATGGAACACACGATTCATCAGAGCCATAAAAACTACTGGCGCATTCGTGAGTCCGAACTGCATAACCGTATACTCATATAGACCATACCTACTCCGAAAAGCAGTAAGCGGTATATCTGATGGTCTAACGCCAAGCTGATAATATCCGGATCTCAATTCAATCTTCAAGAACACTCGTGCTCCAGGAAGCTGATCAAACAGATCATCTATCCTCGACAAGGGATATCGGTTCTTAACCATCAACTGGTTCAGCTTCCGATAATCCACACAAAGCCTAAGGGTACCATTCGCCTTCTTTGCAAAAAGGACCGGAGAAACCCAAGGAGAAGTACTAGGTCGGATAAAACCCTTTTCCTGTAACTCCTCTAACTACCTCTTGAGCTACTACAACTCAGGAGTGGTCATCCTATAAGGAGGAATGGACATCGATGCTGCTACTAGAACAAGATCAATATAGAAATCCACCTTGCGCACTGGAGGTAGACCTGAAAAGTCGTCTGGGAAGACATCCCTGAAACGATCAACCACTGGAGGGAAATCCGTTTGACAAGTCTCATGGTTATCCAGATATTACCTCGCTCTCTGGGTTGTGACTCCACCTCGCCCATGATGCTCTGGTCCAACTCGACTCACCTGAACATCCCATTCGACCTTGTATAGAAACTCTCTGCCCACTAGTGACATGAAAAACACCCTCCGATGATAGAAGTCTACAAAGGCTCGGAAGGGAACCAACCAGCCCATCCCGAGAATGACGACATAGCTCGTCATCTCCAAGACATAGAGGTCCCAAAGGAAACGACACCCACCAACCTCAAGGGGGCACCCCTTGCACTGACACACACTAGTCGTCCTAATCCCCAATGGATTGTCTAGCGTCATGATATCAGAAGAAGTAGAAACACCGAGCCCAAGGCTCTCCACAACGGGTACAGATATGAAACTATGCATAGCACCCATATCAAAAAGTACTGAAGACAAGACAGAAGCTACCAGAATAGTACCTATGACTATATAAGGTTCGGGATACTGCTCCTGCTGGGTTTGTTGCACTACATAAGCCTGCACCGTTCCGCGGCCCTACGACACAGCCTGGTTACCCTGATCTGTCCCGCCCTACTGCCTTTGTGATCCTGGTGTTTGGCTACCATGGCCACGACCACCATTTCTGCCTGTAGGCCCTGACGTATTCCAGTTCCCTGACTGGTAAGAAGCCACTGGTCCTGCTCCCGCACACGGAGTCTGCACAGAACCCCTCTCACTAGCCACTGGTAGAAACGCCGTGCAAAAGTGTTGCAGATGACCCATCTTGATGCAAGCTCGTCACTCCACTGGGTCTCGTGGACACTGCGGCTTCTTGTGCCCCTCTCTACCACACTGGTAGCACCTGACCGGTCCACATGAAGAAGCTGCCTGGATGGTACTGCCGCCCTACGAGAAGTCCATTTGTCTCTTCCTCTTTCCAGTAGAAATAGTACCAGTAACTGGTGCTGAACCGCCCTGGCACATACCACTTGATTCCCGCAGGTTCCTCTCTGTAATCAGCACCTGATTCACAATGGTGTGTACAGTAGGCATCCTGAAAACATTTACCAGTGCTCGGATGTCATACCGAAGACCATCCTCAACACGGCAGGCTCTCAACGTCTCATCACCCACCAAAATGGGTAAAAAAATGGTTACGCTCTGTAAAACGAGCATAATAGACCATCACCGACATAGCGCCCTACTGCAGATTCATGAACTCTCGAGCTCTATCTGCCCTCGGCGTCTCGGGAAAGATGAAGTCGTAGAAGACTGCCTGATAATCTTCCCATGCCATGTCCCTGTGATGCTCTACCTGGGTGGTAACATCCCACCACCTCTTGGCGGAATCACGCAACATGTAAGTGGCGAGCTTGACCATCTGCCCTGTAGGCGTCTCTAGATGCTCGAAAATAGTCTGCATCGATCTTAGCCAAGACTCTGCAGCCTGTGGTCCGCCATCCCCTGAAAACCTAGGTGGATGATGCTGCTGAAAGATACGCGTCATCTTGGCCATTGATGTGGAAGCCTACGGTGCTCCCTGAATGGTCTGCATGAACCGCAATAAACCTTCAAGGAACTGTGCCTCCGCACCTGTGTCTGGTATAACAGTTGGTGTCGCATCTGGCTCTACTGGTGGATCAACTGGTAGCCCATGGCCCACCATCTCCGGAGTATAATCATCGCTGCTCTCCTGGAAAACAACTCGCGATCGTCTAGGTGGCATGACTCTACAAGGTCAAAATAACACCTCAGATTCAAGATTATTAAGACTGAAACGAAGGAACCACAAAGGAACAAGAGGAAGAAGGAGTTTCAAAATTTGAAAAACAAGACTACACGAAGTGTACACTGACTACACGGCGTGTACTTTACATACTTTCCCCTGCCCTTGTCCTTCTACACGGCTAATCCACACAACTTCCGTTCAACAAAACTACACGATGTGTTTAATATCGACACGTCATGTACGGTGTTATTTTCCAACTTCCTGTGTCGTCTGTGACACGACCCACTACTCGGCTTCACACTACATGGCGTGTTACACCCGCAAACGACGTGTACACCATCCTATTTCCCATCCACATGGCTAACTCCACATGGTCTGTCCTCAGACAAGACGACACGGCGTGTCCCACAGGTACACGGCGTGTTCAGGGAGAGGTGGCACCGGCCCGTGTTGTTAGTTACACGGCCGAGTCACCATGTTACACTACATGGCCTGTCTATAACTGACACAGCGTGTTTTGTCAAGGAGTACACAGACTCGTGTTTTTAGTTACACAGCCGGACTCCGGGTCACACTACACGGCATGCACAAAACTACATGGCGTGTTTTAACCAATCCCTTCCCTACCCTGGGTCGCAACCCACACGGTTGGTGACACGGGAAGAGACTACATGGTGTGTACTCGGGGTACACGGCATGTACTCAAAAACATCATTTTTCTTCCCGAATAGAAGGACACACACGACATGTATGAGGTCCTACACGGAGTGTCTTATGGATTTTCCAGACAGTATGCCTCAGAAACATCCCCGGAACCCAAGAAATACTAAAAACCAACACCTAAGTGTAAAATTCCGACCCATGTGGGACCATACTCCCCACGAATCAAAGTTTGACATCTTATCTGTGTTATAACCAATAACAGTCAATGATCCACCAAATTCCGGTCAATGGGGGCCCATACTCCCCAAAAACCAAAGTTTTGCGTCGATTCTATAAACAGGCTCAACCACAAACACCATATCACATGGCAAGTGTTTACAAGAAGCTATCACAATAGCATGTTTAATTAGCACACCAACTATCACAACAACATTCAAATTCTAATGCACCTACATGGCATGGAAACTATGCATGGCATGTGATTTCTAGCATGTGCCTATATGATGCATGAGACGAAATACCCTCATCTCATCGGGTTGAAACTAAATAGAACCCATAGATAAAATATAAACAGAACAATCCAAGTGCGTCACCCAACAGTGAAAACATATCAACCGTAAAATTGCAAAAACAAAATAATGCAAAATACGAGGTAGACTGGATTTTCACTGTACACGGGTTAGCTACGCCCGAGCACAGCTTATTACCAACTACCGTTCCATCATATCCTTGACTACGGCTCCAAATAGTAAGTCAAAGTAAAGAACACCTCTAATACCACTTTGTAACGTCCCGGACCTGGGTGCCATGCAACGGGTACCCCGAGCCCGGTTCTCCACGTGACCTCAAGCGCATTTCCCCAAGCACCAGAGGCAGCCGACTAGCTGCGAGGGCCTAGGTCTGATAGTGGAAAAACTATGCCCTCATTTGTCAAGTGTAGCGCAGCGGAATACAAAATAAAACATACAACAAATAGCGGAAGCAGTAAACATACACAACTAAAAAAACTACAGCAATGGATATAACCAACAGTATATAAGTGATGATTCTACATGTTTCAAGTTCTATAGAAACAGCCAGAACATGTCATACATCAATACAGTACAGTAGAAAATAGAGTACAAGAAAACAAGCACAACAGCTGGCAGCGGCATCGTGAGCCAAGGCTCGGTCCCATTCCCTCTTACTCCTCAGCAACAGTCATGTACATGTATAGGGACTCTTGCCCCTATCTACACCTGCAGAAACGTAATATGTTTGGGCCGAAAAGCGTGACCCAAACAAGGTGTGAGAAATATATCTCAGTAGGCACCCACCAAAGGCCTGTGCCTAACTGCGTGTAATCATGCAACAATAGTGTGTAGTAGTAAAATGCAATAAAGTAAGAAGTACTCAAAAGTAACTAATTTACAGTTATATTTCCATTTCATTATCCATTGAATCCATTTAAATATTAGAAACCACCAGAGTGCATTTCTAGGTAAACAGTCCACATCCTCAAACAAACAAAACCTTACCCTCAGGTAAGCGGAATCCAACCTGCAGGTATAGCCATCAAGCGTAACAGAAACAGCCCTCAGGCGTATGAAGTGTCGCCCTCAGGCACAGAAGTCAAGCCCTCCAGCACGAAAGGTTTCCCTCTGGTGAAATACTACAGCCCTCATGCTAAATAGTACAGTGCCCTCATGCTAATCACAACAACACCCTCAAGCTAAATAAAAAAATGCCCTCAGGCTAAACAGATAACCGGGCCATGCCCAACAGGTAAACAAGTAGCAACAAGTAATTCCTCTCAAGGAAATTCTACAATTTCTACTTTGAAGGCATACACTTGGGTATCCTGGCCAAATGGCTAAATAGGGAAACACACCCCGAGGGTGGTTCCGGATCCAAGCAACGATCCCAACCATCATTTTATTATCACAATTAAATACCTAATAAATTCTAGGTATTAAATATATCAATGACCTCAGCCACACGACACCCAACATGGATTCATGGCACGAAAATGTAAAAAACACACAGCAGTTGGAAAACTAAACACAAAGCCACCTACCTTATACGCCAACGAACGCTATACCCGAACGCTGACTCCAGAAATGCCCAAGAATAACGTAGATCTGACAAAGAACAAAACCCATTCAAACGTAAATAACATACATTAGGAGAAGAATTGGAAAGAATGGTACCAGGAGAGGAGAGGGATTACCTGTGTGGTTCCAATGATATCATCTGAAGCCGACTGGGATTCCAGATGAACGCCCGGTGGATCTTTAAAGATTTGGCCTCCTCTTTTGGCTCCAAAATGGATCAAGTGCCTCCTCAGCCAAATGAGGAGGCTACTACATGTTTTAAGCCGAAAAAACAAAGAACACGGCGTGTACTTCCAAGTACACGTTGTGTAATTCCAAGTACATGTCGTGTACTCCCTTCATATAATTGTTCATTTGGCGGCACCACCACACTGTTCATACGTCGACATGAGTACACGGCATGTACTCTCGAGTACACGGCGTGTACTGTCGCCCAGCTGGCGGAGACGCCACCGCATTACTATTTAAACCTGTCGACTAACTACACGGAATGTAAGGTACCACTACACGGCATGTAGTCAGTTCCTACACCCTTCGTCACTGGCATGGCTACACGCCTCGTGTACTCATCCCAACACGGCCAAATGTACACGGCGTGTGGACAAAGTAGACGGCGTGTACTTCCAAAATTCAGGATTTTTCCCCATTTTCCATATTTTATCAAAAACACTTAAGTAAAAGGAAAAGAAGAAGCTCGTACCTCTATAACAAGAAACCGGTTCTTACAGTAGTTTATGAATGTAACCTCTCGAATATCACCACATTCAAGGACACCTCGGGGAACTTAGGATTATAATTTTTGGGGATACCTATAACACATGGTCATGGGGATAGTGGGGATGAGAGTTTTTGGTATATATTTGAACACATTTAAGGATTTTAGGTGGGAAGATAAGGGGGTTTCATGGCTGTTTTTATGATTGGAAGGGAAGGGTGTAATTTGAATATCTCAAAATATTAAAATATAATATCACTATTCTGGAAAAATTGCTTAAAAATTAACAATTTATGTATAGGGGGTGAAATTTAAGACTATATATTGTCACCTTTGGTATTATCTAACATTTTTATGTTTTTAAATTAATTTAATTAAATCATAATTCGATAAATTATAATTATTGTCGAATTTAATCCAATCCATTAATTTGACTTTAAAATAAAAAAGGCGACAAGTAAAATGTTAGCGAACTATTTAATTATATTCTAAAAATTTCATGATCATAAATAAAATTATTATATTACCTTATATTTTTCAAATTTTTTATTTTATTAATTTTAATAAAATTTATATAATTTTAATTTTCCATTCCTTGATTAATTACTACGTCATCAATTTGTACGCATTTTAGGTAAAAATTTATTCCAAAAAAATAAAAAATGAAATGAAATGATGAATTTAATTCTCCATAATTTTAAAATAATATTTCCAGTTTATCATATCCCTTGGATAATATTTTATGAAAAATATTATTCTTATTTAAAACAAGAGTGTGACATGTTTGAAATTTCATTAAAAAGTACATACTATAAAGGTCACAATATTTTCAATGTGGCCTAATCTACTCATAAATTTGACTCTTCAATGATTATGGTGGAAAATTACTCTTCAAAAAAATTTGGGAAAGTGTTGGAGTCATTTTCTAGTCCCTATAATTTCATTCTTACTCTTAATTACCTAATTTTCCCTTTAACATTGTAAAAAAATACTATGTCACGATTCATTTTAGGAACAAATAAAAATGGTAAATATAAGAATATTGGAACTCCTAATTCTTAATATGGAATCCATTATTCATTATTATAAGCATATATGTGTCAGAAATAAATTTAATATTAACCGATAAAAATGGAAAAAAATTACTTTTTCCAAAAAATGACCATTTTTATTATAAAATCTTGTTATACTAAATTCATGTTTAAAATAAATTTCCAATAAATAATTTATATTTTTAATAATAAAAAGTAATTAATGATTGTTTAAAACTTACCAAAAATATAATTTCTCTTTTAAAATTCTTTATAAGAAAATACACTTTTCAATATAAATTAATATTTTCACTATTCATTAAAATTTTTCCATTTCTAAGTAATTCTACAAAATTTATCCTAATATAATTGTGAAATGTTAAACCCATAAAAAATGTTTATTTTTTCAAATAAATTTTCTAAAAGTACAGAAATTTATAATATTTCTTTTCTCAAATAAAATTTAAAATCAATTTATAATAGAAAACATATTTTGGAAGAATAAAATCACTTAACTAAAAAAATATTTGGTAATATGATTATTCCTAATAATTCATGGGAATTCAATGGAAGGGATGTAAAATTATTGTTAAATAATAATATTTTAATAGAATATAATGGTTCATTTAAACATAGATTTTTTTTGCAACACAAGTTACAAAACAAATTAAAATGTTTTACTAAATTTATTAGGTGTAACAATGAATGAAATGATGGAATAAAATTTTCCATATTCATTTTTCTTATGTGGAAGAAAAAAAATTTGATATAAATACAAAAAAAAATCACAAAAGTAGTTTTATGAAATATGATTTTTCAATCCTAAAAACAAACTTATAAAAAATAAAGTATATTTATGATTATATGAAATTTATTAAATTATTTATAATTAAAAGAAATTTACAATACTTTATTATAATACTAAAATAATAATTAATCTATAAAATATTTTGTATAATGAAATGAAATGAAATTTTGGTTTTATATGATAAATCATCATTTTCATTATTCAATTAAAAATAAATATTTTATGAAAAATCCCAAAAATTCATTATATTGTAATTTTTTATTTTTTATTTTCTAAAAATTAAAATCATTTTATTACATTAATTAATAAAATTTATAAATTTATAACATATATAAAGTGATACATGACATTAATTAAAATTATGAAATAATAAAACAATTCAATTTTTTAACAAAAATTACATTCTATATTTATAATGAGTTTAAATATAAAAAATACAATTCATGAATATTGATATGACATGAAATTGATTTTTTTATTACATAATATGTCACATTACACCACACATTAACAAATTTAATCTTAAGTATTTCGTTAAATATATAAATTAGTGTTGATATTGTTCATTTAATGAATATTTGGAAACCCATGTTGCATCGTCAAACATATGGTTCATCCTCAAATGCTTAAATTGATGAATCACGTAGCTCCATATTAATTTCTCACAATGATCAAGAATATAAATATGTTGGTCATCATAAAAAAAAATTTCTTCTAATTATTCTAATTCAAGGATAAAAAATGAAATTTATCAAGCAAGTATATCCATAATAATGAATCATGAAACACCTCATGTACCTGGGATAGAATCTTATGAAAGACTACATAAAAATAAAATGATCAAAAAATGTCAATAATTTCATATTATCCATTGAGCTAAATACATAAATTTCCCCTTTTCTACAATACATAATACTTTTTGTTGGAGAAAATTTTAGAAAAAACATGATCGACTACCTCGAATGGAATATAATTCCATTCATTATCATTGTAACTCTTTGGTCTACTCTAAAATGTATTCATATTACATTGAATAATCACTACATTTTTATTAATATCTTCATCCTAGTACAATCCCAGAAAATTCCATTCACATATTCATATAAACTTGTTGGACTCTGACATCACTTTTCATATGTTCCCTTAAAAGGATATATCTCTATACTAGAATGAAATATTTTCTTAGAGGAAACTTTTAAAAATGAAAAATGGTGATCCCAATTTATGGGCCATCAATTGAATGATATTGAATCATTATTTATATTTTATGATCCTTTTTCTTTGACTCTCCATCACATTGAGATGAAAATTATATTATCATATTTAATTTAGAACCAAACATTGTCTGAATTCTATTTAAAAAATTAGTCACCATCCTTGGATCATGGTTATATAAAATTGAGAAATAAAATCTATATAAACATACTAACCCCTTGAGATATAGTCAGAAATTATAATACAATGAAATAATATATTAATTAAAATATAATTTTGTAGAATTATTAAATTGATAAAGTAAAAAATAAATTGAATTATATTTTGAGATTTTAGGTGAAACCCCATGATTTAATCATTGGTGTTTCCCATTAACACATCAATATTTGAAATTCTTAGAGCACCCAAATTTGTAAACACCATTTAGATTTAACATATATAAAATTAAGAAATTTCATTTCAAAATCATTATTGTTATTATTCATTCCATACAACCTATAAAACTCCCTATGGTGTTTGTAAATCATAGAAATACATGTATAAATAGAAAGGGGAGAGATGTGAGCTTCAGTATAGATTGACTTTAATATCACGGAGATTGGTAATATAGAAAAACATTTTCCAAATCTAAAAGGTCCGTCAATATCAATGATGTATTTAGGTAAGATACCTTCATTTAAATGTTTGAAATTTTCATTTAAATTATGTTTATCCTTTTATGTTTTCTTCAATACTTTTGAAAAAGAATATTCCACTAATACCAGAAACAAAATAATGAAATTTACCAAATAGAAAATTTTTAGGCCAACATTTATTAAATCATTTACACAAGGATATTCTTTCAAATGTAAAATTATTACATATGTATTTTCATTTCAACAGAAATCATCATCAACGATATTTTATTTTCTACGATTGTAATTATTCATGAAATTATATTGGGATTTTATTTCTAACCATATTCCCAACCTCATGATCATGTTTTTTTATTAATTATAATCATTAAAAATTGATATATATATATATATATATTAAACTATGCTCCATATAAATTATGTCTCTATAATTATAAATTAAATACTACAATAACTAGTTCTATATCATTTATAGGATAAAATATATCATGGGGATTCAATTCAGGCAAAGCATAAGAAATTATCTTATATCTAGGCATCTAAAAAAATATTATTTATTAAAAGAAGAATCTATAGAGATGAAAATTTAATTATTTTTATAGGGAAGGGTTGAATACAAATCATTCAAAAGTAATATTTTAATCTGATTGAAATAATTACCACAATCATTCATATATATGAATTTAACTCCATTTATAATACAAATAGTTAGTGCTCTAGATAACCAAGAATGTGTTTTCAAAAAACCACCAATAGTAACCTAATAATCCAATAAATATATAAATCTCTATGACATTAATATTATATCGATAATATTTAACCATGATATTTCTAGTGTTTTCAATAAATAAGAAATATTTAAAAAATATACTCTCAAGGAAATAAATTTCTTACAAACAAAATTTAAATTTAGTAAATTTTACATATAAATTATATTTATTAATAGTTTGAAGAAAAATTCATAAGTTTATTTCATGATCCTCTTTAAATTTAGAATATAAAAATCATTCATCTACAAACACCAACACAAATACAAGTAAAATAGTATTCATAAGATCCATAATTATGGGTGGTGAATTATAAAACCCAAAGGGAATCAACAAAAACAAATAATGAATATATCTAGTTTAAAACATCATTTTCATATTATCTTACTATTTCACCATCAACTAATGGTACACTGGTCATAGATCAATCCATGAATAAAATTGGGCTCCCAGAATCTCATAAAACAATCCATCGATATGAGGGAAAAGTTCATTTTTTTAATAGTTATATTACTCAAGGATCTATTATCAATGTAAAGGATCATTGAACAAAAAAAATATCGGTTACTCCATGTTGATGTTTTCAGATGAATGATACCTTTATTATGAAACCCTTCTAATTTTTTTTAAATTTCAAAAGTTCTTATTGATTTATACAATATTGGGTTGTTGATATTGGATTAGAATCAAGAACTAGGTCGGTTATAAGTCCTTGTTCCTTAAACATTACTTAGTCTTGAGTTATTAAAAGATTACACATTGAGGATCTTTTCAGGTTTTGATTTTTAGAGAATTAGATCATCATTCATGAATTACATTCCAAATTTAAACAAGGTGGTTACATTAAAGAAAATATTGACTTTTCCCATCAAAGGAAAAATATTTAAAACAAAACATGGAATCATTCATGATACTTCCTTGACACTATCATCACATCATGTACCTTTCCCTTGACCTGTGAAAAACATTTCAAAAAAATGGGATGAGCATAAAAAGTTCAATAAGGGATATAAAAGTACGAAATGAAAACATTAGTCCATGTATACATAAGAATTAATGAATTCATACTTTACTCATAAAACATAATCACTCTAACATACCTCATCAAATCATGAATAAATAATAGAAATCATAAGACATAGAGGTAACTTGAGGCATTCATAACATTCTTACATAGGGAGTAACCCTCATGGTTACGTTTGGAATATGCATCACAATATATTCCCTAAATATCTTCGGGGAATCCATACCATTTATCCTCATCATGTTACACAATGCTTTAGAGAGATATCACAGGCTCACCCACCCTTAGTTTATCATAGAACAACCCATCTTCATGAACAATTCCCAAGAACCATAACATAATAGTTTCATATAAAACATTCATAAAGGAAACATAACATTTCCACATTTCAATCATAAGATATCAATCACACATTGATATAATAAAAAAATTATAAAAACCATTTTCAATACCAAAATAAAATAAAAGTAAAACTTTTTATTTATTTTTCATTAATAAAATGTTATGGCTTGTAGAGGAAGACGAATCACAAATAATGGTCATGGCGGCGGAGAAGTCATTGTCGCCACATATGTACGAAAAAAACATTCCCTTTTTTCATTTAGTAAAATGATTCATATAAAAATATTCCTTTTGAGTAAATTTAAAAGTCAAAGGGGTTTATACACCGTATAAAAGAAAGTTGTGTATAAAACAAAATATGCCTCAATGAAAGGAGATTGAGACGAAGTCCCTTACCTCATGTCCGACTTGACTCGATCGTTATTTAACCTCCTGAATAATAAACATGAGTTAATTTATAATTTCTTAAGAACCTTTTTCAGGTTCATTATTCCTTTTATATCACTTATTACCATGTTATAAACACTATTTAATTATTTAAGTTAATAATGGTCATTTTGTCGATCATTGGTACTTGAGTCAAAAATAAAATCCTTATAATTACAAGTTGTTCATTTGTTAAAATATCTATTATATCCAGAATTATATTCATGATGTAGATATCATATATATCATATATTTACATTATATTCATGCATTTATAATTTTACATAACATTTAGAGGTAAAAAATGAAATGCACTGTTCATGGAGATATTAAGCCGTACGTACGCATGAACACTACTTTAATTTCTATTTTATATTTAATGGAATTAATTCATAATGATATAAAGGTATATTATAATTCCAGTATAATATCATATATAATTTCATTAACTCCATCCTTTATACATCCCACATATGGCATTAACGAATCAAATCACTCTGAGGGGGCGGTAGTCCGTACTTCCTAAAATAGAGATATCACGTTTACCCATAATGGAAACCATAAAGGTATGATATAAATGAAAAATACAGAGAATAAAGAAAACATAAACATAACATATATCACATATAAATAGAGTGACATCTTAATCTCCACCATGATAGGTGTTAAAAAATTATTGAACAATCATCGTTTCGTGAGGAAGAAATTCACCATCTACAAAAATAGTATGTTCATTAACCATTAGACGGAGGTGTGTGTAAGTGTAGCTCGAATACTTCTCATAACAACATACTAGTATATTGAAGATACTTTTTTTGTTACAAAAGAATGTAATAAAAAGAGTTTAGGGGGTTGGATAAGCAAAATAAAACAAAAGAACACAAGTGAAGACAATACTATTAAAACGGGTAACTTCTCTTGGTTTGAAACAAAAGGGTTTCTTGAAGAGATTTCTGCCTAAGGAAAGGATTCTATGATTAAGAGTGGGATGTGGAGAGATAAAAAGAGTAGAGATTGACCAAGCCAATTTCTTGAGAGGAGTCGGTATGGAGGTAGAGGTGGGGGCCTTTTATAAGAGGGAGGAGGGGCACTCTTGGAAAGTCAAGATATGTTACATTATATTAAAATGTGTTTCGGATTTTAAAGGTTCCACATTGATATATTTCTAGGATAATTTGATATTGGTACTAAATATACTCATCCAATATGTTTTTGACACGTGTAAGCCTTATATTTTACATTATCTTTTCATTTTATTTAAATCATTCATTACTAAGGTAATCGTTGCATCATCATAGAGTCATAAAACAATTAATTTATTTTATGTCTAAAAATTATAAAAAAAACTATAATGTATGAAATATTTTTATATTTACAATTAATATTCATAGTCAAAGATATCATTTATTTAGACAAAATTAAAATTGTTTTACTTAGGTGTTACATACTTTTGTGATATTCTCCTTTCATTAGAAATTAAATGATAAAGTGTCACTATCACGCAACAGTGATTCCATGGGGACTCTGAGTTTGGAACAAGGCAACCCATGGTCGGACATGACACAACCAGTAGAATTAGGACACATTTTGGGTCATTTTTTATTATTATGATATAATTTTATTATCCTTAACTACCCGATTACTATTTAATCATGATAATTAAAGTTAATTACTGTTGATACTATTCGTAATGTCCAAAAACAAAAGAGTCTTAATTAAATAATTTGGAACTTATTATTTTAAATATGGAATCTATTTTACCAAATTCCAAACACATAAATTGTAATAATTAATTTAAAAATAATTCCCGTTGTCAAAACAAATAGCGGGTTTTTTTGAAACAATATCTATGAAACGTTCGGCACTTGTTTATTCCCAATTACAATGTGAAATAAATTATAATGACCACCATTGGATTAAATGGTAAAAATATATTCAAATTAAACTTTAAATACAATTAAAATGACAACCTATCTATTTAATTAAATTAGATGAAAAAGCAGTTTTGAAGTAAAATGCATTATTTTTCACTATTCATTAAAAATGAATATTGTCAGAAAAATACCAATAAATTATCCAAAGTAAAATTCAATGTCCCAATTATAATGAATAATTTTATTTTGACAAATAGATCTTATAAAATTGTCAAAAGAAAGATTTAAAAAATGGTTCTCCGTCAAAAGGCAGTAAAACAATATTTTAAAAAATTTAGAGAATTCTATGCCTAAGATTGGATTTATTCTCATTTTAAGTCTTTAAAAAACTATCTAATTCATAAATAGACAGAGATAAGAAAATACATAATTCATTACTCACATGGGATGTTACATCCTTCCCCCTTTATAAAATTTCGTCCTCGTAATTTATTTACTTATCGAATAAGTGGGGGTATTTATCCCTCATTGCATTTTTAGATTCCCATGTTGCCTCTTCAATCATGTGGTTTTCCCACAAAACCATTACTTGATGAATCAACATATTCCATAACACATGTTCCATGTGTTCAGGAATTTGGATAGGTTGTTCCTCATAAGATAGATTCTCTTCTAACTGAACTACCTCTGGACTCAAAACATGAGATGGATCTGGCATGTACTTCCTTAACATTGAAACATGAAAAAAATTATGTACCTGAGATAAACTTGGAGGTAAATCCACTCGGTATGAAACTAATCCAAATCTCTCCAGAATTTCATATGGTCCAACGAACCTTGGACTCAGCTTTCCTTTCTTACCAAATCGCATCACACTTTTCTATGGAGAAACTTTGAGGAAGACATGATCACCTACCACAAAAGAGCGATCCTTCCACTTACTGTCCGTATAATTTTTCTGCCTACTCTGAGCTATTATCATGTGTCTCTATATGAGTTGAACTTTTTCTGCCAACTCTTCTACCAATTCCGGTCCCATCAACTTCCTTTCTCCCACTTCATCCCAAAAAGCTAGAGTTCGTCACTGCTGCCCATATAATGCCTCAAAAGGTTCCATCTGTATACTAGAATGAAAAATTTTAATATAAGAAAACTAAAACAAAGAAAGATGTTGGTCCCAACTTCCCTGATAATGCATCGAACAAGCACGTGGCATATCCTCCAATGTCAGAATTTTTTGTTCTGACTACCCATCTGATTGAGGATGAAAAGCTATACTACAATTTAATTAAGTACCCAATGACTTCTGAAGGCCTTCCCAAATGTTAGAAGTAAACCTGGGATCATGATCAGATAAATTGGAGAGGGGAACTCCATGTAACCTGACTATCTCTTTCAGATAAAAATGAGAAAGTTGATCTAGGGAAAAAGTATCTCGTATAGGTAGGAAATGAGCAGATTTTGTCAAGCGATCATGAATAACCCAAATTGCATTATTACATCGAGGTGGCTTCGGCAATCCAACAACGAAGTCCACGGATATATTCTCCCGTTTCCACTATGATACTGGTAAATTTTGAAGCATCCCTTTCAGAAACTTCTACTCTGCTTTAATATGTTGACAAGTCAAACAATTCACAGTAAAATCAGAAATATATCTTTTCATTCTATCCCACCAGTAGTACTCCTGAATATCTCTATACATCTTAGTACTTTGAAGATGAACTGAAAATGGAGAACTATGAACTTCACATAATATCTCACTCTTAAACTGTGAATCCCACAGCACAAAAAATCACTTCCCAAATCTCAAAACACAATCATTATCAATGATGAATTCGGGAAACTTACCCTTATGAACCAGCTCTACCTTTTTATGCAACTCGCTATCTTGCTTCTGTGCTTTCCAAATTCTATCTGATAGAGAAGATTTCACCGATACCTGAAACAAAATAGATGAACATCCCACACCAACAACTTCTATGTCAAATTTCATCAAATCCTTAACCAAAGGATCACGTTCCAAAAGCAACATTGTTAATGAAGCATTACTTTTTCGACTCAAAGCATCTGCCACTTTATTTGATCTTTCCAAATGGTAATGAATTGTAAAATCATAATCCTTTATTAATTCTATCCATCTCCTCTTTATCATGTCCAATTAATTCTGAGTGAATATATAATTTAATATTTTGTGATTAGTATATGTTTCACACATTACAACATACAAATGATGCCTCCAAATTTTTAAAACAAAAACAATAATAGCTAATTCCAAATCATGTGTAGGGTAATTTACCTCATGAGTTTTCCACTGTTGTGAAGTATAAGAAATTACCTGATCATTCTTCATTAGGATGCAACCAAGTCCTTTAAATGAAACATCACTGTAGATAACCAACTCACCATTCATGGAAGGTAGTGCCAAAACATGATAATTCACTAATATTCTTTTCAATTCTTGAAAACAGTCATCACATTTTTTTTCCAGATAAACTTAACACCCTTATGGGTTAGCATAGTCATTGGACTAGATAACCGGGAAAACTTTATAACAAACATTCGGTAATAGCCTACCAAACCAAGACAACTAAGAATCTCAGTTACATTTGTGGGTCTTGGCCATTCTTCAACAACCTTTGTTTTTGCAGGATCAATAGTTATTCCATCTTTAGAAACAATGTGACAATGGAAAGAAATTTATTACAACCAAAACTCAAACTTTCTAAATTTCCCCTACAATTTATTTTCTTTTAAGGTTTTCAAAATAACCCTTAAATGACTTTCAAGCTCCTCTTTAATATAGAAAACACCAAAATATCATCAATGAAAACAACCACAAACTTATCCAAGATCTCATGGAAAATTATATTCATAAGGTCCATGAATACAACAGGTGCATTGGTTATCCCAAAAGGCATTAATAAAAATTCATAATGGCCATATCTTCTACGAAACGCGGTCTTCGGAACATCTTCTTCCTTTACCTTCAACTGATGGTACCCCGATCTCAGGTCAATCATTGAAAAATACTAAGCACCCTAGAGCTGATCAAACAAATCATCGATATGAGGCAAAGGATGTTTGTTCTTAAAAGTGATGTTATTTAAGGCTCTATAATCAATTAAAAGTCTCATAGAACCATCTTTCTTTTTAATAAATAAGATAGGAGAACCTCATGGTGTAGTGATAGGTCCAATTAAACATTTCTATAATAAATCGTGCAATTTCTCCTTCAACTCTAAAAGTTCAATTTGATCCATTCGATAAGGGGGTTTTGAAATTGGATTAGCATCAGGAACTAAGTCATCAAGAAATTCAACTTCATGATCTTGTATTATTCCAGGAAACTCATCAGGAAAAATATCATGATACTCATTTACCACCAGCACATCATGAATCTGAATGGTTCTTTTTTTTCAACAGTATGTGCAAGGTAACATTAATTTCTATCTTTTACAACTTTCTCAGCCTCTTGATATGTTATCATAATTAAGGGTTCATTCTTGTACACAAACTAAATTTATTTCTTAAAGGAAACTTCTTTATCTATACAATCAATCTTATGATGGTAAACTGAGAGCCAATCCATACCTAGGTTAATATCAAACTCTACTAGAGGTAAAACAAATAGGTTTGCAAGTCGGTTCTTTCCATGGATAAGGATATAAAGACTATTATAAATTATTTTTTCCTCAAAATTTCCCCCATGTGTTTTTACCACAACTTTAGGAGTCATTTATTGAGATGGAATTCCCAATTTACTAGAAAAGTTTTTAGAGATGAAAGAATGTGTAGACCCTGAATCAAACAACACATTGGCATAATCGGAGAAAACAAACAAAGTACCTGATACCAGTTCATTTGTTGGCCCAACTTCTTTTGAAGTAGTTGCAAAGGATTTATCTACTCCTTTTTTCTTGTAGTCTGACTGCTTCCCATCTTTTGAGCTCTTTGTCTACAACTCATTTGTATAATGACCCATCTCATTGCACTTGAAACATTTCACTAACTGTAAATCAAATTGGGTCTTACCATCAACCTGATCTTTTTCAGTGCAATCACGGGCCATATGTCCCATATTACCACATCAGTTGCACTTTCTAGAATTCAGAAGACATTCCCTAGGATTCCTTTTACCACATTTATCACAAACTGGAAACATTGTTTTCTTACCATTAGACCTTTTTGAAGATTTCTTCCCTTTCTACTGCCACCTCGGTCTCTTCTTCTATTGGTTGTTATCGAATACTTGATCATCGAAAAACTCCATTTCTACATTCTCAGCACATAGAACAAAATTTTCATAACTATTGAACTCACGAGAAGCTAAATCACTTCGATATTTTGGCTTTAACCCTGAGTAAAAATGATTGATTTTACTATCAAGGTCTCGGATAAAATTTGGAGCGTACCTTTCCAATCTAGTGAACCTTTATTCATAAGAAACCACTGATTCGTTCACTTGCCTCAATTCCAAGAATTGTTTTCCATCCAAATTCGAACAGCCTTAGGAAAATACTTCTCAACAAAACATACCTTTCAATTCATCCCAGTCAAGAGCATCAATCTCATCAGCGTCCCTGATATTTTCAACCATCAGCCACCACTGATATGCTTCACCCTACAAATGGTAAATTGCATGACTAACCTTTTGATTGTTTAAACACCCCATGACATCGAAAATATTATCCAATTCTTTAATCCACCCTTTACGTAGCACAGGGTCAGATGATCCTCTGAATTATGGGGGATGTTGCCTTATGAAATGTTCCACCACATACATGATCGTTTGTGGTTGATCTAGCTGATCTCATGCATAGATACCGCCACCATTTATCGCTTGAGTCAACTGTGCCATTACTGCAAAAAACTGTTCAGTTCCAATTCCGAACATCTCAGGATGCTGATTCGAATGGACATTTCCTTCTGTATGCCTTCTTGGCACTACTTCCCTGTTTTCACTGCGGAAAACCATTCTGAACAAATATGTCTTAGATGAAACAACATGGTAATCTTCAAATTCTATATCATTACAATTTGACCCTAAAAAAATATTTTTGGATAATGATTTAATAGAATTCTCAGTCCTACAGTTATCTAAACTGACCTATGATACCAACTATATGGCCATGTGCCTTAAACATTACTGAATTTTGAGTTATTACAAGATTACACATTGAGGATCTTTTCAGGTTTAGAGTTTTAGAGAATTATATCATAAATCATGCATTACATTCAACATTAAAACAAGGTGGTTACATTAAAGACAAAATTCTCTTTTCCCACCAAAGGAAATATATTTAAAACAAAACATGGATTCTTTCATGAAACCTTCTTTAAACTATCATCACATCATTTACCTTTCCCATGACATGTGAAAAAAATTTCAAAAACATGGGATGAGCATAAAAAGCACAGTAAGGGATATAAAAATACGAAATGAAAAAATTAGTTCATGTATACATAAGAATTAATGAAGTCATACTTAACTTATAAAACATATTCACTTTAACATACCTCATCAAATCATGAATAAATCATAGAAATAATAAGAAATAGCGGTAACTTGAGGCATTCATAACATTTTTACGTAGGGAGTAACCCCCATGGTTACATTTGGAATACCCATCACAATATATTCTCTAAATCGCTTCAGAGAAACCATAGCGTTTTACCCCTTCGCGTTACCCAATTCATTGGAGAGCTATCACGGGCTCAACCACCCTTAGTTTATCAGGGAACCACCCATCTTCACAAACAATTCCCATGAACCATAAAATAATCGTATCACATAAAATATACATAAAGGAAACATAACATTTCCACATTTCAATCACAAGATATCAAAAATACATTGATATAAAATAAGAATTATCAAAACCATTTTCAATACCAAAATAACAGAAAATTAAAATATGGTATTTATTTTTAATTAAAAAAATGTTATGTCTTGTAGAGGAAGCCGAAGCTCAAATAATGGTCATGACGGCAGATAAGTCGTTGCCATCGCATACGTACGAAAAAAACATTCCCTTTGGTCATTTAGTAAAACGCTTCGTATAAAAGAAATCATTTTGAATAAACGTAAACGTCAAAGGGGTTTATAAACCATATAAAAGAAAGTTGTGTATAAAACAAAATATGCCTCAATGAAAGGAGATTGAGACGATGTCCCTTACCTCGTGTCTGACTTGACTCGATCGTTATTTATCCTCCTGAATAATAAACTTGAGTTAATTTCTACTTGCATAAGAATTTTTTTCATGTTCATTATTCCTTTTATATCACTTATTACCATGTTATGAACACTACGTAATTATTTAAGTTAATAATGGTCGTTTTGTCAATCTTTGTACTTCAGTCAAAAAATAAACTCCTTATTATTACAAGTTTTTCATGTGGTAAAATATCCATTATATCCAGAATTATATTCATGATTTAGATATTGCATATATCATATATATCCAGAATATACATGCATTTATAATATTACATAACATTTTGACGTAATAAATGAAATGCACCGTTCATGGAGACGGTATGTCGTACGTACGCATGAACGCAACATTCATTTCTATTTAGTATTTAATGGAATTAATTGATAATGAAATAAAGGTATATTATAATTCCAGTATAATATCATATATAATATCATTAACTCCATCCTTTATACATCCCACATATGGAATTAACGAATCAAATCACTTTGAGGGGGCGGTAGTCCGCACTTACTAAAATGGAGATATCACGTTTACCCATAATGGAAAACATAAAGGTATTCCATAAATGAAACATATAGAAGTATAAGGGGAAAATAAAAATAATATATATCATATATAACTATAGATACATCTTAATGGACACCATGAAATTTGTTAAAAGTAAATTGAACAATCATTGTTTCGTGAGGCAGAAATTCGCCATCAACATATACAATATGTTCTTTAACCATTATACAGATGTGTGTGTAAGTGTAGATAGAATCCATCTCATTAAAAAATCCTAGTATATTAAAGTTACTATTTTTGTTACAAAATAAAGTAATAAAAAGAGTTTAGTGGGTTGGAGAAGAAAAATAAAACAAAATAACACAAGTGAAGATGTTACCTTTAAATTGGGTAACTCCCCTTGGTTTGAACCAAAAGGGTTTCATGAAGAGCTTTCTACCTACAGTAAGGCCTCTATGATAAAGAGAGGGATGTGGAGAGATAAAATGAGCAGATAATGGCCGAGCCAATGGCTTGAGAGGTGTGCGTAAGGAGGTATAGGTGGGGGCCTTTTATAAGAGGGAGGAGGGACACTCTTGGAATGACAAGAAATGTTACTTTATATTAAAAAGAGTTTCAGATTTTAGTGGTCCCACATTGATATATTTCTAGGATAATGTGATAAGGGTTCGACATATACTCATCCAATGGGTTTTTGACAAGTGTAAGTCTTAGAGATTACATTATGTTTTCATTTTATTTAAATCGTTCATTAATGATGTAATCGCTGCATCATCATGGTGTCATAAAAAAATTAATTTATTTAATGTCTAAAAATTATAAAAAAATACTATGATATATCAAATTTTTTTAAATTTCCAATTAAGATTTATAGTCCATGAGATAATTTATGTAGACAACATTAAAATTGATTTACTTAGGTGTTACATATGTTTGTGATATTCTCCTTTCTTTAAAAATAAAATGATAAAGTGTCACTATCACACAAAAATGATTCCATGGAGTCCATATGTTCGGAAAAATGAATTCCATGGTTGGCCATGAAACAACCAGTATCATTAGGACACATGTTTGGGTAATTTTTTATTATTATGAATTTTTTTTTATTATCCTTAACTATCCGATTACTAATTAATCACGATAATTAAAGATAATTACCATCGTTACTATTAATAATGTCCAAAAACAAAAGAGTCTTAATTAAATATTTTGGACCTCTTGATTATAAATATGGAATCCATTTTACCAAATTTTAAACACATAAATTGCAATAATTAATTTAAAAATAATTCCCGTTGTCAAAACAAATAGCGGGTTTTTTTGAAACAATATCTATGAAAAGTTTGGCACTTGTTTATGACTAATTCCAAAGTGGAATCAATTATAATGACCACCATTGGATTAAATGGTAAAAATATATTCCAATTAAACTTTAAAACAAACTAAGAAGAAAACTTATATATAATTAAATTGGATGAAATTTTAGTTTTGAAGAAAAATGCATTATTTTTGAGTATTCATTAATAGATGAACATTGTCAGCAAAATACCAAAAATTTATCCCAAGTAAATTTCAATGTCCCAATTATAATTAATAAGTTTATTTTTACAAATAGAGCTTATAAAATTGTCAAAAGATAGATTTAAAAAATGGTTCGCCATCAAAAGGCAGTAAAACAATCTTTTAAAGATATTAGAGAATTCTATGCTTATGATTGGATTTATTCTCATTTTAAGTCTTTAAAACACTATCTAATTAATAAATATACATAGATAAGAAAATCCATAATTCTTTACTTACTTGGGATGTTACATTGTTAATAACATTATTATCAATAATAGTAATAAAACCATAAAAAATATCATTAAATAAATATAAATATTCACTTGTAATTAGAACATCTCTAATTTGATCATATTCTTTCTTTAAAACCACAAGATGTGTGTAAAATTAACTTCCAAATATAATAAACTTCGTAGTTTATTAACATGTTATCAGATGTAATAAATAATTGAATATAACTTATATATCTCTTTAATATATTAGGGAAAGACCAAATAATATAATATATACAAATAATAACATGAAAAAATGTTATGAATTGTTCAAAGAAAGTCATTGGAAAAAATAACCAACTTATAATAATTTAAATATTATTATAAATAATCATTAATCTAAAACATTCATATTTTTATTTCTCTAAAACTTTTCTATTATTTTCATGATATGTTATTCCAATTTTAAATTTAAATTTTTCAAAAATAAATAAATTTTATGATCTAGATTCAAATAAGGCATAAGTATAATTAAAAAAATTAGTAACATGCCTTTCACCATGTTTTGTCAGGAATGATGTTAATGGGTTTGCCCAACGATTTTATTAAAGAGGATTCAATTACTTACTCAATCACTCATGTTAAATTTACCACTTATTTAATATTCCATAAAAACTCCCACTAGTCCCACATCTATAACTGAGTACAGACCCGCTTTCTAAACGTATGTGGTCTTTTATGGTCTCAAACCCATCAACACTTAGGAAGTCACATTGGTAGATAGGTTTGTAGGTTGGATTCATCACATCATTTTGGGCGTCATTTTTTCCTACCCTAGGTATCTCTTATATCTGTACTATTTGTTCAAAAAATCCGTGAAATTCCCTAACATTGTACTTTATACCACTTTGTTAACAAAACTACAATAACCATGTATTGGTTGCAACAAATGTGTCCATATCATGATTCTTACAGAATTATATAGTTTATTTTTGACACTTTAGTTTATAGCCATATTTTAGAAATTTCGATTTTATATCCATCCAAGTAGGATTTGGGGGTCTTGGAGATGGTATTGAACATACTCAAGGAATCCTATGTGTCCTTTGAGAACATGAATCAAAACCCATGTAATTAGTTATTAATAGTTTAAGGTCAAGATAGTGGACTAATCCATGAAGTTTAACATCATATTGTATGGATGTAAATATAGGGTTTGGGCCTCGATGTGGTGTCATATGTATCATGTTCAAATAATAATTAGATTATATATAGCTCTTATTATGGGTTTCTAGGTTTTGAATGATATAATAATAGAGTCCATAAGTGGGGATGTTTTTCTACAAGGCTTTCTTGGATTGTCTTATTGGGAGTATGACCCTTTGAGTGATAATGAGGTGTAATTAGTCATACATCCCAATCATCGGACCATACCGGGGAATCATTGTCATGTTATTGGAACAATCCACTACATTTTCTAAGCCCATGTGAGTTCTGCTCAGTGTGAGAAACAATAAATATCAGATGATCAGACAAATTTCATGAGATAATATCCATACTGGGATTACACATTAAATTTTCCCTTTGGGTGGAAATATTTTATATCTCATTAAGGATATGCTATTGATCTTGGGCCTAGAGAAGGAATCCAACATATCCTACTTATAATAGGAATCAGAGTCATCATAGATCAATTCTTCCCTAACCCACATATGGGTTTGATGTACTTGATGAAAATTAGGGATTTTACTTAAAATGATGCCTATTTATGATCCCTCTTATTGTTCGATTATAGATGAGGAGGTATAGTAGACTTATGAAATATAGATGGACATGAATGAAAGTGGATTCCAATTGGTTCTCGGGCCTTTTTAATTCATCCTATGTATCCTGTTTGGATAGAAATTAGAGTCTTGAAGGTTCTATGGGCTTCTCAATTTTCTAATACATTTGGTGGGTAATCACACTCAGAGATACTATTGTTTCCTTAATGTTTTAGGAATTTTGGGGGATTACTCATAGATGGATCCCTTTCTACATATTCATTCTTTATCTTCTAAAATATTAAATGTAGATGATGACTATGAAAGGTATACATGACATTCATGATATGACATGGAAGGTTCTCCTAAGTGCATGACACAAATATTGTTTAGTGAGTGTCTAACTCTACCAAATTAGCGGTGCATACCTTATAAATGGGGAATATAGCCAAATTTTACTTTCTAGGGTTTATATTGAATGCCTCTGAGTGTACTCTCCAAGAGAAGTGGACTTGTCCTAGGGGATTTTCCCAAAATGTCATGGTTTCCTTATCGGTCATTTCATGATTGTCCAGCCAACATGGTTAGGGTTTCAGTCTGATATAAAAGTCAAATTCAAGGGTGTTTTCCGAGTATTTCTAATATTTTTTTCATGGTCTATTGAATTTTCCAGGATTTCATCACATGATATAAGATGAAATATCTAAGATGATTCGTGTATTATGGTTGAAATGTATGGGGTATTTTACTTGAAAATGCAGACATGTTGGAAATCTGTCACATGATCAACATAAATTATCCTCGGGTGATCTCATTAAAATGATAACATGTCAAGGGACTACTGCATAGAACTGCTGACATGTAGATAATTTGTCACGAGATCAAACTAGCTCATCCATATGTAATCAAATGAAAATGAATATATTTAAATAATTTTTCATGAGATCAACCATAATTTTCCAAGACATGTATTTATATCAATATGACACATCATATGCCACCCTAGGACATCATGAGACCAGTGATGGGTCTTTTGATCAAGTGATCATTGTTTAATCATGCAGTGGGGTCTTGTAATGTATTTTGTTATGGTGTTGAGGCTTTTACATTAACAATATGTCCTATAAAAGGGTTCAGTCTGCATTGAAATAGAGGGAATATTGAATATGAAGATAATGTCCATGGGTATATCCATGGGTTTATAACCATTCCAAACCCCCTGCATGTCGATGAGTGTCCCCATAATGACACCTCATAATGCCCAAACTCATGCTCTCTTCATGACCTTTCTAAGGTCTTGCGATGGTTTTAGTTTTTATGCACAGAGGATTCATATTAATGTTTTCACATGTATGGATGAATGCATACATTTCATGGTGAGGAGGAGTAAATGGAATGTGGGGGTGAATTTCGTAGATCATGCACTATGAGGCCAAGCAGGGGTCATCATTATATTGAAGTTTTTGCTTATAAAATCTACATGAAAAAGAGGTGTTTGTCCCAACATCACACATATGCTGCATGATAGTGGATTCATGATCATCCTATAACCTCGTGTTCTATAAGGGATCAGGTCAGGGACTCAATTGACATGTGTTGGGGTTATCTATTTGTGCCACATACATAAACTAGGGTTCTATGATGAGGAAAATTGACCCACATTAATGAACTGGGTTTCATAATCTTGATGACTCCTTCACATAACCATGGAACTGTAATGTGTTTCATGTTGAATCCATTGCTTCCAAGGCAATGTACAGGCATCACAGGATCAAGTGTTCCTGGAATTGCAACACACATGTCCACTATTGTGTGATCGTAGACACTAATATAATTTTTCCATATGTTCCATGAACTATCCTATTGTATCGCATGAGGTTATATTACTCATGAGATTGTGTGACCTAAAGGGAGGACTTTTGATGGATCCTATGAATATTCAAAATTTGTTTACTTCAAATTGGAGACACCATACCACACATGAGGTTCACATGATGTTTTGTAATCACTTAATCTTATGATCATGGGCGGAGTTGATGTAGTGGTGTTCCCATGGTGGGTTATCATGATGTGAGCCTAATAATAACCTAGAGACAATCTTTGAAAGTGGTTGTGATATTACTTTAGTTATCCAATTATTTCCCTGTTGTGATCCACTGATCCCGAATGAAGAAAAATGGAGGAAGAAAATGGCCTTTATTTCACAATGAATAAAGATTAAAAAACTCATCACTACACATATCATTCTCAAAAATGGAGATCTCTTTGATCTCTTCCCATATATAGAATATATCTTGGATCAACTAATCCTTTTTAAGATCCAATAAACCTCCTTAAATAGGTATAGTATGAGGTTTCAAGTTTGACCCAACTCACACCAATCCCACCTACACCCACCAAAACATTAGACTTCACCCACGGAAGCCTGCATATTCTACATGTGCATCCTATGTTATAGGAGCCAAGGGTTAAGTGTGGTCAGTGTAATAGTCATCAACTAAGGAATATGGACATAAGAAAATAATCTATAAATTCTCTCCCTACAGCTACAATATGTTGTAGAACCTCTAATGGTCTAGATTCTTCCGTTAAACCACCTTTGTCAACAAATTTTATGGGTTATCCTTCATGTGGATATTCACATGTTCAAGGAACTGTTGATCATTCACTTTACATATCCAATGATAGTGAATTTTGATGTGATTCATTTAGGAATGGTATATGGAGTTATTACTCAATTCCACATCACATTGACTATCACAATGATCCATGTACTTATTATGGATGAATCCAAGCTCCTATAGAAAAAACATTATCCACCACATCTTTTTGCTGGATTCTGAGTCAAAAAACGTACTCTAATTCTCATCATGGATAAAGAAATGATCTTTTAAAACCCTAACTTCCATGATATTTCTCCTCCTATAGAAAAAGAGATGTACCATGATGTTGGTTTCCTCCTATCATGATCTTGGGCTTATCTGCATCTATATAGCCCTCTAAGAGAGGTTCATCTCCCCCAAAGCACAAACATATCATTGAATTACCTTTAGGATACCTCATAATACACTGGACTACGTTACAATTCTACTTACATGGATTATATAGAAATTAGAGAATGATCACCACTGCATGAGCATTGTATAGCCTCATACTCACCATATCAAACATCAAACTTAGAACTACTTAGAAATATTGTATCATCTCCATGATCTCAATTTCATTATTTTTTAATGGCTATAAACTCTTTCTCAAATTCAAATGGATGGGAAGTGGAATTCTCATTGTTTTGGATTTTTCCATGTTGAAATGTTTCAGAACATTTTCAACATACTTCTCTTGAAATAGCTGTAAAAATATCATCTTTTTATTACAAATGATATGCATCTCAAAAATCTGTTGAGTTGTTCCCAAATCCTTCATATCAAAATACATGGATAACTACATCATAAACTAGATAATAATCACTACATCATTCCCAATGATCAACATGTCATCAAAATTATGTAGAAGAGAAAAATGAATTACCATCTTGAAATCTCTAGATGTTAACACATTGGTCCGCTTATGTCCACTTGTAGCTGTGACTCACCAAGAATGAGTCAAACTTATTATACCACAGTCTGGGATATTTTTTGAGCATGTATAAGCTCTTATTAAATTTAAATATGAGTATTCCTTGTCAATAAACCTATAAACCTTTAGTCCCCTTCATATTTATCTCCCCAAAGAGGTCACCGTGAAGAAAATTGTTCTTCACGTCCATCTGTTCAAGCTCCAATTCCAAGCTCTCCACCAATACTAAAATGACATGGATTGAATCCATATTCACCATGGGTGAAAAAATATCATCAAAATAAAATCCTTTCTTTTGAAGTAATCTTGTGACAACTAATTAAGCCTTTTTACTTGACCTCCTTTTTTCCATCATCCTTCTTCAGCATGAACACCCATATGTTCATCAATGCCTTCATACCATTATGTTATTCCCCCAAATTGTTCTTCTGGTTCTTCTTAAAAGACTTCATCTCATCCTCCATTTCATGCATCCACTTTAGTTCTTTAGGATGAGACATTTCTTATTGATATCCCTCTACCCCCCATCA
Organism: Viscum album; assembly: GCA_963277665.1. NCBI lineage: Eukaryota > Viridiplantae > Streptophyta > Magnoliopsida > Santalales > Viscaceae > Viscum > Viscum album. Next base: position 26,548,661 of record OY728154.1, read on the forward strand.
ATCAGTATGAACTACTCTAACTCCGAATATTTTGTTGATGGAATCCTTCCATGTGATGTTATTCGAAACTGTGAAAAAATAGTTTTGGGAGGAATAACACCACATAAATCCTATTATGTTTCTATATATTCTTGTGGATAGGATTGAGTCCCTCCCTGATTAATGTCATCCTCCACCGCCTATGGTTTTGCTACATAAGAGTCTCCTTGCACGTCCTCCTATTCATTAACTGTTGGTTCTAGTGTAGGTGTTGGATCATGAATTGATTCTTAAACACATTCCATTAGATACATTCTTGGTTTATTAATGTCCTTGATCATCTAGTTCTCTTGGAATACAACATATCTTCTTCGGGTCATCTTATTCTCCTTTAAGTCCCAAATATTGTATCTGAACTCGTAATATCCATACCTAATGATGATTCCTAGAGTAGATCTCTCGTCTAGGTTATGCCTGAGCTCCTGGAATACATGTGAAAATGACAAACATCCAAATACACATAAATGAGAGTAATATGAATGTTTAATAGACAATCTATTCTTTGGAATCTCAAAATTCAGTGGGAATGGTGGTAGTTTTTTGATGAGGTAGCATGAAACCTGAACATCTTCTCACCAAAATGGATTAGGGAGCTTAGCCAAACTCATAATGCTTTTGAAATCTCCATGAAGGTTCTATTCATCATTTCCGTAACATTGTTGTGATTTGGGGTGCAGGGGAGTTTCCCATCATGTTAGATGCCTTGTCTCCTGCATGAGGCATCAAATTCCCTAGATGTGTACTCTCCTCCATTTTCAGAATGAAGACACTTTATCTTCCTTCTAGTTTGACGCTCTACCATGGAGTGTAAAATCATTAAGTAGTTCATTAATTGTTCCTTTATCTACAAGAATATTACCCAAACCTTTCACGATGAATCATAAATAAATAATATGAGATATTTCTTATGTTTTTGTGAATCAACATCCATGGGTCCACATACATATGAGGAAACTAGATCCAGCAACTCTGATTTCCTTGATGAAGTAGTATTGAATGAGACTCTATGCTGCTTTGCACAAAAGTAGTTTTTGAAATAATCAAGTGATACATCCTTGTTAATATTGATGTACTTAATCTACATCAGGGTAGATAAACCACTTTCATTAATTTAGTTGTGTCTTGTATGACATGTATTGGACAATGTCTCTCTTTCCACCGTCTTGAGGTTTTCTACACATATCATCACATTAGTTTTTTATAAATTATGACATATGTGTCCTAGGGTGATTAATATGGATACTTTTGACATCTTATGTGCTCTATTGCTAAAGATTTTTTCATATCCTTAAATGATATACTTGATAAGTGGTTTATAAAAAGGCTTAGTACATGTTTAAAATCATTCATGGTGTGTATCCAATGTTCATATTGACTTGGATATCACTAATGTCAAAAATATCCGCCAAACTGGAATTTCACATATTTGCTACACCAAAGTCACCATCTTGATAAGTAAATAAATAAAACTGATGTGGAGTGAAATAATAAGAGGTTGCAACATCGTCCACCGAATTTTTGTCCTGTCCTAATGTTTGGAAGAGTGTTTCTTCTTTATCTTTGTATCAAAAAACTACTTCTTAAATGATGCTCACATGTTCGTCTCCATTTCTTCTTTACTGGTTTCTACTTTGACCATTTTCTTATAAAAACTATCAGAATTTATTCTTAATGTGTCCCTATATTCCACAATGTTAGAATTTATATTTTAGCCTCCTACAATATGTGGATCTTCCAATGTTTTTTCCTTTGCCTTTGTCTCCCACCCTTGGACATCCTCCTTGTTGTCTCTCTCACTTCTAGTGAATGAGATCTTCTATTTGGTTGTTACATGCATCTTTACCATTGTCCTGATATGTTTTCTTCTGGGAATCAAGTTTCTAAGGGAGGTGACAAGTGTATCCCAGCTACTATGAAGTGTACAAAGTAGGTGGTTCGCCTGATCTTCATCATTTAGAATCTTACCTCTAACCACCAATTTGTTCACCAGGCTTTGGAAGTAACTTGTGTGTTTGACCATAGAGATTCCACCATATTGTCAAAGATTCATCAACTTCATCAATAAAGGGATATTATTTCGAGTAGTCATTGAATGGTACGTATTTTCCAAGTTCATTCAAAGTCTATACATGCAAGTCTCTTGATCCACAAGGTGGTAAACGATGTGATAGATCATATTCTTGTTCAGCTTCTTCCACTCCTCTTCCTTGGTGGAATTGGGGTTGACTCCCTCATTATCAGTGGGGTAGAAACATCATTATCCTTGATGATATCATCCATTAAAGAAATCCAAATGGATTGGTTCAAAGAAGTCAACATGATCATCCCTCACTGCCACAAAAACCGGTTTTGGATCCACCACCCTTTAAGAGAACTAAAAAAGTGATGATAAAGTGTACTTTTAAAACTGCTAAAAAAATAACTATTGAAGGTAAACCTTTATCAATACTTCTTTAGCCCTAATAAAGGTACCACTTTATCGTCACTTTTTTTAGTGGCACTGATAAAGGTGGTCATTTTCTTCACTTTTTTACTAGCATGGATAAATTGTATATTTCAAAAATAATCATCATAAATAATATATTAACATATAAATATATTTATATAAATAAAAATATAATATATATTTATAATATTTGATTTTCATAATATAAATAGACATTTACACATAATATATAAGATATTTGGTCAAAATGTATTATAAAATATTTTTAAAAAGTATTATTAATTTATAATTTTTTAATTATTATCAATTAATAATCATTTAATAACAATTTGAACACACAAAAAATAAAAACATTAATAAAAGTTCTAAAATAAATTGAAAATGTAACTCAAACTTGAGATAGCCATAAATTTTGATCCAGGTTCTTTTTTGAGCTATATCACATATAAAATCGAATCCTACAATGATGTCTATATGCTGGTGACACAAGGGAAATTTATGTAACAATTTTTATTTCCAAAAAATAAATATAAGGCCTCCAAACTGAGTATTTAGTCAGGATACCCATATTATTTATCATTCGATGGAATTTCAGCCTCGTTTAATGGGATCATTTTCCATTTTTCAATGGGGACTGAATTTATTCCCATGGATTACATTTGAATTGATATTATTTTATGGAAATATTTGTCATTTTTCGTAGTGTACTATATTTTTATAATCAAATATATAAAAATATATACATATTTATTATATTCACACATAAAAATTTACTTTTAAAAAAATAATTAAACATAGTTATATATAAAGTATATTTATCAATATATAAGACTTTTCTAAATAAAAAATAATATCCATTTTATTTAAAATACAAATATATGAATATGTATATTTCTATATAGTGTGTGTGTGTGTGTATTAGTGTGTGTACACATTAACAAAATGATATATATTATCTATATATTCTAATATATGAATATACTTATTAAAATATAATATATGTAAATGTATATAAATATATGTAAATATATATAATTATCTATAAATATACTTACAAATACACATAATATATATATGTGTGTGTGTGTGTGGGTGTGTGTATCTGCGCGTGTGTTGTATATATGTATATATGGAGTTATATATTTATATATTTATTAATTTATAAACACACAAAAAATATATTTTATTAATGTATTTAAAACTAGCTTATAAATATATATTAATATACAAATAACTATACAGAAAAAAATATAAGTAAAAATATATATAAATAAATATATATAAATAAATATATATAAATATATATCAATATATGAATAAATATATATATATATATTAATATGACTAAATATATAAATATATATTAATATAAATATATATTAATATAAATATATATTAATATGTGAATAAATATTACTATATATATAGATATAATATTAAATGGTGTAGAAAATAAGATTGGTGATTGGAAAAGGTGCAGGAGGGCAAGGGATGGGTCTTGAGTTCGAATGTAAGCATAGGAAGGGTTGATTCGGTGAATGCAAGGGGCTAGCATTGTTTTATAGGTGCAGGTGCACCTATAAATGTTAAAGGGCTGATGGGGGTGCATGTGGGTGGGGATTTCTTGCGTTGCTAAAATGGGGTGGGTCTACCCTCCAATTTACAATTTTTTTATTTTATTTTTGTTTCAATTTTTTACATTAATCTGAATTTTTAATGAACATATAAAAGAGTTTTTTATTATCACTTTTTTAGCACTAATAAAAGGGGCCCCATTTTAATATCACTTCAATTATTAGCGATTTTTAGTGATGATAAAGGCCTTTTAGCACAGATAAAACCCTATTTTTTTATTGTGCCTCTCATGGATAGTCCCTCCATTGAATTTTAATTTTGAAAAATTAGGTTTAGAATATGGTAAAATGGAGCTCATCGTTGCGTCGAGAATGGTAATAAATAGTGGAATCATCTCTCGGATCGTCGAAATCGAACACAGGTTAATCAAGATATGACCAAAACAGTGTCAAAGGCTGAGATGAACTAATGTCATTGTGATGACGTGGAGAACCCAAGAACCTATGGGAAACTCTAAGGTAATATCACTCGTGATGGAACAGTACCTTCTTCTTCAGAAAGAGGGTAATGTAGCATCCTGAGGTTTGGACATGCGTTGACCTAGCCAAGGAAGGTATTTTTAGATTCTTTTTCAATGCGGTTTGGGCCATTAGAATCGCCACGCCATGAAATTTTATAATATGACTTAGAAACATGATTCTGTGTGGCTTGAATTTTTGGGTCATTGGAAAAACTCATCTACAAACCGTTGTTGCATCGAAAATGTCTCGAATACCACATGTTGTGGTTCTTTGATCATGGATATAAAATAGTAAATGAATAAACTAGTCTTTATTTCACAATGAACAAAGATAACAAAACTCCTCAAAACACCTCTCTTTCATTAACAGGGAACTCTCTTGGCTCTCCCACATGATATAAAAGATCTATTGGGTCAACTGAATATTTTAAATCTCACATGTACCTTCTTAAATAGGCATTGTTGGAGGTTTCAAGTTTGACACAACTCCCACTAATCCTACATAAACCCACCAAAACATTGGACTTCACCCATGGAAGTCTACATATTCTTCCAATATTGAAGCACCCAAGGGTTGGGTGGGGTTGGTGCACTAGCCATCAACTAAATCATGTGGATAGAATAAAACTACTACATCACTCCCTTTTCTCCTCATGGCTAACTTTTTTTAATGAGGATCGGGGTTTATATAGGTCGTGGGATATGCAGACGATGTCTCCTACACCGGCATGAGGTGCACTACCATAAAATGGGGCTAGAGAAGTGTCTCGTTTAAACAGTGATTACCCAAAAGCACTAATAGGGGTGCTTTATAAGCACTGGCTAAAAGAGCAAATAAATCTATCCTTTATCACTGCTAACAAAGGATCTAATAAAGGTGTACCCTTTATCAATTCTTTTTTAGCGCTGATAACTAATAGAAATATCAACGCAAGTCTTAGCACTAATAATATTTTTTATAATAATTTATATTCAATAAGTATATTTATATTCATATGCAATGTTTATTTTTATATATTAAATAAGAAATACATGTTTAAAATTAATATATATTTTTTAATAATTAAAATATATATATATATAATGTTAATAAAAAAGTTTAAGATTATAATTAAATATATATGTGTTTCTAATGAATTTAGTCAATTAATATATTGATCGTACGTTCTAATATGTTATGTATCATCATGAATGTTCATTTATACATTACACACTTCTTATTATTCATGTTTTCCATTGAAAACTAGTTTTTTATTATGTATTTTTTAATGTAGGTGTATATGATTAATTCATGTTACCCATATACTATATTATATTCTCAATACTTATAAAATTATATTAAATATATTTAAAGAATAAATAGATTTAATATATTTATAATTATTATATTTTATGTATATATAAATAATTTATATATATATATATTTTTAATTATAATTATAACTATATATATTTAAATAACTATAAAATTACAATAAATACATATATTATAATTTATAAATATATATATATACATATAAATATATTCAAAAATTTATAAATATATTTATTTATAGTTTTAATTATAACTATATATATATATTATTATAAAATTATAATAAATATATTTATTATGGTAAGTAAAAAATTATAAATATATAATAAATTTTTTTTTATAAATATATAAAAATATTTATAAATAAATAAAAATACTTATAATTAATATTCCTAAATAAATATGGACATATTTAAATAAATTAAAAAAATTATAATAAATGTGTTTATTATATATATTTATATAAAAATATATGTAAATAAATACAAATATTTATAAATATAATGCTAAATAATTTGGACATATTTAAATAATTAAATAATATAAAAAATATATTAATTATATATATTTATAAAATTATTAATATATCTGTTATAATTTTATAATTATCTATATATATATTTATTTATTTATAATTACAACTAACAATAATTTATTTATTATATTTTTTTATTTCAAAATAAATAAATAAATATTTATAATTTATAAATATATATAAATATTTTTTATTTAAATACAAATTAACTCTTAAAAAATATATTTTTTATTTTGATATATAATGTTATATAAAATTAAATAAGTATATAAAAATATTGGGAAATAAATAAAAATAATTATATTTAAAGTAATAAATAAATACATTTATATTTAAATAATTATAACATTATAATAAATATATAAAATAAAAAAAGTATTAAAATTATAAATATTTGAAATATTAATTTTCTATAATTTTATAATTATTTAATTATATAAATATATATTCAATTTTAAATTCAATTATAATTAAATATACTTACATATAAATAATTATAAAATTAGAAGAAATATAGTTATATAAATCTATAATATTATAAATATATATATATATATTATATTTATTATATATATTTCTATGATAATTAATATAATAATCATATTTCTTATAATTTTATAATTATTTAAATTATTATTTCCTTAATATAAATATATATTTATCACGTATATAATTTTATAAATATATATAATAAGATAAAAAATTTATTAACATTATATCTTTTTCAGAGCTATATTTTTTGCGTTGATAAAGGCATGTTTTATTAGAGCTTTCCATTTTAGCGCGGATAAAATATACCTTTTCAGGGCTTTTAGCAAGCACTGATAAAAGGTTCAGTACATTTTATAAAGAAGCCATAACATTCTCCCCCTTCATCACACCCTTCAAGCTATCACGGAAGCCAATCACCATCTTCATTGAATTCTCCTCCTCTCCCACCGACTCCTCAACCACGAACACGCCTTCCCCAAGCGCATCTCCCCAATTATGCACCATTTGTCCTCTGCTGTGATTCCCTCCACCGCGCACCTCTCCATCATCACTAAAACTCCCTTTGTTGCACGCCTATCCTCTATCATGTGATTCTCGTTTGACATCGACTCCTTTGTCGCGTGCCTCTCCTCCATCAAACGACTCCTTTTTTCTGCGCCTATCCTCCACCACGAACGCACCTTGTTCGTGTGCTGAACCACACCTCCAAGATGATTTTTATCCTCTTTCTCATCTATATCCCATGTTATTAGTGTTTGATATTGAAGGAGTTTTTTTGAATTGTACAAACTAATCACCCCACTGAAAACCATGGTAGTTGGTGGCTCTTGTTTGTGCAGTAAATGAATTGTATGTTGGTTGTCCTTGTTTTTAGTTGTTTTTAGTAAATGAATGAATTTTACACTTATAAAAGTATTTACTTATCCTTATTCCTCCATTATATTTTCATTAAACTTTCTCTGAATTCCATCAACGTGTCCCTTTTAATTAATTACACAAAAATATTAAAAATTAAGAAAGAAAAAATTCTCGAATAATATGATCAATGAATGAAATATAAAAAATAATCATGCATGAATTATAGCTATTAAATCACCCCAATCATAGAAAATTTCTCATACCAAAGCGTATAAATCTCAACTCATTAAAAAGGAACAACCATCTTACAATTAATAAAATTTCATTATAAATAATATAAAATAGTAATCAGTGGGGAATAAATTTTCATATATCATATAAAAGATAAGTCTTTAAATCCTCACTTTTAAATGAAACTAAATTTATCAAATATTTAACATTTCCAATTATGAAAATGGTGGAAGTAATCATAATTTCTATTTACGTATATTAATTCACCCTTTCAATATTATATTTTTATTCAAAATCCTTGTATGTTATGGGTAGATGTGGTGGAGGCCTAGGGAATCACCACTTATGATGAGGTAACAATCATATGAAAATGATCTAGTACCGTCGTAATGAATGATAATTTCACTCGACCTACCTTTTCATGTTATTATGAATATCATGAAATTTTCCTCCATGTGTGGTAATCCTTGATACAATAATCAATGATTATCTTACACTTCTTGATGTATTGTGAAAGATCCCATATGGTGCTAGATTTCCCTCCATGGAAGCCAACCAGAATAGTGAATTCAGACTCCACTATAGAATTCTCATGTTTGGAAATCCTAAAATACATGAAATAACTGAACCTCACATTTTTATATGGCCTAATAAGGATTCCATGTCCATTTTATGATTGGAATTCAAAGACCACATTGCCCCGGTAGTCCTACACAAAGACCATCATCATTCAAAGCATAAAATATCCTTCCACATTCAGTTTCAGACCTATAAAAGGTTTCCTGTATCTATCCCATCACCCTTGGTAAGGCATACCTCCTCTCTATGGGTCATGTTTAATCCTCAAGAGAATCCTCTTAAATGTGGCTAATGACACCCTTCATGGGATGACAGCGCCGTGGTTCTCCATAATTCATTTCAGGAAAATGTGAAATTGTGTTCTACATCTAGGCCTTCATTCTTATAGAGATCCATTTTCACCTTCTAGAACATTGAATTATTTATATATATTTTTCCAGAGTTAGGAATTAAGATGACATGCAATTACGATGCCCGGTGTACATAGAATAAGTTATATAAATTTTATGTATATCTTATACAATAAAAGAAAAAGAAGTGGGATAAATCCTTAATGGTAACTTGGATAGGAAATTTGTGGCCATGGTTGAGTCTGGAACATAACATTTACCTTGGGCGGGGCTTAAAATTCATTGGGACATGACTCATGTGGAAAATTCTATCCATGAGTAAAATCTTAATTTAAAATAATTATTTTACCATTGGGATCAAGCTAAATAACATTCAAATGTGGGTTCAGATTGGAAATATGAAACCAGTGTTGGGTCCAGAATGAGATTTTTTTAGGAACAACATAAATTGAGGGGACACGACCATTTCAGATTCCACAGTATTTTGGAGCCCTTATAAATAGGATTTAAGAATATGGTATTAGTGTTAGCCCTAATACTTTTCTCTATCTATAAGCTATCTATTTTCTCCTCTAAATGCATTCTTCGTCATTCTTCATCGGATCGAAGGACAATCTATGGAAAATCATTGCTGGATCGAAGCTGGAGTGTCGTGGATGCGTCGCCTATGAGGAACGCCTGTTATGAGGTAAGATTTATCACATTTTGAGTATTGGTTTAAGATTAGGTTGAGTTTTCATTTATAGCCTACTAATTTATAATTTCTAACCCTCAATCATCGATGGACACATAAAAACGCCCACCAATCTATGTTTAAAACCATGTTTTCAGGTTTTTTCTCCAACAATGACTTTTCGGTGTGTATAATTCCTTTGTATTTGTGATCTGATGCCATCGCAGGGAAGGCACCATTTCATGGTTCCCCGATCTGCTAATGATTTTGAAATTGGGTGATTAAATTGCTTCTGGTAGTGCATTGAATGGATTACTGGAGAACTATCTATGTGGTAGCTAGTGGTGGTTTCTAGTCGTGCGTCACTCCATCAATGGACTACGGAGTGGTGGCGATACTGCGACAGCGGTGGTGCCGCATCGGGTTGGTCCATGTGGTCTGACGGTCGGCAGGGCGGGGTCGCGCTACACGACCCCTTGTAGTGACTAGTACCTCAAGACCCATGTCTGATCGGCCGCGTTGATACGACCGGTGAGCAGACTAGGCACTGCACCCCACATCCGCAAGTAGGTTGGGCCTCACTGGGTCGGGTATGACCCATCAGGTAGGTTTGGATCTGGCAGCCTGGGTAGGATATCTAGTTAGTGGACTGTGGTCAGACCCCTGGCCAACCCAGATCAGACACCGGATGACTGCGGACTGAACCGACCATGACAATTGGCAGTCGTGGTAGGTGGACCTACTAGGAGTTGGTCCTCCGGCCCTGGGACCCCATTCTGAATTCTTATAATTCTCGTATCTCTTGAACTGAGTTTCCATTTGATGTGCTGTATACTGAAGCATGTTCCTCTCTTCAAGACATAACATTTGGGAAAATTTGATAATTTGATGTTTGGGGTCAGAATGCAAGCCCCACTTTTACTTTCTTTGGTTTTTTCCAAAAAACCCCCATTACTCCAGTTGTCCTTTTTGGGGAAATAAATAGTCTATCCTGCGTGTTTGTTTCACGTAGATCGCAATGTTGACCTCTTTTTCAACATCTAAGTTAACATGAAAGGTGTTCTGAATATGGATCTCATCTAGTGGTGTCTTATGATGGAAATGATGGAAGTTATATTTAAAGAATCACCAGAGAGGTATCAGGTTTCCCTTCAGCGGGGATGGGAATTGAAGTTTACTATTGTCCTTTCATGACTTACCCAACAATGGGACTAGGTTGTGGGGTTGATCGTTTACTATTCCTAGATCACCCTCCAGTGGCGCTGGGTAGTGAGGATCTCTGTTTTCCTTTCTGTAAATACCCTCCAATGTGGTTGGGTAGTGAGGTTCATCGTTTACTTCTTAGGGATTACCCTCTATTGTATAACCTTTTAGTGGGGATGGGAATTGGAATTTGTTGATAAATCAGTGGAAAGGTGTGTTTGGAACTATCCTGGGATCTCATGTAAGAGGGGGGATTTCCCCACCACGACACCTCCAGGTGACGTGACCTAAATCCATGAAGATGAGATACACCCATCTAAAGAGGATAGTATCAATGTGTGGTGGATGACCCCCTTCATCTTGTAGCTTTAGACAGATGTGTGGACTTTGTACATCGATGCTTATTACTCACATAACTGTTGGTGACACTTTAATTGGGTTGAGCGTTGATAAGCAGATCCCCTTACTCTCTCTCTCTCTCGTTTGGGGTTCTTTGGTTTGAGCATACATATTTATACTTGTACACCCTATTAGGGTACCCACTCCTTGGGTTCTAGTTACTCTCCTTCCAATAGAGGCGAAGACATGGAGGGTATGCCATGTGCTTATTGGTTCTATCTTCTCATGGTTGGATGAGTATAATATCCCACTAGAGGATGGAAATACTTGATGAGGAGTTCATTTTCTCACTCTTTCTATCTCCTAGTGTTTGGATGAGATTACTCCAATTCTTCATTGGGTTGTGCTGCACTCTTCTACTATACTATTGTTCTGTCCATTGTACGTCATTCCTTTGTATCTCTTACTACACCCCTCCTCTTTGGGGTGTCCTACTGAGTATGTTTATACTCTCCCCTACATTGGATTTTCACTAATGTAGCATGCTTTATGAAGATGACAGACTTATTTTATTGGGACATCAGGGAGATCAGGATCACAGATGTCTGGGTCACGTGTGGTGGTCACAGTTGGGTTCCCATAGTAGCGTTTCTTCATCATATTTACCTTCATCTTTCATACATGTTGGGACATTGTACTGGTTGGGCGTGTATATTTTCCCTTTTTCGTTCTGTTAAAATTACTGTAATCATGTTGTTATAGTGGTCCTTGTATGTATGGTTTATTTATCATTACATCTATTCAAATATTTTAATTTTTCTTTTCCCTCTATAGATTTGGATCAAGTTGGATATGTGTGCATGTATATGTTCTTATGAAGAGTTTTACCTATCTTTTTTGAGTCTTCGGTGCCAGTCCCCACCCCTGTACTAGAGAGGTGGCCTTAGGGTAGTTGCGCCTTGAACCCTGGTATGGGTTGAGTCGTTACAAGTGGTTTCAGAGGTGGTATTACCATTGGGATGTTGTTTGGATGTTTCTATAAAAAATCATTGTTTTTTTAAAGGGAAACATTGTCGACAAGTATCAAAAGTGGCTCTCAAGCTAGGGATTCCGGTGATGGTGCAGCGGCCGACGTATCTATACACCAAGACCCTAATTACCCACTTGTCGACTTGGTATGAAGAGGCCTATGTTGTTGGGATTTATGGTGCATGCATCAGATAGGATTGAGTCTTTAAATATCCTTGTTGAGTTATCTCCCACATGTTGTAGTTCTTTTATATGTATGTCTTCTCATCTAACTATAGTACTCCTTGATAAATTTTTAGGATGCTTGCACATAGACTGAAATCCAGGTTACCTACTCCGAATTAGGATGATGATGTGGAGAGTGATGAGGCCTCAATTTAGGGTCCATCACATGATCAAATTCCACTATGTGGACTACCAAAAGGACGTCAACCTATGGAGAATAATTTAGTACCGGTAGTGCAGTCCAATGATGAGCTCAAGCTGAGCACATTTCATGTGTTCCAACGGCAGAGGCCGCTATGTTTTCTTGGTGAACCAGACCATGAGGTGGTACAGGACTGGATGGAGTCAGGTATCTGCGTTTTCAGGCTGGTATAGACACTAGTAGACCATTGGGTATCCTTGGAAACTATCCTTTTCCTCGGGCTAGCTGGGCTCTAGGGGGATGGGTTTGATTACTGTTTCTTCAGGAAATGGTGATGACCTTTTTTGTTTAGTGTTCAATCATTCTAATCGTTTTCTTTCAGGTTTATTTGTCGAACTGAAAACACCCAATGAATATATTTCCATTTGGACATACTTTCCAAAGGTAGGTGATCATTATTTGTTGACCGATGAGGCTTAAGAGTTTTCATTGGTTGAGAGGATGTGATTTCAGGCTCATCACACCTTTTGGGGGAATTATTGCCTACTCTATGACTCTATTATAGATTTATGTTATGATCATGAATCCATATTGATTCACCAAGCATGAAGATGAGTTTTCCTTTATATTTGGAAATCAATGATTGATATTTATGTGATTTAGAGAATGTTTTATATGTATATGAGGTTCTTCATCGATAGAGAATTATCCATATGTATTTGAGATTCTTATTCAATTGTATCCTTCAATATATTATAAATAAATCTCTTCGTCACTATGATGACCATAATGGTTTTAAATCCACTCAATGGGGCACTTTATGTTTATTGTCGTTCAGAAATAAAGGGATTAATTTAGAGTTGGGATCGTACCTACAGATGGGCTATCTACGTATCCTTTTTAAAAAGGAATCAAAACCCACGTAGTTTTATAGGAAAGATATAGTTTAACGTCATATGGGATGGAAAATAATTAATTAATTATGGGATTGAACCTTATAAAGGCTTCCTATGTACTCTAATTGTAAAAGCATAGATAAAAGTCCATGCAGTTTAAGTAAAGAAATATGGGGTTTGTGCATGGTTAATGTCCCAAAAAGAGATTTCATGATTACTTTTAAAATCTAATCTCATGTGAGTCATGCTCGGTGTGAAAAACAAGAGGTATCAATAAACTAGATGATGGTGCCACGAAAGAAGCATTTATGAGAAATGATGTGGGGCTTACATATGTATAATGTCCTAAGTAAATGAAGTCTAGGACATAGGAAAGAATACCAAGAGAATGGTCCATAAAGGTATTTTTACTTTATGGAGATTTTGACTTTTAACCTGGGACTTACTCTTGAAAAGGAACCCCAAATTAAGAAGGACTTATTATTGGGTTTTATTCCTGAGAAGGAATCCCAAATCAAAAGAACTTATGATTGGGGCTTACTGGTGAGGAGGATGCCCAATGTTTAAAGAAACTATGACTGGGTCTTACTTCGGAAAAGGATTCCCAGGTTAAAGGGACTTGTAACTTGGTGCTTACTCCTGAGAAGGAGTCCCAAATCAAAATATCTTATCATCTCAAAGAATGAGTTTATATAGGAAACCCCTAACCATGGTGACATAAATCTTGTAAGTCATGAAGTTTTGGGAGAGGTTCTCATAAAATGCATTTTAGATAAGGACGCCAACAAAGGAACCATGCCCTTAATAGATTTGAAAAGGGTTTTTAAGGCTATGTATTGAAGAGGAGAGGTGGATTTGAGGAAATGACGTGACTAGGAAGGAGGCACACAAGTATCATTCTGGCACGCAAGTCCTGGTCATGCAAGTAGACTTTCACGACATGAGTTACCTTGGGCGACGAAGAATCCATAGGGTAATACTTGGGCGACTTTAAACTCAAGACCTTAGTAACTTCCCTAGAGGATTCCAGAAGGAAGGCATGCAAGTTCCCATGAGGGCGGAAGGCGGCACGCAAGTGTCTTCATTTCACTTAAGGGGTGGACACTAAGGCACACAAGTATTAATGAGTTATAACACATAGGCCTTATTATTTCTATTTAGATCTTTCATTCTAGGTAATGTATTACCTTAGAAGTGTTAGGATGACTTCAGACAATGTCTTGGGTGACCAAAGCATGAATCTGATTTTTGGAAAATTCGTCCTCGAAATGGGGGGCCCACGGGGGATTTTTAAAGGCCACTAGGAACCTTGGGAGAAAAAATAATAGGGTCCTAAAGTGACTTGCTTCACCCATAGGTGGCACACAAGTGATTGGTGCGGCATGCAGGAAACTTGCGCGACTCCCTTCAAATGGGTTTATGGTCCATGACATATCAATTTTTGATGTTCTTCAAATGGTGACCCTCATCCTGCTTAAGGAATTATCCTTATCCATTCGTTGGAATCTTTGATGGAAAGGAGTGTCAACAAAAGTCCCCCTTAAAAGTTGGATCCGAAAAAGGAAAGAGGATTTGACTATGAGGGAAAAGACAAAATAGGATTTAGCGGTACGTAGGTTTTAGGTGAGCATGTTGCGGCGCACAGGGTTTCGGGATCACGTATATATACGGGAATCACTTCGCGAAAACCATCCTACTATCAAAGCTTTTAAGTTCTCATTGCACAACTGTTTCACTTTCCTTGGTTGGTCTCTCTTCATTGTGTCTTGCTTCTCTAGTAAGGATTTTGACTTCCACACCATCATTATCACGACAGTACCTATGCGGCAATACTTGCGCGGAAAAACATGAACGGCTTAATGCTTTAACAATTTTTTTTCTTCTCAAATATTTCATAAAAAAAGACATACATAAAAGTTAACTGTTTGATCTTTGTGCAGATTCAATGGCTCCTAGAATAATTAGATCAACTGATGTGTTGGCTAGCAAGAGAATAGATGAAATGATGAACGTTGTTGGCCATGATTATTATGATATCTATGATATCACTCTCCCATATTTAGATAAGTACTTGAAGAATTATCATTCCAATTTCCCACAAAGAATCTACTTTCCTTTATATGGCCATGGTCACCTGCAAGGAGTCAATGTTCCAGAGAAAAAGAATTATATTCCTCATTCTGGATTTCAGACGTACACCAATTTCTCTTTGGAAAATTTCTCAGTTTTAGGATCATTTTTCAATGTTGGAAGATTGGAGAAGGAATATATAGTGCATCATAGCCCATGTGCTCCAGATCTAAAGCCTTACATGCCTGAGCTATAGTTGCATTCCAATCCCCCTATTTTTGGAAATTCATAGATGGACTAATATAAGGGATGGAAGAAGAGTTGGGATTTCTGTCCTGGAAGAGGTGTGAATCCTACTTGGATGTGGGCATATTGAGTGAGACAAACCTGTGTAGAGTTTGTCGAGGATCTGGAGGGAGCTACAATATATGAACCCGTATGGGATGGGCAGTCATATGTCTACAGGAATGATAATTTTGTGCTAGAGCTAATCGTCCGCTAAATCCAAGAAACCAATTCTTTCCATATAACTCATGTAGAAGTAGACATTAGTTTGAGGGATGTCTATAAGATCTCAAGGGATCCAATTTTGGAAGATATATATCATGAATTCATCCCCCCCATGGTGACCTAGAATGATTTAGAGAAGACTCCGACTTTGGCTCAAGAGTTAATGAAAATTTTCCAAAAGCTTAATAATACCAAAACCACAAAAAAACCCCTCTTGAAAACATATCCATATAGAGGAATGGATGGAAATGTTTCTGATCAAGAAGAAGGAGAAGGGGTCCACCTCTACTCATCCTACCAGCTGCCCCAGAGTAGAGAAGAGGGGTGCTCTTGGCACATTCTGGCCAAATCTGGAAGTGTGAGAGTTCAAAAAGTCGGGGTATGAAGTGGATCAAAGAATCCTATAGAAGACTCATCTGGTGGGATTCTTAGCCTTATGGCTCTATATTTATCTTCTTCCAGTTAGGGATTAGAAGGGAGGCATTAGGCTCGAAACCTTTGTTGTTGCATCCATGTTGTCTGAGAGAAATACTTTTGGGTTGGCCACCCAGGTTTTGGTGAAGCTTCACAGGATCTTACTCCATGTCTATATTGGTAATTCATATTTGAGAATAGTAGGATCATTCCAAGTTTTTTGGGGATGGATCGCCACTCTCATCAGGACATACACTATACAGAGCGGAGTACAGGTTCTTGGAAGTTCTTTTAGGCCATCAGTGCAGGCATTTTATGGAATTTCTCCATTGTCCTTAAATTATTATGATCTGAAGTTGTGGCTGAGAATATTGAAGGAATTCCACTTCATTACTTATGGAAACCTGCCAACCGAGTGGTTTTTTGATGATGGAATAGCTAGTTGGAAATTGAGGTCATATATGTTGGCTTGCAGAGATGGTGTATTGGCCACCAGAATTGGTAGAGAGATTATATGTGAGGGCTATGCTTCATATAGATTTGCACGCCAATTCAAGTGTCTGCAGAAGATTATTGTATCCCCTCCCATGTACGCCAGGTCAGAGCAGCATCCAATGTTTTCACGACAACTATGGATTCTCAAAGCTATGGAGAAGACCGGGGTAGTGTTTGATCTACCAGTTGTTGGAGCGGAGAGTCTGTTGACCACATGGTATGCTGAGAACTGGGTAGCATCATACCCAGTAGGGGTATAAAATTTTCCTATCTCACAGGTGGGGAGTAAAAAGAGAAGTTTTAGGAAAGAATCCTTTCATCCAGAAGGTGACTCTTACTCACCCAGAGCTGATTCACTAGATTCTTCACCCGGGGCTGATTCACCAGATTCCAAGGATTGGGATGATGAGGCACGGCATGCGCCGAAACATCCTCATGCCAGATATAATCCTCCTACCACAGTCAGGTGACCTACTCCATTGAATCATGGTGTGATATATCATTTAGGTAATTTTGTATCCATTAATTTAAAGAGAAACAAGTTTCATTTTTTTATGCTATATCTGTGATTGCAGGAGTAGGAACAAAGTTGAAGTCCTAGATTATAGGACCCTCCTCGTGGCCTTCTAGTGAAAATTCAGAATATTTATGACCAGAGGCTGTCCAGACATGGTAGATTTTATATTGTGATGTTGAAACTGCATGGATGGACTTTTGCGAAGGGCTATATATCCCCAGAGAGGGGAATCTCAGGGCTTTTCATGATATCTACTTCGAGGATAACCATAATGAAGTGTGGGCTTGTATATGAGATCTAGAAATGCTCATATATGCCAATGATGATTCCATTCCTATCACTAAGTGGGTGAAGGAAATGATGGATCGTTTCACCACTGAGGGGATTGGTGCTTCAGTAGATATGGAGTGGCACGATTACGTGGCTCCTGATGTTGTCAATTTTTTTCATAATTTTCTTTTCAACTTGATTTCAGTAAAATCATTATTACTCAAGGAAATTACTTTCTTCATTATATATCTTGTTAAGGTAGGAACTACTAAGGTCCCTTCAGCATAGTACAACCCTGGAAGCACTGCTCTTAGAGACCCTGAATCTCTTTATTATCCCGGAGAAGTATTCTAGGATAGCTAGTCATGGATGAGGAGTTAGAAAAGTCTTTAAACTATCTGATACCTCTATTTGGAGGTGGCGATACCAACACACCCAAAAAGTCAAAGAAGAAACGGAATCAAAGGATGTATTCAAAAACTAAATGCTTCATCAGTAGTGGTATGTCCTTCGGATAGTCAAGAATCTTGACTCATGAAAAGGTTTCTCATACATCATGGGATTTCAGGGGCTTCTTTGATTTCCCCTTTGAGGTAGAAGACTGACCCTCCTTTGAGGATGATGGAGGGGGCTGCTGAACAATCACAAATTCAAGCTGACCTAGCTGCTCCTCGTACTTCTCCTGTTGCTGCTGCAAGGAGAGAAGAGCCTGCTTCTGGTAAATTAACAACACTTCATAGAACATTGAATGAAAAAATAATCTGGCTTCCATTCTATGATGATTAAGTTCCAAACCTACACCCGAACATTTGGTGACCACTGCAACTTACTTCACAATTTTTTCTGAGGAAGCAATACGGAGTTAGAGGTTTCTGGAGGAAGGTCTCCAAGAAGACATGTCAAATTCTCCCACTGGTGAGACTAACCAAGAATCTTGGATTTCACTGGATGAAATTATAAAACCTGGTGTGTATTTTAAATAAATATTAGATCATATTAATTTAACATGTGATTTAGAATATTTTGGACGTGAGTTTTATCCTTCGTCCTGCTAAATTTTTCTATTACATCTCTAACCATGATTGGTTAAAATGTGCAGTTCTGTCTAAACATTCTGTTGATCTACTGATGCCTGAAGGGGGTAGAGACAACCCTATCATTGCAGAGACGCTAGCTCAAGTGGAGCATAACCTGACAGAGCTTCCTGAAACCCATCCTGAAAATCCTTTTGAAGTTAGGAAAGATGGGGAGGATCCTTCTCATGTTGCTGATCTACCATTGGGTAAAAGAAGATAATATTTTTGGATGTACTTAATTTGAAAAACATCTAATCAACTTTTATTATCCTTTGAAACTATCCAAAGCATTCAATTTACTATCCAGGGATGTCAACATCAGTGTCTAGATCCGGAGGTGAATCCTCAACCACAACCCCAATGGGAGTAGAAAGTGAAGTACCAAGTGTCAGGGGGGAAGGATCCAAACAGGGAACTTCCTTAAGTGAATTAATCCCAAACAATATTCCCCCCTGTGATATTGATGCTAAATCAAACCTAGAGGTGAAAAAGGTGCTCCAATTCTCACGTCGCAAGTCATGGCAGAATATAAGGAAGATCATATATGTAGTTCCACTTGAATAGCCTTCTTCGAATATCCTGTGAATGTCATCCTTGTAGGTTATGCGGGGAATTGGTGGATTTATATATCAAGAGATCCATACCATGATGAAAAAAGTAATTTAAAGAGGGATTAGGAGAAAAAGTGTCGTCAAGATCTGATCAAAGTAATAATGCTGACCAATATCAGCGAATTCGAGGTTATAGTGTCCCGATATGAGGCCGATCATGCTACAAACCTGAAGGAGCTGAAGCATAAGATCACGGAGAATGTTTTCCAGCAGATGCACCTTCAGCAATAGCTAGATTCAATTACTGGGTAACTTGACCAGCATAACAATTCATTTGAAGGAGTCCAAACAGATAGTATGAAATCCATCATGGAAACCAAGAAAGCACTCCATCAAGCTGAATAGAGTGAAGCTGGTTGAGTAAATGAACTTCAAGTGGATGTTGATGAAGCTCAAGAAGCTGTAAATCAAATGAAAATTTATATTTAAAGCCTCTTGTAACTTTTGAAAAAGAGAAGATACTCCAATCTGTGGATGTTCTTCTAATCATGTGCATGAATGAAAAAGACATTTCATATTCAATCATTTGTACTTGTATTCTCGTTCTAACTACATAATAATTTTTTTACCTAAGACAATGGGACTTCTAAGCATAGTTTGATTTGTTTCTTACATTATTCAAAAAATCGAACAAACATTTCATCTTTTTGTTGGTCAATATTGCCTAAATCATACAAAAAGTACGTTTAGAAAGCTGGGACTCGACTTTTGTTCAGATTTCCTTTTACAAGTTCCCAATTTAATGAGTACCCCATCTTTTGTTGGCAGTTTAAAGTCATGCATGTCAGACATAAAAAGGCTAACATTTAAGGTCGAATGACTTTGACCGAAAAAATTAAAATTGACTCAATTCCTTGATATTTAGTTTGAAAACATATTACCACATTCAAGTACGGGGAAAAATATGTAAATTGTGACTTAAAGAAATTTTGAATCTGAGGGATGATATGACAAAATGGATAAAAGTAATTAGAGTAAGTATTTCCTATGAGTGAAGTTACCACTATTTGAAAAACCAGTTAGGGGGTTGAATTATGCAGGGCCACTTAAGGGAATTTGATGCATAGTCAAATAATAGCATCTTTTGGCTGAAAAGACTATTATTTAGACTACTTATGCAAGGCTACATAAGGGGACGTGCTACATATTCCGGAAAAAGAACTCTAAATAATTTACTTTTCTATTGCTAAAAGTTAGTGAAAGTTTATGGAGATTCAAATTTTCCAAAGCATAGAGTCTGTTGTATGGAGAGAGGTACTTGAATATGGATAGGATATTTCTAATGAAGATTGTCAAAGAATTTAATAAATTTCACACTTGCGAAGGTCTGACCCAATTTTAGGGAAGAGAAATATAAACCATAGACTTGAATACTTTCATATCATGAAAAAGTGTATTGGACAAATTTGCTAAGGATGGTCGTTTCTGTGAATCCCTACATATCGTTGTTAATACCAATAAAGACAAAGGATTTTTTCCCCCAAGAATGATCTTACTAGTATTTGACAAACCCGTTAGGGGGGTTGAATTATGCATGTCCACCTAATGGCATTGGTTGCATAGTCAAATAATAGCATCTTTGGGCTGAGAGGTCCGTTATGTTAACTACTCATTCAAGGCCACCTTAGGGCACGTGCTGCATGGTCAAGCAAAAGAATTTCTGGGTATCAGAAATTTTGTGACCAGAAGTAAAGAAATGGGTTATGGGGATCTAAAATTATTTAAGGTTAGTAGTATGACATATAAAAATGGGTATTGTCGAATGCATGAAGGATATACATAGACCAATACTGACCATAATCAAGTTGTGGATGGGTCATGAATTTAGATGCTGGACTTCAATACGTGTCACATTAGGATGAGAATCAAGCCATACATAGTTCTTGAAATACATTTTAATGTCATGTGTGATGAGAGCGTAGGAGATCTTAGTTTATGGTCATAGAGCTCAGACAATAATGATGGAGACAGGTTGTGTGTTTTTTATACACCCGATGTGAATAAAGACCAGGGTTTTCAAACCACATTCATGTTCTCGTAGGGGGACTTTTCAATCAAGGGACTGAATGTGGAGTTTGGGGTTAGGCCCAAATACTTAGGGCTAGATTCGAGGGATTCTCGAACGTTCCAACATCTCCTATAGGGATGGGAATCAAGACATAGATAGTTCTTGAAATATCCTCTGTAAAGATTTGGTTCGTACATGTGAAGGTTGAAAGGGGACTTTAGTGCGATGATTTTTGGACCCAATATAAATGGTTTGGGCATTGCCATGTATTCCAGTAGTCCTTGGAATATGACATGATTGGAGATCAATGTCAATAATGATTCCATATCAGGTTAGGGTGTTAGAGACTATTGTAGTTTATTGTTATATAGGAAAAAAGTTCAAATAGCTTAAGGTCATATGCATGGATTGGTACTTCAATGTTTAGATTTAAATAGCTAGGATGTACTACTATGCAGTTTAATGTCTTGCAGCGAGGAAAATGGAGGACTATATAGTTTAACGTCTTATAGCAAGGACGATGGTGTTGTATAGTTCAGTGTCATGTAGTAGGGAAAATGATGACGTACATAGTTTAACATCAATTAGGACGATGGTGATCCAATGAGAAGATATTGGTTTGGGGGTGCTTCACGGATCAACATTGTATGAGATGTAGGTCAACTAATGCGAAAGTATTAGTTTTGTGCTTGATCCTCAGGTGGATGCGTACGTACCCAGCCTAGAAGGCAAGGATCAAAGTCCGTGTAGTTTAATTGAGAATTAATTGTTGATTGAGTTTTACTTGAGGACAGTGTCCCAAGGATGGTGTTGGGACTTATGCGGGGTTAGCAGCCTAGAGCGGGTGTTACGGTGGAATCTTACCCTAAGTTCACGTGAGTCATGCTCGGTGTGAGAAACAAGATCTAGCAACAACCCTAATGATGCACAGTTTAATGTCATGTGGGAAAAAGGGGGTTGTACA
Organism: Viscum album; assembly: GCA_963277665.1. Taxonomy (NCBI): domain Eukaryota; kingdom Viridiplantae; phylum Streptophyta; class Magnoliopsida; order Santalales; family Viscaceae; genus Viscum; species Viscum album. Next base: position 26,571,043 of record OY728154.1, read on the forward strand.
GTTTAGCGTCATGTAGCTAGGACATATTTTTGTGCAGTTTAATGCCTTGTAGGTCATGTGAACATTTTAACGTCATGTATGATGTAGTAAGGTACTTTTTCACAGTTTAAACATCATGTAGGATGAACATGGACAATTAAACATCTTGTAGGAATAACATGTACCATTTAACATCATGTAGGACGTATAAGGGACTGTTTATAGTTTAACATCATGCAGGACAAACATGTATAGTTTAACGTCATGTAAGACGTATAAGGGCATGTTTACAGTTTAAGGTCATATAGGACGAACATGTACAGTTTAACATCATGTAGAATGTATAAGAAAATATTTACAGTTTGACATCATGCAAGACGAACATGTACAGTTTAATGTCATGTAGAACGTATAAGTGAGTATTTATAGTTTAACATCATGCATGATGATAGAATTTTTGTTACACAAAATAATTCCTCAGGAATCTTTCATTGGTTGGAGTCATGATGAGTTCTCCATTCATTGATATTAAAGAATTATCCCCACTGGAGTACACCTTATATATTGAATAAGGTCCTTCCCACTTTGGCATAAGCTTGGGAGGTTTCTTTCCTGGTATCATTGGAGTTCTGAGGATCAATACCAATTATCCTTGAATGAATGAATGTAGATGATATTTTTTATTGAAATCATGTGCTATTCGATTCTAATAGACTTATAAATGGTGCAAGGTGAACATTCTTTTTTCATATAATCATTCTAATTCATCAAATCACTTTTGAGATTGTTCATCTGTGTATGACTGATCACAAATGGATACTATGATCGAAGGTAATTGAACCTCAATGGGAAAGATTTTTTCTGTTCCATATACCAATGAATATGGATTTGACCGCGTAGTAATGTGGGTGGTGGTCCATAAGTCCATAAAGTATGAAAAAGTTTATCAGGCCATGATTTCTATTCTTTATCCACCATCTTTTGCAGTATGTTTGAAAGATTCTTATTGAAGGCCTCTACTTGGCCATTGGACACAGCATGATACTGAGATGAATGGTTGTATTTGATGTTGTATTCGTGATACAACTTTCTCACCTCAGATGAATAGATGATAGTTCCATGGTCTATCAATATGGTAAGAGGGACACCAAATCTAGTAATGATGCTAGAATTGAAAAGGCTAACAAGGACATTGGAACTAACTCGATTGAGAGGTGTTGACTCTGCCCATTTCGAAAAGAAGTCAGTAGAAGTTAGAATATACATAAACTGCTTAGCTGTAGTTGAAGGATATGGTCCTACTACATCCATTCCCCATTTGGAAAATGTCCATGAGTTTTAGATGTATGAATCAACTCTGGGGGTTGATGAATGAAGTCGGCATATACTTGGATAGAATGATACTTCGTATTAAAATCAACACAATCTTGAATCATTGAAGGCCAGAAGTATCCAAGCCTTCAAATTTGACCAAAACGTCTATGTCCATACAGGTGGGCACCAAAAACTCCTCCATGTACGTCATTCATGACAACCATTGTTTCTTAACCATAAATACATTTGAAGATAATTCCATCAAAACCTTTCCTGTAGAGAATTTTATGGTGATCTGGGAAATCATAAAGAGTAAAATTGTCCACACGTCGCTGGACTTGTTCTTTACTGGATTTATCAGGTTGGAGTGTTCCATTTTGAAGGCATTCCCTGATAGGTTCCATCTATCCTATAGTATAACCATATGGTTCAGAAATGGGACTAATTTCATTGACTTATTCTATTCTTATTTGATCAAAAGGTGAAACTACATAACGGTGGGAAATACTGATGATAGTTTTGTCCAGGTTTGGATCTTCCAGGGTCGTGGCTACATTAGCCAGTGCATCATCTTGGGCATTTTGTGATCGCGGGACATAAGAAAATGTTAGTTCCAAAGAAAACTCCTCCATTACCTCTATAACATAATCAAAATAGGGATTAAATATTCCTTTCTGATGGAATAATCCCCGTTGATTTGTTTTATTACCAAATCTTAATCACCTTTTACCTTCATGTGATTCAACTTTTCCTGAAGCACCAATTCCAAGCCAGCGAAGAGAGATTTATATTCTGCTTCATTGTTTGTAATTCCATCCAATAATAAGAAGGAATAGGGTAGCACCGCCTTTTTTGGGGATATAAAAATGATTCCTAACCCAGCTTTTTTGAATTTAGGATCTTCCATTTTCTTCTGTATTGGACTTCTGGAGGCACCATCAATGTACATTTCCCATGACTGAGAGTCATATTGAATAGATAAGACTTCATCATCAGGATGTTCAATATTTAAATATGTATATTCTACATATGGGTGTTCATCTAAGAAATAAGCCAGATCATGGACCTCTATTTCCTTTGAGACACATACTGGACATCAAACTGCTGCAAAATAACTGTCCACCTTGCTAGACGTCTTGTATGCATTGGACGACTAAGGATAAATTTGAGCGGGTTATTGCGACATACCAATTGGACATCATGATGTTGCAGGTAGTGTCTAAATTTATAACCTACATAGATTAATGCTAGGATGAACTTATCAATACTTGAATATCGGGTTTCAAGATCAAGAATAGTTTTACTGAGATAATAAGGGGTATTTTCATTCCCAGCATCATTATTTTGGGAACGGAAGTCACCCAATGATCGCTCTAAAGTTGTCACATAGTGAATAAGTGGCATTCCTTAAACAGGTGACATTAATATTGGTGGACTCAAGAGATATTTCTTGTGGATATTGAATGGTTCTTGACATTCTTCAGTCAACTGGTAGGTGACTCCATTCTTCATTAATCTGGTGAAGGGTAAACACTTGCCTCCCAAATTAGCAATCAAACGCTAAATATAGGACAAGGGTCCTTGAATTCATCGTAATCCCTTCAAATTTATAAGAGGTGAAATACCATGGATTGATTTTTATTTCTCATGATCTGCTTTGATACCATGATAGCGTACAACAAAGCCGATAAATTTTCCTGAGGTTACCCCGAAAGCACAATTCAAAGGGGTTCATATTCATATTGCGTTGTCAATGTTTGTTGAATATGATTTCTATATCGGCCAAGTGATAATAACATTGTCTTGATTTAACCACCAAATCATCTACATAACATTCAACAAATTTCCCTAAAAAGGGTATGAAGATATGGTTCATGGAACATTGATATGTTTCACCAACATTCTTCAAGCAAAAGGGCATTCCCCAATAGAAAAAACACACGATGAGGAGCTCTAAAGTATGTAGACTCCCCATCCTCTAGGGAAATTCATATTTTATTGTACCCAGAATAACCATCCATGAAGGAAAGAGCTTCGTAGCCAGCTGTTTCATCAATTATGAGTTTTGTGATTAGAACTGGGAAATCTTCCTTGGGAAAATGCCGATTAAGATCTCGGTAGTCAATGACAACACTAATTTGTCCATTATTCTATTTTCACATGGAAAATATGAGCCACCCATTTGGGATACTGATTTTCCTTGATGAATTTAGCTTTGATAAGCTTATAAACATCAACTTCAATTTTGGAGGCATAATTTGGGTGTGTTCTTTTTGCTACTTGCATGAATCCTTGATGTTCTCCTGGAAAACCCAAATGATTAGTGGCAACATCGAGATCAATACCTAGAATTTCTGTATATTTCCAAGAAAATAAATCTCGATTTTTCTTTAGAAATGAAGTATACATTACATGGTCTTTAAGAGTTATGGACGCACTAATTAAATTGGGTGTGGATCTTCTTTTGTACCCAGATTTATTTCTCTGAGCTCATCCACAGTAGTGGAGATACCCTCTTCAAATGCTGGAGGAGCATCCCTTAGATCTTCCTCTTCTTATTCAATATGTGTTACTTATTCTGTTTCGACTTGCATAGTAGATGATGATGTATAATTTTCATGGTCCGGGGAGAAGTTAAAACTTGAACATCTTGATGAAGAGGCTCCTATTTCTGACCCTATTAATGATGAAGGGTCTTCCTGGGGTGATAAAGAGGAGATGATGGATTGGTAATCGACACCATTGTTTTACTCTGGTATTTCTATAACTTCATCTGACCTGGTTGATGAAGTATATAATTGTTTCATTTCAGCTGATGAAATGAAAACATCTCCATCTAATATTTCATCATTTCTTATTGGATAAACAATTTCTCCCATGCTATATAGCTTGATTGTCGTAATTGACATTTTGAAAGTTTCCATAAGAGTATTTGGATTTAGGTCTATCCTATCAATTTGAATGATAGGAAACACATAATCTGTACTCTCATGTATGAATGGGTTTAATGGAATTTTTTCCAAACCACTTAAAGCATTAATATTGGTGACCTTCTTTTCCATGGACTTCTTCGTTCCCTCCATGTGACAAAATCATGCCTCAATGTATTGATATTTACATGTTTTGAATGGGGACTTTTCACCGAAAAATGTCCCAATTTGACCATTAAAACAATATTTGAGACATTGAATGTACGACGAAGGTACAACATCATGTTGATGTAGCCAGGGTCTTCCAAGAAATTTTTTTAAGGCTTTGTCCTGACGAACAACCATGAAATCTAAATTAGACACAAGGTCTCCAAACTAAATTCTGAGTGTAATTTCACCTACAGGTTCTTGTTCATTCTTATCATATCCTTGAAACATAAAAGTAGAAGTTGATAAATCAGATTTGGTGAGGTCCAATTGACGAAGTGTACGAATAGAAATGAGATTGACCGCGGATACATTATCAATGAAATATCGTCGGATGTCTAAATCATTGAGTTTTCCAGGTAGATACAAAGTTATGATATGTCCATGATCAATATAATCTTCATCTTCATCTGTAAATGACATCACTGCATGGCATTCTGCAATATTATTCTCTATATGGTAGACCTCGGCCGCATCAATTTCAGTTTTGAATTATTGAGGACTTGAAAACTCCTCAATAAGCTCCTCTCGAAGATATTTTGATAGATTCATGGAATCCATAATTGATCACTTGGCCGGTACTCAGGCTAAATATTTCCTGACATCATACTTTTGGTCTAAATTTTTTGTTTCCCATCATGAAAATGTGGTTTTACAGGTGCCTTTGAAGTTGATGGTTTAGTAGTAGATCAACCCCGTATCGGGGTAGGAGTGGAAAATACTTCTGGCATCAGCATATTAGACTGAATAGGTCTATCTATTTTCTAAGATGAAGAAAGAGTGACCTCTAACCGGTTTTCCATAATAAATGCGTCACAATCAAATCTAACTTGTGTGGAAGAACTTTCTTGTTCCTGTTGAGCCTGATGAAGCAATTTTCCATGATTTTCTATCACATATATAGTTCTAGCAGGGGAAGGATGGAAATAGTGGCTTCTGGAAAATCCACATATTCCCCTGTATCCTAAACCCTTGTATCTTCCTCTAATTCCTCTGTTAGATATAGGTAACTTAGGCTCATCATTATAGAATCTATCTTTGGAATAAGGATCCATTAAATTAATCATGTTAACAGAACCAAAGATCAATTTTTCATCTGATGAAGATTCTGCTTGATGAACCAGTTCAGTCTATACCGTTTGGTGGGATGGTGCCCGTGCTTTTGAATAAAATGGCATAAAATCTGCCAAAGTCAAAGACAACATAGGCTTTGACACGATCTCGTCTTCTTATGACTTCTCTTATTTTTGCAGATTACCCAGCTTCTTTAAGGATTTTTCTTCTAATGAAGGGGGTTTTAATGTGGCAATCATAGATGAAGAAAAAATTGGTTGATTCAATTGTTTTAAGAAAATGGCATGAGTTCTGTAGATCGTTATCCTGACCATCCAATCATCATATTTATGCACATTTTTACTTTTGACTTCGTGTCAGTCACCTTATTCCTCTAGATCAGTAGCAGTAACACATGCTACCCGAGCTAAAGAACCTTTCTGTTTTACTTGTCCAGAGTCCACCATCTTTTGTAGGAGGTCATTGAAGACAAAACACTCCTGAATGGGATGCCCCAACATCTGATGAAATGTGAAATAGTTAGAGAGATATTCATCTCCTGCCTTGTTCGGCCTTTTGAGCCTTGGAAACTGAACCATATTATTTTCCAGAGATGAGATAATGTAGACATGAAATTTTTCATTCCGGAAAGAATAAACTTTGTTCTTTAAATCTTCAAATTGTTTCTACCTTTGATCTATTTTATCATCTTGATGAGGTGGTTGTTTTTGATGATGCTCAGGAGGTGGAGCCCTTCAATATGATGAAGGTTTTGAAGTGGAAGTAGGTACAAGAGTTTGTTTAAGTGTAATAGTAGTAGTCTCTTCTTTCCCTATTTTCCATCCTGGAACTGATTTAATTACCACTGTTTTAGCCTTAGTCATTATAAGAGAGTCTTCCATCTTCTGAGAGATTGAAGTAAGGTCTCAAAACCCCCCTGTGTATTTCACATGGATCAATAGTGTGTGTAATTCATCACACATATTTTCCACCCAGATTGGCATCAACTCTTCTTGATGGAGTGATAAACATAAAAAATATGATAACTCTTTCTAGCGAGCAATGAAATTTGATACACTTTCATTTTCCCATTTCATACAATTGGTAAGATAAAAAACTATCATCTTTGCCTATGTTGAGATAAATTGAATAATAATTCCTTGATTAAGATCTACCCATCCAGTAATTGACCGATATTGAAAACTTCTATACCATACAAAATTAGGTCCTTGTAATGACTACACAAAACACCTAATCATAACGGCTTTTTATTGTTGAGGAGTTCCCATCATAGGATCACAAAAAGAAACGAAATGTGTCAAGTATTTTTCGGGATCTTCCGAACAATTAAAAATCGGGAATGTGGTATTAGAAAACTTTTATGGGGGAGGGATTGCATCCACCAATTCATGGTAATATATCTTTTATGGTTTAACTTGTGCTCAGTTTCCTTATATAGCTTCCGAACGAGCTATTAATGACTCAATGGTAGTCATTAATTTTTGAGACACATCTTATTAAGCTTGGGCCTAAGCAGGTGCGATAACTGGAGTTTGGATGGGTGTGGCGACCGGTAATGCCACTGATGGTAGTATTTCCAATTGTTGTTGCGCATGACCCATAGGATTGGACCAGTGATGGTTTACTTGTAAATGGGGGTATTATTGATCCATCCTAGTAGCTGCAAAAAATTCCCTTGATTGATTAACTCTAACATGATTAGGAGGAAGGCTACCTTGAAGTAGTTTTGCATTTAACCTCCTTATTTCCTTCATTTATTCTTCTTGTTGTGTGAATATTTCCTCTAATGAGAGTGATTGTCCCTATCCAGAGGTAGGGTGGAATGTAACCTAACTTTTACATTTTTCCTTGGCATGTTCCTTTCTGGAGTATGGAAGGGAATTACCCAAAAAAAATGCATGGCCCCTAGGAAAACCAATGTCTTTTGGTACAACCACCTCCTTCATTTATTTCCTTGTGTACAACCTCTTGAACTTGAACTTATTCATTTGATCCCTATGAGTGATCCTCATGTTCTGGGGGACCAGTGACAATGACATTGATGCCCTTTATCATTGCATAAAACATTGAAGCCCTTCTGTCAGGGCTTCTGCGATACTATCTTCTTCCATGTCCATTATGAGACATTGCCTTTTTATTGGTTTATCCATCAGAAACATCATGATGAACCGTAATTTTGAGGGAATCTCGTGATAATTTTACCCTATGTTCCTTTTTTGGATTCTTCCCTAGTCGAGAGAAGACTGACTTTCGCTGAAAAAAGATATTGAGAATTTGAAAAAGTCCCCAGTCCGATGGACTAGGGATGTTCTGGTTTTTCCTTCTCAACTCCTTGAATCATATCTGTTGATCCCTAGGGTTGGATTAAAAGAGTCCCTAGTTTGGAAAGCTGAGGTGGCTCTTCAGCTGCTATATCAAAAACTTTCTTAAAATATCTCATGATTGTGCGGACATTAGTCCAGAAATTATCCGGATGCGTCATCTGAAATCCACTCAAATAACCTATCTCAGATGACAGTTGGATTATTTCTGACACTTTTGTCACCTGATGATGTGCATGTTTTAAATGAGAACCATGTTCGATTTTCTCATTTTCTTGATGCAAGAGTAATTAGAAAACTTGATCTTTATATGCCTAAATTTGGGAAGAACTATTTGAAGAATGTTCTTGGGAAATCCTTTGATTATGCACAAAACTAGTTAGATGTGTCTAGCCATGGGAAATAACATTTCATGAGACCAATTTCAGCAGGCTTTTTAGACTAGACAGAACAGTGAAATTCAATGCTCCAAGAACACCCCATCCCCTGATATGAATACTAGATGGGGCATTGGTAATTAACAGGATCAACCGTTTTAATGTGCCAAGGAATGAATGCTGAAGGTATCTCTACTGCTTTTCAACCTTTGTATGTCAGGAAACTAAGAGAGATCCAAGTACATTTTTCATTGCAACCCATCTATTAACTTGACATGATTTTGATATTCATCATAAGATAATATTTTCTCTTTTAAGTGAAAAATATTTTTCCATATGTTGATATGAATATCATGGATACAATATTCTATCTGTGTTTCTGGAATATCATACTGAGAGTCAGCCAATGGCCAAAACATTACTACTATCTTACCTTTTCCAGTTGTTTTCTCAAATTCAGAACTTCGCCTTTGTCATTTGATGAAGATTATTCTACCTGAATGGACCAAAGTTGGTGCTTCATTGTTTCTTCATCAGATTAAAAAATATTGGTAGAGAATTCATTTGTCAAATTAAAAGATCAATGAACCAGTGGTGGTTCAGAGAATGAGCTACAACCCAAGCTATATTCTGATTGAGAAATTATTTCACCTTCTAGAAGTACGGAATAAGACATGACTGGCTTCACATTTGAAAGTGGCTCGGTATAAGAGGTATTTGACATTACTTCATTTTTCTATTGAATAATTTTCCAAGCAAAGTGAATTACTATTGTAGAGATAGCTTTCCCAGCTAAATTCATCATCATGGGGAGGACCACCATGGTGGGTTACAACAAAATATGAAACCTCATTCTCCTTGGTCTTCTGGCCACACAGAGGGTTATCATGGCTCTCATATGAAGATAATACTTCGAGATTGACCGAATTGTTATGAAGTAAGCCTTCATGATCAAGTGTCTGATGAAGACCTTCAGAATTATTTTTGTTACTTCCAGAATCTAGAAATGATAGAGTAGAATCTTTAGTTGCAACAGAGAATTGTCTAAGGGCATCAAGAACTCCAGCATTGAGCTAGGCCTTATTGCAGATTAGCTCTTGATTTTTGAACTATGCTGGATGGTTATTTTTCTTGGATTCCTTCTTACTCACTTTGGAAACCACTTGTTGATGAAAGTGGTTATTATAGGTAGGTTTGTGTGCCTTCTCAAGAGAAATGGCCAGGTTAGGCTGATTATCTCCATTTAAATATGGTGTATGTGCCAAGCATGATTTTCTTGTATGACATGGTGGAGTATTCCCCATAACCCTCCTGGACTGGAACAGAGGTGTGTATCTACTCTGGAGTGACATGTTGATTAGTCACTCCCCTGATAGGGTTAGATTTATGTTTCTTTCCCTGATGTCGCTGAAGCTGATATAAATTATGACAGGTATCCAGAATATGGGCAGAGATTTGCATCTGCTCTATCACCAATGGCAGAATGTGCTTGGTGACTTTAGCTTTCGGAATGGGAATATACGTCTATTCCATGTTTGCAGTATCTGTGTGTTCCTACTCATGTCCTCCTTTTCTTGTCGGTGAATTCTGAAAGTACACATGTTTGGCAGCTATAGTTTTGTCTGCCTCTTGTTTGACATTGGATCTTTCCAATTCACATCTTCGGGTGCTACCAAAAGAGACTATTGGATAGTTTGATAAATCGCTGGTGTATGTGCCTTCTGATTGTTCTCCACCAAATATGATTGGAAAACTTCCTTCAAGACTGGAAGATGAGACTACAGGCAGAATTTATGAGTGTAATCAGGTGTATATGCATGTTTATAGGTGGTCATCACATTTTATTGGTGAGATTCTTTAGTTGCAGTTAGATAAAACTAATGACTGACTAATGATTTATAAATAGGTGTATATGCCTGCCTGTAATACTCCTCAAGAATTGCTGGGTGGGATTGGTGTGTTACTGCTAGACGATTCAGTAGGGCAGTGAAATCAGGACAGATGGGTGTATATACCCGCTCATTGTTTTCCATCAAGTTAGATTGACGGAATTCCTCAGAGGGGGATGAGGTATGAACCTGCTTCATATTAACCGAATTTCCACTCTGACGGTTCATCTTGCGTGCTTGGGTCTGAGGAACCTGATCCGAACAAATAGAGGTGATACCCTCATCATGTTGAGGGTGCACTACAACACGAGTCTATTGGTGATTGTTGGTGGGATTCCTCAAGAAGGACTCTTGTCTTCTTGAATTGAGGCCTTGAGTGACCACCTCATTCACCTCCCAATAATATGGGAGGAACTGGTTGTTTCATTCAAGGGATAACAACTTGAAATGGTTGGAATCGGTGGTTGGAACCATCTGCTTCCTAACCACTGGTCATCACTATCCGGACAACCAGGGTGAGTTGATAACCTGGAGGGCTTGTCGAGTGGCCTCCAGAGTCGGGATGGTACCATGTTGGTGGTATTACATCACTAATGCATTCAATACCCATCATTGAAGATGCTGATTAGGTGATATCGTCCTCAGAGCGGACGAGGATCTAGCAGGAGTAGCGGTCTAGGCACTCACAGGTTTGAATTATAAAGAAGCCATTCTATGTTGTAGAGAGATCTTGGAAAGGAGTGCATGTTTAATATATCATACATAATCAAGATAGTTTTTTCTAGACTACATCTTTTGGATGATCACATATGTTATTTATTTCTTTGTTGTCCCCCATATTGAGTTTAATAGGGTCCTAACAAATAAGTAAAACAACATATAACTTGGTTAAGGATTCACGCCGGGTTCACCATTTTTGTTTCTTCTGGAAATAGGGATGACATTATTTTTTTGTGGTTCAAACATTCCAATCAGTTTCTAAGGGGTTTATTCATAGAACCGGAAACTCCCAATGATTCTATATCCATTTGGACATACTTTACCAATGTAGGTGCTCATTAGTTTTGGACTGATGAGGCTTAAAAATTCTAATTTGTCGAGAGGATGGGAGGTTAGGCTCATCACACCTTTTTAGGGGAATTATTTCCCACTCCAGGCCTCTCTTATAGAGTTAATTTATGTTCACGAATCCTTATTAATTCACCAAGCAGGAAAATGAGTTTTCATTTACATTTTGAAATCAGTGATTGATACGTATGAGATTTGGAGAATCTTTTATATATATTTTAGGTTCATCATCGATATAGAATCATCAATATGTATTGGAGATACGTAGTCAATGGTATCCTTCAATATATTATATAGAAATCATTTGTTCACTATGATAACCATACTGGTATTAATGACACTCAGTGGGGCACTTGATGTTTATTATATTTCAGAATGACATGGATTATTTCAGAGTTGGAATCATACCCGCAGACGGGCTACCTACATATCTTTGTTAAAAAGGAATTAGAACCCACATAGTTCGAAAATAAGGATATAGTTTAATGTCATATGAGATGGAAAATAATTAATGAATGATGGGCTTAAACCTTATAAAGGATTTCTATGTACTGTACTTTTAAGGCAGAGATCAAATTCCACGTATTTCGGGTAAAGAAATATGGGGTTTGTTCATGGTTAATGGCCCAAAAAGAGTTGATGTGATTACTTTTACAATCTAATCTCATGTGAGTCATGATCTGTGTGAGAAACAAGAGGTATCAATAAACATGATGATGGTGCCACAAAAGATGCAATTATGAGAAATGATTTGGGTTTATGTATGAATGACGACCCAAGTAAATGAAGACAAGGACTTAGGAAAGAATCTCAAGAGCATTATTTATAATGGTATTTTTACTGTATAGATATTTGGAATTTTAACTTAGGACTTACTCCTGAAAAGGATTCCCAAATTAAGAAAGACTTATCATTGGATCTAATTCCTGATAAGGAAGGCCAAATCAAAATAAATTACTATTGGGGCTTACTCCCAAGGAGGATGCCCAATGTTTAAGGAAACTATGACTGGGGCTTACTCCTAAGAAGGATGCCCAGGTTTAGGGGACTTGTAACTTGGGGCTTACTCATGATAAGGGGGCCCAAATCAAAAGATCTTCACATCTCAAATGATGAGGTTATATAAGAAACCCCATACTGTGGTGAAATAAATCTTGTAATTCACGAGGTTTTGGGAGTGGATCTCACAAAATTCTGTTCTGATAAGGAATCCAACAAAGGAACCATGCCATAAATGGCTTTGAAAAGGGTTTTCGAGGCTATGTTTTGAAGTAGAGAGGTGGATTTGATGAAAAGAGGTGACTAGGAAGGAGTCGTGCAAGTATCGTTATGGCGTGGAAGTCCTGGTCGCGCAAGTAGACTTGCACGACATGAGTCACCTTGGGTGACGAAGAATCCATAGGGTAATACTTGGGTGACTTTAAACTCAAGCCCTTAGTATCATCCCTATAGGCTTCCATAAGGATGGCGTGCAAGTTCCCTTGAGAGGGAAAGGCGCCGTTCAAGTGTCTTCATATTCCTTAAGTGGTGGACACTTAGGCGCGCAAGAATTAATTAGTTATAACATTTAGGCCTTATTCATCATCTTTAGAGATTCCATTATAGGTATATAATTACCATAGAAGTGTTTGGAAGACTTCAGACAAAGACTTGGGAGACCATAGCTCGATTAAGAGTTTTGCAAGATTCATCCTCCAAATGGGGGGCCCACAGGGGATATTTATAGGCCACTAGGCACCTTGGGCGAAAAAAGAATAGAGAGCGCAAGTGACTTGTGCATCCCATAGGTGGCGCAAAAGTGACATGCACGACGGGCATGAAACATGCGCGACTGCTTCCAAATGGGTTCCTGTTACAAGCCTCTATCAATTTTTGATGTTCTTCAAAGGGTGGACCTTATTGTGGTTAAGGTATTCCCCTTTTCCATTCTATAGACTCTGTGACGGAATGGAGCATCAACAATTACCCATATGCATGACGAGATAGCTCAATCATGGGATGAGTTTCGGTATCTATTTCATTAGGTGTACTTTCCTTCGAGCTTATGCACTGTCAGGATTCTGGAGATTCTGAATCTATAGTAGGTAGCCATGATAGTATCTATGTATGCAGTTATGTTTACTAATCTTACATTTTACTCCCTAAATATGGTCTGTGATAGTTACTTCTGATCATTGAAGTTCAATAAGGGGCTTTGATAAGAGATATGTGTGGGCATAGTTCCCTTGTGAATCCATATCTATGTAAATGTGTGGGAGTGGGTTCTTAGGATGGAGGGTTTCTTAAAAGAGGGGTTCAATCCATCTGGTTCTAGTAGTGGTTGTTTCAAGCAGAGAAGTCTGCAGTAGGTTACTTGAACCATGTACCAGGACTACAACGCAAGGGACCTTTTTAAGATCAGACTCAACCATGTAGCCATATAGTTGTAGGGTAGTGTAGGGCTTCATTTCAGGCCAAAGAGAGATGCTGCTACACATCTGATGGGCATGGTCACCAATCACAAGGCTTCTAGACCAGAAGATATGATCATCCTGAGCAGGCAGTAGGTGGACCACCATAGTAGAGAAAGTGTCGTGATCAGGGTTGTTCCCAAGTAGGTGGTGCTGGTAGCGGATTAGGTGCAAGAGGATCAGGTTTTGGGGGATGGAATTACGAGTTCCCCCACTACCACCACTAGGTGTCTCAATTCATTCTTAGGGAGCTTGTGGTCGGGTCCACAGATAGCTTCAGGCAATGGATTTCTATGATCATCCACCACATGAGTTTATCTGAGGCATGCTCTATATTTATTCAAATCTTTCATTAGTAATAGTATTCATAAGGTCTGGCCACTCTTTTATATCATTTCTCCTGGTACAAGATTTGGATCTCCCAGTAGATGCGTTATGGTAGTTTCGTAGCCTCTAGGTTCCAACGAGAATTTCCTATTCTATTTCTTTTATCTACCAGAATTATGATATTTTTTTGGATGAGAAATGTTACCATTGGACTTAATAGTCATCACGATGGAACATCATTGCATCATCTTGGTCATGGACATGATTTCAATGTTTTGATTCTAGATTGACAGTCTCCACAGACTCATCATATTTCTACATAGTAACGGCTCACGATTCACCATTCTTGGTGAACGAGACCTTGTATCATGACATTAAAGTGCAGTGAACAAGGGAATGCTACATTTTTACCATTAGTTAGTCAGTGTGACCCTTGGTGTAGCAGAGTCTTCATACACGTAGGTTCCTTCAGTTGTATAGGATTAAATGTATTCCTTCGGTAAAGATGTCATAGGACTACCTCAAAAGGGATAATTGGAGATTTTCAGTAATTTGTGATTAGGTACATCCCCAAATATCTTATGTGGCCTTTTGGATGTCAAATAATGAGCTCTGATAGGTACGTTTGCAGTTTGAAGACTTTTGCAAAAAGGTTTTTATGAAGCCCAATGTTTACCCTGGGCGATTCTAGTTCTTTTTTTTGAATAATTTGGATAAGAGTATGTGACTTTTTGTGAATTATCATCGCCTGAACTAGGACATGATAAACAATAAGTACCCCTTACCAAGGATTAAGGACATACTAAACAATTTGTGAGGTTTTAAGTTGTTCTCCACGATTGATGTGAGTTCCTTCTACAATCAGATATGGGTATGTGAGGCTAATAACCTAAAGTTAGCATTTTCTTATCACTGTGGGAATTATGAGTTCTTAGTGATTCCCTTCAGTGTGACAAATTAACCCACCATTTTCATGGTCTCTATGAACCAAGTATTCCAGTCATATCTAGACTAGTTTTCAGTTTTCCACATAGATGAAATACTTGATTACTCTGTATGATAGTAGGAGCATGCAGAGAATCTGAGGATGGTCCTCGATCGTCTTTGAGAGAACCATCTATTTGTAAAGCTCTTGAAGTGATAGTTCTGGATAGATGAGGTTTACTTTCTAGGGAATATCATCTCTAGAGAGGGTTTACCTATGGACCCTATGAAGATCGAGGAAGTTCTTTCTGGGGATCCACCCAAGAATGCTTCACAGGTGTAAATATTTCTCGGTTTGGCTGGGTATTACTAGAGACTTCAGGGAGACTTCTCCAGGATCGCATCCCTTTTAACCGCTCTGATGTGGAAGGGCCAACCATTTACCAGGTATAATAAGTTATAGAATTCTTTTGACGAGTTATGGAAGAGGCTGATGACAGCCCCAGTTCTTAGAATACCTTAGGAGGGCATTGGATTTGTAGTTTACATTGATTCCTTAGGAGTTAGGCTCAGTTGCGTTTTTATGAAACAATGGAAATTCATCGTATATTGGTTGAGCTAGTTGAGACCCCATGAGAATCACTACATGACTCAGGACATGGATCTCACAGTATTAGTTTTCAGCCTAAGGATGTGGAGACACTACCTCCTAGGAGAGCATATTGTGGTTTACTTAGACCACCATATCCTGAGATATATCTTCACTTAGAGAAATCTGAACCTGTTACAGCAACATTGGTTTGAGTACCTATAAGACTATGAATTCAAGATCATTTATATGCCTATAAATGATAATTTTGAATAATATTCCCTCAGAAAGAAGTCTCAGGCATTCCACATGTAGGAAGCTTTAGAGCAGTTAGCTTCCCTACAACTGACCCTAGTCGAGAATAAGGGAACAATTTTTCTGCAGTCGATGGTGCTGACACCTTCTTTTATTGAGCTGGTGAGAGAGTCTTAGTTTGGAGATATATGCTGCTTGGTTCTATGTGACTAGCTATACATAGGTGACACACCTTATGGGTATTTTGATGTAGGGAATAATGAGATCTCGTTCTAAGGTTGAACAGTGATTCTAGTCGTGATGAGGGAGGAAATGATGCGGGAGTTCCATACCTCTCGCTTACATGTACATCCCATTGTGAGTAATATGTATATTGACCTTATACAAATAATTTTGTGGACCCACCTAAAATGAGGCTTCTCTGAGTTCATCTCTCAATTCCTTACTTGTTAGAAAGTGAAGGCTGAGAACCAGGTTCTGACAGGTTTGTTGCTTCCTCTCAACATCCAAATGTGGTAGTGGGATGGAATATCCATGGAATTTTTCATAGGGCTTCTATGAACAATAAAGGTCCATAACTCCATCCGGGTGATAGTGAACTGACTTACAAAGTATTATCACATCATATCCATTACGGTGTAGTGTTTAGTAAAGAGTATAGGGAATTTTTACTTATGAGAGACTGCCCACCTTCACAAAGTACGCTAAATTATTTTCTATGATCATGACATCCAGTTTACATCATGACTATGGAGAGGCCTATTTGAGGCATTTTGGATTATGTTGCTAATGAGTACATCCTTTCACCCCCAGACTGATGGGAAGACCAAATGCACCATCCAGGTGCTAGTGGATATGTTGAGGGCATGCGTGCAAGATTTCAGCCAGTGTTGGGATGATCACCTGCCTTTGAAGTGTTTTCATAAAAAAATACATACCACTCTACCATCGACATGGCACTGTGTGAGGATCTATTTGGGTGGCCCTGAATGTCACCCTTAGGATAGAAGGAGGTCAGAGAATCATCCCTTTTGGGTCTATAGTTGGTGTGAGCCATGACGGAGAAGGTACAGGTCATTCCAGAATAGAAGAAGATGGCACAGAGTAGTTAGAAATTATATGTACACTGAAATCATAGGCCCTTTGAATTCGAGTAGGGAGACCATGTCTTCTTGGGAGTCGTACCATGATGCGGAATACAGAGATTCGACTGGTGAGGCAAGCTATCCATGAGGTTCATTGGTCCATTTGAGATCGTTCGAAGGGTTGATGAGGATTCCTACTATCTTACCCTACCCCCATAGTTGTAGTGAGTGCATGATGTCTTCCATGTGTCGTGGATGAGGAAATACGGGCATGATCATGTGCACGTCATCGACTAGGGTGTGCTATACATCGAGGATGGACCCACCTTGGAGAGAACTTGGTGAGGATTTAGGATCAATAGGAGAGATCATTATGTGGACATGCCATTCCCCCAGTTCAAATCATGTGGCAATATAGAAATGTGCAAGAGAGTTCTTGGGTATGAGAGATCCTGATGTCGGCTAAGTATCCCAAGTTTTTTCCAATATTTACTTTCTGGGGGATAAAATCTGGAAGGAGGGAATGATGTAGAGACATGGTTTTTTTCTTGAAACCCTTTGAAATATATATATATATATAATAAGAGATAGTAGTTCAGACAACGTGCAATTTCGAGGTCTGGTGTACACAAAATAAATTAAACAAATTTTATTAACATAATATATTTTGTATACAACAAAAATGAGATAAATCCTGATTGGTAGCTTGGATCTAACATCTATGGCCATATTTGAGTCTGGAACACAGTGTTTACTCTAGATGGGGCTTAACATTAGTTGGCGTGGGACTCCTATGGAAAACGCTATCCATGGGTAAAATGGTAATTATAAATAATTATTATGCCCCTGGGGTCGAGCTAAATAACTTTTAAATAGGGGTTTGTATTGGAAATATGAAACTGCCTTTGATTCTGGAATGGGTTTCTTTTATTAGGCGTGATATTAAATGAGGGTCGCAAAGGTTACAGATTCCGCACACTTTTTGAGCCACTATAAATAGGATTTAAGAATATGGGATTACGGTTTTCCAGAATCATGTCCTCTCTCTAAAAAGTATCTCTATATCTCTCCTCTAAAAATCGTTCTTCATTGTCATTTCTTGGATTGAAATCCAAACTTCTCCAAATTTTTGGAATATCGAAGTATGAGCGCCCTGGATGCATCACCTACAACGAACACTTGTAACGAGTTACGATTTATCGCATTTGAGTTCCGGTTCTAGTTTTTTTCTGAGTTTTCTTCATTATCCTCATAATTTTTTATTTATAACCATCAATCATCAATTCCCACAAGAACTTGTCCAACGAACTATGTTTGAAACCTTATTTTTTGGTCCGTTCTTCGATGATGAATTTTGGGTGCGTAGTGTACCGTCAAATTGTTGATATAAATCCATCACAGGGAAGGAGTCTTCACAAGGTTCCCCGATATAATGATGGATTCTCAATCAGAAGAAGGGATCATTACAATCAGTATATAGAAGAGACTACTGGAGCACTATTGGCATGGCGGTAGGTGGCGGTTTCGGTGGCGTGCTGCTCCACCGGCAGCACTGCAGTAGCGGCGGTGCCACATCGTGTCGGGCCATGTAGCCCGGTGGTCAGTAGGGAGAGGTTTCACCGTATGACCACATGCAGTGATCATCACTGCAAGACAGTGGACGGTGACTGGAATGCGGGTTGAACCCCGCATAGGTAAGAGGGTTGGTCTGTGCTGGGTCAGATTCTACCCATTAGGTCAGGTCAGATCCGATGACCCGGGTCAAATCCTAGGTCAGGTCCAGTGAACCTGGGTCAGACCCTATGTCAACCCAGATCGACTGCCAGTCGGCCGTGGTTGTCGAATACCACAACAAAAACCGCGGATGGGACCACGGTCGATCGTTCGACCGCTACGGTAGGTGGACCGACCACGAGTCAATCCACCAGCCCCAGGCCCCCCTTTCTGAATATTTCATATTCATGTATCTTTAGAACCAGGAATTATATTGACGCGCTATCTATGACATCATTTCACTATATTTCTGACATATTTTTTGGGATAATTTTCAAATTTGTTGGTTGGGGTCAGAATGCGGGCCTCACTTTGACTCGTTTGGGAGTTTGGTGGTAAACAATACCCCTTTACAACAGTTTTCCCTTTTGGGAAAATATATACACCATCTTGGATGTTTTTTCACATAGATTGTAATGGTGACCTCTTTTCCGACATCTATGTTATGAAGCAAGGTGTTCTGAACATCTCCCTCATCTAGTAGAATCTGATGACGGCAGTGATGGTAGTGATGTTTTCATAATTACTAGAGAAATACCAGTTTACCATCTTGTGGGGAAGGGAAGTGAGGTTTATCATTCTCCTTTCATGGCATACCCTCTAGTGGGGATGGGTTGCGGGGTTTGTCATTTACTCTTCCTGGATTACCCTCAAGTGGGGATAGCCAGTGAGGTTCCCCGTTTTCCTTTCAAGACTTACTCTCCAGTGGGGCTGGGCAATGAGGTTCTTCGTTTATTCCTTAGGGATTTCCCTCTAGTGTATCACCTTTTAGTGAGGTTGGGTAGTGGAGTTCACCGATAAATCAGTGACGATAAATGTTTTGACACTATCTTGGGATGTCAAGTAAGAGGGGTTCTTTCCCTGCCAAGATGTTTCCTCATGATGCATACATAAATCATGTATATGAGAAAGACCGTTCCAAAGAGGATAGTACAAATGTGTGATGATTGAGCCCCATAGACTTTCATATCAAGGAAGTCATATGGACATTGGACATCAATGGTGATTTCTCCCGAAACTGTAGGAGACTCTTCACATGGGATGATCATTGAGTAGTCGATCCCCTTACTCTCTCTCATTTGGAGTTCTTTCATTTCATCATACATATATATAATTTTACACCCTATTGTACAACCCACTCCTTGGGTTCTGGTTACTCTCCTTCCAGGAGTGGTGAAGACGTGTGCAGTATTCCACATGGTTTCCCTATCTAGATTCTCACGTTTTGATGAGTATAATCTCCTATTAGATGTACCGAAGACTCATTGAGGAGTTCATTTCCTCACTATTTCTATCTAATTGTGTTTGGATGGTCTTACATCACTTCATCATTGGGTTGATATGCACTCATTTACCATGCCATTGTTCTTTCTACTGTACTACTTCCTTTTGTATCTCCTTCTACTCCCCCTCCTCTTCGAGGTGTCCTACTGAGTAGGTTTATAATCACGCCAGCATTTACATTGCCCCAATATATCATGCTTCATGAAGATGATGGACTGGTCTGATTGGAACAACAAAGAGCTTAGGATCATAGGTATCTAGGCCGCATGTAGTGGTTATAGTTGGGTTCCCGGAGTAGAGATTCCTCAGCATATTTACCTTCAATTTTCAGATAGGTTGGGAAACTGTACTGGTTGGTCGTGTATTTTTCTTCATTTTTCCATTCTTTTTACATTATTATAGTAATTATATGTTAGTGGTCCATGAATATATGGTTTATTTATCTTTACAGTGGTTCACATATTTTAATTTTTCTTTTCCCTCTGCACTTTTGCATCGATTTTTCTACATGTGCATGTACAGGGGATTAGGAAAATGCCTCTGGATGTATGTTGAGCCATCAGCACAATTCGCCACCCCCTATCCTATGGAGGCAGGCATGGGGTAGTTGCGTCTCAGCCCCGGTACAGGTCGGGTAATTAAAATTATCTCACATTATTCCTTTCCTCCCAAATAACCCAGCAGACCATAGCATAAACTGTGTTGCGTATTTTTATCTAAATACCATGTTTCCTGAAACTTCCCATAATTATACTCTCCCATTATCCTTTAATGTGGAGATTCTCATATGATTTATATCCATTTAATAAGAATCCATACAATGTAATTCCTAAAAAAATACCCTTCTTCTAAACATTCTCATCTATTTTGTATCACCATGTTACTCAACCGCCATTCCAACAAGTTCTTCATATTATGTATCCATTTGTATCATATGTTTTGCATCAACTAATTAGATTCATGGTTATAATGAATCATCAACTAGTAATCATAACCACTGAATCATTTGGGTAATGACTCAAAAAAATAGGTGTAATGTGCAACCACTTTGTTGATGTTCCAATAAAGGATCTTATCCTATTACCTAAGTGTTGTTTTTATGAATCTTGGATGCATGTTGGATTCTACAAATTAAATATTATTAAGATGGAACCATAAAAATGAGAGGTAATCACCAGACTAATTATGATTCTAGTAACTGATATCATCTTGATCCATCACACAACACACCTTCATTGTCAGAAAATTCATCTTCATGATCATCAAACATGAAAGGTTGGACATTATCTTGGTTTTACCAACCCAGACACTCCATTCATCTCTATATATATTCATTAAAAATCTGTAACATAATGAGTTCACTTTTATAATGTCCCATTCTATCCTCACATGAATTCTGTTCGTGTATTTAAAAACACTTCAAAAATTAATAACCTTTCTTCCATCTCATTCACCCTTTTCTGCGAAAAATCATAGTGGAATCCCCTAGTTAGCATCCTAGATGAATGCCTTAACGATTTTTTAAATATCATTCATATTTCACATAGGTTCATAGATTTCTGAGAGCCACATATTACATAATAAGACCTCTTGGGTCATATTCAATTATAATATTGAATGATATTTAAATGGGGAGAGATCTTGGAGATCCCAACATGGATATCCTAAATCTATTTGAGACATATTCCACATGAAATGACCTTGGTTTATCACACTATGATTCCAATAAATTATAGTTTATGTATTAACTCAAAATATGAAAAAATAATCCTTCATTATTCCTTCATTTCCCCAAATACTTTGGTGATATGAGTTTGATCTTCAGAGACCCTTCATCCCATATTGGTTTGATTTATCTATTGGAATCAAGAGATCAATCAATGGGGATCCATGACAAGTTTCTATTATTTTATCTTTGGTTTTCTCTCTATTAATCATCTGGAGAACTAAGAGTCAGTGGGATTGGCTGGTTCAAGGAATATTGGGATGAGTGGTTGATAGAAATTTTTAGGTTCTAGGTTATTGTGGATTTTTATACATGATCTTGGATTGGTGAATATATATTTCATTGTACATTCATAATGGTGGAAAAAGTATTTTATTGAGTTAGGGTTTTATAAAATTTTATTTATTTTGTGTAAATTTTGTTAGTTGCATGATTTTTCTTGATTTGGTTGGATATTAAGGATTATGTTACCCATAATGTTTAAACTAAAACCGTCGGGTTCTATTTGGATATCCTTAAAACCTCATGTCCACCTCCCCATAAATGGATTAAAGTTAGATCATTAATCCTCCAATGATAAAAAGTCTAGTAATATGATTCAATAACACTTACCCATTTAATTCTCATTGTTAATGGTAGATCCCTCTTTGATCATGAAATTATGGCAACATTCTAGATTCTCCATAAGTCCGCAATGAAAGAAGGATTCATCATCAGATGAATAAGGAAAAAATAGACCCAATATATATCTATACTCATTTTAAAATAAAGAATAATGAAATTTCATGGATCTAAGATGAACTCACCACTCAAACGCCACTAGATTAGTCAAAGGTAGATGGGTTAAGGGGAGATGGTTAGGAGAGATTTAGGGACCAAGAGGGATATCTATAATTTGAAATCAACACATGGGGGTCAGATTTGGGTGTAGGAGGTAAAAAAACACGAAATATTAAAACTCATAAGGTGTATTAATTACATCCCTATGAAGGGCGCACTGACCAATCTGCATTCGGAGGATTCAATTGCGAAACATGAACAAACCACTTATTTTAGTGAAGAGTGACATAGGGAATGTATTTGTGTGAAAGGAATGATTAATATTGTAGGGTCATGAAACTGATTCAATTGTTTATAAGGATTCCTATGTGACTTTTTCAAAGGATTTATGTATTTTTAAATGTTTCATAGAGGTTTGTCTCTCATTTTAAATGATTAATAATGGTGGTACATGAGGCTACATTGATTGTTTTAAAAAATAAATTGTGTTTTTGTGAAAGATTTTCTGGAACTGATTTATTTATTTAAAAATGGGTGTGGTATTTTAAAGATTAATTTTTGTAAATGGTTTATTTTTTAATGTTATTTCAAGTGTGTTTTTTAAGTAGTTTTCAAAGAACATTTGAACTCGTGTTTTTTCAAAATATTTTAATTTTAGAATTTTATTGAATTAGGAAAACAATTACATTATATCTTTATTTTGTGTATTTATTTTAGGAAATAATAATATCACCGAATCAAATAGGATGAATATGAATAAATAATGGATGGATTTCAATTTTTTGATAAGTGAGTATAAATATGAAGTGAAATAGTTCATCTAGTTTTCAATGGATCATTCAAATGAATCTTCTCAAATCCATTGTTTGTGTTTACACTATTGTTATTCAAGACAAGTTAGTCCAGAGGAGTTGGATGAACACTTGATCTATCACGGTATAGATCAATGTTATAAATGTTGGAATAAACACGTGGAAAATGCGAATGTATCTAGTTGCTAGGATAACAATGTATTTTATTGATCATATGATATTATTACAAGTGTGTACAATGAAGAATACCACATAAAGGACAGGATTATTGATGTGAATGGTGATGAAGATAATATTAAGGAAATGAATATTAATTTTGAAGATGAAATTTGTGATTTCCCAAAATTATTTGTGCACTTAAATGGTTGTTCAAAGATGCCTTTGTATGGTGGGTTCACTAAATATATAGCATTTACAGCATTACAAATGCTTTATAATTGGGAAGTAGGAAACAGATGGAGTGATGCTAGTTTTATAGAATTACTTACTCTCTTATATGAGAATCCCCCAAAAGATAATGATATCCCAAGTTGAACATACGATGTAAAAAAATGCTATTTTAGATGGGTGTGATCTCTGAATGAATACATGCCTACCAAAATTATTGTATACTATTTATCAAGGACCACAAATCACTTATTGAATGCCCAAAGTGTGATTCTTCTTGATATAAAAAAGCTGAATCCGGTCCTACGAATGATGTATGGTACTTTTCAATCATTCCATGGTTTAGGTGCCTATAAGGAAGTGAGAATATAGCAGGGCAATTGACATGGAACGTAGACAAACAAAATTAATATGGGAAACTAATCCACCCACAAAACTCTCCTCAGTGGAAGAGAATCGATCATGAGTATCTATATTTTCAAAAGGAGTTGATAACCCACTGTTTTGTGTTATCTAAATAAAGAGGGAATCCTTTTAGTTTTCATAGCATCGATCACAATATATGGATAGTTATGTTGGTAAATTATATCTTTCCATTGGGGTTATGCATTAAATGAAAACACATCATTCTATATATGCTTATATCAGCATCAAAGCATTTGGGTAATGATATTGATGTTTGTTTGGCTCTATTAATCAAGGATTTGAAATTATTATGGGGTTCAAGTGTTACATTTTCTGACGCTTATAGAAATGAAGATTTCAAATTAAGAGTCATGTTGTACGGGATGATAAATGACTTTCCTACTAATATAAATTGTTCAAGATATATTATTAAATTAAGTCATGGGCATCCCATCTATGAACAAGGTACACAATCAATTTGGTTGAATCATTCATCGAAAACCATGTTTCTACGAAATTGCATAGTACTACCTCGATGAAATACGTAACGATCTAAGACTACATCATTCGATGGAAGTTCAGTGGAATGTAAAATACCATCTCCACAAATAGGTGATCAAATATTTGCGAAAGTAAAATATGTGGACACTGGTTTTGGTAAACCATTTTCAAAAACCCTTACGAAAACAATTTAGAAGAAGAGGTCAATTTTTTAAATTACCATACTTGAATTATTTGTATGTTATAAAATTTCATGATGTTAGGCATGTTGAAATAAATGTATATGACATTGTAATAGGAATATTTCTAAATGAACCTAAAAAAATGATGGAATTGTGGCTAGGGTGGACATGGTTGACTTGGGAATACGAGAAGAGTTGGCACCTGTGAATAGTGTAAAATGAAATTTTCTTTCTCCAACTTCTTACACTCGTTCTAGACAGGAGAGATATCTGTTTTGAAACTTCTTGATAAATGTAAAGGTTCCATAGGGGTATTCATCAAATATCAAGAATATCGTGTCAATGACTAATTTAAAGGTAATGGGTCTGAAATAAAATGATTATCACATTTTGATGAAATATATAATTCATATAGATTTACGTTTCATTTTTTCCAATAATTTACATTATACATTAATAAATATTTGCTTATTCTTCATATTTGTTTGTAGAAAATTTATAGATCCGATAAAATTGCAGAGTATGGAAAGATAGATTGCCTTCAAATTATGTGAATCAGAAGTGTTCTTCTCACCAAATTTTTTGATCTAATGGTTCATTTGATGGTTCACTTGGTTAGAGAGATTAAAATATGTGGTCTAGTAAAATATATATGGATTTTCCCCATTGAATGATATGTTATTTTTTTAGAGGCTATGTGAAAAAATGAAGTCTGCCAGAGGGTTGTATTGCAGAGTGATATAATGTTGAGGAAGCCATTGAATTATATACCGAATAACTATCCTCTGTGGAAGTCATTGGTCTATTTAAATATCATCTCATTCGGAGGCTTTCAGGTGAAGGTATTTCTAAAGATAAGTTTCCATGGTCAATATTACAGATCAGGAGTAAGCCTACATTTACATTTTTATAATAGTTTTGAGGTTGAACCATATATCAAAACCCTTAATGGTATTATTAGTCATTTGAATCCATCAAGGGATGAAAAATGGATATCAAATACACATAATCAATAGCTTATATGATGGTTTTAGGACCATATATTTAAGGTGTCAGATGAAAATATAGACTCAATTTCAGAACGATGTTAATGGCTATCTAGAGGACCATGTGTTTATTTATTATCATATAATGATTATGTACGTAATGGTTATACATTATATACTAATGAACATGGTGAAGATATTACCATGAGGAATAGTCGAGTTAAACATGTGGCTGAATGAATACGTGTTTCCAGTGCTTTGAAAATAAATCCAATTTATGTGAATATGTCATAATTTGGCCACATCAAATAAATATGGTAGTTGTATTATAAGAACATCCAAGTGACTATTTTTCAATGAATGTAGGTTGATAACAGGAGTGTTGTTAAAATAGATGAGTTGGGATTTGTAAAAGTTGATTTTAGTAAGGAATGGTATAATGATGAACCATTTATAACGGCATCATAGGTAGTACTAGTTTTTTATATTCTAGATCCCGCAAACCGAAATTGGTCAGTTATTTTATTATCAACAAAATCCACATATGGGTCAGATGAAAATTTAAAAGATGATGAACTTTTAATTGGGACTTCTCAATTATTTCACATTGGTCCCAATGTAGATGGTATTTTTTATGTTATAGTACACCCCAATGAAGGGATTTGGATAGTCAGAGGGGTCAAATACCTTCAGGCATTAAAAATGAGTTAAATAATCAGGTTATATTTTTTCTATAAAATACAACATGTTACCTTATTTTATTATAATTTCATTTATGATTTTATATAATCTACATTAAATGTTAAACCACTTATGTAGATAATGACTTCTTCACATGATGATTATCTCAATCTGGAGGCACAATAGGTCTCTCAGCCTACTCTTGCTAGTAGTGAAGAGGACCAACAATCTTCTAAACCTATTGCTGGTGCTTCTACCTATGAAAAGGTACAACCACCATTTTAACATGATGATGCAAGGATCTGGAGGAACATATTGATGATGTTAAAATTGAGGAAATGGTAGGAAACAAAAAACTGGTAGAAAAATAAAAATAGGATCACCGTAGTTTGACGGTGTTAGAAAAAATCCTTAATTAAAAAGAGAAAGGAATCAAATACAAGGTCATACGGAATAAGTAGGGCCAATATGTTAACCCCAACAAGGCCATGCTAAATAGTTATATTGTAATCATCACTCGGTAACACATGCTTTTAGATGTATAGTCATGCACCATGTTGTGACTGGGCTTAATACACTGATGTGGGGAGATATCATGTAACATTATGGTATCATTTATTTAATTTAATAAAAAATAAAATAATGAAACATTGACTTCTTCTTCACCTACCATTGTAGAGTTAATTTAAAGTGGATGACTCCCACTCTGACTATGTATTACGAGTTGATGGAAGGATTCATAGAGTATTTCACACATTTTTTATGAAATTTTATCATAAAGATGCTAAATGGAAAATAAACCTGCACCCAACTCTTATTTATTCACACCTGATAACCTAAGGAGCATCAGATGTGTTTACTAGACATTGTGAAAAGTAGTATTTTCAGGAACATTGTATTATGTAAAACATTGTTTGACAATATGTGTATTAATCAATTTGATTGATAATTTTTTTTATGAAATATATGTTGAGTGTTAAAAACAAGGAATGAGCAGTAAAACCATTATACCCCTACAATAAATAAATAATGGTGGTACACGTCACTTTAAAAAAATTGGTATGTATTTCAAATCTAACACAATAATTTTATATGACCAAAAACTACACCATAACTATGTTCCTATATTTATATGTAGAATAATGGATCCAAATCCAAAGTTACTTCCATCCCACAAAATGTTCTATAGAAGAAGGTGTGTGTAAATAAAGATGTGATACTCATAAATAAAAATACACAAAATTTGTGGGTAACATATATATGTATGATATAATTAATATTTTTTCATTAAATCTATATTACATGAAAATAATTAATTATTTTTCTATATTTTCTATCTGAAATAGTCACAGGAATCAGAAACACCCATACTAGATGCAGACATACTTTCAGTGGCCTTGAAGAAGAAAGAAAAGTAAGCTTGCGTCAGAGGTGTGGGTTTTGGGGTGACACCCTGAATATTTTTTTTGAGAAAAAAAGTGGATGATCAAAGATAATAAATAAAAATGATGAGATAATGAATATATATTCTGGAAGAACATATGCATTTTGTAGAGAGAGTTCATGGAAAATATGATGGTGGGGGGGGATAGAGAATAGCATACTGAATCACAAATAGCGCGTGATGATCCTACCCAACCCGCCCTGAGCTTTGAGGCAAGCCATTACCCTCAAAAACATGTCTTAGCTGAGTTAAAAAAATTTATAATAATTATTTCTATGTATTTTTAATCAAATAGACACTAATACATGTTCTGTACTGATATTGTACAGGGTAAAGATGACTATAATTTATATAAATCTACATCCATCCATCACCTTGTAGTGAGGGCTATGGAGATCAATATCCAGAACACTTTTCCAGACAACATTCAACTTCTAGAAGGTCAAGTCAATGTGTTGATTAACGTGTCATGTGATCCAAGAACCGGGATACCTATTCCAATTGATAATAAAGATAATCATAAGGTCGAACAAGATATTTGAACATTCATCACATGGAAATCACAAATTATAAAAAAACATTTCGACAATGAGGTATTCATTTACAATTTATTTTTCAAGTTAAACCTTTTTTATTTAGTTAAAAAGGGTCTGAAATGAGGAATGTTATAATAGACGGACATAGGTAAGGGTTGAAAAGAAATAATGTCTCAAAACCATCTCATGTATCAACCAATTGATATAAAAAATGTACAAAAATGACCTTAAAACCAAATGTTGTATATCCAAAGTTATTATCATTGCGGGATCATGTAAATACTAAGTTGAAAGATGGTGGAGTTGACACAATTCTTTTTGATGAAAATATGAACAATAGGGATGATCCATATTTTATTAGTGTAGAAAATGTATGTGGAATCCTAGAGCATGATTGGCTAAGCGACTCAGTTGTAAATGTATACATGAGGTTTGTTTTCATGATTTGATTTTACAAAATCTGATATAATATGATAATTATGACTAAATACATTTCATATTTTTCAAAGTCATATATATGAAAAACTACTGAAGGTATTTTTACAAGAAAAAGGAATTGGACTCGTAATTTCTCACGTCACCTCTATAGAACAAACTGATATAGAATCTAAGAAATAGGGTGAAATAGTGGTAGGCCATCTTAAATCATTGAACATAAAAATTACGGATGATTGACACTTCTTAATACCAGTGATGGAGGGGTAAAATTATAAAATTTGATTATATCAAATATATTTTAAATTCTTTCATTACATATTCATTTTTTTGTATTTAGGTAGCAATGGATGCTCATTTCAGTCAATTTGGATACTCCAAGGATTTATTTCTTGGATTCAATGCATTAATATCCAACAAATCAACCACAAATGGTTGCATTTGTCAATTTGAAATACACAACACCCAAAATATTAGATGTAAACATCTATTAATATAATTTATGTTATCTTTTAATAAGGATTTTTTTATGATAAGGTGGTGCATGAATATCATCTACATCATGGAATGGGGATAGGGGAAATGAACAAGAAACATCACAAGTACTATGAATAGATTATAATCAAGGTATATATAACAAGATTTCACTATCCATACACATAAAAAAATTAATTATTTTTCTCAATGTTTCTGTAGTGTATGAAACAAAAAAAATGATAAATAATATGGTTATTATGTATGTAAATTTATAAAAGAGACTCGATTCCATGAACAAACCAGCATCCCTAAGGAGGTATTTTTTATAGTAATTACTATTTAATTTAAAATATTTATTATTACTTTGTGTATTAATATTTTTTCGGTACTTCCATGATTATCAAAAAGACTCCTTTTCACAAGATGAGATTGATTTGTTTAGAAATGAATGGGAGGAATACCTAATGGAAGAATGTATAGAAATTGAATGATTATGTGACTGGTATGACTCAAAGTGTCTATTTTTATTTAAAATTGTAAGTATGTTTAGTAAAAAGAACAAGAGCCATACTGAAAACATAGAAAATACATTTGTATTTTTTTTTGAAACTTTAGGAAAACAATTCATAAGTCAATTGTGATGTGTAGGAATGAGCTGCACCAAAATCGTACCCTTGGTGTGATCATTATTACATTAAGTTCGCATTTGTATAATAAATCAATAATAAATTTAGGAAAAAGAACAAGTGGTATAGTGAAAATAGAGATAATGTATTCTTATTGTTTTGATATTTCAGTATAATGATACATCAGTCATTTGTGACGTGCATGAATCATCCACACCTCAATTCAATGAACAGTGTGGCCAATTTGACTAAAAGTGTCAGTTATCAGTTTAAAATTTTCATTTTAGATGAAAACCCATCACTCACTAAAAACCATGAAAAATCACAATGACTGTCTTAATAATTTTGGAAATTGATTCATATGTTCTTTATGATGTGTATGAAGTAGTATTGTGTTAAATTTACTCATGATGCGACCGATATGTCTCAAAATGTGTGTTTCTAGTTTGAAATGATATTTTAGACACAAATATAAAACTAGAACACTAAAAATTGAAAAAAATCATAATTTTTTGATAAATTAAAACAACAATCTATAAGATGTGGTTTAATCAACAATGCCTCAATATGATGCACGGTGTGACCGGTATGACTAAAAGTGTCTTTTATCAGTTTAAAATTAACATTTTAGCTCAGAACGTGCCACTCACTAAAAACGAAGAAAAATCATTTCAATTGTCTTCATATTGTAGGATTGTGATTCTTGTCCTTTCTGACATGTATGATGTATTCTCACTTCAAATCATCGCATGATGTGACCGGTATGACTCAAAAAGTGTGTTTGTAGTTTGAAATGATATTTTAGTAAAAAAACACAAATCACATACTGAAAACTGAAAAAATAAATTTGGATTGTTTTAATACCTTTCAATAATGATCCAAGAGTCATTTTGGACGTATAGGAATCAACCAAACCTCAATATGATGAACAATGTGACTGACATAAATCCAAATCTGTTTTCCTTTAAAATTGACATATCTTTAAGTAAAAATAACAAGTGAAATACTAAAAACTGATCAAATGAATTTAGATTGTTTTGATACATTAAAACAATGATACATGGGTCATTTATTATGTGTAGGAATCAACTGCACCTCAATCCGATGAACGATATGACTAATATGACTAAAAGTGTTTGTTATCTGTTTAAAATTGACATTTTAGCTCAAAATGTTTCACTCCCTAAAAACCATGAAAACACCCTCTGATTGTCTTCATAATTTATAAAAGTGATTCATAAGTCCCTTATAATGTGTATAAAGAATTCTCACTTCAAACCAACACACAATGCAGCGGGTATGACTCAAAATGGGTTTTCCATGTTTAAAATGATATTTTAAAAAAAACATTAGTTGTCATATAGAAAATCGAGAAAACCCATTCAACTTATTTTGATTCATTAGAACAATGATCCAAGACTCATTTTTGTCATCTATGATATGTAGAAATCAACCACACCTCAATCCAATGAATGATGTGACTGGTATAAATCCAAATATTTCATTTAAATATGATATTAATTTTATTAAAACACTATAGATGTACTCAAAACCAAGAAAAGTCATTCAAATTGTTTTGATATTTTAGAAAAACGACCCATAACTCATTTGTGACATGTAGGAATCAACCCCACATCAATATGATGCACAAGGTGACCTGTATTACTTCAAATGTTTCTTTTTTTATTAAAAATTTACATTTTATTAATGTATTCGTTCATATAAATGTTTAAATTTTTTGTAGTATTTATAACATAATATTTGTTTTATTATATAGGTGGAAACCTTTTCTTGAGTTGGGATAATTTTTTTGGAAACTAATACTATGGGCAGACATTTTTGAGGGGGGTCACCGATGTCTAAGGATGAAACATTAATGTTTTTAATAGTTTGTTGGATAATAATAAATGTCATTATATAAAGCATTGTTTTAAATGTATACAACATTGTTTTCCAAACCATTATGTGTGCTTCTTTGTTCTTGTGTATGTTGTGCAGGTGCAGTTTTGTGTAGGTGGTGTGTGTGTGCTGTGAAGGTACTGCTGGTGGATGTACTTTTAAATAAACAGAACATCATCGGAAATTAGGCTTTTATTAGTGCAACTTCATGCGCTAATAAATTCACTCTTTATCAGTGCTATTTCGAGCGCTGATAAAAGCACTATTTGTCAGTTCTAATTAAAGAGATGATAAAGTGGTCTTTTATCTTCACTGAAAATACCCCTAATAAATTTTATCAGTGATGTCCTTGTTTCTTCACCTGTAATCATGTTGTGGTATCAAGTGATCAAATGATCGGTCTTTATTTTTCTCAGTATGAACATTTGGGATCTCTGTTTTCTAAACACTGCAAGTACAAATTGCATAATCCACCTTGTATTGGCTCTTACTTTATGATAGAATTCAGAAATCAACCAAAGATGGCCTCGTGTGATCACTCTAGTGTCTTTGCATGATCCCACACCATGAGCGCTTGATATCTTCATATGAGAAGATAAATGAATAAAATATTGGAGGTGGGAGGCTCCTGCATTGTAACTTCTTATGAGAAGATTTGGTGACATCCTCCATGATACACCTGATGGTTATCATCTAACAACATTATATTTAGAAATTCACATGAGATATCTCATTTCTCTCATGAATAGAATCATTCAATGATATCTCATTTTTCAATCCTTAAAACCACCACAAACATGAAAATGATGTCCCATGCGAGCATTATAAATTTAGTGAGTTCCATATGTGATTTTGTTTTATGTTTTCTGAATAAAAAAAATTGAATATATTAATTAAAAAATATGCCACAACGGCGACATCCCCGATGTCACCTTCCATCCCCCGCAACACCTTTGTCCTGGATCGATGACATGGTAAAGGATGGGGAGGGGAGGTACTGCCTTTCAACTCTCCTTAAGGTGAAAGGTGGCACCAATGATGCCACCTTTAGGCACACACATATGCGAAAGGTAGCATCAGCGATTCCTACATTGCCTTATCTCCCTATAAAAGGGCAGCACCCCCCCCCCCCATTCTCCTCACTTGATTTTTACCTCACCTCTCCTTAATTTACTATTTATCCCTCTCAAGAAAGATTCAATTTCCATGAAGTGGAGTTGGTGGTCCAAAAGATGGATGTTTTTTTGTGAAACATCATTTAAAGGTATTTTTATATTTTATTTAATGTTATTTATTTATTTAAATGAATTATTTTTAGTTTTATGTATTTCATTTTTTAATTAGTTTAGTTGGTTATAAATATTTTGTTAATTAGGTTGTGTAATTAGTTATATATATTTTGCAATAAATTTATTATTATTAATGGTTAAGTATATATTAAGTATATATTGAGTATATATTAACTTAGGGTTAACTGTGGATTAAGTATTGTCAAATTTTGGTAGCATAATGATTATGTGGTAATCTAAAATACCAAATCCATGTCTTGATACAAACAAGTGGATGTGTCTTTGGCACAGATGTACCTAGGAATGAAAACTCTAAAAAGGAGTTACAATCTTGACCTGGGTTATCTTGGTACACGACAGCAGGCATTGTTGCACTTCTGGTTTGATAGTCCAGGGGGATATGCTTAAGATGATTCATATTTTCTATTATAAACTACTAAAATATTTATGAAAATAAAAATAAAATAAATATATTTATCAATGATAAAATGATAATTATTATGTTATAGAATTAAATAAGGACCAATGAATCAAAGAATGAAAGTTATTGTTATTAATTAATGATGTTATGTATTAACTAGTTTAATTAGTTCTATATGGTTTACAAATAAAATGTATTATTAGTAATTATTAAATATATATTAATTAATAATAACTTAGTATTAAAAATGAATACTTATGTGTAGTTAATTATAATTAACTAATGAATATAATATGAGTAATGATTAAAGAATAAATAATTTAATAACAATTTAATAACCATTAAATAGTGATTAAATAATGATTGATTAGTTAAATACTGTACTAAGAAAATCAGTTGATAAAATTACAATTATGATTATATAAAATGAAATGTAGAAGAAAATGTTAAAAAATATTAGTATCGTAAATAATATATAGTTTATAAATAAAAGTTATTAATAGCGATGAATAATTATAGAATAAATAATAAATAACATAGGATTAAAACATGAATCCATATAATGATTAGCATATTTTAGTGTATAAAAAGGGGTCCTAAAATTTCATTCTAATAAATATTATATGGTACACAATCGTTGTTAATATTAGTTACACTATCATAATTTTGATGAAAGAAACATTTTTGATGTCGAGATTCATGTTTTCCTGTGTGTACTACTATGAATAGGTTATTCAAACTGAGCAAGGAGATTCTTACAATACACAACCAATAACGGTGGTTAGTACAGCTGATTGTGTATCAATAAGTGACATTAAAGAGAGAATTTTTTGTTCCTTAAATATGGGACCTGATCCATAGATCATGTCTATGAGCTATAGACATTTTTAATTCCTAGCCACATTGTGGCATTTAGATTTTCTATTGGTTGCTGATGTCCAATGGGTCCAAAGAATTAATTTGTTTTCTCAATGGTCATATGATACCATGATCGATTTATATGTTGATGTATTTACTTTACATCAACAACATCCAGTTGTAAAAGTATGTAGACTTACAAGAGTGGATGAAGACAGTCCGCCCCATGAAATTGAGCCTATTAAAAATGATGAAGAAGAAGAAAACCTAGATTATCTTCCGGATATACATGTAAATCTGACTACCAATGATGATTTCTGTAATGAAGGATCATATGGTGAACAAAGGGCAGATTAAGAGGGACCATCGGAAGTTAGGGAGGAGGTTTTGAAAAAACCATTAGTTGAACATCATCCTCGACCTACAATAAATCATCCACCACTCCTTGCATCTTCGTCAGAAGCAATGATATGTGTGCCTCAATTCGATAATAATGTTCTCACACCAAAAACTGAGTTCTCTGGAGTTGTACAAGATATGTTTATTGAGTTGGATAAACCCTTATATGTGGTAAAAAATATTTCAGGTAATGATGCATTAAAAATCATGCTAAAGAGATTTCACATTGAGAGGAACTCTAGCTACATAGTTCATTAATAATTCCATATTAAATGTGTCATATGGTGTGATATGTATGGGGATGATTGTATATTTCTCTTGAGGGTGATTATAGATATTACAATTGGATGTTGAAGAATCTTGAGGATTAAGGCAGCTCAAACTTTTGTTCAGCCAAGCCTGACACCAGATCGTACCTCATTGGATGCATAATCTGTGTAAACTATTGTCGTTGAAATTGTTAGTACATGTAATGATTTTTCAATACCCCTTGTTCAAGAGTGGATAAAATACACATTCAGTTATAAGATTACCTAAAATAATGCATGGATGGTGAAACAAATGGAAATTATGAAGGTCAATGGTGATTCCGATGACACATATCGGGTGTTTCCACAACTGATAGACATACTGAGGCATAATAACCATGTTTTCTTCCATATTGATACAAATAAACATTTGTCTCACAATAATTGACCTGATCCATCTCATGTTCAATTTCATCGTTCATTCTTTGCATTCCTCCCATATATCTCCGCATTTTTTTTCGGAAAACATTTCATTTAGATTGATGGAACATTGACATGATAAAAATACAAGGGATAATTGTCAATTTTGGGAACCCAAGATGGAAACTGTTATCCTCTTCCTCCATCCTTTTACATTGTAGACAAAGAATACTATGAATCATGGAGTTGGATTCTGGCATGTATCAACAACCAATTCACCAACATTTGGGGTGTTTGTTTGATATCTTATCGCCATCGAGAAATTAATGTGGCAAATAATGTGGATCCTCATACATGTAGTTATCCAAATTCACATCATCAGTTTTGCGTTAGAAACATTTCTCACAATGTGCATAAGAAATTCCACAATGAACCAATGAAGAAGGAAATTACATGGCTTGGTAAACATTGTATTTGTTAATTTTTTACTTTTTCAACAGAAATATTAATTCAAATTATGTGAAATATAATCTATTTTATGTAGCATATAAGATGGATCAACGAAGGTTTGAAGACTATTTTGAACAAATCCTCCCGGATAATCAATTTTTTTATGATTAGATGATGCAGATTCTAAAAGAATAATGGACATTGGCATATGATGGTGGAAAGAAGTACATACACATGACCGCAAACATTGTGGAGTCCATCAATGGTGTTTTAAAAGGGATTCTCAAGCTACCTATAATCACCCTAGTCCAGGAGATATTAAATCATTGCGTGAGGTACTTCATTGATAGTAAAAAAATAATCAACAGAGGTAATAAAACATGGGATAAGGTACACTATACACTTTCAACGAGATATTGAAAAGAATATTGAAGAAGCTTCTGGTTATCATGTATACCTTTTTTGATGGGAAGAATATGTATTTTATATTCAAGAGAATTCCAACTCCGTCAAAAATTTCATCGGTGAAAAATGGTGGTATTATTGGAAATGAGGCAATGATAATGTGGAAAAATTCAGGCCTTACAGGTTCCATGCACACACGTCATCGCAACATGTGCCTCTGTGAACATATCAGGGGATGTATAGGTTGATTTAGTGTACCAAATACACACTATTGATAACTGTTATGCTACCCCATGGATGTCTATTGAGGAATTTTGTTATTTTCCAATGCCTAAAGGCCAGTCGATAGTGATACCAAACATCAATCAGTTATGTCCTCGTGAGAGACCAAAGGACAGTAGGATGTGTAATGAGATGGATTGTCCTCAAGAACAAGGGATGATTTTGAGATTCACCATATGTCATAAAGAATTTCATAACCAAGAATGATTCCCTAATGTTATTGAGCCGAGTTCACATTCTCAGCCACAATGATGTATTATATTCATTAATAAATTCTCATATTGTAAATGACATGTTGTTATTTCTTCATTTTCGTTGTTTTCTAAACCCCCAAACCCAAAATCAGAACACTTAACCCAAAAACATCTTTCCTAAACAATAACATCATAATTATAAACCCTAAACCATAACACGAAAATTCTAATCCCAAAAACAAGATTTTTCATTCCATATCCTATAAGATTCCATTTCTCATGGATAGAATCAATGAATTATGTATTGTATTAAACTTTAAAATGATTTCTATGAGTTCAAATATTTGAATAACAAAATAAAAAATAGTGTGAAAAAACTACAATCATAGTGGAATAGAACATAATCATGGAAAATCATTCATTGGATATCTAAATCATGAGACCTTCTTCAATGAATCTTTGTGGTTATCCTAGTCATTCATAATTCTTATCAATACAAGATGATATTATCCTATACTTAGAATTCTTCCCATGGTTCTCATAGATGATAGCACATCCTAGTATCCTATGGTTAACAAAACCTTGATCATATAAAAACTATAGTGAAAATTAGTTTTCATTAAAAGATATAAATTAAAAGTAGAATAATGTCCATTAAATAATAGAATGTTCTATTCCATAATCATACTGGTCTAGTGACTTTGGAAACATAGACACATAAACAACTCGTTTATAAAGGATCTAAATAGTCTCAAAAAAATTATTTATATGTATCACCCTTCTTAGACACATCATAAATCATAACATGGGGAATGAAAATATAATTAAGGGTTAAATTACAAACATAGTAATGGTAAACAAGGGATCTATAATTTTTTAATTTTCTCAAAATTAGGCATATATTTACGGTCATATTCCCCAAATAATGTGGTTTAAAAGAGTTTAATTTTATTTACTAAATCACATTTCATGGCCATTTTTCCATTAAAAATATTCTTTACATTAGTGTCTTGGATTCTTCTAAGATATATTCCCTTAAAGAATGTATCAATTTTTTTACTTCCCCAATTACCATATGTGGGGAAATTATTAAATGTTTTTTTACAATTATCTACTTTTTTTTCTTGTTTCCTCTTATTATCTTCATCAAGAATTATATTTCTTTTGGAAAATATAACTTCATTAAATAATGTTAATAAACATGTAATGTATTTCATTCTATAATTAATAACATTATGCTAACAATAACATTATATTTACATTTTAAACTTACAACTCCTTTCACTTGTTTATATGAATATGGATGATACCACACTACTCACATAGTAGAATAACCATATTTCTAAGTTTGTGTTTGAGGGTGGCGTAGATTGATCTATTAGAGTTCATCAAGAGCACCACTTTTATCACATGAAGGCTCAAAATTCCATTAGATAATACTTACATCGTGTTAGCTTCTATGGACTTGTAGTATCAAATATCAAATTTGTAGACCATCACCTACTTACTGCCCTTGTTGAGATGTGGACACCAGAGACACACAAATTCTACCACATGAGGGAGAGATGAACATCACCCTCCAAGATGTGGCAGTGCATCATGATCTTCTTATCCAGGGGAGACTCGTTATTGTACTCACATATGCATCTTGGCTAGACCTTGCTCAGCACTTTTTAGCCGTTGACATTTTGTCCGGCTGTAGGGTTAGAGATGGAACATTCATATCTATTCCTTGGTTGGAGGCATAGGTTCCACATTTACCCAATGATGATGATGAGCATACTTTCATGAGTTATTCTCATAAAAATATATTACGGCTTATTGGAAAGACTATGTGTAATGAATACTCGGGGATGCACGTGCTCATGATGTATATACCCCTACTAGAGGACTTTGATGGGGACGAGAAGTACATCAGGGGATCAGCCTACTTGGAATACACATATAGAGAATTATGCAGGCTATCCCATAGGGACTGCATAGGTCTCAGGGGATGCATCATCCTTATTCAGATGTTGGTAAGGAGCGCATCCCCACATTCCACCCTAAGCTTATTGGTCTGCCGATCGAGATGGAGGTGTTGTATGACGCTCTGCATGGACGCTGTTATGATCAATCATTTTTGTTGGTTTCTGATGCAACTAGGATTTATTGGCTTTAATTTCTCATTATTTTTCACTATAAATTATGTATTGTACAAGTGGTTTCAGGGACACAATTTCAACGTGGTACCAAGACACCATTTGGGCATATATCATCTCATGTTGGACTATATCTTACCAGATCAGGTATGTATATACAATCAATCACTGTCTAACAAATATAATAATATCATCAATTTTGGTTTTTAGTTAGGAGATTTTTTTTGACCAATTCACATGTCATTTAAGATTTCATGGCTTCCATACTAGAGTATTATGGACCAATTTCCAGCATACTGCACTGTTGAGATTGCGGATGTTATGGATGTAGTTGTCCATATTCAGTTCCACATTATTGAGTTGAAGTAGCCTGAGAGAGTCCTACAGTATTTTTTCTGTCTTCAACAGATTCCATGGTCATTTAGACAGACATAGGAGCTTCATGGGATGAAGCTGACTGGGTGGATGGATGATGACTGGCCACGGGTACATGCCCACTTTGTCGACTGCTAGCACAGACGTGCACAGTTTCATATTCAGGGTGTACCTACGAATGAATTCTTTCATTCTAAGTAGGTTTAGTATGATTAGTGGTATAGACTGAATTTATAATGTATCTCAACCGACAGAGTAGAAAGATGTAGAGGATGGTAAGTTAATAAATTTCCATTAGTTTGTTTGTTGAACTATTTTCAAATTCAATTTGAATCTATTTACATGGAAGTCACACAGAGAATCTTGTTCGCATGAGTGATGAAGAGGGGAGAGGGTCTTTAGTCGGGCAGCTATCCACGATGTAGTTTTAGAGGCAAGGGCATCTTTTCATGTGCTTTCTGAGATAATCTTCGAGCATTCGGCCAATAAAAAAGAGGTTCCTGCCTTATAGGAACATCCAGTAGTTGATGCCGAT
Organism: Viscum album; assembly: GCA_963277665.1. NCBI lineage: Eukaryota > Viridiplantae > Streptophyta > Magnoliopsida > Santalales > Viscaceae > Viscum > Viscum album. The sequence continues at coordinate 26,610,783 of OY728154.1, forward strand.
GAAGATGAGCCCAGAACACTATGACGTAGAAAACATCATGTTTCATGTGAGGCCTCAACTATTTCACATGCAGAGGTTGTCCCAATATTAGTCAAGAATCAGCCGATTCTGGTTCTGCCTCAGGTGGCATGGGATCCGTCTTTTTTTACAAGATATATGTAGTTCCCTCCATCTTGGGATCTAGATCCACTATAGTCTTGGAATCCAGATCCATCAGAACGTTGGGGTCTAGATCCATCAAAGCCTTTGGGTCCATATCCATCGCATTCTTTGGGGTATATCTCTATCACAAGATTTGTTCCCCCTGAAATGATGGAAGGTCCTTCTCCCACCCTATTGGGAGAAGGATCCAGGGGGTAGTACGTGATGTAGTTGACAACTCCTCCCACTAACACATAGATAGAGGATTCTTCAATCAATGTTCTAGTGCCCAATGATTATCCCTATCCATGTCATCAGACTCCACTGCATTCTTGACACAGACATCCTATTTGTAGACCTCCATGTGGGACAGAATCTCCTCGCTATAGACATAGACATTGATTGTACATGTTCATTTACATGTTTATGTCTACTAAAATGAAAATGTTATTATTACTATTATAACATATTATATTTTTATCCAGTATTTCATTTCTGATTTATATTTTAGGCATAGTTTATAATTGATAGCTTTCAAAGTCGACTAATTGAAACATATGAATAATTATTAAATTTCAAGAAAATAACTTTCAAAGAATAAAAAATTTACAGTATAAAAAAAATATCAATAAAATTTAAAATATATCTTAACAAACTAAAAAGTTTTTGAAATTTAATAGTTTCATAAATAAAATAAATAAATGATAATGAAAGGAATGTAAGTAAATTAACTTGGAAGTGAGAGAAAAAAGAATGAATGTTGAGGAGAATCTTAATCCACCTACATGAATCTAAAAGACTATAAAATATAAACTATAAGACCTATATAATTAAAATTTTAAAATTCTACTACTTATTATATGTTTAAGCAATTTTTGAAATTTTATTCATATCAGTCTTACATTTTTTATTATATAGGCTAGAAAAGTAACTTACATGAAACATTTTTATGTTTAAAGTATGTGGATTAAAAAACTTATAAACTATTTTTCATCAGAATATTTGAAGAAATTATTTTTATTTTCCACTACATATTATATTTTCACCAAATTCAAAATTTTCATTAATATCGGTCTTATACTTTATATTTTATAGGCTAGTAAAGTCACTTACATGAATATTTTTTTAGTTTCAAATAGGTGGATTAAAAAGATTGTAAATTATTTTTCATCAACCATTTTTAAGAAATTTTTATTATTTTCTAGTTATTATTATATGTTTAATAATTGTTTCAAATTTAATTTATATCGGTCTTATAGTTTATATTATATAGTCTATAAAATTCACGTAATTGAAAATAAATTTAACATACATGTTGGTGATTATTTATCATATAAATTATTTTTCATCAACATTTTTTAAGAAATTATTTTTATTTTTTGGCTACTAGTAAATTTTCTAATAAATTTTTAAAATTTAGTTCATATTAGCGTTATAGTTTATATTATATTGGATAGAAAAGGAACATATTTGAAACACATTTATGATTCAATTAGGTGGATTAGAATGCTTATAAATTATTTTTTAAAATCATTTTTTAATAAATTAAATTGATTTTGAACTAAATATTATAGGTTTAACCAATTCTTCAAATTTTATTCACATCGGTCTTATAATTGTATTATTTAGGATTGAAAAGTCACATACTTGAACCATTTTTATGTTTCAAGTAGGTGGATTATAAATCTTATATATTATTTTTCATCGTTATTTGTTTATTAATTGTTTTTTTCAAATAACTATTATATGTTTAATCGATGTTTAAAATTTCATTCATATTAGTCTTATAGTTTATATTATATAGGATAACAAAGTCACATACTTTAAATATTTTTATGTTTCAAGTAGGTGGATTAAAAATCCTATAAATTATTTTTCATCAACATTTTTAAAGAAATTATTTTTATTTTCGAGTACTCATTATATGTTCATTCATTGTTTAAAATTTCATTCATATAGGTTTTATAGTTTATATTTTACAGGTAAGCAAAGTTACATACTAGAATAAAATAAACAATATGTTGAAACATTTTTTCATTTACAAATATATATTTATATATAACAATAACAAAATAATAATAGAACATTAAAATTTTAAATATACAAAGAAATATAATTACAATTAAATAAAATGAAATTTTATTGTTTTAGGGAAAATTTAGCATCGCCAATGTTGCCTTTTCCAATAAACCTAAAGGCGTATTTAAAAAAAAATTAACCTAGTTTGTTAAATGTTTTTTTCATAAAGCATAAAAAACATGTCATCTGTTCTGGATTTATTGTCGAAGAAGGTCGTCATGGAGGATCGAGCGACATCGGTTGTCTCAGTGACTTCGAACCAGTGGCCCAGGAGTGGGACACTAACAAAATTTCTAAGGCATATATATGTGTGTGTGTGTGTTTGTATCTACATATATATATATATATTAAAAATTATATATTAAATATGGTTTATTTGTAAAAATATAAATATTTTTATATTACCATTTATAAGTAAAAAAATTTTAAAAATATTTTTATGATTATAAATAAATATAATTATAAATATATACATACTTATAAATATTATAATTATAATTAAATATAATTATAAATACATACATACTTATATATATATATATATTATTTATATATTTATATTATATAATTTTAAAAATTTACTTACAGAGATGGGTTTTTATTTATATTTATTATTTATATATTATATATATATTTATTATATTGATGAATATATATTTATTAAATATATATATTATATTTTGATAAATATAAATTTATTTATATAAATATAATTAATAAATTATAAATAATTATAATTATAAATATAATTATGAATAATAAATTTATTTATTTATATATAATTAAATAAATATAAATAAACCTTATATTTTAAATTTAATAATGTTTTATTACATGAAAATTTATTTACAAATAAATAAATTTATATAAATAATTACATATAAGGTTTATTTAATTATTTTATAAAATATTTAAATAAGGTCTATTCATAACTATATAAATATGGATTTATAATTAAAACGAATTTCACATTTTTAATTCAAATTTATAAATATATAAATAAAAAATGTTTATTATTGTAATTAATATATAAAATAATGTATATTTTTAACAATATAAATAAATATTTACTATATTTATTATATTTTTATTATAATAATTAAATTTTAATTGTATTTATAATTAAAAAATTTATATTAATATTTATATATTTAATATATATTTATTATATTTGATATAAGTATTTATTCTAGAAATTATATATTTATTATAATTATTTATGATTATTAATATACAATTATATATTTATATCAGTATTAGGGGGTGGAGTGTTTTGTAGGGGTGGGGGTGGGGCCAAAGTCCTAGTTGAATTGGCGTTTTGGGATTAACCTCAAAACAACAATTGAAGTGGTGCTCAACAAAACCATATACCTAGATAAAAATTATCTAAAACCATGTACTTAAAAAAAGAAAAAGACCCCTGTGGAAAATTTTTCTGACTTCTGACAATAAGTGTTTGGCTGAATCCAAGGCTTTGGATATGGTGGTCTAGAAATTGACATGTGTGTGAATTCTTGTATGGAATAAGAATTGGATGAAAATTACCTTGTAGATGGATCTGAAATATTTTACTTGGATGTCGATATGTATCTCAAGAGAATGGGTGTCAAGTCGTACATAGTTCTGAAATACATCTCTATGTAGATCAAACACATGCATATGGTACACAACTATATAGATTAAGAACTCTATGATCAATGTCCTTCTGTAGATCTAGATCATATATAGGAAGGTAAATGTTATTGTCTTATGAAAAAAATACTTGTTTAAGATCAATGTTTTAATGGAGATGTAGCTCGCATTGTCCATAATACCCCTCCTTTTTGTGTAATACCAAATACATCCAACCATCTAGTTTTGAGTTCTTAACATACAATATGTTTTTCCTGAGAAATTTCTGGAATTCTCCACAACATGAGATTCCACGTTGATATACTATCTCTATATGTCTTCAGATCTCCTAATTTATAAGGATAATTTAGGTATGGTATTCGTCCTTATGGTAGAATTATCTAAAATCTTCTTAATTCATGGGACATAGCAAGCATAATGTGATTTTTTCGCTCGATTTTTTTCTAATGCCATAAGGTGGGACACACAAGCTTTGTATCTCATTATTTATTTGACCATTACTTTTCCCAGTCTTTATATGGAGGAAGTCTTAGCAAGAAAAAACTTTTATTTTTCTCATACTTTTTCATACATGTTTTCGATCTGGGAATATATGTGCATCGTTCACATTACCAATGATCTAAATTTCCTATACCACATAATGTAAATTTTTAGAAAGCAGAAACGAGACATTTTCATAGAATTCCCTTATTAGGTTTTCAATTGGGAGAGTATTATGTTTATTATAGTTGGCAGTTTTATCACTACCATAAAAATGGATTTTCACAGTGCTATCATTTAACATCCATAAAAAAGGGCTGATAATGGGTGTACCTCTATCAACACTAAAAAAACATGGTTAAAAGTGCCCCTTTTTTAGTGATCTTTTAGTGTTGATAATGGTACCCCCTTTATCAGCGCTATTAAAATGGTTCCCTTTATCAGTACTTTTTTGTAGTGCTGATAAATGGTGGTCTTTATCATCTCTTTTTTTAGTAGCACTGATAAAAGGGATATTTTATAAAAATCATATTTCATTAAAAATAATATATTTATATATAAATGTATAAATATATTTATATTTATATAAATATAATATATACTTTTTAAATATGTTTTAGATAAGTGTAAATAATATATTTCAATTAATATATAATATATTTAGTGAAAATGGATTATAAAATATTTTAAAAAATATTATTAACTAATAATTTTATATTTATCATCATGTAATAATCATTTAATAACAATTTGAAGGAAAAAAAAATCAACAAACTAATTAAAGATCTAAAATAAGTGGAATCATAACTCAAACATCAAATAACCATAACTTTGGATCCAGGTGTCCGTTTGAGCCCTAACACATATCAAATCGAAGAATGTGACAACCTCTACACACTTGAAATATAAGTGAATATTTTTTCGCATTTTTTTAAGGCCAAATAAGTCCTATAATGCCTCTAAGACTGAGTTTTTAGTCAGGATACCAAAATGTTTAAACATTTGAGGAAATTTCAGCCTCATTTCAGGGGTTTTAGACTTTTTTCAGTGGGGAATGAATTTATTTCAAGGTATTATATTGATATTATGGATTTGAAATTTTATTGTTTTTCATAATGTACTTTTAGTTCTAATCAAATATATATAGATATATACATATTTTTAACATATTCACACATAAAAAATTTAATTTTTTAAATAAATCATAAAACATATTTACATATAAAATATATTACGCAATATATATAAGCCTTAGATAAATAAAAAACTAATTTACATTTTTTTTAAAATACAAATATAAGAATATATATATATACCTATATAATTTGTGTGTGTGTGTGTATTAACTAACCGATTTATATTATCTATATATTTTAATCATATGTCTATACATATTAATATATAATATTTTTAAATATATATAAATATGTATAATTATAGTTATAGATACACATATAATATATATATATATAATATGAATAAATATACAGATAAAAAATATAACTAAATATATATAAATAAATATATATAAATAAATATTATAATACGAATAAATATTTAAATGTATAAATATATAAATATAACTATATATGTATATATATATATATATATTAATATTAAAATATATATATATATATGTTAATATAAATATATATAATAAGATAAATACATATATGTTAATGTAAATATATATTAATATACGAGTAAATATAACAATTTATATATATATATGTGTGTGTTTATATAAATATATATATCATTAAATAGAGACCGAAGAGACATAGAGTGGTAAAGGGTCTAGGCACGAGGGTGAGAGGTCTCGAGTTCATATCTCGGGGGAGCCAGGGGTGCACATGGGGGTTAGTGAATGGGGTGCTAGCACATTTAAAGTGTTGGGTGTGGGGGTGGGGGTGGGGCATGTGGGATAGTATGTGTACAGTCGTGGTGTAAAAGCACTATTTAAGGGGGTATAACTGCTCTTAAATCCCCCTCTGGTTTGGAGAAAAAAATATTTCTATATTTTTAATTTTTTTTTAACTTTGATCATTTCTAAAAAATCACTGCAAAAGAACACTTTTATCAACACCTTTTTAGTTGTTAAAAATGAACCCTATTATAAGAAAATTGTTTAGCCCTGATATAACCTTATTTTGTAGTTGTGTATGGCCTTGCAAGCTAGACCAAAATTTTTATGTAGTTAAGTGTCTTTTAATTCAGACCATTTATATTCTTTAGTTTCAGTTATTATAGATTTTACCATCTATTTCTGATAGTTTAGAGTCTTTCAACTCAGACCTTCTACTGTTATAGGGTAAGGTCTTTATTCTTGGACCTTCTATTGCTATAGTTTAAGGTCTTTTAGCATAGACCATACGATTTCATGCAACATAAATTCGTTTTTCCAAGACGTTATTGATGATTATGGAATATGGGGAATACATTTAGAAGATGATCCAAGACACCCTATGGTTTTATGTACCTCTTTAGCGTATCTAGGAGTGATGATGATTGGATTTAGTTTCATTTAAAGATGATATACCTCTAGTTGGTAGGTAAAATACCTTATGAATCACCAGTCTTGTCAAACAAAGGTGTCTCCACAATTTCTAATAGTGATGGATGTTTTCATAATGGTATCTCAATTTTGAAAAAGTTTTAGGGAATCTGAGTCCACCAGTATTGTTGGAATATAGGTATTCTAAATCATGTGTTCAGGTGCTTGAATAGATTATTAATGGAATAAAGCATAATTACAGGGGGTGACCCCAAGCATCTTTCATTTCTGAGTTCCTAACATGGTGTCAACATGGATAACTATGATTGGACATTTATTCATATAAGGATGAGATGAATGAAATTTTTAGGTCAATACCCTTATTAATGATCCATGATGGCTTACATGGATGTTTATGGAGGGTTTATCCTAAATCCTTTTTGAATGCTATGAAATATTTTCAAGGACACAATCATGTAGTCAATGAAGATAGGAATCAAGAAAGAGATATACAAAAAAAATTCTAACACCCTAAGGACAATTAGATCCTAATTTCATATCTCAGGACCTACGCCCCTTGGATTCAAGTCATAGGGTGTGGGTCATCAAGAGTTTTGGGAATGGAGTCTCGCATCCATTCATTTTGAAAGGGAACAAAACATGGTTAATTAATGAAGATGATGTTGAATCTACTTTAATAGTATGATTATAGGGATTTTAAATCTTATCCCAAAGAGCTCAGGTCATGAGGTTGGAATGGGAAAATCATGATGGGAATTTCCTTGAACACTCTGAGGTTCTGGGTTCTACCACGGTGACGTTAGGCCCAGATGAATCAGAAATACATTTATATAGGGCCAATATTTTATTGTTTGGTAGTTCTTTTCCATTATACATCAATATAAGGAAAAATAGAGAGATCTATTTTCCTTTCCATGGGATAGGAATTTTTTATAGTGTCCTAAGGAACTCAAAACAAGATTTTTGATTTATAGAAAACATAATATTCAAGAATCATTCAAGAACCTGAAATGTTTTATAATCCCTTGGTGAGAAAATTATCACAATAAGGATCTGTGAAAATACCTTACTCTATCTTTTTCTAGGACCAAGGGGACCAACCCGAAATGCTTGACTTTTAATAGGGAAAAACGTATCTCTTTAGAAAATTATGGATTATATGTTTTTTCTTTAATTTTTTCATAATCATTAGAGATAAATATTTTACCAAGCTTATGTTTGAATTTTTTCCAGGCCTCTCTTTTTGTGTATTCATCCTGACAGGTTTTATGCCTATTTAAATAGTAGTTTAGGGTTGTGATGCACATGGACTTAATATGAGGGAAATACTACACAGGATCCCAATTAGTATATTATGGCTCAATGGTAATATATCATATTTATAAGAAAGATATTAAAATTTCATAAAAAAAGACCAAAGGTTATCATGCCATGAGTAATGATATAGGAGATTCATTTATGGGATGGCCTAGAACACCCTCGTGTTATGACTTCTTTCATAGTGACATCACACTTACAGGGATTAGAAATATCTTGTTATATGTCCATGATTTATTTGGATGGTAGGTCCATTTCTCTTATGCATCGTAATTATGTTAAAAAAAGAGAGATATATTTTCTATTTCAATGGACAAGAAAGGTATTTGGAAACCCAAGGTGTTCAATACACGAAGTGAGGTGTATGGGATGATGTGATTAAAGGATAATATAAGAACCTCATACTCTAGTTGACTGGGGTCAAGTTCTTATAGTTATTTCATATGGAATAATGATGGGTTATAGCCTACAAATTTTAGCATCATATAGTGGTGTAGTTTTTATCATGCAATTTTAATGGATTGAGGCCAGGATGTTTTCGTTGTAGTTTATAATCATGTAGTAAGGAGGTATTTTCATCCTTTCTATTTAACGACATGTGGTGAGGATTTTGTAACTAACATTAAGAAATGAGAAAAAAGAATTAAGTGTGAAATTTACATATATGTATATTGGACTTGTATGTTAGAAAAATGAGATTGTATGACTAATCCTTTATGCAGTTTGAGGTAAAAAAATATTGTTTATTATAGTTAGACTTGTGATTAAATATTTAGGTGTCATTACATATCATATGATTGCAGGAATCAAGCAACGTTCATTTCATAAGAAACCATGCTATTTAACGTCATGTGGAAAGGAGATAGGCTATATGATATGAAACGGTGATGTTGTGGATGGTCCCAAGAATGGTCGTTTTGGAAACACTACATATCATGTGGTGGCTGCAATCAAGCTACACATAGTTCTAGTATTGGTAGAATCTTGTAAAGGTCTAATCCATACACAATGAGGGGAGTATTTTTATGTTTATTTGATATGGTTTAGCCCATGATTAGAGATATGAGAACCTCTATATATCATGTTATGTTAGGAATCATGCAATATGTAATTCTATAATGAAGGTTAAAAGGGTAACCAAAAAAATTGTAGTGGGCCTCTCGAGTGATGTTCACAATAATGCCTAGTTTTATGTCATGAAAGGGACATAAAATAGGAATTTTGATTTCATTTATTGAGGATACCTTTATTTCCATTAAAGGTCTTATATTTTGGACCATGAAAACCATTTTATGAATTTTATGGATAAATTATTTGGTGAATCTCTTATAGAAATTCCTAAGTCGATGTGAGATATTCTCGATGTGAGAAACACATAATGGTAATGGCTCTATCACTATATAAAAATGGTTAGGGAAATTAAAAGGGAATCATGTATCATGTGGTGGATGGTCTTGGATATAGGATATAAGGATCCCTATGTATCACATTATAATAAGAATCATGTCATAAGTACTTATATAATCTCTTGTTGTCTAATTTTGTATGTCATGGACACTATCCATGTAGTTTGACTTCATAAGGTAAGGAATAATCAACACAACGTGAAAGAAGATAAATGTTGTGACTAGGAACTAGAATTGACGTCTAGGAATCCCAACATATCAATTGATGGTAGAAATCATTCCACAAATAGTTCTTGAAAACGATTCAGTTTAGGGTCATACAACAAGAAGATCAGTTGTGCAGTTTAATGACTTGTAGTAATGACGAGGGTCACCTAGTGTGGAAGAAAATGAATATTATATCTGATCCCAGGAATTGAGGTCTGTATGTCATTATGTATCATATGATTATAGAAATCAATCCACACATAGTTCTTAGATGAGGATATTCTCATTGTGGATCTAACTCTCACATGGGGGCATATAAATTTCATCTTTCTTCCACACTGGTCTTGGTTGTGTATGGTGATTTGTCGGTGATATGATTTCTCACATGTGTTTTAACATCATTTAGTATGTCCATTTTCTATTCTGTTTAATTTCATGTGGTCGGGACATGTTTTGTACGGTTTACCATAATGTGGCTAGGATGTATAACATACAATTTAACGTCATATGGTCAGGACCTTTACTATATAGTTTAAAATCATGAGGTTAAGATGATAGAAAATTTTTATTTTAATTTATTTCTTTTAGGATTTTCCCTATATTGTTTATCTTCATGCAGTTAGGAAGAGATCCATAAAGTTTAATGTTGTATTGGCAGGATATTCTTACCCCATCATTAGATACAATCTCCTGAAAAAATGTTTCTATTTAGTCAAAAAGTTATTCTAATATATACATAACATTCCATATGAATTTTTAATATAGTCCAATTATATGTTTCAGAACATAGAGGAAACAACCATGCATTGATAAAAATGGAATTCATTCACAGTTTGGAGGTGTTCTTCATAATCCTGTTAAGGGGTGTTTCTATCCTCCAATCTTTGAAAATGTTTCTACATATTCTGGTGAAAATAATTAATCCACTCATTTTTTGTCCCATTTTGGATATCATAACTAGAAGTGTAAATGGGTATGTTAATGTTTGGGAGGTTGATATTGGATAACAGTCTTTATATATCCATGTCAGCCTCTTATTGAAAAGATCTATATGTCATTACCTTCATAGACTGAAGTGGTTTCCTTTCAAGGTCGCCTGCTGAATGCGGTGAAGTTCTTCTGATGGTTTATGGTGCACTATATACTATTAACCATGGTATTTAAAAACCCATTATTTATGTTGGTGTATGATTTTTTTAATCAAAACTCTATATGAGGGTTTCTAAGCGATGGGATGATTTCCTTGTCGATGGTTTATATCACCTTGGGGAGGTTGACCATGAAAAATGTTAGGATTAGAGTCTGTGTGATCTGTCTCCAGAACAACATGAGAATAACTATCATTGTAATGATTGATTTTTTATTTTCATTAATAGTTGAGAGACCCTTCTGGTGTTGATAATTTGTCTCAAAAAACCTCAAGGATAGTTGGTATTGAACAAGTCGTAGGTATGAGACTCATTCTGCTTCATGGCTAGAATATGATGTGTGGCATTTTTGGGTTGATCGGGGATATAAACCATCTCATTAATGACATATGATATATATTGATAACCATATAGTAATATGGGAGTATGATCCTACTTCCAAGAAGCTGCTGAAGTATGCCGATGAGATTCTAAGGAAAGGATAATATCCTATCCTAAGGATTTTTCTTCTCTCAGTAGGTGGGACTTGGCCAGAATGAGGATATGAGCATGATCATGGGCCTTTGGACTATTTTGATGGTCTTTTCTGAAAAGAGTGTGTGGCTATATTGAGGCAAATTATTTTTGTACCTGGTGAGATATGGTGGGAATTAGAATATGATCTTGATCTGTATATGCATTACACATCAGAATATGTTGACGGACCTCTTGAATGAGAGAAGTGATTGAGAATACTTTTATATGATACTGGAATATTTTGGGTAGCTTCATAGATAACAATATGATCCTTCATTGAGGAATTTTTTCTATCACATCGTGATCCTCAGTAATAGTAGATATATATAATAATCCTAACCCTTTTGAGTATATTAATGATATATTTTGATGTGAATATAAGTCTTTATAGAGGAATGTTCCAATCACACTTGGTGTGATCCAGTACAAATGAGGATATGAGTCTAATACTAGACCTATGAAATATTTATTCGGACTTTTGCGATAAGAATATGATCTTATTACAAGGCATGTGCCACTCTCTTTTGGTGATTCCTGGTAAAATTTGGATATATTCCTTGTCCTAATGTTTTGTACTGTAATGGAAAATTAAATTAATCCTCCGGGACTTGAGAAAGTATATGCACTTAATCTGGACTAGCCACTTGTTCATACTTATCATAGTGTTGGGCTACTATGGATATTAATATAGGAGCATATGAATATCCCAACATATTCACTAGAATTTATTGGTAGAGATCCTATTTTTTTGTATCAAATATCTTTCACATCAATAGGTTATGTACAATTATATATTCTTATACTCTCTCAGCTACCAGAATTTGTTGGTTGATTTATTTTATTGAAGTAGCTATATATGACCACTTTTTCCCTCATTGTTCCATCAATATATGTTGATAGAATTTATTCATGGTGAGTGGGTCTATAATAACTCCATGATTTATTCCAAGATATGATAAATTATGTTGTTTTAACATGTTTAGATATGAGCATTCTCCATCTGTTATACCACTTTCTCCATTTGACAAGCTACTATTTGTACCCAGAACTAAGTGTTTGGGGAGATGATCAATTGAGTAACACCATCAGTAAGAGAACAGGTGGATATTTGTGATTTATTGATATATCTGGGATAAATATTGTACTGTATCAGTGGTTCTTCTGGAAAATTTAATTTCCACCTGATGTTGAAGAAGTCTCCTAGGGATTAAGATACCCCATAGTTCATTATCCTATAACGAGGATGTGTTCCCTATATTATAATTTCATAAAAAGGACATTGTTATAAAGATTATTTTCATAAAACTCTCATGTTTTCAATGAATTTTAATTTAATTAGATAAGGATTTCATCCATATCATATAACATCATTCAGCAATGTCACAACCCGTCCCCCCAGGGGCCGTGTCGTGACTCCACCAAGACAACCTCTTAAAGGGAAGGGGTTAGTGCATAGCACTAAATATGTCTATAATTCCGTGACCCCCATAAGCCCGAAGTTGATGAATTATTACAAACCATTGAAATTATTAGAAGGAATCAAGTCCCGAATGACCGATCAGGTTAGTAGTCGTGGGAAATATATTACATACATCATCGTTACATTACACTTTATAACATAAAACACAACATAAATAATCCTTTGAGAATTCCATTGTTCTATTAGGTTAACCCTGAATATCAATTATAAAACACTTCTTGGGATACAGGGAAAATAAAACCTAAGTGATGGGTGAGCTCAGATTCTCAGTAAGAGTACACTATATAGCTGAAGATAACATAAACATTAGGCATGTTGAATTATTGAAAACACGTGCCTTTACAAATAATAAACATGAACTCTTTATGTCATAAATAAGAGTTGAGTAAATAATTCCTTACTAAAACATAGTCATGGGTAATCTACTAGTCGAATAACCACATGAACCATTTTTATTATTTTCATAATGAGGGAATGTATAATGCGGGACATTCTGAAACACTTTTTCAAGGCCTCGTCCAAGACGTCTAAAAATGATTAAGGACTTGGAAAAAACAATATATCAAATTGGGAAAGGCCTCGGCCAATTCCACATCTAATTTCCTCATGAGACCTACTATTGCACCGAGGAGCTATAGAGGGCTCCACCCATCACTTATTATGTCCAATATATTCCTCATATGAAAAGGCTGAAACATAACATAAAAATTTATGTTAAAACTATCACAATAAATTTCAATAGATTAACCATAAACCATGAATGAAATAAAAATAAAACATCCAGACTCAAACATATCACTAAAGCTTAAATACAATATAAAATATTTGTTTCATAATAAGTCAACTTCAAACAAGGTTAAAATTCACCAAAGTATGTCAACATAGATGAAATCAAAACTATTTGAGAGAAATATCCCTTTCTATATTGAAATCATTTATGAGTCACATAATTATAAAAAGAAAACATTTATTTTGAAAATATTATTATATGCTTGTAATGGAATATTTGAAGGTGTTATAACTGTGGTAAATTGTTGCACCTGCCATATAAGTTAAAAAAACATTCTTACCTTAATTTGTCGAAAAGGTCAAAAAGTACCTTGTTTGGAAAATGACAGAAGGATTACTTTGAACCCATTTTATAAAAAATAAAAACAAGGGTGTAAATGAATTTAACCCATAGTCTATTAAATAGTAAAAATGTTTTGAAATACATTTTTAATAAAAATAGATGTGGATGATAAAGAGGTCCAAGTAGATACTCAGGTATAAACAACCACAGATTATAAAGAGATTTTGAAATTATCCCTTAAAATTTACTTTCCCGTAGTTGAGGGAAGGTTAAACTTCTGTATAATGGTGAAATAATTGTTACTAAATAATACAAGAACCATATACATAAATATTATATAATATTTTATCTTCTAATATATCTTTATTAATGATATTTCAATAGTAACATTACTTCGGGTGTTAACTAATTCATTTTCCTTTATATGATTGGTTACGTAAGCCATGTTTATTATGGATAGGATGTATTTGATTCAAATACAGAATCCAATTATTTTCTTAATCATTATTTTTAATCATAAAATGAAATTTATTCTTGAATTATTAAGATGGGGAATGAATCTCATCACGTTCATGGAGACGACAATCTATACTTACGCATGAGCTAAAATATCATTATTTTGACAGTAAAATCATATGTAACTGGATGGTATATCATATATAAATAATCATTAACATGTTATATTTATTATTGACATCATTTATACTCATTTTTATACCCATCAAAATAATTATTTTTTTGAATAACATACTACACCACGACATGTAGACGGTAAGTCATACGTACGCACGTATGGTGAATCAGTCATTTATTGGATGGATATAATAAAAAATATGGTTGAACCATATTTATATTAAAATAATAGTATGTAAAAGGTAATGGAGTTATTATTTGTTTATGTAAACAACTAAGAAAGAGGAAGTGGAAGAAGAAAAAAACTTGAAATTAGGTGGTGAAATTGTTACCTCTTCTTCAGGTGTTTCCTTTTGACGTGAAGAAAAAGGCTCCATAGGTTTGATTTCTGTTAAAGGTAAGGCCTCTAGGTTAAATTTAATAAATTTGGGAGGATATTTGGGTCAGGTTTGTCCGAGAAAAATGTCTTTGGAGGTGTGATTTGGAAAGAAGGGGAAGTACCCTTTTATAAGAGAGGCGAGGGACACATTAGGAAAAGTTTAAAATATTATTTTATTATAAAATAATTTTCAGTTTATAATGGATCCAAATTGATTCATTACAAAGATAAGGTTGGGATGGGTCGACATACTCTCAACAAATAGGTTTTAGGCAAGTTTATGTCACCATATAAACCCTCTCTTTTATATTTATCTCTAAGTTGAAATATTTAACTTTGAAACATTCCTCCTGTATTATTTTAATAAATGGTTAATAAACATACTATAAAATTCCAAGAAAACCCTAAGTGGTTTAGTAATGACATATTAATCATTATATTAGTCCTTTTTTTGATCCTTAAATTTTTTTTGGAATATTATATCATAAAATAAAATAATATTTGTTTTAAAAACTAATTTTTTTCAATTTTGAAACTATTTATTATTTTGTTTTTTTGAAAGTCATCACAAATTGATTACTTAGAACCTAATATATTAAATCAACCATAACATGTCATATGAAGCTAGAAAATTCATAGACGACATCATAAATTTAAACATCTATTTATTTTAAAATTTATAATATCACTTATTTTAATATTTTTTTAAAAAGGTAATTACTTCATCATCATTGTGTCATAAATATATTTAATTATTTACTTTTTTAAATTTTTAAACAAAATACAATTATGTAGGAAATGTTATTATCTTTCTAAAGAACATTTATAGTCAAATATATCTTATGTGTAAATTTATATTAAACATGTTTTAGTTATTAAACTTTGAATTTAACACTTTTAACTCATCTTTAAATGAAATAATAATAAATGTCCTAAACTAATCCAAGTGGACCAAAATAATCATATTTCTTTTGGTAAGGTTTTCTTGGTCAAATTAAATTCTTCCAATAGATTTAGTACATGTGTTAGGGCAATTATAATATCATTTTATCTTTAATTACCCTATTTAATTTTAACTGTGGTAAATAAAAGTCAAAAGTTACTATTCACCAAAATTATTTTCATCTTAATGAAAAGAATTTTACGTACTAATTTCAACCATTTTTACTGGATTTTTGAAATTCTACCCACAGAAGCGGTAAAATATAGTTTTAGGAAAATTCTCAAATGCTCCTAAATGGTGGGTAGAAGATGGTAAAAAGTTCAATAAACTTTTATATATCTAATTTTGTTATAAAAATGACTCAAATGAATTAGATTATACTAATATAGATATTGTGTTTCCATTTAGTATTAAAATAAATATAAATAATATAAATAATTATTTAAATAAAAGCCAGTTTTAAATAATAACGCAATATTTTTCACTATTCATAAAAAATTGAATGTTTTCAGAAAAATAATAAAAATTCCCCATAATCTAATTTAGATATTACAAATTCAAAAATTAAGTCTATTTTACCAATTTAAAAACATATAATGTGCATTTGTTAATTTAAAATTAATTCCCGTTGTCAAAGCCAAAATTTTGAATTTTTTAACGTGAAAAATATCAAAATATTTACATTGGCTTATGAAAACTTTATATGTAAAATTACTTATAATGACCTTAATTTTATTAAATAATAAAACTATAATATATTTATACTTCAAAACCATTCCAATTTATTATTTAACATTATAATTTATTTTGATTTCAAAAGTTGTTTTCAATTAAAATTTAGCATCTTTCACTATTCATCAAAATATGAATGTCATCAGAAAAACACAAAAAATTTATGCAATCAAAATTTTTATGTCCCAATTATAAATAAAGAGTTTATTTTTTCAAATTTAATAAAAAAAAGTGTCAAATATTTCATTTAAAAAAAGGTTCACCATTAATAGGCAGTAAAATAACATTTTTGGGAAAATACATATTTTATCTGAAAAATAGAATTTGTTCTTATATTATGTCTATAAAAAATAGAATATGTATGTTAAAATTACATATAGTATATAAGATTAAATGTGTAGTTAATACTATTCATAACCACTTTTTGAACGGCTTGTTTGGTACGTTGTGGTGAGTTCAAACTCGGTGTTGCGTGTAGCGCAAGCTATTAAATTACTTCCATGAGATAACAAACTATGAAATCATGGGTTATTACACTCTACACTAATTCACTAAATTGCATCCTCTCAATTTGAAATTATTATTCCAGAATAAAATGTTTAAAAAAGAAAAATACATTTCTGGAAAACCCACACCGAAAATTTGTTTAATAAAATTTATTCTTAATTAGAAGAAAAGGGAAATGAAAAATTCACCACCTAATTATGATTTTTATTAAAAGAACATTTGTGGATATTAAAGAAGCGTAATTGGAAGAAAAATATAAATATTTATATAGAGTGATTGAGGTCATCAATCACCAACAAGTGTAAAATTGAGGGCCCCAAAGCCGTTAATCTATGATGATTTAAAATATCATCAGTTCAACAAAACATAAGGTATTATGATAAAACATTTCTAGTTTTAAGATAACTTCCAAAAAGATTAAGAATTTATTTATTAATAGAATAATAAGGAAATAAATATACTTGAAAATTATAGTATCATCCTTCAACTAATTCATACCACAAACTCTTCTTTTACTTCAAAATACAATAGAATTCAAAAATATTCTATTCATCCTATTCGTATAGTGTTCTAAAAAAAATTTATAATTCATTCTCTAGACTATTTAAAAAAATACAATATACAAACTAGGATATCACATAGGAGTGTGGTAGGTGATGGCCCTTGTCACCCATTGGTTGCGGGTTCAAGTCTCGTGGCCTTGCCGAACGCGACGGGTTGTTTCCCGACCTCAGGGTTGTCTTTTTTATATCAATCCAAAAAAATAATATTATGAAATGTTTTAACCATAACAATAATATCCAATGTTAATCTTATTCCATTCCAACCTTTATAATTATCCAATATTCTTTCTTCCAAATTCACAGTCCATGATTTATAAGGAAGGTAAACATAATTAAGATTATTTTTTCTACATAATAACATGTGAATACCTTCATCATGTATTCTTTTAAAATAAGGAAACACCTTGAATTACCCTAAAACTATATTTATTAGATTCATTCTCCCTTATTCCTTATATAATACTGGATATACTACATTTATCCAAAAATGGTTTAAACTCCAACAATAATGGAATAAATAAACACTTATTTAGTTTAAAAGTAGTCAATAATATCAAATATAATTTATCCAAATCAATCATATCTTATTAAAAAATCACTACCTCAATATTAGAACCATATTGATGTTTATCTTTCCTTAAACCATTTATTTTCCTAAAATGTTTAACTTTCCATTGAGTCACTTTTCTTAGAACTGTATAATCTCAAATCCCCAATGAAATAGTACTACAGTACAGTCCTTATTTATTTCCATAATTCTTATAACCAGTACATCGTTGATGAAACAATCACGTGAAATAATTCATTAATAAAAACATAAGAACACTAGTCATTCCGCTTCATCTGTGGTAGTATCATAACATTATTATTATCCAGTATAGATATTTAAGGCATACTCTGATGATTTGGAAATTTATTTGCATAGTGTTCCAACTCCATGTAGATGAAGCATTGTACAATTGAAACCATTTTTACCCTTGAAATCACATACATGGTGTCATTTTTCTTCACACTTATAATGAACTCCCATTCCCATAAATCATTTACCATGGTGATTATTTCCACAGTTATCACATATGGGGTAATCCTTCATTCCACTCTTCCCTATATCCATCTTTCTCTCTGCTATCCTTTTTTCCCTTCCTTCCCTTAAAAGCCATATGACTTAGAGAATTATTTACTTATTGTTTTAACATATGATATTATTTCTTCATATGATGAGAATACACGGGAGACTATTTCCCTTATAAATGATAACTTAATACCATGAAATATATGATACTTCTTTCTCTTTGGATCATACGTATTGTTAGACTTAGCATTCCTTCTACTAGGAGCCATTTCTAAACAATGGCATACACTATGTTAGTTTATGAATCACAATTCATAATTCCGAACTTGTAAAATACCTAATGTAAATTGATATGATTATGCATCTAATCTATAATAATAATAAAAATCTTTAAGGAGGTATTTATTCATAAATATGTTATAAGGGTTTGTAAGGAAAATGAGAATTACCCTAAGCATATCCCCCAGGAGTTTCATAACCAAAAGTGTAGTAAAGCCCATTTTTGTGCACTAGTTCCCATTCGAGTCCAGCTCAGAGTAGTATTTTCCGGTTTTACCCCTAGGTACATATGTGCGAAAGCTGTCTCTACCTGCCCGTATAAAGAAAGGGATGTATTTCATGGAAAACTCCAAAAATCTCTATAATACCAAAATTAAATGAAGTTGTTCTATAGTAATTGTCAATGTCCATCTTAGTGTTGTGTTCTCTAATCAGAGTTTTTCTAAATCTAGTTTCATTGGTTTTTCCTAAACGTACTTTGATACCAACTTTAAGTCCCTGACCCCAGTTACCCAGAGTCATTTCATTATTTTAATACATTGTCTTGAGTACAAGGAATCATGTCCCAAAGGACCGATCATTTTAGAAGTCTTGGAAAATATATTACATATATGAAGTTTACGTTACACTTTCTAATGAACAACACAACTTAAATAATTATTTGAGAATGCTATTTTATCCTAAGATTAAACCTGTATATCAATGATAAAACACTTTTTGGTATCATTGGAAAATAAAATATAAGAACGGGGAGAGCTAAGATGCTCAATAAGAGTATGCAATACAGCGGAAGATAATACAAACCTTAGGCATGGTAAATAATTAAAAACACATGCCTTTACAAATAATAAACATGAACACATTATGGTAGGAATATGAGCTGAGTAAATAATGTCATACTATAACATAGTCATCGGTATTATACTAGTCAAACAACCACATGAACCACCATTATTGTTTTCATAATGAAGAAATGAATAAAGCGGGACATTCTAAAACACTATTTAAATGCCCCAACCAATAAGTCTAAAAATGATTAAGGCCTCAGCCACAACCATATATCAAATTGGGAATGGCCTTGACCAATTCCACATCTAATTGTCTCATTAGACCTACTGATGCACCAAGGAGCTACATCGGGCTCTACCCGTCCCTTACTAAGTCCAATACGTTTTTCTTAGAAAAAGGATGAAACAAAACATAAATAGTTGTATTAATACTAGCATACAAAATGTCTATACATCAAACATAAATCATGAATGGTATAAAAATAACACATCCATTTTATAAAATATCACATAATCTTAAATAAAATATTGAATATTTGTATCATAATAAATCAACTTCAAACAAGTGGAAAATTAATCAAAGGATGTTCAAATAGATGAAATAAAAACTAATTGAGAGAAATATCTCATTCAATTTTGAAATAATTTAAGAGACAAATAATTATAAAAGAAAACATTTATTTTTAAAATCTTATTATAATCTTGTAAGGGATGCTTAGAAAGTGTTATAATGGTGGAAAATATCTACACCATCTCTATAAGTTTAAAAAACATTGTTACCATAATTTGTCGAAAAGGTCATAAAATACCTTATTTTGAAAACAATGAAAACATTCCTTTAAAGAAATTTATTAAAAAAATTAAAACAAGGGTATAAATGAAATTAACCCATAGTCTAGTAAATAGTAAAAAAATTGAAATACATTATTAAGAACCACAGATTTAGATGATAAAGAGGTCCTAGTAGAAACTCACATATAAACAAACTCTGATAATAATGAAATTGTGAAATTATCCCTTACCTTGTACTTTTCCTTGATCAAGGATAGGTTAAGCTCCTGTATAATGTTTAAATCATGGTTACTAAATTATACATGCACCATATGCATTAATATGATATCATATATGATCTTATATTATTTCATTGTTAATGACATTTCAGTAGTATCATCATTTTGGGAGTTAACTGATTCGTTTTCCTTTATATGTTTGGTTATGTAATCCATGTATGTTATGTATAGGATGTATTTGATTCATATCCAGAATATTATTATGTTCTTAAATATTTTTTTTAATCATAAAATAAAAATTATTCTTGAATGACTACGATGGGGAATGAATGTCGTCGCGTTCGTGGAGACAGTAATCCGTACGTAGGCACGAGAAAAAATATCATTATATTGATAGTGAAATCACAGTTAATAGGATGATATATAATACTTACAGAATCATTAACATGTTATATTTGTTATTTAAATTATTTAAACTCATTATTATACCCATCCAAGTAATGAAGGGTTTGAATAACAAACCACGACACGGCATGAAGACGCTAATCCATACGTACACACGTATGGTGACTTTGTCATTTATAAGATATAGAGAGTAATGAATATGGTTGTACCATATTTATAAAAACATCACATTATGTAGAAGGTACTAGAGTTATTATTATGTTATTGATAAAAGGAAAAAAAAGAGGAAGTGGAAGAAAAAAAGAACTTGTAAGAGGGTTGTGAAATTGTTACCACTTCTTCGGGTGTTTCCTTTTAAATTTAACAAAAAGGATCCTTAGGATGGATTAATGCTAAAGGTAAGGCCTCTAGGTCGAACAAATGGAAGTTGGGAGGCAATTGGGGTAGGGTTTCACCGTGAAAAATGGCTTTGGAGGTGTGATTTTGATAGAAGGGTAAGTTCCATTTTATAAGAGAGGCCGGGGACACTTTACGAAATGTTTAAAATATTATATTATTATAAAATTATTTTCTATTTATAAAGGATAAAAATTAATTTATCTCAAATATAGTGTGGGGATGGGTCTAAATACTCACAACCAATAGGTTTTAGATAAGTTTATGTCAACATATTAACACTATTATTTAGATGTAACTCTAAGTTTAAAACATTAACTTTTACAATGTCCTATTGTATTATTATAATAAATGGTTAATAACATTATTATAAAATAAAAAACAAACCCCAAGTGGTTTCTTAATGACATATTAATCATTATATAATTCATTTGGTGGAACCTGATATTCCTAGGAATATTATTTTATTTAATAATATAATATTTGTTTTAAAAACTAATTTATGTCAATTTTGACACTATTTAGTATTTGGTTTTTGTGAAAGTCATAAAAACTAGATTACTTCGAACCAAATACATTTAATCAGCCCTAACATGTCATATTCACCTATAAAATTCATAGATGTCATAAAAAATTTCAAATTCTATTTATATTTATATTTCTAATATCAATTATTTTAATATTTCATTAAGATGGTAATTACTGCATCATCATTATGTATAAATAAATCTAATTATTTAATGAATAAAAATTATAAATAAAATACCATTATGTATGAAATATTTTTATATTTCTAATTAATATTTATAGTTGAATGTATCTTATGTTTAAACCTATATTAAAAAAAGTCTGTTTTTAAACATTGAAATTGACACTGTTAACCATTCTTTAAATAAAATAACAATAAATGTCATAATCTAATTCTAGTGCAAGAAAAGGATTATATTTTATTCCTAAAGTTGTTTTTGGTCTAATTAAACTTATCCAATAGAATTAGTACTTGTGTTAGGGTAATTATAATATCATTTTTACCTTTAATTACCCTATTTATTTTTATCTATGGTATATAAAAGTCAAAAGTTACTATTCACCAAACATTAGTTTAATCTTATTGAACCACATTTTACATGATGATATCAATCCTGTCTCTTGGATTTTTAAAATTTAACTCATTGAATCGGAAAAATTATGTTTTATACAAATTTGCAAATGCTTCTAGAAGTTGGGTAAAAGGCGGTAAAATGGTCAATAAAATTATATACATCTAATTTTATAACAAAAATGATTCTAATTAATTAAATTGAACTAATATAGGTATTATATATCTATTTTGGCTTAAAAATAATTTAAATAAAATAAATAATTATTTAAATAAAATGTCGGTTTAAAATAATAACGCAGTGGTTTTCACCATTCAAATAAATTTTTATGTTTTTAGAAAATTACCAAAAAAAATTAGCCTAAGATAATTTTTATATTATTAAATCGAAAATGAAGTTTATTTTACCAAATTAAAAACATAGAAGTAATATTTATTAAATTAAAATTAATTCATGTTGTCAAAACCAACAATCAGATTTTTTAATAAAAGAAAAAACAGTCAAATGATTGACATTTATTTATGTCAAATTTATATGTGAAATTACTTATAATAACCTACATTGTATTAAATGATAAAAATATAATCTAATTATACTTCAAAAACATTCAAATGTATAATCTAACATGATAAATTATTTAGATTAAAAAAGTTCTTTTCGATTAGAATTTAGTATCTTTCATTATTTATCAAAATATGAATGTTATCAGAAAAACAAAAAATATTTATACAAACTAAATTTTTATTTCCAAATTCTAAATAAGATGTTTATTTTCCGAAATTTAATATAAATGTGTCAAATATATCATTTAAAAAAATCTCCATTAATAAGTGGAAAAATAGTAATTTTTTAAAAATGCTTCCTTTATCTGAAAAATTGAATTTGTTCATATATTAAATCTATGAAACTCATAATATGGATTTCAATATTATATTGATCATATAAGAATCAAAATGCAGGTAATACTATTCATTACCACTTTTTGAATGACTAGTTTGGTATGTTCTGGTGTGCTCGAACTCGGTGTAGAATGTAGCGCAAGCTATTGAATTACATTAATGAGATAACATACTATGAAATAGTGGGGTGTAACAGTGTAAATATGCATGTGGGAGGTAATTTACTGAGTAATTGTACACATGCACACAAAAGCACGTCCCAAGAAGAATGGAAAGGATAAAATGCATGCTACTCAACCACCACTGAGTGTAAAGGACAGCTGGAAGTAAATGGGCTAGATTACAAACACAACAAAAGAAAAGTACAACAAGAGTAAGTACATGAAAGATGGAAAGTTGTCTGTAGAAAATCCCACTAGATGGGTAAGAAAATAGTAGCTGCTCTAAGATATAGAAGCAAGTCCAACTTTCATGATCTCACTGACCACCACCAGGTCTTGGGCCACAAAGTCCTCCGCCAAGTCATCGGTCGTCTGCATCAGACACAACACCTGTGGGCGAATCCCATGCAGGGGTGAGTAACAATATACTCACCAGGGACCCAAAACCAACAAGGAAAGACCACAAAATAGTCCAAAAATAAAACCCTGATGAAATTTAGATCACTCCAGGTATAATCTATAGTAGAAAAGTAAGATTATTATGTTTATAACTGAACACCTTGGGATGCTTGGGTACTCCTCCCTAATTATTATTGTGGGTAAGATGGGTCACACAAAGCTTCTCCCCACCGCGGGTCTGCTGGGTCACACAGAGCCGCTTCCCACAAGCCTTGTACTATTGTGTCACTCATCTTTGATTAGTACCATGGTAATGATGCATCACACAGAGCCGCTCCCCACTGTGGGCCTGTCAAGTCACATAGAACTGCTTTCTACCTTGGTCATCGTTTTGAGGTACTCATCAATAATGAGTATCGTGGTTATGTTGGGTCTCACAAAATCGCTCCTGATCATGGGCCTATTGGTTCACACAGATCTTATTCCCATTGTTCCATCATAGTTGATCCAAACATGGTTTCTTTTCTCCAGCCTTTGGGTCGCATTCAACTATTGGATTCCTACACACAATGCACTTGATTCCGGGAGAAACGTTTCCTCAATCCATTCATCGCATTTTAACAGCCATGAAAATTTCCATATATTAATCCAAAAGAACTGCCACGTCTTAAGGGTTCTAATTCCACAAAGGGGTCGTCAATTTGACACACAATTTTAGGTTATTGTCATTTTAGTAAACAAGGGATGGTGGCATCTGTGTCTAGTCCGACCCTGTCAGACCGTCTCGACCAACCCAACACTGGGCCCCCGCATGCCCCAACCCAGTTCGACCAACCCAGTTTGACCAACCCAGATTGACCCAATTTGGTTATGAGCTGGCCCAGTATTGTATAAAACCTGGACCAGGACCATTGGCTTTGGTGGGACCTGACCATGTTCCACCGGGGGTCCAACCTGCAGGGTCACCCAGCGACCGGGTCTTATCTGGACTAACCTCCAACCGGAGGGCCTGTTTGTTCCCCGCTCAGGCTACCCAAAGCCTGATATTTTTTGTCGTCCTGGAAGGCTATAGAAGTCTGACTTAATGCAACCCATACAGTGATGTAGCCCAATTTGTGCACCCCGGCCCGGGCAGCCTTTCGAATCGGTCTCTCCTTCCTAGCATGCAAGTGCGTGCTAGTTCTCCCCCAACCAGACCCGTGGGCATCCGGCTTGTAGTGCGCCGAAAAAATATAATCAGACCAAATTTTGGGTTTTCATGTAGTAATTTTACGGCATTCTAACGATGGAATGAGGCTCACAGACATGAGCAACTCTGTTGATGCGGTCAGGTGCTCGCATCCGCCCCCGCCAGCCGACGGTCGTTGCCAGTGGTTCTTACCACCTCACCGCAACCCAAGCCGACCGTAGATGCTACCACCTGGCACACTGTCATGGTGAATATCCATCCACCCACAACTGACTTTGTGGCCCACCACCGGGAGTCACCAGCCCGCAGTCGGCACTAGCATGCCGTCAGGTTCTTCCACGAACAATCGCGTCCGATCTGGTGGTCCGTTCATTGCATAATTTGTTCCCCCGGTCTCTATAGTGTGTTTCCATCTATTTTGAGGACTCTAAATCTACTATCTGTAAACACAGATATTTGGCCACGATGAATGCACAAGGAAGAGGGCTCAGTCCTTGTTCATGTCAGCCCACGCCCTCCACATTTGTGTTTAAACAGGGGGAGGTTTATGAGTAGTGTTCTATCAAACAATTAATCAATCTTGATACACAAATCCCCATAAAAATGCACCCTCATAAAAGAACATGTGATCCACGGTTCAACCAGTTCATGGGTTGATCCGTTTTTTTCCCTTTATAATGAAGAATAGGAAAAAAATAAATTAAAACAAAAATAACCCCTACACGGAGGTGGTTCATCGTTGGGGTGATCCGTTCGTGGGGATTCTATTGGAGTTTGTCGCTATCATGATCTGTTATTGGGATTCATCGATGTCACTAGTGATTCTCCGGTGTTCACCATTCATCATTGAAGAGAATTTACACCGTATTTTCATCATAGAGATTCCATATTTTATTCCCCAACATGTTATATCATTAATAAAGAAACATGTCACAACATTTCTATTTCACTGTGTCGCCACGTCATTATGCTATTTCATTTATGAAACAACGTGTATGTTTCACTTCTGTTAAGGAGTATCATTAAAGGGGGATATTCATCACCTCTTTTTTTCACCACAGTTCTGGATTTCCTCCACTCAATGGTGATAAAAAGGAAATAAATTAAATTTTTATGTTATTTAATTTTATTTCAAAAATTATGAAAACTATATTTTCCTGTCACACCTCATTGGTCGAAGGTATGTCCATTCTAGGAGAATCTTGAAATTTTGATTCCAATAGTTCCCTCAGGTTTTCGATTATTGTAGCGGTTTAAAAGTCAGAAAAACTCTCTTTCAATTTTACTTAAATGAACTTAAAAAAAGTTCAAAATTTTATTATGGGATCACCGGGCCTCAGAATCAGGTGTCGTCAAAACATCTGGTCTTAAAATAATCCCATATGATTTTTTAAAATAATTTCATGGAATTTCCATGAAATTACGTTACCCGCACATTAATAGATTCACGTCCCCATAAGCCACAAAAAATTTAACAAAAAAATGGTTGTACTGAGCATGAAACTAAGTCTCCTACTCCCATGTACTCTCCGGATGGTTCCCGTGCTATCACCAAACATGAACAAGAGGAATATACCATCTATTAAGGACCTGCTTCAATCAATCCTCTATATCCATCGGAAACTCTGCAAACATTTCACCATCATCAATGTCCACCTCACCCCAGTCGATGGTGAGTGATAGATCATGCACATACCTCTTCTGCTGTGACACATGGAAAACATCTTTCTCTAGGTTCATCTATGGGGGGAGAGCTAGGTGGTACACAACCTCACCAACTCAACATAGAATCTAAAAATGTCCAATGAATCTCATAAATAACTTTTCACCCCATCCAAATCTCTGCAATCCCTTTCAGTGTGAGACCCAAACGAAAACACTATCTCCATCCTCTAATTCCAAGGGCCTTTATCTCCAATCAACATAAGATTTCTTACTTCTCTATGCATTCCTCCTCTGCTCCAGGATGATATGCACCTTCTCAGTGGTAGCGCGTACCAAATCTAGACCCATTATTGCTGGCCCCTCAAGGTCTATCCAGCAAAGAGATGATCTGTATGGCCACTCGTACAAGGCCTCTAACAGTGCCATGCCAAAGTAGGCGTGACATATGTTGTTTTATGAAAACTCCACCAGTGGCAGGTGGTCTTCCCAACTATGACCAAAATCAAAGATTCAATCACGAAGCATATCCTCCAAAGGTCTGTATGGTACAGTCTGTTTGACGATATGTCTGAGGGTGAAAAGCTATTCTGAAGCACAGTTGAGTCCTGAATGAATCTCGTAATACCTTCAACAGCTGTGTTGTAAAGAAAGAGTCACAATATGATATGATCATTGAAGCCACCCAATGTAGCTACACTATCTCCTAGATGTAGAGGCGTCCCAAGCCCTCTACTTATCCCTTCTCTTATATGGGTGGGATATAAGCCAGCATGGTGAGTCGGTCAATGATCACCTAGATATAATCATGACCCTTGGACATGTGTGGTAATCCTATCACGTAATTCATAGATATTCCATCCCCCTTCCACTCTAGTTCCTCAAGTGGATGTTCAAAGCCTGATGGAACTTAATGATCATCCTTCACTTGCTGACATTTGATGCATCGTGAAACAAACTCGGACACTTCTTTCTTCTTTCATGGCCACCATTGCTAACATTGGAGAGCCTTATACATCTTCTCCACTCCAATATGTACCACCAAGGGGGAGGTATGTAACTCTCCCAAAATCTCATCTCAAAACTCTACTAGTACTACTATGAGACTTTTCAAAAGAATGATGTTCTCTCTACTAATAGAAAATCTATTAGGTGCATGTTTTGAGGATAACTGAGCACGACAGGACCCACAGTCAATATCCACAATCTATTCCTCCATAAATAATAATAATAGTGGGGGAGTGATAGTCATTTACTAAAGGTAAGCTGCTCCATTATCATCTAGGAAGGATATCTGCAGCATGGCTAGATACCTCGTCACCTCACTTAGGAGATGACTATTGGACCTCTTACTAGGCATGTCTACCACCTTGTTCCCCTTCCCAAGAGTATTGACTATATCAAAGTCATTATCCTGAAAGAAGTCTATATATCACCACTTCCTTATATTCAGGTCCTTATAGTAGAAGATATACTTGAGACGGTTGTGGTCGGAGTAAACTATAAACCACTCACCCATTTAGTAGTGTTGCCACATATTCCATGCAAAGACCACCACTACCAACTCCACCTCATGGGTTACGTAGTTCTTCTCATGTTCTCTCAACTTCCGTGACCTGAAGGCAATCATAACTCACTCATGCATCGGGATAGAACCTAGTTTGGTTCCTAATACATAACATAAAACTACATACCCAATGCACTCCTCTAATAGTCTCAATATTGGGCACTCATTAGTCTCTATCACAACTCTTAGAAACTATTATGGCACATTTATATCCACATAAAGGGATGTATCTTACATGTCAAAGCTAATAAGGGTAATGATACTTTGGAAACGTAAGGAAGGAACCTCCTGTAGTATTAAGCCAACCCCAAGAAACTTCAAACAATAGTAACACTCCTGGGTGGATCCCAGGAAAACACTACCTCTATATTCACTGAATCCACTATAACTCTACCTTTAGAGATGACGTGTCCTATAATGTAGACCCCCCGAATCCGAAACTGGAAATTTGAGAGATGATGTGTCCTATAATGATCTGACCAGCATGGGTCCCCATATCTGCTGCCTACTGCTCACTACCGAAGATTCTACTACCCATCTCCCTATGGTATCTCCACATTCAGTTCCTTCTCTAAAAGGAATCTATCTACTAGTAGAGCTGATTCTAGCACTTCATATTGAGTGGGTATGCGGAGAAAAATCATCAAAGGCTTAATCTTTTGTCTGAGTACCTACTCAATGGTCTTAGCCCTGAAGAAATGATCCAACATCATATCCATAGAGTAGAACAAGAGGTTTTTTAACTTCACAAAGTACTCAACCACTAACATGTTTCCCTCCTATATGTGAATCTTCTATTGTATGGGCACTGAGCACAAGGTCGTGAGGAAGAAATGTTATTGAAAAATCAGGTCAAAGTCATCCAAGGAGGGGGTCACTATATCATTTGTCTGAATCATCAATCTCAACCATATTCATACCGAGACCTTATGAATGCTTTTATCTAAGATCAACATAGGGTCAGGTGGCATCGTCACTATGAAGAAGACCCACGTCACCACCTCCAACCAATACTCAGTGACCTGAGGATATATCTCTCCCATAAACATTGGAGTTCCTAGTATCTGGAACTGGTGCAAGGTGGTGAGCCTACAAGAATCCTCTACCGGTAACACTGGTGGTAAATGTCGATCAACAGCTCGTGGTAACGTTGGTGGACCACCGGGTGGGGCCATATCTAGCACTAGTCACTGAACCGATCCCTCATCACTAGGTGGGCTATCCTAACAGTCACACATAATAATCCTATCTAGTTGTTTGTGTGGACGCATCCTGATACCGATTAAAATGTACCATGGTAAATAGATTATACATGGGGATCTGACACTAATTTAATAATAAAATGAGGAAACACTCAATTCCTATATGATGCATGCGACTGGTGTTTTTATATATAGAGTAGAAAAGATGAATTCATGGTCCTTGTGTATGGATATGTCAGACACTGCACCAACACTGGACCCCCTGAATCTTAAAGTCGAACTTGAAGCATTTAACATTGTTTCCCAAACACAGAACATTGGAATCCCAGTATTTGAGGTCGAACCGACAACCACTGATACCCCTTCGTCCAAACCCATCCCCTGGTGCATGTGTCGTGACACCCCTAATCCTACCTCCTAAATGCCTAGGGTAAGCGACTAGCGCTAAAGGTGTAAACCTACATGTGTGAGGCATTTCCTTGAGTACCTATGCACACGCATGCATAACCACATCCCAGGAAAAATGGAAAATTTAATATTCATGATACTCAACAACCAATGAGTGAAATGGAAAATCTATAATTAAATGAGACATAATACAAATCCAACAAAATAAAACTACAACAAGTGTAAGTACAAGATATATGGAATGTTTTCTACTAATATAACTAAATGATAGGTAAGTACAGAGTAGTTTCTGGATGCAGGAGATGCATATACTACATGATTGATCTAACTGGGCACCACCTGGTGCTAGGACACCAAGTCCACTGCCAATTCGTCGGTCGTATGCACCAGGCACAACACATGAAAGTGAAGCCCGTGTAGGGGGGAGTAACAATATACTAAATAAGGACCCCAAACCAAAAATGAAATACCACAAAGAAATCCCCAAATCAAACCATGAATTATGGAATCTCACACCATATATGATATAGAGTAGGAATGTAAGACCATCAATCGTTTCTCTAAACTCAATGGGCTACTGGGGTACTCCTCCCTGATGAGTATCATGGGTATGTTGGGTCACACAAAGACACCCCCCATCGTGGTCCATCCTGGTCACACAAAGCCACTTTCCACTAGCCTTAGACTGCTTTGGAACTCATCCCTTATGAGTATTGTGGGTATTCTGGTACATATAGAGCCTCTCCGAACCTTGGGTATACCAGGTCGCATAGAACCGCTTCCCACCTTGGCCATTATACTAAGGAACTAATCCCTGATTAGTACCATGGGTCTATCAGGTCACACAGAGCTATTTCCCACCATAGGCATACTGGGTTATACAGATATACATCCCACTAGGACTTTATAGCTAATCCATATAGGGTCTCATGTCAGTAGTTTTTGGTTCTCAGTTAGCAGTAGGATTCCTTCACATAGTTCACTTGATTCTGGGAGAAACCGCTCCTCAATCCATTCTTCATATTTGAACTTCCATGAAAAAATCCATAGAGTATGCCAAAAGAACATCCTCGTCGCAAGGATTCCAACTCATTGAATGACTCATCAATCGGCCCCTCAGTTTGTATGTTATTAGCTTTTTATTAAATAGGGCCCAGTTATGTACGAGACCGGTCCAACCTAGTCAGACCGTCCTGACTCGATCGGACCATCCCGACCAAACCTGCAAGGTGGCCCTGCTTACCCCAGCCTTGTTTGACTAACCTGACCTGATCAAGTTCAGGTCTGGACCGACCCTATCCAGTCTGGCCACTAGGCCTGGCCCATTGGGTTTAGCTGCACTCAGTAAGGGGTCAAACCAGCTTGGTCTCCTAGTGACCTGATCATATCTGGACCAGTCGGCAACCGACTGACTAGTTTGTTCCCCGCTTGGGCTGCCTTGTTGCACAATATTATGTCGTCTGCCCAGCTCGTGATAGCGGGCCTACTTAAGACAAATCAGGCCATGCCGCAACATGGTTTGCACACCTCGGTCCATCCCCATTTATGGATCCATATCCTTTTCATAGACCACGAGCGCATGTTTGTTCTTCTCTAGCCTAACGCATTGTTGTCCAACATGTAGCACACTGCAACTGCTAAGCCCACAATATTTTGGGCCCCACATGAAATCTCTGGAACAAATGCTAGCTAGGGAATTTCTCCCATAGTTGCGGGCTTCTTCATTGAGGAGGTCAGGTGGCCACGTCTGTCCCCGCCAGAGGTCGCCACTGCGGGCCCCCACCAGGGGTCGCCAGTCCGCAACCGTCTGGTTATTCCATGGACCACAAGGTCTTTCTTGATGGTCTGTTCTTCATGCTATCTTCACTCCCGGTCACCATGGGTCTGCCTCCTTCCCTTATAAGGCCTTGATATTGCTTCACTATCAACTTGAGGATCTTTCCATGAAGAACACACAAGGTGGAGGGGATCATGCCTTATTCGTGTCAGCCCATGCTCTCTGCATTAGAGTGTAATCATGTGGAGGTTTAGGATTTGGGTTAACAATTAATCAATCTTGATACACGAATACCATGAAAAAGGCACCCTCTCGCAATAATGAGAGATATGTGGATCAACGTATTCTTTGGTTGACCCGCATTTCACATTTTAGAATGAAGAACGAGAAAAAGTAAATTATATCAAACACAACCCCTACCTGGATGAGGTTCTTTGTTAGAGAGAACCATTCATGGGGATTCCATTGTCATTCGTCGCTCTCCATTTCCATTCTTGGGGTGCGTCAATGTGGTTGGAGATTCTCCATATTTCATCGTTCATTGTTGGAGAGAATTTCCTCCAAAGGTTCATCAGATGAATTCCAAATTTTATTCCCCATTGTGTTATCTCATTTATAAAGAAACATTTCGTAGAATTTCGGTTATCCTACGTCACCATGTCATTATGTTGTTTCATTAATGAAACATCATGTTTGTTTTGATTTTGTTAAAGAGTCTCATAAAAGGGGGCTCGTCACCTCCTCGTCGATGCACCATAGTGATGACATTCCACCAATCAACGGTGAGAATTTAGAAATAAGATAACTTTTTATGTTAATTTATTTTTTTCTGAAATGGCTGAAACTATCTTTTTTGTACAACCCTCACCGGTCGAAGTTAATTTCTATCTAGGGGAATCTCGACATTCTAATTTCAATGGTGCACTCATATTTTTTATCCAAGCTTTAGTTTTAATGTTAGAAAAACCCGCTCTCATGTTTACATAAATTAACATAAAAAAGTTCAAATTTTTATGCCGGGATCAACGAGGCTCAGAATTAGGTTTTGTTAAAGCATCTGGTCTCGATATAATATCATATAATTTTGAAAAATTACATGGAATTTCCAAGATATTAAAGGAATGGACATAGACAACTATTTAGTTTCGTGTTGTCTGATAAGGTCATTTTCCATACAGTTTGACAACGTAATGTAAGGATGAAGGTGAATAACCTATTAGGATAGTGACACTTCTGATGGATCTTAGGTTAATCTTATGAATATTTCACTAGTTTCATGATCCTTAAACTCTATCAACACTACAATTACCTCAATTTTCTTATTTATTATTGAGAGTTCCATGAAACCATTTTCCATTTCACATTAAAACTATATGGGGACAAGTTTTCTAGAATTAATAGGATTTATTCAATGTTTTATTGAAATATAGTCACTAATCACTAGGAGGTATTTAGCTCTTTATCTAATTCACATCTCATGTTTCCTATTCAGAGTACTCAGATAACTGGATTGGGGATTCATGTTTCTATGGTTCTAATATTTCCATGTACTTTTTCACATGAATCCATCTATTAAAGGGAGTGAAACACTCTATTGTGTACCCAAGATATCAATGGTTTCAGAAATGGTTGTCTGGACCTATTATTCTTGCCTCACTTGATTTTCTCATTATCAGGAGCTCTATCAATCCAATTTTATAATCATAATTAATGTTATAAGGACATATAGTTTTTGGATGGAATATACTTTTTGATGTGTGTATTTAAGATATGGATAATAATGTTGCTTTTACAGCATGATACTGATAACCTAGTGGGCGTGCGTGTATAGATGATTCTAGAATCCATGGTGTAGATCACAATTATATATTGGTCATGGGGTTGGTGTGGGAGCACTGGGGGACTTAAATTATGTAGATGCTTCCAATTTATCAAATGATCCTAACCATCCTATAGTCATTGTGTAAATGGTTAATGTCAGATTTCTTTAAGAATATAAATGATAAAAAGGTGGAAAATATAGAAATTCCCCAACCCTATGGGCTAAAGAGAGGTAGAGAAATGTTAGCATTTGACCAGATGTAGGGATGAAAAAAATGAATGTACCCAGAGACCTGTGGCCTGGAGAACCTCACATTATGTATGGATTATATAGAAAGGTACCTATACATAATTTTAAGGTAATGATCACTATATTATTCCCAAATTAATTTCCTGTAGATCTATATTATCTTTTTGGTGTTCAGTGATATTTTCTTTTGGAAAAATTGCCTTGTCACCCTCAAGGGGAAGGATGGAAGGAGAAATGACAACACCCATTCCCCAATCGATATTATGGTGTGTTGATGATGTGAGAATTCCGAATGTCGAACCCATAGACTAAATTCACTACCTCTACTAGAAACATTAACCAATTATATTATATATTTAAATACCATCGTTTTCGAAAATTCCTTATGTATATTCCTGATGGATACCGCTAAGATATTATTTTCTTGTGCCAAAGGCTAAAGGTAGCCCAACCTGCTATAACTCAGATGAATAAAAGAGGACATTGTTATACTCTTCTATAGTGTTCTTATCCAAATATGGTTATATTTACTCCA
This sequence comes from Viscum album, assembly GCA_963277665.1. Classification (NCBI taxonomy): domain Eukaryota; kingdom Viridiplantae; phylum Streptophyta; class Magnoliopsida; order Santalales; family Viscaceae; genus Viscum; species Viscum album. The sequence goes on from OY728154.1 coordinate 26,645,453, forward strand.
ATCCTATTGATATCACGTTGAGTGATACATAATGGGATAGTGATGCACCTCAATAGAGTATCTTGTTTGCGGGTTGGTGCCAGATTTTACATTTGGGGGGTCAATTAACATTGTACCGTTATAAGGGCCAGTTCCCATGACAATGTTTTAGGGGTCAGTTCCCATGATACAAGTTGAGGAGTTAGTTCACATGATACTATATGATGGGTCGATGCCCTTATTGAAAATGATACTTGGTTAATGTATGAGAAAAATTCCTACATCCCAGTATGCTGGGGTGATTCTTGGAATTTCATTATCCCGAATGTTTGATGTAATGAAGTTTGAGGCTCCTATAATGTTATGATATGGGATGGTTTCAGGGAAACTATCAGGATACAATAATGGGATTAGACATATTGGTGGTAACATGGATATACACCTACTCTAGTGTATCATTATTTGGATACCCTTGGAAGGGCCCGTTACTAGATGCCCCAATTTTGATTGTTGGTGTATGAATATTCACATCTACATCTCCTTATAGAATCTTGGTCACATGTCAATGATAATGATGAACATAATGGATGGTATTCCTCTTATGCAACTCTGGATTGATTGAGTTTATATGATGATTGTCCTCATCCACCTCCCCAAGGTTGGTAATGTATGTGTTATTGTCCTCTAGGGAAATGTTCCAAAAGGGGATTTTTGTGGAATCTAGGATGACATCCTCTCTTTCTCCCTATGGTGGGAAATGTATAAAGTGGTAATTTCTCCCTTTAAAGATTTTATGGGCAAATTCCAAAGTGAGGATAGAGTTATTGATGTGGTACTCCTTTACCATGTTGTTCAACAACTGGTAAATGAAGTGGGGTGTGGGAAAATCATATGTCAGGGCCTTGGGAAAAAACTAATCTTTTCCAATGAACTAGGAATATGTAGGAATATTCGATGATGTCATTTTCATAGTAATGAATCTTGAAAGCACATGGGAAGAAACAAGACACATTATTAGTGTGGCATCATATTTAAGAGTATGTGTTCAGTCAATTACATTCAGAGTTAATAGATAAAGTGATGGTACCTTGTTTTTATGTGAGGTTAAACACAAATAAAAAATGTATTTGGTTCTTTATTTTGTTTTGAGACTTTACATGAAAAACTAGATAATGGTAAATGAATAGTAAATACATTATAAAAAGTGAAAGGGATGATATAGTAAAAATATTTCATGTCAGGTTCACAATTTTTTTCATCAGAAAAGACATGAATGGTGTGGCCTAACAATTTTATTATGGGGTGCTCAATTCCACACCCAATCACTCACATCGGGTATAAATTTTGTTTAATCTAACCTATATACTACCAAACGTTCCCATATCCATAACTGAGTATGTACCTTCCTTCAAAATATAGTTATCCCATTGGGGATTCAAATCGAATGATGCTTAGGAACTCACATTAGTGGATGGAATGTGAGTCTGGTCACATCACACCATTTTGAGTAGATTTTTTTCTCTATTATGGGAATCAATTATAGATTTAATATGTGTTTTCGAAATCCTTCTAAGACCGCAATATGGTATGTTTACCCTGATTTTAATGACATTATTATGACCATGTATTGATCAAAATAATTGTGTGCATAGCACGAGTCCTCCATTATTCAATTTTTTATTTATGATACTTTAGTTTATAGCCATGTTCGGGAACTATAGATTTTATTTCCATCTAGGTAGGTGTTTGGTGTCTTGGAGATGAGATTTCACTTCCATGAGGTTTTCTACATATCTTGTGAGAATAGGAATCCAACCCATCATATTTTATTTTTCATTGTTTCATGTCATGTGATTGGACCAATCCATGAAATTTTACATCATATGGTAAGGAGGTAAATATGAGGAATGGGACTCAAAGAGTAATCCTATATATCCTATAAATATAGAAATTAATGAGTCTACATAATTATAATTATGGGTGTTTTCATCATTAGTGATACGAAAATAGAGGCCCTAGGTAGGACATATGCATATAAGGTTACCTTGGATGGCCTTATCAAGAGTATGTACCTTTTAGTTAAGATGATATGAAATCAAACATACATCCCAATAATGGGCCCATATTGTGGAACCCTAATCATGCTACCGATACAATCATAACTAATCCTTAATCCCATGTGTTTCATGATTGGTGTGATAAATAAGACATAGAGGAAGATCAGCCACATTTTATGAGAGGATATCAATATGGGTATTACAAATTATTGTTTCTATTTGAGAGAAATGATATACAATATCATGGAGGATATAGTATGGAGATCAGGCCTTAGAATCAGATCCTACAAATCCTACATATAAAAATAATTAGAGTCATTATAGTTTCATCCATCCCTAACCCGCAGATGGGTTTGAGGTACTTAAGGACATGGTCTAGGATTATATGTAAAATGATTCGAGTGTATGAGCCCACTTATCATCCAATGATTGAAGAGGAATGATATTATACTTGTTTGAGATGGAGGGACATACACCCCACTATATTCCTGTTGGATCAAATACCTTAGGAAGGTGTCTTTTGTATCTTATTAGGATAGGAATTAGAGTTCTCGTAGTTCTGTTGGATTCTTGACCTGCTAATGGATGAGGTAAATATTCACACATAGAGACATTATTTGATAACCATGAGGTTTTAGGAATTTTGGGGGGCTACACGATGATGGATATGACAACCCTACTTTTATTACAAACATAAACATGATTTATTACATAAATCTTCACTTGATACAACAAATAAGATCGAGAGGTTTAGTGTCTTTTGGGCTTAGGATCATTACATAAAAACATAAAACATTAGATAAAACATCTTTATTGAAATCTTCCTTTACATGACAAATACATTCCCTCGTACTTAGCATTACAAGGGATAACCTAAGGACATGTATAAGAAAAGGGTGAGCTATAAAGCCTAATAAGGGAGTACCCATGGAATAACATGAGGAGTAAAATACATGTTAGGCAACATGAATATAAATAGAGTATAAGAGAAACATGAACATAAAGGCATGATAAAGCATGGTAATCATAACATGGAAATGTGGCAACAACACTTAACATGGAATTAGCATGATCCAAGGCTCATTGCACATGGAGCATGAGTAAATTCTAAATGAACATAAAGCATGAGTAAACCCTCGTTTCACTTAAATTAGAACGAGTCAACACACATTGCACATGATGTATCATGATAGTATACTTTACCCAATGCATTGGAGCGCTATTAGGGTGCACCCTTCTAAAACATTTCATTTCATGCATAAGTGTTCCACATGGATCATAAAAATAGATTCATAAAAATAATCACTTATTACATGATAAAGGAATGCGGAATTCATAGATGAAACATTATAATCAATAAGTAAATTTTCAGAAAGTTGAATACCATTGATGGATAAATCAGCATGTTATTCACTACACAATGAAATTGGCTTAGAAAATCGGTGGAATTTTGGCATCGTAATGGCGTGACATAAGAATTCATATAAATTATTGATTAGAGATAAAGGGGTTAATCATCATATTTACATGTAATGGACAGTAATGAGGTCATATAGATACATGTCCCAACAATTTTAATGGAATTTAGATTCATGATACAAAATTATTTCTTGAATGTAAATGAGGAGAGAGAAGTTCCATTTTGAATTTCGGTAAAGTAACGGATGTACATGGGAGGCATTTAATGACAGAAAAAGGGGATCCCATAATTCAAACATAAAGAGGGAGGTATGAGGGAGGTGCGAAACCATACCCCACCATTCATAATTTAATTTAAAAGGGAAAACCAACTTAAATAAAATTGGACAAAATGAGAAAAGAAGAAAAAACCCTTACTTGGAAGTGTACTTCCAAAGGCTAGAGAGAGGCTTTTGAGAGGCTTATTGGGAGCTTGGGGCACCGTGGGAGGATTCTAGAGAGAGTAGGGAAGAGGTTTGACGAACTCCAAAGTCATTCAGTGAGAAGGAAGTCGGAGCTTGGGTGGGATTATATAGGAAAGGTGAGGGAATTCTTTATTATTTAGGTTTGGGTCCCCTTACATAAAATTAATCCAAACCACAAACCATCCCATGGTTTTTGCCCATGGGTTATGGTGAAGGGAAGAGGAAAAAAATATTTTATAAGGCCAAATTCCAAACTTCTTAAAATAATATGGTTTCTTATGTGGAGGTGAGTCATACTCCCATGGAAATTAATTTAAAAAGACAAGGTGTTTAATAAGCTTTGAGGGGTCCATTAATTCTTTGAAAAGTAAGTCAAACAAACCCAAAATCACATTATTTTAATGGTAAAATATATTTTGACCCAAAATAAAGATTATATTATTTTATTACACCACTAGTGGGTCATTATGATGTCATAAAACACATTATATATTTAAAAGGCATTTAATTTTTACCTAAAAATTTTACTCTCTCAGAAAATAATGAAAATTTAACTGTTGTATAATTTTGATGTCCTGATTCTAGAAATAAAATTTATTTAATCTAAATAATTTTCAAAATATGTTAATTTCCACTTTGAAAATAAAAACCAACATTTATCGAAAATTCACGGGTTTTTGAAAAAAATGGCTTTCAAACCTTACCAAAAATTACAATTGAATTCAAAAAATTATAAGATCGTTTTTATTTAATAAAGATTAATTAAATAATATTATTATTATTTTATTAAAATATTACTTAATTCAAAAATACCTTAATTTAATAAAATATATTTCTTAATTAAATAATAACTAAAAACATTATTTGTACTTTAAAAACTATTTACAATGTATCTATAATGATAAGAAAGTATATTCAATATTATATACAAAAAATAATGTACATGAACATAGTACTATTTTTTTTGTTACATAACCCCTTAAAACTGCCGCATAAGATCTAAGGGTAAGGTGTGCGATAGTGACAAACTCTTGGGGTGTCTCGGATAACATCGCTCGAGTGGTATGTTCTATCAACTTCCACTTCTCCCGTAGACGACCCCGTTTGAGCTTGACATGATGAAGCTCAGCTTGGGCATGGCCAAGAGCGAAGCCCAAGGATGCCACCTCTTTTCCGAGCTCCTACAAATGGGATTCGTATAGGGGAATTCTACTGGATGAGGCCATCTCTTCCTTTGTTTGAGTATATTTTGATTTGTTAAAGCCCTATATTTATACTAATAATGTGATCACTATTCAACGGCTATATTAGCAACGGTCAAAATTCATAACATAAAACCAAATAATTTGACATTTTATATAAACAAAAAGAGACATTTAATTAAATCAAGAGGGATTTCCATTAATGAAACTTTGGGTTGTTACAATATTCCCCCCTTAAGAAATTTCACCCTTGAAATTTTACTTTTCCCATACTAAAACTGATCTGGGTAACTCAGCTTCATCATTTCCTCCAATTCCCAGGTTGCTTCTTCAAACTTGTGGTTTCTCCACAACACCTTGACTAGGGGCATTGTCTTCTTTCATAGAACTATTTCTCTACGATCTAAGATCGTCACTGGTTGCTCCTCATAAGAAAGATCATCCTCCAATTGTACCACCTCAAATGAGAGTATATGTGAAGGGTCTGGTATGTACTTCCTTAAGAGGGATACATGAAAGAGATTATCTACTTTGGCCATAGTAGGTGGAAGTTCTAGTCGATAGGCCACAACCCCGACACGATCAAGAATATTGAAGGGGCCGATGTACCTTGGAATTCACTTCCCTTTATTTCCAAACCTCATGACCTTCTTACATGGAGATATGCGTAGAAAAACCATTTCTCCAACTTTAAACTCAAGGTCTCATCAAAGATTATCTGCATAACTCTTATGTCGACTATGGGATGCCTTGATATGCTGTTGAATGGTTTTCACCTTCTCCGCCATTTCCTCGACCATTTCTGGTCCAAGTAGCTTACGTTACCCAACCTCATCCCAACATGCTGGTGTTCTCCACCTTTTCCCATACATGGATTTATATGGTGCCATTTGGATGCCTGATTGGAAAATGTTATTATAATAGAGCTCAACCAGAGGAAGATGTTGATCCCATCCTCCATTAAAGTCCATTGAGAATGCTCTCAACATATCCTCAAGTGTGTGGATAGTCCACTCAGATTGGCCATCAGTTTTAGGATGATAGGTCGTACTGAAGTTCAGTTCAGTATTTAGAGAATGTTGAAGACTATTCCAAAACATAGATGTGAATCTTGGATCTCGTTCAGACATAACAGATAGTGGTACTCCATGCAAACTTACCACTTCCCTACTATATATCTATTCCAGTTGATCCAATGATAAATACTCCTGAATAGAAATGAAGCGTTCAGTATTTGTAATAAGATATACAACAACCCATATTGCATTGTTTACATTGGATGTATTCAGAAGTCTGGTGAAAAATTCCATGGTGTTGTTCTCCTGTTTCCATTCTGGTATGGGCAATGGTTGCATAATCCCCTTAGACTTCTTCCTCTCTTCCTTTACATTCTGGCACACGAGGCACATTGATGTATATTCAGTAATTTCATTCTTCATATTATCCCACAAAAAGTTTTTTCAGAGATTTCGATACATCTTTGTGCTCCCTTGGTGAATAGAGAAATTTTAACTATGTGCATCATCCAAAAGTTCCTTCTTCAGCTCCAGACATGATGGAACACATAATCTTTTCCGAAACCGCACAATTCCTTCTTCATTAACATTAAACCCTGAGGATTTCCCTTTTTCAATAGAATCCACTTTTTATTGAATTTCCACATCATCCTTTTTATCATCCTTTAACATTTCCAAAATAGACAGTTGAACAATAATTTGTGAAAGGATTGATTATTTTCCCTTCTCTATGATTCCCATGTCCATCTTCATCATGTCTAAGAAAATTGGATCCTTCTCAATTATCATCATTGATAGAATCGCTGGATCCTTTCTACTTAGGGAATCTGCCACCATGTTCGCTTTTCCATGGTGGTAATGTATTGAACAGTCACAACCCTTGATGAGCTCTATCCATCTTCTCTGGCATATATTAATCTCTTTCTGTGTGAATATATATTTAAGACTCTTGTGGTCAGTATATATCTCACATTTCTCTCCATATAGATAATGCTGACAGATTTTCAAGGCAAAGATCACCGCCGCCAACTCCAGATCTTGCGTTGGAGAGTTTCGCTCATGGATTTTCAACTGCCTTGAGGCATAGGATATAACTTTATCATTTTTCATTAGCACACAACCTAATACCTTCTTTGAAGCATCACTGAAAACAAAGAAAATTTACCCACATGTGGGTAAAGTGAGAACAGGTGCAGTGATAAGTCTCCTTTTCAACTCCTTGAAGATTTTTCGCATTAATCACTCCATGAAAACTTTACCCCCTTTCGAGTTATCTTGGTAAGAGGGTTGGACAATCGTGAGAAATTTCTCACAAATCTTCGATAATATCCAGCTAACCCCAAGAAGCTACGAATATCTTTTACCGATGTTGTCCTCAGCCATCTATCAATTGCATCTTTTTTGGAGGGATCCACATATGTCCCATTGTTTGTGATGATATGGCCCAATAATGAGACTTCCTTCAACCAGAACTCACACTTGTTGTACTTTTCATATATCTTCTCCTTGCACAAAGTCTCTAGTACAGTTCTTAAATGCTTGTCATGATCCTCCTTGGTTTTGGATTATATTAGAATATCATCTATAAAGACTACCACAAATTTGTCTAGGTAATGTCTAAATACTCTATTCATTATGTTCGTGAAGACTTCTGGAGAATTAGTGAGTCCGAAAGGCATTACTATGAATTCATAGTTCCCATATCTTGTGCGAAAAGTATTCTTGAGAATATCCTCCTTCTTCACCCTTAATTTATAATATCCCGACCTCAAGTCCACCTTGGAGAAGTATTGTGCTCCACACAGCTGATCGAAAAAGTCATCAATTCATGGAAGAGGATACTTGTTCTTTATCGCGATTTTTTATGTTCACGATAATCTATGCAAATGTGCATTGACCCATCCTTTTTTTGACAAAGAGGACTGGTGAACCCCATGACGAAGCACTTGGGCATATAAACCCTTTATCCAGATTCTCCTGTAGTTGTTTCTTCATCTCTTCAAGATCTACAACAGCCATTCTATATGGAGTCTTGGATTTTGGTAAAGACCTGGGTATAAGTTCAATTGATAATTCAACATCTCTTCTAGGAGGAAGACCAGACAGTTCCTTGGGAAACACTTTAGTGAATCCCCTCACAATAGGCATTTGTTCAAGGATGTTTTCTTCCTTGGACTCAATCATCTGAGCCAGATATGCATGCTCATAATGTATTAATATCCATGCTTGAGATGATGGAGTTAAAGGAGATTCATCTTCCTCCTTAAAATTGTAATGAATCGGGGGTCTATTCTCCATATAGAGTGTGATTTCCCTCTCCCGACAATTTATGTTGGCTCTATATAAAGAAAGCCAATCCATGCTATGAATTGCATCAAATTCCACCAAATGGAGTATGACGAGGTTCGCCGGGAAATTCAATCCACAAATTATAATAGGGGAGGACGTATATTCATGGGATGAAATGATTTCCCCATTTTCTATACTCACTAACATCTTCACTACCATGATTTGTGGTGGTGCTGGAATTGATCTACTAAACTTTTGATATATAAAAGAATGCATAGAACCTGAATCAAAATGTACATTCTCTATTCTTGAGTGAATAACTATCGTACCTGTTAACGCTTATTTTCTGTATTCACTTCGGTAGAAGTGATGGAAAAAGCTCTTCCTTGCTGCCTTGGAGGATGTTGGTTGACTCCGAAAACCCTTGTATTTGGGCCCTGATTTGTAAGATTCCCCGATTCCTTGCATTTGTAGAAATGAACAATGCGTTGAGGATCGAACAGAGAATTACTCTCCTCTATCGCAACCACGTGTCTTTCTTGATGACATTTAACATCTAGGTTCCCTTCTCTTCCACACCTAAATCATTTCCTCATCCCCTTGTGGCAATTTCCAGGGTGCTTCTTTCTGCACTTTTGGCATGTGGGGTGCTGGATCTTCTTATCAATGTTGGATTTATTCATCAGACTGCCAAAATTGAAGTCCACCTTATGCTTCTTATCCCCATGAACCCCCTATGATTCCTCTATGTCCATTTCGACCTTGAGGGGACATCAGAAAATTTCCTCATAGCTGTCGAAGTCATGGATCACTAATGATTTCCACAGGCCATGCTTCAACCCACCAATGAAGTGGTCAACCTTTCATTCGGGGGTGACGACAAAGCTGGAAGAATATTTTGAAATCCTTGTGAAGTTTGCCTCATACGTTCCAACATATATTTCGTCTTTTTTCTTGTGGGAAAGGAAGTCCCTTTCCATCATAAGCCGGAGGGTGTGCAGAAATTATTTATCGAAAAACACCTTCAGGAAATCCTTCCATTCCAACGCCTCGATCTCCTCCTCAGGCTTCGTATTTTTGATCAACGTCCACCATTGGTCAGCTTCACACTCCATATTATAAGCATCCAGGAGAACCTTCTATTGTTCAGAACATTGAAGGATGGAGAAGATATTTTCAATGGAGTTGATCCATTGTTCAGCAATCGTGGGATCAGATGATCCACGAAAAATAGGAGCCCTTTGTCTCATGAAGCTCTCGATAGCGACTTGTTCTTTCTTAGGGGGGGACGAACGTTCATATTTACCCGTGTTTCTATTCAATGCTTGAGTTAGCTGAGAGAGGAGCATGACAAAGTTCACGATTCCCGCTCCCATTGGATTGGGCATCTCATTAGTACAGTCATCACACTGATCTTTACACCGGTTGTTAGCCCAAGTCCTCCTATTACCAGCCATTGGCTAGAATAAAAGGAAAGTTAGGGGTAACACATAAAGGCTAATACAAAACAAAAGTTTATGACTTATAAATAAACTTTTATTTCCTTAATTCATGAGTCTACAGGCTTCAATCTAGGCTTTTCATGATCTACTTTCAAACATATATTATTAGGGGAATTTTTTTTATTTCCCTTAATAAGGTTTCATACAAAAATTGGGAATTTATCAAAACATATCCCCTGGGAGTGTCATAACCAAGAGTGCAGAAAGAACCGATGTCATGCACCAGTTCCCGTTCGATTCTAGCTCAAAGCAATATTTTTGGGTTTTACCCCTAGGATACATCTGTGCCAGAGCCACCTCTAACTCCTCATTTCCAGATAGGGATGCATTTGTCTGATAAAACACTTACTTAGTACTTAACAAAACTTAGCGATGAGTTTATTATACATTGTCTTGTCTCTAAGGCTATACTAGGGTTTTCTAATCCTAATCCCAAAAATAACTAAACATGTCCTTTGATACCAACTATGACAACCCTGCTTCTATTACAAACATAAACATGATTTATTACATAAAACTTCACTTGATACAACAAACAAGATCGAGAGGTTTAGTGTATATGGGGCTTAGGGTCATTACATAAAAACTTAAAACATGAGATACAACATCTTTATTGAAAACTTCCTTTACATTACCACTACATTCCCTCATACTTATCATTGCAAGGGATAACCTGAGGACATGCATAAGAAAAGGGTGAGCTATAAAGCCAAGTAAGGGAGTACACATGGAATAACATGAGGAGTACAATACCTGTTAGGAAATAGGCATATCAATAGATCATAAGAGAAACATGAACATAAAGGCATGATAAAGCATGATTATCATAACATTGAAATGTGGCAACAACACTTAACATGGAATTAGCATGAGACAAGGCTCATTGCCAATGTATCAAGAGTAAATCCTCATTACACATAAAGCACTGGTAAACCCTCATTGCAATTAAATTAGCATGATTCAACACTCATTTCACATGACATATCATGATACTATACTTTACCCGATGCATTGGAGAACTATACAATGGCACCCTTCTTAAACATTTCATTTCATGCATAAGTGTGCCACATGGATCATAAAAATAGATTCATAAAACTTAATCATTTATTCCACGATAAAGGAATGTGGAATTCATACATGAAACATTATACTCACTAAGAAAATATTCATAATGTTTAATACCCTTGATGGAGAAATGGGCATGGTATTCACTACACAATGACATTTGCTTAGAAAATCGGTGCAATTTTGGCAGTGTAACGGCGTGACATAAGAATTGATAAAATTGGATGATGAGAAGGAAAGGGGTTCCCCATCATATTTACATGTAGTGAAAAGTAAGTAGGTCATATAGATACATGTCCCTACAATTTTAATGGAATTTAGATTCATGATACAAAAGTATTGCTTGAATGTAAATGAGGAGAGAGAATTTCCTTTCGGAATTTTGGGATAGTAACCGGTGTACATGGGAGGCATTTAATGAGAGAGAAAGGGTATATCATAATTAAAACATAAATATATCAGTATAAGGGAGGTTGGAAACCATACCCCAAAATTCATAATTTAAATTAAAATGGAAAAACAACTTAAAGAAAAGTGGACAAAAATGACAAAGGAAGAAAATACACTTACTTGGAAGTGTGCTTCCAAAGGCTAGAGAGAGGCCTGTGAGAGGATTATTTGGAGCTTGGGGAACCATGGGAGGATTCCAGAGAGAGTAGGCCAGAGGTTGGAAAAACTAAAAAGGCCTGGAGGGTGGAGGAAGTGGGAGCTTGGGTGGGTTTATATTGGAAAGGTGATAGAATTCGTTATTATTTAAGTTTGGGTCCTCTCACATTAAATTAATCCAAACCACAAACCATCCCTTGGTTTTTGCCCATGGTTTTTGGAAAAGGGAAGAGGAAAAAAATATTTTATATGGCCAAAGTCCGAAATTCTTAAAATAATAGGGTTTCTTATGTGGAGGTGAGTCATACTCCCATTGAAATTAATTTAAAAAGACAAGGTGTTTAATAAGTCTTGAGGGGTCCATTAATTCTTTGAAAAGTAAGTCAAACAAACCCAAAATCACATTATTTTAATGGTAAAACATATATTGGCCGAAGATAAAGATTATATAATTTTATTACATCACTATTGGGTCATTATGATGTCATAAAACACATTATATATTTAAAAGGTATTTAATTTTTACCCAAAAATTTGACTCTCTCAGAAAATTATGAAAAATTCACTATTGGATAATTCCGACATCCTGATTCCAAAAATAACATTTATTTAATCTAAATAATTTTCTAAATATGTTAATTTTCACTTTTAAAATAAAAACCGACATTTATAAAAAATTCACTGGTTTTTTAGAAAAATGGCTTTCAAACCATAATAAAAAATTACAATTGATTTCATAAAATTATAAGATCATCTTTATTTAATAAAAATTAATTTAATAATAATAATAATATTTTATCAAAATATTACTTAATTAAAAAATACATTAATATAATAAAACAGAATTCTTAATTAAATAATAACTAAAAACATTATTTGTACTTTAAAAACTATTTACAATGTATCTATAAGGACAAGAAAGTATATTCATTATTATATACAAAAAAAATGTCCATGAAAATAGTACTATTTATTTGTTACATAACCCCTTCAAACAACCGCATAAGACCTAAGGGTAAGGTTTGCGATCGTGGCGGACTCTTGGGGTGGCTCGGATAACATCGCTCGAGTGGTAATTTCTATCAACTTCCACTTCTTCCGTAGACAGTCCCATTCGAGCTTGACATGATGAAGCTCAACTTGGTCTTGGTCAAGAGAGAATCCCAAGAATTCCACCTCTTTTCCGAGCTTTGAAAAATGGGCTTCCTATTGGGAAATTCTACTGGATGAGGCCATCACTTCCTTTGTCTTAGTAAATTTGGATTTGTTGAAGCCATATATTTATACTAATCATGTGATCACTGTTCAACGACTATATTAGAAACGGTCAAAATTATTAACATAAAAACAAAGAAGTTGACATTTTATATTTACATAATGAGACATTTAATTAGATCAAGAGGCATTTCCATTAGTTAAACATTGGGTCGTTACAATGGATGCCTTATTGTATATTAATTCTTTATCTTTTGGCATATTAAGGATATATGCTGACCATGAAAGATCTGTTAGAGTATATTGGTATGAAATGAGGGCTGGGCTGAGAGCATGAAACAAATAGGGTAACATGAGTTCATAACCCTAATTAATTAAGGATAAAATATTTATAAAGTGTGAATTTGGACAAACGTTCTTGGTCAGGCTCCACACAGTTCTATGTATTCCATCCAGATGAAGAGGACATGTCCTAGGGTATCTTCCAAATATGTCTTGGGTGTCTATCCAAACATGTCATGACTGTCAACCTGACATGTTTGTGCTGTTATCATATCATGGAAGACACATTCAAGGGTATCTTTCAAAAAATTCTAGTATGCTTCCCATGATCAATTGACTTGTTCTAGATGTCCTCACCTGATAAAAGTAGACATGTACTAGATTCATCACGTAATCAAGGAGGAAATTTCCGTACTACTTCATAAGAAAATATTTATATATTGATAATCTATCACATGATCTACCCGACTTATCCTTTATTTTTCGCATGAAAATTAAAAAATTTCAAGGGACCCTAGAAAGGAAATTGTGAAATGTCGATAAGTTGTTGAATGACCATCCTAGATCATCCATAGGAAATCAAATTACAGTGATGATATCTCAAAAAGTTGTCATGAGATCAGCCGAAACGTTACCTGGAATTTCTTCCTATCAAAGTGAGAAATCCATGGATGCCTAAGGAAATCCCCAAAGTAGTGAAAGATCTTCTTATCAAGTGATTTTTTTTAAATCACTTGAAGGGGTCTTTCGAACTGTTGTATGATCTTCCTATTTAAAAAATTTTATTGATGCATGTAAAATGGAAAAAAACCTCAAGCCTATATTAAAAGTATCTTCATGGATTGAGAGTGGTTGTCTAGAGGGTTCAACAAACATATACACCTAATTGAGTTTTAACCGAAATTTGGGAGCATATCCATGTGTTCTCAAGTCACTAAAGGCCACATGCTTGTTGAGGGGCACACCATATAATGGAGTCTCATAAATATCTCTTATGCATTTGGTAAGAGTGACCTCAAATGGGTATTGTGATGGATTATGTTTGGTTGTTGAGGATTGTTTATATATGAAATGGAATGGAAAAGCGTGTGTGATGCATTGGAGGGTATGAAACATGGAATGCGAGGTGGATGTTCAATGATATGGTCATGGGTTTATACATATTCCATTTCCACCTACATGTTGACTGGTGTCCTCATAATGACACCACATGATGCACAAAATCATGCACTCTACATGACCAAGATAAGGTCATATGATGGGTCTTATATTTATCGACATGGGATGAATATCAAATTAATCATGTGCTTGCATGAAGGAAAACATTACATGGTGAGGAGGAGAGGATAGATTATGGGGGAACATGTCATAAATCCTACACTGGGAGGCCGAGCAGGGGGCATCAGGAGACCGAAGGTGTTGCTTCTTAATTCTGCATGACAAATAATTTTTTTGTCCAGACAAGACACATACGCCGCATCACAGTGGTCACATGATCACCATTCAACCTCATGATATCTAAGAGGTATCATGAAAGGGACTATGTAGACATGCGTTAGGGCTACCCGTCTATGCCACAAACATAGAAATGATTTCTCAGTCAATGATTGTTGACCCACATTCATGCATGGTGTTTCAAATTCTTGTCGCCTCCTTCACTTGACCAGGGACTCAAGGGGCATTATGTGATAAATCTATCACATTGAAGGATACATTCTAGGATCGTGAGATCAAGTGTTCGTGACACTACCACCTATTCGAGCGAGGGATGTGATGACTTTTGTCAACGCTATGTCGAAAGTGCTGATAAAATCCACAACTTTATCTACACAAGTTAAAAGTGCTGATAAGGGTTATTTTTATCAGCTCTAAAAAAAAGTGATGAAAAGGTTCCCCCACTATATCAAAATTTGTGTTTCACAACTTTTTTTGGTTTCACAGTAGTTTATAATTTATTTATTATTATTTACTTATTATTATTTATTAACGTACTTATTATTGTTTATTTATTTACATATTATTATTTATTTATTTAGTTATTATTATTATTTTATTTATTATTAATTGTTTATTATTTAATTATTAATTATTATTTAATTATTTAATTATTAATAATTAATTATTAATAATTAATAATTATTCACTATTTATACTATATATTACCATGCACATGCATATGAATGTTCCATATATAGAAATTCTATGTTGGGTGAGATTTGAATCCCCTGCCTCTTATATATTCTCCAAATACATTACCACTGTAGCAAACTCTTCATGGGAATAACAAATAGAATTTAATATACCTATATATATTAATTGAAAAAGAAATATTTATTAACAAATAGATATAATCTAAATAATTATTAATCAATATTTATTTATCAATAACGATTAATCAAGAATGATAAATTAACAATCAAAAATCAATAATGAATAACAAATGATGAATGATGAATAATGAATAATGATTAATGATTAATGAATAATGAATAATGAATAATGAATAATGAATAATGAATAATAATTAAATAATTATTAATATTTAATATTTAAAAATTACAAATTACGAATTACAAATTACAAGTTATAAAATAATAATAATAATAATAATAATAAATATTAAATAATATATAACTTAATAAACAAATAATATATAATAAATAATAAATAAATATTAAATGAATAATTAATAATTAATAATTAATAATAAATAATAAATAATAAATACTTAATACTTAATAATAAATAAACAATAAATAAATAATAAATAATAAATATTAGTAATAAAAAATAAATATTAAATAAATATTAAATAAATAATAAATAAAAATGAATAATAAAAAATCAATAAATAATAATAAAAATAATAACTAATAATTAAAGATAATATATAATATATAATAAGTAATAAAAAAATTATTAATGATTCATAAATAAAAAATTAATAAACATACAGATAGTAAATAATAAAAAATAAATAAATATTAAATTGTCGTTTAACCATAAATGAATAATAAATAACAAATAATAAATAATAACCCATTAAATATATATGAACTGTAAAAAAATTATACATAAATTAAAAATAAAAAATAAAAACTTTTAAATGAATGTTAAATGAATAATAAATAATAAATAAAAAAATTATATACGTAAAAAATAAAAAAAAATAAATAATTAAATAAATAATTATTAAATAAATAAATATTAAATAAGTAAATTAAATATAAATAAATTAAAAATAAATAAATAAATAATAAATAATCATTAAATAAAAATTAAATGATAAATAAATAAATAATAATAGTAAATGAGAATAAATAATATAATTATAAATAATTAAGTAAATAAGTAAATAATAAATAATAAATAACAAATAACAAATAAAATAAAAAAATATATATTGAATAGTCGTATAACAGTAAATGAATGATAATAATAAATCAATAAATATTAAATAAATAGAAAAAATATATTAAAATAATAAATAATAGATAATAGATATTCAATACATATTAGATAGTCATTTAATAATAAATTAGTAATAAAAATAAATCATTAATAATTAACTAATAAAATAAGTAAAAATAAATACTAAATATTAAATATTAAATGTTAAATAAAAACTAAATAAATGATAAATAATAAATATAAAACAAAATATTTTTTAATAAATTTATAAATATTTGGTTTCAACCCATGGTTCACACTTATTTGAAGATAATATATTTTTTAAAAAATATATATTATGTTTTTAAAAAAAATCATCCATTAAGTGTCCCCCAGCCACTCCATCATCTAGGTGGAAACTTCAAGGCTTTCCATGGCTTAAGCCTTTGGGTTGATTCCATGCCACCTAAGAATCCATCAGAAAAGTGGATAAAAATTGTTTAAAAAAAGTAGTATAATGAAAATAAAAAATGATGGTGGAGAGATAAAAAAATGTAACTCATTTATACCAGGAAAAAATAGTTAAAATTTAATATTTTATTAAAATAAAAATGAAATTGTTTGATGGACGTGAGAGATAATAGTTGATAGTAGTTGTTATTTTATTATGGAAAATGATGTGTTGACCACAATGTCAAAATACTAGGGTCAAAACAACATATACCATTTAAACCTTATAATGCTTTTATGAAATTCATTAAAATAATACAACTCCATCCAAGCATGAAGGCTATTATCTCACCCCACGGATTTTGATAAACAAATTCACCATCAATCTTTTAGTGATTATGACATTGACCACTATGATCGCGTCTCAACACCCATCTCTATATGCCATAGGAGCATCTTGGAATGGTCTTGATATGTGGTATAGGCTGAATGGATACACGAATCGAATGATATAGCCATTTGAATTTTACGAAACCTGGGTCGGTGATGTAAAACTTAGTTTTGGAGGCCTTCTAGGACTTTTTGGGGTTAAAAATGAGACATAGCTCTTAGAAGATAGTCTAAGACTATCTATGGTGTAGATCACAATATAGGCTTCGATTTGATATTTAAATAATCCCAAATGAACACATAGATTAATAGTTATGGTTGTTTGAAGTTTGAGTTTGATTTTTTACTTTTTTAAAATTTTATTATATTTTTCCCTTGGATTATTCAATCCACATGTGGTCTTAACTTGTTCAATAAGCTTTTATTTAACAAGTTGTGGAGGTGAAACAATCTCTCGGATCATATGTTAGGGTCATTTGATGTCGAAGTCCTATTTTTAGTCCTTTGTAGATTAGTTTTAAGTTCAAGTTATCATTAACTAATAATTATAAATATGTATTAATTAAAAAATTATAATTAATTAAAATTTTATATAATAAACAATATATGAGAGTAAATAATAAATCATTAATCATTAATAATAAATAATATTTTTTGAGAAAAAATCCAGATAATATACATGCCATTTCTTTTAAAAACCGCCAATAAAAAATAGATTTTTTCAAGGGAATGTTATTAAAAAAATAAAAAACATTTAACAATGGTTTTAAAAAATTCCTCAAAACTATTTTCAGGAAAACATTTAGTGGAGGTTTTCGAAACCAGAGTGAAAAAAACCACCAGAAAACACCTTTTTTGTAGCATTGGGCTAGGTTTATACCTTAAATAAGTCAAACCCAATGTTTCGTACTAAACTGCAAAGTTGAAATTCTAATTTGAGACTCCGTATAAATGATATAAATATCTGCATCAATGGAGTATTTAATTTTACGATATTCAGGGGGAGAACAGATGGAATTATAAAGTAAAAACATGCGACTGAGGAAATATTTTTGAGATCAACAAAATTGTCAGAAAATAATTCCATGATCATTTACCAAGGGGAATTACCATTTTACCCCTCCTACACATCTGAAACCAAAAATTCAAATTTCTATACATTTTGACAACCTGGAAATTAAAATGGTTGTAACACCTATATGCTTCTACAAATTCAAGCTTCACCGAAATTTTACACAACACCACCTTATATTATAGGATTTAATTTTCAGAAAATACATCATCAATTAAAGGAATGTGAAAAAGAATAGACCTAAGTTGCAGAATATATTCACGTTGGGATGAACATACGAATGTTTGAAATATAGGCTTATATATAGGGATTTTGTTTAATGAATCCATCAAATTTCACCCATTCATTATTAAATATATAAATTCTTATATTCCTTTTTGTATAATTCCTTACCCTAAAATCATTGTTGTGTTTTACTTCATATGTTGAGAGGTAAATGTAGAATTTATAACATCAGGGAGTGAGAGATTAGAAATATTTTTTTCCCTAATATACCTTTTATGAATATATATCTGGTCTTCCCCAAAATATTTCTATTCTATAAAATTACTAGCATTTTATTAATCCTATGAACGTTCTAATATACATTCTCCATCAATGGATTAAATTCAAATAGTTTTTCCCATTTGGTTCCATTAAAAAGATAAAAAAATCATAGTCCTTTTAATATTACTATAACCACAGAAATGTCCTGATTAAACATTTATTTTATATTATCCTTGAAAATATTGTGATCTAGATAAGAGGATCCATTAATGAAAACATATTAATCGAGCTTTGATTAATTGGAAAAATTTAGAGAATGATCGTTTATTTTTTATTATATGTATAACAAACTTGTATATTATATAACATGTGATTTCTCCAGAATTATGGAAGTTGTCCCTTTTTTACTGTAAAAAGTCTATTTAATAACAACAAATCATCAAATATGCATGGATTTTCTTGAAATTTTAGAATAATAACATTTGATTCATTTATACAATTTTGCAAAAACTCGCATAGCGATTCGACATGCGATTTGACTAGAATGATTGAATGTACTTTATATATTGTGTAAACATTTATGAAATGAACAAAACTGAGAAACTAGAATTGGATTAATATCAAAATGTTTGAAAAGGTGTATTCATTCATTTATTACCAGGAGAAAAAAATGCACGCTAAACCAATGTGTTATTTTTATGTAATGATACATAGTTATATTCTATCAAAAGTGTTTCTACTGAAACAAAAATGTGTAAAACAATCATAATTAAATAAAAAACTTAGATTGTCACAAAAATATAGTAAAATTATTATTAACTAATTTTAAAACCACTGGAAATTACCATAAAACAATTCTATGTGTGATGTGACATTAATGATCAAATGATATTTATTGTATTTAAATATCAATCAAGTTTTACGTATATTTTTCAAGTAATCAAAACCAAAAAAATAAGCTCAATTTGTTATGAAAATTTATGATAATGTTTTTTTATTCATTCATGACTTATTGTGAAAATTGCATAACAATTGGATATTTCATTAGTGTGGAATGATTCAATGTTCATTTGTACAACTATAATTTATATTTATCATGATTGTTATGTATTCCTTCATGATATGTTTTTTATATATTAGGTTATCAATTTTTACCTCTTTATCTTTTCTCCAAATTAAAATATATTGTGTTTGCATGCACGCGTGTATTTTTACAAATATTTATATAATGAAGTGATAATATATATAATACTTAATATTTGACTAAAAATATAATTTACAAATTTATAATCAAATAAATGGATACATATGATACCATGATTACATCTCATTGATCACTACCTCAAATATTCTTTTCTCATCATCAATTCACTTAGAAACCCAGGCATCTTTCTCGTCCCCTACTAGTAAGGATCCAATGTTGTATTTCTCATCCAATACGATTTCATCTAAATCTAGGGTGTCATTGAGATAAAATTATAAAAAATAATGATTTTTGGTTATATCCACTATAACTTTAGTGGATCATGGTGATGTCATGTAGCAGTTATTACAATTTGTTAGAGAACTGATAACCGGTTGATGGTTTTCCTTTGTCTTCTTCAAGACGTTTCCTAAGGTACTCAGACTGAGGTTATTGATGTGGTTCTATAGGATAGTTCTCTCCTAGGTGTCCTTGGATATGAATTTTCTAGGATAGAATTTCATTCTCCTGGTGTCATTACCATGATTCTTTACATTTTGTTTCAGATCTTCTAGGCATCCA
This sequence comes from Viscum album, assembly GCA_963277665.1. Lineage (NCBI taxonomy): Eukaryota > Viridiplantae > Streptophyta > Magnoliopsida > Santalales > Viscaceae > Viscum > Viscum album. The sequence continues at coordinate 26,666,105 of OY728154.1, forward strand.
ATTTGAAACCTCCACCAATTGATTGCCAATTTCATTGTGAGCATCAATCTGAATCATTTCTTCTTCTAATTTTAACCCTTAATTCTATAAATAAAAAAAAAATTAATTTTCAAAATATTTCATAGAAATAAATAAACAATAGCTAAAAACTTGTGTAGGAGACAAGGTTAAAAAACACACATTAATGATATTCATGAGATGGGTGTGCCATCTCTCCCTACATTGTTTACCTTTCCTTCAATATTGAATCAGGGAAACCAAGGAAGATTTTTTTAATCCATTTTGTTCCACCCATAGATCCAACAATCTACCCACAGAAGTTATAAAGCTCTACATGTGATACCTAAATAATATAATGAGGATAAAGAATAAAAATAAGTAATATAAGTGATGGGTTGAGACCTTTCTTATTCAAAATTCCACTAGACCACGAACATATTTGATCTCTTACAGACCCTGTAAGCCGTTCTATCAAACACCTCGCCCTTTGACTCATTATTATCGGTGGGTATACCAGTGTAGGATTCCTCATTAGGCATACTAAAACTCACAAGGTTCAATATATTATGCTTTTAATTTCACAATGATCTACCTTGATGATCACTCCCACCCCCATGCCCACCCCACCGATTCTCAGTATTATTTTTTATAAGAAAACATTTTCCATGTTCCCTACTCCAATAATACTTAATGATTGAGACTTATTTTTGTTGAGGACACTACTGTTGCACGTGACTACAGTTTCAAAGAATTGGTTTAAGGGGTCAATTCCAATTTCATAGAAAAGTTTATGATGGATATTCGTCTCAAAATCTAGAGAGTTGGATAATGATCCACATGATGGAATAATGTAACTAAGGTTCTACAACCCATGGATAGGCATCTTGTCTTCTAGATCGAGGTGATTTTCATTTTCATAAGGGAACGTTGGTTGTGAGAAGACATTTTCAATGCCATTAACTGGTTCATTCCTCAAGAGCCATTTAATATAGGGGTATATTTATTATATTTTTTCCCGAATTTGTATCCATTTACAGAAAAACAATTACAGAGGTTATTAATAAATAAACTTTATTTTTTAATTTTTTATTTTTTTATTACAATAAAAAATAGAACATAAAATAAAAATAATTCAAAATTATTATCAACGTATTCAGGTAAATAATAAAACATGTTTCCAAAATAAAATAGAAATATCAGATTAAAGATGTTTTTATTCTTTGTTTTTATCTTAAAAATGATACATAAAATACTTTAAATCCCACCTAAAAGTATTACTAATTTTGTTTTTTAATTCATTTAGGAGAATATTAATTAATTCTTAATAACATAAGCATCAATAAACATGGTCCAACAATGCGTTGACTACTTTTTTCACAACTAGAATAGAAATCAATTTACTCTTATATTATAAAATTAGCATATGTAATATAGATTACGCATTTATATATATATAATCCACTTGGTTGTTGGGATTTAATTTAAATTTTATTATTATTGAATGTTTTGTATGTATATATTTTTATTTTGTCTTTTAATAGGCATGTGGCTATGGTGGTAGGGGGTTTGGAGTTTGGGGTGATGGTCGCATGGTTGAGTCCCCATGCTGATTTTATTTATTACTTGAGTTCTATATAAATAAAGGTTTTTATATTTTAATTTTATTTTGAAATTAAAAAATTAAATCAAATAAGTTTAAACTTTTGTGAAGTTTGTACTCACACACATCAATCTACTGAGACATGAAAAAATGATATATCTAATTTATTTTTTATAATTAATTTATCTAATTTTATATTTTATTATTAATTAGATATAAAAAAGAATAAATACCTATTTCATCAAACAATAAAATTTACTTCATTTATTTTGTGTGATAATTTTTTTTAAATTTTTTTAAATTGATTTTTTGTCTAAACTTTACATCATGAGGAAAATAATTTCATTTGAAAGGGTATTTTGATAGAAATATGATTCAAAAAAATAAACGTTGCAATTTTATAAAATTAAATTCTATCTCAGGTACGAGATAATATATATTTCACATACCAATAGAAGTCCTTCAGTAAATATAATTTATCTCATGTATACAGTTTATCTCTATACAAAATTACAATTACTTATTCAATGATATAAAATTATGTTTGTCATTATCATGTCCGAAATATAAAAACCTAATATTTGTTTTATTTTCTTATTTATATTTCATCAACAATTTAAATTTTTCATATTAACTATATAAAATAATTATAAAATAATATATATATCAACAACTCATTAAATACATTTTAATTTTTTTTAAATTTTTATATTAATTTTATCTAATTTAATAGGTAAGATAAATTCCATTTATAATAAAAAAGTTAAAGTCATGTTATTTTCTAATCTTGTATTTTATTAATTTATGCCTAATTTTCTATATCATATCATTTTTGGTGATAATATTCTTTGATGATAACATTGAACTTCTTAATATAAAAATAATATTTATTTAAAGATATTTATAAAATGTTCTTTTTTAAATATGTAGTATTTTATAAATAATTATTATTTAGATGTTTAGTTGAAACATATTTTTTATTAATAATAAAATGAATTTATTTGACGTTAATAAATATTTTGAAAAAAATATATTATGGTTTTAAAAACAATTCCATAAACTTGAATGGTTTTTTTGGCTTAATCCTTATTGGATGACTCCATTCCACCAAAGAAATAATAAAAAAGAATTTTTTTTAAAAAATCGGTATAATGAAGATAAAAAAATGGAAGAGAGAGAAATTAAATCATAATTCATTTATGAAGGGGGAATAAATAATTAAATTTTACTGTTTTATTAAAATAAGAATCAAGTGGGTCGATTGAAGTGAGAGATGAGAGTTTATATTAATTGGTTTTTTATTATCTAAGATAATGGTGTTGACCACAATGTCAAAATAATATGGTCAAAAAAACATATACCATTAAAACCTTGTACACATTGATAGAATTCACTAAAACCATATCATTACATCCCAACGTGTATGCTATCTTCCAACTCCATGGATTTGGAGATAAGATTTCACTATGAAACATTATGTGATTGTGCCATTAACCCATATTCTCACATCTCATCACCCATATCAATATGCTATACGAGCATCTTGAAATTATCTTAATATATGGTATAAGACAAACAAGTATTTGGACCAAAAGGTATAGTCCTTTTAATTTTAATAAATTGTGGGTGGAGACCAAATAGTCAGTTTTGGAGGCCTTATGGGTATTTTGTCGGTTTAAAAACTAAAAATATCATTTTCACCTATATTAAATACCATTTATGGAATAGATCTCGATGCAGGATTCAATTTGGCTTGTGGTAAAGCCCAAATGGACACCCGAATCAAGATTTATATCCATTTGATGATCGGGTTCAATCTTTGAAATTTTAATATATATTTTCTTTTATTATTTAAAACACATGTGGTTTTATCTCATTTTATAAGCTTTAATTTGACTGGTTTTGGAGTTTAAATAGACCCTTGATCAAAAGATAGGGTCATTTAATGCTGAAGTCTTCTTTTCTATTTTTTGTAGATTTGTTTTAAGTTTCATGTTATAATTATCTAATAAATAATAATACTAATTGATTAGAAAATTATTTTTAATTAATATTAAAATAATATTTATATATATATATATTAGAGTAAATAATAAATAATAAATAATAAATAATGAATCGTTAATATTTTTTTAAATTTTTTCCCTTTATTTTAATAGCGTTTTTTTTAAAGAACCACAGCTAAAAAGTAAATTTTTCATTTGGAAAAAAATCCAAAAATATATATTAAAAAAATTGAAATAAATTTATGGGTGGTTTTAACAACTATTGATAAATGTTTTTTGGGAAAACGTTTTGTGGTGGTTTTCAAAACCATCAGGAAACACTATTTTTTGAAGTCTTGGGTCAGGTTTATACCTTAACTAATTAAAACACAACTTTTTGGACTAAACTAAAAAGTTTGAATTCAAATTTGAGACTCCTTAAAAATGTAATCAATGTTTACATCCATGAAATATTTAATTTTATGATATTCAGGTAGATTATAGATGGGATTACAAAGCCCAAGCATTCTGCTAGGGAAATATTTTTGATATCCATGGGATCGTTAGAAAATATTTCCATGATTCTTTACCATGGGGATTACTATTTTACCCCTCTTACGCATCCAAAACAAAAAATTCAAATTCCCACTCATTATCACAACATGGAATGTGCACGAGCTATTACATCTACATGCTTCTCTAATTTCAAACCTTACACTAATTTTACACAACACCATCTTATATTTAAGGATTTTAATATCATATAATTCCACATCAATGAAGGGAATGTTAAAAATAATAGATTTAACTTTCAGAATATATCCCCATTATGATGAACATACAAATTATTTAAATAGGGCCTTTTATATATAGCGTTTTCTTAATGAATCCATCAACTAACAACCATTCTTTACAGAATATAGAAATTTTTATATTTAGTTTTGCATAAATCCACACCACCAAATCACTAGAGTATTTTATTTCATAAGTTTATAGGTAAATGTGGAAATTAATAAATCAGGGAGAGAGGGAGATTGGGAATATCATATTCCGCAATATACATTTTCAGAAAATATATCAGATATTCCCTAGAAGTGTTATGTTCTCTAAAATTACAATGTTTTTTGTAATCATTTCCTTGTTTCAAATAACCATTCGACAAAAAATAATTAAAATTAATTATGGGTGCTCGTTTGGTTCCATTGAAAAGAAGGAAAAAATATTATCCATTTAATATTTCCATAACCACAAACATCTCTTCATACAACATTTTATTTATAGTATCCTTGAAAATATTTAATCTGGATAAGAGGATCCATTAAAAAAACTAATTAATCTAGGTCAGGTTGAAGGAAAATACTTTGAGAATTATCATTGATTTATTTGTGATTTTTACCAAAAACTCATATATCATATAACCTGTGATTCTTCCAGAATTATGGAAGGTGTATCTTTTTACTATCAAAAGATTATTCAAAATAATAAATAATCAAATAAGCTCACATTATCATGAAATTTTAGAAAAATAATATTTGACTCATTTATGCCATGTATGAAAAACACTCACATATATTTGACATGTGATGTGACTAGAATTATTCAAAGTACCTTTTAAGTTCTATAATAATTTATACAGTGATAAAAACCAAGAAACTAGAATTGTATTCATATAAAAATTAATTATAGTGGCCATTGATTCATTTATTACCTATAAATAAAACTACATGTTAAACCAATGTGTGATTTTTATAGAATGATACACATTTTTTTTATTATTTAAGGTGTTTTTAATTCTATAAAAATAAGTCAAATGATAATAGTTGAGTAAAAAAACTAGGAATGCCAAACAAATTAGAAAATGGATATCAAATAATTTGTTACACATTAGAAAAAATATTAATCTATTTTATGTGTGATGAGACATTAATAACAAAATTTTATTTTTTGTAACTAAATATATTTCATGTTTTACAAATTTCTATCACATAATCAAAACCAAAAAAATAAGCTCATATTGTCCTAAAAATTTATGAAAATGTTTTTTATTCATTTGTGACTTACTAATATATTCATATAACAATTTGATATTGGATTTTTGTTGAATGTTTCAATGTTCATTTATACAACTATAATTGATATTTATCCTGATTTTTATGTATTATTTTATGAGATGTTTTAATATATTGTGTTTCTATTTTTAACTCTTTTTCTTGTCTCAAAATAAAAATATATTGTGTCAGCATGTGGACATGCATTTGTAAAAATATTTATATAATTATATGATTACATATATAATGCTAAATATCTTTATTCAAATATAATATAAAAATTTATAATAAAATAAATTTATCTATATAATCCCATGATTCCATATCATCCATCACAATCTCAAATATTATGTTCTCATCATCAATGTCCTTAGATTCCCAATCATATTTTTCCTCGTCAACCAAAAATGATCCAGTGTCATATTTCTCATCCACCATGATTCTCTCTAACTACATGGTGTCATTGAAATCATATTATAAAAATTAATGACATGTTGTTCTATCAACTGTAGATCTGAAAGTGAATAGTGGTGTCACGTAGTAGTTATTACTATTTTATAAATAACTGTTTCTCAAATGAAGGTTCGCCTTTTTCTTCTTCAATTATTTTCTTAAGTAACTGAGTCTCAATATCCTAAAGGAGTTATGGAATAGAGTGATCTTCTTGGTGTCCTTGGAGATGTATTTTCTATGAGATAATTTCTTTATCTTGGTGGAATTCAAGTGATTCTTTATATTGTTTTCAATTATTCTCGGAAACCTATTCTCGATATCTAATAATTTATTTCCTATTTCTTTGAAAGAATCAATTAGAATCATCTATTCTTCTTCTATCCACCTTTATTTATATCAATCATAACAAACAATATTTTCATGTTTCAAAATATTTCATAGAAAAAAAAACAATGACTTAAAGCTATTATAAGTTATAATGATAAGAAACCACACTTTAATGTTTGTTCAGAGATGGTTTTGACAACTCTTCTAGCATTGTATTCTAAGCCTTACACATAGAAATTTGGAAACCAATGAACATTTCATCACACCATATTGTTCCACTAATTGAACCAAAAATATACACAAACAAAATTCATAATGTTATACACATGAGACCTAAATAAAATAATGAGGATAAATAATAAAAATAAGTTACATATGTGATGAGTTGGGACCTGTATACTTCAATAGTCTACTGAAACATGACCATATTTGATCTCTTTTGGACCTTGAAATCCTTCCCACCCAACAGTTGGCCCTTGGGCTCATTATTATCCGTTCCATTGCAAGAGTACTCATCATGCATTACCAAACTCATGGTGTTCAACATATTATTTTCTTAATTCCACAAGGATCGTCCTTGATGATCACCCCAACCCACAATACCCACCGATACGATTCTCAGTGCTATTGTTTGGAAGAAATCATTCCCCATGTGCCCCACTCAGACAATGTTTAATTATTGAGACTCATTTGTTTCGAGGCTACTACTACTACACATGTACATGGTCTTAAATAAGTGATCAAAGGGGTCAATGAAAATATAATATAATGGTTGATGATAAATCATTGTTTCAAAATTTAATGAGTTAGATGAAGCCCCATAAGCTGAAATAATGTAATCGAGGTTCTACAACCCATGGATGGGTAACTCACCTTCAAGCTCTAAGTGATTGTTTTTTTTCATAAGGGAGCATTGGTTGTGAGAAGAAATTTTCCATGCCTTTATATGCTTCATTATTTGGGAAACACTCCATAAATGTCACTAGAAGAGATAAGAGATAGTGAAATTGTGGAATTTGGATGAATTGCAACATTTCAATGGAGGAAACCCCAGTCTAGCTAGGGGTATATTTATTATAGTTTTTAACCAATTTAATTCCACTTATTGAAATTTATTTATAATGGTTATTAATAAATAAACATTATTTTCGGATTTTTTATTTATTTCATAAAATAAAAAATAGAACACTAAATAAGAATAATTCTAAATTATTCTCTTTTTATTTAGGTTATAAAAAAAATTCCAGAATAAAATAGAAATATTAATGTAAAGAGATTATTTATTTATTTTTTCACTTATAAAATATATCAAAAAAATACATAAAATCCCATATGTAAATTGTAATAATTTACTTTTTCATGTCACTAAGGAGAATATTAATTAATTATTCATAACAAACAACTTAATAAATAAGGTCCATAAATGAATTGACTCCTTTGTTCACAATAAGAAGTGGAAAATTTTTACAATTCTTTTATAAAATTATCATCCATAAATTAGATGACATGTGTATATATATATATAATCCGCTAGGTTGTTGTGATTTGATTTAAATTTTATTATGAGAGAATTTTTTGTAAGTAAATATTTTCATTTTTATTTTCACCACGCATACGACTATAGTGGGAGTGGGTTTGGGGTTTGGATGGTAGCCACAAGGGCGAGTCCTCAGGTCAGTTTTATTCGTTGCATGATTTGTATATAATTGTTTTTATTTTTTGACATGAGAAAAATAAATCAAATTATATTCACAGATTTCAATGTGTGTAAACACCCACACCAATCATCTAAGTCATGAAAAAATAAATATATATCTAATTTATTTTCAATAATAAATTTATCTAGTTTAAAAATGAATTATAATGTAGATTTAAAAATGAGTATATGGTCATTTCTTCAAAAAAACCAAATTTGATTCATTTATTTTGTGTGATAATTCTATTTATATATTTTATAAAATTGAAATTTTTTCTCCAAAATTTATATCATTATGAAAAAAATTTCATTTGAGGGGATATTTTCATAGAAATATATTTTAAAAAATCAATGATATAACTTTTTAAAATAAAAATATATCTCAGGTACGAGATAAGATAAATTTCACATGCAATTATAGGTCATTCAAAAAAAAAATTTCATGTATATATTTTCTCTCTATATAAAATTTCTATTAATTTTATAATAATAAAAAATTATTTCTTTCCATATCATCTAATAAATATATAAACATGATAATTTTTTTCTTCTTTATATTTCATCAATAATTTTAATTTTTCATATTAACTACGTAAAAAAATTACCAAATATTATATATATCAACAACTATATAAATACATTTTACAATTTTCTAATTTGTTATATTCATTTTATCTCATTTAATAAATAATAAATATTCCATTTAAAATACAAAAGTTAAAGTCAAATTATTTTTTTATACTGCATATTATTATTTTATGCATAATTTTTTATATCATATCATTTTTTGTGATAATATTTTTTTATGATAACATTTAACTTGTTAAACTCAAAATAATTTTTTTAGATAATTAAAAAATGTTTTTTTTCTATACTTATTAATTTATAAATAAAATTTACATGTATGTTTGGTTAAAAAGAATTTTATATTAATAAAAATAAGTTTTTATTACATTAATATATTTGTTAAAAAAATATATTATGTTTTTTTAAAAAAATTCCATTATGTGTCCCCCGACCACTCCATCATCCAGGTAGAAACATCAAGGCTTGCCTTGGCTTAGGACTTACAAGTCGATTCCATGCCACCTAATAATCCATTATAAAATAAAGTAAAAACAATCATTTAAGAAAAGTTTTATAATGAAAATAAAAAATTATGGAGGAGAGAAATAAAATTGTAACTTATATACACAGTGGTGGAAATTAATTAAGATTTAATATTTTATTACAATAAAAATGACGTGGGTCGATGGAGGTGTGAAATCAAAGTTTGATATTAATTGATTTTTTATTATTGAAACTGACGTTGTTGACCATAATGTCAAAATACAAGGGTCAAGACTAAAAATACCATTAAAACATTAAAAGTATTTAGTGGAATTCATTAAAACCATATCACTCTATCCCAGTGTGTAGGCTATCTTCCAACTCCAAAAATTTTGAGATATAAGTTCCCCATGAAACTTTAAGTGATTATGTAATTGGTCACTTTCACCGCATGTTGACACCCATGTCTATGAGATACAGTGGCATCATGAAATGATCTTGATATGTAGTATAGGATGAATGAAATCTGAGATGAAAAGTTATAGTTGATTGTATTTTATGAAATCGAGGTCAGGGACAAATAACTCATTTTTTGGGGACTTATGGGGTTTTATAGTATTGGAAAACTTGACATAGCTCTGTAACCATTGTCCGAGAAAATCTATGGTGTATATCTCATCGAAATATTCAATTCTATATACGGTAGAGCCCAAATGGACACCCTGATCAATATTTTTGGTTTTTAGATGTTAAAGATCAATTTTCGACAGTTTGAAATATTATTATATATTTTTCCTTTTATTATCACAAAATTTAAACCTCATGTGGTTTTATCTCATTTCATAAGCTTTGATTTTAATGGTTGTGGAGCTAAAACAGACACCCAGATCAAAAGTTATTGTCGTTTGATGTTAAAGCCAACTTTTTTGTTTTTTGTAGATTTGTTTTCTGTTTCCAGTTATTATTAACTAATAATTATAAATACTTATTAATTAACAAATTCTCATTAATTAAAATTATATATAATAAAATATATGATATATTATTTATTATTTTCACTAATATATTGTTTATATTGAAGGATTTGAATATCATAAAATTCCTCATCAATAAAAGTAATATAAAAAATTAATATATCCAAGTTAGAGAATATATCCCCATTGTGATGAACATACAAATATTTTAAATAGAGGATTTTATATAGGTATTCTTTTTAATGAATCTATCAACTAGCACCCATTCTTTACACAAGATAGAAAATTTTAAATTCCTTTTTCTATTTATATACCCCCTAAAATCACTATCCTATTTTATTTCATAAGTTGGGAGGTAAATGTGGAAATTAAAAAATCATGAAGAGAGAGAGACACGTGGAATATCATATGCCCCGACAAACCTTTTATGAAAATCAATCTGATCTTCTACAAAGGTGTCCATTTGTATAAAATTACTTGGTTTTTAGTAAGACTATATAAGTTTCAAATATATATTCCCCATCCATGGATTAAAATTAAGTAATTGTAACCATTTTAATCCATTGCAATGAATAAAAAATAAACGTTCTTTTATATAACAAGAACCATGAAAAATGTTCAAACTACATTGATTTTCTAGCATCCATGGAAATATTTAGATCTGGGTAAGAGGATATATTAAACAAAACATAGTAATCTAACTCAGATTGATGGGGAAATTTTAGAGAATGGTCATTTATTTTTCTTGTGATTTTTACAAAAGAACCATAAATAATTTAACATGTGATTTTTTCTATAATTATGGAAACTATCCTTTTTTACTATCAACAGTCTATTAAAAAATTAATAAATCATCAAATAAGCTCGGATTATCATGAAATTTTAGAACAATAACCTTTATTCACTTATGCTATGTAGTAAAACCCCACACATCAATTTGGCATGCGGTGTGACTGGAATAATTGAATGTACCATTTATGTTCTATAAATTTTTTTGTAATTATCAAAACAGAGAAACTGGAATTGGAATGATATAAAAATATATGAAAATAACCATTGATTCATTTATTACCTATAGAACAAACTACATTTTAATCCAATGTGTGGATTTTATGGAATGATACATAGTGTACTTTTACTATTAAAAGTGTTTCTACTTAAACAAAAATGTGTCAGATGATCATAATTGAATAAACAAACTCCTATTGTCACAGAAATTTAAGAAAACTTTTACCAACTAATTTGGAACACATTAGAACAAACCATACATCAATTATATGTGTGATTTTACAATTTTATAATTGTTTTTTATAATTAAATAGCTTTATGATTTAAAAATGTCTGTTAAATGATCCGAAACAAGAAAATAATATCAGATTGTCATAAAAATTTAGGACAATGCTTTTTGATTCATTTGGGACTTATTAATACAACTCCATGACAATTGGATTTTTTAATATTGTGGAATGATTAAATGATCATTAGTAAAACTATAATTTACAATTATCATGATTATTATGTATTAATTAATGATATGTTTTTTATATGTTATGTTAACTATTGTTAATTCTATATCTTGTCTCATAATGAAAATATATTGTGTGTTCATTCATGAGTATTTTTATACATATATATATATATAATTGTATGATTATATATATAATACTAAATATATTTCTACAAATATAATATAAAAATTAATAATCAAATAATTTGACCCATATAATCCCATGATTCCATCTCGTTGACAACCATCTCAAATCACTATTTTTATCATTAATTCCATTAGAATCCCAATCATCTTTCATGTCCCCTAACAACAATAATCAAATTCTGTATTTCTCATCTACCTGGATTCTCTCTAACTCTCAGGTGACATTGAAATCCAAATTCTAAAAACAAATGATTGGTGGTACCATCAACTACAGCTCTTGTGGAGCATGGTGATGTAGTGTAATAGTTATTATTATTTTCTAGAAAACTGATAGACAAATCAAGGTTCGCATTTTTCTTCCTCAAGTCTTTTCTCAAGGAACTAAGATATAGTCTAACGATGTAGTGATGGGGGAGATTGATCTACCTGGTGTCCTTGGAACAGAAATTTCTACGAGGCAATTTATTTCTCTTGGTGGCATTCCAACGATTATTTATATTGTTTTCAGTTCGTCTAGGAAACCTTTTTACAATGTCTACCCATTTATTGCCTATTTCATTTTGAGAATCTATTATAATCTTGTCTTCTTTTTATTTCCACATTTCCTTATGTCAATCAAAAGAATAAATATTTTTAATTGATAAACTATTTAACAAAAATAACAAAACAATGTATAAAATCTAGTGCAGGTTACCATGATAAAAACCACAATTAAATTTTTTGATGGAGATGGTCGTTACATATCTCTCTGCATTTTTACCAATCCATCCACTTAGCATCAGGGAAACAAATGAATATTTCCTCACTCCATAATGTTCCACCAATTTCCCCAAAAATCCACACACACAAGTTATAAATCTCTACACGTGAGCCTAAATAATATAATGTGGATAAAGAATAAAAATAATTGACATAAGTGATGGGTTTGGGCCAGTCTTCTTCTATATTCCACTAGCCTTTGACAACATTTGATCTCTTGCGGCCCTTTCAAGCCTTCCCAACTAGTACATGGCTATTAGATTTATTATTTTCAGTGGGTCTTCTAGTGTAAGAATCCTCGTCAGGAATTTGGAAAATCACAGGGTTCAAAATATTATTCTCATAATTTTGTGAAGATATGCCTTGATGATAAGTCGCTTCCACCATACCCTCCCAACCGGTTCTCGATTGTGTTTTTTTGTAGAGTCATCATCCATGTGCCCAACTCCACAAAATTACGAATGACTGATGCTCAATTCAGATGAGTCCTTTACTACTTCATGCAGCCAAAACATCAAAAACGTGGTCAAAAGGTTCAATGAAAATGTCATATAAATGTTGATATTGAATCTTTGTCACAATATCTGGAGATTTAGATGATTCCCCACATGCTGGAATAATGTAATTGAGGTTCTACAAACCATGGATGGGAATATCATCATCTTGATTGAGGTGTTTGTTATTTTCATAAGGGAACATTGGTTGTGTGAATACCATTGACATGTCATTAGATACATCATCCCTTGATACATAATCCATCAATTTCATTAAAAGTGGTAAAAATAATAACTAAAAATTTGGAATTTGGATGAATTGTGGTAAAAACCCCACTTTAGAAAAATAAATTTTTAGTTCTATTTCATCATATGTTTGTACTTGAATTGAGTCTCGAATTTATTTCTTTAACAATGACATGTAGAACACATAATTAACCTTGGAGAGAATTGAAATCATTTCTAATCGATAAGCTACAACTCTGATTCTTTTCCTGTTATTCAAATTTTCCAAATTACTTGGGTATCAGTCTTTCTTTATTACTGAACCATAAGACAACCTTCCATGGAGATAATTTTAGAAATGGATGATCACCCACATGAAATTATAAATCATTTCTATGGTTATCATTAAAACCCTTTTTCCAACATTGATCTATATTAATATGATCATGAATTGTCTTTAATTTTTTCATTATCTCTTCATAAAATTCTAGGATTATAATATATATATAACCAACATCATTCCAACAAGTTGGATTAATACAACTATTTCTTTATAACACTTCTTATGGAACCATTTAGATACTATAATGGAAACTATTGTTGTTTAAAACCTTCAGCAAAGGTAAATACTAGTCCCAAATACCATGAAATTCAAGTGATCAATTTCTCAAAATGTATTCTAATGTTTGATTAATCCTCTTAGATTATTCGATAGTTTGAGGGTGATAAGAAGTACTGAAATGATTCTTTTTTATCTATAGACTTATAAAGACTCATCCATAATTTTCATGTAAAATATGGATCTTGATAAAAAATAATTGATAAATGTTCACAATGGAGTCTTATAACTTTATTAATATAGAATCTTTATAGGCACTCAATAGGTAAATCTTTTCTTATAGTAAAAAAATGTGCCGATTTTGTAAGGTGATCAACAATAACCCATATCCTATCATTATTTATACTGGACTTTGGTAATCCAAGTATGAAGTCCATGGAAATGTGATCCCAAATCCACATAGGAATAACTAAGGTTTCATGAATCCCCTAGAATGTTGTCTCTGAGACTTCACTTGTTTACAAATGAGACATCTTGACACATAGTCCAAAATTTCACATTTCACATTATCAAAAAAATGGTCTTTTAGATCTATATACATATTGGTAATAATATGATGCATAGATAAATTTTATTTATGCACATAATCTAAATTTTCAATCATTATATTTTTCATTGAAGGAACACATATCCTCTTTCCCAATTTCTAAATTCTATCTTCAAACAAGAAGTCTACCAACCTTACATCCTTAATATCTTTAATTTTCATTTGAAAATTATCATCATCATATTGATATCTTTTTATCTTTTCTAATAAATATGTTTTAACTATAATTTAAAAAAGTATTGATGTTTCCTCTTCCTTAATAATTCCCAAATCCATATTTATTAAATCCATGAACATATGATCTATATTAATCCACATTTAAAATAGAAATTTAGAACCCTAACCTTTTATGGAGATGCATCAGGATTGTTTACTGGTAAAATCTATCATTTCTTTGGGTATATTTTTTTCATTTTACATTATTTTTTAAGTTAATTTTTGAGAGAAATGGTGAAAAATGGGCAGTGCGTGGTTGGGGCATGGTTTTCCCTAACCATGTACCCCAACCCAACAAACCCTAAAACCCAGGACAATAGCTTATTTCATGGATGTAATATTATTTGTTAAACCATGCACCCTAAAAGGAGTAATCATTCACCCTCTCTCTATAAGAGGCACAATGTTTGGAACATAATTAGGGGAAACAATGTGACTGATCAATTAATTGTGCGTACGATATTTTAATCACTCGAAAATTATTAAAAAAATCATGAACCCCCTTTTTATACCCCTAAACACCCTAGATCAACCCATAATCGATTTTTCATGATTCTAGAGCCTCCCAGATGGATTCCAAGGCCTTATGACATCCATTCTTGGTGATTAAAAGTCAAATTGAAAGATATGAATCTCTTCATGTATGTGGCTTCTTACTAATTTGTTTTTCGTCTCTCTACCATTCTTCCTTAACCCTTTTGTGGGTTATTATCTTCAGATATGGTGGATCTAGATCTATATTTAGGAGATCTTGTTTCATTTGGACCACAAATTAAGGATTCATATCTACACTGTATCCATCACGTTCTTGAATGATCCTCTTAAAATTGGGTATTTTCATTGATCGATCACACATCAACTAATTGATGTAGGTAGACTATTATTCAAATATAATAGTATTGATATCAATTACATGTATGTGATTATACAATTTCTATGTTTTTTAGCAATTGGAATTCCAAATTTTATTTAATTAATGTGGTTAATTAATTGATTGAGGAATTTGGGAATTGATTGAATAATGAAATTGTGGAATTAGGATAATTAAATGGTGAATTAATTATCAGAGTATTGAATTGTGTAATTGGAGATAATTCATTATATGTTAATTATCAGATTGTTGAATTGTAGATTTTAGAAAAATTTATTTCTTAATTAATTATTGGAATATTTATATTGTTGAGTAGGAATAATTAATTGTTGAATTAGTTATGGGAATACTTGAGGTTTTGTATTTTATTACTTAATTTTTTAATTAATTAATGGAATTAATGGGATTAATTAGTTAGTAAAATAATTAATGGAATTATGGATATTAAGTAATTGGTGAATTAATTAGTAGGATGAATGTGATGAACTAATTGTTGAATATGTAATTTTTTCGATGTAGTAAATTTATTATTGAATTAATTAATAGAATTTATGTCATACATGTGATATATGTTATACATGTGATATGTGTGATACATGTAATATATGTGAATGATAGAGAAAATGGGTTGTGGGACAAAGAACGTTGTTCCAAATACCCATGAGGTCCTAGCCTTAACATTATAGAACCCAAGGTATGCATAAAAATTGAATAGGGCCGGGAATGATCCTCCAAATACACTTTTTCTGTGGGAAATGGACTGACTATCAAAATACTAACAATGATTGAGATAGGGAATGATGCTCAAAGTACTCAGGGGGCACTAGAAATTTCAATATATGCCCAAAATACTGGAATTAAACTATGGTTCAAATTAGCCCTATCATGAATTGAAATGAAATGGATAACAACAAACCATTTTTTAAATGAATCATGAATTGATAATGTGAAATGGTTCAGTGTCCGGTGCTGGCCGAAGAGGTAATGAGGTTCATGTGTCCTCGAGAACCTGGGGGGTTTATGTTGTTAAATAAAGGAAAAATAATAAAGTGATAACTATTTATTTGTGCATTGTACTTACTTATTCATTATAATTCATACACTGATATTGAATAGATAGTGTTTTATAGACCATTGGTGGTGTCCCATGGAGTTTAAATCACACCCTACTTGATCTACCTAATCAGTACCGGAATATATTTCATGTTTTAATGATTGGATATGGGAAAATTCCTCTTGTTAGATGAAAATATAAGGTATGGAGTGTGGATAAAAGAACCAGATGTGGTTCGGGACCCACATGGGAGTTGGTAGTGGTCTAAATATTGAGTTTTCATTTTGAAACATGGCACATAATTTATCCTGACATATCTACTATTTAGTTTTGATATTGTATTTCTATTTTTGGGTTATCTAGAAATTATAGTACTATTTTGTTTGTGGTTATATGTTACTTAGTTATTAATTCTTATTTTATACTGGAGTATTATGTTAGTTAAAGAGGTTATTGTCTATCTATGATTGATATTAGACCCTTACTACTAGTCAGTAGCCTCTGGCGTATGGGAAGGCATGCCTGAGGTCATGTGGGGGACCAGATCGATAAATCGGTTCATGAAACCTAGGTCATGAAATTAAAAAGTGTTTTCAATGGATTTTTATTTTCATTTATTTTTTCTTACTATTTGGGAAATTTATTCATAAGAATAAGATGATTCAGGCCATGGTAAAGAACTCGTACATGGGAGTTACGAACCATTATATACGGGAAAACCGAGGTACCCTAGGTGGGAATACTGTTATTGCCAAAAAATTTCGTGCTAGAAAAAAATATTCGGACCATTTAAGTCCCATGTAAACATCATCAGGCAAAATAAAATTTCAGAAGAGATGAATTAGGTTGTCATCTCTGAGGGGAACCTGAAGGAGAACTTATTGGGGATAAGTGGTTTCTCTTGGATGATCTAGTGGTTTTCTAAGTTTTTGATTTGTTTCAATGTGAAAATTATCTAGGGTACTGGAAGGAAACCTTGTCAGTCAGGGGGATTAGTTATTTTAGATGTTACCCAAGTACTTTTACACTTGTGTGGTAGGCTGGATCAGATTTGTAAACAATGTCTCCGACCATAAATAGAGTGTCAAGCTTGTGGAAATATTGGGAAAATGCATTATTTCTACAAAAAACCCTAACATAAGGGTAGTGATGAAGGATATTAATAAAACTAGGGTTCTAAAGGGGTGGGTATTCTACACCATATCAGTATAGAATATGGTGTTCTATTGGCTGTGGTGGTAGAGGTTATAGATTTGGTTCTTCTGGGAAAGAGCATCCACATCAAAAGGGCGGTTCATCTCCGGGGAGTGAGATTGCATCATGGGGAATATTTGAATGATAGTTTCATATAATTAATTTGAAACTTGTGTATATCGAGTCATGACCATTGGTAGTTAGAGGTACTATTCTTATAGCTTTTGTATTAGAATGTTCTTTATTTGATACTATTGTCTCTCATTCGATTATTTTTGAAAAACATTTTAATGCTTTGAGCTTGGAAGTGGAGCTCTAAATTTTGGTTATGATGATATATACACCAGTGGGAGTTCGGTGTAGAGGAATTTGAATGTTCATGGGGTGTTCTATCAAAATCATGGATTAGGCTTTTTTGTGGGATCTTTACATCTTAGACATGTCAGGATTTGACTTGATTTTGGGTATAGACTAGATAGTCCCATACCAAGCCCATAAATATTTTTTCCCAATGATAGTAAATTTTACCTCAAATAACTGTGAGATATATATACATCCTTGAGGATTGGAATAATTAGGTGGGCCATGTTGGGAAAATGACACAGAAACTGGGAGATTTAAGAACCTATGTTGGATGTTTTTTGTTCGATGATAGAGATATGAATCATGATGACTTTCCACCAAAAGAGAATAAATTTCAGGATGTGTTTCTTGAAAACTTCATAGGGATACCACCAAAGAGAGATTTAGAATTCACCATTTAGATCACCACATGGGTGGAGATGTTTTATATTTCACCATACAGAATAGTACTGATAGATCCTCAATATCTCCAGACTCACCTGTAGGATTTGGAGGATAATGTATTTATTAAACCGAGTACATCTCCTTGGGTTTCACCTGAGTTATTTGAAAAAAAAGGATTATGAGAATATACCCTTATGTGTTGATTACCGAATGTTCAGCTGGATGAATGTGAAGAACTGGTGTACTATTCTCCACATCGATGATCTGTTTGACTAGTTGAGAGGAGCTTGTGTCTTTTACAAGATAGACATGAGGTCAACATATCATCAATTGATATTTCAGTCATCTGATATACTAAGGACTAGTTTTATAAGTAATTATTGAATTTTTGAGTTTTTCATAATTCTATTTGGGTTAAAAAATGCACAAGAAATGTTTGTCGCCTTGATTTATGGAATCTTTCATCCGTGTCTAGACTAGTTATTGATATTGTTTTTGTATGACATCTTCATGTACTCCAAGATTCAAGATGATCATTCCCAACTCCTTGACATTGTTATAAGTATGCTGATATATAATTTTCCATACAATAAGATATCTAAGGGTTAGTTTTAGATTGATCATGTACACTTCTTTGGTTACATCATCTCAAAGGAATGTGTATTGGTAGACCCACAGAAAGTTTAGGAAGTGGTTTCATGGGAGAAGATAAATAATATTTTCTATATCCAAATATTTCTCTGGATGTATGGATATTATCAAAGATTCATACATGACACTTCATATTTTGCAGCATTGTGTTCTATCTTGACCAAAAGGTGGATATTTTTTCAATAGATAGAATAATGTGAGAATGCATTTTAGGAGATGAATAAGCACTTGACATTGACATATATATTTATCCTCCCTGATCCATGTGAGGTGTATACAGTGTATTGTGACACTTTTGAGATCATACATGGAGAAGTGTTCGTGCAGGGGGTCAAGTTATATCATATGGATCTTAGTAGTTGAGGCCACATGAATTTAATTACCCTACGCACGAACTTGATATGGCTGCATTGGTTTAGGATATGATGGCTTTTTGGCATTAACTAGTAGTTGAGAAGTTTATATTCTATATTGGCCACAAGAGATTAAATTATTAATTTTCACAATGGTAATTTAATCTCTAGAGGCATTGGTGGGATGAGTATATGCATTTTATTTATTTTCAAATAGAATATACACCCAGAAAATGGAATAGGGTTGATGATTCCCTAAGTAGGAAAACTCATACTCAGGTAGTTCATTAGTTTAGTGTTTAGTGGAAGATGATGGATTTACTGTCTAAGATGCATGTTTTAGTTTGGGATAGTTAGGAGCAGATGACTCTCGTATCAGTTTAAGTGGAGTCTACACATTTGGGATATATTAGAGCTAATAAGTATGATTATCATAAATGCTTGAACTTGACTGAAATCCTAGAAGGTGGGGAGTTACCTTATGATTGGAGCATAGATGTGGATGATATTCTTTATTCCAGGAATCGAGTTGTGGTGCCTACATGTTTGTGAGATAATTTTATGTAGGAATTTCATGAGTCAATTTGGGTGGTACAAACATGTGTGAAAAACATATACCATGTCCTATGTAGAAAATTTCGGTGAATGGGCATGAAAAAGGAATAACAGGTTTCATGAAATGATGATAAACTTGTCCAAAGGTGAAAGTGGATCACCAATGAATTGATGGTTTGATTCAATAGTTTTCTATTCAAAAATTTATTGGGGGTAAATTACCATGAAATTAACTGTTTCTATCTCAAGGGAACCTCGGAAGAATGATTCAATTGGGTGATTTTGGATCATCTGACAAAGGTAGAAAATTTCTTACCTATACATGAGACATTCTTAGTGCAACAGTTGTGGAAAATATATATTTAAAAAAATTCCTTCTACACAGAATGCCACATACTATAGTTTAAAACCATGGTTCATGCTTTACATTTTGATTTTATAAGTTCTTACAGAAGGCATTGATCACTCATGTTTTATTGAGTATGAAATTCCACCCATAAATAGATGGAAAGTCATAGCGTACAGTATTGGTTTTTGAGGATATACTATGAGTGTATTTTCTTGACTTAATAGGATCTTGGGGGAATCACATGGCTCTAGTGGAGTTTTATTATAACAAATATTATCAAGAAACTATTCATATGGAACCATAAGAGGCTCTTTATGGTAGGCCATTCATATCACCTATATGATGGATGGAGGAAGGTGAGTCTGAGTCTCGTGTAGGAGACGTCAGAGGAGGTTCATCTTAATAGTAAGAATATGTCTATTGTTCAGAGTATACTGAAGGAGGGTGATAAAAAACATCGACAAAACCTATATTTTATAGACGGTGATATTGTATTCATTCAAGTGTCGCATAGATTGGGTCGCTGAATGATGTGGAGATAGGGAAAGCTGACACCAATGTTTGTTGGACCGTTTCAGGTAGTGGAGAGAATTGGGCTAATAGAAAACCGATTGGCTCATCCATAATGATAAATTGATATCCATGATGTTTTCCAAGGGTCACAACTATGATGGTATCACCCTGACCCTTCTCATGTGATCGATGTGGATGATTTAGAGATTGGAATAGATGTGTCTTTTTAGGATCATTTGATACATGTGATGGATCACTATGATAAAGTGTTGTAGGGAAAGACTCTGCTTTTATTTCATGTATTAGAAAAACATGGATCTGTTCAAGAGGAAACTTGGGAAGGAGAAACGCAAATGAGGGATTAGTGGCCCGATGTTTTTGACTCAAAATCTAAGAGATGATTGGGAGTATATCCCAAGTATTAGTTATTATAAGGAGGGGTATTATAAAACCCCAACTTTTTCATGAGATGTATTGGGTTCATTTATAGGTATGTTTTTGTTATATGTTGAGTAAATTTCATTGGGGATTTAGTTTGGGGTGTGTTTGTATGGTTTTATGTAGTCCATAATAATCCAATATTTTGTTACGTTGGATTTTATATCCATTTGGACGATATCATTACCTTCATATTATATTATATAATGAAATTTCAAACATGCCTATCTCTATTTATTAACAATTATGTCCATTTTAATATGGTTTTAACCAAATTATATGGTATAATATAATATTATTTTTAAATATAAAATATTTATCTATAATTTGGAAATTTCTATTCAATTCAAATTTCAATGAAGAAATTATTACATCAAATTCATTAACAATGGTGATGGTGTAATTATTCATTTAATATGAAAAATAAAATGAATGATATTAAACATATTAAAAGAATTATAATTTGGAAAAAATAATATGATACAAAATTTTATTGTTGAAAATGAATTTTTATTTATTCATTGAAATATTTGGTTCTATTTTTTTTGTTATTTTCTTGATGTTATAATATTCAAAGTAATGAATAGTGGAAATTTGATAATAAATATATATTATGAAAATAATATTTAACTATGTTATAAAAGAATCATAAAAAATATGGAAATAGTGTGTATGGTATGGTGGAAATTATACCCTAGAAGAATTTATAAGAAATTTTAAGGAATTGGGACTAGTATATGGTTATTATATTGTAGTGTTTTTAGAAATACCAAAAATACCCCACACCACAATTATAAAAGGCCACCCCTACCTTCACATCAATATACAAATTTTAGCCATCTAGTTCGTCCATCTCCTTCAAATTACAATTTTTAAAATCCTTATTTAGGTATGTTAGGTTATGTACCATCCAAAATAGAAATCCTAGGTCCCATAAGATGAGATTCAATGGGATTACACTAAAGAATAGGTCGTTGAAACATGAAAAAATTAAATTGAACCTAAGGTAAGCATTTCTCATCTCACTTTTAATTATGTGTGAAATATTAATTATTCATCACTTAATATTTTTTGGGTTTATATACTACCCCTTTGTTATATTTTATAATGAAATTATTTTCCTTCATTCTATTTAATTTCTCATTGGATGTTATTTCATTCACAGGACATTAAATTCATTTTATACTAAAGTGTTAAAGAGTTTATTTCACCATCTCATCATTATTCAGCATTGTTTATGTTTACTTCACTATAGGGGAATAGTTCTCTTTATAATACATGTTTTATGAAAATAATTTTTTTTTACAATTCTCTTTTGATTTTAAAAATTGGTTTTAACCCAAGTCTAATGTTTTTAAAAATGATTAAAAAGAATATTTTTTTTAGTTTTTTTAATTAGATAATTTTAAACAATACTAAAGGGATTTTTTTAATTGACAAGGAAATAATGGAATTTACCTCTCAAGAGGACTCTGTTCCATGAATAATAATTTACATGTTTAGAAGTTACATTTCCTAGAAAATTTCTTTTCATATAATTATGCATCCTTTTTAAAAATAATGATTTCAAAGTGAAAATGGTTATTTTCAACAATATTTTTTTTAATGATTATGTTTAATTATTTTCATATATGTCAACATGAATTGTTGAATATTTTTCTACATTGAGTTTTATCTCTTAGGATACCATCTACCATATTTTTTTAATGGATTATAATTAGTTTGACTGCGGGTGTACTATTTTTTTCCATTCTCCATAATAATCTAGTTTGTTTGTGATTATTTTTATTGGTTTTCAAATTATTAAAATTTTTTATTTTAGGTTCAATAAAATAATTTATGTTTATTTTGTTTCAAACCTTTTAAATGAGTTATAAATTTGACATCGTTCATGATAGGAGGGGCCTTCTATAGACCCTGGATGCATCAGAAGGGCTCATGAAAAAAACCAGTTTGGGTATTGTCTAAGGAATTACCCATTTATGTAATATGACTTCACATTATGCCATGACTATATGTATTAACTATGAAATTATTCACTCAATCATTATGAAATTATTTATTGAATTCCATGTGAATATACAATTAGTTAGAATAACGATGTAAAAATTTCAATCTCAGGTGATTATTTTTGTGGCATAATTTGATCATCATTTATTCCTTCTATTTTATTCTTCATGTTCAATATATTAATTAAATGCAATGTGTTTTCAGTTATTTATCCTTCCATATTGATTTTATCTTATTTATTCATGATAGATTCTACTATTCTGAAACCCTTACTGAGCTTTAGAGAACACCCCTTTATTATGTTTTCTATCTTCAGGATTCTAGTAATTGTATTATGATTGCTTTGAAGGGATACTCTAGAATTAATAATTGTATACTAAATGAAAAAATATGTTTCATTTTATGTTTAAATTATTTATGTTAAATAAATTTATGTATCTGGATTACCAGGACAGCTAAACTATTCATTCATTTGAGATGTGATTCTTAGTATATAGTCCTAATGTAATAAAGTAACCACCTACTCTTGGTTATTATAGTTTGGAAATTTTATTTTGAAATAGAGTACGTTTATAAGAAACCATTGGAAATTTATTTTTTAAAACATAAATTAATAAATATTACTATATGATATTCATTGATGACAAGTACGGAATAAAATCCTAATGTTTTGGTAAGATTAAGATTATATGGTTTTTCTAAGAAATACTTCATTGAATGGTAATAAAAATTTATTTTGTTCATAAACATATATACCTATGGTCAATAACTATAAAAAGGCACGTTAGTCTTGACTCAATATTTACTAGGTACATGATAACAATCCTTAATACACACATAGTTTGACACTCCTAGGGGATATTATTTTTTTAATTCAAATTTTATTTATGAATTATTAGAAAGGATTTTAAGAGATGATGACCATGAATAAAAGGCATTAAATCTAAGGTAACCTATATTTAAAATAACTTTTCATGGTTTAGAAATATTATGCTTCATGAAAATTTTATTCCCCACTATTATCATTGTCTCTCATTTATTTCATTTTAGTTTGAGTTAATGGATGGAACTCAAAGTAATTGTCTTAAAATTTAATGTGATAGACACTGTTTTGATGAGATACTAAATGTAATGATGTCTTAGTTAAAGGAAATTATGATTATCCCTATATATGAATAAAATTATACACCTTAACCAACTCTTGGACTCACCCTGGAAGATAAGGGTGGAGTCCACTTAGAGATTGAATAGCAGATTCCATTGCAGAAAGAAGGTTTTATTTCATTCATATCAGAAATGTGGAATGTGACACTCAATAGATTTCCTCTATGGAGAAGGAAAATGGTATATTTGGGGAAAATAAAGTCACAATGAAATTAAATTTTTGAGGAAAAATGAATATTTTTATTAAATTAGAAGATTAAAATAATATTCTACCTAAGGTATTATTGTTGATTAAATGTTTTAAATGTGGTATATCTAGGAAATAAATAAATCAACACCATATGGGTAAATATTATGAAGAGAATCAAGAATTTTATATGAGTAATAGATATATTACTATTCATTAAAAGACTAAATAA
Organism: Viscum album; assembly: GCA_963277665.1. Classification (NCBI taxonomy): domain Eukaryota; kingdom Viridiplantae; phylum Streptophyta; class Magnoliopsida; order Santalales; family Viscaceae; genus Viscum; species Viscum album. The sequence continues at coordinate 26,691,070 of OY728154.1, forward strand.
TACATATGAAAGGAATGAGGTATTAAATTATAATATGACGAATCCAAGATAATTGTTTATGAATGAAGTGGAATAATTAATGATGGTATGTTTGGATTGTAGAAACATTTTGTAAGAGTATTTTAACAATTATATTCTGGTGATAAGAAATATGATATATAAAATTATTGTAATTAATTACAACTTCATCAAGTCTATTATAGAATATGTTGAATTGTACCATTAACAATGAAAAGTTATCAACATGCATGTCGATCTTTTTAAAAAGACATAACTGAGGAAATATAGCCCTTAATATTTCCTCAATGTTGAGATAATAATAATAATAATATGTTTATGGTATAGAACTGGGGATTAAAAAATTGGTTAGTGGTTTTATTTGGTATACTATCTAATCTATTGTTTACTATATGTTTGGACTTAAGGACTATATATTAAATCATGAGATTTTATTTTGGTAAGGATGAATGTTTTCACTATGTTTTTGAGGTGATTAATGAATTAATATAATTTTTAAGTGACATTAGGATATAAATTATGATATTTGGGAATTACAATTTCTTGTTGATTTTGGAATTTTAGTGACCATCGTTATAAATTGTGGGACATTGAATTTGGACAGATATATTTTGCGTCACAAACCATGCTTGGTCGCCAACCAAACTGAAACATGAACCAGTACATGAAAATTCCTTAAGTGGATTTCTAATCCCTATAAACTAGCACATGTGATAGGGTATTATAGAAAATGTGTTGGGGATGATTTACCGATATTTAGAAACATAAAACAACCAAAATTATTAAATAAACAGAATATGAACATTTTCACCAAACAAAGCATAAAATAATTTAGAATTTGATTATATAGTTTTAAAAAAATTCCAAGAGGGCCACAACATGAAATTAGTAGCAACTATAACTGAAACAAATACCAAACGACAAGGGGGGACCTCCCTCAAGCCATCTATACAATATCGCACCAAGAAAGGAAGCAAACAACCCAAACCGCCATCTCCATGGACTATACCTATACCTGTATAAATCAATAAAAAGTCTACTTACACCCCACAATGTAAGTAGGTTTTGATCATATTACCAATTGAATTCAACCCATAAAAAATTCTATGCTATAAAAATTATAAGACAAAAATCATTCATGTTTTTATACACATGAAATGCTAAAAATAATTTAAAAGGGATTCAACATTCAATAAAAAACCATTTTCATGAGGGTAACTTTAAAGAATGCCCAATTTTAAAAAAAAACATACACTTTAATGAAATTACCAACCAAACACGCCATATGCTGATAGTAAGTAAAATATAGACAATGAGCAGTAGTCATGGGAAATACCCCTAGGTACAAGCTAACAATGGGACCCTAGGTACATCGTATCTCAGTGAAATATGTTATAAGAACCACAATGAATTACATTATCATGAATGATCCACTAGTAGGGAACACACCCATAACCTAGTAGTCTCTAATAAATCATCATTATTTAGTTAGTGTTTTCTTCATCATACTTACTAAGTGAAACTAGGAAATGGCCACTTCCAAATCACTATAATACTAGTCATGGTACACCCACCTGGTTACCCAGGATTCCCATTTGATCTAAATCAAGTTCCATATGTTATAAAATTCCATATGCACATGAAAAATATATTTCTAAATTATACACACACCCAAAATTACAAAAACATGTTCCTCACCCTTAATGTAATTTTATAAAGCCTTTAAATATTTTATAAAATAATCTCAAGAGGTAACATGTGGTTTTTCACACAATACCCATTAAAAATACTTCTTTAAGTCCAAATTCTCAACCATACCATACCAAAACAGAATTCTAATCCCTTTCATTATTTGATAAAACACATTCATGAATCATAAAATAACCCCAAATGATACATCATGTAATACAAATGAAAAACACCCAATTTTCCTGTCAAAATGAATTTTTAAAATTAAATGACTAAAAAATGCTACCAAATATGTTTTTCACACCACACATAATGGATGGAAAACCTGCTAAATAGGTTAATCATGAAATATATTTCCATAAAAGATTATTTACACATGGTATCACCTACCATGAATATCAAATACCCCAAAAAGGTTTGCAGAACATCAACTGCACCCCAACCGCAACACAAGTGAGTGAAAACGAACCCTAACCTAGAAGATTGTACAATGAAACATAATATTAATCCCTAGGGAAGAAACCCTTAATAATTTAAATTTAGAACCTCAATAAGAGGGGAATAAATCATAAGGAAAATAATAACAAAATAGAGAGACTCACTTACTTGACGGATCTTCAAGTTTCCCCACCAAAAACCCCTTCAAAAATGGGTTCCAAGGGATATTGAGGGAGATTGGGATCCTTACAAGGATGAAATGGTCGAATAGGGGAAGAAATGGTTTTAGTAGGATTAATTTTAGAATGGTAAAATGGTCAAAATCCATTTATTAACACTTGGACATTGTGCATGGTTTGTCAACACGGTTTAGTAAATCTGGCGAGTAAAGCATGAGTCCATTTTTTTCTACCCATAAACCCTCATTTTCTTCCTAAATTAAAGTGGGATCACAGGGAAACCGAGGGAGAAAGGTTATCGATGAATAAAATAGAAAAATACCTGAAACGTAGGACACATATGTGAAAATTCTCTCCACCATGAAAAATTTCTACATGAGAAAGTTCACATGATAATTAATCAGAAAACAAGAATGGGTACTCTTGCTCAACCCACAACTTCTGCTCCAAAGTATCATGAAAATCATTCCCATGCTATGAAAGGAGCCATACTAGTGGAACAAAAATTCCCCAAAGCACCTTCCCTTGGCAATCCACTATTTACATCACCTCTTCAAACAAGAATAAATCAGGCGCTATTTCCGACTCTTCCCAATTAAACATGTTGGACAGATCCAGGTTGTACTTATTCAATTGGGATACATGGAAAATGTCAGGAATAGATATCAACTAGGAAGTAAAATCTAACCTGTATTCCACCTTTGCAATCCGATCGGCGATCTCAAAAGTCCTGACATAGCTTTGCATTAGCATTCCCTTCTTCCCCAAACAATTAAGGTCCAAAAGAGGGGTCACCTTTAAGAGAATTTGATAACCCATATAGAATTCCAGATCTCAAAACATTGGATTAGAATAATATTTGTGGAAACTATAAATAGTTAATAACCTCTATTTGATAAGGTTGACCTTCACACACATCTCTTTCACAGGGCTTGGCCTCAACGGTGATGTCACTCCTACCTCAGCAAAACAAAGGGGGGCCGATTAGGCCATCCCAAAAGCACCACAAAATGATACATTTAAATAAACAATTTAAAACTATTATTATATGCAAATTCAACCAATCCCAAATTCTTATCCTAATATACTCCAAACTCCAAAACATATGCATGAATAATATCCTCATGAATCGGATTTTTTCACTAGATATGACCTTTTGGTTGTGGATGGTATGTCAGGATTATCTTAATATTCAACCACAAATCCTTCTGATGGCCTTCTCCAAACTAAGAGGAAAAACATGGGTCACTATATGAGACAACTGCTAATGAAACACCATGAATCCTTACCTCTCCCTAAATATAAAATTGACACAACTCATCAACATCGATTGGATCTCTGATCTGAATAAATTGGGCTGATTTGGTAAGATGATAAATTACTATCCAAATAGTTTTCTTACCCCAAGGTGTATGAGTTAATAAAAAATTTAAATCCATAGTGGCCTCATCCCACATCTTGGTATGAATGTGTAATGACTGAAGAAATCCAGAGGGATGTTGAAGCACTACATTTACATGCTGACATGTATAGAATCTCAACACGAAATCAGCTTTGTATGGTCTTATACCTGGCTACAAGAATTGTCTCCATATATCGTAAAACATTTTAGTAGATCTAGGATGAATTTTTTTTTGAGATTGGTGGCTATCCTAAATCACCACCTTCTTTAGAGATAACAACACCACGGAATGGACCTTGAAGCCCATGATACCCTAAGAAGATACAGAACAATCCGAAGACATCTCCCCCTAATGAAGAAACTACATAGACCACTGGAAAATCTCATCACTAGACATATCCTGCTAAATCACCTCTAAATTTAGAGATTCAACTAAATCATCACAAAGAATGATCCTCCCCTAGGCTCCTTGGTATCCACATGAAACATCAAATTCAAACCCCTGTAAATACTTGATCCAATGAAACTTCCTCAGATTATAATCTTTCTATGAGAAGATATAGGCTAAGATCATATGATCAGAGTTGACCAAAAAATTCTCCTTGAAGAGGTAGTGACTCCAACTTTTCAAATCATGCATCACCGATGTTAACACCAAGTGAAGTTAATTCTTTTCATGCAGTCAGATTTGGTGAGATCCATTCACCACAACATGATCACCCTACATAAGCAAACTACTAATACCCATACCATAAGAATCACAATAAACCACGTAAACCTTTCCAAATTTTGGAAATATGTACATGGGGGTAGTTAAAACCTTCACATAAAATCTTAAAAGGGTACCTAAAATATTGGTCCCTATTCAATATTCACCACTTTCTCAGTGAACGTGGTGATGGGATAAGAAATACAATATAAATACATAACAAACCTCATATCGTAACCTAATAGTCCAAAAAAACTCTTGATCTTAAACACATTATTCATCTTATCCCATGACATAACTAAACTATTCTTCTAGGGGTCCACTGAAACCCCATTACCTTTGATGACATGACCTAAAAAATTCACTTCCCTAATCTAGAAAGTGCATGTGAAAAACATTTCATAAAGGTGGTGATCCTATAGAGTGCCCAAAAAGATCTACATATGATGCTCACACTCCTCCTCACATCTCGAGTAAACCAAGATGTCATCCATGAATTCCAAAATAAATGAATTTATATATTGGTGGAAAACCCTATTCGTATGTTATATAAAACCCACTATAGAATTAATCAATCCGAAAGGCATAAAAAATCAAATTGATCATACTTGGTTCAGAAGGCCATTTTCGGGATATCTACCTCTCTCACCCTAACTTGGTGGTAACCTGAATACAAATATATTTTGTAAAACAACTTTAGCCACTTCAATTTATCAAACAAGTCATAAAGTTGAGCAAAAATATACTTGTTCTTAATTTTTATCTTAATAAACTTCTGGTAATCAATGCACAGCCGAAGGGATCCATCAGACATCTTTTCAATAAGGTCAAGAGAGGCCCATAGTGATATTCTCTAGTGAATGACTCCTATGGATTCTAGATCATCTGAATATATCATTAATTCCAAAAAATAGTTGGGGCCATATAATATGAGGGAAGATATATCAGATGTGTTCCCGGTTCCAAATCGATTGATAACTCCACCTCCAGCTTGAGGGGAAAGCCTGAAAAATCATCTAAAAATACCATTGACAAGTCATCTACCATATGAGGTAATACACCTTTAGAAGAAATCCTAAATTCCTCTATCATGATAGATGATAACTGAAAGACCCAATTTCTAAACTCCGGGAGTGGAGGTCCCACATGACCCAACCGAGGATCGTCTTCCCCAAGAGAAACATGAGGACTCCCATCAGATTCCATGAAACTCACCTGTAGCCTATAACAATCGATATGCTCATGAATGTGCACTAGAAATTCCATGATATGGAATACATAGATAAGTTCCACGTCTAATACCAGGATATTACATTACATATCAACTCCTGACATGCAAAGTGCACATGATGCGCACCTGATATTTTTCTCCTACTTCCTACCCAATAAATTCACTAACTCCATCAAAAAAGAAACCATCCTGGATTGAAAATTAAATAGATTTATAATATAGGAAGAGATAAAAGAAACATAATCACTAATATGAAATAGAACGATGAGAAAATGTCATTAAATCAAAATGGTACCATGAATTGTTGAAGTCCCTATATATGATTCTGCTGGTGTTTAGTCCACAATATGAAGATGTCGGGTCTCTAACTAGGAACAACTAATCAGCTGTCGTTTATCCTTGAACTATCTCTTCCTAAAAGATGATTTATTTCTACCACTGTTATCACCAAACTGATATCCCATTGTATTGGTCAACTTTAGCTAAACTAACACTCCTTTGGAAGCCACTAATCCTTCCCCACTCTGTTATGGGTGTATCACTCTGCAAAATCACTTCACATGACCCATAATTCCACATCAATAACTAGAAATAGGGGGGAGCTAAATGAAAAAAAGATGTTCCCAACCTTATCACACAGATGGAACACCAAAAATCTTATGTTTGATGTTATATATGAAGTCTACATGGAAGGATGGACTAAACTACCAAATCCCTTCTTCCCTTACTCATCCTTATTTCTCTTTTTCACTGAGGAGTATCTACTGCCCATAACAAACACCACTCCAAAAAACCCATACATTCTTTTCTGATTAGTCTCAACCATGAACGCATGATCAAAAACCTCATCATTGGTTCCCAATAGGAACAAGAAGACAAAAGAGTAAATTTCTTGATGTAGCCCCTTATCAAGATTTCAAGCTATCATAGATTCATTAGAATAAATCATCAGCACGTACCACACTATATTAGTAAAAAGGTTAGAATATACCACCACTAAATGATATACCAGGAAATATCTATGAACTCTCGGGATCTATCATAGGCCAGGAACTCGGGACCATACTGCTCGTTGAAGATGGTCTTGAAATCCTTCAAGACCATCCGCCAATGCTTCCTAGCTTAAAGCACTAATTCCCACCACTTGGGACTCTGAACATCTACCATAAATGATAATCATTTCACCCTATCATCCTCAAGTGTGTCAAGGAAGTAAAAAATACTCTCAATATTCTTGAGAAACTCTTCTACTTCATGTTGCTAAATCATTCCCAGAAAAGTAGGAGGCTTGTTCTTGAGAAACACCTAAGATATTTCCTTCATAGTATAAGACTCATCATCTCTAGCTGGAGTAGGATCAAGACCCGATCCCTTCCCTAGATACTGCATATCCCATGCCACTCCTTCTACCAAAATTTGATCAATCTATGAGGGAGAAATTTCTCCAGCTTCCTCCCATTGGTTCATGAAAGCATTCTAGGGAGGAATATTGCATAAAAAAGGAAATATTCATGATATAAATAATTAGTACAAAAGTTTTGAAAATTTTCAGCAACAACCTCAAATATAAATAAATAAAACTCAAACAAATAATGAAATAATAAACTACTTCACCCCATCAAATGTCCGCGTGCAATCTACATCATGGACATCCCACCTCGAAGAGAATGTAAACCAAAATCCGGACATACCATGGCAACATGGGTTCTATCATGAGGGGTGTATTCTAGGAACCCTACTCACATCCATAACTCTAAGCCCGGATATTCCTAGATTATGTATAACCATACTCATCCAAAATAATATGACCCACATAGCTTAACCATCCGATTATACAATTTTTTCACGAACCGATCCAGGTCGCTAACCAATTCAGTGCCCGACCCATTTAATGGAAAGGCCCAAAGGGAGTTCCCAATCCCGATGGGTTGTAAAAAGTGCTTGAATATTATAAAAAATGGTTTGTAAATGATTTACTCGACATTAGAATCATAAAACAACCAATTATAATAAAATAAACCGAATTTGAAATTTTCACCAAATAAGACTAATAAAAAAATCAAAATTGAAGTACATAGTTTAAATAATACCCAATTTGGATGAAACTAAAATTGAGAAGAAAGTATATCTCAAAAGAACCACACAAAAAGGGGGTCGTTCCCTCATGCCAAGTCCACAACACTGAACCATGGAAGGATGTAACAACATGAACCTCCATCTCCAAGGACCTTTCCCTGATGTGTGTCAAATATTACCAAGTCTACTTACACCCCAAGTTGTAAGTAGTGTGTCAGCCTAATCCCATTATGATTCCACCAAATAAAAGATTATATTTTATAAAAGTTATAAGACAAAAATATTGCAGGTTTTTATTAATAAGAAATCATTTAATCAATTTAAACGATTGCAACATTCAATAAAAAATAGTTTTCGCGAGGGAAACATTTAATAGGGAAATTTCCTAAAGAAAAAACACATGATACAGAAATTACCAAAAACACACACCATATGCTTATAGTAATTAAAATATATTAAATTATCACTAGTCACGAGAAATGTCCCTAGATACTAGTTAACAATGGGACACTCAGTACATCATATCTCGGTGAAATGTTGCATATGAAACACACTAAACTTTTCTCTCATTCACGAGCCACTAGTAGGGAACCCAAAAATATCCTAGTGGTTCATCAAAAATCATAATTATTTTGTTGGTGTTGTCATCATCAAACTTGCTATGTGAATTTTGGATAAGGCCACTTCTAAATCACTAGCATACTAGTCCTAGTCTGCCCACCTAGATATACGGGTTTCCCATTTGGGGTAAATAATGTTCGACATGTTATAAAATTAACTATTCACATAAAAATTCATTTCTAAATCATAACCACACCAAACGATACATAAACATCTTCCACACCCTCATTGTAATTTGATAAACCATTTAAATATTTTATAATACAATTTCAAGAGGTTACAGAAGGTTTTACACACAAAATCCACTGAAAATCATTATTTAAGTCCGAACGCCAAACCATATAGAATAATACCATAATTGGAAGCCCTAAAAACATTTAATAAAACAATTTCATGAATCATAAAATAACCCCAAGTGATACAACATGGGTTATTGATGAAAAACACTCAACTTCTTTTCAGAATGTAACTTTGAAATTAAATGACCAATAAATGATTCCGAATGTATTTTTCGTACAACGCATAATGGTTGGGAAACATGCTACATTGGTTAATAAATTAGTTTAAATTATTTAATTAATGTTAACAAATGGAACCACATACCTTGAATATAAAACAACGAAAATCTTTATGAAAAAACATCTTCCACAACACAACTAAATCAGAATTGACTGAAAATGAACCATAATTAAGAAGATTAAACCATGAAACTCAATATTAAACCCTACTAAGGAAACCCAAGCTAATTCAAACATAGAACCTCAAGAATGAGGGGGAAAACCTATGAAGAAGGAAGGAAATTTAATAGATACTCACATGTTAAAATAATCTTGATGTTTCCCCTCCAAACCACATTCAAAAATGGGTTCCATGTGAGCATGGGAGCCATACAGGGTGAAAATGGTCAAATGGAGGAAAAAGTGGAACATTAGGTTTATATAACGATGGAAACAATGGTCAAAATCCATTTTTTTAATACTTGGACACTATGAACATTTTGTTCGCATGGCTTAGTAAATTGTGCAGCCAAACTGTGTGGAAAATAATTTCCACCCAAAAGATCTCATTTTCTTCCGAAATTAAAGAGACATACCAGGGGATACCTAGGGGAAAGGTAGGTCAAGAATAGAAGTGAAAAATACATGAAAATAAGGATATGGATGTGAAATTTTGGATGAGTTTTAAGGTTATGTACTTGTTTAATTTTTTATGATGATCTTTGGATATCATAAGATGAAAAATTATAATCATTATTTAAGATATTTTCTGGAGACACGAGGAAATAAATTCTATTATTTTGTGGATCTGATTATCTATTAAATGATTATTTTTTTCTTGATTAATAAAAAATCACATTGGATATTTATTTTTTAGAGTATGAGGTGATCTTTTAATTCATTAAATAACATCCAACATATAACATTTTTCTTACTATATTGAATTGTGTCATGTCACACTATTTCCTAAGATTTTTTATTTAAATGGTAAAGGGATTACACAACTCTGGGAAGATTATATTGAAGAAAAAATGTTATCATATTACATTCATTTATGATGAATCAATTTTCTCTTGAATCATAATATATTTATAGTTTTTTAGATGTGGACTTTATCTTTATCATTCAATTTATTATGATCTATGACTTTTTCCACCCTACATCATTTTTTCAGAATTACACTTTTCTTCCATATCCATATTTTCACATTGTACATATGTTCTTCTACAAGAAAATATAATTTTTTTTATTATTCAATATGACCTTTATACATCCCTTTATATCTTATCTAGGTGATTTTTTATTAATGCTTCTTATAATTTGGGGTTCCCACAAACTTATTATTAAATTTTACACCCTTGATTACCGAACACATGTTCAAATTGAGAGGAAGAAATTTATTGATGGAGGGGAGATTGTAACACTCCTAAAATTTAATAATATCATTATGGTCTATTATTAATACAACACACAACACTGAGCATAAACAAACCCCAAAATATTATTATTTTAATATGTCCATTATAGAATAGCCATTAAATTTTTGTGTATTAATACTGTTAACAAAATTATGAAATTAATATATATAGTTCCAAATCAATAAAAATGAAATGATTTATTTTTAATAAAAAATTAATTAATTTTTAGTAATGGTATTTTACTTTTCAGTGGTATATTTTCATAAAACATGGGTTTTCGTAATTTTATGAGCGAATATTACGATCAGTTATTGGAACCAGTATAAAGTGTATTTTTAAAAAAATAATCTCATACTTTCAAAACAGAATATTAATGTTAATTTATTTTTAATTTTCGGTATTTTTCTAAAAAGAATGATTTTTCAGTGAATAGTACAGAATACCGATATTTATAATACTATCATTTTTTAAAGCTATTTTTTTATTTGAATTTGATATTAATGTAAAATATTTCTTATTTAGTTATAAAAAATTTAAATATTCATATTTTAACTATACTCATTCCTTATTTTCGTATAACTACATTTTTTGGGCTAATAAATGAAATTTTAAAGAAAACAATTCGCCATTGCATTTTGTGGAATTACTTTTAAATTAAATTCTACCGCATTTATGATTTGAATACAGAGAAATATATTACATATTTTGAATCATTGGGTGTAAATAACGGATATAAATTAAACATTGAACTTGAAATTATATTATTGGATTAGTCCATTTTTTCCATACTGATCTATATTTTGTTTGTACAACATTTTCTGACCATTTGGATGAGATTATGACCTATTTTTATTTTATATAACCAAAATTTAAATATTTCACACTCTAGTTCACCATTACTATAACATTTTTAATATGGGGATATATAAATGACATGTTAGACTGTAAATAGTATTGGAGTGATAACATATATATCTATAATATGTTAATTTATTTATAATTTTTAAATAAAAAATAATTACATTAAAATCTTGCTGAAACCCGATGGAGTATTTATTAGAATAATTAAAAAATAAAACTAATTATATTCAAAATATTAAAATTATAATAATTTTAGATAATTTACATGATAAGTTAATGTTATATATGAATATGACTTGTTAAGGATACATTACAATATTTTGTTTCAATTTCTAATTTTTCAGGATTTTATTAATTTCAATGTAATAAATAGGGTGAAAATTGATAATGGTGATATTTTATAAAACTAAATGTTTATTAAATTATTTAAAACCCATAAATTTCTTAAATAAGGACTAAATATAAAGATATTTTTGTTCCCCCCCAATTCAATTATTATCCATTTGGAATCATTTGTCTTTAGAATGGTCTTATTATATTTTAAGATTTTGAGAAATTATAAATGTTTCCCTCACCATAATTATAAAAGGTGACCCATTCCATCACTTTTTTACAACACTTTGATACATATAACATGGCCAAACCCTACCCATTACCATAATAAGCATCCTTATACATGTTCTTGAGTTTCTATACATGATAAAATAGAATTCCTAGGTCCCTTAAGAAGAGATATCGTTAGAGTCCACCGAATAAGGGGAGGTTAAGACACACACAAAAGATATCATACCCAAGGTAATTGTTTTTTGCCTCGAATTTTTTATATATACATATTTTAAAATTATATCTAATGATTTTTTGTGTATATACAACATATTTTATATATTATATAATAGATTCATTGTTCTAATTGTATTTAATTTTTCAGTTAAAGTTATTTCTTTCATAGGGCTTTAGATTGAAAAGTTACTTATGTGGAAAGAGGTTATTTTACAATACCATAATGATTTAGGGATATTATGTTTATATCAGTATTGATGAATACTTCCCCTAATTGTACATGTTTTATAAAAATTATTAAAAAAATGTTTTTACCATTCTCCTGTGCTTTTTAAATGTTATTTCCCTAATGTTTTAATTTTTATAAATTATTTTAAAGTATTTTTTTTATTTTTTAAAGGGGTCACTTTTTAAACTATATGAAGGGAATGTTTTTAACATATATTAAATGATTCCAGTTCCACATTTGTATGATGCCTCAATTATTTGAAACTTTCTTTACAAGTGTACTTGTTTTTTTTTCAATGAAAATGTTATCGTTTATAATTTCACAGATTTTTTATAATAACATATTTCAAAATGAAATGGTGAATTTTTCCCAAGAATCTTTCAGTGATCATATTAATAAAATTTCATATATTTTGATTTTATTTGATGAATCATATGAATCATTGGGGTTGATCACCTATAATACCAACTGCCATGTTTTAATGAACATTTTATTGTCAATTTGACTAGGGATGCACTATTTGATACCATTCACCATATTACTTTGAATGGTTTATGATATATTTATTTATTGGAGAAATTATTATTATTTTTTATTATAGTTTTAATAAAATTGCTTATGAGTATTTTTTTTACCTCTTTCATGAGATAAATGCAATATACCTAGTTTGTGAATGGTGATTCCCGCTATTGCCACATGACGCATTGGTAGGTCTCATGAGACAAACTAGCTTGATTATTTACTGATACCTTAACCATTTTTATAATACATCTTGGAATTCGGAATTGATATCATGATTATTATGTTTTATATTATTCATTCCATAATTATTAATCTAGTTATTATTTTCCATGTGATTATTTGATTAGTAAGAATATATATGGATAATTCTCATGATCAAGGGAAAATTTATATGGATTATTTGATAATAATTTATTCCTATAATATTATTCTTAATTTGAATGTTATTGATTAAAAATATTGTGTTTTGTTTATTTAATTTTAAATAATTTTTATGAATTATTTATTCCTTATAGCTTCCACTTTTAACGTTTCTTTACTGGGAATTATATGTCACCCAATTCTTATTCTTCATTTGTCTATGATTCCAAGAAGTGTAATCTTTTTTATATATATGGATATGCTAATGAGAATAATTTTATACTGAAAAGATAATATGTTTTATTTTATTTTTTCAGTTTTTTAGGAAATTCAATTATATATCTAGTTTATCAAGCATTAAAAACAATTTGGTCATTATGGATATTATTCCTTTTGTATAGTGGTAATGTAATAAAGCTACCACTGACTCAGGTCTACTAGAGTTAGGGTCGATAAAATGTTAACCTAAATAATATTAAATTCACTATATGTGATAGATGTTACAATAGTTGTTTTTAACCCATTTCCAAAGATGTTTAGATGATATAATAAGATACGAGAAATTTGGAGTTTCATGGAATGACTGAAAATTCCATCTTGATGTCTATATTATAGACGTTCTACCAAAATTTCATGATTCACTACACTTCCAATGTGATTTGGGACAAATTGAATTTACTATCAATGTCATATCAATGTTATAGATGTCAAAATTATTTTTTAGAGGATACATGTTGTTTAAATCCTAACAACTAATGATGAAAATATTAGAGGTTATTTCACATGGGTGAAATATATAGTCAATTAAAATTAATACTTTTGTTATAATTTTGATGAATCTATCCCTGTACAAGTTATGATGAAATTGGCTAACAATTGGTTTAATTTAAAAAACATTTCTATGTGGAAAAGGGGTACTTAGAAGTAGAGGAATTATAGATATTACAAATTTATTTTGAGATGAGGAATGAACAATCCATCATCAAGAATGAATGAAAAAAATTGATGTTGAATCCTTGATAGAAGTAAATGTTAATGATAAATAGGATACAAAATCATGTTATTCAGGTGCTGAGAGAGATAAATAGATTATTCAAATCATATCCCTTATATCTAGTAGTTTCATAAAGTCTTTATGGAGAGGAAATTGAAAACAAAAAATAAATCCATAAAACAATGATGATTTTGGTCACTTATCCTATAATATTCCAAAGAATAATGATACTCAATTTGAATATGATAACGAAGACAAGAAATTTCAATGACTAGAAATGAAAAGGTAGAAATTGAAAAAATAGTAGAAGAAGGAGAAATTTAATGGGAAAACATGAGAAAGATGGTTCATCTTCAAGTATCACTTCATATACTGAGGTTAATTTACATTTTATATTTGAAATAATATATAATACATCATGTCATGATGATAAAATATAAGAATGAAGAAAATATTGAATTATATTTGAATGGTGAGTTGGAATCATATATTGATACGAAAACAAACCTACAAAAATAAAAACCTTCACTGATAATAGAGGATAATAAATATTGTCTTGAAATGTTATACATAATAATGATTTAATATGTTCATATTGATGAGATTAAGATGTATAGAATTATAGTAGATGAATAATGAATGATATTCAATGCTATTTAGGGAAAACTATTTGTAAGAGAACTACTAAATGAGACACACTCATTGTTTCTTATTGTTAAAAATGCGTTAAACAATGTCAAAGAAGGATGGAGTATATCCATTGATGTTAAAGAAGAATATTTTTATTCCACTGAGATAAATAGTTCATACATACAATGTAACACCCCAGGTAAATAAAGAATATGAAATTTTCACATTTATCTATATTTGTGAATAAAATATTAATATAACTTTAAAGGGGACGCTATGCTCGATGGCGTACCCAACACGCAACAACGAGTTTCTTGGGAATCTTATGTTGCACTCTAATAATAAAATAATATTATTTTAAATGGTAGTTAACGCCTAGCCATTGTAATTGCGGGAATGAACAGAACTAACTAAAAAATGATTATATATGTTTGTCAAATATTTTTACTTTTTACAAAAAATGTTAAAGGATTAAAAATGCCAATGAATCTAATTTTAAGCGTAAACATTCTAATATTCATTAAAGGGTCGATTAACCGCCTTTTGATGGCGAACCTCTTTTAAATCCACTTTCTGAAAATTTTATGTGTTATATTTGACAAAATAAATTCTTCTTTAGAATCAGGACATAAAAATTTTCTTGGTGTAAATTTTTGGTATTTTTCCAATAAAGTTCATTTTTAATGAATAGTAAAAAAATGTTGTATTTTAATTAAAAACCAATTTTTAATATAATTTATTTATATTATTATATTATATTTTGAATTTCTTTTAAAGTGAAATTAGAATATATTTTTACCATTTAATACAATAGTGGTCATTGAAATTAATTTCACTTTGAAATTGGACTTAAACTAGGGTCAATCTTTTGATATATATTGTTTCATAAAAACACGCTATTTGAAATGACAACAGGAATTAATTATTAAATTAAATAATGTAACTAATATGTTTTGAATTTTTTAAAGTAGTCATCATTTTTGAATTCGGAATATCAAATATAGCTTTGGGTGAAGTTTTGGTATTTTTCAGAAAAACATCAATTTTTGATGAATAGTGATACCACTAAGTGGTACTTATAAAAACTGATTTTCCGTTTAAATGAAATTTTACCACCATTATGTTTTTAATTTCAAAAATCCGATATAAATGGTTGTCATTAAGAAGTAAAATGTGGTTCAATGGGATTAAAATAATTTTTTGGTGAATAGTAACTTATTAAGTTTTTAATCACGATTAGAGGTAATTAGTGCAGTTTAAGGTAAAAATAATGTTTTAATAATATGAGATGAGCTTTAAAAATGTCCTAACCTCATTGGATGTGTCATGGCCGACCAGGAAAACCAATGGGTCAACTTGGGGACCCCATGGAGCCACTTTGGTTGGGAAATGACATAAATAACGTTTTATTTAATGTTAAAGTAAAAATGACACAAACATGAGTTGTTTTACTATAACTATTTTTAAATGGGGATATACAAGCCAGATGTTTGACTATAAATATTCATTAGAAAGATAAAAATCTTTCCTACATCGTGATAGTTTTTTAATAATTTTTATATATTAAATATACTAAATTATTAATGACATCATGATGATGCAACGATTACCTCATTAATAAAGGATTTAAATAAAATGAAAAGATAATGTACAATCTATGACCTACACAAGTCCAAAACCTATTTTATGGGTGTATTTAAAACCCTTATCACCTTATCATCGAAACACATCAATGTGGGACCATTAAAACCCAAAACTCATTTGAAAATAAAGTTACAGTTTATACCTTTCCAAGAGTGCCCCTCTCTCCTCTTATAAAAGGCCCCCACCTCTACCTCCTTACCCACACATCCAAAGCCTTTGGCTCGGCCAAACCCTGCCCATTTTGTCTCTCCACATCTCTATATAACTCCATGAATCCTCACTTTGGGTAGAAGTCTTCCCAAGGAAGCTTTTGAGCTCAAACCAAACGGAGTTACCCGATTTTAAGGTAATGTCTTCACTTGTGTTCTTTTGTTTTATTTTGCTTCTCCAACCCCCCAAAACTCTTTTTATTCATTTATTTTGTAAAAAATCTAGTATCTTCAATATAGTAGGATGTTGTTATTAGAAAAATTAGAGCTACACTTACAAACACCTACATCAAATGGTTAATGAACATACTATTTCTGTGGATGGAAAATTTCTATCTCACGAAACGATGATTGTTCAACACTCATATAACACCTTAAAAGGTGGCCATTAAGATATAAATATATTTATATATGATATATAATATGTTTATGTTTCTTTATTGTTCTTTTTTGGCATACCTTTATGGTTTCCATTGTGGGAAAACACGATAATTTCATTTTAGGAAGTGCGGACTACCGCCCCCTCAGAGTGATTTGATTCGTTAATGCCATATGTGGGATGTATAAAGGATGGATTTAAAGTTATTTTTTTATGATTTATGTTACATATAAATGATGAGTATAATTCTGGAATTAAAATATACATACCTCTCATTTGGTTTTAATTCCATTAATATGACATAGAAATGAAAGTAGCGTTCATGCGTACGTACGACTTATCGTCTCCATGAACGGTGCATTTCATTTCTTACCTCAAAATGATTATGTAATATTATAAATACATGTATATTATGTATATATATGATATATATGATATCCAAATCATGAATATAATTCTGTATATAATGAACATTTGACCACACGAACAACATGTAATTGTAAGAAGTCCACTTTCGACTTAAGAACCAAATATCAACAAAACAAACATTATTAACTTAAATGATTACATAATGTTTATAACATGGAAATAAGTGATATAAAAGGAATAATGAACTATAAAAAGGTTCTTAATAAAGTGTAAATTTACTGTAGTTTATTATTCAGGACGTTAAAGAACGATCGAGTCAAGTCGGACTCGAGGTAAGGGATCCTACTCCTCTCTTTCTTTTTAAGTACACTCTTTTTTGTAATTCCTTATAAGATCATATTTCTTATTATTGGGATGTTATTTTATATTAATCTTACTGTAATTTTTATTTTCATATGATTAGAGACACTATTCTCTCTCATCAATCCATTTTGGATGTTTTTAGTGGCGTCGTTAGGCTGCCGAATTTTCGTAAGAGATCTATCCTCTCTCTTTCTCTTTAAGTACTCTCCTTTATGCCACTTATTTTAAGCTCTTATTTTTTATGATGGGGAATGTTCTTTTATATTTCTCTTGTTGTACATTTTATTGTAATGTGATGAGATACCCTATTTGATCTCATCAATCTATTTTTGGATGCATTAAGGGGTGCCGTTAGGCTGCCGAGTTTTCGTAAGGGATTTTTCATCTCACTTTTATTCTCATGAGATTTATGCTACATTTTCCACAATTTCCTTTGAGTGGTGTATTTACTGACCATTATTTTACTCATTGTGTAATATTCATTCATTTATGAGTATTTACATCAATGTTGTATTTTCTTTCTTTCACAGGGCGTATGTTTCGAAAGATACCCATGTCGGTAAGGGAACCTTTCACCCTCCTCTTTTTAAAATACTTATTTTGTTATGTATTTTAATTAACATAATATTATGTTGGGATATTTTCTTATATATCCTTATTGATGTAAAATTTATGTCCAAGTGATGAGATACCCTTTTTATCTCTCATAAACTCTTTTTCTGAATTTTGAAGTGACGCCGTTAGGCTGTCTAATTTTTGCAAGGGAACTTCTTATCCCAATTTCGATTATTTGGGATAAACTTGTACACCTTGAATATGTTGTTCTATGATTATGTGTGAATTTACTCCTATTATTTTACACTAAATACCCACTTATATTTCATGTATTCGTTTTTCACACATAGTTATGTAACTGATTTATCCTTAATCCAAGGATACAGTCTTTGTATGGGAATTCGTCTCAATCTCTTTTAATTGAGGCATATTTTATTTTATACACAACTTTCTTTTATACGGTGTATAAACCCCTTTGACTTTTACGTTTATCCAAAAAGAATATTTTTATATGAAGCGTTTTACTAAACGACAAAAGGGAATGTTTTTTTCGTACATATGCGGCGACAACGACTTTTCCGCCACCGTGACCATTATTTCAGTTTCGGCTTCCTCTACAAGCCATACCTTCTTTTTGAAAGAAAAATAAATACCATGTTTTACTTTTAATTTATTTTGGTATTGAAAATGGTTTTCATAATGTATTTATATCAATGTGTTTTATTGATATCTTGTTATTGAAAGATGGAAATGTTATGTTTCCTCTATGCATGTTTTATGTGATAAGATTATGTTATTGTTCTTGGGAATTGTTATGAAGATGGGTGGTTCTGTGATAAACTATGGGCGGGTGAGCCCGATATAGCTCTCCAATGCATTGGGTAACACGAAGGAGTGAAACGTAAAGTTTTCTCCGAAGAGATCTTGGGAATATACTGTGGTGGGTATTCCAAACGTAACCAAGTGGGTTACTCCCTACGTAAGATTGTTATGAATGCCTCAAGTTACCTTTATGTCATATGATTTCTATGATTTATTCATGATTTTATGAGGTATGTTAATGTGCTTATGTTTTATGGGTAAAGTATTATTTCATTCTTATGTATACATGTACTCATGTTTCCTTTCCATATTTTTATAACCTTTACTGAGCTTTTTATGCTCATCCCAAGTTTTTGAAATGTTTTTCACAGGTCAAGGAAAAGTTACATGATGTGATGATTGTGTCAAGGATGTTTCAAGAAAGAATCCATGTTTTATTTTAAAAATGTTTCCGTTGATGGGAAGAATGAATACTGTATTTTATGTAACCACTTTGTTTAAATGTGGAATGTAATGCAAGTTTCATGATCTAATTCTCTAAAACTCTAAACCTGAAAAGATCCTCAATGTGTAATCTTTTTAATAACTCAATATTAAGTATGGTTTAAGGATGGGGACTTATATACAAGGTATATATTCTCCAAAATAGTTTCAAAATATATATGATTTCACTAATATTGAAGGTGGTTCAATATAAACCAAGATTTAAATTAAGAGGAATTCAACATCATCATGTAATAAATGTATTATTCTTCGAAGTACATTTCTCATGGGAAAAATAAATTATTTATACGAATACTATGAAATCCCAAACATTCTTGATATGATTTCGAAAAAAATAAAATATCACAATTCAGTTGAATATTCTAGTGTTGTATAAAAAATCATCATAATACTTACTATTGAATGTATAACATGTTATTTAAATTAAACCATCCTTAACTAAGGGGGTTTCATGGTAAATTTATTAGAAAAAATTAGCAATGAATTATATAAATTACCATAAAACCTTCCAGGAATACTATAAAAAATACATAACCATGAATAATAAACATTTATGTGAGAAGTTGATTAGAATGTAATAGAGCATAGGTATTCGTGACCAAATTACATTAAGTGGTTCACAATAATATTAATCATATGAAACTATAGAATAATAATACTGTAAAACATTTACATATATTAAGAAATTTATAAAATCTGAAAATATAGGTCATATTCAATAGAATGTCTGATTAGTTTTCCTAATTTATCATAAATTGGAAAAACAAATATAGAATGATAAAATGTATAATGTAAGTGTATTTATTCACGATATTAAGAATAATGTGGATGAACTTCGTAAGAATTCATCTTATAGTGTTGATTTGGATATAGAAAATAACTTGTGTAAATTTGTTGGAACAATTAGCCTTTGGATGAATAATTTTTAATGAATAATACTAGAAAAAGAATTGTGTAAGTAGATGATAATACATGAAAAAAATTCATTAACAAATTAAAGAGACAAAACCACCCCATATAAATAATGTATCTATGATAATAATGAAAAAATAAAAACAATGATGAATAATAATAGGAATAAAATTTCCTCACAATGTGATATAAAATGGAAGATGAACAAAGTAAGGATTTGAGGAAAAGACACCCTATTTTATCTTTATAAGGAAAAAATAGTTCCCTCTATATTATCTTATATATATGTATTATTTTATACTGACATTCAGGGATTTTATAGATTTGGATGCATCACATGAGGAGATAATTGATCTTTTAATGCTGTTAACTAATAACTCTAATGTGAATATGTAAATGCTGAACAACTTTTAAAATTATATAATGAGGTATGAAAATTTCTCCCATAACCCTAATATGGATGAATCTATAATTACTCTAAATGTGGATATATTGTTGAAATTTGTAGGGGATAATATATTTTTGAACATCAATTTTTCTAATTTAATTATATATATATGTGATACCTAAAATCTTTTTCATTATTTGATCATTTTTCATCACCTAATAATTTTGAAGTTAGTTACCTATGTTTGTTATCATATTAAATATAATTTATTACCAACAGTTATCACATTTGTTAACAACTATTTGTTTCTATAATGTTTTTACCATATATACATAGAGTGATATAGACAATAGATAATTATTATTGAAATCAATTTTTTCATCCTTCCCCCACAAGTGGATATGGATGAGGCATTAATTTGGTTGATAATTATAGTATTCCTTGGTGGATTAAGAAGAGTAATGATATAATAAGTCCCTTATGATTGCTTTTTATTTGTTATGAACAAAGGTGTATAATGATATTTAATTCATAATGTCTATAAGTATCAACAAAAATTAAATAGTGTGTGATTGAAGAGTACATGAGAAAGATTAAAAAATGAATGTAGTATTTTATTTCATTATATCATAAATTTATTTTTTATGGATCTCAAAATTAATATGGAATTTTATTCCATGATTGATAAAGAATCTTTATACATCCATTGGGAAATTGAGTTATAACTATTATCTATTAAAAAGGAAATTTGAAGAAAATATCATTTAGTTTTGATGAGGGAAATTTCAAGATAGTGTAAATATCTAATTATGATTATTTTTTCAATATTCCTAATCCCTATAAAATATGATACTAATATCAAATAGGGAATATTGTTTATAAAATTTTTATTCTCATTTAAAATATATTTTAGATGAGGAATATTATATTATGAAATGTATTATCCTAATTATCTTTTATGGGATTTCATATTTAGTTCATACTAAGTATTATATCTTGATATTATTAAAACAATTGTCCTACCCCTGGAAATATATGGTCCCTCATCAACCATATAAATGGTACATAGATCTACTACAAGTAAGGATGTTCAATAAGAAATCATAGAGAAACATTTTAGAGGTAGAGAGACTAGACTGGTAGGAATATCATGTATGCAATGTTCATAGGAGAAGGTGGTTCAAAAATTTTGTGATGCAATATGATAGAGGGATATTAATATTGGTTGTTTCTAATGGATGTAAACAATGCACCCTATTACTCATAACTTCTAAAAACCTAGTTTGTATTTTCTTATAAATATGGTTTAATATTATATATTAATTGATGTGGGATGAGTTTTGAGTGTAGAAATATTACTCAACATAAAGAAGATTCAAAAATTAGTTGAACCATATGATCGTAGTTATATAAATCCTTAATTCATATCATTACCCTTATTAAACTACTCTATGAGGGTTTGTTGTTCTAGAAACTATAGTGTGTGAAAATCATCTTTTTATCATCTTTGATATTTTTGACAATATTATAAGGAATTATAGTGCACCTCGAAGCCAAGTATTCAAACTACAACTTCCATGCATTTGATTATTTAAGGAATAATCTATTTTCATAGCAAGATACATACTCGTAAAGAGTACATCCAGAATCTAGAGGCATATATGAGTTTGAGATTATAAAAAATTATAATTTAAAAATATTATTATCATATTCAATCGATGACATGTTGAAAACGAAGAAGGAAACCATACATGTCTATAATGCTATAATCCTCGCCCTTTTAATATTATGATCATCGACTGCAATCACTAGCTCTTTGAAAATTAAAATCATGTTGAAGATTCTCAAATATTAAATTGAAGTGTATCTCATAATTAAATTATGATTTTATGTGGATAAATTTATAGGATAAGTAAGTGGAACCTATATATAAATACCAAGGCCTTTCCATGTATTTCAATTTATATCATTCATTATTTTTGTGAACTCAAATATTTAGAAGAAAAAACTAGATCATCTTTGCACATCCATTTATATAAATTATAGATGATCACATTATCCTATTATGATGTCACGAAAGAAATTAATTATTTTCAATGGACCCTATTACATGAAACACATGATTTTCCATGAATCTCTATACATGAATGAACAAAAAAATCAAATAACATAACTGGTTAGTAGAAATAAAATCCCACAATTTTAAAATTCACACAAAGAATGAGGTTTCGCTCACTAGAACATTCATGAAGAATAATATGAGAACTTGAGTTAATCTCATGCTTACCATTTTACGAGGGACAAGAGGGAGTAGAATGATCTAACCTAATTCTATGACCAATAACAAGTGTGATATTTTGTTCTATTTTGAGAGAACTCATGTTCATCACATTCATGAAAAATAATATTATTTATATTAGGTGTATAATGTTACTATAATTATGATAAAATATTAAACATAATAAATTAATTTCACCCAACATGTTAGGATTAACAATTTTTTACTATTTGGAAGGTACCACAAAGATGAATAATGAATTTTCTTAAGAGGAAATTATAACTGATACAAATAAAGAAAATTAAACTTGAGATATTAGGCACATAATATATTAAGAGTTACAAATCTTGAGGTACCGAGTTAAAGTGATAATCATTATTTAATTCATTCCTAAATTTAGTATATAATTATGAGATTGAATTATCACAGTTTTGAATGATTAATCTAGTATAAAATAATATCATGAATAATATGAAGTGGGGAACAACATTTAAAAATTGATAATATATTGTTGGTATTTTGGGAATAAAGATATAAATACATGAAGGATGATACTTTCATTTTTTTCAAATATGTGAGAAGAACAAGAGAATTAAATATATTGTTTTATAGGGTTTAATTTCCAACAACATTATCCCAGGATGTTATCCACTATCATAGATAATTTACATGAGAATGATTTATCCGATATACTTTTGGAGGAAGACCAATAGCAATATAGAAGAGGAATTTATTCTATTAGATCACCACCACATATAAGGATGATAATCTTATGATGTTGGTTTCCAACTACCATCTAAAGAAGGTTGAGTCTAGGGTGTCTAACCAATCGTGTAGAAGGAAAATGGTTGGGGTATCTAACCAACTGAGGTAGAATCATTGGTTGATGGTGTATAGAATTACAATCTACTATAGTGTATAACCTGTTACCACCTAAGTCATTGTAATTTGCTAAAATATTATAGTGTATAATCTATTTTAAGGAGTTTAATGATCATGTAAATGTTCAGGTCATATAATTAGAAATTTAAAATATTTTTTTGGTGATCTATTGAATTTTTTTCTCATCTATTTAGAGGTTTTGATAACTATTTGAGTGATTCAAGGATTATAAGAAGTTCAAGATCTTGAATAAAAGGATATAAAAGCATAAAATATGAAAAATATTTCACATCCTCCTATTAGCTGATTTTTTCAATGGATCAACACCGATTAATAAATCATTTAAAGTAAATGAATTAATAATACATATAAATAATAAAGTTAAATGTAAATATTATAAATTTTCATGTTATAATAACATGTTCATTTTTAGGAATGAAAATACATTTTTCAAAAAAAATTATTTTTTATAAATATTTATAATAAAAATAATTTATACACATTTATAAAATAAACATAAAATATATTTCTTATTTGCTATCATTGATAGTTAGTTTGTACTCTCTCATTTTGGCGATAAAAATAAATTTTTGAGATAATAGTTGAGTTACCATGATAAAGGTTAAATAATATAAATTTGTTAAATTAACATGCAATGTCCAAAAATATAAATAAATTTTATCATTATATTCCTCTATTTATCTTATGTATCTCATTTAACCATTATAGATACACATTGTTTTGAAAATATAGTTCATAGAATATTATGTGTTGGGTATTTACAAAACTACCAAAACCCCCCGTATAAAATTACTTATCCACTACTGACATCGACAAACAAATTTATGTAATTTTTCTCATGACACACTATTTTGGTAAATGTTTTTAAAAATAAAAGGTCCCAAATCATTCATTTCGATTTGGATCTCTATGAGAAGATTGACATCATCAACGCTAGTGTTATCCTATCTCAAATTGTATTTCATTATCATTTTCCTCTATTTATATTTATATTTAATATATCAAGTTTATTAAATGACTTGGAAACGATTATTAATTTCAGAAGCAGATGTTATATCTCTACAATAACATGTTCTTATTCCTCAATGTTTTGTAATGTTTTTATGTCTATGGTAGTTCTAGTACCATGATTAATGATTATATAATGTTTATATAATGAATTATCAGGAAAACATAAAATCATAAAACATTAAATATGATTTAATAATGATGAATTTAAAATCTATTCAAATGATTTGAATGGTAAAATATATTTGTCAATATATATATATTCATTAATAAAATAAACTCTTCTAGTTGAATGTAAATTCCAAAAAGGATATTCGTAGAGATCTTTACAAATAATCACAATAAAATATAACAAATGACCATTTTGTTAAAATACATGAATCAAAACTAAATTACCTACATCTTCGATCTAGATGTGATGAACACATTGTCATTGATCCATGATCGATAACATAGTACTAAATCTACCATAGAAAAAATCATATTATTAATCATTGAATATTAATATAAATATAAAATAAATAATAAATAGATAATAAAAAATAAATTAAGAGAATAAAATAAAATAAATATAAATATGAATATAATTTAGATGAATAATTATCCTTAAAGTTATTATAAAAAATATAATTTCTATCCGACCAAGAAGGAATCCAATGTATGGGTTCTGTTAACTCAATTTCTATTTTATTGGTTCTTAATAATTCATCCATAACTATGATATATTATGTATTTTTTATGATCTACCATTTAAGTATATCATATGATGTTGTTAAGAAAAATTATAACCACTCCATTATCCATTTTTCATCCCTGTCTATATTCTTTATTTGATCTAAAATTATATTATATTATTTTTTATCATAATATGTTTTATCATCTCCACTCTTCATATTTATCTTTATATACGTGTAAGTGAATATTTTAAAACACATTAATCGATTTAGGTTTCCATTAAAGATCCTCAATATCATGAAATGTTTTACCTTCCAATTTCATGTTATTTTTATATTTCACTATATAATTAATCTCCTAACCATTATTTCAGTTAATTATTTCAAGAATATGGATTCTGTTATTAATATTTGTTAATAATTCTTATGGACACTGTCACGACCCGTCCTAGGGGCCCGTGTCGTGACTACCCCAAACCCGCCTTCGATAGGCCAGGGGAAGGCGACTAGCACCAAAGGAGAATCCCCGATAAAAGGGAAGGAATTTCCTTTAAACTTGTAACACACACTCTCTAAACACAAGAAGAAAAAGCAACAAGTTCTAATGTAGAAAAGAAAGGTGTCCTGAATGTAGGTGTGCCAATTTACAAATCCAAATAAACAAAGAGTACAAGTATAAGTAAAAGGAAAAAACAGCTCCCAGATCATCCATCCGGGAACCCTACCTGAAGGTAGGTATAGATCTCAAACAACTCATCCCTGTGGTATGTCCTGTCTAGTCCAGGTCTGAGCAGCCTCCCGTCTGGCACCCTCTACCTCGATCACTGCTGACCGTCGTCTGCACAAAACACAATATGGTCGGGGTGAAGCACGTGCAGGGGTGAGTATAAAAATACTCATTAGAGGACCTCGAGATCACCGAAGGTCTCCCAGAATCCACTAAGGATAAACCACAGTAGAAATATACCATCACAAAGAATCAGCCATCCCTAATTAGGTATATGCACATACATTTACCTAAGATACCAATCACAATCCCACTCCAACACTCGAGCCCAAGCACAACCCATTCCACAAAGGAAGTAAAGTAAATCATCTCAATGATAATAACTGAAAGACAAGAATCATCTCACATAGGTATAAAAATCATGAAGATGGGTATAGATGATAATTTGTAGCCACTGAATCATCTCCTCTGTCGAACCCACATAGGATCCTGCAACAGTATCAGTGTTGTTGAACCCATAGAGGATCCAGGTATAGAATTCATCGTTTCCTAACCCACGGAGGATCCCGATACAGAAGTCATCCCTATCGAAGCCACAGAGGGTCCTGGTACAGTAGTCATCACTTTTGAACCCACGGAGGATCCTGGTACAACATCGTCACTGTCGAACCCACGGAGGATCCTATCATCTCAGTCGCGAAAAGCCATAGGGTTTCCGCACATAGCACACCCGATTCCGGGAGGGTATGATCATCGAACCAAATGTTGATACATCAACTAACATGATGTGTCACGTTGATGTATCTCGTAGTTCTGTCTCGTCATAAAGAACCCAACGTGACAGACGACGCGTCAATCTGACGCCCGGTCTGTGAGTTATCGGCATTTCCGTTCCAGGGGCATGGTTGGTTTTTAGGTTCAAACCAGCCTGACAATACCCCAACTGCATCAAAACCTCAATCGGGGTATTCCAAAAGATTTGTTCTTCTCTAAGACTTTCGTCGCCATAGACATTTCGTCGTTTGAACACCCATAGCCCAAAATACTGATGAAATGTGGTTTTGGGTTACGGGTCCGGACAGGGGTCTGACATGGCTGCGGGTCCGACCCGGTCCGATGGAGCGGTCCGGATTGATGGTGGCCCGACCCGATGGCGGCCCAGCCCGGTGGTGGCCCGACACGGTGGTGGCACGGCCTGTAGGGGCGGCCCGGCCCAGTGGCAGCCCAACCCTGTTCGAAGTGTCGTGGGACCCTTTGGGTCCCGCATTGTGGAGTGTCATTGGCGGCCGGCTCAGTCGGCTACCCTCCTTCGACCACCGCGGCCTTTGTCCATGGTCCCTCTCTGGCACGTCGCGATGGCGCCACACTCCTTCACCGGGGCCCGACTGGTCGCGGACCTCTGCACAGCGTGACAGCGCTGTGCGCCTCCGCCGTGGCCTGTCGTGGTCGTATCACTCCTTCCGCGTAGCATGATGGTGTCGCCCCCTCTTGGTGACCTGGTGGCCTTGGGATGTCGGTTTTCTTCACGGTCAGCCTAATTTTGACCGCCATTACTCTGCCTCTGCCATCAACACAATGAGAACAACAACAAGGGGGGAGGTTCAGACCGTGTTCTTGTGGTCCAAGAACTCCTCCTTACATTGTTAACAATCATCATATCTCGACCATCACATGAACGATGAAGATAGGAAATAAAACTCATACATAAAACAACTCAATTCTTCCTAACTCATGTGATGAATTTTCTTTGACGAAGTCATGGGAAAAGGGCGGACATCAATTCGTTAACGTCGGAAAGTGTCTGAGGATAAAGTGTCCTCAGTGTCCTTCACGTGAGACTCATTCTCTTTTGGTTTGGATGATGATAGAAGAAAAAGTTCATCATTTTTCGGTGGTTATTCGTTGGAAGGATCAAGCTCTTTCAAGTGTTCTCCAAAGCTCAAAAAAAGGATCGCCAACCAAAATAGTGGGTTATGCCAACCCATTATTTTATTATTGGAAAAATAATTCAAATGAATTCAAATGGGTTTTTAATTAATTAATTGAAGGATCGATCTTAATTAATAATGGTGGGTTGGCACATTAATGAGGGAAGTTCAAAAGCCTTCCCCCATATAAAGAGAGTTACATGGGGGTTTAAGCTAATGCAGGCCCCACTTTAATAATATCCTCCCAAGGGAGGTTATGTGCAGGGGGGCCCACCTTCAACCTCTCTATGGAGTATTAAACCGCTAAAAATAAATATAAAGTAACAACTTTTTTTTATTTTATTTTATTTTAAAACCCCATAAAATAACACCCAATATCGTTAAAATGCAACTGCGGTGAGGGTCTCCTTAAGAGAATATCAGCGCTGCGAGTTCAATACTGCCCTCCGTTTTCAATTCCAAGCACCAGTTCAAATGTTATAAAATCCCTCTAGTACGCTTACTGAACGTACCTGAACAAAACATCAGAAATTGATTCCGGGCAAACCAGGCCTTGGAATCAAGTGTCGTAAAAAACCGCGGACTAGTAAAATTCCCATGAATTTATGAAAAAAAATTCCATGGAATTTTCGTGTCTTTACATTCTCCCCTCCTCAAGTATTTACATCTCAGTATGATTTCACTCACACTAAGGAAACCAATGGGGGTACTGAGAATGCATCTCAGCCTCCCACTCCCATGTGCTCTTCTAGAGGTTCTCGTGATTTCAGCGAACACGCACCATAGGTATCGAATGTCTATGTAGGACACACTTTTGTCAATCCACAATCTACACTAGAACCTCCGTAAATGTCGCTCCATCATCGATGTCCAGCTCCCCATGGCCGATGATGTGGGACGGGTCATTCACATATCTCCTCATCTGAGATATGTGGAAGACGTCGTGCACCCGGTGCAATTGAGGTGGAAGAGCCATGCGGTAAGCCACCTCACCTACTCTGTTAAGGACCTAGAATTGTCTGATGAATCGTGGAGAAAACATTCCGCCTCATCCAAATATCTTTATACCTCATTGAGGTGAGACCCATTGAAAAACGTGGTCACCATCATCTAACTCTAGTGGTCTCCGTCTCCTATCATATTGGACTTCTGCCTACTCTGTGCAGTCTTCATCCACTCCTGGATGATCTGCACCTTCTCCGTCATAGCCTGCACCGTCTCTGGTCCTACAAGTGCTGACTCCCATGGGTCAGTCCAGCACACAGGCGATCTACAAGGTCTTCCCTACAGTGCCTCGAAAGGTTCCATCCCGATGGTGGTATGATAGAGGTTGCTATATGAAAAATCTACCAAGGGTAAATGATCCTCTCAGCTGTGACTGAAGACGATGACACATGCACCGAGCATTTCCTCGAGAGTCTGAATGGTTCTCTCAATCTGACCAACCATCTTAGGATGGAAGTTAGTGCTCATGTGAAGCTGCTTCCTAGAATCCTCCTGTAACCCCTTCCATAGATGAGAAGTGAAATGATTTTCTCGATCGGATACTGTGGTCGATGGCACACCTTGAAGTCGTACGATCTCCCGTATGTAGAGGCATCCCAGGCTCTCTATTGAATCCTTCTCTCTGATCAGTAGGAAGTGGGCTGACTTGGTCTGTAAGTCAACAATCACCCAGATAGAGTCATGTCCTCTGGATGTACGTGGAAGTCCCTTCACGAAATCCATGGATATCCCATCCCACATGCACTCTGGGACCTCTAAAGTCTGAAGAAAGCCTATCGGTACCTGGTGCTCTGCCTTCACTTGTTGAAAACTGAGGCATCGTGAGACAAACTCTGCTAATACCTTCTTCATACCTGGCCACCAGGGCTGTTGTCGGAGGTCCTGATTCATCTTCACTACACCAGGATGTACCGCTAGAGGAGATGTGTGTAACTCCCTCAACACTTCTTCTTGAAGTGAATCTAGTACCATGGTATATCCTCGGAAGAGAATGACGTGCTCCCCACCTTCAGAAAATCCATCACTTTCCTTCCCCGTGGATATCTGAGCATGTCGCATCTCACAGTCAACGTCCCCACACTACACCTCCCTAACTCTCTAAAGAAGTGGTGGTGTGACTGTAAGAGACTGCAAAAAGTCTGCTACATCCTGATCCACAAAGGATATCTATAACACGGCCAACTGATCCAACACCTCTCCTAGAAATTGAATGCCTGATCTCCTACTGAGAGAATCCGCTACTACGTTCCCCTTCCCAGGTGTATAGACAATCTCGAAGTCATATTCCTAGAGGAACTCAATCCAAAGATGATGTCTCAGGTTCAGGTCCTTCACTGAGAAGATGTAACTGAGACTTTGGTGGTCGTAGTAGACTGTAAAACGCTCATCCATCAGATAGTGTCACCACGTCTTCAAGGCGAAGACCACTGATGCTAACTCCATATCATGGGTAGCATTGTTCTGCTCATGATGTCTCAACTACTGAGAACCATATGTGATCACATCATTATCTTACTTCAAGACATACCCATGTCCAGTCCTGGATGCGTCGCAGTAAACTACAAACCCCAATCCCTCCTCCAGTAGCCTCAAGATGGGTGCGCTAGTCAACCTCTGCCTCAGCTCCAGAAAGCTCTCCTGGAATCTATATGACCACACGAAGGGTTACCCTTTCTTCATCAAGGCTGTAAGTGGTGCTGCAAATCAGGAGAATCCTAGAATGAATATACAATAGTACTCATCCATTCCCAAGAAATTATGTACCTCTGTCACACTCCTAGGTGGATCCAAATCATGTACTTCCTCGATCTTCACTGTATCCACTGAAACTCTAGCCTTTGAGATGACATTTACCAGAAATTATACCTCTCGGATCAATTATTAGAACATCTAGATCTTACTATAAATCTAGTGCTCTCAGAGTGTGTCTAGTACTCCCCGAAAATAGTAGGTGTGATCCTCCTCAATAGTTGGGTAAATCATAATGATATTGATGAAGACTACGACAAAGCGATCATGGTATGACTGAAAGATCATGTTCATGAGTCCCCTGAACACTGCTGGTGCATTGGTTACACGAAATGGCCTATCCAAGAACTCATAGTGTCTGTACCGGCATCTTTAGGCTGTCTTCTGCACATCCTCAGACCATACTCTAAGCTGCTAATATCTTGACTAAAGATCTATCTTCGATAAACAACGTGCTCCATTCAGCATATCAAAGAGGTCTTCAATACTCGAGTGTGGGTACTTGTTCTTCACGGTCACTTGGTTCAGGCGCCAATAATCAACATAGAGTTTCAAGATCCCATCTTCCTTCTTGGTGAACAAAATCGTGTATGCCTAGGGTGAAACACCGAGTCAGATAAATCCCTTCCCCTGCATGTCTTCCAGCTGTACCCGCAGCTCACAATGCTCGGTGGGAGCCATCTGAAATGCTGGAGTAGATATCAGTGATGTCCCGGGGTACATGTCAATATAGACGTCCACCTGTCTGCAAGGAGGTTTTTTGGGAACATTGTCAGGTAAAACATCCGCATACTGATCCACCACAATAGGAAAAATCAAACTCCATACATCAACCACTTTGAGAATGAGGCTAGCCAACTGATTTGTGATCGGATTACCCCTCCTCTAGGTAAGTCCATTTTGTGTTGCAAAGGCTCCTTTCTCACCAGTGAAGTTAAAACTCATCCCATATTCACGGACATACCACACCTTCCATCTAATACAATCAATATGATCATGAACTGTGGATAACCAGTCCATACCCAAGATGACGTCATAAGGCCTCGACACCGCTAAGAGGAGATCCCAGCCGAAGCTCTCACCTCCTAATGTAAGCTCACACTGTCTCCACCAATGCGTAATAATCGAGTCTTCTCCCGTAGGAGTCTCTAGACATAAGGATCGAGCCAACAGCTCCATCAGAATCTCTGAGTTCCGAACGAGGGCAACAACAATAAAATAATGAATCGCACCTATATCTATAGGTACAACAGCAAGGATGGATTAGACAAAGATAGTACCTCAAATCATCTCATGTGAACCATGGTTGTAGGCCTCGACTGCCTAAATATGAGCCCACCTATGTCTTCCATCTCCCTGTGGTCAGGGTGGACCTCCTTGTGGTGGTGGTGGTGGAAGGGCTTCGAAACGTCTTCCACCACCTACTACTCGGCTAGCTCCTCTGCCACATCTGCCTGCTCCTGGCGGAACACCATGGTCGAACCTCTTCCTCTATTTGAGAGGTCCCTCTAATGTATGCTGCTCATCTGTATGGTGGGTCGGATAGTCTTGAGCCATGTGACCCTGCCCGCCGCATGCATAGCACTGCCTACTCCTCGTATGGCTGGCTCTGTCTCATGTGCCCCGCACAACAGAACCTGTATCCTAGTGTTTCCCACCCGATGGCCTAGTCCACTTGGAATTTTGTGACATATGTCTACTTCCGGATGAAAAAGACACTGCTATGTGTCTCCCTGTGGGGGGTCTTGCAGCTCGTGACTGCTCAGCAAAAAAACTCCCCAGAAGAAAGGCTCTCTATAGCACCCCCACCTGTGTCGGGATGCTGAGGGAGATCCTCGAAGCCTTGATCTCATGTCTGAGTCCGTACTCGACGGTCCAGGCCCAGAAGAATGGTTCATATACCATATCCGTGGAGTAGTGCGAGAGGTCGTTGAACCTTTCTGAGTACTGAGCTACCGTCATGATACCCTATTTTAGATGCAGTAACTCTTGTATCTGCTCCTCATGGAGGGTGGCTGGAACAAACTCTGACTGGAAGAGACTCTAGAATTCTGTCTAGAGTAGTGATGCCTCGTCATGCACCTGGAGCATTAGGCTCCACCATATTCCTACTACTGCATGCAGGAGACTCGCAGCAAGGATCGCTATGAGGTTGTCTGATGTCCCTACCAATCTAAAAACTCTCACAACATCCTCTAGCCAATCCTCAGCTGCTTGTGGGTCCATCTCTCCCCTAAACATGGGCTGCCTCTGGCGCTTTAACTCATGCAATGCACTCATATGGCAAGCACTCTCTACTTCTGGATCTAGTGGAATCGGTGGCTCAGCAGGTAGTGGTACCGATGGTACCTCTACTATGATGGGGCCCTACACCGAGGCCTCGTTGCTCGATGGGATAACATCTTGTACTCTCTCTGAAACCCTAGATGGCTGTCTATGTAGCGGCATCCTGAAATGGAACAGGTGTGCCACTATCAAAAAAATATACCTGGTGAGCTGACACAAAGTAATCAAGAAGACAATTTTTCAGAAGAAACACACATGAAATCACTGTTTTCTAGCACTAAGTCAGAAATCAGAAGTCAGAGTCCAAGTGTTTGGATATGTCGACCGCCGCACTAACACCAGTTTCCCTAAACTGTTAACCACACCCAAAACAAATAACAATGTTTCCATTTAAATGATTCAGAGTCCATGTTCTTATGTAGAACTGACTCCTCTGATACCAATTAGCCACGACCGGTCCTTGGGGCCTGTGTCGTGACTACCTCAAGCCCGCCATCCATAGGCCAGGGGATGGAAACTAGCAGGAAAATAAAATCCCTGATAAAAGGGATGGAATTGACTTTAAAACTGTAACACACACAGTCTGAACAGAAGAAGTAGAAGCAACAATTACTAATATAGAAAATAAAGGTTTGATGAATGTTATTGGTCCAATATACAAACCCAACATAACAACAAGTACATGTACCAGTATAAGGGAAAACAGCTCCTAGATTTTCCACAAGGGAATCTTATCTAAAGGGTAGGTACAGATCTCAAACAAGTCATTCCTATGGTACGTCCTGTCTAGTCCATCTGTGAGTAGCCTCCCATCTGTCACACTCTGCCTCGATCACTGCTAACAGTCGTCTTCACATAACAGAACATGGTGCGGGCGTAGCCCGTGCAGGGGTGAGTATAACAATACTCAGTAGGGGACCCCCCGAAGGTCTCCCAGAATCCACTAAGGATAAACCAAAGTAGTAAGACACAATCACGAAGAATCAAACATCTATTCTTAGGTATATGACCATACATATACATATGTTACCAATCATAGTCCGGCTCCAACCCTCGAACCCAAGCACAACCCATTCCACAAAAGAAGTAAACTCAATCATCTCAATGATAACATCTGAAAGACAAGACTCAGTTCACCCAGGTACACAACTCATGAAGAGGGGTAGAGATGATTAGTTGTAAACACTTAGTCGTCTCTTATGTCAAACCCATATAGGATCCTGGAACTGTATCAGCAAAGTCGAACCCATGGAGGATCCAGGTACAGAATTCATCATTGTCGAACCCTGGAGGATCCCAGTACATGAGTCTTCGTTGTCTAACCCATGGAGGATCCCGGTAAATTAGTCATCGATGTCGAACCCATGGAGGATACCAATACAACATCGTCATTGTCGAACCCACAGATGATCTTATCATCTCAGTCGCAGCCAGCCCTAGGGTTTCCGCACACAGCACGCTCGATTCTGGGAGGGTCTGCTCCTCGATCCATGTGTCGATAAATCAACTACCACAAACTCTATAATTTTTGTACTTGTAGTTTCGTCTCATCATAAGGTATCAAACACAACAGACGACGCATCATTCAGACGCCCAGTCTGTGAGTTATCAGCATTTCCGTTCTAGGGGCCCAGTTAATTTTTAGGTTCAAACCTACCCGGTCGTACACCAACTGTGTCCAAACCACAAGCAGGGTATGCCAAAAGATCTTTCCTGCTATAGGCCTTCTGTTTTCATAGACGGTTGTCATTCAGACACCCATATCCCAAAAAACAGATGAAATGTGATTTCGGGTTCCGGGTCCGGACATGGGTCTGACCCGGTCCGCGGGGCCAACCCAGTCCGTGGGTCCGACCCGGTCCGATGAAGTGGTCCAGCCCAATGGAATCCCGACCCGATGGTGGACTTGCTATGTGGCGGGTCAGACCGGATGGCCCGCATGGCCCGGATGGCGGGCCCTCATGGACATCCAGGCGGGCCCACGTGGCCTTGCTGGCTGTCCCGGGTGGCCTAGCTTGTCGGCCTGGGTGGCATGGGGGGCCGGCCTGTGAGGGCCAGGATGGCCACGCCGCAGGGGGGCGCCACACCACCCTCCAACTTCTGAAGGAACAAGCGCTAGGCGCCGATTTGGAGTGTCATGGGACCCTTATGGTCCCACCTTATGGAGAACTGCCGGTGGCCAGCTCAAACGGACACCCTCCTTCGACCTCTGAGGCCTTTGGCCGAGGTCCCTCTCCGGAATTGCACGACGGCCCCGCACCCCTTCGCCACGAACTGGTTAGCCGAGACCCTGTATAGGCCTCCGCGTGGCAGGATGGTGCTGCACGACTCCACCGCGGCCCGCCATGGACGCTGCTCCCCTTTCACGTGGCACGATGGTGTCGTGCCCCCTTAGCGGCCTAGCGGCCCTACGCTGCTAGTTGTCATCATGGCATGCCCGATTCATGCCGCCATTGCTCCGCCTCCGCCACCAACACAATGAGAACAACAACAAGGAGGGAGGGTTGGACCGTGTTCGTGCGGTCCAGGCCCTCCTTTTTACGTTGTTTACAATCGTCATATCTCTACCATCATTTGAACGACAAAGATCGGAATGAAAACTCATACATAAAATGAATCAAATCCCCCTATCTCGCATGAAGATTGTTCATTGATGAAGTCACGGGAAAAGGGAGGATGTCGATTCGTTGATTTCGGAATGCATCTGAGGATGAAGCATCATCGGCATCCTTCTCGGGCGACTCCTTCTCTTTTGGGTTGGACGAAGATCGAAGGAGAAGTTCGTCATTCTTTGCTGGTTCTTCATTGGAAGGATGAAGCTCTTCCAAGAGTTCTCCAGAGCTCCACCAAAAAGGATCGCCAACCAAAATAATGGGTTATTCCAACCCTTTATTTTATTATTGTCAAAATAATTCAATTGAATTAAAATGAATTTTTAATTTATTAATTGAAGGAACTAAATTAATTAATAATAGGGGTTTTTCAATTTAATGAAGGAAGTTCAAAATCCTTCCCCAACTTAAAGAGAGTTACATGGTCGTTTAAGTTTGTATGGGCCCCACCTAAATAATATCCTCTCAAGGGAGGTTATGCGCAGGTGTGGCGCACCTTTAACCTCCCCGTGGAGGATTAAACTGCCACAAATAAAAATAAAGTAACACCTTTATTTTTATTTAATTAAATATAAAACCCCCCAAGAGCTAACTCCCAATCTTGTAAAAACTCAACTGTGGTGAGGGTCTCCTTAAGAGAATATCATAGCTGCGAGTTCAATGGTGCCCTCAGTTTTCAATTCTGAGCACCAGTTCTAAAGTTATAAAATTCCGCTAGTACGTTTACTGAAAGTACCCAATCAAAATATCAGAAATTGATTCAGGGCACACCGTGCCTCAGAATGAAGCATCGTCAGAAATTGTGAACTCGTAAAATTCCCATCAATTTAAGAAAAAAATTTCCTTTGAATTTCTGGGTCATTACAGACACCTTCAAAAATATTATTTTTCAATGTGATTTGTATGCTTTCATTTTTATGATTAATGTGAATGTGTTTTGTAAGAAGTTTTTTACTATTTTTATATAATATTATTTTATACATATGTATGTTCTTTCTCTTATATAGTTATGTATCATTATGCTCACACTACATATTATTTTTATATACTTATTTTGGAAGATTGAATTTTTAGTATCCACGAAACCAATTATTGATTTCAACTTATGTGATACCATTTGAAAATTTAATATAACTCATTTTCATTCCATGTGATTTTAGGGATATTAAGTATAATTTATTTCAATAATTAAAAAAGTTTTATTTCTATAATTATATTAATGGAGAGGCTGATATGTCTTTAAAATTCTTCAGTTAATGTTTTATATCTCATGAAATTCTTATGGGACACTATTAGTGATTCTAAATCAGCCCCATAATGGGGTAAGTGATGTATGATGCACTATGTTATGGGATACAGATTGTGATACATGATCCACTAATGTTATAATGGAATTGGTTATTAAAAATGATATATTTTTTAATATATATTACGATGTTTGTTCCGCATAATTATCTTATGTCTCAGGAATCGTGATTATTTTCAACTTTTTCCACATCCCTATATACATTACAAATTCTAATTTTTAAAATAGAAAAAAATACGTTTTATTGGAACCCATTTCATATAGTTAACATAATATAATAAGGGGTATAATAAAACTCATTTAAGATTAGTACTTACTCCTAGTAGGGATATCATTACTTCCATTATAGTTCCATTATATCAAGATTTGGATAGACTTATAGTTTGTCTTCATCAATGCACAATAAAAAATTTGACACTACATGGTTCTCATAATATGAAAATATTTTGGATTCAATTTCTAAAAAAATAGATGTAGCATATATATCCAACCAATAATCAAATTTCATAGAGTGTACTTGGGGATAAATCTCTATTTTCAATGTTGTATTAATATTTTCATCCTAATATAAATTTTGAGGGATATTAATTTCTTATTATTCATTGAATTCAGTACTACATGTTTTAAAAAATAAAGATATATGACAGTAACCCTTTCATAGAAATGATAGGTAACGAAAAACATATTAAGAGACTATATCTTTAATAAATATTATCTCCATTTCTTTAATAATGACCATAGACTATAACTATATTTTATGTTCTTGATAAAGTTGGATTCTCAAAAAATTATCATCACTTTACTTGTTGGTAGTATCCATTGAAAGTTGGGGAACGAACTCAATATTTTCACAGGATCAAGAGGGTTAGTAAACAATCCTTTTCAAAGAGTATTCATGGGTTAAGGAAGGTTTTTTAATCCAAAACATATCTATTTTTCATCCCTATGAGAACATGATAGTTACTCAAGTCAAATTCCCCATAAATAAATTTAATTTTTTTCTTCAACTTGTGCACTAAATGAGATACCACTACCTATTATCACAAAATATAATTATTATTGATAGACTATTTGAACACCCTCTTCATCATCAGTGGGTATTGATAATAAAAATGTATATTGGCCCCTATTATTTTCAAATGATCTTGACCAATACCGATATGAAATATTATTTATTATTTGTTCTGATAAATTACAATCCATTATGTTTATAGACATGAATAATTTTGATAATATGTCAAATCTATTTCAGATCTCAATTATGGAAAAAAATTCCTACCCCACCCCCATAATAGTAGTAAGGTTCTTCCCATATCCACTGAATTCAAATACATTAGGATTCCATTAACCATATTGAAACTACAATAAAATCCTCCCCGCCTAAACCACATGAAAATAATGATAACTAGAATAATAAAAGTAAATATAGTAAGGATTTATATATATCTTGCAACCACATACTAAAATTAAACTCTTTCCCCATTAATAAGATATTGACCATGAGAGGTATACTATTTAACAAGAAAAAAATCCATTAAATATGTATATTTATATATATAACAATTTAATACACTTATACTGAGATTTGCTTCTTGAGTCCTTTATGGAACATGATAAAAAAATTTCATAAATGGACCCACTAAGTATAGTTCAAACCCATCCATGTACACTACTTCAGAATACATAATATTAATTATGTATTCTCTATTTATATTCAATGCATGTTTCTCACTCCACCCAACCATCATTGGAGAATTGGAGTATTCTTGAGAGGGTTTCCTCAATAAATCACACAATGAAGGATTTAGAACATAAATAGTCATGTTTACCTTATATCAATATCAAATCAAGATATTAGTTCCATAGATCTAGTAATATTGTTTGTTGATTCACTGGTATAGAGTGTCCAATTTGTGACGTAATTCACAGAAATATACCTAATAATCCTAGATGACTTGTTGTTTCCATTGAAATTATTCTCAAAAATCCAACCCAAACAATATATATATGATTAATGAACATTTAATTTCAAAAATAATGACACATTATTGGATGTATTATAGAGACAATCATACTATTAGAACACATGTAGAATCAAACTATGATCACAGACATTATTATAATTGAAGGGTTTTGGATGGTAAAAGACATAATAGGAAAATAGAACCATTGTGTAGTGGTGTTTGGGTCAGGCTTATAATAAATCTCATTGTACAATTAGATAGTAGAAATGATATGTCATTTAAAGTATCATAGTGAGATGTACCAACAAATAATTTGGTTATTTTTATTTTGGAAATAAATTTTGATGTTGTTAAATTCAAGTAGGGTGATTATAGATATAAATTTTTGACCAAAATAAACAGAAACAAATCGGTTGAAAGAGACAACTGAAGGATGATATCTTCTAAAATGAACAAAAAATGTTATGTTTAGTATTCTCATAGGCTTTGGGAAGTTCATATTACAATGTTAATGTAACAATAGGTCCTTTATTATGGATGAATATTATGATTCACTATTATATATTTTTAATTCACTTCTCTAATTTTTATTATGAATAAAATTATTATGATATAATCCATAATGACCCCTTATTATTTTCCCCATTAATGAGCATTTCAAGTCTCTCATTATAATATTTTCTCATTATAAATGGAAAATAACATTTAAGAAGATATATAGGTGGCAGTAATGTGTAGAATGTTTATTGGAAAATTTTAAGAAATAATATCAAATGTTTTATTTATATTTATATTCACCAAATACACTAAAACAGGGGGTTATGGAACACTTTCTAATTTATACATGTAATGATTAAAATATGAAGATGATGTAAAATATACAAATTTTATTCTATGATCATCATCATTATTATTATAGATTGGATGATTTTATTTCGGGGAATAGTTTATGATGTATAAGAGAAACAAAAAGATAATTTATCCTAGGTAAAATTAAATGCATGATAGGTTTAATTTAATGTTTTATCAAATATGACACTACATGTTTGTTTTTTTATATTCAAACTATTTTTCAGTATTATTTTCTTAAGATATTGTGGTTTATTACTCATAATAAACAATTATCATTTTTGTAAATATCATGAATCTGAATGAACAGAGTTATAAATTAGTGTGATTCATAATAAAGTGATTTTCCCAATAGGAAACCAAATTGAATGGTAGATGGTGCAAAAAATAGAATGGATATTTTATATTATATTTTCAATTGTACGGTGATTAACATTATAGTCCAAAATTAATTAATATAGAATCAATATACAGTTAAGTCCTTATAAAATGAATAACCATCGTCCATTACAAGATCTAATGAACTAATAATTCTTATGTAATGGATCAACATGGAAAAAATCGTTTTTTAGAAATCCTATAATTTATACATTTAATAATTTTTTAAAAATTGGTATGAGGTGAAGAACACAAATTGTAGAAATTGATCAATGTAACTATGATAAATGAGTTAATTTACTCTTTGTAGTGGGAATATAATAAAAATATTATTCTCATTTATTTTCTTCAACTCTTAACCATAATATAAAGATAAAATTCACTGAGTTAATATATTAAAATTATGAATCGATTGGTCTAAATGACATTGAATTCACAAGAATAAAAGGGTAAACCATTGGATATATTGTTGAAACTAAAAGGAATATAGATCAATTATTTTTAGGCCTAATACCAAGTATTATAAATGAATTTTCCATAGTAGAATTTGTTAGCTACAAATAAATTGTTTTATGTGCAATTAAGGTGGAAATGAAAATCTATGACTCATCATTCTCAAATATTTTGAGAGAAAAAATTGAAAATTTATATTTATGGAAACATTAATGGGAAATAAAATGTAGGAAATAACATTAAAATTATTACATGTCCAAAATTTTAGAGGAAGTATAATTTAAATTTCCTCAATTGATCAGTATAATGTCTTATATCTGGTTGAGTAATTCATAATGAAAAAATACCCATGAAACATGAATAGA
Organism: Viscum album; assembly: GCA_963277665.1. Classification (NCBI taxonomy): domain Eukaryota; kingdom Viridiplantae; phylum Streptophyta; class Magnoliopsida; order Santalales; family Viscaceae; genus Viscum; species Viscum album. The sequence goes on from OY728154.1 coordinate 26,732,354, forward strand.
TCTATTAGAAAAATGGTTGGGAAAAAGGTTTTAATTAATGAATCTCAATCAATTAAAATATTCATATGCATGTATTTTTAGCATTATGAATAATTAGGCCCAATCCTAGGGATATAGTGAATAATATATATATTGATCCTCTAAAGAACAGTGGTAAAAGGAAGATCTTATGAAATCATTTTCACTGAAGTAGATTAAGATAATGAATTGGGTAAAGGTAAAATAATACCCTTGAAAACAATAAATGTCTTATTAAATTCTGGTTCATTATATTCTTTCATATCATTAATTTTTTCTAAGAATTTTTATTCACAACCTAAAACATAGGATACCAATTTATTAGTGAAAAACATCAGTGTGAGATTATTTCAACCATGGTATATAACACTAATCTGGTAAATTATATTGTGATGATACCACCTAAAAATATTTTCTTTCTTCTCATCGCATAGTTTAATGTGATATTGACTGTAACACCCCATGCTTTTTGAAAAATAAATTGAAATTCATGGAACCTTGTTTTATAGTAGATATTTATAATTATCCTTTAATACATAACTTTTCCACTTCTATGTTGTGAATTTCAATAAATGGTCATCTACAATTGTGTTCAGTGTTTTATTTGGAGTCTATTAGAACCAACTTATTTTTTTGTTTAATTGTAACATAACCTTATGAATAGTAATGTGAATTTTAATATGAACCTAATGAATTGTAAATTTTTTTATTATTTTATTTTCTTAAGGAAGTAAGATAATGTCATCTTGATAAATTTTTAAATGTGTTATAAAAGCATTTATAGTTTTTAAATAAATAATTTTTGAATTAAGTATGATTTTATTTGAAAATTAAAGTAAAATTATTTAGAAAATTATTTTCAAAAAATGGACTTAATTTCTGAAATTTACACATATATAAATGGTTAGGATGAATTTTGGGAATTTTTTTGAAACAGCTGATTATTCTTTGAATAGTAAAAAATACAGTTTTTAGTTTATGTGTGTTAATGACATCATTAATGATGTAATAAAAATTTCATAAATCTGGATGAATTGTGTATAGTCAAATAATATTTGAGGTGTCCCAAGTGTCATATACCATGGGAAAATACCATGGGAAAGCCCATGGTTTTTCAAATACCACTCATAAGGTGTCCCTTCGATATTATTAAAATATTCCCTTACTTTTCCTATAAATACTAACCCATTCCTTCATTATTATCATTAAAAATTCCTTATTAAAGAAGCTCTAGCCTCCTTTCCTTCTTATTAGTCCTCACAAGGTTTCTTAAATCCACCAAGGTCCCATCCTTCATGTTCTATGGGTTACTCTACTAGGTAAGAAAATCCTCAATTTCTTTCTTTTTTTTCAAGTTCTCTTTTATGTGGTATAACATTCAAGTTTCCATACCATGTTAATATTTACTTCTTATTCTGGATCCACTCTATATTATGATTCATTTCTAGATGGTTGACCCTTGTCCCCTATCTGTTTAATATTTTCTAAAACCATGTTACGTAGCCGTTAGGCTGCCGAATTTTTGTATGGGTTTTCTCAATTATTATTTTGAGTTACATTATTTTCTTATTCATTCATCATATATTCTTAACCAAGAGGAATGAAATCTCCATAAATAATGTATAATTTTTTTGTTCTCATGGTCATGTAAAATTCAACGTCATTGTTTTTCTTCTCTCTAACTTATTAAAGGAATAAAAACATTGTCCGTGATGTGTCGAATTACCAAAATCGTGGATGATGTGATTTCAATTTTCATTAACACTTTAAATTATGGTTATGAAACCATTTTTCTGCTTCAACCATGTTATAAAATATTTATTATTTACCATCCATTATTCTGTAATTCTTATTTAATCATGGTTTTAATTTATAAAACGAAATGAGGTCGTTATTACCAAAAAACCACTAAAATGATCTCAAGGGACATCATTAATGTTCTAACTTATAAATCATATTCATGTAAGAATTCATAATGATAAATGGTATAATTTATGTTACTGGATATATGTAAATACTACTCCATTCCAATTCTGGTGTTTCACTTCCAATCGACAAGAACGTGCACCATGAAACAATCATAGAAATCATGTAAAGAACTCAGCCAAAAACAGTGTAGGGAGCAAAATACTTACAATTAATGGGTGAAATGATGTTATTAAATGATAATATAAGTTGTTATAAACATGAAAATATTTTTTTAAAATACAAATAACATTATTTTAACCATTATACAGTATTTTTAACCAAGTTTTAACTAAGAAAAACCTGAGGTAAGGGAATTCTAAACCCGATTTCCATTCTTTGGGTTAACCTTCTACTTATTTATTTATGTGATATCTAAATTGATTGTGTTATGTTTTATGTTTATATTATGTCTTATTATGTTAATTTACAGTATATATAAATATTATATACACAATATTAAGTCTCTCTTCAATTGTATTATGTTTATAAAGGGCTTTTCTTTAAAAATTCTCTTTTTAAATTCGATTTTACGAAATTCCGAAGAAATGTTTTTATGGAATCATTCATGTTGTATGATTATGTTTTGGTTTTTGAGAATTATTTATGATGAAGGGTTGGACCTATATCTCCCTCAAATGCATTGGGTATGTGTATTTTGGAGGTCGGTCTTATGGTTACACCAAGTGTAACTCTGATGGATAAACAAAGTACGGTAGTCGTGACAGTTACAGATTATAAGGTAGTCGAGATAGTGTAAGATGATTATGTATGTAATTCCCCAAGATACCTTTATTATTATATTTATGTTTTCATGTTTTTTTTGGATCTTGTGTAAATATCATGTTACACGGAAAAAGTATATATGGGTGACAAGTATTTATTTTGAAAATGTTTTCATACGTTACGAGTATTCATGGACTAATGTGATCTTACCTTCTTTTTCATCCCATAATTAGATTTTGTGATCATCCCATGTTTTTAAATGATTTTCACATGTTAATGTATGTATAAGACAATGAAGGAATACCTGTTAAATGTTGATGAATTGTCAAGGAGTCTTGTTTTACGTTTTAATGCTTAATATTTTGAAAAAAATAGAAACTATTTTTTATAGTATCCACTCTATAATAATGTGTAATGTTATGACTGTATTGTCCTAATTCTATAATGCTCTAAACCTAAAAATATCCTCAATGTAAAAAGAAGTGTTTTCTTGACTAAATTCATGATTATGTATATAGTAAGGCAGGGTCCTTATAGTTGGTATCAGAGGATGGTTTAGATAACGTTAGGGGTTAGGGTGATGTTAATAGAATAACAAAAATGAATTTCAATATCTATTTCATTTGAAATGGTATAGAATTTAAACAATACCATGTTACTTCATCAAATATTAGTTTTTTCATAATGGTTGTTCACATAAGGAACAGGGGTGCTGAAGAGGAGAGGCGCCGACAGAAGGAAATCCTTCTAGAATATAGCCAGGAATGGTAGGGATTGGAACCGAGCAATTTGTGATAGTAATGGCTCAGCTAACATAGGATATACATCGCGGTGTCATCCATGCAAGATAACCAATAGAGGTACCACAAAAAATTCATGACATTAAGGTAACATTTTATGAGACAACACCCTCCTGCATTTAATGGATCTTCGGACCTTATTGCAGTTGACGGATGGATAAATCCCTTGAAAAGATATTCTATGTTATGGGATGTTCAGACAATCAAAAGGTAAGTATTTACATTTATCGTTTTCAAGGGGTATCTGCTCAGTGGTGGTTAATGGTAAGGAATATCAAAGGTAGAGAGGATTTTGATGCCTATGATTGGGATGAATTTAAAAGTCTTTTATGTGAAAAATGTTTTCCTAAGGTGGTGCGACATAGAATGGATAATCAATTCCTTGAATTGAAATAGAAGGAGAATGATTTAGTGGCTGTGTATGAACTAAACATCACCCGATGGGTGAGGTATGCTCAAAATCGTATTCTGGATCATGATATCAAAATCATACACTTATACAAAGGATTGAAGCCAAGGTATCGAAGGGATTTCGCCTCCCATGAATTCAAAAGTTATTATAAACTTGTCTGATGTGTTGAGAGGCTAGAGATGGTGTTTTCGGATGATCACATGCATTGTGTAAATAAAGATAAGAATAGGTCTAGTTGGGAAGCAATGGGTAAGAATCAACAAAATAAATCTGATGGTAAGAAAATATAATTTCTAGTTTGTGAAATTTGTGGTAAGAAGAACCCTGGGAAATGTCTTAGCAAAACTGGGAAGTATTTCAAATGTGGTACGTTTGGACATATAGATCGATATTGAAATGAAAATGATCCTAAGAATTTAAAGTGTTATAAATGTGGTGAAATGGGTCGTTATGCAAATTCCATCCTAAAAATTGATCCGAATGATGAAAAGAAGATAGACTACAAGAAGAAAGGTGTGGAAAGATCCTTTGAGACTACATCAGCAAATATCAGGCCATCCAATGAAGGTGTATCAGTTATGGTGTTTGTTCACTCATATTTTGATAAAAAAAAATTGATACAAGGTCTACACATTCCTTCATCTCTAAGAAATTTTATGGTAAATTAGAAATAACACCCCAACAACTAAGACCAAAACTTGTGGTTAAAATACCAGGGGAAATGTTATAGCAAAGAGGAATTATAAAAAAAAATTTGGTATGTGGGAAGACGTTACCTACAAACATTGTTGTTTTAACATTATTCAAGTTTGATGTTATTCTTGGAATGGATTGTATTTTTGATTATCATGCTAAAATTGACTGTAGATCTAAAGAAGTTGTTTTTTCATAAAGAGATTCAGTTTCTATACAAGAATGAACCCATACAATTGATAACATATCAAGAAGTTTTGATACTATTGATATATGGAAATTAAAGTTATCTTGCTCATATTTTTGAACAATTGGAACTACTCAAATTAATGTTGTTCCAGAGGTAAATGAATACCTTCATGTTTTCCATCATGAATTACCCAGTGTCATACCTGATCGAGAAGTCAAATTCACAATTGACGTAGTTCCTGATATTAATCCAATTTCAAACCCCCCATATCGTATGGCTCCAATAGAACATCTTGAATTGAAAAATGAGTTGCGGGATTTTCTTGAAAAATGATTCATTCGTCCTAGAACTTCACCATGGGGGGACCTGTTTTTTTTATAAAAAAGAAAGATGGTTCCATGAGACTTTTCATTGATTATAGAGATTTGAATAACATCACTATTAAAACCAAGTATCCTTTTCCTTATATCTATGACTTGTTTAATTATCTCCAAATAGCTCAGTACTTTTCCAAGTTTTACTTGAGATCTGGTTATCATTTTCTAAAGATGAAGGAGGATGACATCTTGAAAATAGCCTTTCATACTAGGTATGGTAATTATAAATTTGTTGTTATGTCATTTGGATTAACTAATTTACCTACTGTATTCATGAAACTTATGAATAGAGTATATCATGAGTTCTTGGATAAGTTTTTGGTTGTATTTATTGATGACATTCTAGTATTTCATAAAAATAAATAGGATCATGAAAAACATCTAAGGGATGATTTAAAAACTTTTAAACAAAATAAACTATATGGAAAATTCAGCATGTCTGATTTTTGGTTGCAATAGATTTATTTTCTTTGTTACATTGTAAAAAATAATGGAATAATAGTTGATCCTGCCTAAACAAAAGTAGTTGATGAATGGCCAAGACCCAAAAATGATACAGATATTCGTATTTTTCATGGTTTAATAGGTTATTACCAACAGTTTGTCAAGAAGTTTGCATGGTTCTCTAGCCGGATAACTACGTTAACAAGGAAAGGAGTAAAAAAATTGGACAGATAAATGTGATGTTTGTTTTCAAGAACTGAAGAATAGATTGGAGAATGCTCCAGTTTTGGACTTACCTTCTCAAAATGGTTAGTTTTTCATCTACAATGATGCTTCATTGAAGGGACTAGGTTGTGTTTTGATTCATAATGATCAGGTAATCGCCTAGGCTTCGAGACAACTTAATCCTCATGAGCTAAATTATCCCACACATGATTTGGAAATGGAAGCTATGGTTTTTGATTTGAAAATATGGAGGAATCATTTAGACAGAACCAACTGTCAAATATATACAGACCATAAAATTCTGAATTATATATTCAATCAGAAGAAACTAAATATGAGGCAGAGAAGATGGATAGAACTGATAAAGTATTATGACTGCATGATGAATTACCATCCTTGAAATGAAAAAAAGTGGAGGATTACTTAAGTCGGAAACATCATACATCATTAACCATGCTACATTTGGAACATGATCCCTTGAATAATTATTTGATAAATTTTTTCATTGAAGTTGTTAGTGTAGGAAATACCTCTGTTTTTTGTTTCAGGTTTCAGTGGAATCATTGTTGTATGAAAGAAATAATAAAGCGCAGGAAAAAGACCATGAGCTACAGAAAAATGTTGAATTTGTTAAAATGGGAAGGTTTCCAGAATTTAATCTTGATAAAGATTGTGTTTTGAGATTTGGAAAAGGTTGTGTGTTCCTTGTGATTCCCATTTGAAGAAATAATTGTTGTGTGAAGCTTCTAATTCTCCATTTTCTTTTCATCCTGGAAGTACAATGATGTATAGAGTCCTTCGGGGGTATTATTGGTGGGATGGAATTAAAATTGATATTGCTGATTTTTCCATGAAATGCTTGACATGTCAATAGGTTAATGCAGAGTGACAATTACCGAAGGGGATGCTTCATCATTTTCCAGTTCCAGAGTGGATATGGGAGAATTTATCCATTTACATTGTGGTATTACTACCAACGACTTCTTGAGGTAACAATGTGATTTGGGATATTGTTGATCAGCTGAAAAAATATGAACATTTTCATTCAATTCGAGATACAATGTATTTGGATCTAATTTCTCGATTGTAACTCAAGGAGATTTTCAAGTTACATAGAGTTCCTCTTCCCATTGTATTAGACTGAGATTCCATGTTCACTTCTAACTTTTAGAAGGGACTACAGAAGTCATTGGGCATATAGTTAAATTTTAGTACAGCTTTTGATCCTCAATTATATGGGAAGTCATACTGAAAGATTCAAACTTTGGAGGATATTCTTCGATCTTGTTTAATGGACTATTAGATAAGTTGGGATCAACATATTTCTTTAGTTGAGTTTTCTTATAATAATACATTTCATTCCAGTATTCATATGGAACCATTTGAGGCCTTCTATGGGAATCAGTGTCATACTCTAGTGTTTTGGGATGAAGTCAGTGAAAGAATGTTGTTGGGGCTAGAATTTGTAGAAGAAGTGGCTGAGAAAGTGAGGATGATCGAGAAACACATGAGGATAGCTCAAAGCAGCCAGAAAGGTAAGGCAGTTAATAGAAAGAAAGACTTCTCTTTCGAGGTAGGTGACCCTGTTTTCCTTAAAATCTCTCCTTGGAAAAGTGTAATGTGTTTCGGTAAGAATGTAAATCTAAGTCCTTGGTTCATCAGTCCTTTTGAAATCTTGGAGAAAGTTGGAATAGTGGCACACCGCGTAGCTTTGCCACCGAGTTTGTCTCTGGTACACAATATTTTTAATGTTTCGATGTTGAGAAAGTATGTACCAGATTCATCACATGTTTTTAGCCTATAAGAAGTTAATTTAGAAAAGAACCTTTCTTATAAAGAGAAACCAGTTTAGATTCATGATCGAAGGGAACAGGTATTGCGGAATAAGTTAATTCACTAGGTAAAGGATTCATGGAGAAACCACATGGTTGAAGAATTAACATGGGAGTCTGAAAATACTATGAGGGAAAAATACTTTCAGTTGTTTAATAAGTAAATAAAATTTCACGGACGCAATTTCAATAAGGTGGGGATAATGTAACACCCCATTTTTTTCAAAAAATAAATTGAAATTCATGGAAATTTTTTTAAAGTAGATATTTATAACTATCCTTTAAAACACAACTTTTTCACTTCTATGTTTTGAATTTCAAGAAACTATCATTTACAATTGTGTTCCGTATGTTATTTAGTGTCTAATGGAACCAACATGTTTTTTATGGGAATAGTAAAATACACTTATGAATAGTAATATGACCCTAATGAATAGTAAATTATTTTATTATTTTATTTTCTTAAGGATTTAAGATAATGACATCCTTATTAATTTTTCAATGTGATATAAAAGCAGTTATTGTTTTTTAATAATTAATTTTTTCATTAATTTTCATATTATTGAAAAATTAAATTAAAATATTTAGAAAATTATTTTCAAAAAATTTACTTCATTTTTGGAATCTTCACGTTGATAAATGGTTAGTTTGAATTTATGGAAATTTTCTGAAATAGTTGATTATTCGATGAATTGTAAAAAATACAGTTTTTAGTTTCAATGTGTTAATGACATCATTAACGATGTAATAATGATGTCATAAATCTGGTAGACATTTTTATAGTTAAATAAAATGTGAGGTGTCACAAGTGGATTATACCATGGGAAAATACCAGGGTCATGCCCATGGTTTTGCAAATACCACTCATTAGGTGTCCCTTGGAAATTATTAAAATATTCCCTTACCTTTTCTATAAATACCAAACCATTACTTCATTAACATCATTCCCAATTCACCATAAACGAAGCTCTATCCTCCTTAACATCCTAGTATTTCTCTAAAGGTTTCCCCTAGCCCCCTAGGTCCCAACCATCATGTTCTACGGGTTACTCCAAAAGGTAAGCAAATTCTCAATTTCTTTCTTTTTCCATTCAAGTTCTCTTTTATGTGGTATAACAATAAAGTTTCCATACCATGTTCTGATTTCCTTATTATTCATGATCTAATCTATATTATGATTCATTTCAAGATTGGTTACCCTTGTCCCCTATCTTTTTAATATTTTCTAAAACCATGTTGTGTAGCTGTTAGGCTGCCGAATTTTTGTAAGGGATTTCTAAATTATTATTTTGATTTCCATTATTTTCTTATTCTTTCATCATATATTCTTACCAATGATGCATGACATCTCCAAATATAATGTAGATTCCTGATTTTATCATGTTCATGGAAAATTCATCATCATTATTTTTATTCTCTCCCTCTTATTCAAGGAATAAAAACATTATCTATGATGTGTCGAAGTACCGACATCGTGGACGATGTGAATTCAATTTTCATTAACTCTTTCAATTATGGTTATGAAACCATTTTTATGGTTAATCCAAGTTATAATATACGTATTATTTATCTTCCATGATTCTGTAATTCTTTTTTAATCATGGTTTTAATGAATAAAATAAAATGAGGTTGTTATTACCAAAAAAACCACTAAAATGATCTAGGCAAACATCATTAATGTTCTAACATATGAACCATCCTCTTGTAAGAATATAAATGATAAATGGTATTATTTATTTTACTAGATATATGTAAATACTACTAAATTCCAGTTCTATATTTTCAATTCCAATCGAATAGAACGTCCACTATGAACCAATCATAGAAATCATGTAAAGAACTCACCCAAAAATAGTGCAAGGTGAAAAATACTAACAATTAAAAGGTGAAATGATGTTATGAAATTATAATATAAGAAGTTATAAACATGAAAATGGTTTATTAAAATACTAATAACACTCTTTTAAACATAATACAAGTTTTTAAAGCAATTTGTATTTAAGTCAAACTTGAGGTAAGGGATTTCTAAACCCAATTTTCATTCTTTGGGTTAACCTTCTACTTCATTATTTAGGTGCTATCTAATTTGTTTGTGTTATGGGTTCTGTTTATATAATTTTTTATTATGTGTATTTACAGTATATATATATATATACTATATCCACTCTATTAAGTCACTCTTCAATTTTATGATATTTATACATGGATTTTCTTTAAAAATCCTCCTTTTAAATTCAGTTTTACGAAATTCCAAAGAAATGTTTTATGGAATTATTCATGTTGTATGATTATGTTTTGCTACTTGGGAATTAAATATGATTAATTATGGGACCTATATCTCCCTCCAATCATTGGGTATGTGTATATTGGAGGCCGACAAATATGGTTACACTATGTGTAACTGCAATGGTTACACAAAGTAAGGTAGTCGTGAGGGTTCCAGATTATAAGGTATCCAAGAATGGTTACAATATTATGTAAGTAATGCCCCATGATAGATTTATGATTATATTTATATTATCATGTTTGTGTGGGTTTTGTGTAAATCTCATCTTATACGAAGTGAGTTTATTTGGGGGACAAGCATGTCTTTTGAAAATATTTCAACTTTGTGAGTATTCATAGACTAATGTGCTCTTTCCTTATTTTTCACGCCTTACTGAGCTTTTGTGCTCATCCCATGTTTTTAAATGCTTTTCAAAGGTTAATGTATGTGTAAGACAAGCAACGAATCGATGATAAATGTTATATAATTGTCAAGGAGTCTTGTTTTAAGTTTTAATGTCTTATATTTTGAAAAAACATGAAATTGGTTTTATGGTATCATCTCTGTAATAATGTGTAATGTAATTAATGTATTATCCTAATTCTCTAAATATATAAACACGAAAATATCCTTAATGTAAAAGGAAGTGTTTTCCTGACTAAATTCAAGATTATTTATGTAATATGGAAGGTGCTCATATTGAGAATTTATTTTTTTTACTTACACAAGTTTTATATAGTTTCTCCAAATAAAGTTATCTCATTTCATATTATAATTAAACACATGAGGATATATCAATTCACTATGTATTATGAGTTATCTATTGTAACTATTTCATTAATATGTGTTATAATACCTAATAATAAGTGATACAATGATTAAATGGTTAGGGAGGAACTCCACATCAATGATTTTCCTATTTTTTATGAACATATTGATGTATTTCTTATGGACCAATTAGGTGTTACCAACAATTGTGAGGATGAGATTACATTTAACAGATACATCGTTCAATTCTTATATCAAGGAGACCATTTATAATGGACCATATTTAATTAGAATTAATAATGAAAAAAATTCATGGAAATTTTGAAATGGGTTTTATATTCCACTTTATTTCATTATGGGGTTCTATAGTACGTATTATCATGAAAATTCATGGATCAATGATTCTAATAATTTTTAACTTTAACATTATAAGATCCTTATCTTAAAGAAGTGTCACATATATTGAAATTATATTTTCATTTATTAACATATTTAGAATAAATATAATTATAGATATGGGATCATTAATCTAGATACCATCAATTAAGAGTAATGAGAGAAGGTAAACCCAATATATCCATCTACATATGATATAAACACTATGAATTCAAAGTGATTTCATCTAAACTAACAGAATCCATTACTATGATTTGTGTGTTTCTGAATTGTTTCATTTTAGAATACCTATAAAAATATTATGTCACCATTATTTTTTATATTCATAAATTTTTTGAAAGAAAGTAAATCCACAATGATCATTTGAATATTTTTTTAATGACTTTATGGAAGGAGACATTTTATGTCATTTTTGGTTGGAGTGAAATTTCTCATAAATAATTATCTATTATAGGTTATATAATCTCAATAAAGAATAAGTCTGTGGAATAATGGAATAAGTAGGGGACTAAATAATGGATTATAAAATCCATTGTGATAGGTATCCTTATTTTTCTTAAATTTTCATGATACTGTAGATGATTATTATGTGAAAATTTTACATATTTTCAAATCAAAAAAAATTATCGTGGAAGGATTTAAATTTTCCATGGATAAAATAGTATAATTTTTTAGTCAATGAAATTATAAAGAGGTTCTCCATGTTCTTTTGAAAACACTACCCTATAGTTATGGGTTTGTGATATATAGAAATTCTTCATTGAGTGACTTGGGATAAATTTTTATGAAAAATTAAAAATTTATATCTTTTTCACAACATTAATTAATGACACAATAGAAATATTATTCGACCCAGTATTTGGAGATTGAAGAAGTAATTTATGAATTAAATATTTTGCAATAATCTCTCTATGGTGAAGAGATACCCCACCGAGAATCTCCTTGATATAGTGTCAAAAAACAATAAGTATTTTCTTTGAAAAAAAATTTACATTAAAAAAAACACACATTACATAAATTTAAAATATCATATAGGTATATAGTTGTAGAGGAGTAAGGAATTTTAACAAACTCATACTATATTTATATCATTTTTTTAGATTAATGCTTTAATTTTTACACTATAAATTCATTGACTAAATCCATGTAATTTACACCACATACCATATTATCTCTCAAATATACTAATTCCCTATGAAAAATAAATTTATTATGTTGGGTTAGGAAAGCGGCTCAATATTTGTTTTTATAAATTTACATATACATTTAATTAATAATTCATGAAATCTATTGAAAAAAAGTCTATAAAAGCCTAGGAAATTATTTTAATAATTTTTACTTAAAATCAAGTAATTCACTTTTCCATTTAATATATAAAAAATATTTTTTAAAAATTAATTTTTGATAAAAGTGGTTGAAATTAAATTTTATCAATAAAATCACTTTCTAATTAATTTTTTTATTTTTATAATAATAAATAAGTGTAAAACATTTTCTTAAATGAAATACAATATGATAAATATATTAAAAATCTAGTATATTTCTGAAAACACTCTTCATAAATATAAAATAAAAACATTTTTCTAGTTGGATTTTTAAATAAATATATATATGTTATTCTTGACACTTGGTCAAATGTTTCCCATATAAACTACATTAACCCTCCATTATTTTTCTATTTACAATGAATGAGAGGAAAATTTATCATAATAAAGCTGAGAGATTCAACGATATTTCTTCTAGGGTTCTTCATGAAAACAAAATATTTTTTAACAAATATCCAGAAACCTCTAACATTTTTAAATAAAACACATGCATATATATACCAATTTATATATAAATATTGAATTATTTATGATTGATGTTATTTTAAATTTTGGAAAATGAATTAAATTTTTTAGATGGAAATTAGTTTTATAAAATACAAGGAACTCTAATTAAAATAAAACAGGTTATGTCCATACATCATTTAAAACATTAGTGACATCAATAAATTATTTTTCATTGAACTAATTTTTTTAAATATGGTGAGGGATATTTCTTTTTTAAATAAAAAATTATTTCTATAAAATGATAAATTTTGGTTGGTGTTGAAACTTCTTAAACATTAAAATAAATTAATTTATATTTATATTTTATAAATGAAGATATTATTGTTTCATAAAACCTCATAATTAGAGGAAAGTAATTCAAAACATTAAAATGTATGTTTTCCTAAAAAAGATCAATTTTAGAGTAGGTTTTTTTAAAATAGTAATAATAGAAATTATATAAACAATATCATATAATTTTTTAGTTTTCCACCACATAATACTAACTTTTATATGGAATATATCTCTAATACATAGTTCCCTTAAATGAAATTATAATTCAATTCTCAAAATTGAAATTTTATGACATAATATTTTTTGAAATTAGAAAAGTGTTAATTATAAAAATCCATTAAATATATTTTTCTCACTTAAAAAACTTATTATTAGAAAATAAATAATATAGTGTTTTTTATTATAAGGATAATGATTGAAAAAATGAAAAATAGATTAAAAATATTAACCTTACAAGAAAAGTTTTAAAAAAGCAATATTATTAATACAATTTAACATAAAATAATAATTATAAAATATAACTTTTCTTTTCAAAAAATTTCCCCATTATAATAGTGTTTTAGAGATGTTATATTTGGAATTTTGTAGAAACATTTTCCAAAATAAATTATTTTATATTAAATTATTTTATATATAAATTTATAATTTTATATGACTATTTCCTTAACCTGAAACTAACCCAATCACGTCATATGTATCTCTTGATATTTTCTCATATTTTTCCACAACATATATCTTTAAAAAATCAATCTACCCTCTCTCTATCTCCCCAAAACTACAATATGAGAATATTTCATAGTAAATAGACTTGTCAAAATAACTAAATTTAATGGGAAAATTATGTATCCCACATCCTCTATGTGTAATATAATATTATTGGAGTTTTTTAACAATCATTGATTTTACTGGAACAGAAGACTAGTTTTACCCCAACAATTTTACCCCCAAAAATTACATTACTCCAAATCGTATTTTCATGTAAAGGAAATTATAGTACATTATCATTATGTATATGTCATTTCTAATTTATTTTCCTGAATCCAAAATCTATCTAGCCATTTATTTGTTCTCCCTCTATGGTGTGCTTGGAGAACTGTTCCCATGCATCTCCCCAACATCGCCACCAATTATACATTGTTCACTTTCTCAATATCTACTATTTATGAGTCCAGAATATAACCAAAAATTAAATCAGATGATATATCGAGACACTTTTCAAATCTTTCCTATAAATATAGAAAATCATTGACACATCACCCTCTTAACATTTAGTGACATCACCTATTTTAAGTTGTAATTCCTTAACTAAGTGGGATAAGGTGATGCAGCACCGTGGATGTGGGTCATTGGTGATTTAGTATTGAGTTGGGGTAAATGTGACAAAACATAGGTTCATGATTAGGTAATACGATGAATGCAACAATTTTTTTCGATTGTTTTTTTAATTTTATGTAATATGAATTTATATTTATATTTTGTCTAAAATACATATGTATATATATAAATAAAATTTTATAGTGTATATTCTAATTATTACACTTTTCTATAAACATAATATTAAATATCTAATCAATAATATATATATATATATATATTATGTTCTATATATTATATATATATACAACACTTACAAAAATTTATTCCATTTCAAATATATATCCAAATCATTTTTTATTCTCATTATGTCTTTTATTATGACATAACATTTTTTAACTTTCATATGATTGGGTATTGTCCTTGTATTACACAAAAATAGATATATATGCATATATGTATATATATATATATATATATGTACATATGTACATATACTGGAACATTATCTTATTATTAGATATGGTCCATAGTTTTATCCCAAAATATTTGACTATTTCTCTCATATCTTCCAATATAATTTTTTATTTCGAAACATTAATGGGGAGTGAGAACCCTTATAGTAGTATAGATTAAGCCCCGAAAGATATGATATTTTTGTTGAAGAGCAATTTGAGGTGATTAGAGTCAACCTCCCTAAACATTATCTAGGGAATAGAGCTTACTTGAGTGCCAGGATCATCCCTCAAGATGTCTTCATAATGTTCCGCCATGACGTCCCACTAGGATTCACAGTCACTATAATTTATTTTAATTATATTATTATTTTGATTACGAAATTATTTAAAATAAATATACTATAGAATTTATTTATATATTAAAATGATTTTTTTATAATAACTTTCATAACTATTATTAATTACGTATTTTTTTTATTATCATTATCCATTAACTATTTATTTAAAAATTTAAGTTATATTAATGTTATCATTTATATGATTATTTCAATTTTTAATTATTTTATCAAAATATAATAAATTCATAATTATTTTCAGTGTGGTTTTTTTATCAACAACTAAAATAAAATTAATAAATTCTCAACTTCCTGCCAATTTTATTATTTCTAAATAAAAACTTTATTAAATATTATTTTGTATTTAACAGTATCATATAAAATTATATCAACATTAATGTAATTATTGTATATATTAAATAAATTAAATATGATAAATTTATGAAGATAAATTTTTTATTAATAATTATATAGTATCTCATAATATATATACCAATATTATTAAAATAATAATTTTTGATACAAAAAATATAGTTTCAAAATAAATATTTATATTGTTCCTTGAATGATAGAAAATATATACATTTTTGTATTCATTTTTGACAACCACCCTTTTATGGGTTGAAGGAGAATAAGTAAATGACCCATAGGCTTTATAAATTTACAGGACCCAAAGTTATTGAAGGAATGCATCCCAAAAAACAACTACTTGAAAGTACCCCTCCATAGTGTCTACATCGTGATAAACGCTCCACCTTCGCATGACTGGTCAGCTAGCTATCATGTGTAGGGATTCATAGGACAAGTACCAATGGAAAAGTCATACCCTTTCATTGTTTCAAGTATTATTAACTCTGATCTAGTGGATATTCCTTGAATCCACATCTAGGGCCTTGTTCATTGTAATTTAGTCTGGTACATCTGCAATTCTTGTGGACCTATGGCCTTGAGGTGGCATGAAAACCTTTAGAGGGCTGAAAATCCTTAAAATCCCAAAGGCCTTAGGTGGCCTGAAGTCCTTGAAGGACCCAAGGACCAAACTGGTGGCCTGAAGGCCCAAACTGGTGGCCTGAAGGCCCAAACTAGTGAATAGTTCTGACTGCTGTAGCACTGAACAGTACCTTCTATATTAGTGCTCCAGTAACTTGAAAAAATGCATCCAACAAGTTATAAGTGTGATATATATACTAATCACAAGATTTTAATGTTCATATACACAAATAATGAGTTGAACATGAGGTAAAAAACAATTAGAGTCAATAAATGATTTTTATTTCTAAAAATATCCCTGTATTGGGAAGGAAAACAAAGGGGTTGATTCTCTAAGAAAGAATTGTTCACACTATAACATACTTAATGAATATTGAAATCTTACCAATCAATTTATATATTCATAAGATATATATTGAAATCATAATGGAATTGAAGAAATATATCATTACCTAATTTATTGATAATTTATCCCTCATTTTGATTATTAAGAGTCCCTAAAATATGACATGGATATATAAAAGATCCTCCAAAAGTTTTTAAATTTAAATATTTATTGTGATTAAATTATAACATGTGAATCTTTAATATGGGTCCCATCCATACTGGAGATGAAACATTAGTATTTTTTTTGATTGAAATAGTTCTCTCTTCACTATTAACCCAATTTGAAAAAAAAATATAGATCTTAAGAAGCACTTTTTCTTCGAAAATATGATAAGGGTGATTACAGAGTTTATATTTCTATTCTTGGACTGATATCATATATGATCTAGGTATAAATATTCATTGTGGATGATAAATTATTACTTATAAAACTATGAGTATTGTATACCAACATAATATATTTTATCATCATCCTTCTAAATACATCTAAATGAATTAATGTTATTCATGTCATAGTTAATCGACATAAAATTTCATTTCATTCCATTTCTATTTCTGAGGATTAATTAGTCAATGAAATTGATATTTTATATATAGTAAAATTTGAAAGGTCACATAGAGTGACACATTTAATAACATCTGATAAAGATATACTAAAACTATTGTGAAGTATTCAACAATCATTAGATACATAAATTATCATTAGTGTAACAAGTCATTCTCAATATAATTCTCAAACTTAATATACCATTCAAACTTCTGGACATAAGTAATGATATTCATCAATTTATTTGTAAGAAAGTTATGACTAATATTTTCCATTAGTTATATTCTCTTATAATAACAGTTTCAACTGTATAATCCAAATGGAACCATTTGAGGATCTATATAGGAAGTTATATAGAAATAAAAAATGAATGGATGATGTTTGAGAGAGGATGTGGTTATAATGAGGTTATATTCATAACACGATATGGAATGTTCAAGCCATATATTGACATTTCAAAGCATTAAAATGTTAAGATAATACATTTTTAGACAATAATAAAAAGGATTTGGTTTTTTATGTCATTGAATTTTTTTTAATAATATTTCCTTAGAAATGGATAATGAGATTTTGGAAGATTTTGAAGAGGATCCCTAGACATATCACTCCTTTTAGGATTCTTGATAATTTAGGGACTAAATCATATCACTAATAATATAAAAAAACCACTCAATGGTTATTCTTGGGTTCCGTATACATATTTTGAAGATGTGAATTCCAAATCTATCACATATAAAAACCATAGATGTTATGTAATTAGTCCATGATCTCTATTATGAGGTGAAAATAGTGGGGGAGTTTGATCATAGAGATAATGTGTTGTAAAACATACCACACTCATACCTAATTTTATATTGTGAAATCATAAGTTTTAGGGCTCTAAAACAAAATATTAAGACGTAATAAGACAGAAATACAAACATTTTTTCATATAAGTAATAAAATTTTAATCGAAAAATTCATTTAATGAGATAAAATGTAACAATCCAAACATGTTGTCATAAATTTCAAAATTATTATATTGTATCTTATCTTACATGTTAGAATAAATTTAAAATTATATTATTTTAGAAGTTAATACAGTTATTTGCATATATATATTACATTACATGGTTGATAAATTAATCCAAATTTGAAAAATTTAAAAAGGAGTATGATAAAAAATAAATTATAGTTTTGGAAAATTGAGATAGTCCTCATATCAATTTCCCCTTAAAGATTATCTTGGGAATTGTAACTATAGAAAATAAATTGAATAGTACAACGATTAAAAAATTTATAATATCTATAAGAGGATGATAAAATAATTTTCATTATATATATATGGTTATTTATATTGATTTAATATTGCTTTAATATCAATCATCATGGGAATTATGTGGTTGTTAACACCATAATTAGTATTAAAAATATATTATGTGATGTATTATTTTTTTAATATATGTAACATTTAATTAAAATGTGAGTTATATCATAGTCATTGAGTTGGAGGGTATTAATATGGGTAACAACATTATGGAATCTATATATATTGTAAGAAAAAACTGAATGAACTATTAGATGTATTCTTTTTTAGGATAATTCAGCCAAAATATGAAAATAGGTGAAACAACTACGGTTTTTCCTAGAACAGTCTGATTCCTAATATATATAGTTACATGTTGAGAGAAATATTCTACAAGATATGTTCATGCTCATGGAAATCACTATAATATCTATGACATCTAAATCATAGACCAGACAATCCACCATTCCATAAGCCTTATTAAGGAAATATATAAAGAATTTAAGTGGATTTATGTAGAAGTTATGATAATATAAACTTTTAATTAACCATGTATTATATATATATATATTTATATTCAGTATTATATGTATTATAACAAATTTTTCATTTTTATAAAATATTATTTCAATGAATTAATTTTATTAAATAGAAAGTCGTTTTTAATACGAATATATTGATAAAATTATATTAGTTTATAGTAAATAAATATTCGTATTTAATGAATTTAGACTAAAATAATACAAGTGTTACATATTTTTTATTTTAATTAAGAAATAAACACTAAATCATTATTTTAATGAAATTTATGTATAATATATATAAATAAATAAATTTAAATCCATCTAATGAATAATATTTTTCAAGGACTGTGACTAAATTAATTTTTATTCGTAAAAGGATATTTTCCAAAAAAAATATTAGTTGTTGTGTAATGAGTTATTATAATAAAATAATTATTTTTAATTTTTACAAATGAAATTAAATTAAATCTATTTATTTTTTCAATAAAATTATCTAATTACCTCAATTTCATTTTTTCATAAAAAATAGATATTGAGTTAATCAATGTGTTTCTTTAATATTTTTCAAATGGGGACATAAGGATAAATTTGGGCAAAAAAAAATAACATAAAAAATATAAATTTTTTATGAGGGATTGATTATCCTACCTATAGATCATTTTTATAGTTTTTTCATATTTGGATACATTTTCACTAAGAATGGAATTACTTTTAAATTCATGAATGCGTAATTCAAAAAAGGCACCCCTTATCAACTATTACTTGACCTTGTATTTACCTAGTTCAATTAACATATTTACTTTTGTTCTCTCTTGAATTAATTATTAGAAAATCACCCCAAATACACGATATTATATTGGGAAATATATATTAACAAGTAAGCACCCCAAATCCTTTATTTCTAAGAGACACTCCGAAATAAGATTGATTTCTACAACATATGTATTATCATCACCCTAATCAATTTTTATTTTCTTCACCATACATAACATCATCAATATAATTTATCTCATTAAAAAAATGATTTGGAAATAATTATTATTCATTTTTATATCTATATAATCAGATTTCCTGATTCATTATTGCAACGTCCCGACCCGGAAGCCACTAACCTGGTGCTCCGAGCCGGTTTGCTAAAAGGCCTCAAGCTCACCTCCCCGTACGCTAGAGGATACCGACTAGTAGTGAGGGCCTAGGGTGTGATAGTGGGGATACTATGCCCTCATACCATAGTAAGGAAAAAGTGAAAATAACTACATAACATACACAATGTAAAGTAAACAGAGTGTGGAAGAAATAAACAACTAAAATAGAACAAGCTGTAATATTAAAATGCTCTAAAAGCCCAAAACGTTATACAATTCAATACAAAACTGGTCACCCACATGGCTGCCCATATAGATAAAAGTACAAAATAAACTGAAAGTAAAAGTACATGGATCTTCTACTAACTCTGAGCCAAACCACATACCTGATCTCTAAACACTGTCGAACTACAGCAGTCTGATGTATAGAACCACTTTAGAAGCTCCGCTCGATCATGAAACATTGGGCCTCTGCCCTATCCACCATGCAACTCGTGCTCAACCTAAAAAGAATACATAAGGTCTATACGTACACCGAGGTGCACATGCATGGGTGAGAAATAATCTCAGTAGTGCACCCACGACAAGCAACCTATAACTGTGCTCCTAAAAGTGTATGCAACATCAATTTGGTCAGCCTAGCTGGATCACAAAAAAAGGAAGTAACCCAAACATGCAACCAAAGTTGAACTAAGGATATGTAATCCCTATCAACTGCGCAAGTGCCACCATGGATGTCCATATCTATATATGTACACTTGTATAGTCCCATACCTATACACATGTACATAAATATTAATATTCATGATTATGGGATTCATATAACAAGGAACCACATCAGCAGTCGATCTTTGGGACCATAAGTCCGATCTCCTAGACATCACGTGCAAGGTCTTGGAGCTGGACGTCATGCCACTCATGTCGTGTATCATTTAGTCGATCTATGGATCCATAATCCCATCGACATATACCTGCTTCGGCCAATGCCGAAAATATATCTCTGAACAAGTTAACCAAAAAAAAATCAACCAGTTCAATATATTTCTCTTCTGAGTTTCTTCAAGACTCATCCTCGACCGACCGTCTCCTATACCAATGCCACAGCAGAAACAACAACATGCAATCAGCAAGAAAAAAGATAACAACCATGCGAAGCCTGTGATGTATCTTGGCAGGTTCAAGAGAAGAAATCTCCGCAATGAATATACAAAGTAACCAATGTCCTTAGACATGTGAATCATTTCCCTTAGGTTAACAGAAACAAAACCCTCATGTGACTGCCCTCAGGCATAACGAATAATGTCCTCAGGCGTAAGAGATATTTACCTCAGGCACAGAAGCTACTACCCTCAGGCATGAGAAATGTTTCCCTCGGGATGAACAACACTGCCCTCAGGCTAAACAAGCACTGCCCTCAGGCATGAGAAATATTGCCTTAGTCTATACAGAAATTTTCCCCCAGGCAAAACAAAACACTACCATCGGGAAAAATAAAATACTTCCCTCGGGCATTCCATAAGAAATCATGTAACTGGGCAGAGCCCAATATACAAACAAGAATTTATATAAACGTTCTCTCAAGAAATTTCAATACACAATAGAATCATGGCATACCCTCTGGTACCCTTGCCAAACGGCTAAATAGAGGAACGCACCCCCGGGGTAGTCCTGGATCCATGAAGTGATCCCAAACAATAGTTTAAACTTATCATTAGATTATCTATGCAATTATAGATATCTTTCAGCAATGGCATCAGCCACACGACACCCCAACCATGGGTTCATAGCACAACGATACACAGAATCAAATCAACTGTTGGAAATAAACATCAGACCATATACTAATCAGGAACACAATGAAATTAGGCATCCCAAAAAAAAAAGAAGATGCCTCGTGTCAGGCTCAATAGCCACTAACCAGGAAGAACCTCCGGTAACCACTACAACATCAACAACCCAAGTGAGATATAAACAAACATGTGAGGGTTGTCGAACGCCCAACCCAACACTAAAATCATAACCCCACGGGATTACTAGTTTGGCATGGGTTCTAGATGACACTCGAACACCTTCTCTAGCAAAATCCGACGTAACAACTCAGGGCGGTCAAAAAATGGGCACCAACTGGGTCCCTCAAATCAAACACCAAGGAGTCATCCTACTCGGGATCCTCCAGATAAATAGAGAGAAGGAATCCTACGTGGGATCCTTTTTAAAGAGGAATACTACATGGGATCCTCGAATGAATAAAAAAGAGGCAACCCATAACAGGGGTCCTCTCAAACAAAACAAGGGAGATTTTCTTAAAGGACTCCCAAATTCACCACACAAGCAAGGCATCCCTCAGGGGACCCTTAGAAGAATCTGGTCTCATGACCTCTTTGGACAGAAGGGAACATCTCTAAAGGAATGTTTCATCTAAAGAAAAGGTTACAGAAGATCTCTCATAGCTCATCTCTTATTAAAGGTCTCAACTAAGTTGGTCTGAACACCCAACATATCATACACGCCTAGTCTCACTCTCAGGTGACAAATGAACTCGATAACTAGAGGTAGAACCCCACCATATAGATAAAAACAACTAAACACCCATTTATATGACCTCTAAATGTCCATATGATTCTACCATGATGATCTACATGGAAAAACACTCAGAATCGACTACTCACATGCCCAACTCTGACTTCTAGAGCCCAAGTTATCCGAAAATTACCAAACTGAAGCAGTACATGGCCAGAGCACCTTGGGCCTGCCTGTGTAATAGTACATAGAATTTATTTTACTATACATGGCGTGTATTATTCACAAAAAGTTACTATGAGTCTTTTTTTAACTTGAACACATGCCCATGTACCACTACACGGCGTGTACTCAAAGTACACGGTGTATACTTCAAAAAAAACCACCAAAACTGTGTTCTATTCCACACGCCTAGCCACATGGCCACCCACTACACGAAATGTACTCAAAGTAAACGAAAAGTACTTAAGAGAAATTTTTCTTCCATTAATGGTAATAACATAGGGTGTGTTCCCCTAGAACACACGTTGTGTATACTAGGTTTTCCGACGGGAAATCCCTAACAACGCCCGATTTGCCCGTTTTGGACCCCGAAACAACAGATCGATCCCAAAGGTCATACAATCAATAAATATAAGGCATTAAAAACTTAAAAAAACTTGTTTAAAGGGGTTCTATGGATTAAACATAAATTTTCCAACCTTTTGGCGGAATCCGCTGAAGCCTCGGTTGATTTCACAGTCCACGAATGACGCACGCCGACTCATCGCGTCGAGGGCTTCGAATCAGTACCCTTCTTGACTCACAACTCTCCCTCTTTCTCAATATCCCAATCCCCCATGGGACACGGCCATGTATAATCCACACAAGGAGTGTGTACAAGGAGGAGTTGGAAGGAAGAGAGAGAAAAGAAAAGAAAAGAAGAAAAAAATGCAGAAAAAGGGGCTCGAGCCGGCCCCGGCGCCCGACATGAGTTTATGCCATCTCTAGTCTAAATTCCCCATTCCAGACTCAACGACGCAGAAAGAATCTCAATATGAAGCTCTGTTTAAAAGTTATTTAAAAAAAAACGACGCAAAAAAATTAATATTTAATTTAATAATATTAAATATTAAATATTCTTCCAAAATTCAAATAGCTCAGATTTCATCCAAACTACTATCCAAGGGTAAAAACCATAATCCAGGACCAACGGTGTTATCAGAAAAATTATCTGAGTTCATCTGGTAATGGAAAATGACGATTTTACCCATCAAGAGCATCCAACAGAAAAAATTCGAATTTCTGCTCAAAACTGCAGTCCGGATTAACACGGGTTCTTACAAACTCCCCACCATAAACCTTCTTGTCCCTGAGAAGAACTATGAAAGAACCAACAACCATACTCATAACCCGAGCATCTGCACAAAAAAGCTATCTAGACTGTCCGACGACCAGCCTTATAGCGTTAACAACTAACTTCTACACAGAAAAAACTCAACTGCGACCAAACTGGTACTCCCCACCACAGGAATACCCTTATCATATACTTAAAAGAAAATCTGAGCTCAAAATCTACTGTCAATCCCCGATGATTATCCCAAACAAGGACAAACACCCTTAAAGGGCCAATGGTGCACTCCCCACCATATGGATTTCCCTAAACTGCTCCAAGAGAAAAACCAGAAGTGTTTCCATCCTCAATAGGGATGAATGTTAAGAAAAAAAAGGAGCTCGATGTAGGGTCGAAGCTCTCTCAGCATACTCAATATGAATCAAGATAGTGCATGATCATCTCTAACAGGAGTACACTAGGATTTAACCGAAGTTTGTCCAGCTCCCTCTGAGAAATACTAGAATCCTTCCATTACCCGACTAGGATTCCAACACGGGTCAACCATTTTCACACAGGTTTCCCTAGAACAGAACAGACATCGACCTACAAAATCTCGAGTAAAAACTAAGGGTCTCTAGGCCTTCCACCTAGTAGTAGAGAAAAAGCCTCACAACTGGGACACAAGGTCTAACCACCTAGCCAAAAGATCCACAACCTCTCAGAAGACGGTAAAGATCACAACGACCAATGAGAGTCAAAACCAAAACACAACCTACAAGGGACCTGATCCTCTCCGAGAATCCTCAAAAAAGAACTAATCCCTGGAGTTTGCAATGCAAGAAGAAGGGAAACTGAACTGACACTCATCGAGTATCTGTATATAGAAATACCATAAGGAGGTCTATTTCACAAGAAAATCCTTGGTATCTATCAGTATCATACTCAACGATCCAACTTGAAAACCATAGACCCGAGAAACAACACCCAATAAGGGTTAAACAAAAAGGAATCACACGCCACATAGACCAACTGGGGTCACTACACCACCTGTACACAAGGACTGAGTCATCAAACTCAACAAAACGCCTCAACATAGATCCATACAACCTACCATCTGAGTAAAACTTATGTGTAAGCAGACTCAAAGGTCTCAACCGTTAGTAAAAACACACACTAGCGGGCCTATATGCTGTGAATCCTACGTGCCTAGTATGATGCATGAGATGCCTCTTGCCTTTACCGGCCAAGAGTCAAAATCCATCCCTGGCATCGTACCAATGGAAAAGAACCAGAGATCCGTAGTAAACCAAAAAACCACAAAATTGGTGCGTCGCTCAAGGCGAAAATCATATACAACTGTAACGTCACAAAATCAAAACAGCAATCCGAAACCCTGGAAACCAGGACTTCTTACCGGAACAAGTGTTCTCGACTCAACAGCCCGATATCCATCATGGGTTCCGACACATTCCTAATACTCCTGTCTAACATATCCAAACTAATAAAGACGATGAATGAAAACCTATCTCTGATACCAATTTGTAATGTCCTGACTTGGAAGTCACTAACCCCGTGCTCCGAGCCGGTTCTCCAAAAGGCCTCAACCGCACCTTCCCTTACGATAGAGGCTACCGACTGGCAACAAGGGACTAGGGTGTGATAGTGGGGAGACTATTCCCTCATACCAGAGTAAGAAAAAAAAGAAATAACTAAGTATCATACACAGTGGAATATAAATAGAGTGCGGAAGAAATAAACAACTGAAATAGAACAAGATGTAATAGTAAAATGCTGTAAAAGCCCGAACAACTATGCAATACAATAAAACACTCATCATCCACATGGCCGACCATATAGATACAAGTACAAAAGAAACTAAAAGTAAATGTATCGGGCTCTGCTATAATCACCGAGCCAAAACACGTAAAAGATCTCCAAAAACGGTCGAACTGCAGCAGTCCAATCCATAGAACCACTCGAGCAGCTCCGCTCGATCATGAAACATTGGGCCTCATCCGTATCCACCATGAAACTCGAGCTCAACCTGAAAAGCATATATAAGGTCTACACATACACCGTGCTGCACATGTAGGGGTGAGAAAAAATCTTAGTAGGGCACCATGACAAGAAACCTGTAACTGTGCTGCTATAAGTTTATACAACAACAATGTGCTCAGCCTAGCTGGAACATAACAAAAGGAATTAAACCAAACGTGCAACCACAATTGAACTCAGGATATGTAATCCCTATTAACTGGGAAAGTGCCACCATGGATGTCCATATCTATATACGTACACATGTATAGTCCCATACCTATACACATGTACGTAAATATGAATATTCCGGATTAAGTGATTCATATAACAAGTAACCACATCAGCAGTCGATCCTTGGGACTATAAGCCTGATCTCCTGGACATCCTGTGCAAGGGCATGGAGCTGGAAGTTCCTTCCACTCAAGCCGTGTATCATTTAGTCGATCTCAAGGTCTATAATCCCATCGACATATACCTACTTCGGCCAATGCTGGAAATATATCTCTGAACTAGTTAACCAAAAAAAGAAACTAGTTTAATATAATTCTATTCTGAGTTTCTCCGAGACTCGGCCTCGACAGACCATCTCCTATACCAATTCCACAGCAGAAACAACAACAGTCAATCAGTAAGAAAAAGATAAAAACAATGCCAAGCCTGTGATGTATCTTGGAAGGTTCAACAGAAGAAATCACCATAGTGAATATAAAAAGTAACCACTGTCCTCAGACATGTGAATCCTTTCCCTCGTGCAAACAGAAACAAAACCCTCAGTTGACTACCCTCAGGCACAACGATTACTGCCCTCAAGCGTAAATGATATTTCCCTCAGGCACAGAATCTACTGCCCTCAGGCATGAGAAATGTTGCCCTCAGGCTAAATAACACTGCCCTTACGGTAAACAAGCACTGCCCTCAGGCATGACAAACGTTTCCCTCAACCTAAACAGAAACTTTCCCTTATGTGAAAGAAAACACTGCCCTCGGGCTAAATAAAATACTACCCTCAATAACTCCAAAGTAAATCAAGTAACAGGGCCGAGACCAATATAAAAACAAGCATTTATATAAACATACTCTCAAGAAATATAAATACACAATAGAATCATGGAATACCCTCGAGTACCCTCGCCAAACAGATAAACAGAGGAACACACCCCCAGGGTGGTCCCAGATCCAAGAAGTGATCCCAAAAAACAGTTTAAACTTATCATTAGATTGTTTATGCAATTAGAGACATCTTTCAGCAAAGGCCTCAGCCACACGACACCCCAACCATGGGATCATAGCACAACGATACACAAAATCAACTCAATAGTTGGAAATAAACATCAGACCACTTACTACTCAGGAACACAAGGCATGTGGGCATTCCAACAAACAAGAAGACGCCTCACATCAGGCTCAACACCCACCAACCATGAAGCACCTCTGGTAACCACTACAACATCAATAACCCAATTCTGATATAAACAAATAAGTGACGGTGGTCGAACACCCAACCCAACATGAAAAACATAACTCGGGGGATTACTACATTGGAACGGGTTCTAGATGACACCTGAACACCTTCTCTACCAAAACCCAAAGTAACAACTCTGGCCGGTCAAACAACGTGCACCCATCGGGTCCCAAAAGTCAAACACCAAGGAGTCATCCTACTCGGGATCTTCCAGATAACTAGAGAGATGGAATCCTACATGGGATCCTTAGCAAAGTGAAATCTTTCATGGGATCCTCGAATGAAGAACAAAAGATGAAACCCATAATAGGGGTCCTCTCAGACAAAACAAGAGAGAGTTCCTGAGAGGACTCCTTAGTTTTACACACAAGCAAGGCATCCCTCAGGGGACCCTTAGAAGCATCCAGTCTCATGGATTCTTAGGCCAGAAGGGCGCATCTCACAAGGGAAACATCCTCTAAATAAAAATTTACGGAAGATATATCACAACTCATATCCTATTAAAGGTCTCAACTAAGTTGGTCTAAACACCCAACATATCATACACGCCAAGTCTCACTCTCAGGTGACAACTGAACTCAATAACTAGAGGAAGAATCCATCCATTTTGATAAAAACCTCCTAAAACCCATTTATATGACGACTAAATGTCAAAAGGAATTCCACCATCACGATCTTCATGGAAAACCACTCAGAATTGACTGCTCACATGCCCAATTCTGACTTCTAGAGCCCAAGATATCCCAAAATTACCGAATTGAAGTAGTACATGGCCAGAGTACATGGCCAGAGAACCTTGGGCATGCCTGTGTAATAGTACAGGACATGTATTTTACTATACACGGCATGTACTGTTCACAAAAAGTTACTCCATGTCCTTTGTCACTCGAACACATTCCCAAGTACCACTACACGGCGTGTACTCAAAGTACATGACGTGTACTTCAAAAAAACCACCAAAACCGTTTTTTATTCCACACGACCAGTCACACGACCACCCACTACACAGCATGTACTCAAAGTACATGGCGTCTACTTAAAAAAACTTCATCTTCCCTAAACAGGGAGAACACATGGCATGTTCCCCTGGAACACACGCCGTGTATACTGGGTTTTCCAATGAGAAATCTGTAACAACGCCTGATTCGCCCGTTTTCACACCTGAAACAACAGATCGAGCCCCAAGGGCATACAAAAAAATATAAGGCTTTAAAACATAAAACAACTTGTTTAAATGGTATCTATGGAAAAAACGTAAATGTACCTACCCTTGAGAAGAAACCGCTGAAGCCTTGGTTGATTTCACGATCCACGTATGCCACACACCGACTCAGTGCGCCGAGGGCTTCGAATTGGTACCCTTCTTTCCTCCAAACTCTCCCTCTTTCTCAATATCCCAATACCCCCATGGGACACAGACAAGGAGAATCCACAAAAGGTGAATGCGCAAGGAGGAGGAGGAAGGAATAGAGAGAAAATAAAAGAAAAGAAGAAAAGAAAAGAATGAAAAAGGGGCCGGGGTAGGCCCCAGCGCCCGACATGAGTTTATGCCTTATCTAGGCTAAACCCCCCATTACGGAATCAATGGCGTAGATGGAATCTCAGTCCGATTATCCATTTAAAATATATTTCCAAACGAACCTACGTGAATAATTTAATAATGTTAAATATTAAATATTCCGCTTAAATTTGAACAGCTCAGAATTCATCCAAACTATTATCCTAGGGTAAAAACCCTATTACAAGACCAACAGAGTTTTCAGAAATATTATCTGAGATCATCTGGTAGGGTAAAATGTCCATTTTACCCATCACGAACATCCAACAGCAAAAATTCAAATTTTAGCTCAAAACTGCAGTCCAGATTAACAGAAGTTCTTACAATTAATTCATTTATTTCATTATTATTTGGGTCTATTCTGCCACCTAAATTTTAAATCATATAATGATTATATTTTGGGGGACTGATAAAACATAAATACATATCATTATATATAATATATATGAATCTATGATGTTTTAAAATTTATGTAATCATAATGAAAAATATTATATTCATTAACAGAATCCAATCATTGCATTGAATTGAAATTAACAGAAAAGATATATTAATTATTCATTATTAAATGTCACCATAATGTTCATTAAATAACCATAGGAGTTTAAACATATATCAAAAACACCATTTTGACCTCTATTCCCATTATAGTTGTGAGTAAAACAAGATAATGGATGAAGTAAGATCCTTCCATATCAAATCTTTGACATAACAAACATGAATATTACATTGAATAAATTAATTTGATTCTAGAATAATTAATTTTTAGGGAATAAAAAATTACAAATTAATTGCATCAAGTAAAATGTATTTAAATATTATATTTACATTATTGTTTATTAAAAATAAAATTGACTAAACATGATGTTTATGAATTTATGACCACAAAGGAATCCCTTATAAGGGGGTTCTTGACTAAATTTCATATTTTATGAGTCATATTAATTATTACGTGACCATGATCATCAAAATACTTTATATTTTGAAATTTATAAATTTATTATTGTGTTTTTTATTTAACTTTGGAATAATTTCATTTTAATGTAAAAACCATATTAATTGATAATATTTTTAGTTTATAAAAATATTAATTTGTAAATATTCATTCCCACCCAATGTATTATCTATTTATTCTATATATCTATATTCATTATTAACATTGTGGAATTGTTTTTATTTTTCAAATAAAAATATTTTATCTTATTTGATCTATTAATATTATTCATTATGTCACTCTAAAAGATAATTTTATAACTCATTGATCACTATTCTTTTCCTCTAAAACTTTTTAAAAATATTAAAAAGGGAATTTCTTGAAATTTTTATATATTCATTATCTTTCAAACTGCATTTACTTATATACACCTTATGTCTTTTAAATATTCAAAATAATTAGAGATTATTTTCGATTTATTTCTTACATATTCTTCTAATAATCTTCATTAAAATGTTTTTTAAAGTAAAATTTATCATTAAAAATTTATAAAAATATATATAAATGTTCTATGAATGAAAATTTGGAGATTTTATTAAATTTTCAACTCTATCTCAATAAGATGTCTCTCTTATTGATTTTATTATTGAATCACTCACTAATTGATCTTATGGTGTACCTTTATTTTGAGATTTTGTTTTATTGTATCAATTGATCCAAATATTTATATTATCTTATGTGATACATTTTTTGAAATTATTTTTAAACAATATCATTCTATTTTATTTTCATTATATTATTTATGAATTACTTCATGTCTCAAAAATATTAATATTTTACCATTATCAGATCGGTGGTTCGAATATACCCCTATAATACATTAGGTAATGTTTTATATCTCATAGAATTATTTGGAAATGTTAGTTGTGATGTTTGATCACTATAGGTTTTAGGTTTTAACACATGATCCATTTTTTTCTATTGTTCATGTATCAATTCACAATTCACTATGTTATTATAGTTATAATGGTTAACCTACATACATGTTATTATTTCTAATAATGTGTTTCTTCCACAATCCTATGTTATTCAAGATGGATCTTGAAAATTTTCCCTATTTTCTATATTTTTTCTGTGGTCTATTTTATGATATAATTATGATACATTTTTATGTTTAGGGTTTTTTTATAATTTACTATAGAAAAATTTTATTATTCCATATAATATAAAAAAAATTATCTCTATGATGTTTATCTTTTCAAACATGGGTATTGTATAATTCAATTATCATAATTTTTATTTATTTACCTTACTGACCATTTTTCCGCACTTGTTATATTTTATACTATAGTATGGAATTAAAATTTCTAATATATCCAGCTAAAAGTCATTAAAATGAATTAGAATATTTTCAAATAATATTGTTATTTAATTTATTTATGTAATTATTCACCAATTATATTTAAAATTCGGGGTCGTTGAATGTGTTATTAGTTCTTATATTTATGGATTATAATTAAGGAATTTATGTAAAATATATGCATTTTATTCTCTAAAAATATCTAGAGACCATCCCTCAAGGTTTCCCTGGGATCAATGATCACCTAGGTCAACCACATGGATGAATAAATACTATTACACGCTAATTAATTTCATAACAATAGTGGTTTCATTTTGTTATAATATAAATATTATAAATTATATCACTATGATTTTTTGGTCCTGTATTTATGATTGGACATTTTCTACATTCATGTTCACCTATCAATCAAATATCCCTTTACTGTATTCTAAATTTTTTATATGATGAATAAATTTTAAAACCATTAGTACGGAATGATATAAAATCGAAAAATTAAAGATCAAAACAAAAAAATTATTTTGATTGCGAAATAAATATATTAAAATTTCAAATTCAATATTAAATATAATTAATGAGATCACATCCTCAACCTATCTAATATCAAGTAAAAGCCTTTATTATTTCCCCCATGAAACAACATATAACCATCACCACAACAATAGTCAATGAAAAAATTTACAGTGAAGACCCTTATTAACCAATTTGATAACCAGACTACAGTAGAGTTACAAAGAATCTCATTTATATACACTGAACAACCTCGAAATTGAGGGAAACACAAGACCCAGACAACACACATAAAACTGTAACTGTCATTAATAATTGAATGAAAATTCATACAAAATAACAATGGAAATATTTATCAAATCCTAGAACACATTCATTTTAAATAATTACAATGAAAATGGTTCTATCACATCGAATCCAACAATGTTTGATGGTGCAAGCCAAGAAAAACTCATCACCAGAACAAACAACCCGTTGTGCAAAATAGTCACTAATAAATAAAGACTAATACATAAGCCCAATAAAAAACAAGTTCATGTGATGATTTAATTGAAATAATTAACAAAAACCAATATGAAAAAATTATATGAAGATGCACTGACTAAATTAGATTTTACAAATATAGTCAGGACCATCAAAATCATCCAAAATCATAATAGATTTTTATTGAGATGTATTCATATAGGATGTATCATTAATTTAGAGGAGAGGTTATGCGTATATAAAGTGGAAATTATATATAATAAGAGTGAAAAATAAAATAACTAAGTCATCAATGAATTCAACCACCGACAGATACCAACTCTACCAAAAACACGAATTCACTAGACATATATGGGGTTCTACATGACGGTCAACTTTAAGGAGGGGAGTTGATAGTTAAAATTGGATTATGAATCCAATTTAACACATGGAAACTTTTGGAGGTAGAATCCATAATTCTATATAATTTAAGTGTGAAAAAATGAAGATGTGGGACAAGATTCCATAACAATAGAGGTGAATCAAAGGCTAGAAAATGTAAAAAATGATAGTTTCATTAAAGGGATGATAAAACCAAAATGAAAATTTCTAGAGTGAATGTGTAACATCCCTGCAAAATAAAGAATAAAACATTTTCATATTTATTAATACTTGATAATTAAATATTAATTTTACTTTTAAAGGGTTACTATGTTCGATGGGGTACCTGATACGCAACTACGGGTTTCTTTGAAATCTTACGTTGCACACTAATAATATAATAATATTATTTTAAATGGTATTTATGTCCTAGACTTTGTAATGGTGGGAATGAATAAAACTAACCAATAAATGATTTTACAAGTTTGTTAAATGGTTTCACATTTATCCAATAAATTTTAGAGGCCTAAAATGTGAATAAATCCAATTTTAAGCATAAATAATCTAAAAATCTTTAAAAGGTTGATTAATCGACTTTTGATGGATAACAATTTTTAAATATAATATTTGTCACTTATATTTTTTATATTTTACAAAATAAAATCCTTCTTTGAAATAGGGACATCAAAATATACTTTGTTTAAATTTTTGATATTTTTTCGATAAAGTTCATTTTTAATGAATAGTGAAAATTGTTGTATTTTAATTAAAAACCTCCTTTTAATATAATTTATTTATATGGATAGATTATATTTTCAATTAGTTTTAATTTTTAATTAAAATATATTTTTACCAGTTAATCCAATGGCGGAAATTGGAATTAATTTCACTTTGAAATTAGACATAAACAAGTGTGAATCTTTTGATACATATTGTTTCTTAAAAACACGCTATTTGTTTTGACAGTGGGAATAAATTAAAAAATTAATAAATTTAAATTATATGTTTTTAATTTGGTAAAATTGATATCATTTTTGAATTTGGAATATCAAATATAGCTTAGGGTGATTTTTTTGTATTTTTTCTGAAAAACATCAATTTTTTATGAATAGTGAAACCACTAAGTAGTAGTTAAAAAAAGAATTTTTCATTTAAATGAAATATTACAACTTATGTGAATTTAATTTCAAAAATATGAAATACGTGTTTGTAATTATTAGGTATAATTTTGTTCAATGGGATTAAAATTATTTTTGGTCTATAGTAACTTTTGAGTTTTATTAACCACAATTAATGGTAATTAGGGTAATTTAAGGTAAAACTAATATTATGAAAATATAAAAAATACCTTTAGACATGTCCTACCCTTATTGGATGATTCATGGCCGACCATGAAAATCCATGGGTCAATTTGGGGGCCCCATGGAGTCACATGGGTATGATAATGACATTAATAAATTTTTATTTAAAGTAAAAATAAAAATGTCACAAACATTTATTAGTTTACTAAAAAAATTTATATGGGTTTATATAAATTATCATTTTGACTATAAAAATTATTTAGAAAGATATAAATATTTCATACATCATGGTAATTTTTTTTAATTTTTATACACCAAATAAATAAAATATTTATGACACAATGATGACGTAGTGTTTACGTCATTAAATACTGATTTAAATAAATAAGAAGATAATGTTTAAAATAATATCCAAAACTTGTCCAATTATTATTGGATGATTTTATTTCTAACATGGGACAACTCTTATTCTACATTAATTATTTTTGGATTTTTATAATCCAAAAATAATTATATAATAAAATAATATTTTCAAGCATTCCATAAGAGCTCATCCTCTCTCTTATAAAAAGATCTCACTTAATACCCCTTTATCATACTTTTAAAGCCCTCTGGCTCATCCAAACTCTACTCACATAATCTCCCAAGATCCCTATCTTAATATTAGAAGCCTTACTTTAGGCATAATGCCCTTCAAGAATCCCTTTTGGTTCAAACCAAGGGGAGTTACCTGATTTAAAGGTAATGTCTTCTCTTATGTTCTTTTATATTATTTTGTTTCTCCAACACCCTAAACACTTTTTATTCATTTATATTGTAAAAAAACCAATATCTTAAATATACTAGGATGTTTTTATGGTAATTATTCTAGCTACACTTACACACACCTCCATCTAATGGGTAAATAACATAAAGTCTCTTTGGACGACGAACTACTGCCTCACGTAACGATGATTGTTCAATTATCTCATACCGCCTCTCATGGTGTCCATTAAGATGTAAATGTATTTAAATATGATACATATTATGTTTATGTGTTTATTATGCTTCTTCATTTTTAATTTATTTCATACCATCATGGTTTCCAAAATAGTTAACGTGATAATTTCATTTTAGGAAATGCGGACTATCGGCCCCTCAAAGTGATATGACTCATTCATGCCATATGTGGAACATATAATGGATATAATTTATGTACTTATATAACATATATTTAAATAATATTTTACTGAAATTATAATATACCTATTATTTACTATGTTTTCATTTCAATAAAATATGAAATAGAAATGAAAGTAGTGTTCATGCGTACGTACGTCTTGCCGTCTCCGTGAATGGTGCATTTCATTTATTATCTTGAAAGGTTATGTACTATTATAAATACATATATATATTGGATATATATGATATATATATATATATATATATAATCTAAATGATGAATATAATTCTATAGATAATGGACTCTTGACCACATGGACAATTAATAATTATAACAAGTTCATTTTTTACTCAAGTTCAGGACATCGACAAAATGTCCATTATGAACTCAAAAAATTAAATAATTGTTATAGAAAGGTAATAAGTTATATATATGGAATAATAAATTTGAAAAAATATTATTAATCAAGTTTAAAATAATTTACGTTTGTCATTTAGGAAGAACAAGGTACATGCGAGCGAGTCAAGTCAGACACGTGGTAAGGGATTTCTTATCTCACTATTAATTCTATGATATTTCAATTCTTCGCCACTTATTTAATGAATGCAGTGTATTTTGTACTTCCATTTGATATATATTATCATGATTCTTTTTATATTCATGGTATTGTGTGAATCATTTTGTTCTTATTATCATTTGGTTATACAACTCAATTTATTATAACGAGGTAAGGCGTTTTTATCTAAATTTTTATTCCTGTTAGATTCATGTAATATTTGTCACAATCTACTTTGAGTGATGTATGTACTAAACATTATTATACTCTTTTTGTAATATAATTTCAATTATGGGTATTTACATCAACATTGTATGGTTCTTATTTCATGGGATGTATGTTTTGTAAGCTACCAAATCAGTAAGGGAGCCTTTCAGCCACCTCTTTTTAAAAGGCTTATTTCTGTTATGTCTTTAATTAACATCTTCTTATGTTGGGATATGTTCTTTTATATCCTTATTTATGTAAGTATTATTTCCAAGTGATGATATACCCTTTTTATCTCTCATCAACTCATTTTCTGAATTTTAATGTGATGTCGTTAGGCTGTCGAATTTCTGTAAGGGAACTTCTTTAACCAATTTCGATTCTTTGGGATAAACATCTACTTCTTGATTATGTCGTGCTATGAATATGTTTGAATGACCTATGATTGTTTTACACTTAATATCTACTTATATTTGGTGTATTTATATATGTGAAACATAATTATGTCATTGATTTATTCTTAATCTAAGAATATTTTCTTTGTAAGGGGCTTCGTCTTAATCTCCTTTCATTGAGGCATATTTTGTTTTAATACAAACTTTATTTTATACTCTGTATAAACACCTTTGAATTTATATTTCATTCAAAGGAAATCATTTTCTATGAATAATTTTACTAAACAACAAAAATGAATGTTTCTTGTAACATACGTGTCGTTGTGACAACGACCTTTCCGCCACCGCGAGTATTACTAGATCTTTGGCTTCCTTAACAAGGTGTTATGTTTTTAAAAGGAAAAATAAATACCATATACTCTATTATGTATTTTGGTATTGAAAATGGTTTTGATAATGTATTTGTTATGTCAATATATTTAAGTTATATATTGTGATTGAAATGTGTAAATGTTTTCTTTACTTCATATTTGTTTTATGTGTTATGATTTTATAATGGTACTTGGACATTTGATGGGTGGTTACGTGAAAAACCAAATGAAGGGTGGTGTTGCGATAATCTAGGATGGGTGGTTATGGTATAACCTCCAATTAATTGGGTGTGGAAGTCATCCATAT
The DNA here is from genome assembly GCA_963277665.1 of Viscum album. Classification (NCBI taxonomy): domain Eukaryota; kingdom Viridiplantae; phylum Streptophyta; class Magnoliopsida; order Santalales; family Viscaceae; genus Viscum; species Viscum album. The sequence continues at coordinate 26,769,334 of OY728154.1, forward strand.
GGCTATTCCATTTGGTGACATATATAAAAGTCGGCCATATGGCTATTCCATTTAGTGACGTGTGTGGAAGTCGACCGTATGGTTTTTCCATTTAAGTATGTTTATGTTCCAAGTTAACTTTATATGTTATGTGTTATTTATATGGTTTTTATGGTGATATTTTTTTTACAAAAGGGGATTAAATAGTATTTTATCTAGTGAAAAGTATTTACGAAATTATATAGGTGAAAAGTATTACTTATGATTAGGAATTCATGGTTTACTTTTTGTTTTGAAAATCTAACATTTTCATTCTTTGTGTTTTCCTTACTGAGCATTTTATGCTAATCCCATGTTTTTGAAATGTTTTCAACAGGACTTAAATATGAATAAGGTCAAGGATGGGATCAAGTAAAGATATTCTATTTAAAACATGTAACTATACATGATTCTTTTTTAGAGTTTTTATTTTGTGAAAAAAATGGAAACGGAGTAGAAGTGTCCACTTTATAATCTTTTATGATGGAATAGTTATGTCCTAATTCTCTAAAACTCTACACATGAAAAGATCCTCAATGTGAATTATTCATTTAATTCAATACTATGTAATGTTTTAAGGCCATGTCCTTATATTTGGTATCAAAGGTTGGTTTAGATAACTTTAGAGGTTAGGGTATCCTTTAAGAATAAGTGGCACTACCATAATTGTTAGAATTTCTAAAGGAGTCGTAGTTTTTTTAGATTAAGTAAATTTGTTTAAGATTACATGATTAATTATATATTTGTATTTACCGTCCTTATAAGATATTATATGATGATTTTACAGATATACTCACACTGACCTTTTTGGTTTTAGTAAATGACTGGATCTAGAAGGCACCAAAGTAATAGTAGATGTGAAGAAAACTGTGACGGTTTTCTAAAAAAGCAACTGAAAGATATGGCAGTGGAAATGAGAACTCTTTTTGTTATTCCCAACCAAATATCTGGATTCATGATTGACCACCTGAATCATAGTGATTTTTATAATGCATCATATATGCAAGAAACAAATCACTATGGATGTTCAGGTAATAATCATAAAGGTAAGTGTGTTCAAAACCCTATGTGTCAATGATATGGAAAGAAACACCTAGGAAAATGTTTCAAATGGAAAGAAAGGTTCTATAGATGTGGAAATTAAGGTCATAAAGCAAGAACCTTCCATGTAAAAAGGAAGCATCTAGTTGACTCTATGAAAGGGAAAGAAGTAATTTCCGAGGGATCAATTGAATATTTTAACTGTGATTTTCAGGGTCATTGTGAAAACACATGTCCTTTGAAGAAGTTTCGGGAATGGGATCACCAGGATCATACAAATATTTGTTTACCAATACCTAATTCCATTTTGATTGAGGATGGAGAAACTAACAATGATCAATGAAAGGTATGGATTATTTATTAACATATGTTTTCTTATTTTTGAAATCTAAGGATGTGATTCGTGATTTTTTTGTAGGAAAGAAGTATTTCAGAATATGTTTGAAATGAATGGTTAATGGATCATGAAGAATGTTGAATGAGTTAGAAGTAAACATATAAGAGATTCAAGAGTTATGGTATATTTAAGGATGGTGAAATTATTAAAATTATTATGGATCTTTTGATGATGGGATTATATTAGATGACTTTTTATGGTATGTGTAGCCCTGATGTTTGATATATGAAAATTTTATTCAAGGAATAATTATATTTTCTTTTGTGGATATAGTTATAAAGAACCATTTGGGTTTATATGATCCTTGAATTGGAGGCAATTACCAGTTAATAAATTTTGGGAAGAAAAATGAAAGTTATTAGATAAAATTCGTGGTTAAATTATATTATTTTTGATGAATTCATCTCTTTTTGAGGAATGTTATAAAATATATAGTTTTTTGAAAGGGACAACACACATACCGTGTGAAAAACCATCAGGTCAAACAAAGCTATGGGAATCGAACCCACAACCAAAGTGTGACTGGTATTTATCACCTACCACAGGGCTACGTGAAATCCCTAGTTATTTTGTCAAATTATTTATAGTTAGATGATTTTATGAATTAATAATATGTTGATTTTGGGGTATCTATGGAAATGATTAACCTATCAGGGAGGATATGTCATTAGGTTAATTACATTTCAACATGAGACTTTAAGAGTAAATGATGTTAATTGGAGATAAATTTTAATATTTATCATGGAAGACTATGTGATTAAATCCTTCACAGATTTGGGTTTGAATCTTAGTTTAGATTACTTTGAATAATTTTATGGACAACTATTTATTGAATGGTCTTTGATGAACCTTGGGTTTTGTGGGAATTTTTTTTGGAGATTTAGGTTAGTTTTTCTTTTTGTAAAAGATTTTTCTTTTTGGGGATTATCTGATATTGTACTAACCATTTTGGTTTTGGTTAAGGTCTAACGACATGGGAAATATATAGTTCATATTTTTTATATTGGGTGATTCTCAATAAGTTTAATGTAGTGCTATTAATGTGAACAAGTCATCCAAAATACTCATCTTTGGGAGAAAATATGATTTTGTGTTTGAAATCTAGTAAGAGATTAAAGTATACATAAAAAGTAAGTATGTTTATTTATGTTTCAGTTATGCTCATAAGTAAATTCCTCAATGAAAAGTTACTTAAAACAAAAACTTTGTCAGTTAACTTTTCATAATGGGGTATCAAATACCGCTTAACCCATCACAATTTTGTGGTTTTCTTATAGTTAAATATCTCTTAATCATGTTTTCTATCACTATGCAACAGAACATGACCCTTATTTTCTCCTCCATATCCATATTTTCATGGGATCCTAGTATTGGTAATCACAGGTGAACTTTTTAAATTTATTTATTTCTTTTAATGTGATAGTTTTATTTACTCCTTTTCTGATGTGGGACCTTCAAGGAAGTTTCGAAGCCCAATTTCAAAATTACGAGGATGAAATTACCAAAACGGTGGAAGGATGTAACATCCTAGGTAAATAAAGAGTAAAATTTTTTGATATTTATTAATAATTTTTATTTAACTATTAATTTTACATTAAAAGGGTTTCTATGTTCGATGGCGTACCTGATACGCAACAAGGGGTTTCTTTGAAGTCTTACATTGCACACTAGTAATATAATAATATTATTTTAAATTGTAGTTAAGGCCTAGAATTTTTAATGGAGAGAATGAATATAACTAACTAAAAAATTATTGTACATTTTTGTTATATGATTTTACATTTATCCAATAAATGTTAGAGGCTTAATATGTGAATTAATCAAATTTTAAGCATAAATATTCTAATATTCTTTAAAAGGTTGATTAACCACCTTTTGATGGTGAACCATTTTTAAATATTATATTTTCAAATTTTATATGTTATATTTGACAAAATAAAATCTTTCTTTGGAATAAGGACATCAAAATTTAATTTGTGTAAATTTTTGTTATATTCCCGATAAAGGTCATTTTGTAATGAATAGTGAAAAATCTTGTATTTTAATTCAAGACCTCCTTTTAATATAATTTATTTATATGGTCAGGTTATCTTCTTAATTGTTTTTAATTTGTAATTAAAATATATTTTTACAATTTAATCCAATGGTGGTAATTGGAATTAATTTCACTTTGAAATTGGACATAAACAAGTGTCAATCTTTTGATACATATTGTTTCTTAAAAACACGTTATTTGTTTTGACAGCGAGAATTAATTATAGAATTATTTAATTCAATTTCTATGTTTTTAATTTTGTAAAATTGATATCATTTATGAATTTTGAATATCGAATATATTTTAGTGTGAATTTTTGGTATTTTTTCTGAAAAACATCAGTTTTGATGAATAGTGAATCCACTAAGTAGTAGTTAAAAAACTAAATTTTTCATTTAAATGAAATATTACCACTTCTGTGAATTTAATTTCAAAAATCCGACTTACATTGTTCTCATTAGTAAGTATAATTTGGTACAATGGGTTGAAAATAATTTTTGGTGAATACTAACTTTTGAGTTTTATTAACCATGATTAAAGGTAATTTGTGTAATTTAAGGTACAAAGAATTTTATAAATATAAAAAATACCATGACACATGTCCTAACCTTATTTTATGAGTAATGGAAGACCAATTAAATCCATGGTCAATTTTGGGGCCCCATGGAGCCACTTGGGTATGATAATGACATTAATAACTTTTTGTATAAAGTAAAAATAAAAATGTCACAAACATGTATTGTTTTACGAAAACAATTTTTACATGGGGTTATATAAATTATCATTTTGACTATAGATATTAATTAGAAATATAAAACAATTTACTAAATAATGGAATTTGTTTTATAATTTATATCATCAAATAAATAAAATTATTTATGTCATAATGATGAGCCATTGTTTACATCTTTAATGAATGATTTAAATAAATAAGAGGATAATGTTTAAAATAATATACAAAACTTGTCCAATTATTATTGGTTGATTTTATTTCGAATATGAGACACCTTATATTCGACATTAATGATTTTTGGACCTTTAGAAACCGAAAATAACTATATAATAAAATAATATTTTCAAGCATTCCAAAAAAGCCCCTCCTCTCCCTTATAAAAATTCCCCACTTCCAACCCCTTTATAACACTTCTCAAGCACTTAGGATAGTCCAAAATCTACTATACTAAGCTCCCAATATCCCATTAATCATCCTAGTATCCTTACCTTAGGCAGAAAGCACTTCAAGAAACCCTTTTGGTTCAAACAAAGGATAGCTACACGATTTAATGGTAATGTTTTTTCTTATGTTCTTTTGTTTTATTTTAAATATCTAGCCCCATAAACTATTTTTATTCCTTTATTTTGTAACAAGAACAATATATTAAATATACTAGTATGTTTTTATGAGAATTATTCGAGCTAAAATTACTCACACTTCCATCTAATGGGTGAATATCATAATGCTTCTATGGACGGCGAACTACTGCCTCACGTAACGATGATTGTTCAATTAACTTCTACCACCTCTCATGGTGTCCATTAAGATGTCACTGTATTTATATATGATATATACTACTTTTATGTTTCTCTTATTCTTCTGTATTTTTCATTTATTTCATACCTTTATGGTTTCCACAATAGGTAAACGCGATAATTTCATTTTAGGAAGTGCAGACTATTGCCCCCTGAAAGTGATATGTCTCGTTCATTCCATACGTGGAATGTATAAAGGATATAATTTATGGAATTGAGTAAAATATATGAAATAAATATTATAATTAAATTATAATATACCTATAAATCACTATGTTTTCATTTCATTAAAATATGAAATAGAAAGGAAAGTAGCATTCATGCGTACGTACGGCTTACCATCTCCATGAACAGTGAATTTCATTTATTATCTCCAAATGTTATGTACTGTTATAAATACATATATATACTGGATATATATTATATATATTAAATATAAATGATGAATATCATTTTGGAGATAATGGACTCTTGACCACATGGACAATTTATAATTATAACAAGTTCATTTTCACTCAAGTTCTAAACATCGTCAAAATATCCATTATGAAATCAAATAATTAAATAAATATTATAGAAAGGTAATAAGTGATATAAAATGAATAATAAACTTGAAAAATATTATTATGAATGTAGAAATTAATTCAAGTATATCATTCAGGAAGAACAAGGAACATACGAGTGAGTCAACTCGGACACGTGGAAAGGGATTTCTTATCTGACATTAAATTCCGTGAGATTTCCATTGTTCACAACTTATTTATTTCATTTAGTGCATTTTGTACTACCATATGATATAAATTATCATGATTATATTTATATTCATGGTATTCTATGAATCATTTGGTTCTTATTATCCTTTGGTCATACGACTCAATTTATTACAACGACGTAAGGGGTTTTTTTCTCACTTTTTATTCCCATTAGATTCATGTTATATTTGTCACTATATCCTTTTAGTGGTGTATTTACTGCCAATTATTATACTCTTTGTTTAATATACATTCATTTATGGGTATTTACATCAACATTTTTTGGTCCTTCTTTCATGGGGTGTATGTTTCATAAGTTACCAAATTGGTAAGGAAACCTTTCACCGTCCTCATTTTAAAAGGATTCTTTTTGTTATATCTTGTAATTCACATCTTCAAAGGTTGGGATATGTTCTTATATATCCTCATTTCATGAAATATTTTGTCCATGTGATGATATACCATTTTTATCTCTCATCAACTCATTTTCTGAATTTTAAAGTGATGTTGTTACACTGTCGAATTTCTATAAGGGAACTTCTTTTCCCAATTTTAATTATTTGGGTTAAAACACTACCTCTTGATTATGTCGTGCTATTAATATGTGTGAATGAACTATGATTGTTTTACACTTAATATCCACTTATATTGGGTGTATTTATATTTTTCACATATAATTTTTTCATTGATTTATCATTAATCTAAGGATACCGTCTTTGTAAGGGACTTTGTCTCAATCTACATTCATTGAGGCATATTTTGTTTTAATACAAGACATTATTTTATATGATGTATAAACAACTTTGACTTTTCATTTCGTTAAAATGGAATATTTTGCTAAGAATAATTTTACTAAATGACAAAAAAGAATGTTTCTTTTAACGTACGCATTGTGTTGAGAATGACCCTTCTGCCGCGACGAGTATTACTTGATCATTGGATTCCTTAACAAGACATAATGTTTTTAAAATGAAAAATAAATTCCATATAATCTATTATGTAATTTGGTATTGAAATTTTTTTTATAATGGATTTGTTATGTCAATATATTTAAGTGATATATTGTGATAGAAATGTAGAAATTCTTTCTTTCCTTTATATTTGTTGTATGTGTTATGATTTTATAATGGTACATGGACATTTGACGGGTGGTTACATGATAAACCAAATGACGGGTGGTGTTGTGATAAACTAGGATGGATGGTTACGTTATAACCTCCAATGAACTGGGTTTGGAAGTTAGCCATATGGCTATTCCATTTAGTGACATGTATGGATGCCGGCCGTATAGCTATTCCATTTAGTGACATGTGTGGAAGTCGACCGTATGGTTATTCCATTTAAGTATGTTTATGTTCCAAGATACCTTTATATGTTATGTCTTATTTATATGGGGTTTGTAGTGATATTTAGGTCACAAAGGGGTATGCAATGATCTTTTCTTTATTGAAGAATATTTTCTACTTCATATAGGTGAAAAGTATTACTTATGATTAGGTATTCATGGTTTACTTGGTGTTTTGAAAAACTAACAGTTTACTTCTTTGTGTATCCCTTACCAATCGTTTTATGCTCATCCCATGTTTTTGAAATGTTTTCCACCGGACATAAATATGAATAGGGTCAATTATGGGTACAAGGAAAGACATGCTCTCTAAAACACAGAAATATACATGTTTCTTTTTAAGAGTTTTTATTTTATGAAAAAATGGAAACTGAGTTGAAGTGTATACTTTTTAATCTTTTTCAATGTAATATTTATTTCCTAATTCTCAAAAACACTAAACTTGAAAAGATCCTTAATGTGAATTATTCATTTAATTTATGATTATGTAATGTTTTTGGGCTAGGTCCTTATAGAATGAGAGGCTACAATAAGATTGCGGTTCCATATTAAAACAATTTATAATTAGTATCTTTCAACCATTTAAATATCTCCCATGATTTACCTATGAATTTTATTGATCATAAAAACTCATTAATCCATTTATTCCTTCCAGAATAATGATCAACCACCTTGAAAAACCAAAAAAAAATCCATTCAAACTTTTCTTCACTTGTTATTCTTTTGTATTATAAGGTTATACAATATTGTTTACCTAACATACATCCCATTATATTTAAAAACCCATAAATGGACATACATCACATAAAATTTGTGTTCAAATGAAGTGAATTTCAAAATGGTAATTAAACCATGTGTATGACCTTACTCCTTCACTTGTAGTATCTCAAGGTATATACCACAAAGAGACACACATATATGTATCGTACAAAAAACCACATTAGGAATCATTACCCCAAGTGTTCCAAGATATAAGAATGTGAAATATAAAATGGTTTTTTATTTTTTTAATGACCATAAAAGTTATTTCATCAGACATGGGTATAAATATTTAAAAGTAACAACCATGGGAATTTTCATATGGATTTTAGAGGAACATTAATTACTATACTTGTATGATATTAAATTTTAGGAAATGGTTTTTTTCTAGGACATAATTATAAATCCATGAATTTCTGGGTGACATACAATTTCAAATAAATTTATACAATGTTATTTATGTAAGTAGGTTTTTAATATTACATTATGTACCTATAGTTTTTTCTCTATTGGGCCAACACGCACACCGTGACTCATTCCACATATATATTTCACAAATTTTATCAAATATAGAATGAAATTTCATTGAATTGACCTATCTATATTTAAATAATAAGGTAATTAATATATACTTACAACTCCAAAACTATATAATTTTCTTTTGTGGTTTTATTTTGAATAAATAAATGTTAATAAATATATTTTCATGAAAAGGATGTGAATATTGTTACTCAAGGATTTTATGATGAGGCCTTAGATCTATAAGAGAGTAAAGGTCTAATATTATCTTTTATGGTAATATTAAACCAAATATACTTTTATTTTCTAATCATTTTTTCCCACATACCGAGAAAAAGTTTTATATTTTTGGAAATTTCCAAAGCATTATCATTTTACTGAAAATTTAATAATAATTTTAAAATGAAAAATAATAACCTTTGAAATTATGAAATATATAAAAAATATCCCAGGAAATAAAGTTTAAGAAGTAAAATCATTATATTTAATTTCAAAGAAAAAACACCATTTTAAATTAATGTAAAAACTTACACATTTTAAAAATAAATCATTTTATGGTATCCTTAATAATATATAAATATATAAATTCAAAAAATATTTTCCAATTTGTGGTACCATGATTACATATCCAAATATTAAACCACCATGTGTTTTTCTTTTTATCCCAATTTATCCGAACCATTTCTCATCTTAACACACCCTCACTAAGTCTCTACATTAGATGAAATAAGGATTAGAGATATTAATACACGATATCACTCAAGTATTTTAGAAACATAATAACACTATGTGAGAAATATAAATAATTCATTTAAATCATTTTACAATTAATCATTTTATCAAGGTATTTTTATAATTATCCATTTAAAAAAATTATAACATTTTTCTACGAAATCATTATAAAAATTTACAAGTAATTCATTGATTTTTATACAAATTACATTACATAAAGAAGAAACATTTCCATTGAATATATTAATGGTTATTAAAAAATAAAAAAAACAACTATTACGAAAAAACCCTCCTGTATGAACCATTATTCAATAAAAATTATAATGTTTATTACAATTATCTATTATAATAAAAATAATTGGAAAAAAATATCCAATATAATTAAAGGTATAAAAGGAAACTATATATATGTATTATATGATGGAATTATTTTAATAATCATTTTATAGTCGCACCAATCACATAAATCCTCAAATTCAGACATTTATTATTGAAAAATTCAAAATTAAATTCCTACATTCAACAATAATAAAGAATGATCTATCACAAATAAGAGTGAGATTCTACTAGAGTAATATGTAAGAGTTAGATGAAAAATTGATAATAATTATTTTTTATTCATACACCATTCAACGATCAATTTTAGTTAAGATGAAATAAAAATGGAATCCATAATTTGGATTCATTAACACCAAACCCCATTCTAGGTTAATCAAATATGTTGAGTGATTTAATTTTCATATCCATGAAAACAAGGAATACGAAGATATTTATGGGCCTATGAGCCTTGTAATGGGCTAAATTCCCACTGATCCTTCTGGCTATGTAATGGGTCTCCCTCTAAACAGTTGAAGAGGTATTTTTATTGAGTTAATAATAAATTAGGATTCATCCCTGTTTCCTATTGAATTGGGTATGATCTCATTGATTTAAAATACAAACATTCGAAGCGGTTTCTAACGGGTTTGTTCGTAGAACCAGAAATATCCAATGATTCCATATCAACTTGAACCTACTTTCCAAAGGTAGGAGCTCATTAGTTATGGACTAATGAGGCTTAGAAATTTTCATTGGTCGAGAGGATGGGAGGTCAGACTCATCACACCTTTTTTAGGGGAATTATTGTCTACTCTGGGACTCTCTTTTTAGATTTAAGTTATGTTCATGAATCCTTATTACATTACCAAGTATAAAATGTGCTTTCCTTTATATCTGAAACTCAATGATTGATATGTAGGAAATTTAGAGAATCTTTTATATGTATTTGAGGTTCTTCATCGATAAAGAATCATCGGAATTTGTTATAGATTATTAGTAAATAGTATCCTTCAATTCATAAAAGTATCTTGGTCATTATGATGACCATGCTGGTTTTAAAGCCACTTATAGGGGAACTTGAGTTTTATTGTCATTTAGAAGGACATTTATTATTTCAGAGTTTGGATCGTACGTGCAGATGGGCTACCTACGTATCCTTTCTTTTAGAAAAGTAATCAGAAGCCACATAGTTCGAGTAAAGGAGTATGATGTTAATGCATGATTGATGGCTCAAAGATATATTTCATGATTACTTTTACACTCTAAGATCACATAAGTCATACTCGGTGTGATAAACAAGAGGTATTGGTGAAACCAGAAAATTATGCCACGAAAGATGAAATGATGTGGGGTGTATGTATGTATGACTGCCCATAAATCATTAAGGATTAATATTTACTTCTGGGAGGAAATCCAGGAATAGGGTCCATAAAGGTACATGTGATTTATGGAGATTTGGATACTCTAATCTTGGGGCTTACTCCTAAGGAAGATTCCCAAGTTAGGAGGGGACTTATGATTGGGTTTTACTCCGGAGAAGGAAGCCTAGATCAAAAAGGAATTATGACTGGTCAAGAGAAATTACGACTAGGGCTTACTCCTGAAAAGGAGGCCCAGGTTAAGGGAATTTTAGAATTAAGGGACTTGGGGCTTACTCATGTAAAGGATGTCCATATTTGAGAATTTTAAGTCTAGGGCTTACTCCTAAGGAGGATACCCAGATTAGGGGACTTGGGGCTTACTCCTAAGGAGGATGCCCAAATTAATGAGGACTTGGACTGGGGTTTAATCTTAAAGAGGATGCCCAGGTTAAGGGGAATTATGATTGGGGATTACTCTTGAAATGGATGCCCAAATTAATGAGGACATGGGGATTACCCCTAAGGAGGATGCCCATATTAATGAAAATTTGGACTGGGACTTACTTTTGAAAAGGAGGCCCAGGTCAAGGATTCTCTCTTCATAAAGTATGAGGTTGAATGAACGAACTCTCTAACTTTAGTGACATAAAGATGTGTAAATAACTAGGTTTTGAGTGATGTTCCGCCGAATTCTTTTTAGATAAGGATGTCAATCATGGAAACATGCCATAAATGGCTTTGAAGAGTGTACTGAAGACTGAATCTTGAATATGAGAGGTGGAATGACATAATAGGGGTTAAATGGGCAGGAAGGGAACCCAAAAAAAAGAGGGGCGCACAAGTCATAGCTGGCGTGCAGGTACTGCATGGTCGCCCAAGTACTGGTCGCACAAGTATTCCTACGCGGCACATGGGAACTTGTGCGATTGTTAATCAGTAGGGTAATACTTGGGCGATCCTTCACCAAAGCCTATAGAATTATCCCGAGGTACTTCTTGAATATTGGCGCACAAGTTTCAATGAGTAGGTAAGGAGGCCCGCAAGTGTGTTCATTTCCCTTAAGGGAAAAAAATTTTAGGCGCGCACATGTTAGTGATTTCTAACACTTAGACCGTATTCCTCTTGTTTAGACCTTCCATTTTAGGTAAATAATTACCATAGAAGTGTCTAAAAGACTTGAAGAAGTGACTTGGGCATTCAGAGCTCTGTATCTGAATTCTAGAAAAATTCCTCCTGAAATTGGGGGTCCACCGGGGGTATTTATAGGCTGGAGAGAACCCCAAGCGACCATTAGGCGGCGCGCAAGTATACTTGCACGACAGTGAGGGAACTTGCGCGGTGCATGTGCATTTGAATCCTTATTCATACCTTTTTTTGATTTTTGATGTTTTCTTCAAAGGCTGAATCAATTTGTGCTAAGTCATTTCACTTTCCATTTCTTTAGACAATGTGACGAAAAGGAGCGTCAACAAAAGTCCCGCCTCAGAGTTGGATCCGGAATAATAGCGATGTGACTCTGAGGAAAAGAATAAAACCAAAGGGAAAGAGGCGCACAAGTTTTCAGCGCGCAACACTTGTCGCGCCGGTGCAACTCGTGCAGGGATGGAGCGCGTGGGATTTAGGTACTCAGGTGGCTGGCTTGGCCTATAAATATGCTCTCATTTGTCATTCATAGCACCGAATTCCAGATTTTCGAGATCTCTCCACGTAGGTCCCCTTAGCCGCGCAAGTTGCTCGTTTTTTCTCTTTTCTTTGTTGCCGCGCTGCTGTCAAGGTATCTAGACTTGCGCGGTGATACTTGCATGCAAAATACTTGCGTGGCACGTTATAATTTCTTGACATATCCACACTTGTGCGCAAAGATTAGACTTGTGCGCCTTAATGCCTTTTCTATTTTTTTCAAATTCCTTCACAAATTTTATTAAAAATAAACCCATTTAAGAGTTAATTTATTCAACTTTTGTGGAGATTCAATGGCTCCCAAGAGAACCGGAACAGCTGATGAACTGGAAAGAAACCGACTTGATGATATGATGAGCATCATTGGCCATGATTACTATATTGTCTATGACAGCACTCTCCAAAATTTGGCTATGTACTTGAAGAAGTATCATCGTGACTTCCCCTAGAGCATTTATCTGCCTTTGAATGGCTATGGTCATCTGCAAGGAGTGAACATTCCAGATGCAAAGAACTATATGCCTGAGATGCAGCTACACTGTCCTAAGATGTAGCTAAACTGCTACTCCTCTATTTTGGATATGCATGGGATGATATGTTTTCCACTGCCGGTTGATGGAGAGAAGACTATCATGACATTTGAAACAATATCTAAAAAGAGTAATCTCTCCAAATGGATCTTTAAATCCAATGCTTCATTCTCAAATCCATGAATCCATCTTCCAAGTCTCTTGGACGAAAAAAGAGTCATTGTTTGATTAGCATAAAATTTTCTCAAACCGCATTCAAGAACATTCTTTTACAATTGTTTCAAGAAGATATGGTATCACTGCATATCTTATTGTATCCAGTTGAATGAATGAATTCCAGGTGGCTGGTGATGAAGCTCGGGATGCCGTAAATCAAATGAAGTGTTATGTTGAAAGCCTTTTGTAATTCCTAAAAAATGGAAGAGACTCCAGTCTGTGGATGTCCTTCAAACTCTTGTGAATCAATGAAAAACACTTTCATCTTCAATCATTTGTGCACGCATTTTCCTTTTTTACCTCTTTAGATTTTACCTATTCCAATGGGACTAGTAAGTATATTTTGATTTTTGCTATGATTAATATAAATAACCCTTCAAACTTTGAATATTTTAATTGCTCAATATTACCTAAATCATACAAAATGTATGTTTAGTGAGCTGTAACTTGACTTTTATTAAGAGTTCCCTTGTATTTTGTGGGTAGTTTAAAGTCATGTAGTTCAGACATAAAGAGGATAATGTTTAAGGTCAAAATAGCTTTGAATAAAATGGATTAAAACTAACTCAATTCCTTGACAATTTATCTGAAAACATATTACCACACACAAGTATGAGGGAAATATGTAAACTATGACTTATGAAAATTTGAATCTGAGGAATGATATGAAAAAGAGCTAAAAATGAATTAGAAGAAGTAGTTCCCAAGAATGAAGTTACCATTATTTAATAAACCTATTATGGGGTTGAATTATGTTGGGCCACCTAAGGGCATTGGCTGTATAGTCAAATAATAGAGTCTTTTGGCTGACAGGTCTGTTATGTAGACTGTTTATGCAAGGCCGCCTAAAGGCACGTGCTGCATAGTCAGGCAAAAGAACTCTCAAAAATTTACTTTTATACTGCTAGAAGCCAGTAAATGTTTATGAAGATTCAAATTTTCTAAAGTATAGAGTTTTTTGTATAGAGATAGGTACTTGAATATGGAGAAGATATTTCCAAATAAGATTTTCGAAGAATTGGATGACTGTTACTCCTATGGAGGTCTGACCCCAACGCAGGGAAGGAAAATATAAACCATAGACTTGGATAATTTCAGATCATGAAAAAGAGTATGCGCCAGATATGTTAAGGATATACATTTTTTTTCGGAGCCCTACATATTGTCATTAAGACAACCAAGGACAAAAGAGATTTTTCTCCCAAGAATGAAGTAACACTATTTGAAAAACCCGTTAGGGGGTTGAATTATGTAGGGCCGCCTAAGGGCATTGGCTGCATGGTCAAATAATTGCATCTTTTGGTTGACATGTCTGTTATGTAGACTGTTTATGCAAGGCCTCCTAGGGGCACGTGATGCATGGTCAAGCAAAAGAATCCTCAGAAATTGGAATTTTTTTGACCAGATGTCAAGAAAAGGGTTATGAAGATCTTGATGTATTCAAGATTAGGATTATGACACATAAATATGGGTATTGTCCAATGTATGCAGAGATACATGGATCAATTATAACCATAATCATGTTGTGGCTGGATCCTGAATTGAAATGTTGGACTTCACTATGTATCCCATAAGAATGGTAATCAAGCCATACGTAGTTCTTAAACTATAGTTTAACGTCGTGCGGGATGAAATTATATGAGATCTTAGTTTAGGTTCATAGATCTTGGGCCATTTATAAGAAATACACAATGTGTGTTTTTATAGGGACTTTTCCGCCAAGGGACTGAAAGTGGAATTTGGGGTTAGGCCCAAAAGACTTGGGGATGGATTTTATGGACACTCGAATGTTCCTACGTATCCCATAAAGATGGGAATCAAGCCCACGCAGTTCTAGAAATAACCTATCTACAAATTTTGTTCGTACATGTGAAGGGTGAAAGGGTACTTTAGTGAAATGATGGTTTAACCCAGGATAAAATGTTCAGGAATTTCCATGTATGCACGTAGTATTTGGAATGAAACATGAATGAAAAGTCCATGTAAATAATTATTCCTTCTTAGGGGAGGGTATCAAAGAATATTGTACTTTACTGTTGTACAGGACAAAAAATGCTTACAGTTTAACATCATATAGCAAGGAATAAAGTGGACCAATGTATAGATATTGATTCTGGGGATGGTTTCACGAATCAATATCGTATGAGATGGAGGTGAACCGATGTGAAGATATTGGTTTTGGGATTAAACCTTGGGTGGTTGCCTACGTACGTAGCCTAGAAGACAAGGATCAAAGTCCACATAGTTCAATTAAAGAATGAATTAATGATTAAGTTGTTCTTGGGGACAACGACCTAAAAAATGATGTTGGGACTTACGCGTGGTTAGCGGCCCAAAGAGGGTGTTATGGTTGAAATTTTCTCTAAGATCATGTGTGTCATAGTCGGTGTGAGAAACAAGAGGTAACAAAAACCTTAACGATGCACAGTTTAATGTCTTATAGGACATATGAATGGACTATGCAGTTTAAATTCTTGCAGTTAGGACTATTGGTGTTGCACAGTTTAATGTCATATAGTGGGGACAAAGTACAGTTTAATGTCATGTATAACATATTAAAGGACTTTTGTACAGTTTAGCGTCATGTAGCTAGGACGATGGGGACAATATATTTTAACGTCATGTTGGACAAAAGGGGGACTGAACAGTTTAATGTCATACTGTAAGGACAAAAGAGACCACATTTTAACGTCACGTTGGGCGTATTAGGGACTTTTTCACAGTTTAACATCATGTTGGATGAATAAAAGGGATGATACAGTTTAGTGTCTAGTTAGATGAAAGTGAAAATAGTTTAAAGTCATATGAATGGACCGTTTGTTATGCAGTTTAACGTCTTACAGGACGTAAGGGACTTGCAAATTGTTTAAGTTCATATGCATGGACCATTTATTATTCAGTTTAACATCATGCTGGACGTAAGGGACTTCTGTACAGTTTAGCGTCATGTAGCTAGGATGTTACAGTTTAATGTCATGTGGGACGAAAGGGATGAAAATATTTTAAAGTCATATGCATGGATCGTGGATGGTGCAGTTTAATGTCTTGCTGGACATATGAGACTTATGTACAGTTTAGCGTCATGTAGTTAGGACATCACAGTTTAATGTTGTGTGGGACGAAAGTAACACAAATATTTAAAGTCATATGTATGGACCATAACAATGTATTTTGTGTTTATACAAAATACTTCTTCAGAAATCTGGCATTGGTTGGAGTAGTGATGAGTTCTCCATCCATTGAGATTAATGAATATGCTCTATTGGAATAGACCTTATGTATTAAATAAGTTCCTTCCCATTTTGGCTCAAGCATGGAAGGTTTCTTTCCTGGTATCGTTGGATTTCTGAGAACTAATACCAAACCCCCCTGAATGAATTAACGAAGATGAACTTTTTTGTTGAAAGCTCGTGCTATTGGATTCTGATAGACTTCCAAGTGGTGGAGAGTGCACAATCTTTTCTCATCTAACTGTTCAAATTCATCCAATTTCTTTTGAGATTTTTCATCTGTAGATGATTGATCACAAATGGCTACTCTGAGCGAAGGTAATGGAACTTCAATGGGAAAGACTTCTTCCGTTCCATATACTTGTGAATGTGGAGTTGACCATGTTGCAGTGCGGGTGGTGGTCCGATAAGCCCATAAAGCATGAAAGCGTTTATCAGGCCATAAATTCTTATCTTTATCCACCATCTTTTGCAGTATATTTGACAGAGTCTTCTCGAAGGCTTTTATCTGGCCATTGTCCGCTGCATGATACCGAGATGAATGATTGGATTTAATGTTGTATTCTTGATACAACTTCTTCACCTCAGATGAACAGATGTTGGTGCCATTTTCCGTCAATATGGTATGATGGACACCAAATCTAGTAATGATGTTAGACATGATGAAGCTAACAATTATTTTGGAACTGACTTCCTTGAGAGGTATTACCTCTTACCATTTGGAAATGAAGCCAGTAGCAGTAAGAATATACTTAAGCTGTTGGGCCGTAGCTGAAGGGTAAGGTCCCACCACATTTATTCCCCATGTGCAAAATGGCCCCGAGTATTTAGCTATATGAAGCAACTCTGGAGGTTGATGAATGAAGTTGGCATGTACTTGGCATTAATGAAACTTCGTTGTGAAATCAAGACAATCTTGTATCATTGAAGGCCACAAGTATCCAAGCCTTTGAATCTGATCAGACAGTCTATGTCCAGACTGGTGGGCACCACAGACTCCTGCATCCACTTCATTCATGACAACCATTGTCTCTTCACCATCAATGTATCTGAAGAAACTCCATCAAAACCACACTTGTAGAGAATTTTCTTTAGGTGATCTAGGCTATCAAAAAGAGTAAAGTTGACCAAAATTCGCTGGATTTGTTATTTCCTGGCTCTATCAGGTGGAAGTGTTCCATTTTGAAGGTATTCCCTTATAGGTGCAATCCATCCCGTAGTGTGACTGTATGGTTTAGAGATGGGACTCATTTCATTTATTTCCTCTTTTCTGATTCAAACACAAGGTGAAATTGTACGATGGTGGGCAATACTGATGGTTATCTCGTCCCGATTTGGATCTGCCAGAGCTCTGGCTATATTAGCCAGTGCATTAGCTTGAGCATTTTTTGATCTTGGGACATAAGAAAATGTCGGTTCCGAAGGTAATTCCTCCATTAACTCTCTGACATAACCAGTCAAAGGGATTCGTTCTTCTTTTCTGATTTCATAATCCCCATTGACTTGTTTGATTACCATGTCCGAATCATCTTTCACCTTTAAGTGATTCACTTGTGCTTGAAGCGCCTACTCTAATCCCGTAATGAGAGCTTGGTATTCTGCTTCATTATTTGTACCACCTTCCAATAATAATAATGAATAAGGTATAATTTCCTTTTCTAGAGAAATGAGCACAATTCCCAAACCAACCTTTTTGAATTTTGGATTTTCCACTTTCCTCCCTGTTGGACTTCTAAAAGAACCATCAAAGTACATTTCCCATGTTTGAAGGCTTTCTTGAATAGAGAATACTTCTTCATCAGGGAGCTCAATATCTGAAGATGTGTCTTCCACTGAAGGGTGTTCTGCAAGGAAATCAGCCAGAGCTTGGCCCATTATTTCCTTTTGAGACACATATTGAATATAAAATTGCTGCAAGATAACTACCCACCATGCAAGACGTCCTGTAAGCATTGGACGACTAAGGATGAATGTTTCCCTAGGATTTTGGAGATGATCTCCTTTGAGGGGAGGTTCAAATATTCTGATCAGTTTCTAACGGGTTTGTTCGTAGAACCGGAAACATCCAATGATTCCACATCCATTCAGACATACTTTCCAAAGGTAGGTGCTCATTAGTTTATGGACTGATGAGGCTTAGAAATTTGAATTGGTCGATAGGATGGGAGTTCGGACTCATCACACCTTTTTAGGGTAATTATTGTCTACTCCAGGACTCTCTTTATAGATTTATGTAATGTTTGTGAATCATTATTACATTACCAAATATAAAATGATTTTTCCTTTAGATCTGACAATCAATGATCGATATGTAAGAAATTTAGAGAATCTTTTATATGTATTCGAGGTTCTTCACTGATAAAGAATAATATGTATTTGTTAGAGATTCTTAGTCAATGGTTTCCTTTGATACGTAATGGCCTCTTGGTTCTTATGATGACCATAATGGTTTTAAAGACACTCAGTGGGGCACTTGAAGTTTATTGTCATTCATAAGGACATGAATTATTTCAGAGTTGGGATCGAACCCGCAGATGGGCTACCTACGTATCCTTTGTTTATAAAAGAAATCAGAACCCACGTAGTTCGAGTTAGGGAGTATGATGTCTATGGTTGATGGCTCAAAGAAGGATGTCATAATTACTTTTACACTCTAAGCTCACGTGAGTCATGCTCGGTGTGAGAAACAAGAGGTATTGGTAAAAAAAATTAGACAATTGTGCCATGAAAGATGCAATCATATGAAATAATGTGGGGCTTATGTATGTATGACTGCCCAAATAAATGAAGGTTAGGATTTACTTTAGGGATGAAATCCAGGAACATGGTCCATAAAGGTATATGTGCTTCATTGAGATTTTGAATACTCTAACTTGGGGCTTACTCATGAAATGTAGGCCCAAATTAGGAGAGGGGTTATGATTGGGTTTTACTCCAGAAAAGGAATCCTAGATAAAAGGTAAATTAGGAATGGTTAAGAGAAATTAAGACTGGGTCTTACTCTTGAAAAGGAGGCCCAGTTTAAGAGATTTGAAAAATTAAGGGACATGGGGCTTAATTCTGAAGAGGATGCCCATATTTGAGACTGGGGCTTACTCCTGAAAAGGAGGCCCAGGTTAAGAGAATTATGGTTGGGGTTTACTCCTAAGGAGGACGCCCATATTTGAGACTGGGGCTTACTCTTGAAAAGGAGTCCCAGGTTAAGAGAATTATGGTTGGGGCTAACCTCCTAAAGAGGATGCCCATATTTGAGACTGAGGCTTACTCCTGAAAAGGAGGCCCACGATAAGAGAATTATTGTTGGGGCTTACTCCTAAGGAGGATGCCCAGATTTAAGAATTATGACTGGGGCTTATTCCTGAAAAGGAGGCCCAGGTTTAGGGGTTCTCTTATCTTAAAGGATGAGGTTGAATGAATGAAATCTCAATTTTTTTAATGAGATAATGATGTGTAAATCAATAGGTTTTGAGAGATATTCCACAAAGTTCCTTTCATATAAGGAATCCAAATCAAGAAATAATTCCATAAATAGATTTGAAGAGTGTCTTGAAGAATTAATCTTGAATAAGAGAGGTGGGATGTCTTAAGAGGTCTTAAATGGGCAACAAGGGCACCCAAAATGGCAGGGGCTCACAAGTCTTGGCATGCGCATAGGTACTGTGTGGGTGCGAAATTCCTGGTCGCGTAGGTATACTTGCGCGACACATGGGTACTTGCGTGATGGTTAACCAGTAGAGTAATACATGAGTGACTCCTGGTTAAATCCTTTAGAATTCTCTTGAGGTTCTTCTAGAAGAGGGGTGTGCAAGTTCTATTGAATGAGTAAGGGGGCGAGAAAGTGTGGCATTTTTCCTTAAGGGCTGGCCACTCTAGCACGCAAGTGTAGATGAGTTTCAACACTTAGACCTTCCTCCCCCTCTTTAGATCATCCGTTCTAGGTAAGAAATTTCCGTAGAGGTGTTTCGGAAGCGTTGAGAAGAGACTAGGGCGCCAGGAGCTCAAATATGAGTTTCTGGAAAAAAATCCTCCCTTAAATGGGGGGCCCACGGGGTCTATTTATAGGCAGGAGAAGACCCCGGGAAGTTATCACTTAGGTCGTGCATGTCACTTGTGCGACCATCATGCGTCGTGCAAGGGGACTTACGCGACTATGAGGCAACTTTCACGACCTATGGGCAATGTTCTCCTTGTTCATCCCTTTGTCGATTTTTGATATTTTCTTCAAAGGATGAATCAATTTGTGCTAGGATATTCCCATTTTCTAATATTTAGATTTTGTGATGAATGAAGCGTCAACAAAAGTCCCCCCTCAGAGTTGGATCTAGAGAGAATAGAGGATTTGACTCTCAGGAAAATAAGAAAACATGGGTCTTTGTGGTTATTGGCAGTTTAAAGTCATGCATGTCCGACGTAAAGAGGCTAATGTTTAAGGTCGAAATATCATTTCCGAATGAATTAGAATTGACTCAATTCCTTAGAAATTCATCTGAAAACATATTACCATACTCAAATATGAGGTAAAATATGTAAGCTATGACTTAAGAGTATTTGAATCTGAGGAATGACATGAAAAAGAGATAAAAGGCATTAGAAGAATTAGTTTACAAGAATGAAGTTACCATTTTTTAACAAACCCATTAGGGGGTTGAATTATGCAGAGCCACCTAAGGGCATTGGCTGCATAGTCAAATAAATAGTATCTTTTGGCTAACAAGTCTATTATGCAGACTGTTTATACAAGGCCGCCTATGGGCATGTTCTGCATAGTCAGGCAAAAGAACTCTCAAAAATTTACTTTCCTAGTGCTAAAAGGCAGTGAAAGATTATAGAGACTCAAATCTTCCAAAGTATAGAGTTTTCTATATGGAAAGAGGTTCTTGAATGTGGAGAAGATATTTCCAAACAAGATTATTGAAGAACTGGATGAATATCACACCTACGAAGGTATGACCCAAACATAGGGAAGGAGAATTTAAACCATTGACTTGAATACTTTCAGATCATGAAAAATGATATGGGACCAATATGTTAAGTATGGCTGTTTTGCGGATCCCTACATACTGCCATTTAAGTCAAATAAGGACAAAAGAGGCATTATTCCCAATAATGAAGTTACCACTATCCGAAAAACCCGTTAGGGGGTTGAATTATGCAGGGCCACCTAAGGGCATTGGTTGCATAGTCATATAATAGTATCTTTTAGCTAACAAGTCTGTTATGTATACTGTTTATGCAAGGCCGCCTATGGACACGTGCTGCATAGTTAGGCAAACGAATTCTCAGAAGTTTGACATTTTTGTGACCTAGAAGTCATGAAAAGGGTTTATGAAGATCTAAAAATATTTAAGGATAGGATTATGAAACATAAAGATGGGTATTTTCCAATGTGTACAAAGATACACAATTCAATGATAACCATAATCATGTTGTGGCTGGGTCCTGAATTGAAATGTTGGACTTCACTACATATCCCATAAGGATGAGAATCATGCCATACATAGTTATTAAATTATAGTTTAATGGCATGTGGGAAAAAAGGATTAGAGATCTTAGTCTAGGGTCATAGAGCTTGGACCATTGTAAGAAATACACAGTGTGTGTTTTCATGGGGACTTTTCAGCCAAGGGACTGAAAGTGGAATTTGGGGTTAGGCCCAAAGACTTGGGGCTAGATTCGAGGGACACTTGAACGTTCCTACGTATCCCATATGGATGAGAATCATGCCCATATAGTTCTTCAAATACCCTTTGTACAAATTTGGTTCGTACATGTGAAGGGTGAAAGGGGACATTAGTACAATGATGGTTTAACCCAGGATAAATGGTTTGGGCATTTCCATGTATGCACGTAGTATTTGAAATTAAATATGATTGGAAAATCAATGTAAATAATGGTTCCCTCCTAGCTGAGGGTATCAAAGAATATTGTAGTTTATTGTCATAATGGACAAAAGTGTTGTATTGTTTAACGTCATATAGAAAGGATGAAAGTGAACCAATGTAATGATATTGATTCTAAGGGCGGTTTCACGAATTAACATCGTATGAGATGGAGATGAACCGACGTGAAGAGATTGGTTTTGAGCTTGAACCATGAGAGGTTGCATACATACCTAGCCTAGAAGGCAAGGATCAAAGTCCGTGTAGTTCAATTAAATAATGAATTAATGATCAAGTTATTCTTGGGTACAATGACCTAAAAAATGATGTTGTTGGGACTTACACATGGTTAAGGGCCCAAAGAGAGTGTTATGGTTGAGTTTTGCTCTATGCTCACGTGAGTCATACTCGGAGTGAGAAACAAGAGGCAACAACAACCTTAACGATGCATAGTTTAATGTTATGTAGGACATATAAAAAGACTATGCAGTTTAAAGTCTTGCAGTTTAGGACTATTGGTGTTGCACAGTTTAGTGTCATGTAGCAGGGAAAAGGTACATTTTAATGTCATTTAGGACATATCACGGGATTTCTGTACAGTTTAGCGTCATGTAGTTAGGACGATGGGAACAATATAGTTTAACGTTATGTTGGACGAAAGGGGGACTATGCAGTTTAATGTCATGCAGTGAGGACAAAAGAGTACAGTATTTAACGTCATGTTGGACGCATTGGGGATTTTTTCCATAGTTTAGAGTCATCTTGGACAAAAGTGAGAATAGTTTAAGGTCATATGCATGGACGGTGGATGCTGAAGTTTAATTTCATACTGGAAAAAAGTGTAGTTTAAGTTCATACAAGACTTTCGATGATTATTTTAACGTCTTTCTAGACGTAAGGGACTTCTATAAAGTTTAGCGTCATGTAGTTAGGAAATCACAATTTAACGTCTTGCTGGACGTAAGGGGCTCGCAAATAGTTTAGTGTCATATTCATGGACCTTTGGTGATGCAGTTTAAGGTCATACTAGACCATTGATGTAGTTTTAGGTCATACAATACCTAGTTGCAGTTTAAGGTCATACTGGACCATTTATGGAACTTTTTCACAGTTTAACGTCGTGTGGGACGAAAGTAATACAAATAGTTTAAGGTCGTATGTATGGATCGTTTCAGAATATTTTAACGTTATATAGCAAGGACGAAAGAGGTTTTGTGTTTATACAAAATACTTCTTCAAAAATCTGGCATTGGTTGGAGTAGTGATGATTTCTCCATCCATCGATATTAATGAATAAGCTCCATTGGAGTAGACCCTATGTATTGAATACGGTCCTTCCCATTTTGGCTCAAACTTGGGAGGTTTCTTTCCTGGTATCATTGGAGTTCTGAGAACTAATACCAATTCCCCCTAAGTGAATGAATGAAGATGATCTTTTTTGATAAAAGCTCGTGCTATTCGATTCTAATAGACTTCCAAGTGGTTGCAAAGTGCACAATCTCTTCTCATCTAACCATTCCAATTCATTCAATCACTTTTTAGATTGTTCATCTTTAGATTATTGATCACAAATGGCAACTCTAAGCGAGGTTAGTTGAACATAAATGGCCATGACGACTTCTGTTCCATATACGAATGAATATGGAGTTGACCGAGTTGCAGTGCGGGCGGTAGTCCGATAATCCCATAAAGAAAGAAAGAGTTTATTAGGCCATGACCTGTTATCTTTATCCACCATATTTTGCAGTATTTTAGAAAGAGTCTTGTTAAAGGATTATATCTGGCCATTGTCCGATGCATGATACTGAGCTGAATGGATGGATTTGATGATGTATTTTTGATACAAATTCTTCACCTCAGAAGAAAAAAGTTGTTTCCATTGTCCGTCAATATGGTATGAGGGACACCAAATATGGTAATGATGTTAGACTTCATGAATCTAACAACGAATTTAGAACTGACTTCCTTGAGAGGTATTTCCTCTGGACATTTGGAAAAGAATTCAGTAGCAGTAAGAATGTACTTAAACTGCTCGGCCGTAGATGAAGGGTAAGGTCCCACCACATCCATTTCCCATGTGGAAAATGGCCATGAGTATTTAACTGTATGAAGAAACTCTGGAGGTTGATGAATGAAGTTGTCATGTAATTGGCATGAATGACACTTCTTTGTGAAATTGACACAATCTCGTATCATTGAAGGCCAAAAGTATCCAAGACTTCGAATCTGATCAGACAGTCTATGTCCATACTGGTGGGAACCACAGACTCCTGCAAGCAGTTCTTTCATGACAGCTGTTGTCTCTTCACCGTCAATGCATCTGAAGAGAACTCCATCAAAACCACGATTGTAGATAATTTTCTCTAGATGATCTGGGATATCATAAAGAGTAAAATTGACCACATGTCGCCAGATTTGTTCTTTCTCAGCTCTATCAGGTGGAAGTGTTCCATTTTGAAGGTATTCCCAGATAGGTGACATCCATCCTGTAATATGACCACACAGTTCAGGAATGGGACAAATTTCATTAATTTCCTCTGTTTTTATTTGAACATAGGGTGAAATTGCACGACGGCGGGCAATACTTATGGTTGTCTCATCTCGATTTGGATCTGCCAGAGCTATGGCTATATTAGCCATTGCATCAGCTTGAGAATTTTGTGATCTTGGGACATTAGAACATGTCAGTTCCAAAGGGAATTCCACCATTAAATCTCTGACGTATTCATACAAAGGGATTAGTTCTTCTTGTTTGATGGAATAATCCTCATTGACTTGTTTGATTACCAGGTCTGAATCACATTTCACCTTTAAGTGATTCACTTGTGATTGAAGTGCTAATTACAAGCCTACGATGAGAGCCTGGTATTCTTCTTCATTATTGGTACCACCTTCGCACAATAAGAAGGAATAAGGTAACACTGCCCATTCTAGAGAAATGAGCACAATTCATAAGCCAACATTGTTCAATTTAGGATTTTCCATTTTCCTCCTTGTTGGACTTCTAGAAGCACCATCAAAATACATTTCCCATGTCGGTGGACTTTCTTGAATAGTGAAGTCTTCCTTATCAGGGAGTTCAATATCTGAGGATGTGTCTTCCACTGAAGGGTGTTCAGCCAAGAAATCAGCTAGTACATGACCCTTTATCACCTTTTGAGACACATACTGAATTTCAAATTGCTGCAAAATAACTTCCCACCTTTCCAGACATCCTGTAAGCATTGGATGACTAAAGATAAATTTGAGCCGGTTATTGCGAGATACCGATTGGACCTCGTGATGTTGCAGTTAGTGTCTCAACTTCTAAACTGCAAAGATTAATGTCGGGCATCACCTCTCAATACTTGAATACTAGGTTTCTGCTTCAAGCATGGTTCAACTGAGATATTTGAGGTTGTTTTCATTCCTAGCATCATTCTTTTGGGCAAGAAAGGCACTCGGTGATCGCTCTAGAGCTGTCACGTAGAGGATAAGTGGTATTCCTTCAACAGGTGGCATGAGTACCAGTGGCCTCAAGAGGTATTTCTTGAGAATATCGAATACTTCTTGACATTATTCAGTCCACTGGTAAGTGACTCCCTTCTTCATCAATTTAATGAAGGGTAAAATTTATCCTGCTAAATTGGCGATTAAACGCCGAAAATAGGCTAATTGTCCATGAAGTCCTCTTAATTCATTCAAATTTTGAGGAGGTGACATACCAAGTATTGACTTGTTCTTCTCATGATTGACTTCAATACCACGATGGCGTACAACAAACTGAGAAATTTTCTAAGGTTACCCCAAAATCACATTTTAAGGGGTCCATCTTCAAATTATATGGTCGAAGCTTGCAGAATATGACTTCCAAATCAGCCAAGTGATTAGAACGTTGTTTGGATTTAACCACCAAATCGTCTACATATAAATCATCAAACTTCCCTAAGAAGGGTTTGAAGATACGATTCATGGCACGTTGATACATTGCACCTGCATTCTTTAATCCAAAAGGCATTACCCGGTAGAAAAACACACCCTGAGGGGCTCTGAAGGCTATAGATTCCTCGTCTTCTGGGGCCATTCAGATCTGATTATATCTGTAATATCTATCCATGAAGGAAAGTTCTTCATAGCCAGCTGTTGCATCAATTAACAGCTCTGTAATCGGAATTAGGAAATCATCCTTAGGACAATATCGATTAAGATCTCTGAAATTGATTCAAACTATAATTTGTTCGTTATTCTTCATTACAGGGACAATATTAGACAAAAACTAGGGATATTGAACTTCTCTAACGATTTTATCATTGATAAGATTATCCACTTCAGCTTCAATTTTGGAAGCATAATTTGGGTGTGTTTTTCTCGCGGCTTGCTTAAATCCTCGATGTTCTTCTGGTAAACCCAAATGATGAGTAGCAACATCAGGATCAAGCCCATGCATTTCTGTATAGTTCCAGGAAAATATATCTCTATTTTTCTTTAGAAAATAAATATACATCTCTTGCTCTTCAGGATTCATGGCCGCACTGATTAAATTGGGGAGTGGATCTTCTTTTGTACCCATATTTATTTCTCTGAGTTCATCCACAGTAGTAGAGATACCCTCTTCAAATGCTGGAGGAGAATCTCTGAGATC
The DNA here is from genome assembly GCA_963277665.1 of Viscum album. NCBI lineage: Eukaryota > Viridiplantae > Streptophyta > Magnoliopsida > Santalales > Viscaceae > Viscum > Viscum album. Next base: position 26,796,297 of record OY728154.1, read on the forward strand.
TTCCACTTCTTCTGCATCATGTGTTATTTCTTCCGTTTCTACTTGCATAGTAGATGATAAAGCAGAATTTCCATGATTAGAAGAGATGTCACAATTTGCACATCTTGAAGAAGAAGCTTCCATTTCCGACCCGATTGAAGATGAAGGGTCTTCTTTGGGTATTAAAGAGGAGATAATGGATTGAAAATCAACATAATTGTTCACCTCTGATGTTTCTATTACTTATTCTACCCTAATTGGAGAATTATAGACTTGTTGGGTCTTAGAAGATGAAATGAAGACGTCACCATTTGTGCTTTCATCACTGCTTGGTGGGTTACCAATTTCTCTCATGTTGTCTGGCTCTATTGTCGTAATTGACATTATGGATATCTCCATAAGAGTATTTTGATTTGGGTCTATCTTGTCAATTTGACTGATAGCCAACACATAATCTGTACTCACATGTGTAAATGGATTTACTGGAATCTTCTCCAAACCATATGGAGCATTAACTTTGGTAATCTCCATTGTTGTGGATTTATCCCTTCCCTTCATGTGATAGAATTCCGCCTCAATGTATTGAGACTCACATGTCTTGAACGGGGACTTATCACCATACAATGTCTCAACATGACCATCGAAACAATATTTGAGACATTGATGGTATGATGAAGGGATAGCCGCATGTTGATGTAGCCAGGGTCTTCCAAGAAAGATGTTGAAGGCTGAGTCTTGATCAACAACCATGAAATCTGAATTGGATACAAGATTTCCAAACTGAGTTCTTGCGTGTAACTTCGCCCAGTGGTTCTTGTTCATTTTTATCATATCCTTGTAACATCATGGTGGAAAGAGATAAATCAGATTATGTGAGTCCCAATCGACGAAGTGTACGAATGGGCATGAGGTTGACTCCTGAACCATTGTCAATGAAAGTTATTCGGACGTATATGCCACTGACCATTCCAGACAAGTACAATGGTCTAATATGTCCATGCACAACATCATCTTCATCTTCATCGGTAAAAGATATTATTGCATGGAATTCTACCAGATTATTCCCTATGTGATAGACTTCAGCAGCAGCAATTTTAGTTTCAAACTGCTGAGGACTTTACAAAGCCTCGATGAGTGCTTCCCGAAGATCTTTTGACAGATTCGTAGCATCCAGAATTGATAACCTGGATAGTACTTAGGACAAGTGTTTTAATATATCATACTTTTTATCCAGAGGTCTGTGTTTCCCAATAGTAATATGTGGTTTATCGGGTACCTTGGAAAAATATTCTTTGGAAGTTGATGCATCTTGTATCAGGATAAGAGTTGGCAATATTCCTGGTTTTGGAAGATTAGACCGATTAGATCCATTTACTTGCTGAGAGGAAGAATATGGAACCTTCAACCAGACTTCCAAAATAACTGTGCTAGGAATGAATTTGCTATTGGTAGAAGAACATTCTTGTTCTTGCTGAGCTCACTGAAGGGCTCTACCATGAGTTTCTACTGCGTACACAGTTCTAGTATGGGTAGAATTCTAATAGTGGCTTCTGAAAGATCCACGTCTTCCCCAATATCCTGAGCCCCTGGAACTTCCTATGATTCCCCTATTTTATACAGGGAATTCAGGCACATTTAAATCGAAACTGTGACTGTCATATGGATATGTTAATTGAATCATATTAACAAAACCAATGATTAACTCTTCGTCTGATGAAGACTTTGCCGGATTATCCTGTTTAGGCTGTGCCATTTGGTGGGGCGGTGCCCGTGGCTTTGAAGTAGATGGCATGAAGTCCGCCAAAGTCAATGAAAACTTAGGCTTTGACACATACTCATCTTCTTCTGATTCATTTTCTTTATTTGAATCATGCCGTTTCATTGAGGACTTTCCCTCTGACGAAGAGGTTTTTGCTGCAACATTCATGGCAGAATACAAAATTGGTTTCTTTAATTGTGTTCGCAAAATAGCATGAGTTTGATTGATTGTATTTTTGACCATCCAATCATCATACTTCTGTGCATTTTTGCTTTTGACTTATTTCCATTCGCTTTTCTCCTCTGGAACTATAGCAGTAACACATGCTACCTGAGCTAAAGAACCATTCTGTATGACTTTTCCCGAGTCGACCATCTTTTGCAAGAGGTCTTTGAAGAAAAAACACTCCTGGATGGGATGCCCCAACATTTGAAGAAAAGGGAAGTAATTGGGACGGTCTTCATCACATTTCTTGTTTGGCCTCTTGGGCATTGGAAATTGAACCAAATTGTTTTCCAGAGCCGAAATGAAGTAACCAGGAACTTGTTCATTTTTGGAAAGAGAATGTTTTTCTCTTCAAATCCTCAAATTATTTTCATTTTTGATCTCTTTGATCGTCTGGATGAAACGGCCTTTGTTGTTGGCGCTCAGAAGGTGGAGCCCTTCGAGGAGATGATGGTTTTGAGGTAGAAACAGGTACAGGTGCTTGTTTAAGCATAACTGTAGCAGTTTCTGCTTTACCCATTCTCCTTTCTAGAGTTGATGGAATTACACGAGATTTATAATTTGCCTATATAAGGGAATCTTAAATCTACTGAGCGATTGAAGTAAGGTCTCAAAACCATCCTGTGTATTTCACATGGATTAACAGTGTGCATAATTCGTCAAGCATATTTTCCACACAGATTGGAAACAATTCTTCTTGAGGGAGTGCTAAACTCAAGGAATATGTTAATCCCTTCCATCGAGCAATGAAATCATAGCCCATTTCATTTCCCTTTGCTTCCAATTTGTAAGATCGAAAACTGTTGTCTTTGGAAAAGTTGATCTGAACTGAAGGAGGAATTTTTGGTGAAGATCCTCCCATCTGGTAATTGACCGGGATTACAAGCTTGTATACTAGAAAACTCTGGTCCTTGTAAGGTTCACACGATGCATCTGAGTTTCACTACTTCTTGCTGCTCCAGAGTTACCATCATAGGATCGAAACAAGACACGTAATGCATCAAATGCTGTTCAGGATCGCCTGATCCATTGAAAATAGGGAATACAGGGTTCCCAAAACAGGATGGAGGAGAGATTGAATCTACCCATTCAGGGTAAAATTTCTTTTCTGGTTGAACTTGCGCACGTTTCCCTTCTATAGTTTCTAACCGAGCTGTTAATGACACAATAGTAGTTATTAATTTTTGAGAAACATACGGTTGATCTTGGACTTGGGTATGTGTAATGACTGGAGCTTGGACAGATGTGGCGATTGGTGATGCAACTGAAGGTAGCACTGCCAACTATTGTTGCACTTGACCCATAGGACAAGACCTGTGAGGGTGTGCTGATAGAGGAGGATATTCTTGATCCATCTCAGTAGCTGTAACAAATTCTTTTGGCTGACTGACTCCAGCATGCTTAAGAAGAAGACTACTCTGAAGTAGTTCTGCATTCAACCTTCTTAATTCCTTCATTTCTTCCTCCTGTTGTACAAACCTTTACTCTAGTAAGAGTGATTGACCTTCTCCAGAGGAAGGATATGTAACCTGGTTCTTTCCCTTCCATTTGTTGGATCCTTTTTGAAGAGGGGGAAGTGGGTTACTCGAAGGATTAACTAGGTTCTAAGTAATCCTTTGACTTTGTGTACGCACACCTTCTTCATTTGTGTCGGTGCATACATCTTCTTGAGCATGAACCTCTTCATCTGAGTCCCCTGAGTGAGCCTCAAATGGTGGATCAGCAACAACGGAATTGATGACATTGATTGATGCATAACTCATCGCATCACTTCTATCATCATTTCTGTGACATTGTCTTCTTCCATGTCTTTGATGATACATTTACTTCTATTGATTTCATCCTTCAGGGACTTCTTGACGATCCGTAATTTAGAGAGAATCTCCTGATAATTTGTCTCTTCGTTCCTCTTGAGGCTTCTTCCCCAATCGAGAAAAAACCGACATTCTATGAGGAGGGGATTGATGATTTGAAAAAGTCCCCAGTCCAGTGGACTGAGGCTATTCCTTCTCAACTCCTCGAATCTTATTCGTTGATTCCGAGGGTTGGCTTAAAAGATTCCCCAATCTGGTTAGCTAGGGTGGCTCTTGACACGCTATGTCTGAGACTTTCTAAAAATCTCTCATTATCTTATGAACCTTATTCCGGAAATTAGCAGGATGCATTAACCTATATCCACTTTTATCTCCCGGTTCAAAAGACCATTGGATGATTTCTGACACTTCTGTCACTTGGTGACGTGCTTACTCCAAACGAGAGGCATGTTCAATATTCTTGTTTTCTTGATACAAGAGTAATTCAACAACGTTTCCCCTGTATTCTTGATTTTGAGAGGAACTAGTTGAAGCTTGTTCTTTTTCAAGCATTTGATTACAAAAAAAGCCCATTGACTGTGGCCGTCCATGGGAAATAACATTGCAGGATACCATTTTCGGTGGGCTTTGTTGTCTAGAGAGCACCGTGAAATGCAGTGCTCCATGAACACCCCATACTCTGACATGGATACCAGATGGGGCATTGGAAATTAACTGACGCAATCTTCTTAATGCGCCAAAGTATGAACGTTGAAGGGCTCTCTGCTGATTTTTATCCTTCGGATATCGAGAGACTGATAGAGATGCCAAATCAATCTGACTTTGTAACCCTTGTATTATCTTAATATGATTTTCATATTCATCATAAGATAATACATTATTTTTCAACTGACAAATAATTTTCCATATGTTGAGATGAATATCAATAATTTCATCTTCCTTCAACATTTCTGTAATGTCATACCAAGAGTCATCCAGAGGCCAAAACATGACTGGCACATCACCTTTGGCCAGTTGTTTTCTCATGTTCAGCATTTCCTCTTTATTATATGATGAAGATTATTCTACATGATTTGACCAGAGATGGTGTTTCCTTGTTACTTAATTGGAATAAACATGATTGGTAGAGAAATAATTGATCAAACTAGAAGATGCATGACTTAGGTGTGGTTCGGAGAATGACCTACACCCAGGCCTATCTTCTGATTAAGAATGTATTTCACCTGCTAGCGATGAAGCTCTTGACATGACTGATTTCTCATTTTCATGTGCCTCAAGATAAGAGGGCTTTCTCGGCACTACATTGTCCACTGGAGAATTTTCCGGGCAATGTGCATCACTACTGCAGAGAGGAATTTCGCCGAGAAATTCATCATCATGGGGAGGACCACCACAATGGGTTACAGCAAAATATGAGATCTCTTGCTCCTTGGTCTTCTGACCACACAGAGGGTTCCTATGGATCTTATCTGAAGATGAATCTTCGAGATCGACCGAATTGTCATCAAGCAAGCCTTCATGAAGAAGTGTCTATTGAAGACCTTCAGAATTAATGTTCCCACTATTGAGAACTGAGGGATTAGAATCTTGAATTTCAACAGATAATTGTCTGAGGGCTTCAAGAACTCCAGCATCGAGCAAGGCCTTGTTACAGATTGGCTCTTGATCTCCTGAATGTGCTGGGAGAGTCTTTTTCTTAGACGCCTTCTTAGTCGCCTTGGAAACCACTTTTTGACGAAAGTGGCTGCTCTGAGCAGGTGTATATGCATGATTAGGAAAGATGGCCGGGTGAGGCTGACGATCTCCATCAAATCAGGTGTATGTGCCTGACTTGGTTGTCCGTATGATATGGTGGGTATGCCCCCACAACCCTCTTGGACAGTAACAGATGCGTGTGTCTGTTCCGGAGTGAATTGTTGATGTGTTACTCCACTGGTAGGGATAGATTTACGTGTATTTCCCTAAGATGCTGCTGAATTTGTTATAATATCCTGGCAGGCATTCAGAATATTGGTAGGGATTTGCTTCTGCTCTTTCACCATTGATAGAATATGTTTGGTGACTTCAGCTGCCGGAACGGGATAAACATCTATTTCGGGCTTGGAGTAGGTGTATGTGCCTGCTCGTGTCCTCCTTTTCCTGTCAGTGAATCCAGACAATACTCAAGTGTGGGGGCAGAGAGTTGAGTCTACCTCCTATTTGTTGTCGGGGCTTTCCAAATAACTTCTCCGAATGCTACCAAGTGGGACTGTTGGTTGGCTAGATAAGTACTAGCAGGTGTATGTGCTTGATGATTACACTTCGCTGAACGTAGTTGATGAGATCCATCATATGTAGTCAGACGAGCCTGCTGACTAGCTGATGATGTATAAAAAGGTGTATGTTCTTGCCTATATTACTCCACCAGAATTGCCTGGCGGGATTGGCGTGATGTTGCTAGAGGAGTCAGCTGGACAACGCAATTAAAATGGGCAGGTGTGTGTCCGTGATCGTTGCTTTCCACCAAGTTAGGTTGGTGGAATTCTCTGGAGATGTCAGAGATGAGAACCTACTCACTGTTAACCGGACGTCACCTCTGGCGATTCGTCTTGCCTGCTCGGGTTCGAGGAACCTGAGACGAATGCCTGGAGTCGGTACCCTCATAATGTTGAGGGTGCTCTTCCGCACGAGTCTGGCGGCGATTGTTTGTGGGAGCCCTCAGGAAGGACACCTATCTATTTGAATTAAGGCCCTAAGGGACCTACTCATTCAACTCCCCAAAATAACGGAGATAATAGTGATTGTGTTCCAGGGATAACGACCCGAAATGGTTGGAGATGCTAGTCAGCACCGCCTGCTTATTAATCACTGGTCGTCGTTGTCTGGACGACTGATGTGAGTTGTTTACTTAGATGGCTTGTCGGGAAGCCACCAGAGTTGGGATGGTACCGTGTTGACGGTACTCCTTAACCAGCACATTTAATACCCAGCGTCGAAGATGCTGAGTAGGTGATAACGTCCTTCGAGCGGACGACGATCCATTAGGAGTAGCAGCAGTGGCATTTGCAGCAGCAGTATTCACAGGTGTGAACTTGAGAGCATCCATTCTAGAAATGCAGAAGATCTTGGAAAAGAGTGCCTGTTTTATATAACAGACGTAATCAAGAAACATTCAGCCACTACATCTTTTTGATGAGCACATATGTCAATGATTGTTTTTGTTGTCCCTCTTATTGAGTTTTAAATAGGGGCCGAACAAATAGGTAAAACATAATTTTAACTTGGTTAAGGATTCATGTCAGGTTCAACATTTTTGTTTCCCTTGGATTTCGGGGATGACCTCCTTTGATGGGAGGTTCAAACATTCTGATCGGTTTCTAATGGGTTTGTTCGTATAACCGGAAACATCCAATGATTCCACATCCATTCGGACCTACTTTCCAAAGGTAGGTTCTCATTAGTTTATGGACTGATGAGGCTTAGGAAATTGCATTGGTCGAGAGGATGGGAGGTCAGAATCATCACACCTTTTTTAGGGGAATTATTTTCTACTCTGAGACTCTCTTTATAGATTTATGTTATGTTCGTGAATCCTTATTATAGTACCAAATATAAAATGAGTTTTCCTTTAGATCTGACAATCTATGATCGATATGTAAGAAATTTAGAGAATCTTTTATATGCATTCGTGGTTCTTAACGGATAAAGAATCATCTGTATTTGTTATAGATTCTTAGAAAATGGTGTCCTTTGATACGTAAAAGTATCTTGGTTCTAATGATGACCATACTGGTTTTAAATCCACTCAGTGGGGCACTTAATGTTTATTGTTATTCAGAAGGACATGAATTATTTTAGAGTGGGGATCAAACCCGCAGATGGGCTACCTATGTATCCTTTGTTTATAAAAGGAATCAGAACCCACGTAGTTCGAGTAAGGGAGTATGCTATTTATGATTTATGGATGAAAGAAGGATGTCATAATTACTTTTACACTCTAATCTCACATGAGTCATGATCGGTGTGAGAAACAAGAGGTATTGGTAAAAAAATTTGACAATTGTGTCATGAAAGATGCAATCATAAGAAATGATGCGGGGCTTATAAATGTATGACTGCCCAAATAAATGATGGTTGGGATTTACTTTATGGAATAAATCTAGGAACAGGGTCCATAAAGATATATGTGTTTCATGGAGATTTTTAATACTCTAACTTGGGGATTACTCCTAAAAAGGAGGCCCAAATTAAGAGATGACTTATGATTGGGTTTTACTACTGAAAAAGAATCCCAGATCAAAGGTAAATTAGGACTGGTTAAGATAAATTAAGATGGGGGCTTACTCTTGAAAAGGAGGTCCAATTTAAGAGATTTGAAAAATTAAGGGACTTGGGGCTTACTTCTGAAGAGGATGCCCATATTTGAGACTGGGGCTTACTCCTGAAAAAGAGGCCCAGGTTAAGAGAATTATGGTTGGGGCTTACTCCTAAGGAGGATTCCCATATTTTAGACTGGGGCTTACTCCTGAAAAGGAGGCCCAGGTTAAGATAATTATGGTTGGGGCATACTCCTAAGGAGGATTCCCATATTTGTGACTGGGGCTTACTCTTGAAAAGGTGTCCCAGGTTAAGAGTATTGTGGTTGGGGCTTACTCCTAAAGAGGATTCCCAGATTTGAGAATTATGACTAGGGCTTATTCCTGAAAAGGAGGCCCAGTTTAAGGGGTTCTATCATCTTAAAGGATGAGGTTTAATGAATGAAATCTCAATTTTTTAGTGACATAAAGATGTGTAAATCACTAGGTTTTGAGAGATATTCCACAGAGTTCCTTTCAGATAAGGAATCCAAATCAAGAAATCATGCCATAAATGGCTTAGAAGAGTGTATTGAAGATTTAATCTTGAATAAGAGAGGTGGAATGGCTTAAGAGGGGTGAAATGGGCAAGAAGGACACCCAAAAAGGCAGGGGCATGCAAGTCCTCGAAGGCACATAGGTACTTCGTGGGCACGCAAATCCTGGTCACGCAGGTATACCTGCGCGACACATGGGTACTTGGGAAACAGTTAACCAGCAGAGTAATACTTGAGCGACTCTGGGTTAAAGCCTTTGGAATCCTCTTGAGGTTCTTCTAGAAGAGGGGCGCGCAAGTTCTATTGAAGGAGTAAGGTGGCGCGCAAGTGTGGCCTTTTCCCTTAAGGGCTTTCCACTCAGGCATGCAAGTGTTGATGAGTTTCAACACTTAGACATTCCTCCCCCTCTTTAGATGTTCTGTTCTAGGTATGAAATTAGCTTATAAGTGTTTCAGAAGCATTGAGAAGAGACTAGGGCACCGGGAGCTCAAATCTGAGTTTCTCGAAAAAATACTCCCTTAAATGGGGGGCCCACAGGGTCTATTTATAGTCAGGAGAATACCCCGGGTGATTATCACTTAGGTCGCGCAAGTCACTTGGGCGACCATCATGCATCGCACAAGTGGACTTGCGCAACTATGAGGGAACATGCACAACCTATGGGAAATTATCTCCTTGTTCATCCCTTTGTCTATTTCTTATATTTTCTTCAAAGGATGAATCAATTTGTCCTAAGATATTCCCCTTTTCCAATCTTTAGATTTTGTGATGAAAGGAGCGTCAACAATGAATTTGAGTGGGTTATTGCGAGACACCAATTGGACCTCGTGATGTTGTAGTTAGTGTCTTACCTTTTTAACTGCAAAGATTAATTCCAGGTAGCACTTCTCAATACTTGAATATCGGGTTTCTGCTTCAAGAATAGTCTGACTGAGATAGTAGAGGTTGTTTTCATTTGTATCATCATTCTTCTGAGCTAGAAAGGAACCCAATGATCTATCTAAAGCTGTGACATAGAGGATCTGTGGTCCTCCTTCAACAGGTGGCATAAGTACCGATGGACTCAAGTGGTATTTCATAATAATATAGAATGCTTCTTGACATTATTCAGTCCACTGGTAAGTGAGTCCCTTCTTCATCAATTTGGTGAAGGGTAACTTTTTCCTGCCAAAATGACGATGAAACGCCAAATATAGGCTAAGTTTCCTTGATGTCCTCTCAATTCATTCAAATTTCGAGGAGGTGAATTACCAAGGATTGACATGATCTTCTCAGTATCGACTTCGATACAACAATGGAATACAACAAAGGTGAGAAATTTCCCCGAGGTTACCCCAAAAGTACATTTTAAGGGTTTCATCTTCAAATTATGTTATCGAATCTTGTGGAATATTACTTCTAAATCAGCCAAGTGATTAGAATGTTGTTTAGATTTGACCACCAAATCTTCCACATAACATTCAACAAACATTCCCAGAAAGGGTTTGAAGATACGATGCATGGCACGCTAATATGTTGCGCCAGCATTATTTAGGCCTAAGGGAATTACCCGATAGAAAAACACACCATGAGGGGATCTGAAATATGTAGATTCCTCATCTTTTAGAGCCATTCGTATTTGATTATATCCACAATACCCATCCATGAAGGAAAGTGCATCATAGCTAGCTGTTTTATCGATTAAAAGTTCTGTAATCGGAACTGAAAAATCATCCTTAGGACAATGCCGATTAAGATCTATGAAAACAATGAAAACTATAATTTTCCCATTCTTCTTTTTCACTAGGACAATATTATCCAACCACTTGGGAGATTGAACTTCTCAAACGAAGTTAGGTTTGATAATCTTATCCACTTTAGCCTCAATTTTGGAAGCATAGGTTGGGTGCGTTCTTCTAGCAGCTTGTTTGAATCCTCGATGTTCTTTTGGAAAACCCAAATGATGAGTGGAAACATCAGGATCAATCCCTGGAATATCTGTATAGTTCCAAGAAAATATATATCTATTTTGCTTTAAAATGAAAATATACATCTCTTGTTCTTTAAGAGTCATCGCTGCACTGATTAAAGTGGGGTGTGGATCTTCTTATGTACCCAGATTGATTTCTCTGAGTTCATCCAAAGTGGTAGAGATACCTTCTTCAAATGCCAGAGGAGAATATCTGAGATCTTCCTCTTCTTCTTCAACATGTGTTACTTCTTCTGTTTCTACTTTCATAGTAGATGATGAAGCATAATTTTCATGATCATAAGAGATGTCAAAATGTTCACATATTGAAGAAGAAGCTTCCATTTCTGACCCAATTGATGATGAAGGGTCTTCTTTGGGTAATGAAGAGGATATGATGGATTGAGAATAAACATCATCGTTAACCTCTAGAATTTCTATAACTTCTTCTGTCCTGGTTGGTGATGTATAGACTTGCTGGATTTCAGCAGATGACATGAAGATATCTCCATTTAAACTTTCATCATTGCCTGGTGGATCACCAATTTCTCCCATGTTGTCTGGCTCGATTTCCATAATTGACATTATGGATCTTCCGATATGAGTATTTTTATATGGGTCTATCCTGTCAATTTTACTGACAGGGAAGACATAATCTGTACTCACATGTGCTAATGGATTTACTGGAATCTTTTCCAAACCATACAGAGCATTATTTTTGGTAATCTCCCTTGTTGTGGACTTTTCATTTCCCTTTATGTGATAGAAGTCCGCCTCAATGAATTGAGATTCACATGTCTTGAACGGGGATTTATCACCATATAATGTCCCAACATGACCATCGAAACAAAACATGAGACATTGATGGTATGATGAAGGGAGAGTCGCATGTCGATGAAGCCAGGGTCTTCCATGCATGATGTTGAAGGCTGAGTCTTCACCAAAATCCATGAAATATGAATTGGACGCAAGATCTCCTAACTGAGTTCTGAGTGTAATCTCGCTCGGTGGTTCTTGCTCATTTTTATCATATCCTTGTAACATCATAGTTGAAGAAGATAAATCAGATTCTGTGAGGCCCAATCAACGAAGTTTACGAATGGGCATGAGGTTGACTCCTGAACCATTATCAATGAAAGCTCTTCCGATGTCTACGCTATTGAACTTTTCAGATAAGTACAAAGGTCTAATATGTCCATGAAAGACTTCATCGCCATCTTCATCTGATAAAGATATCACTACATAGAATTCTGCAGGATTATTCTCTATATGGTAGACTTCAGTCTCAAACTCCGGAGGACTTGACAAAGCCTCAATGAGTGCCTCCCGAAGATCCTTTGATAAATTCAAGGAATCCAGAATTGATAACATGGCCAGTACTTGGGCCAGGTCTTTTAATATATCATAGTTTTGATCCAAAGGTCTGTGTTTCCCCAAAGGAACATGTAGTTTAGCAGGTGCCTTGGAATTTTATGCTTTGTAATTTGATGCATCTTGTACTGGGATAGGAGTTGGTAATACTCCAGGCTTTAGAAGATTAGACCGATTCGGTCTATTTACTTTCTGAGAGGAAGAATATGGAACCTTCAACTTATCTTCCAGAATAATTGTTCTAGGGCCGAGTCAGCCTTGTGTGGAATAACTTTGTTATTCTTGTTGAGCTCGTTGATGGGCTCTACCACGTGTTTCTGCCACATACACAGTTCTAGCAGTGGTTGAATTGGAATAGTGGCCTCTGAAAGATCCACATCTTTCCATGTATCCTGAGCCTTTGGAATTTCCTCTGATTATTCTATTTGATATAGGGAATTCGGGCTCATAAAAATAGAAACTGTGGCTAGCATATAGATCTGTTAATTGAATAATATTGATAGAACTGAAGATCAACTCTTCATCCGATGATGACTCTGCCTGATTAGCCTATTTAGGTTGTGCCGTTTGGTGGGGCGGTGCTCGTGAATTTGAAGTAGATGGCATGAAGTCAGCCAGAGTCAAAGACAACTTAGGCTTTGATACATACTCATCTTCTTCTGATTCTTTTTCTTTCTTTGAATCATGTCGTTTCTTTGAGGGTTTTTTCCTTGATGAAGAGGGTTTTGTTGTGGCATTTATGGCAGAAGGCACAATTGGTTTATTCAATTTTATTCTAAAAATAGAATGAGTTCGGTTGTTTGTCTTTATGACCATCCAATAATCATATTTTTTTGAATTTTTTGTTCTTAACTTCTTGCCACTCGCCTTACTCCTCTAGAAATGTAGCAGTAACACATGCTACTTGAGCTAAAGAACCTTTTAATTTTACTTTTCCCGAGTCGACCATCATCTGCAGGATGTATTTGAAGACAACACACTCCTGGATGGGATGCCCCAACATTTGATGAAAGGGGAAATAGTTGGTACGGTCTTCATCTCCTTCCTTATTTGGCCTCTTGGGCCTTGGAAATTGATCCACATTATTTTCCCGAGCCAAAATGAAGTAACCAAGAACTTTTTCATTTTGGAAGGAATAAAAATTGATTTTAAAATCTTAATATTGTTTTTGTCTTTGATCTCTTTGATCATATTGACGAAACAACCACTGTTTTGGATGCTCTGGAGGTGGAGCCCTTCGAGAAAATGAATGTTTTGTAGTAGAAGCATGTACAAGTTATTGTTTAAGCATAACTGTAACAGTCTCTTCTTTACCCATTCTCCTTCTTGGAGCTGATTGAATTACACGATCTTTATCCATAGTCATTATAAGATAATCTTCAATATGTTGAGCGATTGAATTACGGTCTCGAAACCCTCATGTGTTTTTCACAGGGATCAATGACGTGTGTAATTCGTCACGCAGATTTTCCACACAAATTGGCAACAGTTCTTCTTGAGGTAGTTCTAAGCTTAGAGAATATGTTAATCCCTTCCAGCGAGAAATGAAATCTGAGAACCTTTCATTTTCCCTTTGCTTATATTTTGTTAGATAAAAAACTGTTTTCTTTTGAAACATTGAGTTGAACTGATGAAGGAATTTTTGAAGAAGATCCTCCCAACCAGTAATTGACCAGGATTGCAAGCTTGTGTACCAGACAAAAGCTGGTCCTTGTAAGGTTCGCACAAAGCATCTGAGTTTCACTGCTTCTTTCTTTTCTAGAGTTACCATCAATGGATCGCAACAAGACACATAATTCATCAAATGTTGTTAAGGATCACCTGATCCATTGAAAATAGGGAATATAGGATTCCGAAAAAACGATGGGGGAGGGAGTAAATCTACCCATTCAGGGTAAGCTCTCTTTTCTGGTTGAATTTGAGAACACTTTCAATCCATAGCTTCCAACCAAGCTGTTAATGACTCAATAGTAGTTATTATCTTTTTAGAAACATCCGGTTGAACATGGACCTGAACAGGTGCAATGATTGGAGCTGGTACAGATGTGGTAGCTGGTACTACAACTGATGGTAGCACCGCTAATTGTTTTTGTACTTGACCCGTAGGATTCGACCTGTGACGGTGTACTGATAGATGAGGATTTTATTGATTCATATATGTAACTGCAACAAACTCCCTTGGATGAATGACTCCAGCATGCTTAGGAGGAATACTACCTTGAAGTAATTCTGCATTCATCCTCCTGAATTCCTTTATTTCTTCCTCTTGTTGTGAAAATCATTGCTCTAGTGAGACCAATTGGCCTTATCTAGAGGAAGGGTATGTAACTTGATTCTTTCCTTTCCCATTGTTAGCTCCCTTTTGGTGAGGGGGAAGTGGGTTACTTGAAGGATTACCTAGATTCTGGGTAATCCATTGATTTTGTGTATGCACACCTTCTTCATTTGTGTCTGTGTGTAAAACTTCTGGAGTAAGAACCTATTCATCTGAGTCCCCTGAGTGAGCCTCATGTTCTAGAGTATCATCAATAATGTAATTAATGACATTAATTCATGCATAACTCATCGTATCCATTCTATCAGTATTTCTGTGTGTTGTCTTGTTCCATGCCCCTAGAGAGACATTTCCTTTTGTTGATTTGATACCTCAGGAACTTCTTGGAAAACTGTGATTTGGAGAGAATCTCCTGATAATTTGGTACTTCGTTCCTCTTTTGGATTCTTCCCCATTTTTTTTCTCATGTTCATCGTTTCCTATTTATCATTCAATGAATATTCTTCTACCTGATTTGTCCAGAGCTGGTGTTTCCTTGTTGCTTCGTTAGATTCAACAAGACAGGTAGAGAAATCACTAATCAAACTAGAAGATGCATGACTTAGGGGTGGTTCAAAGAACAACCTACACCCTGTTATATCTTTTGGATGATAAAGGATTTCACCTTCTAGCGATGAAGCATTAGACATGACTGCTTTCACATTTTCAAGTTCCTCAAGATAAGAGGGATTTATCGGCACTACATTGTCCACTGGAGTATTTTCTGGGCAATGTGCATCACTACTGTAGAGAGGACTTTCGCATCGAAATTCATCATCATGGGGAGGACCACCATGGTGGGTTACAAAAAAATATGAGATCTCTTTCTCCTTGGTCTTCTAGCCACATAGAGGGTTATTGTAGCTCTCATATGAAGCTGAAACTTCAAGATCGACCGAACAGTCATGAAGCCAGCCTTCATGAGGATGTTTCTGTTGAAGACCATCAGAATTAATGTTCCCACTATTGGGAAATGAGTTAGTAGAATCTTGGATTCCAACAGATAATTTTCTGAGGGATTCAAGAACTCCAGCATCAAGCAAGGACTTGTTACATATTGGCTCTTGATCTCTTGACTGTGTTGGGCAGGTATTCTTCTTAGATGCCTTCTTACTCACCTTGGAAACCACTTGTTGACGAATGTGTCTACTTTGAGTAGGTGTATGTGCCTGATCAGGAGATATGGCCAGGTTAGGATGATGATCTCTACTCAAATCAGCTATATGTTCCTGACTTGGTTGTCCGTATGATATGGGGGAATACACCCCACAACCCTCATGGACTGGAACAGATGTGTGTGTCTATTCCGGAGTGAACTGTTGATTCGTCACTCCACTGGTAGGGATAGATTTATGTGTCTTTCCCTAAGATACTGCTGAAGCTGTCATAATATACTAGCAAGCATCCAGAATATGAGCAGGGATTTTATTTTGCTCTTTCACCATTGATAGAATATGCTTGGTGACATCAGTTGCTGGAACAGGCATATATGTCCATTCCGTGCTTTCAGTAGGTGTGTGTTTCTGCTCTTTTCCTCCTTTTCTTGTCAGTGAATCCAGACAGTACTCAAGTGTGAGGGCGGAAAGTTGAGTCTGCCTCCTATTTGTCACTAGAGCTTTCCGACTAACTTCTCCGAGTGCTACCAAGCGAGAATTTTGGTAGACTTGATCAATACTAGTATGTGTATGTGCCTGGTGATTGTACTTCACCGTATATGGTTGAAGAGACCCATCATATGTAGTCAGACGAGCCTGCTGACTAGCTGATGACGTATAAACAGGTGTATGTTCCTACATATAGTACTCCACCGGAATTTATTGGTGGGATTGGTGTGATGCTACCAAATGAGTCTGTTGGACAGTAGAATTAAAACGGACGGGTGTATGTGCCCGCTCATTGATTTCTAAAAAGTTAGGTCGGTGGAATTCTCCAGAGATGGAAGAGATGAGAACCTGATCACTATTGACCGAATTTCACCTCTGGTGATTCGTCTTTCCTGCACGGATTCTGGGAACCTGAGTCGAACGCCTGGATTCGACACCCTCATCATGTAGAGAGAACACTGCCGCAGGAGTTTGGTGGCGATTTTTGATTGGATCCCTTGGGAATAACTCGTGTCTCCTTGAATTAAGGCCCCGAGGGACTTTCTCATTCACATCCCCAGAATATGGGAGGGAATGATGATTGTGTTCCAGGGATAACGACCCGAAACGGTTGGAGACGGTGGTGAGCACCGCCTGCTTCTTGATCACTGGTTGTTGTTTTCTGGATGACCAGGGTGAATTATTCACTTGGAGAGCTTGTCGAGCAGCCTCCAGAGTTGGAATGGTACCATGTTGACGGTACTCCTTAATCAATGCATTTGATACCCAGCATTGAAGATGCAGAGTAGGTGATGTCGTCCTCAGAGCGGACGATGATCCAACAAGAGTAGCATCAGGGGAATTTGTAGCAGATGTTTTCATAGCAGATCTATTCACAGATGTGATTATAAGAGAATCCATTCTGGAAATTCATAAGAACTTGGAAAAGAGTTCATGTTTGATATAACCGACATAATCAAGATAAGTCCGGCCACTACATCTTGTGGATGAGAAAATATGCCATTGATTACTTTGTTGGCCCTCTCATTGAGTTAAAATAGGGGCCTAACAAATAAGAAAAGCATCATTATAACTTGGTTGATGATTCACGTCGGGTTCACCATTTTTTGTTTCCTCTGGAATTGGGGATGATCTCATTGATTTAACATTCAAACATTACAAGAATTTTCTAACGGGTTTGTTTGTAGAACTGGAAATATCCAATGATTTCATATCCATTTGAAATTACTTTCCAAAGGTAGGCGCTCATTAGTTTTGGACTAATGATTCTTAAAAATTTCCAATGGTCGAGGGGATGGGAGGTCGGACTCATCACACCTTTTTTATGGGAATTATTGTCTACTCTGGGACTATCTTTATAGATTTAAGTTATGTTCGTGAATTCTTTTTACATTACCAAGTATAAAATGCACTATCCTTTAGATCTGACAATCAATGATTGATATGTAGGAAATTTAGAGAATCTGTTATATTTATTCAAGGTTCTTCTTCGATAGAGAATCATTGGTATTTTTTAGAGATTCTTAGTCAATGGTATCCTTCAATACATAAAATTTTCATGGTCATTATGATGACCATTCTTGTTTTAAAGCCACTCAATGGGGCACTTGAAGTATATTATCATTCAGAAGGACATTGACTATTTCACAGTTGGGATCATACCCGCAGATGGGCTACCTACGTATCCTTTGTTTTGGAAAATGAATCATAACCCACGTAGTTCGAGTAAAGGAGTAGGATGTTCATGCATGATTGATGGCTCAAAGAAATATTTCATGATTACTTTTACAATCTACGATCATGTAAGTCATGCTCGGTGTGAGAAACGAGAGGTATTGGAGAAACCAGACAATTTTGCTAGGAAAGATGCAATTATATGGGGCTTATGTACGTATGAATGCCCAAAAATAGATGAGGATAAAGATTTACTTCAGGGAGGAAATCTAGGAACAGGGTCCATAAATGTACATCTGCTTTATGGATATTTACATACTCTAATATTGCGGCTTACTCCTAAGTACGATTCCCAAGTTAATAGGGGACATATGATTGGGTTTTACTCCTGATAAGGAAGCCCGGATCAAAAAGAAATTATGAATGGTCAAGAGAAATTAAGACTAGGGCTTACTCCTGAAAAGGAGTCCCAGGTTAAGGGAATTTTGGAATTAAAGGACTTGTGGATTACTCCTGAAAAGGATGCCCATATTTGGGAATTTTAAGACTGGGGCTTACTCCTAAGGAGGATGCACAGATTTGGGGTCTTGGGGATTACTTCTAAGGAGGATTCCCAAATTAATGAGGACTTGGATTGGCGTTTACTCCTAAAGAGGATTCCCAGGTTAAGGGGAATTATGACTGGGGCTTACTCTTGAATAGGAGGCCCAAATTAATGAGGACTTGGGGATTACTCCTAAAGAGGATTCCAATATTAATGAGAATTTGGACTGGGAATTACTCCTTAAAAGGAGGCCCAGGTTAAGGGTTCTCTCATCTTATAGGATGATGTTGAATGAATGAACTCTCTAACTTTAGTGACATAAAGATGTGTAAATCACTATGTTTTGAGAGATGTTCCATGGAATTCCTTTCAGATAAGAATGTCAATTAAGAAAACAAGACATAACTGGTGTTGAAGAGTGTCATGAAGATTGAATTTTGAATAGTAAAGGTGGAATGTAATAAGAGGGGTTAAATGGGCAGAAAGGGCACCAAAAAAGAAGGGCACGCAAGTCCTGGCAGGCGCGAAGGTACTGCGTGGGTGCGCAAGTACTAGTCGCACAGGTATACCGGCACGACACATGGTTACATGCATGATTGTTAACCAGTAGGGTAATACTCTGGTGATCTTTGACCAAATCCTCTAGAATTATCTCGAGGTACTTCCAGAATAATGGAACGCAAGTTTCAATGAGTAGGTAAGGATGCGCGCAAGTGTGTTCATTTCCCTTAAGGGAAAAACATTTTATGCGTGACAGTGTTCGTGATTTCTAACACTTAGAGCTTATTCCTCTTGTTTAGACATTCCATTATAGGTAAAGAATTACCTTATAAGTGTTCCGAAGTCTTGAAGAAGAGACTTGGGAGTTCAGAGCTCTGTATCTAAATTCTGTAAAAATTCCTCCCGAAATGGGGGGCCCACCGGGGGTATTTATAGGCTGGAGAGGAACCCCGACCGGTTTTTAAAGAGGGCGCGCAAGTCACTTGCGTGACCATTAGGCAGCGCGCAAGTATACATGTGTGACAGTGAGGGAACTTGCGCATTGCATGTGCATTTGAAGCCTTGTTCATGCCTTTCTCGATTTTTGATGTTTTCTTCAAAGGCTGAATTAATTTATGCCAAGTCATTTCCCTTTCCATTAATTTAGAAAATGTGACGAAAAGGAGCGTCAAAAATCCCCAACCTATAAAAAATGGAATATGAATCTATCTATAATTTTCAACATTCAAAATAAATGTCTACATCATTATTAAATCATGATATAATTTATTTCCCCCAAATTCCACAATCGACAATATATGAATTTCAATGATCATGTTGTATAAATGAATGTTTCATTTATAAAAATGTTTTATGATAAATATAATATTATTCATAAAACAATTCATTAATAAATAATAATAATGACCCTTTATAGCCTAAAATAATTTTTGAATTCATTTAAAACATATTTTCACCTCTTCAGTTTCCATTTGATAAATAAAAATCTAAAATTTTGTAATGAAATACATCTTTAGTATCACAATACATCTTTTTTACATCTTTTTTTAATATATATTATTTAATAAAAATATCTAATCATCAAATTTTAATAATGAAGTCAATAGGTCAATACAAAACTAACATATTAGATATTTTCTAATGAAATCCTAATATCTTCACAATTTTCGAATTAATTCTATAATTGAATGTTAATATAAATGGATATATTTCTATAGGATTATCTATTATTCTTAACTCTATAAAAATATTCTATTAAATATCCCACACTTATCTTTCATATATATAAATATCACGCTAATATCTTATTTTATTGAATTCAAAATATCAAATTTTAAATCTAATACTATCCTTAACCCCAATCATTAACCAATTCAACAAAATCAATGGGATTAATCCAGTCACATAGTAAATATTGACATCCTCTGGGAATATATAGGTTCCAGATTGTGTATCATATGATCCAAAAAAAATATCACATCAATAAAAAAATGCACATATTTATTTTTTTAGGGTATGGTGTAGTGATATGTCACCCAGGCCTAAGAAACTGAAATACTATTATTTTTAGTGACTTTATAACCATATATTCTTAGTTTTGATATCTATCTAATAAGACTAGTTTATCTTCTAATAATCATGATGATGAAAATTAGAAAATGTCCTAATGAACCTTAATACTCCATAGTTAATCCCTCACCAGAATGGATTAATGCCGATGTGGAAAGATTCCCATTTTTATTCCCAATAAAATACTAGAATAAACTTCAATTTTGTTTATTAAAATACTACCAAAATAATACTATTTTTTTCATTAGAACATAATTATCATCACATAAATATGTAATATTTTTTTCCATCCTTTCTTTATCTTAAATAGTCTATAGTCGGACCTTATATGTCTATGATTTAGGAAGGCACACATGTGATTCACAAGAATTTGTTTGAGGACTAATGTGAACCCCATGCCTATGTTTTGATCTATTGTAACAATTTTATTTAGATATATGAATGCATGAAATCACCTACAACAATTTACATTTCTTAAAAATCGATTACCCTTTTGTAATTAAACCATAATGTTGTTTGGATAACCAAATTATGTATTTTTGTATTCTTTCATTCCAAAAAACATTTGAAACAAGTCCTAAACTATAATCGATTTCTACAATATGTCAAACTATAAAATGATTTTAAACTAATATTAATAATTTGAATCTATAAATTACTGAATTAAAGTCATGTTTGAATAAAAATATACAACACAAATGTCCCAAATCACAAAAAATTCGAAATCAATAAACTAAAAAATATCCCCTTTATCAATTAAACAAAAATTGGGGAACCTTCATGATAAAAAAATATTCTTGGTAACAAACATATCCACATATTATATATTTTTCAAACATTGGAAAAAATCATGCTTTGACATTGAAATTAATTCTTATTTAGTCATTCCAATCCCATGTGTTCCAAACATAGTATTGTAAATAGGAATAATTAACAAGAATGTCAAATAAGACTATAACAATAACATGAATTGAAATTAAAATTTACATCATTACTCTTATAAAAATTTGATCTTCTATAAAATATTCTTAATAATATGTCAGAAACACATCTTAAATATATTTATCAAATATAATTTACAGTAGTTCACATAGTCAATAATTCATGAACATATGGAAAAATAACAGATTTTATAAGACAATAGATTTGTAAATTGAACTCAATACATCTCCCATTTAGAAACTCCCAAAATATATATTTTCTAACTAAAAAAAAATTTCTCCCATTATAAAAATATGTGTATTTTTATTTAGTTTTATATATTTTACTCGTTTGATGGAAACAGTAAAAAAATAGGTTAATATATGGGAAAAACACTATAGTATAACCATTGATATATTGATATTGATCTCCTAATATCAAAATGATTTTTCTAAACTCATCCACATGTAGTGATTTAACAAACATGATCAATTATACAACAATTTATAGTAATATAATAATTCAAGATGAATCATTCATCCACATTAAATATTACATAAGATAACATGATGTTAATTATATTTCATTATAAACACTAAAATGGATCTCTAAATAGTTTTTAATTATCTTTATTATCATAATCCAGAATCAAATATAACTTCACTTCTACATTATAATTCCCTTGTTTTTCCATCATCTATGTTAATTGGGTTATTTCATTAGTGTAATAAATATATTCAATTTATTTTAATGATCACGGTAATTGAAGACTACATATTTATATCAAATTTAACACTTAATTCTCACACGATAAACACATAATTATTTACATAATATTAAAAATAATCAATTCCCATCCAATTATCACCAACATAATTTATTATATTGGGAATTCACATATAGTTATATAATAAACTTCAATATTTAGTGACTTTTACATACCTTAAAATACTTTTCATTTTTATGAAAAATCATTCATTTTTCAAACAATTAAACCTAGTTAATAATTTAACAACATATATAAATTATGGCTTTAATTCATTAAAATATTGAAAACACGGGATTTTTTAACTCATTTTGACCAATCTAATTTCCATAATTGACCTTACAAAGATTTATTCACAAACGGTTTTGGGTAGAAATTATCTTATCTTTATCTATTCCAAATCTCATCAATAAAACTAGGTAATTATTTTTCTATGAATTAAAAACATGATCCTTATCATGAGAAATATGATTTCTCATAAAGTACTATGTCTCTCCTGAAATGAATATTTCAAAAATCACCTTAATCTAAATGTAATAATATTTTCAAAAAAATTCATAATTTCATTAGAAATAAAATATTCAACATATATTATAATAATTGGAGATAAATTATATGATTCATTTACATAGAGATTTCTCTCTAGTCACATTTTCCAAAATTCTCACAACATTATGTACGATTTAAGCTTCACATACAAAGAAATCATATATTTTTTCCCTACAAAAGTTAATTAACCTGAAAAATATAATTCATAATATCTATGATCAAATAATTCAAGGCTATTAATTTACATATCATTTTCATTTTAATTATTTATAAGGGCTGACTACCCATTAATTTAAAAATATTATTTCTATGTTGATAAATAATAATAATAATAAACCTTATTGTATCATTTATAATAACAAGTGAAAATATATTATCATCTTTAACAAATTTAAATTGATATTTGAAATTTTATAAAAACATTTAATTTGTTTTTTATAAGATCATATTTCCAGTATAAATGTTTAATAACACTAAATTGTTTCCCATTATAACATTTTTTAAGATTTATATTAACATTATGTTTTCCCTTAATCGATTCAAAAATATTATTTCATCGAATGAATTATTTCTTTTTTTCATCAATAATTTTTACAAGCTTCTAAATATATATTGAGAAATTAATGTTGTGTGATATGTTTTCATAAAATAAATCTTAATTTATATTGAAATTCCATGATTATAAATAATGTTCTAAGCCTAAAAATGCTTTATAGACTGTAGAAAATATGAATCATATTAATTTCCATTACAAGAAAAAATTTAATCATTATCTTCTTCATATGAACCAGTCATACCTTCCGCACTTCTTCAAATTTTTTAATTTTATTGAGTAAATAAATTATTATCAACATTTTACTATTGAATGTGTTTTATATTATTTTGAAACATCATATTATTTCTTAAACAAATTAACACCAGTAATATACACAATATTTCATGATTTCATACTATAATTGTAAAATAATATCCCAATTATCAAATATCAAATAAAAATTGATTTTTCTCCTCTTTGATAAGTATTTCTCACATTTGAACCCATTTTAATGATATTATACGGGTTTATATATAACCAAGGATAATTATTCTTGGTTTATTATTGAATAAATATCATAAAAATAAATATAATACTTTTAATTATGTATGTATATATTTTTAAATGTGTACTTTTGTAACAATGTTTAGTTTATATATTAAATGATAATGATTGGGTTCCATTAACATATATTGATAACTATAAACTAAAATTCTATTAATTTTCATGGAAACAACATTTTTAAGGTAAATGGTGCACTAACTACAGTTGAATCCCATACATATATATAAATGATCCCCAACAATTTCTCTAATAAATTAAAATCCAATTTTAAATTAGAAACTATACTTGTTATAATCAAATTAAATCTATGAAATTAAAACAAAATTATATATACTATTCCTTTCATAACAATTATAACTTATTCACGTGGCACATTGGATCTAAAAGAACTCATTAATGAAAGATAAAAAATGCACACTCTATTATTTATATATCACGAGTATATGAATATCTAATTGGATAATTTTAGAGGGATATTTTTTTTGAATACCTATATTGTTATATAATGATATAATTTTTTTCCCTTTTTCAAGTAGTTCAATCCAATTTTATCACTTTTATTAAATAATATATAATGAAAATTTTCTCTGTCAAAAAACTTTACCCTGAACTTTTGACAAATATTACCTAGTCATTAATACCATACCTCATTCTCCTATAATATACTCATGATAATTTTTTTTAGATTTTAATAATTTAAATAAGATCTATTTACATTACATACATGTTTTATTAAAAATCCATAATTTGATATAAACATCACACATACATTTATTTAAATATTAATCTTTTTTACATTAATAAAGATAAAAAACACATAAGAGTTTGGGTTTCGAACCTTCTATAATGAGTATAATGGTTTTCCTTATAATTTAATATTCAATAAAAATTAAATAAATCCTTTAGTTACATATGATTAATTATTTAAAAATGTGAGTAATAATCATTTGCACAAATCCTCTATAAGATATCTTCACAGTAATCATATTTCATGAGTACTCATTGTTGATTATCCCTATGCGATTCTTTTTTATGATTTTAAATAAAAATCCGACATGAATAATTTGTATTGGTATTTTTTTAAGACTTATAAAACATTTAATAATTTTTTATACTCAAGTAAATTTGATAAAGGGTTTTGAATTCCTCATATGCGTGAAAAGGTTAATTATATCATCCAAAAAAATTAATTAGTATGTGAAACTAATTCTTTACATGAACTTCGGAATTTTCATCTCCTATACAAACATGATTTATTTTAGTAGGATATCTCATTGTCATATACAATCATTCAAAATTATATAATTCTTAAATCTTTTGAATACATTCCCATATCCACCACAATTCCATCGTTATTGATGAAATTGAAATCCTCTAGGAAAAACTGATCCCTATGTAGAGGGTGAAAATTCCTTTATTTCCCCATTATATATTTTATATTTAGGATAATTTATTTTAAATATAGTGTTATTGATATATTATATTTCAATTTTAAAAAAATTATGTAACTTCATACTTTTCCCTTTTTAGAAAATAATTTTTTCAATTTTATATTTATAGATATTTTTTAAATTAGGAATTCAACATATTGAAACTAATTCTAATTCTCTTCTCTCTTATCTTTAATATCTGATTTACCTTATTATAATCCAAAAATTTCTATATGATGATCTCTTTATTAATATATATTGATATACATCTATCATATATATATATATATATTGTATTATTAATCACATGAACCATGTTATAAAAAACAAAAAATTGTATTTCATCAATATAGAACATTACACATGAAGAATACATATTTAAAAATACATACTAAAATACTATTCTAAATAACTATAAATATAGTAATATGTATTTGAAAATTCACCATTTCATTTTCTCCTAGACATATCACACCAATTTGAAAAACTAGAAACATAAAAAACATTATAAATACTATTGACATTTTATAAAGTATATAGAGAACAATTAGAGATGACTATTTGAATGATAAAAAATTTAAATTAATTGTACTTATAGAGAGTATAAATCTGATATGATCATTTTGATAGTAATAAAAAAAATTCCCATTCTAATTTTAATACTGGAATAGTAACCATACAGTTAGAATAGTATCATGGGAATTAAAATTGTAAAATAACTTGTTTTTAATATTAAAAATTATTAAAAATAATTTAATATAATAATTTAAAAATGTATAATTTTCCAATTATAATATTAAATCTTAATATAATTTTAAAATTTAATGAATTTTATTATAAAATATATTTTAAAACATTATATTTTTAATACAAATATTTAAAATATGAATTTAAATTGATATAATTTTTTAGATAAATTTAATTTCATTTAGTTAATTAGATCATTAAATTTTTAGAATATTGTTTTACTTTTTTATAGAAATGGTAAAATTACTTCATTTGTAAAAATGAATTTTTCAAAATCATCTATCTAAGGACATAATATTTCTGTGATAAGTACATAATTGGTTATTACATTTTTTTCCAATTAAAAATATTTATAAAAATATAAAATATTAATTTAAAGTATCATCTTAATTTATAAACATAAAAAGGATATTTCTGATGTCTATAATATAATGAATACAACTAAAAACTAGTTTTTCAATTTTTAATTGTTTTCATTTAAATAAACTAATACTTTTTTGTATAAATGGTTTGAATATTATAAAAATTTAAATAATTTTTATTATTCTTCTCAAAATATCAAATTAATACAATATTAATGTCTTAATGTTTAAATAATATCATGTTCCCCATTTTATCCTAAAATTACACTTCACCCAATTTAAATACATAATTTTACCTCAGATGTAAAATCACTACAAAAAATCACATTACCAATGATATTCATAATTAACGTTAGTTGGTAACTCTCTAAAACATAATAATATTTGGGTCTAATCACACACCATTCCTTTATGAAATTATATTCTTAGTCAATGACCTTCATTGGGCACCCATGTTTCTTATATCACTTTATCCATTCAATTTTTC
This sequence comes from Viscum album, assembly GCA_963277665.1. Classification (NCBI taxonomy): domain Eukaryota; kingdom Viridiplantae; phylum Streptophyta; class Magnoliopsida; order Santalales; family Viscaceae; genus Viscum; species Viscum album. The sequence goes on from OY728154.1 coordinate 26,822,791, forward strand.
CTCACTCTACACATCCATTTTCATTCCTTCCACATGATAAATCCTAACAAAATAAATTAATAAGTATATAAATATGAATTTTTTTATGATATTGGAAATATTTTATACAATTTTTATAATATTTATTTTATTATTCCCCCTCACCTCTATCAATAAATTCACATTAATAGTGGATTAACCAACCAATTACAACATTATAAACTCTTTGTTAATTAATTAAATTTAGGATGGTAATTATGGATTACATATCTATATATATATATATTTTATGATATTGGTTAGTCATTTTAAAATATTTATAATATTTATTTTTTATTCATCCCTCACTCATTGTAAAATTCATATATTTGATGTATTACCCACCAACGAGGATGTTTTCAATTCATTATTTATCACCTTCTACAATATTGTATAACATAATTAACGTAAAATAAATAAATACATAATCTAATATATTTTTTTATATCTTATATTAATTTGATTAAGGGATAAATAATATTAATTGAAACCATAAAATTTAAATCAAAATTGAATATTCCAAATAAACATATCATCGATCCAATTTATCTTCAACTGGATGCTAATAAATATATTTCAAAGACCATAAGTATTTTAAAAAATATAAATTGAATTAATAAATATACAGAGTGTAGTTTTAATAAAAATAAAAAATTTCTACATGAGGTGAAAATAAATGTTCAACCAAAAATCCGACCTAGCATCCTAGGAATCTCAAATCATTCCTTTTATTTTAGGATTACTCCCTCTTTCTCTTAATAATCCATTTGATTCGTATGATATCCGTTGTGATTCTTTTTTTCTTCTCATTTCTTATTCAATCTATATTTATTTTACTAATTTAATATATTTAATATTTCTTTTTAGATTATTTTATTATTGATAATTAATTTATTCTCAAATCCTCAATTTTATTATTCTAATTTTTATTCTTTATATCTTTAGAAACTACAATATTTATCAAAATTTCCTAAATCGTGATCTTCCCACCTAAATCATACCCCCAAAAAATTAATACTAAAAAAATTATATTATATTTCAATAATGAGGTGTCAGGAACATTTACAATTCAAAAATTGATAGAGATTTTATAGTTATTAGGCACCAAATTATTACTGTAGTGAGATAAAAAGTAGTTTTATTGTGAGAAAACACCATTATATTATAATCATTAATTCAAATAACCAATATATATCCAATGAATTATAATATTTGAGATATATTTTTTCATTTATATAGTCTAAATCATCCCCAGTGATAGTGGAATAAGAAAATGATTAATTTTCCTCTACATTCCATTAATGAGTAGCTTATCACAATCCAAAACAAATTCATCATGTTATAAAAATTCATTCCATAGTATATGAAGCTAATACAATAATAATATATAAGTATACCTTAATGAATCATCAGAATTGGGTAGAAACCATATTTTCAATTAGTATCCCTAAAAAATGAGTTTATTCCATAGTCATCTATCTCTATGATCCAAATATAATTTATGCCTTAATGGTCCTAGAAACTGCATTCAGACAAGATCATCCTCTATTTTCATGGATAATCTAACACAAATAAGCACCGTGAAGCTATTAGAAACTATTTAAATATCACAAAATAGAGATGCAGTTCCAAAATAAGTACATTTATTGGAAAAATCAACACAAAAAGGATGATGCCGACAACGGTTGGAAATAATCACTATATAATGTCCCTAAAATTTAAAGACAATTTACATTATCAATCGTTTTCTATCATTGATAATATCCAATCTATTATTTAAAAATAATTCTCCAATTTAATTTCCCAATAAGTGTAAATATTTTATAAAATTGTCTCTTGTTCTTAAATAAAATAACTATAAATTTCTCCCATGTCATCAATATTGGTATAACAATTATACATATTGGAATAATTATATTCATAATCATCATTTTAATTATTGTGCTATCATTCTAATAGAACCATATGTGATGTTGTTATAATTTTAGTTTCTTTTATGTTGTTAAATTTCGTATTTCAACCTTTATTTACTCTCTATTTTGGAAGGGATATTGTTATTCTCCAATCGCATCTAGAATGATCTATTGGTATTTAATATATAAATGAATCCTCAAATTTTAAGAAATTATGTTTTCCATTCATCATTCTGTAAATAAAATTGTTAACCATTCAAACACTTTTACGCCATAATTATGAAATATATTCGTTTTTCATGGGTTTTTATATTTATGATTGATATAAATTTAATTTCAATAGGAAATTCAGGTTTATGATCATGTTATGATATTATTTTTGGACCTATAATTATATTTCCCTCTAAAACACAAGGCAACTTACTATATCTAATGATATATTTATGAATAAACATAATAAAATTAGCTTCACCTACAATGTTATATATTGGTATATATTGTAGTTTGTTGTGTCCATAATTTAATGATATCATAGTAGTGTTACTTGAAATATGATGACTCATTTTTCTTTATGTTACACATCCATGTATCATTCTATTGATATTTTATGCCAATGATGATGATCTAATGGGTATTATTTGATGATGATGTAATCATTTTGATTCATGTATCTTGTTCCACCTTACTTTTCCTCCCCTTGCTAGGATTTTAGCGCACCCTTTCATTAATTTTTGCCCCAAAGTGATTATATGTCCATTGGATATATACAATCATCTAGGTGCAATGTAAATAATTATTTAAATAATGATTAATTTATTCTATGTATTTTCTTTATATTACTCATCCATGTATCGTTCTATTGATGATTGGATTAATTGTAATCACCCCATAATACTACATAAAAAATGGGGGGACCAACCCCATTGGGTGAATGTTATTATATAAATATTGTAATGGTACTGTAGTAGTGGAAAAAATATAGAAATGACGACACTATATTAGCAGACAGTACTATACCAGCTGGGGTACTGTAGTAGTATTATTCACAAAATGGGCCTTGGGACAAAATTTTGGGAATACGGGCCATGTGATGGGATACATTACCAATAGGACTTTAGTCCAAATATATATTATTTAATAAATCTGGTTATTCTGTGGGTTATACCTTGGAGGGGATATGACATTCCTTTCAGGCCTGTGTGTGCGGTGTGTGTGTTTTTGATTTAATATTACCCCCAAGAGAATAATATATATATAATGTAAGCATAATAAATGTTCATATAGATCAATGACTATTTAATTTTGGAATTTGGTGAGTAAATGTAAAACCTCAACTAAAATTTAGTTATTCATAATTATATGATCTAGAGTATTTATAGAAGGTATAGATATTTTTTTTGTTTATTTCATTATATTTTTTCTAATTTTAATTCCAATGGAGTAAATGATAGTATCAAGTGTGTCATGGGATTATACGGAGCTCGGAGGATTGATTTTGTAAGAAACACCTAGGATATACTTTTAGTAGATACAATGCTAATTAATCATCACTATTTCTCATAACACTGAAGGGTGGTCTAGGGATCTGTACAAGGCTACAATATTTTATAAAACCATTCAACCAGAGTCACATGCCCATGTGAACCACATGAAATGTTTAGGAGAGGAAAAAATTAAACATTAATAAATGGTTTTCCTAATCATTCACCCAGACTATGTGAGATGGATATTGAGAATATGAGGGGCACACAGTTTGGCCCTTGATATGGTCAAACCATACAACCCATCTTTAATGTGCTAAAATTACCATTTTTATTATATTTTTTTTAAAGTCTAAATTTTTCTTCCTTTAATCGTTACAATTGAAAGAGGGGGTTATTTTCTAAAATTGAAGTTAATATCCATATCATTGATAAAATTTTGTCATCGAGTCTCTGATTTGTGGGTCATTCATTTTGTTGGATCTATACTGGTATGTTCTATGTTTCTACTTCACATTTTGTCTTTAGTGTACATAATAATTGATTTATAATGGTGAATGATAATATTCCCTATTTCTAGGTTATTAATTATTTATCCTTTTTCCCTCCAATTGAGATCTTGTTAGGAGCAATTATTGGATGTATTTTCTAGCACATGCATAATATGGGGGGACTATACAATTTCATGAAAAGTATTGTTTTTTGTTTCCTATTGTCAATGGGATACATATTATACAATTAAAAGTTTCTCCAAAATTTAATTAAATGAAATGATTGAATTATTGGATCAATGATAGGTTTCATACATAGTACCATGATACTTTTTTATGTTTTTATCCTTTACCTAGACCACTTGTGAAATCAGTTTATATATCTTTATCTTGTTATACAACCTCATTGGGTGTTTCTGAGCTCTCCATTATAGTGGTAGAAATAATATATGAAATTATATAATAGGAGAGGTTTTATTACTCATTTTAATTGTGATTAAATGTTATTAAAATTATTAAATGGGATTAATGGGAAATGTGGAATGCGTTGTTTGAACTCATGGTTTGGGTATTATTATGAGATGATAATTGATTTCGATGCCAATGAAATTTAATCTCCTAGGATTTGGCCCATGTGGGTGTGACAACTGATTAAAAAAAATAGTCTATTTAGTATTTCATGTACATTTATAAACCATATATCTATATTACTTTTCATGCCAAGTAAATTACTACTCCTTGCATGTATCATGCTTAGAACGCTATGGAAATGTTCTGTGGACATGCTCCTTGGGCTCCATGAATGTATTTTTTTAGTTTTCTATGATGTATCTCCATGGAATTTATTTGGTTGAATATATCATTGATACCTTGGACCTACCCAATACAGGCCTAACATGATTTGGATTCCATGGACATTTATACCATAGATTCGACCATTTGTGTCCAAAACAGGATTAATCAGCATATGTTGTTGAGGATGTCTTATCATGATTAATTTTGTTTTACTATACAGTACGACTGATGCTTTATCATCATCTTCCATTATCTAATGTTTACAGTCACTTGTTTATACAAAGCCTCATTGTATGGATAGTATCCAAGCTTCTTGACTTACTGAATGGACAGAATGCCTAAATTTTAATTTATTTATTATATATAAACTGGAATTTTAATAGAAACCATTTATGGTGGCCAAATTATTATTATCTAACACGATGTTCGACTAATATTTGATTACCTAGAAAGACACAATGTATGTTGGCTTGTACTTGGGAAAGCACCTTCTACATGATACCTAATAGATTATGCTTAGGAGAAGGGGAGGACATGATCGAGCTATACTCATGATGCTATTTGGAGATATTCATTTTGTTCATTTAATACTTTTTCTACACGTATTATATTGGAAACCTCTTTCTATGTATTTACTATCATATTTTATAGAGACATGACATGTTCATCATAATATATATGAAATTTCATTTGGTTTTATTTATTATTATAGTCTTTTGTATCTTATCTTCTATTGAGGATTTATGTTACGATTCATCTTATTTATTCACTATTGATACCACAATGTTTATTTTATCATGAGGTTATAGTCTCCCCACTATACCATCACATACCATAGCTTCTATTTGGTAGGCGCTGGCATATGGGTAGGGGTGCTTGAGGTAGTGTGACCCAATTAATCGAGGCACTGTTTAGTGGCTCCCGGGCCGGGATATTAAAAGGTGGTATCATGGTTTCTTTTCATACCTTAATAATTTCAGACAATATACATGATATTTGTAATTAATTAGAACTTGGAATCAATACATTTCTAGAATTCTCCAACCCACATTCGTGTTAATTACCATGTTTCCTAGAAGGTGTAATTTTTTTCAATATTTCTCTAGATACAACTGATTTGATTCCACCATTGGTTGACCAACATGACATTAGATGTAATAATTTAAATGAACGTGGAATTAAATTTTATCCCTGGTTTTATATGGTGAGGGAAAATAATCATGTATCATTTTAGGCACCATACAAGATTCATTTTCCTAGAATATTCCATGGCATTTTGGATTCATTGCTTAATTGAATGACATTTATAATTTTTTCTTTCTATGATATATTTTTTATCAAAAAATGTTTCATTCTGTAATTTCAGAAACCATATTGATACTTATTGTTCATATTGTAACCTAAATTGTACATTCCTGCATAGGCTTCAGCATAATCTTTAAGCAGTCAATAATGGCATGTTCAATCATTGACTATTTCACGCATAGGTTGGACTGTGTTATGGTGTGCATTAAATAGACTCTAAATATCAATTTTTATGGTGTATCTTCCCAAATAAATTGGAAGTGGTTATATATATAACACAAAAATTTAATATAATTTAAATATAAATGATAATAAAAATAAAATTTAAATTTTGAAATGGAAAGATAACTATTAAATAGTGTTTCCAATTATAATTAATAGTCTATATATAAAGAACCATGTTGTGAAGTAGAGAGATTAATCCAACTAAAATTTAGTGTTGGGTCATATGTAGAGTCTCTAGTGCATGTTATGGTAATTCCTATTATATAGTCCTTTTTTAGGAGCAGCCAAATGGATTTTTCTTATTATTGGAAAAAGTATACCAACCCTATGTTTATATCTACGATCTGGTTGATATTGAATCCTTTCTGAGGAATGTATTTCTCATTTTTGGAGATATTCCATCATGATGGTCTCCATTCAATCACAAAGGGGGATGAGATGACCGTCCTCTATATGTGTTGGGCCTTAGGCTACCAGTAAAACCTCTGTTGTTTACACTGTGGAACCTCCCATTGTTCATGATATGGGTGTCGATTCTTATTTTAGAGGTGGTTTTCTATACATTTTGTATAACATTTAGGGATCCCTATATCCATCCATGACTATGGAAATGTTGAAAAACATGTGTTCTAATAACACCATCCACCCTCTTTTCTAAGGGGTGGAGGTCTGGAGGCTACTTAGTTATGTCTTGTGATCCTTTTTTTATCTTATAGATCTTGGTAACCTCTCCTAATAAGATAGTCAATATTGTTATGTATATGTTTTGGGGATCCACTAAGTGACAAGGGGATGTTCTAAAAAAGGCTGATAGGCTTTGATATATGGTTTGTAGGGTTTTCTAAACGAGGGTTTATGAATAGTTATTTCTTAAGTCATTGAGAGCTAAATGGGATAGTGTGTATATGCATCAGTGTTTGGGTGCTATAATCGTTATGGAGTATTTTTTCCACTCTATGGAGATTTAGTTTTCTCTGAATATGTATATTGATAATGAGTAGTCTAGGGAGACATGCTATGAGAATGGTATCATGAATATCATTCAATCACATGTGAACCTATTTTGGTTGACTACAACAACTGAGATTGAAAATTAGGTACTCCCTATCAAACAGAACCTGAGGAAAACTAGGGGCCTAGAGAAGGGTAATTCAACATCTTGACCAAGTTGTTCTATGTTAGGTGGTAGAAAGATATGTTTCAAGAATTATTGATAGTGAATAATTTCCTGGGTATGAGTAGTGGTTGTTCTTTCCTTTTCCATCAGTAAATATGGTAAGGATATATGTGGTTCTAGTTTAATTGAGGTAGTGTCTTTCTATGACCTTGAAACAAGATATTCCACATACAATAGTTATATAGTCCATTTACTCTAGTTGTTAGTGAGAGGATTTTGATACAAAATCTATGTTTTGTTGTGGTATTCACAGCTCCACATCAGGCTAGCAGTTGGATTTCTACAAACTGTTCAGGCCAAGGACGTGGTCCTAGCCGAGTGAGTCAGACTACAGTTTCAACTCTATATAAAAGTTGGCCTACTAAGGGAATATAGGTTGTTCCACATGGAATTGTATTAGGACATATATATTCTTTACAATCTATAATTTAGGATCATATCACCATTCCATATATATTGATCGGTATGCTTTTAGTTGCTTCTTCTCAAGTTTATTCCTTTTTTACATAGGTTCTTAATATTCATTAGTATATGTAAGTATTGTGGTGATCCATAGACTCGATGTTTAGTTCTATAATATTTTATGACACTTGACACTCCAATAGTAATTAAAAATAGAATATACTCAATTACAATGAGTTCCCCCTTACGATAGGTGGGTATCTTCTTTCATATAATCTCGTCATTCATGAGATGGTGTGATTTTATGTCATACATAGAATGGATTGGTTAGTTCCTTACCATGAAAATGTAGATTTCTATTATTGGAGGTTATCTATCACATCACCATAGTTTATTCATATTATCCAAAATAGTGAGTTAGGAGCCTAGAATGGTATAGTAGGATCAGATCATTATGGGCTATGGGGCATGATAGCACAGACCACAAGTCATTGTCTAGATGATTTAGGAATGTGATAGGCTGAATTACCTTTAGTAGTAGATTGTTTTATGGATGTATTACTAGATTGTTTTTCTAATTATCCTCTTAATTGATAGGTGGAGTACTCTATTGTTTTTTTTTTGATGATGTGTACTATAATTTATCTGTTTTTATATGATGGCCATAACAGATCTTTAGGGGCACATGATATATCTGGAGGACTTATAATCCAAGGGGATTATACAACCCAGTAATTCTTTGTGGGGTTCGATAGTTCTATTATCCATAAAGGTTGATGTAACCCTCATAAATTCCACGGATTAAAAGAAATTTAACTATTTTATAGTTATGAATCAGCATCATTTACCCCATATTGATGTCCACTTCGACTATCCATAAGGTTATCAAGTTCTCTAAAAAATATATTTGAGGCCATGTTATCATCAAGAGTGTGTTCAATATGTCGACATACTATTAAAAATGTTTCATAGAATGTATGATCATTCTGAGTATCTGGTTATGTCATTCAGTTTCATGAATGTTCTAGAATTCAATAGGGAACTAATGATATGGGTTTTCCATTATTATCTGGATTCGTTTGTAGTGGTTTCCATATATTACATCCTAGGGTATTATCAGAATTGATACAATAATTTCAAATAAATTTAAATCATTCTGAATACATTGAGAGAGAATACTTTGTATTCCCTGATTGAAAAATGTTAGTTCTTGATAGGTTTTTTTCACTTTATTGGTCACAATATGTTATATGTAGTAGTATCTATGGATCAAAAGAAGGTGAGTGCTATAGTTTCATAAGAGGATCCCAAGATTTTATTTAATAAACATAATTTATTAGTATTATTTTTGTAATTACAGGAATTTAATCCAATGATTTTCACATCTATAGATTCTTATCACACGATTGAGGATCAAGGGGTGACATTTTGATGGTTTTAAGTGTGTGAAAATATTTTCAAAAGCATGTGGTCATATTTCCATCAGTAATAATGATGATTATTTTAGAGCATGGAATACATTATGTGTTCTACTGTGAAACATCCGGAATTGGTCTAGAAGATATCCTAAAGAAGGGTGATAGAGTCGTGGTATGTGATTCATTATATTTTAGACCTCATTAGTGGAATTACCCAACACACTATCTTGAGTTTGAAGTCATGGTTCACACCCAACATTATTGTAGAAATTATTTTCTAGGAGAGAATTTTATGGTGGACACAAACCAAAAATGAGGCATTAATATATTTACACATTGTGACTTGAGGATTCAGAGAGGAAGGAGGGTTGAGTATCTCAAGTCATTAAAATTTGAGCTAGAATACACTATAGTTAATGGTAATGTTGTATCATACAATCTAAGTCAGAAAAATAATAATGATAGAATTTTGAAGGCTAGTAGTGAATAAAATTTGATGGGAATGTTCTCTAAGATGCACACTAAGGTTAATGATAGTTATGGATTGAATTTTATGTCATCTTTAGTAGTGACTTCCACTCTTATAGATATAGTGTGGATGCAGAAGTTATTAAATTATGAGGGCTTGGTCTTATGGGAGTGTGTGGTAGGTGCGGAATAACCATATTGTTAGACAATTGGCAAGGTTAAAAGCCAAAAACTAATTTTTTTTAGTTCTTATAGAAACACATGAGGAGATGAAGTAGGTGTTTAATTCCATTGTTTGGGAAGTTCATCCTGAAATTACCATGATGTATCATGGGACACGCCATCAATAAGAGTGGCCAAGGATAAAATGAGAAATAACATACTTTTTGTAACGCCACAGGTAAATAAAGAATATGAAATTTTCACATTTATCCATATTTGTGAATAAAATATTAATATAACTTTTAAGGGGACGTTATTCTCGATGGCGTACCCAACACGCAACAACGAGTTTCTTGGGAATCTTATGTTGCACTCTAATAATAAAATAATATTATTTTAAATGGTAGTTAACGCCTAGCTGTTGTAATGGCGGGAATGAACATAACTAACTAAAAAATGATTATATATGTTTTTCAACTATTTTTCCTTTTTACAATAAATTTTAGAGGATTAAAAATGCGAATGAATCCAATTTTAAGCGTAAACATTCTAATATTCATTAAAGGGTCGATTAACCGCCTTTTGATGGAGAACCACTTTTAAATTCACTTTTTGACAATTTTATGTGTTATATTTGAAAAAATAAATTCTTCTTTAGAATCGGGACATCAAAATTAACTTTGTGTAAATTTTTGGTATTTTTCCGATAAAGTTCATTTTTAATGAATAGTGAAAATGTTGTATTTTAATTCAAAACCACTTTTTAATATAATTTATTTTTATGACTAGATTATCTTTTGAATTGGTTTTAAAGTGAAATTAGAATATATTTTTACCATTTAATCCAATAGTGGTCGTTGGAATAAATTTCACTTTGAAATTGGACTTAAACTAGTGTCAATCTTTTGATATATATATTATTTCATAAAAACACTCTATTTAACATGACAGTGGGAATTAATTATTAAATTAATTAATGTAACTAATATGTTTTTAATTTTGTAAAATAGAAATCATTTTTGAATTCAGAATATCAAATATAGCTTTTGGTGAAGTTTTGGTATTTTTTTGAAAAACTTCAATTTTTGAAGAATAGTGAAACCACTAAGTGGTACTTATAAAAACTGATTTTTCGTTTAAATGAAATTTTACCACCTTTGTGTTTTGAATTTCAAAAATCTGACATAAATGGTTGTTATTAAGAAGTAAAATGTGGTTCAATGGGAATAAAATAATTTTTTGGTGAATAGTAACTTATTAAGTTTTTAATCGCGATTAGAGGTAATTAGTATAGTTTAAGGTAAAAATAATGTTTTAATAATATTAGGTGAGCTTGAAAAATGTACTACCCTCATTGGATTTGTCATGTACGACCAAGAAAACCCATGGGTCATCTTGGGGACCCCATGTAGCCACTTTGGTTGGGAAATGACATAAATAACTTTTTATTTAATGTTAAAGTAAAAATGACACAAACATGAGTTGTTTTACTAAAAAAATTATTAAATGGTGCTATACAAGTCATATTTTTGACTATAATTATGAATTAGAAAGATACGAAGATTTCCTACATCATGATATATTTTTTTATAATTTTTAGATATTTAATATATTAAATTATTTCTGACATCATGATGATGCAGCGATTACCTCATTAATAAAGGATTTAAAAAATGAAAAGATAATGTACAATCTATGACCTACACATGTCCAAAACATATTTTATGGGTGGAATTCGAACCCTTATCACCTTATACTCTAAAAACATCAATGTGGGACCATTAAAATCCAAAACTCATTTGAAAATAAAGTTACATTTTATACCATTCCAAGAGTGCCCCTCCTCTCCTCTTATAAAATGCCCCCACCTCTACCTTCTTAACCACACTTCCATAGCCTTTGGCTCGGCCAACCCCTGGCCATTTGGTCTCTCCACATCCCTCTCTAACTCTTTGAATCCTCACTTTGGGCAGAAGTATTCCCATGTAAGCCTTTTAGCTCAAACCAAAGGGAGTTACCCGATTTTAAGGTAATGTCTTCACTTGTGTTCTTTTGTTTTATTTTTCTTCTCGAACCCCCGTAACTCTTTTTATTAATTTATTTTGTAACAAATACCATATCTTCAATATACTAGGATGTTGTTATAAGAAGCATTCGAGCTACACTTACACACACCTACATCAAATGGTTATAGAACATATTGTTTCTATGGATGGCGAATTTCTGCCTCACGAAACGATGATTGTTCAACACTCATACAACACCTTAAAAGGTGGACATTAAGATGTCAATATATTTATATATGATATATAATATTTTTATGTTTCTGTATTTTTCTTTTGTGGAATACCTTTATGGTTTCCATTGTGGGTAAACACGATAATTTCATTTTAGAAAGTGCGGACTACCGCCCCCTCAAAGTGATTTGATTCGTTAATTCCATATGAAGGATGTATAAAGGATGGATCAAAAGTTATTATATATGATGTATGTTACATATAAATGATAAATATAATTCTGTAATTAAAATATACATACCTCTCATTTGGTTTTAATTACATTAATATGACATAGAAATGAAAGTAGTGTTCATGCGTACGTACGACTTACCGTCTCCATGAACGGTGCATTTCATTTCTTACCTCTAAATGATTATGTAATATTATAAATACATGTATATTCTGTATATATATGATATATATGATATCCAAATCGTGAATATAATTCTGGATATAATGAACATTTGACCACATGAACAACATGTAATTGTAAGATGTCCACTTTCGACTTAAGAACCAAATATCGACAAAACAAACATTATTAAATTAAATGATTTCATAATGTTTACAACATGGAAATAAGTTATATAAAAGTAATAATGAACTATAAAATGGATCTTAATAAAGTGGAAATTAACTCAATTTTATTATTCTGGATGTTAAAGAACGATCGAGTCAAGTCAGACCCGAGGTAAGGGATCCTACTCCTCTCTTTCTTTTTAAGTACACTCTTTTTTGTCATTCCTTCTAAGCTCAACTTTCTTGTTATTGGGATGTTTTTTATATTAATCATACTTTAATTTTTGTGTTCATATGATGAGAGACCCTATTATCTCTCATCAATCCATTTTGGATGTTTTGAGTGGCACCGTTAGGCTACCGAATTTTCGTAAGAGATCTAACCTCTCTCTTTCTCTTTAAGTACTCTCCTTTATGTCACTTCTTTTAAGCTCATATTTGTTATGATGGGGTATGTTCTTTTATATTCCTCTTTCTGTACATTTTATTTTAATGTGATGAGATACCCTATTTGATCTCATCAATCCATTTTTGGATGTTTTAAGTTGAGCCGTTAGGCTGCCGAGTTTTCGTAAGGGATTTTTCATCTCACTTTTATTACTGTGAGATTTATGCTACATTTGCCACAATTTCCTTTGAGTGGTGTATGTACTGACCATTATTTTACTCATTGTGTAATATTCTTTCACTTATGAGTATTTACATCAATGTTGTATTGTCCTTCTTTCAAGGGGCGTATGTTTCAAAAGATACCCATGTCGGTAAGGGAACCTTTCACCCTCATCTTTTTAAAAGACTTATTTTGTTATGTCATTTAATTCACATAATATTATGTTGGGATATGTTCTTATATATCCTTATTGATGTAAATTTTATGTCCAAGTGATGAGATACCATTTTTATCTCTCATCAACTCTTTTTCTGAATTTTGAAGTGACGCCGTTAGGCTGTCTAATTTTTGCAAGGGAACTTCTTAACCCAATTTCAATTCTTTGGGATAAACTTGTACACCTTGAATATGTCTTTCTATGATTATATTTGAATTTACTCTGATTGTTTTACACTTAATACCCACTAATATTTCATGTATTCGTTTGTCACACATAGTTATGTAACTGATTTATCCTTAATCCAAGGATACTGTCTTTGTATGGGACTTCATCTCAATTTCCTTTCATTAAGGAATATTTTGTTTTATACAAAACTTTCTTTTATACGGTGTTTAAAAATCTTTGACTTTTACATTTATCCAAATGGAATATTTTTATACTAAGCGTTTTACTAAACAACAAAAGGGAATGTTTTTGTCGTACGTACGCGGCGACAACGACTTCTCCACCGCCGTGACCATTATTTGAGTTTCGGCTTCCTCTACAATCCATACCATATTTTTAAAAGAGAAATAAATACCATGTTTTACTTTTCTTTTATTTTGGTATTGAAAATGGTTTTCGTAATGTATTTATATCAATGTGTTGTATTGATATCTTGTTATTGAAGGGTGGAAATTTTATGTTTCCTTTATGCATGTTTTATGTGATAAGATTATGTTATGGTTCTTAGGCATTGTTATGAAGACGGGTGGTTCTGTGATAATCTAAGTGCGGGTGAGCCCGATTTAGCTCCCCAATGCATTGGGTAACGCGAAGGAGTGAAACGTTAAGGTTTCTCCAAAATATCTAGGGAATATACTGTGGTGGGTATTCAAAACATAACCAAGAGGGTTACTCACTACGTAAGAATTTTATGAATTCCTCAAGTTACCTTTATGTCTTATGATTTCTATGATTTATTCATGATTTTATGAGGTATGTTAAAGTGCTTATTTTTTATGGGTAAAGTATGATTTCATTCTTATGTATACATGTACTCATGTTTCCTTTCCATATTTTTATAACCCTTACTAAGATTTTTATGCTCATCCCATGTTTTTGAAATGTTTTTCACAGGTCAAGGAAAAGGTACATGATGTGATGATAGTGTCAAAGATGTGTCAAGAAATAATCCTTGTTTTATTTTAAAAATGTTTCCGTTGATGGGAAGAATGAATACTTTCTTTTATGTAACCACTTTGTTTAAATGTGGAATGTAATGCAAGTTTCATGATCTAATTCTCTAAAACTCTAAACCTGAAAAGATCCTCAATGTGTAATCTTGTAATAACTCAAGATTAAGTAAGGTTTAAGGATGGGGCCTTATATTTGGTATCCAAGGTCGGTTTAGATAACTTTAGAGGTTATGGTATTCTTTAAGCATAAGGGACATTACCACAATGGTTAGGATTTCAGAAAGAGTCATAGTTTTAGATAAAGTGAATGAGTAAGTATATCTTAGTATTTATCTTCCTCATTAGTACATGATGGTTCTGTTGATATACTCACACTAACCTTTTTGGTTTTAGTAAATGGCTGGATCTAGCAGGCACCAAAGTAAGAGTGGATGTGAAGGAAACTGTGATAGTTTATTTTGATCAAGCAACTGAATGATATGGGAGATGCAGTGAGAACTATTGTGTTTATCCTCAACCAACTATCTGGAGTCATGATTGACCGCCTAAACCTTGGTGATTTCTATAAGGCATCATATATGCGAGAAACAATCCCTACAGAACTACAGGTAATAATCATAAAGGTAAGTGTTTTCAAAAACCTATGTGTCAAAAATGTGGAATGAAACACCTAGGAAAATGTTTCAAAGGGACATAAATATGCTATAGATGTGTAAATGAAGGTCATAAAGCAAGAACCTTCCATGGAAAAAGGAAGCATCCAGTTGACTCGAGGAAAGGGAAAGAAGTTCTTTCTGAGGGATCAATTGAATGTTTTAAATGTGGTGTGCATGGTCATTATGCAAACACATGTCCTATGAAGAAGTTTCGTGAATGGGATCACCAATATCGTACAAATGTTCATTTACCAATACCTAATGCCATTCTGATTGAGGATGAAGAAACTGAAAATGACCAATCAAAGGTATGGATTATTTCATAACTATTGTTTTCCTATTTTGGAATCTTAGGTTATGATTCATGATTTTGTTTCTAGGAAAGAAGTATTTCAGAATAAGTTGGAAAGGAATGGTTAATGGGTCATGAATAATGTTGAATGATTAAGATGTCAACATATAAGGGCTTCAAGAGTTATGGTGAAATTAATAAGAGTATTAAGTCTCTTTAGATTATGGGGTTACATTAGAAGACTTTTTATAATATGTGTAACCCTGATGTTTAATATATGAAAATTTTATTCAAGGAATAGTTATCTATTATTCTGTGGACATAGTTATAAAGAACCATTTGGGTTTATATGATCCTTACTTTTGTGGTAATTATGGGTTACTATATGTTATGATAGAAGTGAAAGGCTTGAGATAAAATTGAAGTTAAATTTTGTTACAGTTATTTTTGACGATTTTATCTCATTTTGGGGAATGTTTTAAAATTATATAGTTTTGTCAAAAGTAAAACACGCAGACCGTGTGATAACCCATCGCGTCGGACAAAGCTACGGGAATCGAACCCACAACCAAAGTGCAACTGGTATTTATCACCTCACACTGGACTATATGAAGTCCCTAGATAGTTTGACTGATTTTTTTTAGTTAGATGATTTTAGGAATTAAGAGTAAGTTCATTTTGGGTAATCTATGGAAATTTATTAACCTATCATTGAGGATATGTGATTAGGTTAATTACTTTTCAATACGAGACATTAAGAGCAACTGATGTTGTTTGGAGATAAATGATACGATTAACTTGGAAGACTATGTGATTAAACTCTTCAAATATTCATGTTTCAATCTTAGTTTGGAGAATTTTATGGAAAAATTGTTTATCGAATGGTCCTCGTTGAACTTTGGGTTTTGTTGGACAAATTTTGAAGATTAAGCATAGATTTTCTTTTTTATAAAGGGGTTATCCTTTTCTGGATTATCTGATCTTGTACTAACCTTTTTGGTTTGGTTTTGGTTAATGTCTAAAGACATGGGAAGTATATAGTTCTATTTGGTGGATTAGGTGATTCTCTAGAAGTTGATTATAGTACTCTTAATGTGAACAAGTCTTCCTAAATACTCGTCTTTTGGAGGAAATATGAGTTTGTGTAAGGAATTTAATAAAATTTGAAAGTCAACATGATAAGTGATTATGTTTCCTTATGAATAAATTCCTCAATATAAAGTAACTTAAAACGAAAATGTTTTCTATTAACTTTTCCTACTGCGGAATCGAATACCGTTTAACCCATCACAAGTTTGTGATTTTCTTATGGTTAAATTTCTCCTAGACATGTTTACTATCACTCTCCATCAGAACATGACCCTTTGTTTTCTCATCCATATCCATATTTTCTTACATGGAATCATAATATGCGTTAACTCAGGTGACCTTTGTACTTCTCTTTGTTTATTTTAAGGTGATTGTTTTACTGACTATTGTTTCAATGTGAGATTTTCAAGGAAGTTTCCAAGCCCAATTTTAAAATTGGGAGGACGCCATTCCCAAAAGGGGGGAATGATGTAACGCCCCAGGTAAATAAAGAATATTAAATTTTCACATTTATCCATATTTGTGAAAAGAATATTAATAAAACTTTAAAGGGGACGCTATGCTTGATGGCGTACCCAACACGTAACAACGGGTTTCTTGGGAATCTTATGTTGCACTCTAATAATAAAATAATATTATTTTAAATGGTAGTTAACGCCTAGCCGTTGTAATGGAGGTAATGAACAAAACTAACTAAAAATGATTATATATGTTTTTCAAATATTTTTACTTTTTACAATAAATTTTATAGGATTAAAAATGCGAATGAATCCAATTTTAAGCGTAAACATTCTAATATTCATTAAATGGTCGATTAACCACCTTTTGATGGAGAACCTATTTTAAATACACTTTTTGACAATTTTATGTGTTATATTTGAAAAAATAAATTCTTCTTTAGAATCGGGACATCAAAATTTACTTTGTGTAAATTTTAGGTATTTTTCCGATAAAGTTCATTTTTAATGAACAGTGAAAAATGTTGTATTTTAATTCAAAAACACTTTTTAATATAGTTTATTTATATGATTATATTATCTTTTGAATTGGTTTTAAAGTGAAATTAGAATATATTTTTACCATTTAATCCAATAGTGGTCGTTGGAGTCAATTTCACTTTGAAATTGGACTTAAACTAGTGTCAATCTTTTGATATATATTATTTCATACAAACACGCTATTTGACATGACAACTAAAATTAATTATTAAATTAATTAATGTAACTAATATTTTTTGAATTTTGTAAAATAGACATCATTTTTGAATTCGGAATATCAAATATAGCTTTGGGTGAAGTTTTGTTATTTTTCTGAAAAACTTCAATTTTTGATGAATAGTGAAACCACTAAGTGGTACTTATAAAAACTGATTTTCCGTTTAAATGAAATTATACCACCTTTGTGTTTTGAATTTCAAAAATCCAACATACATGGTTGTCATTAATAAGTAAAATTTGGTTCAATGGGATTAAAATAATTTTTTGGTGAATAGTAACTTATTAAGTTTCTAATTGCGATTAGAGGTAATTAGTGTAGTTTAAGGTAAAAATAATGTTTTAATAATATTAGATGAGCTTGAAACATGTCCTACCCTCATTGGATGTGTCATGGCAGACCAAGACAACCCATGGGTCAACTTGGGGACCCCATGGAGCCACTTTGGTTGGGAAATGACAAAAATAACTTTTTATTTAATGTTAATGTAAAAATGACACAAACATGAGTTGTTTTACTATAAAACTTTTTAAATGGGGCTATAAAAGCCATATTTTTTACTATAAATATTCATTAAAAAGAAAAAAATATTTCCTACATCATGATATTTTTTTTATAATTTTTAGATATTAAATATATTAAATTATTTATGACATCATGATGATGCAGCGATTACCTAATTAATAAAGGATTTAAATAAAATGAAATGATAATGTAAAATATATAACCTACAGATGTCCAAAAACTATTTTATGGGTGTATTTAGAACCCTTATCACCTTATCGTCGAAGAACATCAATGTGGGACCATTAAAATCCGAAACTCATTAGAAAATACAGTTACATTTTATACCTTTCCAAGAGTGCCTCTCCTATCCTATTATAAAAGGCCCCCACCTCTACTTCCTTACCCACACTTCAAAAGCCTTTGCCTCGGCCCACCCCTACCCATTTTGTCTCTCCACATCCATCTCTAACTCCTTGAAGCCTCACTTTGGGCAGAAGTCTTCCCAAGGAAGCCTTTGAGCTCAAACCAAAGGGAGTTACCCGATTTTAAGGTAATGTCTTCACTTGGGTTCTTTTGTTTTATTTTGCTTCTCCAACCCCACTAAACTCTTTTTATTCGTTTATTTTGTAACAACTCCAGTATCTTCAATATACCATGATGTTTTTATAAGAATCATTCGAGCTACACATACACACACCTACATCAAATGGTTACAGAACATACTGTTTCTGTGGATGGAGAATTTCTACCTCACGAAACGATGATTGTTCAACACTCATATAACACCTTAAAAGGTGGCCATTAAGATTTCAATATATTTATATATGATATATAATATGTTTCTGTTTCTGTATTTTTATTTTGTGGCATACCTTTATGGTTTTCATTGTGGGTAAACACGATAATTTCATTTTAGGAAGTGCGGACTACCGCCCCCTCAAAGTGATTTGATTCGTTAATTCCATATGTGGGATGTATAAAGGATGGATTTGAAGTTATAATATATGATGTATGATACATATAAATGATGAATATAATTCTGGAATTAAAATATACATACCTCTCATTTGGTTTTAATTCCATTAATATGACATAGAAATGAACGTAGCGTTCATGCGTACGTACAGCTTACCGTCTCCATGAACGGTGCATTTCATTTCATACCTCTAAATGATTATGTAATATTATAAATACATTTATATTATTTATATATATGATATATATTATATCCAAATATTAAATATAATTCTGGATATAATGAATATTTGACCACACAAACAACATGTAATTGTAAGAAGTCCACTTTCAACTTAAGAACCAAATATCGACAAAACAAACATTATCAAATTAAATGATTACATAATGTTTATAACATGGAAATAAGTGATATAAAAGGAATAATTAACTAGAAAAAGGTTCTTAATAAAGTGTAAATTAACTCAAGTTTATTATTCAGGATGTTAAAGAACGATCGAGTCAAGTCGGACCTGAGGTAAGGGATCCTACTCCTCTCTTTCTTTTTAAGTATACTCTTTTATGTCATTCCTTCTAAGCTCATATTTCATGTTATTGGGTTGTTCTTTTATATTACTCTTACTGTAATTTTTATGTTCATATGATGAGAGACGCTATTCTCTCTTATCAATCCCTTTTGGATGTTTTGAGTGGCGCCGTTAGGCTTCCGAATTTTCGTAAGAGATCTAACATCTCTCTTTCTCGATAAGTACTCTCCTTTATGACACTTATTTTAAGCTCCTCTTTGTTATGATGGGGGATGTAATTTTATATTCCTCTTGGGGTACATTTTATTGTAATCTGATGAGATACCCTATTTGATATCATCAATCCATTTTTGGAAGTTTTAAGTGGAGCCGTTAGGCTGCCGAGTTTTCGTAAGGGATTTTTCATCTCACTTTTATTCCTGTGAGATTTATGCTACATTTGCCACAATTTCCTTTGAGTGGTGTATTTACTGACCATTATTTTACTAATTGTGTAATATTCTTTCATTTATGAGTATTTACATCAATGTTGTATTGTCCTTCTTTCACGGGGCGTATGTTTTGAAAGATACCCATGTAGGTAAGGGAACCTTTCACCCTCCTCTTTTTAAAAGACTTATTTTGTTATGTCTTTTAATTCACATAATATTATGTTGGGATATTTTCTTATATATCCTTATTGATGTAAATTTTATGTCCAAGTGATGAGATACCCTTTTTATCTCTCATCAACTCTTTTTCTGACTTTTGAAGTGACGTCTTTAGGCTGTCTAATTTTTGCAAGGGAACTTCTTAACCCAATTTCGATTCATTGGGATAAACTTGTACACCTTGAATATGTCATTCTATGATTATGTGTGAATTTACTCTGATTTTGTTACACATAATACCCACTTATATTTTGTGTATTGGTTTTTCACACATAGTTATGTAACTGATTTATCCTTAATCCAAGGATACCGTCTTTGTATGGGACTTAGTCTCAATCTCCTTTCATTGAGGCATATTTTGTTTTATACACAACTTTATTTTATATGGTGTATAAACCCCTTTGACTTTTACATTTATCCAAAAGGAATATTTTTATACGAAGCATTTTCCTAAACGACAAAAGGGAATGTTTTTGTCGTACGTATGTGGTGACAACGACTTCTATGCCGCCATGACCATTTTTTGAGTTTCGGCATACTCTACAAGCCATACCATATTTTGAAAAGAAAAATAAATACCATGTTTTGCTTTTCTTTTATTTTGGTATTGAAAATGGTTTTCATAATGTATTTATATCAATGCGTTGTATTGATATCTTGTTATTGAAAGGTGGAAATGTTATGTTTTCTTTTATGCATGTTTTATGTGATAAGATTATGTTATGGTTCTTGGGCATTGTTATGAAGAAGGGTGGTTCCGTGATAAACTAAGGGTGGGTGAGCCCGATATAGCTCTCCAATGCATTGGGTAATGCAAAGGAGTGAAACATTAAGGTTTCTCTGAAGAGATCTAGGGAATATACTGTGGTGGGTATTCCAAACGTAACCAAAAGGGTTACTCCCTACGTAAGAATGTTATGAATGACTCAAGTTACCTTTATGTCTTATGATTTCTATGATTTATTCATGATTTTATGAGGTATGTTAAATTGCTTATGTTTTATGGGTAAAGTATTATTTCATTCTTATGTATACATGTACTCATGTTTCCTTTCCATATTTTTATAACCCTTACTGAGCTTTTAATGCTCATCCCCCGTTTTTGAAATGTTTTTCACAGGTCAAGGAAAAGGTAAATGATGTGATGATAGTGTCATGGATGTGTCAAGAATGAATCCATGATTTATTTTAAAAAAATTTCCATTAATGGGAAGAATGAATACTGTCTTTTATGTAACCACTTTGTTTAAATGTGGAATGTAATGCAATTTTCATAATCTAATTCTCAAAAACTCTAATACCGAAAAGATCCTCAATGTGTAATCTCATAATAACTCAAGATTATGTAAGGTTTAAGGCTGGGGCCTTATACTTTTTCACTGTTTTCTCCACTTGTTTCAATGTAAAGGCAGAACACTAAGGACAAACATGGTTCTTACAATATTCACCCATTCCTAAGTGGAAATTTTAAGATGTTGTGATGGTTTTCACGACTGGGTTTCCTTAGTTAGGTTGAGGTAGTGATGTTTTATGGATTTTTTGGATAGGATGATGAAGGTTTCCAACTTCATGTCAATCATATAGTACTTCTTATTCAATGAACATTGGAGAATTTATATCTATGAGATTTTTCAACATATTTGGGTTTCACAAACCATTTCATCAGAAAAGGATGTTTGTTTTAAAAATTAGTTTCGTAAAGGTATACATATGTCATTGATCACACATGTGATTTTGAGCATTAAATACCACCCTCAGATAAATTTCCTCTCAGAGCGCATAATTTGTTTTAGATAATATTGTTAGGGAATGAATACCCTTTTTTGTTGCTCATGGGAGAGGCATATGACCCTAGTTTAATTCACCTACACAAATAAATATCCAGAAAATACATTAATATAAACTTATGTGGCTTTTTATAGTATTCCATACTGATCACAACTATGATGTTAAGATTTATGAGAGGTAATGGTTCTCATAATGTGTCTTAGGGATGATAATTTGGAGATGGTCTAGTTTGATGGAAATAAGATGGCTATTGGACTGTCGAGATATAAATTCTATGAAAATAACCATAAAAACCTCTAGAGTTATAGGTCAGGGATCAACAATTTAAATTTATCTCACTAATTTCATGGCATACACATATTTATATACTGTGTAATATTTCATATAAATTATTTTTCCTTTGATGATTCAGAAGAGATTCAGGATACTGGACTATTTTTATTGTTATCTCATTGGTAAGAAACCATGAATGAAGTCTTTTATATATCTCAGCTATGTTTTTATCACTCAAACATGTATCATGAACTTCATATATATGAGTTTGAGTTAAACTTAGATACATCCTTCAAGGATAACCCCAAACATATGATTGATCACATCAGGACGTAACATTTTGGAATGTAGGTTCTTTTTGTTCATGTAATTTTGATGTAGGACTATGTGGAGGATGACTCATGGGAGAGAGAGAGAGGTAGAGATTCATGATTAGTGGATAAGGATATTTTTATATGATATTTCTCCACCCTCATATGCGAAACTCAAGGAAAAAATTTCCTATGTTGTGGAGATTTTATGATAATTTATTTTTCACTATGGTAAAAATCATTTTATTTTTATTTAATTTCTTCATTTTAGCCTAATGTGAATTCATCATGAGGTAACATATGTTCGAGGAGTTTATAAGGATTATAAGGCCCCAGATGATTATCTTTTGGTAAATTATATGTGTTAAATGGTTATTTTAAACTCTATAACCCAGTCCATATAGTATCTCATAACCTTGTGGGGTGGTCCATGGCTCTGTCAAGGTCTGTACAATTTGAGGAAACTGTGACGCTAGGGAAGACAACCTATGAAAACAACATTTAATATTCAGAAAAGGTAAACACATGGTAAACACGTGATTTTCTTGACCATTCCACTTTACCATGATATATGGGTATTTCGGAAGATTGGGGAAAATATTTGGTGAATGACTTGGCCAACCATGTGGTTAAACCCTTTAAACAAGTTTTGAAGGGGTAAAATTATTATTTTTCCCTTATAGTTTTTAAAAATAAAATTCTTATTCCTTTCATTGTTAAAATTTATAGGGGGTTTAATTTCCCCCCATTTATGCTCATATATAATTCTTTGAAGCATATTCATCATATGTAATCTAATTAATTATTTGTTCATCTCATTGGATCCACACTCGTATGTTATACATCTTTGTTCCTCCTTTCTTCATTTTTCATCATATAGATGGAGTTACATTGGTGAAATATAATATTTATTTTTTTAATGTTATTCTTACATTTTTCTATTTTATTCTAATCTAGGTCAAGTTAGAATGTGATACTGGATGTGTGTTCTTCCTTTGAAATATGTATGTGGTTAATACCTTTTTCTGTAAAGGCTAGATGTTTTATAGATTGTTTTTGTTGTGAAATAATCTAGTCCTTATTAAGTTTCACATAAAATTAATTAAATTAATTAATTTAGTAATATTAAGCTTAAATTTCTTCTCACTTATTAAAATCATATGATAGAAGGTTTTCAACCTCAACCCATAAAACTCGTGATGTGTGTTTACGGATCTTCTCCTTGGTATACCACCCAATTGGGTGTGTGTGATATCTCAATTTTTATTGGATCCAAAATTAATTTAATGATATAATATGATAGGTGTTATTTTAAGAGACCCAAATCTTGATGTACATGGACATTACATTACTTTTACAGAATACATAATACATAACGAAAACAGACACAAAAGGACCGTAATAGTTTAGTGTCTTTGGAAACTCAGAAAATAATCATCTAATCATGGTGAAAGATCTTCAACATCTCTCATAATGATCTTCCCCTTTTTTTCTTACCTAAAACCTTTATTTAGATCTTGGGGAAAAGAAAACATATAAAGGGTGAGCTTAAATGCTCAGTAAGGGTAAGAATAGAGAACATAAAACAACCCATAAACATTTGAATGCAAAAACTTGAACATAAAATCTAAACATCAAAATCATGAGCAATGACAAAAATCTTGGAAGTACACAAGGCATAGATCATAAATGGAAATTATTCATGATAAACTAGAATTGTAATGAAACATGTAATTTTGGCATTCATTAAGCACATGTTATGATTTCCATAGTAGGCAAGGCATTGCTGCCAAGACCATCTTAGTGTACAAAGTCTCATTCTGAATCGAGTTCACTCCTCATTCCAGTCCTGTAACACTGAACCAAATTAACTTACCGTACCATCCTTGTCTATATCATGAGATATAATTCTTTACACAATGCATTGGAGGGAGATATAGGTCCCACCCATCTCATAATGAAACCATTCTTATGTGTGCCACAAAATCATAAATCATACATCATAGCATAAACCATGTAATAAAAATGGGATTATTAATCATCATGCCATCATAACATAATCCATATAAGAAAAAAGTACTTCATAAAAATAATTCCATCATAACATAATCAAATCAATGTAAAAATAGGGATAGAAACAGAACCCTATATTATCTTACATGGAAAATAATTTTGATAAAACTCTTGAACTCCATTCTTGAAGAAAATATTCTTTATACTTCAAAAACATTTTCCACTCTTAAAATTTCATATAATTTTAATCTAAAAGAAGTTGATTAATAATAAACTTCAAAACATGTAAAGGATTATTCATGGAAATAATGTTCTAAAAATCCATTCAGGACGTATAGGTTATAAAAAACATTCTTCTCATACTTTGGCCGGAAAAGTAAAAAAGTAACTCATAATAAAAATGACAAAATATTCCTTTCATATCTTTTACTAAATACTCACCGAAGGGTAAATTTGGATTTAAACAATTTTAGGAGGATAGAAAGAATATTACATATTGAGGAAACATGGATGTGGATGGTAAATATCCCCCAGTAAATTCTGAAGTATAAATAATCTCAGATAAAAATGAGATTGCATCATTTTCCCTTACCTTAGGTCCGATTTGCATCGTACGTGTCCGAAACTCCCATATAATGATTTAAATAATGTCATCAACTTATTACAGAATCATAACTACTGTTATTATATCATATATGGTCATATTCCTAGCTTCTTATTAGTAATATTTCATTGCTACTTGTTATTCGGGTGTTTATTACTTTTTGTTCTTATGCATGTTTTGTCGAATAAATTCTTATTCTTTTTATAGGTTAAAGATAACTCATTTCCAGAATGTTATTAGTGTAATATATATCATATTAATTTATTCAATTCATTTATATAATCATTATGCAATGAAGATCTTGTATAATTAGTCACATCACATCGGGGAGACAGTATTCCTACGTACGCACGAGCGATAATATCGTTCCCATGATCGTGGAATTGTATTGGAGTGTATGTATAATATTTAAAAAACAATAACATTATATAATAGTCATATATAGTTATTATTTACACCATTATACCCATCCAAGTAAGGTGGTGGTGGAGAATAGATTACACCACGACGTGGAGATGATATTCTATACCTACGCATGCGCGATGATTTCATTTTCCGTAGGATGGATAGATGGTGAAATATGGTTGTTTCATACTTATAATAAAATATCAATATATGAGTGATATTTATGTTATTACCTCATAATGAAATAACTAAATAAGAAAAATTAGAAGAAGAAATAAATTTGAACGAATCGGTAACGGACATTACATCTTCTTTGAAGCACCTCTTCTTAACCTCCTTTTGGGCACTAAAGATGGTCTTTGAAGAAGACCAGAACCTCTAGGATGTTTCTAGGGAAGTGGAGAGAAGAAATTGGCAGGGTGTCTCCGAGCTTGAAGGCTCAAACTGCTATGAGGAAGAGAGGGAGGAGGTGCCCATTTATAAGGTAGGAGAGGTGCTCTTTTGGAATAACTAAAAATATTATATTATTATAAAGTCATATTCCGTTTTTAATAGCTCCAAATTGATTTATTTCAAAGAAAACCTGGGGATGGGTCTAAATAATCTCATCAAATATAATTTAGACAAGTTTAGGTTTCTATTTTAACTTTATCATTTAGATTTAACTTTATGTTAAAATGTTTTACTTTTACCGCATCTTCTTGTTTTCTTACACTATAAAGTTAATACAATTACTATAACCAGCCAAACGAACCCAAAGTTGTTTATTATTAATATATATACCCTTATCTAATTCATTTGTCCAAACCATAGATTTTTAGGAATAAAATAACAATTAATTATATAATATTTATTTTAAAAACTATTTTATGTTAATTTTGACACTATTTGGTAATTGATTTTTGTAAAACTCATAACAGCATTCTTAGTTCGAAAAAATTAATTATATCAATATTAACATGTCATATTAACCTACAAAATTAGTTTAATTCATAAAAAGTCTCAAATTCCATTTAGTTTGGTATTTATAATATCAATTATTTTAATATTTCATTATTTAGGTAATTACTACATCACCATTGTGTCATATATAACATAAATTATATAATGTCTAAAAATTATAAATAAAATACCATTAGGTAGTAAAGATTTTTATCTTTCTAATTAATATTTAGTGTCTAATTTATCTTATTTATATCCCTATATTAAAAATATTTTAGTTATTAAACATTGATTTTAACTATTTTAACTATTCTTTAAATAAAATAATATTAAATGTTTTAATCTAATCCATGTGGGACTAAATGGTAATATTTTATTTCTATGGTTTTTTTGGTCTAATTAAACTTATCCAATAGAATTAAGACATGTTTTAGTGTAATAATAATATCATTTTTACCCTTAATTACCCGATTTACTTTTAACCGTGGAAAAAAAAGTAAAAAGTTACTATTCGAAAAAAATTATTTTCCTCTCATTGAACCATATTTCAGTCCTTGATTTTAACCGTGTCTCTTGGTGTTTCGAAATTCCACTCACAGATGTAGTAAAATTGAGTTTTATGTGAATTTACAAATTCTCCTAGTAGGTGGTTAAAAGACGGAGAAAAGTTCAATAAAATTTCTATATATATAAAATTATTATAAAATGAATCCAATGAATTACATTGAACATATATAGGTATTATGTATCAATTTTTACTTAAAACAAATTTAAATAAAATAAATAATTATTTAAATAAAAAGTCGGTTGTCAAATAGTAACCCTGTGTTTTCACTATTCATAAAAAATGGAATGTTTTCAGACAAATACCAAAAATTCACCCTAGGCTAATTTCGATATTCTGAATCCAAAAATGAAGTCCATTTCAAAAGATAAAATTTATAAAATTTTAAAAAGTTGGTATTACTATTCATAACTGATGGTTTATATAACATATCATTGTTTAGTGAAACTCGATATTGCGCACAACACACGCTATCGTGGAAGGTCACAATTGCGTGTAATGCGAGCCAAGTCAGGGATGTGTGTATTGAATTATCCTTTTGGTGTAGCGTACAACACAAGACATCAATAAAATTAAAAAGATTATTTTTCTAAAATCTCAGGGTGTTACATTCTACCCCCCTAAAAATGAATTTCTCCCTCGAAATTCACCAGGGTTATAAATGGTTTACTACTCAAAAGTTTAATTAATAGAAACCCACATCGTAAAAAGGAATACCAAAACCAATATTTAAAAACTAATGTATGAAATGTAATGGTTACCCAAATTAACTAATCATTGGGTTTCCACATAGGATAACATAGGTGAAAATATGGATATGGATGAAAAATCTAACCATCATGTTATGATGGAGAGTGGTAGAGAACATAGCTATGAAAAAGCCAAAAATCACAAAGCCATAGATTTGTGATGATCTAAGGAAACATATGATTCATCGGATATAAGGGTACTAGGCCAACATTTTTGGTTTTCAGGATCATTTCCCTAAAGATGAAGAAATTGGAATTAGAAGAAATAATTTCTTGATTTTGGTACAGTCTCATCGTTGGTCATTTCATGTACAATTTCCACTTCATCTCTTAAAGAAATAAAGTTGAATTTGTCATTTGTAAAGTGTTAGCAGATCATGTGATAGAATTATGGGTCATTCCATCTATATCAAAGAAAAAGGTTAGAAAAAGTTTTCAAAAATAAATAAGTCCATATATAATGAGATTAATCATATATGGTTCCTAACATGGACTTATACTTCATATATCATACTGATTAATATAATAAAACTGGTTTATACTAAACAGGGTCTTCCTGTATTCCAGTGGTAGGCGATAAAGGCCTGTCGCACTTCAGTTGTGGGTTCGATTCCCACAGCCTTGTCCGACACGACGAGTTGTTTCCCATTAAGCAAGTTGTCCTTTTTTAAACTACATTATTATAACATTCCATATATAATCTCGAAAATAAATTCTAGTTTTAAACAATTATATCTGATTTCCAAATTAATCCATTCCAACCATTAAGTTTATCGAAAATACATCTGTCCAATCTCATAGTGTAAATAAAATGATTACTTGAGAGGTAACATAACAAGAACGTGAATCCCATCATTTATCCCCCATATATCATACGATATATCTTGTTGGTCACATTCCAAACATTCGAAGTCCTTAATCATGTATTCTCTTGAAAAATGAATACCCATTGAAACATAGTGAAAACATTAATGGAGTTAAAAGTTAACACTTTCGACATACCAAAATCCCCAAAATTCTATATACTGAAACCATGATATCAATTAGTCATTATATCAATCATGATCTCATGAATACTATCAAGAAATTTGTTTTCTCCTTATCCCTTCATTATGAGCATATCATCTACTTTCCAAAATATTTGAATCCCTTTTCATGGTTACCGGTACAATATTTTTATAGAAAACCACAATGGACCAATACACAGATATTTCACAATTCCACGATACTATAAATGAGATTCCATGATACTATTTTGAAATCCCATTACATAAACAATTAATCATTACAAAACATCATTTTCATACTCAATATCACAAATAGTGATCTCATGTGACTTCCCATTATCCTTTTCCTTAAGAGGTTTCTCACGTTGATCATCATTAACCCTTGGATTAGGGCATTGATTAGCATAATGTCCCATTTCTTTGCACTTGAAGCATTTAAGTGTTGGTGGTGCGGTCTCTCCAGTCTTTTCTTTATTCACATCATTAGCAAACCTTTTTCCATTATTTCAACACTCAGCTACTCGATGACCTTCTTTTCAACACTTAAAAGATTTTATAGTCCCTTTAAGAAAATCTCCACAATGCATCTTTCCACTCTTTGAGCATAAATAAACATTCATATTCTTTTTATCATTATTCTGAGATTTCACATTCAACTACATCTTTCGTTTCTTGTCAAAACCATGAGATGGATATGTTACACCAACTTCCAGTTCTACCTTGATAGCACAATGCACAATTTCTTCATTGCTACTGAAGTCTCTTATAGCTAATGCCCTTCAAAGACTTGGTTTTAAGCCACTGAAATATCGATCAACTTTACATTCAGTTTGGAAGACAATGCCAGATTAATACCTTGCATGTCTTGTAAAATTCACTTCATATATACCAACAGATTCATCATCCTTCTACTTAATCTTAACAAGCTCCTTTTCCATATTTGTTCGAACAATCGTGGGAAGTACTTACTGAAAAAAAGTTCTTGAACTCATCCCATTCCATTTATTCAATTTAATCTTGGGGCCTTGTATTCTTAATTAGAGTGCACCACTGGTCTGCATCACCTTCTAAATGGTAAACAGCTAAAATGACTTTTTCATGTTCTGAACAAAGAACTATTGAAAATATCTTTTCAATGGTACTGATCCTTTTTCAGCAACAAGTGGATCAGATGACCCATTGAAAGACGTTGGACGTTGCCTCATGAAGGACTCAATATAATATTGTTCCCTTATCTGATCATTTGGAAATCTAGAATGATTCATAGCTTGTGTAAGTATATCAATAAGATTTTTGACTCCATCTCCCATCACATTTGGTTGCTCGGGAGGTCAATCATTGCATTGTCAATTACATTGATCAACACAGTTCCTTCGGGTTCCAGCCATCGTCTAAAACCCAAAACGAACAGTGTTAGAGGAAAAAATCATGCTCGGAAAACAACATAATAATGGGGGAGTACCTTAAATATCTAACATCTTAGGTTTAATTCTAATATCGTTACCATAATTCTGGGACTATAACCTATACTTATACTTAACCTTAGGGACATCCCTAGACGTACCTTAGAAATATCTCTAGGGATCTCACTAAATTTTTCGCATCCTTGTTTCCAAAGGTTAAATAAACCTTTCCTCTGATACCAACTGTAGAGACCCAAATCTTGACGTACATGGACATTACATTACATTTGTGGAATACTTAATACATAATTAAAACAGACACAAAAGGATCGTAATATTTTAGTGTATTTGGTAACCCAGAAAATAATCTTCTAATCGTGGTGAATGATCTTCAACATCTCCCATAAAGATATTCCCCTTTTGTTTTCTTACCTAACACCTTTATTTAAATAATGGGGAAAGGAAAACATATAAAGGGTGAGATCAAATGCTCAGTAAGGGTAAGAATTGAGAACATAAAACAATCCATAAACATTTGAATGGAAAAACATGAACATAAAATCTAAACATCAATATCATGAGCAATGACACAAATCATGATAGTTTACAAGGCATAGATTATAAATGGACATTAGTCATGATAAAATAGCATTTTAATAAAACATGTAATTGTGGAATCCATTAAGAACATGTTATGATTTCGATAGTAGCCAAGGCATTGCTACTAAGACCATCTTAGTGTACAAAGTCCCATTCTAAATCGAGTTCACTCCTCGTTCCAGTCCTGTAACACTGAACTATATTAACTTACCGTTCCAGCCATGTCTATCTCATGAGATATAAATATTTACCCAATGCATTGGGGGGGGGGGGTGGGAATAGGTCCCTCCAATCTCATAATGAAACCATTCAAATTTTGTGCCACAAAATCATAAATCATACATCATAGCATAACCCATGTAATAAAAATGGTATTATTAATCATGATTCCATCATAACATAATCCATATAAAATATAAGAACTTCAAAAAAATAATTCCATCATAACATAATAAAATAAATGTAAAAATAGCGATATAAATTGAACCCTATATTATCTTATATGGAAAATAATTTTGATAAAATGCTTGAACTCCATTCTTGAGGAAAATATTCTTTCTACTTGAAAAACATTTTCCTTTCTTAAAATGGCATATAATTTTAAACTAAAAGAAGTTTATTAAAAATAATTTTGAAAAAATGTAAAGTATGCTTCATGTAAATAATGTTTTAAAATTCCATTCAGGCTGTATAAGTTTAAAAAAACATTTTTATCATACTTTGGCTGGAAAATTCAAAACGTACCTCATACTAAAAACGACAAAAGATTCCTTTCATATCTTTTACTAAATACTCACCAAAGGGTAAAATTGGTATTAAACAATTTTAGGAGGATAGAAATAATATTAAATATTGAGGAAACATGGATGTGGATAATAAATATTCCCCAGTAAATTCTGAAGTATAAACAATCTCAAATAAAATTGAGATTGTGTGATTTTCCCTTACCTTAGGTCCGATTTTCTTCGTACGTGTCCGAACCTCCTGTATGATGATTTAAATAACGTCATTAACTTAATCCAAAATCATACTTATTGTTATGAAATAATATATGGTCATATTCTTAGATTCTTATTAGTAATATTTCATTGCTACATGTAATTCAGATGTTTATTACTTTTTGTTCTTATGCGTGTTTTGTCGAATAAATTCTTATTCTTCTTTTTAGGTTATAGATACCTCATTTTCAGAATGGTATTAGTGTAATATATATCATATTAAATCATTAAATTCATTTTTATAATCATTATGCAATGAAGATCATGTAGAACGATTTTCATAACATCGTGGAGAAGGAATTCCGTACGTACGCAAGAGCGATGATATCATTCCCATGATCGTGGAATTATATTGGAGTGTATGTATACTATTTCAGAATCAATATAACCTTAAAATAATCATATATAGTTATTATTTGCACCATTATACTCTTCCAAGTAAGGTGGTGGTGGAAAATAGATTTCACCATGGCGTGGAGACGGTATTCCATATGTACCCACGGGCGGTGATTTCATTTTCGTAGGATTGATAGTTGGTGAAATAGGGTTTTTTCATACTTATAATAAAATATAAGTATATTATTGGTACTTATGTTATTACCTCATAATTAAACAAATAAATAAGAAGAAGAATTAGAATAAGAAATAAAGTTGAAATAATTGGTAACGGACATTACATCTTTTTTGAAGCGAGGGAGGAGGTTCCCTTTTATAAGGGAGGAGAGGGGCACCTGTGGAAAAACAAAAAATATTATTTTATTATAAAGTCATATTTGGTTTTTAATAGCTCCAAATTTATTTATTTCAAATATAATCTGGGGATGGATCGAAATCGTCTCATAAAATATAATTTAGACAAGTTTAGGTTTCTATTTTAACCTTATCATTTAGATTTAACTTTATGTTAAATAATTTTACTTCAACCTTGTCTTCTTGTTTTCTTACAATATAACATTAATAAACATACTATAACAAGCCAAAAGAACCCCAAGTTGTTTATTATTAATATATATAACCTTATATAAGTCATTTTTCATAATCGTATATTTTTAGGAATAAAATAACAATTAATAATATAATATTTGTTTAAAAAACTATTTTATGTAAATTTTGACACTATTTGGTAATTGATTTTTGTGAAAATCATAACAGCATTATTAGTTAGAAAAAAGTTCATCACATTAATAATAACATGTCATATTATCCTAGAAAATTATTGGAATTCATAAAAAGTCTAAAATTGCATTTATTTGGGTATTTATAATATCAAATATTTTAATATTTCATTATTTGGGTAATTACTGCATCACCATTGTGTCATAAATAACTTGAATTATTTAATGTCTAAAAATTATAATTAAAATACCATTAGGTAGGAAATATTTTTATCCTTCTATGTAATATTTGTAGTCAAATTTATCTTTTTCATAACCCTTTATTAAAAATGAATTAGTTATTAAACTTTGATTTCAACTATTTTAACCCTTTTTTAAATACATTAATAATAAATATCCTAATCTAATCCAAGCGGACCTAAATGGTCATATTTTATTCCTAAGGTTGTTTTTGGTCGAATTACACTTATACAGTAGAATTATAACATGTGTTAGGGTAATAATAATATCATTTTTACCCTTAATTACCCTATTTACTTTTAACCCTGTTAATAAAAGTACAAAGTTACTATTCACCAAAAATTATTTTCATCTCATTGAACCACATTTTCGTCCAAGATATTTACCATGTCTCTCGTATTTTCTAAATTCAACTCACAGAAGCAGTAAAATTATGTTTTATGTGAACTTCCAAATTCTCCTAGGAGGTGGGTAAAAGACGGTGAAAAGTTCAATAAAATTATTATATATCTATAATTATTTTAAAATGACTCCAATAAATTATATTGAACTTATATAAGTATTATGTATCACTGTTTACCTAAAATAAATTTAAATAAAATAAATAATTATTTAAATAAAAAGTCAGTTTTTAAATAGTAACCTAGTGTTTTCACTATTCATCAAAAATTGAATGTTTTCAAAAAAATACCATAAATTCACCCTAGTATAATTTTGATATTCCAAATCCAAAAATGAAGTCCATTTCAAAATATAAAATTTATAAAATATTAAAAAGTGGGTATTACTATTCATAATGGCTAGTTTATATAACATATCGTTGTTTAGTGAAACTCGGTATTGTGTACAACACACGCTATCGTGGAAGGTTGAGATTGCGTGTAATGCAAGCCAAGTCAGGGATGTGTGTAGTGAAAGATCCTTTTGGTGTAGCGTACAACATAATACATCAATAAAATTAAAAAGAATATTTTTCATAAAATCTCAGGGTGTTACATTATTAGTTATTTTCCATTTGATTAAATGTTATTAAAATGATTAAACAGTTTGAATGGAAATTGTGGAGTGCTGTAGAAGATAAAATGGTTTGGGTATGATTGTTAGATGATAAAATATTTGGATTCCAATGACATTTCAACTCCCTGGATCTAGCCCATGTGTGCCAAAAAAATTATTACATAGAATCGACTATTGAGGATCCCGTCGAAATTTCTCCTCCATGGATCAGAATTAATTTGGATTACAATGGAATTGTTACTCCTTGGATATAGATTTCTTTTGGATACCATGGATATTCTCATTGATATCAACCCAATTCTTTATCGAGTTTTCTATGGATACAATTCAGAAAATTAATGATGATTCATATTTTATTTTTAACATAGATCCATCATATATAGGAATAACATGGATATAATTCCATGGTTATTATTACCTTGAATCCAACCCATACACTGGGTTACTCAGCATAGTCCTCAGTGGATGTTCAATCATAATTACAATTTTTAGGCTGTATAGCATCACTCTCTATTTATCATTTTTTAAGTTATCCTAAGATTGACTTTTCTTTTTTATAGTGATCCATATTGGTCGGAAAAAATTTTACATACTTATTCATTTATTCTAGTTATATATTTCACTCTTCTTAAACTTATATACATAAACTGTAACTGATATAGACACTATTGGTGGTGCCGTACTGAGTGTTTTCTCATAACATTATGTGGACACTATTGCGTACCTATAAAGCTAAAATGGCTTCGTGTTGGGATTAGTGAATTCAACTACTTCAAGATGTTTGATTAATTATACTAAGGAGTAGGGGATAAAAAGACTGAGCTAGAGGGGTCATGGTATCAGGAGATAGTTATTTCTTCCATTTTATACATTTGATACTTGTATTTTAATAGATGTATGTTTCTATTTATTCCATTATGTTTTTATAGACAAATGAAATTTTCATCATATTGTATATGAAAATACATTTGTTTTTTATTATTATTAGTGTAATATGGATGTTATCTTTTTTGATGATTAATATTAGGATTTCACATATTTATTCACTTGTTATACTGCTGAGTTACATAGATCATGAGGGTATAGTCTACCCACCATACTATCATAGACCATCACTATTAGTCAGTAGCCTATGGCTTGGAGTGGGGAACACTTGAGTCCATGTGACCAATTAGATTGGGCACTGTTTAGCATCTCTCGAGTTAGAATGTTACCTTATGATATGACCATAATATTGATTTAGTCTTCTGGAAATTTTCCTTATCCTTTATTTATTGACATATATTAGGATATAATGTTTTTTATATTTGAAAATGGTGGGAAACCAGATAAACCAAACAAACAACCCATGTTATGGGAAATTGAAATGTTTTCCAAATGACTTTCCTAACGAAATTGGATATAAAGTTAAAACCCTCGTGAAAATAATTAACTACTTTTCAATGTTTAGAAACAATTATGTAATCCACATGGATTTTTAACCATCAGCCATTCAAAAGAAATTACCCTCAAAATCCATCATGTGACAATAACTTCTTTATTTGGGGGATCATCCTATCCAGGTTTTTACATATAATAGTTCAACTACATGGAAACAATATATTCCATATTTGATTATTATTAATAAAAAAATTAGATAATAATATATATCATTTCAAGGTATATGATTATCAATGGTGTACATTAACAATGAGTATAAAATAGATTAATTTATATCAATTATTTTATAATATATCATGAAATTATTTCATAGATTTTTTTCATTGAACTGTTTAGGATAATATGAATACTATATTGTTTGAGAAAAATAATAAGGAAAATGATTATGTTATGATGTGTGATTAAAATTTAAAAATGTTATCATTGAGAACAATTTATTTTTAATTCATTAATGTTTAAAAAATTTTGTGATTACGTAGTTTTTTAAATGGAGTATCTAAAATACTATAGAAATTTAATATTTTTATGATATAAATAATAAGTTCTATATAATCTGAAATTTGAGATAGATGGTTCAAAAATTCTATAATTGTCCGGGAGAAAGGAAAAAATGATGCAGTTACATATTGATGAACCAAATAACAATTGGTAAGGAGGTACGAAAATCTAATAACACTAATCCAAATACTGTTGTATGAAGAAACCAAAATATTTCCAAAAATAAATGAGGAAATCATTCTTGTAATAATAAAAGTTCACTGATATCAATATTATTAATGGTACATAAACAATACGTGTGATAGAATTGATTAAATAAAATCACTATAAACAAAAACTTTGTTTTATAATTATTCAATTATAATTTAGATATGAAAAATGAATGTAAATAAACTAAAACAAGGGTCATTTAGTGTAACTAAAATAAATATGAAGAAATTAAAATAAATAAAGGAAAGGATGACACCATCACCACAGTCGAGGTGACGAAAAATTGAAGTAGTGAGAAGAATATTTACTATTTGTTTAGGATGGTGAAATATTTTATGTATTCATGTCCTCCATAGTAATTTATATGCTATATGTTTTTTAAAATTATTAAATCACATTCCCAATGCCTTAGATCAAATATATATTTGAATGAAAATTGTTTTCCCACTATTAAAACACACATTCCAGACTCTTCCCATTTGTAATTTTATGGAATATTTTTCTTGGGAATATCATAGTTATTATATTATTAGAATTAGGTGTTATAGTATATATGGATTAGATATTTCTTCATTGAGATCATATTAGATCCATGGAAATTAATATATTTTTCAGTATCCAAAAATAGCCCATAATGTTTAACAAATTCAATGATTAAAAAAATCTCATTTAGAAAATCCTATAAAGGTATGTGTATTTATACCTAATGTAGAAGCATTCCAGGATTAAATAATTAAGAAAAAGTGAATAATCAGTCCTTAGTATATGAGTATATAATGATGTTTTCCAAAATAATTTCATGGTCTACCAACATATCATGTGATTTTTATCATAAAACAACATATATTTGGACATGCATATATATTTCAGATCCCTTATAGAATTTATCTAATAGAACTGGAATATTTACATAAAAAACTCTAAGAACATCAAGATAAGGTTGTATATTTCCTATTAAATCAAATTGGACTGTACATGTTCTATGTTTCAATATAAATAATGTGTAACTTGTCTTTTCAATTACTATAGTCAGCTAAACTAGATTATAACAAAGAATAAGTGTCCACTAACATGAATTAAGGACATTTTTTTATTGATGTTGATGAGATTAACACTAAACAATTGTTTGTCCTCATTCTTAAAATCACCATATAATAATGAAGAGATAATATATTGTTTGTATATAATTATATAAAATATATAAATACTTTTAGATTACATTGATTCCCTTTAGACATATAATTACATGAGAAATCACAATTGGTTTTAGATATAGTGTTTCAGAGATCACAAATATATGTTTCTTGAAGTATTTATTTATGTTAATATTATATTATCTATAATTGAGGATGTAAAAGAAGGACGTAGAATAATTTTCTATATATTTTATGGGAACATAAGTTGTTATTTATGTTTAGAATGTATTACATTTTTATATAGAAAGTCTGGTTTAGGGGAATACGATCACAAGTGAAGGAATGTTGTGGATCCTTAAAAGGAACTGTCAAATAATAAATTAAATTAAAAAAAATCATAGAGATGCTTATTTTCATTTATTAGTTTCTAAATATCAGTGGTTTTTTATAAAATTATCATATTTTTCTTACCTGAATACTTAATTAACATAAATATGGGTAATATAGGTCAATAGAAAATAATGTGAAGATGACATTAAGGATATCAAGAATAGGATATTAGCAATATCTATCATAATAATGACCCCAAATGAAGATGTGTTTTTGATATACACTTATTATTCAAATAGAATTTTTAATTTCTTGCTCAATATAATTGATAATACAAATTATTAATCAATATTAAAATTCAATATTTTTAATCAATGTCAACCAATTCATTATGTTGAGTAAGATGCTAGAATACTTATATTGATGAATTTAGTCATTAAAACTATGAATATAATTGACATATATAATATTCATAGCATAAAATGATGTTTATAAATTTATAAATATTTTTTGATTTAATGATGTACAATGACTTCCCATTACACATCCAAACTAAAACATTAAATATTGTATCTTATTTTATTTGTAGAAATTATTTTTATCCACTTTATTTGATGAGTATTTAGAAATAACATATATTAATGGATATTTAATGGATAGATAAAAAAATAACAATTAAATATATGAAATTATACACTATTTAATTGATTTTAAGAATATTAATTAAACAAAAAAACATGGAGGAACAAGTTCTTAATTTTGATCATCAAATAAATGTTTGAGAAAAAAGGAAGGGCTAATTCATAACTTCAAAATCAATAAATATACTATTTTTCATATAGAATTTATTTATCATAATTATATTGGATAAAGTTAGAGTGATTGGATAATTAATAAATCTCAATATTCTACATACACGTTGGAAGTATCAAGATGTATTGTGATCTTCAATATCATATATGTTATGACTACTAGTAGAATGATATTACTCATTACACATACATGTTTTTGGAGTTATAGAACATGATGTAAGAAAATCATAAACATAAGGGGACAATGCATTTATTAATGATACCAATAATGAAATAGGAGTACATCATAAATGATTTATTCTAATGGCTTCTAAATATATCTATAGCTCAATATATCATATGGGGTATTGTGGATTGAATTACTAACACTACTCACTTCATCACTATTCTCAATTATTTATCACCCAATAATGTTTTCATGATATATGATAAGGATATGAAGAGGATATAGGT
Organism: Viscum album; assembly: GCA_963277665.1. NCBI lineage: Eukaryota > Viridiplantae > Streptophyta > Magnoliopsida > Santalales > Viscaceae > Viscum > Viscum album. Next base: position 26,862,272 of record OY728154.1, read on the forward strand.
GGAACCATATATTTTCTTGATTTAATTCAGACCAAAGGTTTATATTTTTCTCATAAACCCAATATACCGTAATAGTAGGGTGAATTATATTCTTCAGTTCTTATTTTTTATAAATATATCTTGTTTTTATGTTAATAAGAACAATATGAACCTATAAATGTTTAAAAATTATGAAATAAATTATAAATAAATTATAAATATGAATAAAAATTATATTGGATCACAACAAAAGGTCAGAAAAAGGAGAATATGTTGATGCGATGTAATCCTAACAAAGGTTGAAACTGTTCATTATTCATTTTGAAAATTGTTATCTAAACAGAACAAAAATGATATATGGGAACAACCTATTGAAATGAAATTTATCACCACCATGAAACATGGAAAAAGGTGTGATATAATGATCAGTTAAATAGATTTTACATAAAAAATTATACATTTATGAAAAGTGTGTTATTGGTTTTCCTAAACCTCATATATATGTCATGATTATAAATACAATTATTACATGCTATCTATATTTCATATAATTAAATATTTACTCTCATTTTTCAATTTTTTATATTGTAGATTCTCCTTTAATATTGAATAAATTTTATTTGACTTGCGTAAATCTATTTTTTAATCCATCACCCAAATAATGGGTCTTTAAATTTCATTGTATAAATAATAAAAATTAAAACAAGAAAATAAATTTTATAAAAAATAATAAATTACTTCGAACTCATTTAATTTTTTAAATATATAATATTCCTGGAGCGACCACCATATTCCTATTGTGATATTCTTAGAAAATTCTAGGTCACAATGTGATTTCCCCCCGCATTAAAAGAACATAATTTAATAAAATAAAGTAATTTATATAAAAAATAAATTATATTTTACAATTATAAGATAAACATGGAATTTTTTTCATAAAACATATCAACCATAGATATGTTGTATCTTGATATGAATAATCCTGATTCATAATATTTAATATATTGAATCATATTGAAGTATCCATAATCATCTCCCATAGAATTTTCATATTCATAAGTCACAACACAAAATTTAAATCAAATTTCATTATATAATATTTCACATTTTGATTTTTTTTTCAAAAAATGATTAATAAATAAGCATAACCAAAAAATGAAAATATCATTCATGAAATGATATATACTCAAATACATGAGAACTTCCGCAATATAATGAAGAAAATATATCTGATTATCTTCCTAGAATGAAATATTTAGAAACTACTATAACATGAATATAAAAATATGAAAATATAAGGAATATTATATGTCAACATGTTAATTATTCCTTTTTTTCAATTTACATCTTATGTATGAGCATATATTTAAGACATAGCCAAATCATTCATCCTCACGCTATCCTCTGACTGTAGGATTCATCACAAAAAGTAAAACATTGTATGTTCAAATGGAATTCAGTTAATAATAAAATAATTATCATTATAAAATGAATATATTTATATTTACGATAAAGTTGATTTCCAGTGTTCAAAAGAAATATATTATTTCAAGATAATATTAATTTTTATGAGATTAATAAAAATATGAGAGATAAACATAAAAATTGATAGATTATAATAAAAATCATTTAATGAATAAATGAAAATTTAAATGAGTTATTTAAATAAATATTTAAAAAAATTCATTTTAAGACTTACACAATTATTAATAAGAAGAAAAAATTAATAAAGAATTTATGGCATTTGGAAATTCTGTTAATTCCACATATATAAAAAGAAAAAAAATCATTTTTACTTGGTATAAAGAGTATTTAAAATGAGTATTATGGAAAAAAAATTCATAATCCCTTGAAAAAAGTAAAAATTGAAGGATAACGTAAATTATCCAATATAAATCATTTGAGTAAATAAAATACACTTTTGATGTTTTTTAATTATAGATATGGGAGAAATATATACCTGGTCAAAAGGATGAAAAGGATCAGTATTTCATTTAAAAATACCTCATGAAAGAGTAAAATGAATTGAATCATTAATAATATTGAATAAATATATATTAATGTTAAATAACTCAATTGGGAATGATATAAACCTCATAAAATTAAATACGTGAAAAATACCAAATATGTCTTAATAAAGTTGAAATTATGATGAAATCCATTTCCTTAGGTCCTACATATCACAAACGCTATTCATATTCCTCAATAATATACTTATGTTAATTATTTAATCTCTTAAAAACCTTTTTCAAATTTTTTTTTCCTTTTATTTTATTTATTATAGTGTTATATTCATTTAATGACTCAATAATGATAATGTTTGAAGTTTCAACAGTATTCAGGTCATATATAAAAAATGAAACTGGTTGGTTTACTATTGTCAAAATATAATTATTTCCACATATATATAATTGTAATAATTAAATAATTTTTTTATAAATTAGTTATATAATTAATATGAATAAATAAATATGTTTATGAAAAATGAACTATTTTACAATAATGGAGATGGTAGGTCATATGTACTCATGAGTAACATATTCCATTTTTTGGTGATCATGATTAAATTATGGTTTGTATCATTTTATAATTAAATAATTATCATTATATCATGTATAAAAAATTAATTATTTCAATTTACTTATATATACCTATCACGTGATATTGTAGTGACAAAAATGATTCACATCGCTACGTGGACGTGGTAGTCCTCACCTAAGAACAAATGGAATTATCATTTTTCAATGAATGGGAATGTTAGGTACTATATCATACATTACCATTATATAAATATAAATATTTAATTAATATAAAAAAATATATATTATTTATATAAATAATTATATCCATCCATGACAGGATGTGATTGAAAAATAATTACAATAGTTTGCGTGGTGGTAGCACATCGTACATATGGTTGATTATGTGATTTACCATTTGGTCAAATAGGATATGTATTTAGGTTATTAAAAAATCTAAAAACTTATCCATATATTGGTATATAATTATGATATTATATTGACATGGTTTAATAATATTTTAATGTGGCTGAAGAACAAATTAGATAAGAAACCTGGTTAAGAACAATACCACTTCATCAGACAACCTCTCCAAGATTATACATAAAGAATTAATATGTTTTATTTATGATAAAATTAAGGCCTCTAGATGTGGAAAGAGATTTAGAAATGTTATCTCGGTATACAAATAATGAAATAATTTATTTATATTTTATGAAAAGAGGCTAGGTTATGTCAATTTATATGTTAGGTGAGGTGTAATTTTTGAGTTTCTTAATGTATTAAATAAATATTAAATAATGTAAATACTAAAATGGATCCAATATTATATAATTATATTTTTGAATGACTAAGGATAAAAATAACATAATAAAATACATTTTTTAAAAGTTTAGTTAATTTTTTTACCCTTATCTTTTTGTTTTAAAGCCTCATTAACCATTTTGAAAATTTTAATAGTATTACTATTTTCTACCATTTAAGGGTAAATAATGATACTATAAAAGGAAAAAAGGAAAATAAATAGACCATGGATTATCATTCATACCATATAACATGTATTTTAGTTGATATAATATTTTTATAAATATAAAAATATAGAATAAAATTTAATTTGTTATAAAATATCAATTATGTTATTTATTACACTATTAACTTAATTTTACTTCAAATACATCAATAAAAATAGGAAATAAAAATATATTTGTTTTAAACATTAGTATAATATTTTATTTATTTTGAAAATACATTAAACATATAAATTATTTCTAAATATATTAGTTCAAGTAAATTTAAAATAAATTCTTTCATTTTTAATTTAACTAAATAAATGGTATTTAGACATTGAAAAAATATTTGATATATATATTTCACCCATAAAATATATTCATAAATTATGATGATAATAAAAATAATGTCTCTTTCAAACAAATATTTATAAATTGACCTATTTTTTATGTATCCATATCATAAAGTATTATAATTATGAAAATATGAACAATGATTTATTTTCTCTCTCACTTATGCTGTTGGTCGGAGTGGATACCCAAGAAGGGGGGTGAATTGAGTTCCAATAAAAATTTCTGTTAAAATGATTTCTCTTAAGAACCCCCAATTTAAAAACAATGATAAACTGTAGTTAATTTATATAGATTGTAAATGTTCAATTAGCTTCTTAAATATTTATTAGATCTCAGTCAATTTGATCATAGGATTAAATTATCTTTTGAAGCTATCCAACTGGTTCAAAACAAGTATAAACACTTGCTAATTTAACTATCAATGTAACTTTAAAATAGATTTATATTTCAAAGTAACAGAAGTGGAATAAAATATACATGTATTATACTTTAACTTATACTAAAAACACAGCAGATATAACCAATAGGTTCAGTCTCAAGAAGATACTTAGTCCTCTCAAATTTATATATAAATTTGATCCACACCCTGGATCGGTTTTAAAAATAGTTTAATATTGTCAAGGTCCTAAGACCTCTACCATAGTTCTTCATGGGAAAACAATGACAACAACACATAGGCTGTCCAAGTCACACTTGACCTCTACCACTATCCTCAGTGGGATACAATATGATGTAAGGAGTTTGGAATGAGGATTTAATATCCTCCAGTTCAGCACAGGAGATAGTGTGTGTGTAAAACATATAAAGAGTACACACACTACTCAACAGTAAATAATAATTCCCTTAGAGAGAGTATATGAAAGTTTAGAAAGCTCTAGTGATCGTAGTGCAGCTCCGGAATCGTTGGATTTAGCAGAGATGCTTCTGAGTCCTTCTGTGGTTTTTCAATTGAAAATAGAGTATCTTGGTTCAACATGATATCCTTCACAAGTGTGTGTGTTCTCTGATTTCCAATGTTCTTTGTGTGTTTTTCAGTAGTGCTGGATTTCATGCATGAGAGTTCTTTTATGATCTTGAAAATGCCACCTTTAAGATTTTCGTGTGTTCTCCATTTTCGTTCGTATATTTATGGAAGAATTATATATTAATACCTTTTCACGTACACACTTTTACTGTAGCTCGATCATTCTTTTATTCTATGAGCTCCAGCAATGATAATGATTACCTTTTCATAGGTATGAGTTATGGTCTCCTGACATGTCAACAACTAACCTAAAATATCATTAGTTGCATTAAAAACATCAAATATGACCATTGGAATTAAATAAGAGTTTATATAAATTAAAATAGTTTTCATGACTATCGGTGAGTCATGAGATTGGTGAGTCATTTTGAATCTGCATCGGTTTCGGTAGCATCAACATCAGTGGCTCATTAATCACTAGTATGGATGGCTCATGATCATCGGTAGACATCAGTGTGATCGTTGTTAATGGTGTAATCTGTCATCATCGGTGCGACCGTTCATCATCGGTGTGACCGTTCATCATCGGTGCGACCTTTCATCATCCGTGCGACCGTTCATCATCGGTGTGACCATTCATCATATTTGTGACCGTTCAACATCGGTGCGACCATTCATCATAGGTACGACCGTTCATCATCGGTGCGACCATTCATCGTCGGTACGACCATCCATTATCGATGCGACCGTTCATCATCTATGCGACAGTTCATCATCGGTGTGACCGTTCATCATCGGTGCGATAGAATATAACTAACGGTGAGTCAAGACATAAAATTCTCAAAAACTGTCTGTTCAGTCCAGTATACTTCCATGTCACTAGTAATACATAATGTAACATAGATAAACATGTGTAAACATGAATTAAACAAATATAAACACATTTAGAACAATTTGAACAAATTACTAAAGTGTCATGCATACAACAATGATTTGGTATTATTAAAATAACCATCTCATAGAGATTTCAACAATCACCCCCTTTTGATAATCACAAATCAATGGAACAAAGAAGAGAGAATATAGTAGGTCATTCGGTATGCTCCCCCTATAAAAAATAATATATGCCAAAAGATAAAACATGGTTAGAATAGAAAACATAACTAATATAACTTAGTCATTCACCCCATATAATACAAGTTATATATTTAATTTCTCCAATATAATAAAAGTCGGATAAGTCATTTCGCCTCCTGTCTATGCCTGGATGTTGTAAAAAGCCAGCATGGGCTCATATGCACATTCAGTTCAATAACTCATATACATGAGATTCTTAATTTCTCCCCCTTTGGGATTATGAAAAAGAAGAGAGAAGGAAGATAATCAAGAAGATTCCATAGAAAAATAAGGTTTGAAAATGATTATAAATAACACATACAAAAGTAAAAAAGTATAGGAAATAGACACCCTATCAAAAATTGACAGAAATAGCTATTTCTCGGGCCGCAAGGGAGATTTACCTTTGGAATTTGGAGGAATGGATTGTACAGAGAGTGGTTGGTTGGAAGGTTGAACTGGCCGGATGGAGAAAGGAGGAAGGACAACTCGAGCTGGACAAATTGTGGGTTCCAAGGTCACCTGCTGCAGAGAATGTCTTTCTGATGGAGGCTGTTGAAAGACTGGTCGAATACTAGAGAGTTCATAAGAAATAGACATCTAACCGAGAGCAATATCTGATGACTGAAGAGACTCTGCAGTAGGAAAAACAATTTCTTTAGCTTGCACATGAAGGTAGGGTTTGTGAAAATTGATGATGTCCTGAATTACGTCTCCATCGTACTTTATAGCCTTATCAAAATCATCATTATTCTGCATGAAATTTTCTAAAGTAGGAGTAAAATCCTTCAACTGCTGAACTTGAGATTTAAAAGCTTCAGTCACTGGAGGGAGTCTCAAATTATCAGCCAGTACTTTAAAATGATGATTCAACTCATGATTGGTATAGATCTTAGAGAAATAATTATCCACTTTCTCCTTAATCTCTTTTTGAGTCGTGGTAGCATCTATTGAATACAAATGCACCATCTTATGAATATGATCACTGTTCTCTTTCATCTTTTTCAAAGAATCTAAATCCAACATCTTCTCAAGAGCTGCCATCTCTTCTTTAAAAACATCCTTTAAAGTATTAAGCTCCTAACCAGTATTCTTTGTTACATTTGAAAAGCTATCCTGAGTAACAACTTGCGTGATCTCAGATTTCAACTTCCTCAAATATTCCTTCTTCAAATGTTCTATTAGATTTATTAAAACATCCATAATAACAGAGATGGATGTTCTGAACTCTCCTAACAGAGAAACTATATTGTTTCCTAAATCTGTGAGTGTTTGATTAAAAGAGGTAATGTGCCTGCCAATTGAGTCACTATAATTGCAAAGGTATGGTTCGATAAGGCTTACCACACTTTGAGCCAAATCATTCATAGCATCTTCAGATAAATTCATAGGAGCAGGAGTAGGAATATGAGATAACTCACCTTTCACAGTATCCCTAATATCTTGAATCAATTCAACCTTGAATATATCACGGTCAGATTTAGCAGCTGCAGGATCAGGTCTAGCTTGAGATACTGAAGGATCAGGTCAAACATCTTCTCTTTGCAAAAAATCAGCAGCTAATTGAGCCTTAACTGAATCAATTATGCCTGCAAGCTCCACTTCTACACCATCCTCATCATCAGGGTAATCTAATCCTAGAACAGAAAGACATTTATGTTCTTCCCATGCGGATTTTCCTCAAGGATACATAGGTTTCACAAACTGTGCTCATCCATAATTTTCAGGAAGTACTTCCCCATCCCCATCACGCTCCAACTGTTCTGTCCTCTCAGACTCAGGGACATTTTCGTACTCAATTAGTGGGGGTTGAGTATCATCTTGGATCACATTAAGACCTTCCATAGGTCGAGCATCAGCATCATCAACATCACCACCATCACTATCACTACCACCACTACAACCATCACCATCAACATCACCCTCATCACCATCATTGCATTCATCATCATCATCATCTTTAACTGATCTCTCACTTGAACTGTCTGTAATTCCAGATTCATACTCATCAGAGGTTGATTCATCAGTCTCATCTTCTTCTCCATCATCTAAAATAGATTCTATCTATCGTAATTAGAGAGGAGGCCTTACCGAATCAAATTCCATCCTTCTTTTCATCGGGCTAACAGTATTAGGATCACTCCTCTCATCAAGAGATGATTCAACCTTCTCTTCAGCAGTCAAATTATCATTAGCGTATTCTTCTTCTGTTCCATTATTACTGGATTCACCAGTTTCCATAAGAACAATCTCTTCCTCTTATTCATCTGAATAAATCAATTCCTCAAAGGGTTTTAAACATGGATCTCTTATCTCCTCTAGTCTCCTTGGATGATTAGTAGGATTTAAGGACTCATATAACATTTCTTCATCAGCAACCCATTCTTTCTTCCCTGGGTTCCAATTGATTTTAATCCTCTTACAAATAACATTGTTGAAACAAAAACTAATTGATGAGATACACTTATCTCCATCATCCACACAGCCCAAGAATTTCAGCGTGGAAGAAATATGTTTAGAATAAAATAGAGTAGTAGCTTTCTTTGATGGTTTTATCATCTCAAAAATATTCTTAGGAAAATGACTACACAGATTGATCATTTAACCATTCAACAAAAATAATAACAGAAAAACATCCCGATACTTCACTAAAGCAAAATCACATTTTCTAGGACATATTTGATGTTGAATAAATTTAAATAGGATTCGATTCTCACCATCCAACTCAGAAGAAGTTATCCTTCATGATTCATATTTTCCAGTAAATAACTCCAAGGATATTTCATAAGAAAAGTAATCAGTTTTGGGAGGAATATTACCTGAATAGTCCTCATATCTTCCATTGTGAGGTACTCCTAGAAATTCAGCCCACTGTTTTGATGAAAAAGTAATCTTTTTCCCTTTTACTATAGAATACAATCTCGTAGCCTCTACTCCGTCCAAAACTACATCCAGGTTCAAATAGAAGTCACGAACCAACATCAGGTAAAATACCCTATCATTATCGTAGAACCAATTCTTCCAGCCTTTCATTTCTAATACTTTCATGAGAACATACTTTCTAGATAAAACCCATTATGAACGTATTTCTTTTTCAGTTATAACATTATGTTCTCCTAGCTCCGGGTTCACAGACCTCTATGTTGTACTGCTCGACTCACCTCGAGCAGGCTTGATAGGTGAAGTTCCTTAATATTCCTTGCCCTACCTTTTTTTCTTGTCCATTCTGTTGTTTGAGACAATCGAGAGGCTTGGAAAGATTTAAAAGGCCCGGCTTACAGAAAAGAGAAGAGAGAGTTCGGTGGGAAATGGAATGTCAACAGTCTTTAGAGAATAAAATATCCATGTGTCATTATTTGTATCATTTAGTGTTATAAGTAATAAAATATTGATTAAGTAAAACAGTGTCATTTTAAACAGACAATAATGATTTTTAAAATAAAGTACAACCTAATCGGCAGCACTAATCGACTTGACAGATCAGTCTAACAGATCAGTTTGATAGATCAGATTCACAGATCGGTTTGACAGATCCATTTCATAGATGGGTTTCAAAGACGGGTTTCAAAGATCAGTTCCACAAATTAGTTTCACAGATTAGTTTGACAGATCGGTTTCATAGATCGGTTTTACAGATTGGTTTCATAGATCGGGTTTACAGATCAGTTTGACAAATCGGTTTCAGAGATCGGTTTCACAGATTGGTTTGACAGATCTGTTTTACTGATCGGTTTCACGGATTGGTTTCACAAATCGGTTTTGCAGATTGTTTTGATTGATCGGTTTGAAAAATCGGTTTCACAGACCGGTTTAACATATCCATTATACCCAAATATTGTTTAATTGAATCTAAGTCTATCCTTTTTGAATTTAAGGGCTTGGTGCAAATTTCAGCTAATTGATGTTCAGTACCTATAAACTCAAGATTAATATCGCCTTTTGGAAGTGATCTCTCAAAAAGTGATGTCCGACATCAATGTGTTTGGTTATAGAGTGAGACACATGGTTCTATGAAATGTTAATTGCACTAGTGTTATCACAATTGATTGAAACATTCTTAAAATCATATCCATAGTCCAAAAGAGTGTGTTTCATCCACAAAATTTGTGCACAGCAACTACCAGCAGCTATATACTCTGCTTCACTAGTAGACAAAGCTACATAGCTCTTCTTTTTACTACACCATGATACTAAGGATTTTCCTAATAAATGACATGTTCCATATGAGGTTTTTCTATCCAACCTACAACCAGGAAAGTCAGTATCTGAATAACTCATTAACTCAAAGGATTTTTCCTTTGGGTAAAATAAACCTAAGTTTACAGTGTGTTTAAGATACTTGAAAATTCATTTATTAGCAAGTGAATGAGATTTTTTGGATTATCTTGAAATCTTGCACACATACACACACAAAAGATAATATCTGGTCAACTAGAAGTAAGGTAAAGTCAGCTTCCAATCATATCTCTGTAATTTGTTTGATCCACTGGTTTTTTAGTTTCAACTTCATCCAATTTACTGACTCTACTCATGGGAGTATCACTTTCTTTAATACTATCCAAACCAAAATTTTTTAAAAGATCCTTTGTATATTTACTTTGATTGAAAATAATACCATTTTCATTTTGGAAAATATGAAATCAAAAAAAATATTTGAGTTCTCCCATTAAACTCATTTCAAATTCATTTTGCATACACTTTGAAAAATCATTACATAAGGAGTGTTTAAACTATCTAAATATAATATCATCAACAGATATTTGTACTACTAAAAAATCTATAGGAATTATTTTAACAAAAAGTGTTTGATCAGAAATCCATTTAGTAAAACTTTTTAAAATAAGAAAATTACTAAGTCTATCATACCAAGCTCTTGGAGATTGTTTTAAACCATATAAAGAATTAGAAAGTTTAAAAACTCTATTTGAAAATGAGTATTACTAAATCCAGGTGTTTGTTCAACAAAAACATCTTCAACAATAAAACCATTTAGAAAAGCACTTTTAACATCCATTTGATATAACTTGAAATTCATATGAGCATCGTAGGCAAGTAGATTTCTAATAGATTCTAATCTAGATTTTTGTGCAAAGGTTTCCTCATAGTCTATACCTTCTTCTTGACTATATCCTTGTGCAAAAAATATAGCTTTGTCTCTAACTATGTTTCTAGACTCATCAACTTTGTTTCTAAAAACCCATTTAGTGCCTATTGTTAAAGTGACCTTGGGTCTGTCAACTAATTCAAAAACTTTGTTTCTTTCTAATTGATTTAACTCTTCTTCCATAGACATTTCCCAAAATTCATCATTGATAGAATCATGGACATTTTTAGGCTATAGCTGTGAAAGGAAGGATTAATGTTCAACCTGGTTTCATAGAGAAGATCTAGTTTGTGTCCCTCTATCAAGATTTTCAACAACAGCATCCAAAGGATGATTCTTTAGAATCCTAGTTGATCTATTAAATGTAGGGATAGAAATTTCAGGTTCATCTCTAAGTTCAGGTTCAACAGATGTAGATTTTGGAATATGTCCAGAACTGGATATTTTTACAGCAGGTTCTTCAGTTTTATCATTAAGGTCCAGAACTGTCAAATCGTCTTCATGATTTTCTAGAGAGGTTTTAGGCTCATGTGGATCAATTTCATCAAACATGATGTAAAACTATTCTTCCACACATTTGGTTCTTTTTTTAAAGACTCTATAGGCTTTTCTCGTTAAATAATAACCAAGAAAAATTCCTTCATCACTCTTAGAAGAAAACTTGTCACGATTATCCTTTGTATTAAGAATAAAAACATTGCATCCAAAGACTCTAAAGTAACTAACATTGGGTTTTCAATTATTCCATAGTTCATATGGGGTCTTCTTAAGAATAGGTCTAATCAAGACTCTATTAATAATATAATAAGCTATATTCACAGCTTTAGCCCAAAATTAAACAGGCATGTCATACTCATTAAGCATGGTTCTAGCTATTTATTGAAGGGTTATATTCCATCTTTCTACTACACCATTCTGCTGAGGTGTCCTAGGAGCAGAAAGGTTGTGACTATAGCCATTTTCTGAGAAATAAGATACAAACTCTTGATTTTCAAACTCATGTCCATGATCACTTCTCAGGGTTTTAATCTTAATTACACTAAGGTTTTCTACAGACATGGAGTATTTGATAAAGTAAGAACAAGCATCACTTTTTTGAGCTAAGAAGTATACCCAAGTATATATAGAAATCTCATCTACTAGGACATAAACATATTGCTTCCCATTTAAACTAGAAACTCTAGAAGGTCCGAACAAGTCCATGTGAACCAACTCGAGAGGTTGAGAAGTTGAAACTTTTTTCTTTGATTTAAAAGAAAATTTATGTTGCTTTCCCTTTTGACATGGATTACAAACTTTGAAATTTGGTACTTCAAGTTTGGGTAAGTCGCTAGCCAAGTTCATCCTAGTCAGTTTTCTAAGTGAATTTATATTGCAGTGTCCTAATCGTCTGTACCAAAGCTAAGACTCTTTATTAAAATAATTTAAGCAAGTAACATTTTGTTTGACTAAATAATTCAGATCAACAACATACACATTTTCATTTCTCAAGGAAGATAACACTAAAACATTTTTAGAGATAATAAAATTACAAGAATCAATTTCAAACTTAACATTAAATCCATCATCACACAATTGAGAAATACATAGAAGGTTATACTTAAGTCCATCGACAAATAAAACATTAGAAATCAAAACTGAATTAGTATTACAAATCTGGCCTAGGCCGATGATTTTTCCATTAGAATTATCACCAAATGTGACATGGCCTCCATAAACCTTTATTAATATTTTAAAGCAAGAATAATCTCCCGACATGTGTCTTGAACATCCACTTTCCAAGTACCATACCTTTATGTGAGAAATCTTTAAACATGTTTCCTACAAAACAGATTTATATGGAAAATGATTTTGGTACCCATATATTCTTTGGTCCAGACAGGTTAAATCTCAATGATTTTGGTACCCCAATTTGTCTTATGGGTTCCATATAATTTATAGAATAAAAAGATTTTGAAAGATAAACATTATTTGATCTATAACCATACGGATATCTAGTGGAGGCATATGAATTTCCAGAACTATAACTAGCAGAATTTTGTCCAGACTTAGGAATAATATTAGTTTTAGTATGTTTTCTTTTTCCAGGTTGGTATCCCAAAACAGTAGAATATTTTGGTGCAAATTGCTTTAAAAACATTTTAGTTGGAGTATCCTTTCCATTTGTGAAGTTTTCTAAGTCCTTTCTAAGTTGCTCATTAGACATTTTCAGTTCAGTATTTTCTTTTATCATTTGAGAATTATTTTCATTTTCTATATAAAAGATTGATTTAACATTGGCAGTGAGAGCATGCTATTTTTTTTATGTCATTGTATTTGTCCTTAACTTCATTATAGGTTTCTTCTATCATGTTACTATTTTCAAATAGTTCCTCACAACACATGTTTTCAGATTCAGAATTATTTTATAATAATAATCATTCAGTATCGGGGAAACATGTACCTCAGAGGTATTGTTCATGAAGCACATGTTGGCATGATTCTTTTCAGAATCAGAAACATCAAATTCACTTGTGTTGTCTTCTGAATCACTCCATGTAGCTTTCATGGATTTCATGTACTTATTTTCCTTGTAGTCATATTTCTTTTTGAACTTCAATTATGGACAGTCTACTTTAATGTGATATTTCATTTTGCATTAATTGCAGACAACATCATCATTCTTGTCAGGCTTTTTCCAATCATTTTTCCAATGTCCCTTGTTGTCATACTTTCCTTTGTAGTTTAATTTTCTAAAGAATCTCTTCTTCCTATAGAACTTCTTGAATCTCTTGGATATTTGAGCCATCTATGCATCACTATCAGAGTCTAAATCGTCACCTGTTGAACATTCAGTTTGTATATGAACTTTGTCTTTGTCCTTGATCCTTGAAGTCGTAGATTTAAACGCTACAGACTTCCTTTTAGGTTTATCATCTTCTTCCTTATTCACCATGAGTTCTTATTCATACATCATAAGATTACCAATAAGCTCCTTGACTAGAAGCTTTCTTATGTCACAAGATTCTCTAATTGAGACAGAAGTTACTCTCCATCGATCTGGTAGACATCTTAATATCCTCATTATTTTTTCCTTAGCAGTGACATCTCTTCCAAGAGAGATGGTTGTATTGTCAATATCATTGAACCTGAGATACATTTAAGAGATTTGTTCATCAGTCTTTATTTTAAAATTTTCATATATAATAGTATATGTATTCAATCTAATTTCTTTAACATTAGTTTTTCCTTCATGAGAAACACTCAAAGTATCCCATATTTCATAGACAGTTTTATGTGCAGATATTATATTTAACTCTTCATCTCCCAAAATACCATACAGAGCATTCATTGCTTTGAAATTATTATTGTAAGTTGTCTTTGTAGCTTTATCCCAAGTAGTTTTAACAGTTGCTATAATGTTATATTCAGTTTCTATATCAGTCCAGATATCAAATCCTATACTTTCTAATTGAATTTTCATTTTCAGTTTCCACTAGGCATAATTTGTACTATTAAATAATGGTGGAATGTTGGTAGTAGCACATTATAATCTATTATCCATTACGAGAGCACAATAGTTTATCAAATAAATTTAAAGAGATAAAATTTAGGACTAACAGAAATTTAAGATCATTAAGGATGCAACTAATATCATAGTTGAAAAACAGAATGTTTTGGAAACGTGTATTAAAAAAAACAACCTCTCATACCAATTGTTGGTCGGAGTGGAAACTCCATAGGGGGGGGGGGGAATTGAGTTCCAATAAATTATTTTGTTAAAATGATTTATCTTAAGAACCCACAATTTAAAAACAAAGTTAAACTGTAATGAATTTATACAGATTGTAAATGTTCAATTAGCTTCTTACTGATTGATTAAATATGAGTCAATTTAATCACAAGATTAAATTATCTATTGAATCTGACCTACTATTTCACAACAATTATAAACTCTTGCTAATTTAACTATCAATATATCTTTAAAATAGATTTATATTACAAAGTAACAACAGTGGAATAAAAGAAACATGTAGTATACTTTAACTTATTCTAAAAACATAGAAGATATAACCAAGAGGTTAATTCTCAAGCAGAGACTTAGTCCTCTCAAATTTATGTATAAATTTGATTCACCCCCTGGATCAGGATTAACAAAAGTTCAATACTGTCCAGGTCCTAAGACCTCTACCATAGTTCTTTGTGGGAAAACAAATACAATAGCACATAGGCTGACCAAGTCACACTTGACCTCTACCACTATCCTCAGTGGGATATAGTATGATATAAGGAATTTGTAATGAGGATTTAGTATCCTCTAGTTATTCACAGGTGACTGTGTGTGTGTAAAAGATATACAGAGTACACAAACTTCTCAACAGTAAATAATAATTCACTTAGAGAGAGTATATGAAAGTTTATAAAGCTCTAGTGATCGGCAGTGTAGCTCTAGACTTTTTGTATTTATCAGAGATGCTTCTGAGTCCTTATATGGTTTTTCTGTTGAAAACATAGTATCATGGTTCTGCTTGATGTCCTTCATAGGTGAGTGTGTTCTCTGATTTGCAGTGTTCTTCGTGTGTTCTTCAGTAGTGTTGTATTGCATGCATGAGAGTTCTTTTATGATCTTGCAAATCCCCCTTCAATTTTTTCATGTGTTCTCCATTTTTTATGTATATTCATGGAATAATTCTCTCTCTGTGCCTTTTCACACACACACTTTTACTACAGCTTGATCTTCCTTTTATTCCACGAGCTCCAGCAATGGGAATGATTACCTTTTCATAGGTACAAGGTACGGTCTCCTGACATTCCAACAACTAACATTAAATATTATTAATTGCATTATAAATATCAAATATGACCATTGGAATTAAATAAGAGTTTATAGAAATTCAAATAGTTTTCATGAATATCGGTGAGTCATGAGATCGGTGATTCATTTTGAATATGCATCGGTTTCGGTAGCATCAACAACGGTGGCTCATTAATCACCGGTATGGGTGGATCATGATCATCGGTAGCCATCAGTTCGACCGTTGTCAATGGTGAGATCGGTCGTCATTGGTGCGACCGTTCATCATTAGTGTGACCGTTAATCATCAGTGCGACCGTTCATCATCGGTGCGATAGAATATAACTAACGGTGAGTCAAGACATGAAATTCTCAAAAAGTGTCTGTTCAGTGTATAATACTTCCAGGTCACCAGTAAAACATAATTTAACATAGATAAACATGTATAATAATGAATTAAATAAATATAAACACATTTAGAACAATTTGAACAAAAGACTAAAGTGAAATACATACAACAATGATATGGGATTATTAAAATAACCATCTCATAGATAGTTCAACATATGCATTATGTAGAGAAAATCAAATAAAAATGGAAAAATGTCATATTTTTTATTTTTTACATAATATGGGTGAAACTGACTGAATAATTAGTCTATAGAAACTATTGGGTTGATATTTATTGCATTAAAACATTATCTTAACCCTACTGTAGTGGAAATTATTTGCTATTCACAATGACAAAAAATCAAAGGGGTTAATTTAACAAATTTTATATATCCAAATTCCATATATTGAATCACTTTTTCAGGATTAAATTACAATTATTTGAATATATTAGTTTAACATTAAAACACATAATGTAGTGAGAAATACTATTTAAAAAATACAATCTATGTATAAAAATTTATTTATAATAAATTAAAAAACAAAAATAATTGAAATGAACATAATTGGATTATAAATAATATTAAATAAAAAAAATTAATTTTGAACAATATTAAATAAATGGGAATTTTTAAATTGTTAAAACAAACAAATAATTTTCAATAATATGCTTTATTTTTCATTATTCACAAGAGAATAAATTTATCTATTACTAGTATAACCCTATTCATTCATTCGGATTCTCTATAATTTTTATTGTTAGACATTATATAACATCCCATCATAGTAGCCACTAAATCGGTGCTCCGAGACGGTCTTCCACAATCCCACAAGCATGCCTCCTCATAAGCTAGAGGCTTTCGACTAGCAACGGGGGTATATATGTGGAACTGTGATAAGACTATACCACCATTTCAAAGTTCACAGCTAGATGTAAATAACTAAACACATACAGAACAGAGTGGAGAATAATAAATAAACTACAACTAAACCTGCTGTAATAAAATAATATTTTATTAAGTGCCCAAACAACATTGTCAGACATACAACAAAGATCGTACACTGGTCGATCAAAGGTATAAAAATAATTGAAAAGTAAATTCAATAGGCCTTATTATCTACTCCAGACCATAACACAAACAATATATCTAATACCCTAGACAGCTACTCCTGCCCATCTAGTCGACTCCACATGATTATCATGCTCTACCATGAAATTTAGGGCCTCTTTCCTATCCATCATGCAACCTTGTTCAACCTGAATGTGTAATAAAGGTCTATACGTACATCCCAATACACATAATGTTGGTGAGAAATAAATCTTAGTAGGCCACCCCTAATGATGAACCCATAAACTATTTCCATAAGTAATTGCTGTTAAAATCTTCTTAGCCAAGTCAAAACATAACTGGAAAGTAAATATAAATAAAAAACTATTTTTCCTTAGGTTTGAGACTTTGATCAGCTAAACATGCTTTTACCTAATCTAGAATGTCTGTAAAAATTTCTCATTGATTGTGCATCCCAAATAGCTTGTGGGCTCTATACCAATTGCAACCACAACCAAAACTGACAAATTAGGTACACATTCTATGAGAAAAAAACTTCTAGGATCCTATTATAATCTATTACATACCATGTCCCCATAACCAAACATTGTCTCAAACTTGACACCTTGACACATCTGTCCCAATACCACACAAAAATACAACCAAACTTAGACCATCATTCTGAAATCTATCCCATGTATCATAACTATAGTGACTAGAGAAAACATCATGTATATAAAACATATGTATAAAAAAACCATTCATGGAACATAGGTCTTGTATCTTATCAATGTATGTGGTGAATCATTCAAACATCCATCCCAGATAGTATACCATCAACGCCCAAAACCTTAGTTTGGCACACCATAACTTAATTATACTATCGGTGTCTAGATCCTCAATCTGACACCATCTCAGTAGTATAACTCTTATTCCTCAAACCCCAGTCCAACAACCATATCATTGGTGGGGCCTAGATCATCAGTCCATCACAAACCCAAGGAGAATGTGCCTTAATCCAAAATCCTTTATCACATGGCATGCCATCAATACCTAGAACCTCAATCTGGCACACTATCTATGAATTGTATTATTAGTGTCTAGATCCTCAATTCGAAACACTCTTTGTAGTAAAATTCATATGCCCATAACCTCAGTCCATCACCAAACCATAGATACGAGAAGTCACATTCACTACACTTAGGAATATATTATCGTGTGCTCGAAACATTATTCCATAAATCTGACGATAAAAAACAATCTATACCGACACATATCCTCAGTCCAGAAATCTCAATTAAGGATATCTAGAACCATATCCATGGATCATATATCTAGCTCTCTCATCCATCACATCCCCTACTTGTAAACTAGGTTCCAAGATGTGGCAACCCAACTATATAAAACTCCCCCATTGACATAATCCATGTCTCATCCTTAATAACTAAATAAAATGTCCTATAAAATTATCTATCTTAGAAATCAACATCTTATCCCCAATAGCACATTGAGAAGTTACGGTCTCAAGGAATACCCAAAATAGACTTCTTGGCTCCCAGACCCACTCATGGTTGTCCTATCAATTGGGCATACACGTTTGGCCCTCTGGAAACTCTTGTTAATAGGGGCATCCACGTGGATCCTAAAATAGAAGAACCCAAGTGGTATAATCCTCTCTAGACCCTGATAAAAAAAATCTTTTCCAAGACCCATAGTAGGAAACATCCTCAAGTGGCACTTAGTGTCCTTTAACTGATCCATGATCAATAACATGCCACCATGGAATCCAAAATCAATACCACATTATGCAAAAATTCTCAACCTCCAACCACAGAATATAATGATCACATAGGCATAAATTTTCCTTCTATGGTAATAATCAATGGTCACAAAGACTCAACCCAACACCATGATGACAGTCTACCATAACCACAATCATATAGTGTCATCCAATCTCTAATGGATCCATCCATATTGATTTTCAAATGTAGGATCTTATCCTTAGCTACTCTAACCTAGTGTAACTAGTCCTGATATTCCAGGAGAAACCATGATGATCTCTAATATCCTAATAAAATATTATCTTCTACTATTCATACAATAATCCTCATGAAAAACACCATGGTACACTCATTCTAGATCAAACACTAAGTTGACAACCCTCACACTTGTATACCTGCTAAAAAACCCAACCTTCTAAAGGATTTTGCATCCAATCCAAAAATAAACCCTCCTTATGAACCTAATTTATCCAAAAAACCATTTAGATTACCTATATATTTATAAATTATACCACCATTGTGATCTATGTAGAAATATAATCATAATGGACTACACACACACACACACCCAATTCTATCTTCATGGGCACAAAACACCCAAAACCACATAGTTGGATAAATTATATGGTATTTACATTATAGTACACAAAAATGTACCATCATATCTACTCATGGAAATGTATGTTTACATGGCCAGAGAAATATGGGGTCAGCATGTGTAATACCACATGACATGTACCCAATGTACACGGTGTGTACATTCCAGAAACCATATTCCCATGTACATTTTTACATGGATAGACACATGACCATGTACTTCTACATGGTGTTTAATTTAAGTAAATGACATTTAGTCCTAAAAATTCATTCTTACCAAAATGGGAAGAACACAAGTTGTGTTTTCTTATTACCACATGTAGTGTAGATGGGGTTTCCAATGGGAAACCTCTCCAAAACCTCCTAAAACCCATGTTTTCCCCCAAATAAGAAACTATCGACCCCAATGGGGTCTCTATAAACCATTATAAGGAAAATAAATGTAACAAGACGTTCATTTGTAAATTATGGAATAAAAATCACAAACCAACCTACCTCGTGGTGTAAACGCCGACACGTTGGGTTAAAATATGCCCCCCAAAAGTTCTTGCACCTCGATCCACTCCCGATCTACAACAAGCAAGAAGTCTGATTACATCATCCCACATACCATTTGATCTATCCATAATGCATGATAGGGATGACCATCCTTCCTTATTACGTGTGTGGTAACCCCAAATGTGAGGTGCCTATTTAAGGAATGAATTAATTAGTCAATTAATCCATTATATAACACCCATCCCGAGTCACGGAATACAAAGAAAGTTTGTATCTCTCCTAGGAAATACCCTTAGATTAGGACTCAAACACGTAGTCAAAAACTCAATCTGATGCTCCATTCAAAAGATATAGCCACCCGAAACCACCCAACAAATTCGATATTTAATTAATTATATATCGAATATTCCACCCAAACTCCACTTACTTAGATCCCCACCAAACTCTTATCCAAGTATAAAATTTCTATTCCGGGACCAACAGAGTGGTCAGAAAGATTATTTGATACCATTTGATAGGGTGAAATTTCCATTTTACCCCTCATGAAAACATTAAAACAAAAATTCAAATTTTTTCACAATTTTCAAAATCATGAAAACTAAGGTATCTACAAACTCCCCACCGTAAACCTTATCATCCTCAAGAATACGTAGTAGTTTTCCGACCAAAAATATTTACCCACATTGTTCATTAACTCAAGTTCAACTTGGTTAATTTTACTCAGAGACACCAACTGAATTTCTTTGCATAACTTTAACCCATCAAAGTTTAAGACACATCTCAATTACATTAACAACCCATTGGGACAATGAGAAAACAAAATAGTCTATCCTGATATGCCACAATATCATTTAAAATCTTCTTCAAACTCATAGTGTTCCCCACCATAGAACTCAACAAACATTTATAGATTCCAATCCACGATGCTTCAACTCATTGAAGTCTCCTTTCAAACAGATTCTTAACATTCCACCAACATTCTCAATGGGGTCCTCACAATATTCATGACCCTTCCCACACAAGGGTCATTATACCATTCCCAATATATAACATATGAAAATAATATTATACTTTTCATTTCCTCATAACCCACCATATTATTCCCCATACCATGCCCCAAATACGACCGATCCCTAGACTAGAAAATGGGATTTTTTCTCCTACTTTATCAAAAACACAAAACAACTAATATTTCCCATTCGTGGCATAAGATATTATCAAACACATTATTCGTTGATATCAAACCCATCAAAGGGACCTCACTCCCAAAAATATGATGGTGTGCTCCCCAGCATACGACTTCACTCATACCACTCTCTAAGAACAACCTCTTAAGAGGGCCTATATCACCTTAAGGAAACATCTATATTGAATGGTATACCACTTGTTCTTTCATAGATCACTGAGTACAATGTCAAGATAATGTGAATGATCATCTAAAAAATGAGTGTATACTAAGATGTCATTGATGAACACCCTCAAAAACTCATCCAACCATAGAATCACAGTTTTATCCCAAGGCCTTGAGTCACTATTCCAACAAGACTATCATCACACTCACACGAATTTCTCAGACCACTCATGGTCACTAACCCAACTGTAGCATTGCATAGGTACATCCACGTATCTTACGATCCTCAAACAAAATTATACAATGAAACACAAGTGCATGCATATCCGAGTATATCCTATCAAATAATAGTTACACACCATTGTGAAATCTTGACAATAAAACTACTATGACTCCAATGAGAAAATTCACACAAAAACAATGCTCACAATCCCTAAACAAGAAAAATTTATCACTTTCTGTGCCCTCGATCCAAACTAAAGACACTAGGTATAACTCACTATCACAACTATTTCCTGGAAATGGTACCTGAATGATTCTTCCCTCTCAAAACCAACCACTAAGAATAGACACCCTCACACAAGCACATGATATGAAAAAAATGTTTCCATAAAGCCTAAAAATCTAACCCAGCTGCACCATTCATACACCAATTTCAGGAGTCCAAAATACCCATTTGTTCCTCGCTCACCTAAAGGATCTCATAACATGGTCGTCCCCTATCAATATTAACCATCAAAAAGTTAGCCACTAGGACTCACTACTCTAGATTCACATCTGATGGGCCAGAAGACACTCCCACCATTCCCTACTGAACAATCCTCATATCAAGCCATGAGGTCTATCCACCTTGGTTTACACCAACCCATATATGGCCACAACTCATGGGGTATCAAATACACAAATCTCATCATCATATGAAATCATCAAGAATTAACTCCCATTTGTAGGGTCTCACATCATAAGGTCATTATATACCATCCCACTTCCTAAAAGTAGGGTGACAATCCACCCCGAGCATCTGCAGATCGAACCTCTCATTGGAGGACCGGGAAATACAACCAACCTCAAACAAAACCATCTACAAGGGGTCCATACCACTACACGAATACTAAATTGACCCACCAGGTAACTAAAAAAACCACACACAAATCCACACCAGTTTCCCCATCATCGAGCATCCAACCAAATATCCAAATAAACTTCTAATGTGATGAAATTTCGTAAAATCATACACTGGAAAGCCTACACCATGTGGATCCTATGTTCATATCATGATGAATTATATTCATATTACCTGTCAATTAAATGATTAAAAACCAACTCATAGGCCTCATTCCAATGTGACCAAGAGACTAAAGTCTATAAAAACCATCAAATCCAAACAACATGGGTACCACTCGAAGTGAAAATCATATACAACCATAAAATCAAAAATTAAGAACATCAATCCAAGTACCTGGTAATTGGAAATTCCTACCGAAACAGGTGTTTACAATGCACTATATTGGTATCCATCGCAAGCTCAGACTCATTCCTATATCTCCTATCTACCAAACTACAATTAGTGAAATAATTGGAATGTAACATATCTAGTACCACTTTGTAACATCCCGGATAGGTAGCCACTAAACTAGTGTTCTGAGCCAGTTCACCACAAGAACTCAAGAGAAAAACCTCTTACTCTGGAGGCTTACTTCTAGATTTAGGGGTCTAAAGGTGGAACTATGAAAAGAAAACACAACCAGATTAGAGTGAAGAATCAGAAGTAAATAAATAAAATCATATGAAATAGATAATGACAAAGAATAAATAAACATCCACTAAACATGTTGTAGTAAAATGAAACTATAGTATATTCCCGAACAAGAATGTCATAGAAACAACCACGATCACCAAATGGTCGATACAAAACATAAAAATTATTGAAAAGTTAGTAAATCATGTCATATTTCCAACCCTGGTCCATAACACATACTTTGTCTCCAATACCATGTCAAGAGGCTCCAACCAAACCAATAGACTACACATGAGAATTCAAGTTACCATGAAATCCAGGGCCTCCACCCTATCCAACATGCGTTAATTTTCAATATGAATGAAGAATGAATATTTATACGAAAATTGAGGTGATCATACTATAGGTGAGAAATATATCTGAATAGGCCACCCCCAATGCTGAAACTATAAACTGCTTACATAAGTGAATGCTCATGAAATATCCTCATCCTAGTTGAAACATAACTAAAAATAAATTCAAATAAACAAATATCGATCTATTGGTTTGATATCTCAATTGACCAAACCTAATTCAGCTTATTTTATAGTGTCTCTAAGAACATTTCACTAATCATTCATCCCAACATTCTTGTGGGCTCTATACCCATGGAAACCTAATTCGAAATTAAAAAACTAAGGTCACATCCTATGATGCTCCAATAATCTAGGATCCTAGTATAATTAATCCCATACCATATACTCTTTACAAATCATTGTATCATATATGGGACCTTGACACATCATTCCAAATACCACATAGAAGTTTAACTAAACTTAGACCTTCAACCTAACATCTATTTCATATATCCAAAAAATAGTTCACAGAGAAACATTACAATATATAAACCATTTCTATCATACCAACAATTCATGGAGAAAAAATATTTTATCTTTACCATGGGTTTAGACCGTTAGTCCACCATACATCCCAGCTTGTATAAAATCAATGACTAGATCCTATGTCTAGTACATTATCCCAAAAGTATATTACTATTGTCTAGAGCCTCAGTCTGACATCATATCAGTAGTATAATTCATGTTGTTATAACCTCATTCTAGTCACCATATCACCATTGGGTCCCTTCGAATTAGTCTATCCAAAAACCTAGGAGAAGGTACCTCATTCTAACATCATTAATCACATGGAATCCAATCAATTCCCATAGCCTTATTCAAAAGCACTATCCCCGACGTTTACTATCCTCCTAAAAATCCATTTTTCTTGGTATTTTCAAATGAAACTTTTAAGGGTAAGTTAGACCCATAACAATAACATCCAAATAATACATTAAAATGAAAAGTCAACCATATCAAGACTATTTGGAGTTGCCTCTACCCAGCATTAGCATCGTTAAGTCAAGCCTCCACCTTCTCCTGGATGCTCGTAAAGTTGTGCCATGAAAATATGCATAGGCCTGGTACCGATGGAATTCACCACACCCTCTCAATCATCTAAATATGAATGGCATGCGCTGGTGAACACTCCCTGCTCTGAAACTACATCTAAGGAAGATCTAGTAGTGTGACTGAAGACTTTCACAATAAAAAGCAACTCAAACAAGTTAATACAACATAAAACTTCCCCTAGAATCAATGTCTGACTTTACTTCTCGTGCAAATACTACTCGGGACCACTAAAGTCATCTTCCTGGCTTGTCCCCTCAGAGAGAGGGGAGGAGAATTAGATATATTCGGGAAAATGTCGCATAACGAAGAGTGCACCCCATTTCAAGTACTAGATCAATGAGAGGTAGAACCGCCACCCAAGTCAGCATTGGGGGGGGGGGTACGATTACTTGTATTATCTTCCCTGCATTGAGGAGGAAAGGATGTGATCCCTGCTTCAGAACTTACAATTCCATCATGAGGGTAGGAATAATCCTTGTGAAATTTTGACCTCCTACTAAGATAAAGAGTAAAACCATCCTCAGCAATATATTACAATGTTCTTGAAACCTCACCCTTATACTCTAACCATAACCAATCAATTTGTAACTATATAGTTATTTTGTCAAAAAATCACAATTATGTATTTCTGGAACTATACCCATGGATCATCTATCAATCTATCTCATCCATCATTTCCCCTACTAGTAAATTGGGTTCCAAAACATGGAAAGCCAATTATATCCAAATACCCAATGATCTTAGTACAAGCCTCATCCCCAGAAATTAAGTAAAATGGGCTACATAAATATTCATCTCAGTCATCATCATATTTGTCTCATTATATAATATCTAGGTTAGGGTCACAAAGATTACCTATAACCAAATACATTAACTCGCACTTTCATAGGTTCTTCCTATCAATCGAACCCACACATGGCCCTCTAGAACCTCACATTAACAAGGAACCCATTAGGATCCTAAAAACTAGCACCCAACTAGAGTCATCTTATCCAGAACCTATTAAAAACAAACTATCGGAAAATTCCAATCATAAGATACATCTTATGTTGTCCCTTAGTTACCTCTAACTGATCCAAAATAAACAACATTCCACCAAGGAAGCCAAAATCAATATCATTCCACACGACCATACTAAAACTCCATTCATGGAATCAAATGATGACTTAACCAAAACATTCCATCCAAGGGAATCATAATGATCCCCTTACACTCAACCAAACCCCAAGAAGACAATATTCGATAACCACAATCACATGGTGTCAACTAAGCTCAAAAGGCTCCAACCACCCTGATCCTTAAATGTTTGATCTAAACCTTAATAGCTCTAACATCGAGTCACTAGTCATGATACACAGGGAGGAAAAAGATAATAATAGATATACTACTAAAATGATATATTCAAGGATTCATCCATGAAAACTCATGAAAAACACCATGGTATGATCATGCCTGATGAAACAATGAGCTCAGAATCCCCACCCAGGTCTCTTAGCTCAAAAAAGCCAACCCATTAAAGGATAGTGAATCCAATCCTAGCGAAAATTGTCATTCTGAACATAAGTCTTCTAAGAACCCATTTATATGTCCCCTATATGTCAAAATAAACCAACCATTATGATCTACACGACAAAATGTTCTTAATGGACTTCTCTTATGATCAATTCTGAATTCTAGGGAACCAAATGCCCAAAACCTCAAACCTGGAAATAGTACATTGAATGTATTATAGAGTAAACTGAATTTAACCTCATATATACTCATAAAAATTTAATTTTACATGGAAAAAGATACATGGGGTCTACCTGTGTATTATTATAAGGAATTTACCCAAAGTACACGACATGTAATTTCCAAAAACCATTATCCCATGTACTTTTTCACATGGACGTACAGATGACCATGTACTACTATATGGAATGAACTGTAATTATAAGATATTTACTTATAAAAATTAATTATTACCTATATGTTAATAACTCATGGAATGGGTTCTTACAACCACATGCTATGTAGACTTGGTTTTCGATGGGAAACCCCTCTAAACCATCCAAAAACTCATGTTTCCCCAAATAAGCACAGATAGAAGCCCATCGAGTCTCTAAATTGATGGATAACATAATTTATTTCATTATTACACATTAATTAATGACATATACTAAATTAAAACAAGTGAACAAAATTTATTATTCCAAATTTGAGTTTAATATAACTGATTCTCTCAATTTTCAGTAGTATTTTATATATATCAGAATGTTGAAATTCAGTACTAATGAATTATATAATTGTATCAAAATTATTGAAAATATGTATTATAAGTGATGTATTATATAGATATATCACCTTCTAAAATATAATATATGATTTATAGATATATTTATCGTAAATATATTACCACAATTTAATATTGAAATATTAGAATCGATATCCATATTATAGTAATGAATGTTTCATCCACCGAATATATGAACAAAACCTACCTATAACTATGTATTCAGTTTCAGTATTAGGTAATTCCATAGTGTTCTGTTTCATACCACACCACAACACTATAGAATATCCCAAAAAGGTTACATGTTATAGAATTTATGTTTGTATCTATCTTACAACCACTAAAATATACTTCTAAATAACTATAAAATTAATATTATTTTACTCTATAGTAAATAAATCCTATTTGTTTTGTATTCATGAGGTATTTTAAATTTATTTTCAGAGATATATAATGTGACTCATTTGGTTTTCCATGAAAATGAACACACATACACACATTTTTTTTATATCATGAAAACACAATGTTATGTGTATTAAATATCCAATTATTCTTTTATATGTTGGTTGATCAAGTAATTTCCAAGGATTATTATATTCCAAATTATATCCAGTAGTCATGGTTTTATCACTACCTTTAGTACATTCCATGCTAATATATTTTAATATACCATTGGTATAATTTCATTTATTTAAAATAATTGCTTCTTTATTTTGAAAATTTTGAAATCTAGGAAATAATTTATCTTCACCCATTAAAATTATTTCAAATCCAATTCAATTTTTTTATATTGAAATTTATTAAAGACACAATTATAATAACATCTACATAAATATTTACGAATAAAACAACAATTAAAATTATTTTAATTAATATAGTAGGGTCAGTGATAACTTTAGTCTATCCTTTGGAAATTAAAAAAGAGTTTCACATATCATTCCAAGAAGTAGGTTCTTTTTTTAAAAAAAATGTAACACGGTTTTTCATTTAAAACATTATTTGGAAAGTGAGAGTTTTTATTTCCAAGTGGAATTATAAAAAAATCATCCTCAATAATATAACCACCAAATAATTCACTGTTGACCTCCATTTAAAATATTACTAAATTCTAATGGGATAGTTTGGTTTGAAGCATCTAGATGGATTCAAGTATATCTAATGGTGAAATGTTTTCCCAATAATTAGATCATTCATCTTCATTAATTCCTTATGAAGACAATATAATTTTTTTTTCAAACTATTGTGCATGACTCACCATCCTTTTTTCTAATCACCTATTTCGTGTAAATGGTATGGTAGTCATTGGGTCATTCAACTAGATCCCAGACTCTATATATTTCAAAATTATGATTTTATTCCTTCATAGATATTACCCAGAATCCAAAATTAATTGCATCATTTATTTTTAATAGGTTCAAGATGTGGCAAGACAGATGGAAATCCAACCTATTTTTTTAGAGAAAACCCAGTATGAATTAATTTGTCTAGGTCACCTAAAAAATTATCTAACTGATGAGATATATATGTGTCCTAATAGATTTAGGGATAGAAGTGTTTGACACCAAATTCTCATATACACGGTTCAGTTTAAGTTGATCATCAAAAATACATTAGTTATTTATAGAAGTATTAGTAGAGTTGTCTCCAATTTTAGCATTTAAGTATACAGTATAAATTTAATCCTTAACATTTTCTATATTTTTATTCATATCATGTGGATATTTTTCATCAAATTTAAAATGTATGCATTCTTCCAGAATATTAATCTTTTTTTAAACACCCTATATAATTTACTTAATGTTGAATTCCCAATGAAAATTCGATCATTACACTATAAATAATTTTTTTATAAATATCCATTTTATAGAATATGATGACTTTACTACATAAATTAAAAAATTCATTACACTTTGGTTTTCTACCATTGCAGAATTAAAAAAGGGGTCTTCTTAAAAATATTTCAAATTAAAACTCTATTATTAATTTAATATGTTGTGTTCATAGATTCTTCTTAACATTGAAATGGTAAATAATATTCAATGAAAATGGTCTATGAATATTCATGAAGGGTTCTATTTTTTCTCTCTAGTAAACCATTTTGACGTGGGGTACAAAGAGTATAGTTATTACGATTATACCCATGTTGGTATCATAATGATTCAAATTAATTTTTTTTCAAAATCACATCCATGATAACTTCTTAAATATTAATTATATGTCATATAATATTTCCAATAGATACTATATATTTTGAAAAAATGAAAGAGAATTATTTTTATAATAATGGAAGTATACCCATGTGTATCTTGAATAATAATCCACTTAACCTATGAGAATGTTTTTTCCTAATAAACTAGAAGTTATACAGGGTGTAATGAATCCATTATGAAGTAACTCTAATTTTTGGGAATATAAAACTAGTTTCATTAATTTTAATAATATTCTATGTTGCTTTAACATTTAACAGAGATTATTGAAATTTTTTGTGTGGAATTTGAAAATAGTTAAAACATTAACAGAACCATTGTCAATATATTTCTATGAGAGTGAATATTTTAATGACCTGGTATCCTATTCCGAATCTATGATTCGTCTTTAAAGGTAGTAAACCAAGAATGTTTTTGAGAAAATAATGAATTTAAATTCACAGGATAAACAATTTCATTTCTCAAAGGAGTAAAAAATAATGCATTTTTTTAATTAAAATAAATGAAAGCATTGCATTAATATTTAAAATTAAAATGAATCTCATGATATTGTAAAATGATTGAAATATTATATTTCAATTCATTTAAAAGATATAATTTAGAAATTAAAATTGTACTACAGTTACAGATTTGGAAAAGGTAAATTACTTGAACTTTTTAATTATCAATGAAAGTGAAATGTCCACCTTCCAATGTAATCATATTTTTGATTAATTAGTTTTCTGAAATCATGTTTTTATAGAATCCACTATCCATGTACTAATGGTTTTTTCTGGAACTCTTTATTAAGTTTTCCTTAAAATAAATTTAATCTAAAAATTTTTTTTTACTAATATTTTATTGTGTTTGGAGATGTTATTAATAAGTTCTTGTAGAATCCATAATGTATTTATTAGATTCTAATAAATTTTTATAATAAATATTTAAATAAATACCTTATTTGGTATAATATAATATAAACTATTAAAATAGAATTCTGTAATAAATAATGGAATAAATTTAATATTAATAATTATTCTCAATCTATATTAATATCATATTCTAGAGGTATAAATAGGTGTTGTATGTTTATAAAAATCTTTGTATGATATTTTCTTTCATAGGTAAATCACTCCAGATATTTCTCTAATTGTACATTATAAAATTTACACTAAATGTTTTATTTAATATATTGAGTATTTTTAAACATTATGAATTTAAGAATGATTTTAAATTGATAAGACATAACATTCTCCTTCGTCAATATTTTATATTTATATTTTAATTAATTAAATGGGTCTTCAAGAATGTTACAATATTCTAATAATTCATTATGGGAATATGTTACGAATCATAATAACTATCATAATGATTTGATATATGAGAAAGATATTCAAGAAAGACATTAAATACCTTATATGTGTTTTTCATAAAACCTATATGACCATTATCACTTATTTATCCTCTTCTTGAGTTTAATTCTATTTAACTATCTTCTAAGATACTCTCTGTTCCGTTAATATCCTTTTTATATTTCATAAATTTCCCCTCATACATTTTTTCATACATTTTATAATTGTATAGTCTTACTTGATCTTTTATTTTATTTTATATTCATAAGATATTATTTACTATAGAAAATCATTACATTGAAAATATTTTATTCATTTTCATTATCATAATTAGCTCCTTAAAGGGTTTTATTTGATAAATTATTATTTTTCTAGAACATTTTCAAATTTCTAGCCTTATGTTCCATTTCATCTTCACTCTATTCGTATGAGTCTTTGTCATGTGTTTTTTTAGAATTGATTGTTACATGTTTTTTTATTAAGTAGTCTCAAAAGATATAATTTTTGTATGTTCATACACATTATAATTGACTAATGATAATTCATGTTTATATATCATTATATTTCAAATTATAATTTTTACTAGAAGTGTAGTATTTTACTATAGTTCACTTATTGATATATTTATTCCTCTCTATATTCTTGTAAGGACTGAAGAATTCAGATGACTTTATGCTTATTAGTAATTTTATTTCCTAGAGAATGCTGAATGATAACTATATCTTTGAACCAGATATACATATTAGATATATAATCATTAGTAATTAACTTGAGAGAATAATATTTAATAATGTATATTTTTTAATGAATTTCATCAAAACAAAATGTTCCTTAAACGTATATGTCAAGGGAATCTGAAATTTCATAAATAGTATCATTGAAGAAACTATTCAAAATTCATTTTTTCCTAAAGAACAGTATCAAGAATCAAATATTTATAATAAAAATCATATATAGATTTAGTAGCATGACTCCAAGAACATCTAAAAACGTGGGGGTTTTTATATTAATCCTCAATTATCATATAGATGTAATAGGCCATAATTTATATGTGAAATATCATTTTAATCATACATTGATAATAGTTATTTACATTAAAATATGAAGTCCATTTAGAGGTACTTCCATCTTTTATATTATTATACACAAAAAAATTAATTTATAATGGATAAAAATATAAGATCATTAAATAAAAATAAAAAAACAATTAAAAATATGTTTTAATATACTCTCATACAAATTTTATTTAGGAGTGAGTATCTCAAGAATGTGGCGGGGGATGAATTGAGTTCCTCATAAAATTTAAGTGACAAAAAATTAAAAAATAAATCCCCAATTTCATAAAAACACCCACCTAGTCAAAACCATTGTAATATATAAATTAGATTTATTAATAATTTATCAGAATTGGGATTCAGGCTTGGTTTAAATATATTGAAAATACCATACTAATTTATTTTTTAAAAAAATAATAAAACAATTGTTATACATAAATATTAAGACTAACTATGAATTTTTTTACATTTAAGAAAACAAAAACTAATTTTAACATAAAAAAACAAAACTATATAAAGGCACTAGAAAATTATAAAAAGGGGTTTAGTATCATTATAATAAATAATCCCATCTACTTTGAAATCACCAACTCCAAACAAGATTATTAATAAATATACTAATACACAACCTATATTGAGGTTTACAAGAAATATTAAAAAATGATATTCAGGAACAATGCCTCTTTCTCAATTGTATGTGGGATGAAAAAGATACCACAACATACAACAACTCTTACACTATTATTCATGGGAATAAAAATAATATATTTTCTATAATATTTATTATTCTCTAGTTTATCACGAGAGACTATATCGTTAAAAAAGTCATATAAAACAAATTATTTATGTTTATTCATAAAAAAATAACATGATATTAGTATTGAGAAAATGTGGCGTCGTATGATCCAAATAACTTCTCTTGTCCAAAGTCCTTGAATTTTTTTTGATAGATTGTGGACAGGTTTCTGAAATTTTTTAGAAAACAGATCATAGTTATGTCTTCTCTATAGCTCAGAAAATTTCATAAATGATCAACAAATATTTTATATTTAATAAATTTGTTTTCATAGCACACTTCGCTCCACATTATTGAATATTTATCTTAGGGATATAATCAACAAAAGTAGTTTTTGAAGTACATTAATTATTCATTAAATGAACAGAAACTCCATTCAATGGTTCAAAAATAGCCTCTAGGGATTTGAAACATTGTACTTATATAATATGAATGAAAATATGTATTCAATTAAGGAACAATTAGTCATTCGCATGGTATCATGACATGGTTAGTTGATGCGCAAAGGTGACATGATTGGTTCATCACTTCGTGTGTTAAGATAAAAAATTCATGTGGTATGATAATTCTTCATGAGATTAATACAAAAGAAGGCACAATTATTATATTATATTTTGAAAAAAAAAATTATAAATTCCTAGGAATGGAATCATGATCCCTTCATGTGGAAGATATTTTCCTTCAAATAGTGACATCACTAATTTCCACGTTCAGGACATTTGACCTCACAGTATGTTGATTGTATATGTGGTAATTTGATTTTATACTCATGGTGATATGTTTCATAAATGGGTTGAAGATTCATGAAATTGAGATATTTTTTCATTTAAATCACGGTGATCAGTTTTTTAATACAGTAATTTGAAGTTTAATGTGCGGTATGAATTGACCTCCATATGTTAATGTGGCTTGGTAAGCACTATGCATAGTCATTTTTGAGATATTATAATGTAAAAAATTTTCTATAAAAACCCATAAAAATCATTAATATGTAGAGAAATAAGTATAGGTATTAATAAAATAAAGAGTTTATGGTAAATTTAAACAATTGAAATTATGTGGAATAGTAAATAAAACCAAATGCTCTACTATAATGATACCTCTAATTGAGAAAACCTCTTTAGGATTATTCTTCAAGAATTACAAGATTAGATTTATGATCCAAGGAAGGATAGAAAGATGTGTTACGAGATTCAATGATGTTATTTGGGAAAATATTCTCAAAACAAAATGGGTTTTCATGTTTGATGAAACAAGGAGAGGAGGTTTTCTATTATAAGGGAGGGGAGGGGAACTTTTTCTATTTCATGAACTATTATCTTTATATAAAATATTTATTATAATTAAATGAAACCAAAATGTGGGAATTAAAATATATGATGATAATGGTTTAAAATCATATCATAGAACAAAGTTTGGACATGATTTAGGTATGTTTTTATATTTACCATTTAAATTTAAACCCTTATTAATTCTTTTGAAAATTAACACATTATTAATGATTTCTGCAATTTATGGGAAAAAAGGATACTATAAAATGCATGAAGACCAATAAATGGATATTAGTTGTTTATTTAAACTATATCCCATTAATTTTAAATAGTTTAATGTTTGTAAAAAATATATATCATTTAATAATTTTTTTTATAAAAATTGTTATTTTTAATTTTGATAATATTCATTTAATTTGAATTTAAATACATTTATAGAAAGATGGATATTGAATAAAATATTTTCACACATCATTAAAATGATATAAATATTTAAAAACTTCATATAAAACTATAACTGTTTAAAATTTTATAACATTTTGTATTTTTAAAATCATTATTTTTACTTTTATATTAAAAAATAAATTATTTATCAGTGTTTCACATGAAATTAAGGTTATTATATAATCAATAAAAATTTGGAATAAATTACACTAATTATAAAAAAAAATTTCTTTGAAATTAATTTTTATAATCATCATATGTTTTATTTACCCCTATCAAAAAATATTATATATATTAAAAGAAGAAAAGTAACCTTTTTTCCATTATCACTCACTTAGGTGTTATAAAGGTTAAAATCATACCCAAATTGAAATTAGAGGTCATATTATATAGGATTTGATGAATATGGATGAAATAGATTCATAAAATAAAATTAATGAATGTTTTGGGATGACCCATAATTGTTTATTATATTATTTTAATCATTAAATACACAATTTACCCTTGTTGTAATTATAATTATTTACTATAGATACTATTCATAATGACCACAAATATGATTTAATTATTTACCAAATATTTAACTCTTAGATCAATATTTTTAATCCATTCTTCATGTATCAATTTCAATAATTTTAGATATTAATTTAATACTAAAACACAAAACACAAAGAGAAATAATTTCTTCGATAATTGACATTTATCTATAAAAATGTTTTTACAAAATGCTAAATTATAAAAATGATACCAAATATCCTAATTATATTATTCATAATATTAAATGAAGAATTTTACTTTTAATCCATCTTTTAAAATGAGAATTTGAAAATTTATGGAAAAATAAATTTAGTATTCACTAAATATGGTCACATTCATTATTCATGGGAAAATAAATCATCTTATTTTTCATATGATGAATTCAAAAATGAAGTTCATTTAAAAATTTGTTTTTTCATAAAGTAGGAAAATTATTGTATTATTTTCTCAAAAAAATCAATAGAAATAATTTTTGAAGAGAATGTATTTTTGAAGAAAAAAATGACATTATTAAACTAAATTGTCTGTTTATTTCCTAAAAATTAATCAATAGATTTTAATTCGGTTTTTTATTCATATATACTTCATTTTTTTGTTATTCCTTTTCATACTGTCATATTAAATTGTTTTGTTATGAATGTAATATTTAAATAATAATATTTTTTTGTTTAGAATCCATGTTTCTTTTTGTATAGACATCAGAACAAAGCGTTATATTTATAACGTTATTCATTAAATCCAATATCATATTATTATTTACAATAAAAAAAAGATTATGGGGTAAGACTTCACAATTTTCCAAAATTTAACTTCAGTTTTAGTGTGACACTTGTAGCCACAAAACCACCATTCTATTAAAAAAAATTTATCATATTTATTTATTAATTAATAAAAACATCATGATTTGTTACATGAGTATCAATATGACTAAAATCATGAAGTGATATTTTTATGGTCATCAAGGGCCTTCATTTCATTAGGCCTTTGAACACTAAAATATTCTTGATACATAGAGAAACTCGTCCTTCAAGTCATGTTAGGGTTTCACAAAACCTTATATAAATGTGAGGTTTATTTTCTTAAAAAATATTGGGTGAAATTCTTAAAACATTTAAAAAAACATGATTGTCTTATCAATTAAAAATTGATAATAAACTCAAAATTACTTCCCAAAGGTTACAATACTCTCCCCTATTAGATTTAATCCTTGTCAAATATCAATTATCTATAGAGTGCTATTAAGATGTCGATTCCACAAAGGATCCAAATATTCTCTTTTAACCTATTCATGATTTCAACCCATTAGGAATTAAAAATAAAAATGTTTTCATATTCTAGATCTTTTAATGATATAAATTATTAAATATAAAATGAAACAGTTTTCATGAAATTATATATGGATACATGGTTTAAACCTCTTTATTGGAAATAAGAGAATATTTAAATTTCTATAACTTCATCCATAATTACTAATCAAACATATTAAAACCACTTACATTACCATTATTTTTTCTCCATATAATGACTCATAATTTTCATACATATATTTTAAATATTAATATATTAATTTTTATTATGGAACAAAATGATCCATTGTATAGTCATATAGGTATAGTTACTTTGGGAATATAGATATAAATCCCACTAGTCCATATGTGAAATACATATTCGAAGATAATTTTTTCATAACTAACACCCTTATTATAAAATTCTTAAATAACAACATTCACTATTACCTAAGAAAATGATAGAGAAGTAAGGGTGAGTTTGATACTTAGTAATGGTAAATTCGTAAGATACCAAGGATCAATTAAACATAACATGAGAATAATATTTTGACCACTTGATCCTAACATTATAAAACTACAACCTATATATCATAGATTATAATCTTGAGTCATGTAATAATTCATGGGTACTCATAATAAATGAATCATAAATGAATGAGAGAACATGACCCATGAGATCATAACATTGGAAGATGACATAAGTTTTTAGAATATAAATATGTATAGAAATTAATTTTCTTAATAGTAAAGGATTTATTCTAGGACTATCATAGTGGATTAGGATTACTCGAAAAATGATAGTACTAGTAAAGGATCACTACCTAGACACTAATAGTGGACAGAGTCCCGTGTTGAATTGGGGTCACTCCCAATTCTAGTCATATTGATCTCATTAGATATCCACAATTACCCAATGTATTGGAGGGAAATATAATTCCAGACCCACCCATATCATAATGATATTATATATTTCAATACCATAAGATTCTCAAACATTCATCATTTCATAAAGGTGAATAGAAAAAAAATCACAAACATTTCATCAATTCATTATAGTGTAACCAATTCCAATGAAATGTGATTCATAGAATCATCCATAAATCAACATAATAAAAATCCATCCAAAGAATTAATGTGAATGATATCATTGTGTCCTATCCCAAAAAAAATTAGGTAGTATCCAAGGATTTAATATTATATGAAAATTCAATTAAATTATTAATGAGAATATGTCATGAGGAAAATACCAATTTCATTGTGAAATCAATTATTTAAGATAAAATATTTGAAATTTTATAAAATAATGTATTTTTAATTTAATAATTTAAATAGGTAGGGGATCCTTCAAATAATATATTGATCATGACATATAGAATATTTTGTTCATTCGATGCATGTCTATATAGTATATTCTTTCAAATTTTATGGTAAAAAACCAAAATGAACCACATTCAAAAAATAAATTCAAGTTTCATTTTAAAAAAAAATTATAAAACATTAATATTGGTTAAGAATTTATTTTATCATTATATGATAATCTTTAAAAAATTCTTTAATTTTTTACAAAAGATATAAATGAAAGAAGGATTTTTTTACTGAATAGATAAATACGGTTGGTGTTCCTTAAAAACAATTCTTTAGCCACTTATGTTCTTAAATAGTGTAAAATGAAATAAAAAACATTATTCCATAGAAATATCCATTATTGAAAAAATATATGTTCTCAATGCTAGTTAACATATTAAATTTAATTTTTTAAAACATAATCAATAAAAAAGCTTGATAAATAATGTGATTAAAAAAATTCCTTACCTCAATTTCCCAATAATTTTAAAGTTATTAATCCTCATGTATAATGAATTTAAATATTCTATAATTATATACCAAAATATTTTAAGCTCTATAAATATCATATTTTATTCTTTATAACATTTCTACACCCATTAATTAAAATTCCATTATTAAGATTTTCATTTAGAGTTATCAAATTTCATGATTAATCATATGAATTTTGACTAACTAGTTCTTATCTATTTACTATGATGATGGTTCCATCAACTAATTATTTTTAATTTTAGAATAAATATATGTATAAATATTCATTATATATTAATTTTTATTCAACCATAAATGTTTGATACAAAAAAAATGGATTACATATTTTTTGGATATGGTAGGCCATATAAATTGATGAATATTGTTATTAATTTTAAATGAATGGATTGAATGAAAGATAAATAATAATTCACCATTCCAGAATAAATATTATATCATATAAATATTTTCTATTAAAAAAATACATGCAAATTTCTAACAATATTAAGGGGGAATGAAGAACTATTTATATCACTTCATGGAGGTGATAGTCTACCCAAATGCAAGATCAACATCATCAACCTCCAACAGATTGGAAGGTATGAATTTAGGTGTTATATTATCATTCTAGAAGCTTAAGTATGTTAAAAATAATATATATAAACAATAAAGTCATCATAATACCATTATTGAAAAATATATTGATGAAAATGACACGTATCTCTATGATGATATAGTAAATCATACATACACATTAGAGATAATTTCATTAAAACATATATGTGTAGTTAGGTCGATGTTTGGGGTTTCAAAATAATATAATTTTTTAAAAAATATTCATTATTATTGATTTATTATATTATGATAAATACCAATTATTTTTAAAACCTAAAATACTTGAATCATGAAAATGGTTTAATTAGTAGAATAACTCTTATTTGAAAGAACTACATTTTATATACATTTAAAGATCATATGGTTTCTACATAGGTAATTCCAGCACCTTTATAATTTTTATATAGATTTTTATATGGTAAATTCTTTTGGGCTTGGTTGAGGTATATGGAACAATGTGGTGTAATTTAGAGAATGGATGGGTGGCCATTTATAAATGTGTGGATGGGAACTTTTGGAATTTCATAAAATAATATAATATAAAAATGTTACACTCTATAAAAATATTATAAATGTATTGTAACACCAAGATATGGTTGGATGTTTCCAAAATCCTATTGACCAATAAAATTTTAATATGTTTATGTGGTTTTTAAAATATTATCAATTTCATTGATCCTATATTTAACTTATTTTATCCTTAACTGCTTTAACATCATTTTCACTATTAATGTGTTATAATTTTACAGATTATGTGAAAATGGAAACCTAAATGGTAATGTGATAAAATTTTCAACCACATCTTATTCACCTTTTCCACTTTCAATATTTTATTGTTTTTAATGAAATTTAATTAATTATTATTTTCATAAATTATTAGTACGTTCAAATTCGACACTATTAATTTAATTATACATAAATGAATCCAAGATAATAATTTAATTCAATCAGTTTCATTTAATACAAAAATAATTTTTTATATTCATAAAAAAAATTAGTGGACCATTATAACTCACATTATATTATTGTTAATATTTTTACGGTAAGTTATTTAATATTTTTATTAAATTATGAAACATTATGTTGTGGTTACACAATAATTCAGGGTTATTATATAATTACTAAAAAATATAATTAAATTAACATAGTGAAAATAATATCATTATTTTATAAATAACTATTATGATTCATTCATATCATTATTTTATCCCATTACAAACACCAATGATATATTTAAAAGTAAGAGAGATCCATTTTGTATTTATTCTTGGATTCGTATATTATAAAATTTATTTTTATGGATATGATTTTCTTAATAATTAAATTCTGAGACTATGCTGATGAGGTTTTACATATCATCTGCCTATGTAATATTTGATGAATAATGGGGTCCTTAAATTTCATTTGTAACTTAGGTTAACCTGATTTACTAGTTATAGATGTCATAAATTTTACAGATACACTATTCATACTAACCTAGAAATATTACTATTTACCCAATTTGTTCCTCCTTATTAAATTTATGGAATACATTTTTTAATATTTATTTTATTAATGTGGTAAAAAATAATTTAAAAAGGGCAAAAACACTCTAAAAACTATTTTTTGATAAAATTAATTAATTATTCTAGAACTAGATATATATTATTATCTCATTGTATGAAATATATTTCACGAATGTAATAAAATTTAAGGAATTTATAATATTTATATATCATTAAAATAATTGAAAAACTGTAATTAATGCAGTGTATTGAGTTAATGGAAACTTTTTTTTGTAAAAACTCTTTTTGGGGAAAACTTATCAGTTATTTTAAAATGATTATTATTTTCATTTTTAATAAACTAATTATCACTAAATTATTTTTTTACCTATATAATGCCTACATTTTTAAATAATTAGTTAATAATACTATTACTTTCTAATCTAGATATAGGTGAAAACATTAACATTAAATAATAATATTTTAATAGTACAATGTGGTTCACTAAAACAATCTATAACATGTAATGCAATGTACCAAAGAAAACAAATTTCATTAAAGTGAAATATATTATAAAATATTGGGGTGTTACATTCTACCACAATACAAATTAATTTATATCTCCCAATTTCATCACACCAATACTAAAAAATGAGAATGCCTTTATTTATTATCATACTCAAGTTCCCTAGTAGCTTCTTTAACTTTCCAATTCATCCATAAAATACTAACCATATTAGTAGTCCATTTTAATATAACATTATACATATGATATAAGTTTTATATATATGTTCTCCATAACAAATATCATGCTCTATTCGTAAGACCTCTAAGTGTAGTACATTTGATCGATCATGTATGTATTTACTCGGGATATATTTATTGAACAAATAGTAAACATGAGAGAGTTTCTATAGAAGCACCGATCATTAAGATACATTACCTACACAATCATGAATATAAAATTTGTAAATGTACTTATTAATCATATTTCAATTATTTATCTATATCATAAATTTATTCCATGGATATGTTTACAGAAACACCTTCTCACCATCATCAAAATCTAAATAATCTAGATGATTATTAGTATATCTTTTCTATCTTTTTTTCTACCATAGAATGCAATAGAATAGTTACAACTTTGTCTTCTATATCCTCAGCTGGATTGGGCCCAAATTTCTTTATTTCTCTAATAATATCCCAGAACATTGGATTTCTACACATCTATCAATATTTGACTACATAAGGATCTATCTGAATACTCTATTTAATGATATTATATTAATAACAAGTGACTAGAAGAAAGTATTGATACAAAAAAATGTAAAACCCATCAAAAAAGATTTTTTAAATATGATCTAGGGTTTGAATGGGTCTCTCATAATGACAAAAATTCGAATGATTATAATTTTTACTGAATATCATCTCTATATCCAGAGCCTGGTGATTCCTATTCCAAAACATCAAGGTAAAACTCAGATATTGATCATATATAATAGAATCTAGTGCTTCTTGTATCCTTATTATATCATAAATGTAAATTATAAAAGTATGATAAATAGATAAATCTTCTCTAATATAAATAATGCATATTCCCTTTGTAGGGAGACCAACTAATACAAATATAACATTATGGAATATATATATTTTGGGTATTTTTTACAACAAAATCAATGGTGATGTTTTCCAAATTCCATTATGTTATTTGTAATTTTTGTGACATCCCATTAGAGTTTTATATCTTGACATTAACTTGTTGACATTCAATGAACTGAGGTACATACTCAACAATATCTATCTTTACACCATATTACTAGAAATACTCTTTTAGATTACTATAAATCTTTATATGTCTAGGATGAATAGATAATGGTGATATATAATCCTAATATAATAACTCATTATTCCAATCTCGTATAGATGGAAGCCATGCACAATTTAGGAACCATATCATTCCATCAAAATCATGGTTAAATAGAAAAACCTTTTTAAAATTCACATATAGTTCCATATCATATATATGCAAATCCTTATTCATCACAAGGAATGGTGGTTGAACACATATTTTAGAAATATAATATTTATAACCTTCCATTAATATTTCCAGATCCATTGAGTAAAAAATTGAAATATTGGTTCATTCATTATACTCACTGTAGATAATATATAATGATCCTTTTGAGTTAGAGAATAATACACCTTAATTTATTTACTTAAGTGGTAATTTTTTGAATAGTCATAATAATTTATGAATTCCAACTATCTTATCCAAAACATATTCATCTTTATTTTGGTGATTATATATTCCATCGATCAAAGATCGGATTTTATATCACATCTTTCTCCATAAAGATAATTCAAATAATTTATAATGTAAATATTACCCAGTCCACCTCCAAATAATAAGATATGCAATTTTTTTCATGAACCTATAATTATGATATAGCATAATACATAATGATATCATTCGTCATGATATTGTATACAATTAAATTATTCAATGAATATAAAAAGAATAAAACCTCTTTCTACTATAGGGTAATGTAGTCAGATTGGTAAACTAGACTTTCTTTCCTTGAAATTTTCATTATGTTAAAAATTTTAAAACGAACTTGGCTCCCATTTGAGTTAAAAAAGTATGTGGATTATTCCATCAAGATTATATATCCATTAAGTTTCAATAATATATATCTAATCCAAGAAATCTAATAATCCCAATCTTAATGTTTGGTTTGGTCTAATGTTCAATAACCTCTTCATTTTATATATCCACTAATATTAACATTCTTGAAATTATATGACCCAAAAATGAATGTTTTTGTATCCAATAATCAGAATATTTATTATCTATATAGATTATATTTCATTAGGGTATTTAGTAAAATCCTCAAGTGATCAAAATTATCTCTTTACTCACTGAATATATAAGAAAATATTGAATTGTTCAAACAAGTCATCAAAAAATGGAATACGGTAATTGTTTTTTATTTTTATCTTTTTCAACTATCAATAATTAATTTATAGTTTTAGAATTGCATTATTATTCTTAAAAAAAGAAGTGGTTTATAGGAAGGTGACACACATGGCTGAAGAAATCG
Organism: Viscum album; assembly: GCA_963277665.1. Lineage (NCBI taxonomy): Eukaryota > Viridiplantae > Streptophyta > Magnoliopsida > Santalales > Viscaceae > Viscum > Viscum album. Next base: position 26,905,158 of record OY728154.1, read on the forward strand.
CTTATCAAGATTCTATTAGATATTCATATCCAATTCCTTAAACTAAATTGAAGCCACTCTATATGGATTCTATGAAATATGTGTAGCACTGGTTATGAGTTCTACTAAGTACTCAACCTCCCAAATTAGTGGTTGAATAAGAAAATTTTCTATAAATAAATTAACAAACTCCCAAAAAGGTATAGGATTGATGTTTAGTTTCCCCAAACCATGTGAGTTAAATACAATTTTTTCTTACCAATCAATACCCAAATAATGGTTGTAAATTATATTGTAAGTTCAAATTTATCATTATATTAATAGATGTTCATTAGATAGTTCACAATATCAAACACGAATTCCCTTCTCTGGTAATTTATGTCTAAATTATGTAATAAAATCCCATAAATTCAAAATATATCTAAATAAAATAGTGGGAGAAAAATAAAATTTAAATAAATAAAATTCCCAAAAATAACAATTAGGGAAAAATCAGATACTTTTAATTTGATCAACATACCATATGGGGTTTAAATACTATTTCCATATATAAAATTGAGAAAATGATTTGAATTTTCTTGATTTTTTTCCTAATATAAAAGAATTTATATAAATATTCTCAATGAGGGTAGTTCAATATATACTCACACCTATAATCATGTCAACTTTATAATATTATCTTATATTCCTTAGTAGAAAAAATGTTAGCATGACCATCAGGAAGTTCTAACCACCATTATTATTCCTGAAAAATCATTCATAGGATTTTAAAATCATGAGGCATTATTTCCAATATATAACACATTTGGTTTAACATCGGTCATTAATGGTCATCATCTATTAAAATCAATAACAATGGTTCATGGTGAAATTTTGATTTCACCCTAGAATATCTCCCCAGAGTTTCAATCTAGGTGTGCAGTAAGGTAACACTCATCATGCACCAGAATGTTGGCCAAGATATACTATACCAACACTCTTTGAGGTCATTTTTTCTAGATGTATCTTTTACAAAACCATATCCACTTTTATAATATGTAAAATGTGTTTTATAGAAAATAACCCTCCTTCCAAGACCATAACATCAGAAATCAAAATATATATATACAATTATCCAAATGGTTCCCAGTAATGTTTTCACATCCAAGATAAAAAATGTTATGAAAAATTACTCTTATAATAACTATAGAGACCCATATTATATATATATCCCATAATAAATTGTAAATAACCATTATATGATGTAACTATCCACCCCAAAATCATATATGAAAACCACCATTGGAGATATTAATACATTAAAAACTGTTTTAAAATAAACATAATCATCTCCCACTATGTTGTTCATAACTATAAACCTTCTTAGGCAAAAAATAGATAATACATTTATCCATTACCCAGATAAAGAAATCATATTAAATAGTGTGATATGATTATTATTAAGGTTAAACATGAGATATATCAATAATCATATAAATATTACATGAGAATATGAGTCTAGGAACATTTGTATACAATTTGAAATCTATGCACTACATATCATTGAACATAATCTTCAGACATGAAACAAATATTGTAATTTCATAATACATAAATTAAAAAATAAATCAAATAACATGAACCATGAGATCATAACATTGGAATAAGACATATGTTTGGGGAATACACACACATATATATATAAACTAATTTTTTTGGATTATATCCAAGACGATCATAGTAGACTGGGTCCACTCCCAAAACAATCATATAAGTCAAGGTTCACTCCAAATTCATGTACTATTTATCTCATGATATATCATTAATTACGAATTTTATTTGAGGGCTGTATAATTCATGGTCCATCCATTAGAATATTAATATGATAAATTTGTGTGCCACAATATCATAAATCATTTATTTTATTATAATCTATGAATGTGATACATGTTTCATAGAAATTGAATCATTTCATCATAGTATCGACTATGGAAGGAAAACGTGGTTTGTATCATAATTAACAAGAGTAAAAAATGAGTTTAATGGAATTTTAATTAATTACACTTCATTATAATCCATTAAAAATAAATAACATAGATCATATCATTTTATAGTATCCTCATTAAGGATTAGGTAACATCATTAGAACACATCATATATGAAAAATGTGTTTCAAATACAACATTGAACATTTAGTGAGAAAAATATACATTTTAGATTTAAATAACTTTTTGAACAACAAAATATTTCCCATATATTAAAGAAAAAAAATTTCGGAAAAATACATGGAAACTTGTGATATATATTTTAATGAAATGGGTGGTCATGATAGTGTTAAATTATCTTCATGCGATGTATATTAAAATAAATATTCCCTAATTATTTTTATGTTAAAACTGAAAAGTACCTCATCATCAAAATAACATTTCTTTTCATTTTATAAAAATCACTTTAAGGAAAAGTGAGAACCAACAAACACCGCAGACGAATAGGCGGGACTGACAAGAAACCCAGTCCACGATTAGACCCACCCAAAAACCAAAACAAAACACCCAAAACCAGCCACCATCGATGGGTTGGTTAGGGAACCCAGTTCAGAACCAACCCACCCAAAACACACCACTCACCCACACCATCACGAAAATACCGTCTCCAGGGGCTAGCACTACCACACCAACCTTCGCCGGGAACCACAACCGTCGCACTGTGAGAGTTCGGTAAATCGCCTCGACACGAGATCGAGCTGCAACCCCATCACACCCCCATCCTCGTCGTCGGGATCTATGACGTCCATGGCCAGCCAATGAAACAGAATTCAGTCAACCAGAGCAAGCCGCACTAGATCCACACCGAACCAAAATACAATCCCAAACCAGATACACGATGGGGGCTGACCGATGGGGATATCTTCATCAGCAGCTCACCAGAACCGCAGATCGACCAAGATTACTGGTAAGGGAACTTAGCCAAATCCAAGCCTTACTAAGGCCACTTCCTGTGGCATCGTATTAACCTGGAAAGTGGATGATTCCCTTCCGAGTCTCACCGTGGCAAAACAAGTCACACTAAACAAGAACAAGAAATCATACATGAAACTGTCGTGTTCCCTGAGTGTTCTTGAGGTCACCATCTTTATCCTCGTAGTGACTCAGGAGGAAGACGAAGAACCTAGGGGGAATCACAGAAGAAAGGGAGGTGAAGTCGTCATGGGAATTTTCACCAAAGGGTAAATAATTTTGTTTTTCATTTAAAAATTTATTTACAAATATTATTTTCATTAAAAGATAAAATTGAAAATATATCATTTAATCTCTATAAATGAAAATATGTGAAAAGTATTCATGAGTTTCATTATAGATAGATCATTAAATTTTGTCATTAAAAACATAATAAAAATAGTCATGATAGGAAATGATATTATAACCTGGATTACTTAACTAATGTACCGAATTCATAAAAATTTATCTTTCAACCATTATAACAAACTTAGTTTTGTTAAGAATTCATAACATAATCATTAAAATACTTAAAATATAATATATGATCCCTTAATAACATTTTAAAAGCAATTTTGTAATTCATTTAATAAAAATTTTATTTCATTCTATTAACTATGTTGTTTTTTCTTAAGAATCATGGTTTTTTACTTAGAGACATATTACATTGATATATATATATATCGAGTCATCTAAAAAATTTTATATAGAAAAATTAATCACACCATTTATGGAGACAAATTTCTATATATTCGACTGAAATTTGTTTTCACTTTATGAAAGATGAAATTTGAGAAGGTTAAAAAATAATTAACCATTACAAAATCATAATTATATCAAATAAATTATTTAAATTTGAAAAACACGTCCCAAATGTGACACATCATTTTTTATGGACCATTTTTTCTCTTGAAAAAACTAAATTTTCATTGATATCTTGCATTTCCCTAAGTCAAACATTCCTTTCACAAGGCACTAACTTGGTGTACGTTAAAAAAATGACTTGGTATATTTTACATGTAACACTGACTTGAAATAAGTTATATACAACCTAGAGTTTCTACGTAACATTTTTTTATAATTACTTAAATTATATAATTACAACCTAGTTGTTAATCAAAGTAATATGAGTATTAATAAGTACTTTTAAAAGATTCTTTATAATTATTTTATATAAATAAAACATATTTATAGTGAAATTTTTTTTTTGAAAAGTCCTTATATGTTTAAAAATACTATTCTCTCAAATGAACAACTTTTAATGTCCTCCTTTGAAAAGTAATAAAATTAATTTTAGACACATTTAAAATTTTAATTTGATAAAAAAACATTATTTTTGAAATTATAATGTTAAAATTATCTTAGGGTAAATATTTGGTATTTTTTAGAAACAACATTTTTACATGAATAGTAAAAAATACAGAATTTTAATTAAAAAATAGAATTTCTTCTTATTTATTTGTAAGGATAAAATTGATTTTAAATTATTTTCAAAGTTTAATTTGGTAGTATATTTATTAGTTAAAATAATATGGGTCAAGGGAATCAATTCCACTATGTAATTTAAGATAAAAATAGTGCACAATTTTGAATATTTTTACTTTAAAATCTTTTATTGTCGACCGGACTGCAAGATTAAATTTAAATTAATTTCCACCACTTTTTTATTGAAACTTTTAAAAAATGGATTCTATATTTTTAATCATAATTATTTATAATATCTAATAACATTATCTTAGTTTTTTAGGAAAAATATTAGTGCGGGTAATTAAAATTAATGTCAAAGATTAAGGTAAAATTAAGCTTAATAAGGAACTAAACATTAATACTAAGGGCCCATATGACCTAAAAACTTATCTGAGAGCCTTTATGGCCCCATATCTACCCTATCCTCCAATTAATCAAATTTTGAAAATTATTGGATCCAATTCACATAGAAAAAACATGGGTGGAATTCCTTTTCCCAAAATTTATAAGAGTGTCACTCCTCCTCCACAATAAAAAGAACTCATCTCCCCACACTTACTCATAACTCTCAAGAGACATTGGATAGACCAGGATATCAAAAAATACCTTATAAACATCAATACCCTCATCTTATAATCCCCCCCCCCCTGGCAGAAAGTAATCCATGTATGTTCTTTGGTACAAACCAAAATGATGTACATGAATAAGAAGTAACTTCTTCCTAATGTTATATTATTTTATTTCAATTATCTACCCCATAAACTAATATGATCCCATGATTATATGACATAAAAACTATGATAAATATTATATTATTTATTTATGCTAGTTTTCTGAGCTACAGTTACACACACTTCCATCTAATGGGTAACAGACATATTGTTTACGTGAATGGAAAACTATCGCCTCACGAAATGATGATTGTTCATTTTTCATTTACCATATCTAATTAAAGAAATTATGATTAAAACTATGTTTATATATTATATATATTATATATATTATATATTTATGTTGATTTAATCCTTTTATGACACATATCTTTTTACTACCCATTTGGTATAAATAAAATAATTTCATTTGAAGAAGTGTAGACTACCGCCCACTAAAGCGATATGATTCATTCACGCACTACATGGAATGAATTAAGGATGGGTTTTTAACACATATATGATATATATGATATAATAATTACACTTTTATGATGATATATATACATATATAAATACATATATTTCATTTAATCTCTTTCTTCTAGTATGATAATAAAACAGAAACAATGTTCATTCTTACGTACAACCTATTGTATCTATGAATAGTATATACCATTTAACTCTTATTTATAGTATATATTATTATAATATAGATATGAAGAATAAAAATTACATTTATATCTTGTTTTAAATTCTATAAATCAGGATAAAATTATAAGGACCAATGATAAAACAAATTTCGACACATGAAAAGAACAAAGAATATATTACTCGAATGGAAACCATATCACAAAATTTTTAACAAGTGGGTAATATATGGTCATAATAAAAAAATATGTGGTATTGGATATAAGAATATTAATATTTGATATTTTTATAATAATCTTACATTTATTATATAGGAATATTTTTTTGAGTACAAAGAGATTCAAGACACAAGCTAAGGGAAATTTCAACTCACTTTTTATTTCCATGAGATACATGCCATAAACCCCACAATTTTATTTTTGTGGTGTATATACTACCCCTGAATGTATTAATTTATTATTATTATTAAGTAAATTTTTTAAAAAAAATCCATTTTATCATTTTTCTTTCATGTGTTTAATGTTTCTAAAGTTACAAAATTGATAAGTTAGTTTTCTCTTAATTTTCCATATTTGTGACACAAGTTTTGTTATCCACCTACAATCTTTTTTAAGGTGTATATTTTAAAATACCAGGTAAATAAAGAACATGAAAATTTTTATATTTATTAACTTTTGTGAATTAAATATTAATTATACTTTAAATGGAACGCTATTTTTGATGGTGTAGCTGATATGCAACAATGGGGTTCTTTGAAATCGTACGTTTCACAATAATAATATAATATTATTATAGTAAATGGTAGTTAACGCCTAGTCTTTGTATTGGTGGGAAATAATAGAACTAAATAAAATATTATTATACATGTTTGTTAATTTTTTTTACATTTATCAAATAAAATATAGAGGCTTAAAATGTGAATGAATTTAAGAATAAATACTATAATATTCTTTCAAAGGTCGATTTACTGCATTTTGATAGTGAACCCTCATTAAATATAGTATTGGTTGCTTTTATATGTTATATAGGACAAAATAAAATAATTCTTTAGAATAATGACATCAAAATTTACATTGGGTAAATTTTTGGTATTTTTATGATAATGTTCTTTTTTTAATGAATAATGAAAAATACTGTATTTAAATTCAAAAGTGCATTTTAATCTAATTTATATATATATCTATGTTATCTTTTAAAATGGTTCTAAAGTTTAATTAGAATATATGTTTACTATTTAATCCAATTTTGGACATTTGAATTAATTACACTATGAAATTGGACATAAACAAGTGTCAATCTTTTGATAGTTAATATTTCTTAAAAACATTCTTTTTGTTTTGAAAGCGGGAATTAATTTTAAATTAATTTCTACCTCTTCTATGTTTTTAATTTATAAAAATAGATTCCATATTTTTAATCATTACTTCCATATTTTTTAAATAGTTAAATTTTATTTGTAGGCATTTTAAATATTTACTTTAGTAAATATCTTATTTACTTTGATTAAAGGGTAAATATTGTAAATAAGGGGAAATATAATATTATAATTAAATTAAATTAACATAACATGTGTGAAAATCCTATTGGATGATACATATTCAAAAATTTCCATCTTTAGGTCTAATTTGGGACCACATGGAGCCACATGGGAGTAATAATGACATTTTATATTAATTAAAAGTAATGACAAAAATGACATAAACAAATATCTTTTAGTAAATAAATTTTTACATGGGGTTATATAAGTTATCGTTTCAACTATAAATATTCTCTGTAAATCTAAAAATAATTCCTAAATCATGATATTTTTTTATAATGTTTGGACATCAAATAAATTAAATTATTTATGACACAATAATGATGCAGTATGTACATCATTAATAAATGATTTAAATAAATAAGATTAGAAATATTAAAACAATATCCAAAACATTTCCAATTATTATTGGATTATTTTATTTAGACCACGAGTCTTCTTAACAATCATTCTATCGAATATTAGACCTTTTGAAACTGGAGATGAGGTTATAATAAATTAAATGATTCAAACTTTCCAAAAGACCCCCTCCTCTCCCTTATAAAAAGACTTCACTTCTAACCCGTTTCTCACACTTATAAAGCCTTTGGATTGTGCCCCCTCTACTAACATAAGAACCCAAGATCCCTAAATTCATCCTAGAAGCCTTACCTTGGGAAAAAATCACTTCAAGAAACCCTTTTGGTTCAATGCAAAGGGAGTTACCTGATTTAAAGGTAACGTCTTCTCTTACGTTCTTTTGTTTTAATTTACTTCTCGAACCCCATAAACACTTTTAATTACTTTATTTTATAACAAAACCAGTATCCTAAATATACTAGGATGTTTTTATGAGAATTATTCTAACTACACTTACACACACCCCCATCTAATGGGTAAATAACATAATGTTTCTGTAGATGTAAAAGTAACGCCTCACAAAATGATGATTGTTCAATTAAATCCTACCACCTCTCATGGTGGCCATTATGATGGAACTGTATTTATATATGATATATATTATGTTTATATTTTCTTTATTATTATTTATTTATTATTTATTTATAGCATACCTTTAAGATTTTCATAATGGGTAAACACGATAATTTCATTTTAGGAAGTGCGGACTACCGCCCCCTCAAAGTGATATGACTCATTAATGCCTTATGTGGGATGTATAAAGTATGGAGTTAATGATATTATATATGATATTATGATTTAATTATAATATACCTATTTATATTTATGTTTTCATTCCATTAAATATTAAATATAAATGTAAGTAGCGTTCATGCGTACGTACGACTTACTGTCTCCAAAAAAGACGCATTTAATTACTTACCTCCAAATGTTATGTATTTATATAAATAGATGTATACACTGTATATATATGATATATATGATATATAAATCAGTAATATAATTCGGGATATAATGGAGTATTTACCACATGGACAAATTGTAATTATAACAAGTTCATTTTTAACTAAAATTCTGAACATCGACAAAATATCGGATACAAACTCAAATAATTAACTAAATATTATTACATATTAATAAGTGATATTAAAGTAATAATAAACATTTAAAAGTTTATTAATCAATTAGAAATTAACCTATGTTTATTATTCATAAAGAACAAGGAACATACGAGTCTAGTTGGACACGATGTAAGGGATTTCTTATCTCACATTAAATTCCATGAGATATCCATTGTTCACCACTTATTTATTGAATGTGGTGTATTGTGTACTGAAATTTGATATATATTATCATGATTCTATTTATATTCATGGTATTATGTGATTCATTTGGTGGTTATTAACTTTTTCTCATACGACTCGATTGATTACAACGTGGTAAGGGTTTTTTCATCTCACTTTTTATTCACCTGAGTTTCATGTTATATTAGCCACTATTTCATTTTTTGTGGTGGATTTACATCCCATGATTTTATTCTTTTTTTAATATAATTTAATTTATTGGTATTTACATATTCATTTTGTGATCATTTTATCATGGGGTGTATGTTTCGTAAGTTAAAAATTCTGTAAGGGAACCATTCACCGTCCACTTTTTAAAAGAATTCTTTTTGTTATGTTGTTGAATTTTCATCTTATTATGTTGGGATATGTTCTTATATATAATTATTGATGTAAATTTATGTCCAAGTGATGATATATCCTTTTTTCTATCACCATATTATTTTATGAATTTTAAAGTGATGTCGTTAGGCTGTCGAATTTCTGTAAGAAAACTTCTTAACCCAATTTCAATTTTTTTGGGTTAAACATCTATTTCTTGATTATGTCATGTAATGAATATGTGTGACTAACCCCTTATTGTTTTACTCTCAATATCCACTTATATTGGCGGTATTTATATTTGTCACACATAATTATGTAATTGATTTATCCTTAATCTAAAGATTCCTTCTTTATAAGGGACTTCGTCTCAATCTCCTTTCATTGAGACATATTCTGTTTTATTCTCAAAATTATTTCATACAGTGTATAAATACCATTGAATTATCATTTCATTAAAATGGAATATTTTCCTATGAAGAATTTTATTAAACAAAAAAATAATGGTTCTTTTTAACGTAAGCGGTTACAATGACCTTTTCCACTGCCATGAGTATTATTTGATCTTTGGATTCCCTAACAAGAAAAAATGTTTTTAAAAGGAAGATAAATACCATAAACACTTTAATATATTTTGGTATTGAATATGTTTTTGTTAATGAATTTTTTATGTCAATATATTTAAATTATATATTGTGATTTGAATGCGTAAATGTTATCTTTACTTTATGTTTATTTATTTTGTTATGAATATGTTATAGTTCCTTGGCATTGTTTACGTATACGGGTGGTTCTGTGATAAACCTAGGGTGGGTGAGCCTGAGATAGCTCTCCAATGCATTGGGTAATGTGATGGACCTAAACATGAATGTATCTCCTAAGAGATTTCGGGAATATACTATGATGGTTATTCAAAATTTAACTCCCTACGTAGCTGCGATATCTACAATGTAAGTATGATATGGATGACACAAGTAACATTTATGATTTATGATTTCTGGGTGTTGTTCATAAATCATAAGATTTCATGAGGTTTTATATGATTGAAAGTATGGTTTCATTGTTTTATATGAATTTATGGGATAGTGTTTTCATTTCTTATTTTATATCCCTTACTGAGTTTTTTATGTTCATCCCATGTTTTTGAAATGATTTCCAAAGGACATAAAGATGAATAAGGGTCAAGGTTGGGATCAAGGAAAATTTATGTTGTCTAAAACATGGAACTGGACATGGCCCCTTTTTTCATGGGTTTTTATTATATGAAAAAATTGATATTGATTAGAATTGTCTACATGTAATATTCATGTTATTATGTAAATTTTGGGACCTAATTATCTAAAACTCTAAACCTGAAAAGATAATCAATGTTAATTATCCATTTAATTCAATATTATGTAATGTTTTAGGATGGGTCCTTATTGTTTGTATTAGAGGTCAGTTTAGACAACTTTAGGGATTAGAAGTTTTTGTTAAACACTTGGTTAGTCCCTATGTCTATTATTTCAGTTAAATCCTTGTTTTATAAATTTTTGCAGATCATAGAAAGTTAGTTACAGATGGAAGGAGGAGGATCTCAAATGACATTCTTATCTCTTCCAGATGACTTTCTTTGAATAATTATTGAAAAGTCTGGTTCGGATGATTTTGAAACATTCTCTGGCATACAACACACATGCAAGCAGTTGAATGTGATATAAAACACCTCCACTATACTTCATTATCATCGTGGATCATGGGTTATATTTAAACAAATCATATTTTCACAATTTTATCATATTTTCAAGAATGGTAAATATTATCTATGAATTTAAAAATATTTTACCTTATCAAAATATGTTGAAGAATATTATTATTTTGAAGAAGGTGCTGAAGAAGGAGGCCCTTGAGAAACCTATTCATATTGGATTTTACAATATATTCTCTCATCACATACTTATGGTATTTTAAAAGGACAATTAATTGAAATGTTCCAATCAAATTTGGTTCGAATATTTTATAGAAATCATGTTTTATCAGATATTTTTAAATTATATGTCATGCATGAATATTTTCCAAAACTATTTTTCTGTGAACACCCATATGACCCAAGTTTTACAAGGTGTATTTGGATGATGGAAGAAAATTATTTTGAAGGATCTCTAAGTCATTGTTGCAATGCATGGACCATCTACGTATGTGAACAAGATAACGATGAATCTAAGTGGACACCATGATCAAGGTACGATCTTCTTTATTCTGAGGATCGTTTCATTTTATCATATGGTGGTGAGATTAAACATATAAGACAATATATATTAGACATCAAGAATTATGATGTGGAGATCATAATTATTTGGGATGAATATGAGAGGTATAAAGAAACCATTGAGGTTAAAACATGTTAGGGTTATTTTTGAGTTTTATAAAAAGGACAACACGAATACCGTGTGACAACCCGTTGCGTTGGACAAGGCTACAGTAATCGATCCCACAACTGAAGGGAGATAAGGGAATATCATTTACCATTATACTACGTGAAGTATTTTGTTAGTATGACATATTATTCTATGTTAAATGGATTTATGGATCATTAATAAGTTGATTTTGAGAAGTTATTTTTTATCAAATCGATATCCTTAGCATACGAAAATGATTTGGTGATTATGTGATAAAGTTTATTTTTGAAGATGTTCTATCTTTTGATGGAACACTATATTCCTAAGGAAAATATCATACTATGTGATTTCATCTATGGAATAATAGTTGAAATTTTATTTTTGGAAGAATTTATGTTTCATTTTAGAAATATGGATATTTGGGTTATTTATGGAAATGACTAACCTATCATAGAGAATATGTGATTAGGTTAATTAAACTTCATTTTGAAACATTAAGAGTAGTTTATGTTATTTGGAGATAAATGTTTAGATTTACTATGGAAGATTATGGGATTAAATACTTCGGAGTTTTGGGTTTCAATTTTAGTATGGATTAGTTTGATGAATTTTAAGGATATTTGTGTGTTGAATGGTATTTTGTGAACTTTGGGTACCTTTTTTTAAGGGATTACCCTTTTGGGGATTATATGATCTCATACTAACCATTTTGGTTTCATATTATATCTAAAGAAAAAGGAAATATATAGTTCTTCTTTTTTGGATTATGTGATTTTCTAGAATATGATTCTTGGAATTTTTATATGACCAATTCTTTTTGTATGCTCATTGTTTGGATAAAATATTAGTTTTTAGAAGAAACATATTAAAGGGTGAAACTCTAATAAGAGGTAAGTATATTTCTTTATGTTCTTATTATATGTATTAAATGAATTCCTCAAAATCATGAAAAGGAATGTAAAATAAAAACGTTTTCGGTTTACATTTTCTACTAGGCAATCAAAGACAATTTAACACATCATATGTTTGTGGTTTTCTAGTGGTCAAATTTCTCATAATATTGTTTTTTATCACTCTCCATAAGAACTTGACCATTTTTTCTCTCTTCCATATCCCTATTTTCCTACATGGAATCTGAGTATGGGTTATCTCAGGTGACCTTTTTACTTCTCTTTCATTATTTTAAAGTGATAGTTTTACTGACTCATTTCTGATGAGGGACTTTTAATAGAGTTTCTTAGACCATTTTTAAAAATGAGATGACGCAATTCCAAATGGGGGAAAAGATGTAACATCCCAGGTAAATAGATAAGATGAAAATTTTCATATTTATTAATATTTTTGAAATAAATATTAATTCTAATTTAAAGGGGACACTATTTTTTGATGGTGTACCCGATATGCAATAATGGGTTTCTTTGAAATATTGCGTTTCACACTAATAATATAATATTAGTATTTTAAATGGTTGTTAATGCCTAGTTTTTGTATAGTTTGGAATGAATTGAACTGACTACAATATGATTATACATGTTTGTTATATGTTTTTACATTTATCCAATAAAACTTAGAGTCTTAAAATGTGAATGAATCTAAGCATAAATACTCTAATATTCTTTAAAAGGTCGATTTACCACATTTTGATGTTGAACCCTCTTTAAATATAGTTTTGGCCATTTTTATATGTTATATTTGACAAAAAATGATTCTTTAGAATCGGGACATCAATATTTACTTTGGGTAAATTATTGGTATTTTTCTGATCAAGCTCTTTTTTTAATGAATAGTGAAAAATACAATATTTTAATTCAAAAGTGCATTTTAATCTAATTTACATATATGATTATATTATCTATTGAATTTGTAATAAAGTGTAATTAGAATATATATTTACTATTTAATCCAATTTTGGACGTTGGACTTAATTTCACTTTGAAATTGGACATAAACAAGTGTCAATATTTTGATAGTTAATATTTCTTAAAAACATGCTTTTTTTTACAGTGGGAATTAATTTTAAATTAATTTCTGACACTTCTGTGTTTTAAATTTATAAAAATGGATTCGATATCCGGAATCATTATTTTTAAATTGTTTAAATAGGTATCTTTCTTTTCACATTGGAAATATTTACTTTAGTAAATATTTTATTTACCATGATTAAAGAGTAAATATTGTATATAAGGGTAAAATATAATATTATAATAATATTAAATTACCCTGACATGTTTCCTAATCCTATTGGATGATACATATCTGACCATGGACTTCCTTGGGTCTAATTGGGGACCCCATTGAGCCACATGGGAGTAATAATGTCATTTTATATTAATTAATTTAAAGTAATGACAAAAATGACATAAACAAATATATTTAAGTAAATAAGTTTTTAAATGGGGTTATATAAGTTATAGTTTCCACTATAAATATTATTTGAAAATCTAAAACAATTTCTTAAATCATGGTATTTTTTTATAATTTTTCGACATCAAATAAATTAAATTATTTATGACACAATAATGATGCAATATTTATCTCATTAATAAATGATTTAAATAAATAAGATTATAAATATTAAAAAAATATCCAAAACCTATCCAATTATTAGTAAATTGTTTTATATCTACCATGAGTCATCTTAAAATCAATTTTAATAAATATTATACCTTTTTAAACTGACGATGAGGTTATAATAAATTAATTGTTTCAAACTTTCAAAAAGACCCCCTCCTCTCCCTTATAAAAACACCTCACTTATAACCCATTTCTCACAGTTATAAAGCCTTTTGATCATGAACCCTCTACTATAATAATCTCCTCAGATCCATATATTCATCCTAGAATCCTTACTCTAGGAATAAAGCACTTCAAGAAACCGTTTTGATTCAATCCAAATGGAGTTACCCGATTTAAAGGTAACATCTTTTCTTAAGTTATTTTGTTATGTTTTACTTCTCCAACTCCATAACCTATTTTTATTCTGTTATTTTAAAATATCACCATTATACTCAATATATTAGGATTTTTTATGAGAAGTATTCTAACTACACTTACTCACACCTCCATCTAATAGGTAAAGAACGTAATGTTATTCTGGATGGAAAACTAACGCCTCATGAAACAATGATTGTTTAATTAACTCCTACAACCTATAATGGTGGCCATTATGATGAAACTATATTTATATATGATATATATTATGTTCACATTTTCTTTATTCTTCGGTATTTTTTTATTTATAGAATACCTATGTGGTCTCCATAATGGTTAAACAGAATAATTTCATTTTAGGAAATGCAGACTACCGCCCATCAAAGTGATATAACTCGTTAATCTGTTATGAGGTATGTATAAAACAAGGTGTTAATGATATTATATAATATATTATTCTTCAGTTAAAATATACCTATTTATCATTAATTTTTAATTCCATTAAATATTAAATAGAAATGAAATTAGTGTCCATGCGTACGTACAACTTATTGTATCCATGAACAGTGCATTTCAATTCGTATCTCCAAATGTTATGTACTAATATAAATAGATGTTTATACTGTAGATATATGATATATATGATATCTAAATCATTAATATAATTTTTTATTTAATGGAGTAGTTACCACATGGACAAATTGTAATTATAACAAGTTCCTTTTAAACTCATATTCTGAACATCAACAAAATGTCCGATATGAACTCAAATAATTAACTAACTATTATTGCAATGTAATAAATTATATAAAAGTAATAATAAACATTTAAAAGGTTATGAATCAAGTTTAAATTAACTAATGTTTACTATTCAGGAAGAACAAGGAAAATACGAGTCATGTTGGGCCCGAGGTAAGGGATTTCTTATCTCACTTTTAATTCCGTGAGATTTCCATTGTTCACCAATTATTTATTACACGTGGTGTATTATGTACTTACATTTGATATATATTATCATGGTTCTATTTATACTCATGGAATTATATGATTAATTTGGTGGTTATTAACTTTTTCTCATAAGACTCGATTGATTACAATGTGGTGAGGGTTTTTCGTCTCACTTTTTAATCACCTGATATTCATGCTATATTATCCACAATTTCATTTTGTGTGGGGGATTTAGTTCCCATGATTGTATTATTTGTCTGATATAATTTAATTTATATGTATTTACATATTCATTGTGTGACCTTTCTTTCATGGGGTGTATGTTTCATAAGTTACTAAATCTGTAAGGGAACCTTTCACCCTCCACTTTTTATAAAATTTATTTTTGTTTTGTCTTTTAATTTACATCTTATTATGTTGGGATATGTTCTTATATATATAGATTAATGTAAATGTTATGTCCATGTGATGATATATCTTTTTCTCTCTCATCAACTTATTTTCTGAATTTTAATGTGACTTCGTTAGGCTGTCGAATTTCTATAAGAAAACTTCTTAACCCAATTTCAATTTTTGGGTTAAACATCTAATTATTGATTATGCCATGCTATGAATATGTGTGAATAACCTCTGATAGTTTTACACTTAATATCTACATATATTATGTTTATTTTTATTTTTAACACATAATTATATAATTGATTTATCCCTATTCTAAAGATGCCTTCTATATAAGGGACTTCATCTCAATCTCCTTTCATTGAGGCATATTTTGTTTTATTCTCAACTTTATTTTATATGGTGTATAAATAAATTTGACTTTTCATTTCATTCAAACGTAATATTTTCCTATGAGGCATTTTACTAAACAACAACAAAAATAATGTTTCTTTTTAACATAATTGGGGAAAATAACCTTTTCCACCACCGCACGTATTATTTGATCTTTGGCTTCCTTAACAATCCAAAATGTTTTTAAAAGAAAAATAAATACCATATACTCTTTTATGTATTTTCGAATTGAATATGGTTTTGATAATGGATTTTTTATGTCAATATATTTAAATTATATATTGTAATTGGAATGTGGAAATGTTATCTTTACTTTATCTTTATTTTATATGTTATGAATATGTTATGGTTCCTGGGGATTGATTACGTATACGGGTGGTTCAATGATAATCCTAGGGCGGGTGAGCCTGAGATAGATGTCCAATGCATTGAGTAACGTGACGGTGGTAAAGCTGAATGTTTCTCCTAAGAGATAGGGGGAATATACTATTATGGGTATTTTAAATGTAACTCCCTACATAGTTTTGATAGCTACAATGTAAGTATGATATGGATGACACAAGTTACATTTATGATTTATGATTTCAGTTTGTTATTAAAAAATCTTATTATTTCGTGAGGTATGTTGTGATTAAATTATGGTTTCATTGTTTTGTATTTATTGATGGGATTGTGTTTTCATTCCTTATTTTATATCCCTTGCTGAGCTTTATATGCTCATCCCAAGGTTTTGAAATTTTTTCCATAGGACATGAAGATTAATAAGGCTCAAGGATGGGATCAAGTAAAAGTCATGCTGTCTAAAAAATATAACTAGACATGAATCTTTTTTAATGGGATTTTATTTTATGAAAAACATGATATTGAGTAGAATTTTCTACAGGTAATATTTAAGTTGTTATGTAAATGTAATGACATAATTCTCTAAAACTCTAAACCTGAAAAGATCCTCAAGGTAAATTATCCATTTAATTCAATTTTATGTAATGTTTAAGGAGGGGTCCTTATGTATATTGTTCAATTTGAAAAGTTATAATTTGAATATAATAATTTTCATGAAATTTTATATTTCATTTAATTTCATTTTACTACACGCGGATTATGGTTCAATAGTTTCGAAGCGATAAGAGTTTATTGAAGTAGTCTCATCAGTTATAGAGATTGTTTATGAGTTTGATTCCATTATTTAAATATTATAGTTCAACACTAAAGGAAACTCATGAATTTCCTTATACTGTTTTTAATCCTATAATATCCCTTTATTAGTATCATTTTCCACTATTTGGTACTTAAAACAATTAATAAAATGATTTTATGAAAAATCTGACCTTACTTCCCTCTTTGGATGGAAATTTGTTTTCTTTCTAAAAGAATATTTTAAAAAATGTTTGAATTTTTTAATGATCATTGTAGATTATTTTGAATTAAAATTTATATTTAAAAATTGAATTATTGTTCTCTAATATTCCTTTATATGTTTTCAAATAAATATTCAAATAAATTTTTTTGGAAAATGTTTTATTATTTAAAAATAATTTTTTAATAAAACAATTATTTTTTCATCAAGGAATTTTTTAAAATTATGTTTCAAAATTATTTCTAATATAAGATGAAAAATATTGGTTTCACTAATTCCCTTCTAGAAAATTTATTCAATGTTTCAATACATATTATTTCTATTATTGGATTATGTTTTGAGGGCATGATGTTTATAAAATTAGTTTCTCTTTCATGGGTAATATGCTTTAAAAACATGCTTCTTTTAAAAGGTAATAATTTTTATTAAATGATTACGAAACCTAAATATTTTTTCATAGGTTATGATATTATTGCATGTTTAGGTTACCCATTTTATTTCATGTGTTATGATATGATTTTATAATATTCATATGGAAAATGTATGCATGATTTCAATATAAGATGGGTGGAAACAATATCTTCTTTACCATAAATTATGTAATGATTTATATCTAATCAGATAGACTAATATGGTATTGGGAGTTAATGTTGACTACTATTATGGCCATTGGAGTGTACCGTGACTACCAAGATGGTATGATAAGTGATATAATGCTACTACGATGGACATGGGAGTGAACCATAACTATAAATATTGGATGATGAGTGAACCCATAATACTAAGATGGTATTTTCAATGATGCCTTGACTGCTATGGCAATAATATTACATGATTATGTGCTTTCCACAAATCCATGTTTAATTCTTCTGTTAAGATTTAAATGCTTTTGTTCTTTATTTCCTTTTGATTAATGTCTTATGAAAATCCAATATTTTTTCCATGATTCATGTTAATGATCTCTGATATGCATGGTATGATCTTATAATATCATGATCACATTATCATATCCATATACACATGTTTATTCTTACATTTCTCCCTTTATTCCCTTAATGATCATCAGAGATCAACCCTTTGTATTTTTCCTTCACCTGGTTACGAAGATATGTATTATGTTTGATGTTCTTAAGAAATATTATGGTCAAGAAGAACCTAATGAGAGAAAATGCATCTCACTTATGCACATGTGTTTATGTTTCCATGTTTCCAAAGGCACTATACTATTTTTATCTATGACTGTTAGTTGGTATATTATTTTAAGTATTACAAAATAGAAATGTAATGTTTATGTATGAAAATAAAGGTTCATTATAGTTTGTATCGGCAAAAAGGTTTAGTTAACCTTTGGAATCTAGAATGAGAAAACCTTAGAGAGAACCCTAATCACATGTTTATAGATAAGTCTAACGGTAATGAAAACTATAGAAAAATATCCTTGAATTTTTCTAAATGATAGAGTAAGTGATTTCATTGAAATAAATCATTTCCTGGATACTGTAAGTCGGTGTGGCTCTAGAATAGATATAACTACTAGTAACAACTCTAATAATACGTTCAGAGCAAGACTCAGGATAATCTGGTATACAACTATAGGCTTTGGTAAACAACAAAAGGCTTTCTATACACCTGGATTGACACACCAGGGGGATATACTTTAGGAATTAAAAAAAACTATTCACAAACCATCATTAGGGATTTAAAATTGAATTTGGATAGAAAAGAACCCGAAAAATCCTACAGTGTAATAGATTAATGAAGGTGTTATAATTTAGACATCCTATATGTAAATTTTCATAATTAAGTGGTTCCAAAATATGATAACTATGTCGTACTATATTATGTTTTGTTTTAGTAAATTTTTGGAACCCTAAGGAATCATGTTAATGGTTATTATGTTGGAAAATTCAATGATTTTCATCTTAAGACTACTATAAAAGGCACATATGCCCACAATTTTTTGAACTGTGTCCAGTTAAGGCGTAGGTAAAGATATATACCGATGGTTTCTATAGAAATTGTGGGTGTAGGTGACATGGATTTTCATATACCTATGGTTCATTAAAAGTGCGAGTATATGTATTCCTACTTGGAAACCTATACCCACAGGTGTACAAACTGTGGGTATAGGTTGCTGGCTAAATTTGGAAGCATCCCCACCACCTTCTTCCCCAAATACCTAAATCTGTAAATCAAATAAACCAGAAAATATAAATTCAATACAGTATATATTTTTTACATTTTCCATCCATCCAACAAGTTCTTGTAATTTTAAAACTGTATAAAATGATAAAATATACATATTCATCCATAAAATTATAAATTAATGTTATTAGAACACTACACATGTATCGTTCCTACATAATAAAAAAATGAAGGGTATCAATATCTACCCCATCGCCAACATCCTCAACCTCACCATCAACAACAACAACATCATCATCAGAAACATCCTCCCCAAAAACATCATCTAGAGCCACAACATCATCAATGGTATAATCACAACCACCTTCAGCATGATCACCACTAGGACTATGATTAGCATCAATCGAGACATCATTTTAATAATGAACCAATTCCATATACAAATATGTAGAAGTGGCAGTATCTGATGGATGTGGTTGACTAATAAACTACATTGATTGTAGGAATTGTTTGGCGATCATCTTACTTCTTTCATGCTCACTTTTACTTATTTTATTCTTCAATAAAGTCAATTTTTTGTCTTCAGTTTATTATTCATGAGTGCTTTGTAGCTCTATGGTATGACAACCTTGAGAGGGGCCCAATGATGACTAATACCTAGAGGGGAAACTGTTTTTACCTCGTAGACATAAAACTATACCTTGTAACTCATCAGTTAAAACCTCACTCAAATTAATATTCAGATAGAAGTTTTCATCTTCTATATAATCAAGGACCTCTAGGAAAGTCTTTCTAAAATATAAAAATTTTATTTTATTAGTAATTTCTTATAAATATTTGAAATATTAATAAAATAACCCACAATTATTTCTTGTGTCTTTGAATTTACTATGCTTCAACCTTTTTTTCCTACTTGACCAAAAACAATTATCTCAAGGTAGACGACTGTCGATGCCAAATATGGAATTCTACAAATGAAATTGGTTATTTTACACATATTAACAACATAAAAATTATATAATCTTAAATAATAATAAAATTGAAAAAGTTTTAAATAAATTTAAAAATCACAATTAATGCGATAACCATTAATTGTAAATTGGTCATTTGGCCTATTTGGCCAATTGGCCATTAGAAATAGAGGAAAATTATCCATTAGTCCTATAGGTAAATTGGACAGTATTCCATTAGGCCTAATTATGCAATTTTCCATTAGTCATATTGTCCAATTAGCATGTAGTCATAATAGCCAATTGGTTTATATGCATAATAGAAAATTGGACAATTAAACCTAATGGCCAATTGGAATATTAGACATATTTTCCAATTGGCCATTATGCCTATAGGATAATTTCCCATTAGGCCTGTTGGACAATTGGACAATATAACATTGGTCTTAATGGACAATAGGACTAGAGTTCTGATGGGCCAATTTGTCTATAGTCCTAATGGGTAAATTGAACTATAGGCCTAATGGGCCAATTGTCCATTAGTCCAATCAGCCAATTGGACATTAATCATACAAGGGTAGTTGGCCATTTGGTCTATAGGCTAATTAGACATTATTCCATTAGGAATAATGGCCAAGTGTCTTATATGACCAATAGGCTAATTTTCCATTTTTCCAATAGTCTAATTGTCCATTAGGCCTATATGCTAATTGATCATTAAAGCCTATAATCCGATTGACTATTAAAATTAACAGTCCAATTGTCCATTAGACCTATCGACGAATATTCCATTAGGCCATTAGGCTCATTAGGCCTAATAACTAATTTCCCTATTTGGCCTAACAAAGAATTGGACTATATTCCTAATGGAAAATTGGCCAATAGGCATAATGTACAATTGTATGTTATGACCATAGTCCAATTGTCTATTAGGCAAATATTCCAATTGGCCCGTAGTCCTATGGAAAATTTTCCATTTGGCCTATGCCCAATTTACCATAAGTCCTACTTCCAATTTACCATTAGTACTATGTCCAATTGACTATTTGACATAGAGTCTAATTGGGCATAAGTCATAATATGCCAAGTGGACAGATGAACTATATGCCAAATAGGCTAATTAGAAATATGTCCTATAGGCCAATAAGAAATTAGGACTTTATGCCAATTTTCCATTATTCCTATAAGCCAATTGGATGTTAGTCCTATTAGATGTTAGTCCTATAGTCCTGTTAGATGTTTGGCCTATAAGATGATTGACCATTATGAATAGAAGGCAAATTGGCCCTTAGGATTATAAGATAATTTTCCATTATGGATATAGGATAATTGGACATTAGGTCGTTATGCCTATAAGATAATTTCTCATTATGACTATCGCGCAATATAACTATAGTCCATTTGACCTATTATGCATATAAGCCAATAGGCCAATTGGCCGTTATGTCTATAGGCTAATTAGACATTATTCCATTAGGCCAATAGGCCAATTAGAAATTATGCTTATTGGCATAATTAGCCAATTTTACCTTATCCCTATACGCCAATTGTCCATTAGGCCTAATGTCATAAAAGCTAATTGAACATTAGGTCTAATGGTCAATTAGCCTATAGGCTTACTGTCATAATGTATAGATGTCCTATAGGCCTAATATACAATTTTCCTATAATCCTAATGACCTAATGCCCATTTGAAATGAGTATTTGAAGCCTTTTAATATAAATATAAAAATAATATACATATAATTTTGTAAAATTTTCTTACCCGTATTTTATCCCATTCTTAATCCTTGTTGAATTTAGTGATATTTCTCCATGAGAGCGGTTCCACCAGAATGATATCATGGAATTTGGATAAAGTCGATATACAAATTCTATGTTACCTTGAACTTTTACATATAATTTGGTTTTTTTCTTTGTAATCAACAATTATCTATGCTTGGGGATTCTACGATTCCTGTTTACGAGTGTGCCCATATCTCCTATAAGAAGATTCCATTGAATAAGAAAAGTGGGGGGAAATAAGAATTAAGTCAGGGTATATTATGTAAAAACTGAAGTGATATAATTCAACACAGTTATAATAAAATGAACCTGATTTAGGTTTCCCTATAGACTGTGATGGATCATTGGGATGTCCTGGATTATCAACCTCTAAAAGAAGTGTCTGTTCTAATGCATGCTCGGGGTGGTCTTCATGCACTTTAGTGGAATCTGAAGGAATAGACTAATCAGATGTTGGATGCATGTTATGAATTTGTGACATTGTTGACATTGAAGACAATGGGTAGTAGGCTAGATGATACATCATCACATATTGGTTTGGTAAATGTGGAAACATTTGTGGAGGTGGTATAGACATGGGATGGGAAAAAAGGGCTAAATATAATGATTTAGACATCACTAAAATAATCCCTATATGCGACATAGACATGGTATGTGAATAAGAAGCTATCTGAGATGATAATGGAGGCATGGATTAGAATATACCTAGAAACTCAAGAAAATTATGGAATTTTTTGGAACATGGGGTGTTCACAGGTTGGTCAGTGAGGGAATGGGTATGACAGGTACTGTATCTAGGTCTAGGATTATCCCCACTCTAAACCATGTAAGTATGATGAGGAGTAAACTCTGGTGGAACTGAACTTCCTTTAAAAACTTTATAATGAATATTAACATGACATTATATATATTGTAGAAGAAAAATGTCACAATTATTATACATACAGAGGGAAGAGAATGAGGAAACACACAATCACACACCTGTTGATCGAGATCAAATAGAAAATTCCTTCAATGTTATGAGTTATTTGGCACGATCTACATAATGATGAAATGAACATTTTTTAGAAACAAATTTTATAAATCATGAATATAACGTTGTAGTCAGTGAAGGAATAAGTGATTTCATGACATATTTTAGAAACAATAATTTAAATCCTAATTATACTTTTCTGAAAAATCGTTTAATCCAAATTTTCTAAATTCAAGTAAATATAATTAAATGGAATGACACTAGAAAATACTAATACAAACATATCATTCCAAACTGAAACTAAAATAAAGAAATTATTATAATAATAAGCTGAGCAACCCATGTCAATGTAAAATAAATGAACAATAAACATATATGGTTATTTCCATATATTACCCACCACTACTTAAGGTTCAACGTCATCTCTCACAATCAGAAAATTTGAACCATCAAATTTAATATTTTTGACAACTCTAATGGGGGAGTCAATGGTATAAATTTTAGCACCAGCATCATGTAAAAAATCTCTTTGGATTACTTCATTAATGATACTATAATTAGGTCTCAATTGATACATCACATAAAACACTTGTTTATTGTTGATTCAAAAATGTATGGTTCATCATTATTCTATAATTAAATCATTGAAATAACTCTAAATCCGATGTGATCAGCAAATATACCATGTCATGTAATTGAATCAAACTATTTACATTTCATTATAGTGACACGACCCTAAAAGTAAAAATCCAATGGCAATATTTTCTCAACAATTCTGTAATAATACACATCTTCATATTGAGGATGACTATCAGATATACTAGCATAGAAATATATAGTATAATTTAAAATAACAACATCATTTTGTGTTCTCATTTTCTCCACTAGATCAGTTTTAACAAATTTTTTACCATTTATTATGAATTATTTTCATTCATGAACCACATAATTGGGACTAAAATCTAGAAATATTAATTCTAGAGATATATTTAATAGGAAAACTCAAGACCTGAAATATTTTTAAATAATCAACTTAAATTGATATCTATATTTTAGGATAATTAATGTAATGGTCATACCTTTTATTTCAACCATGCTATTAACTCTAGTATATGAAAAGCCTTCATCCTTCTCAATGTCAAATATCGATGATATATACATATAATTTGTTTATTTTCCCAATATAAAATAATAATAAAATTATATGGTATATGTGAAATGTCATAATATGAGATAAAATATAAATATACAAATTACTTACTTAATATATTCATCGAACAAACCACAGTTAAATAAGACGTTATGATGTCCCATATCATGATTTTTATGACTCAATGTAGACAATGTATAAGACCGAAAAACTTACTCCTATTTGGTGAATAAATTGAAATGATGGCTCAATTTCCCTATACTAGTCATATTAATTTCTCATTGTCCATTTATGTCTGGTGGTCACATCAGACAAATTCATCAAAAAAATCCATACATTCTTGATCCAAAGAACCTATCTCAATCAAACATTTAAGATAATTCTTGTTTTGGACATATGATTTCATTGTGCACATATTTCTTTCATTGGTACACATACACAAAAAATAAATTGTTCCCCCAAGAAGTGTTTTAGTTGGAATATAAACTATTAAATGTAGCATGAAAGTAAAAAAGGAGGGAGAAATTGTTTTTACATCTCACAAAAAATTATTGGAACTTCATGCTTCATTTTTATAAACAATGCCTTGGATAATTTTTTAGTACAAAGGTCTCTAAAAATTGGAACCATAGAATCTCTATTAACCTTAAATTATGTTATACAAAATGGGGAATGTATATTGGAACCAATTCATGAAGAATTATATGATAATCCAAAATTTTTATGGATTTTAGTTTCAAAATATCTACTATGTACTTATTTAGATATTTTTCAGGAACAACCATTAGGAACCTTTTTATTCTCTAATACTACCTGAAATTGATTTTTCCCTAATGGTTTCATCACATATGAAGCACAAGGAACATTAAATTTGTTTTCACCAATACACAATTGATGTAGTTCTGGTCGAATACCCCAATACAACAAGTCTAGATGAGATCGGAATTCATCTTCAGTCTTCCACTTGATATTTAGAATAATTTGATGTAACACTTAACATATATTTTTCTCAATGTGAGATACATCTAACCAATGATTAAACAAATTGGTACGACAATATGATAACTAAAAAATATATACTTCATTTTTTCCAATTAAAAGTGGCTTCAATGTTAACATTCTTACTCTTTCTAGATTTTTACTGATCTTTCTCTAATGGAAAAATGAAATCATTCTATTCATTAAGAATGTCACCAATAGAAATATATTAAGGTGGTTGTTCAGTTTCAATAGTATTATCAATCCTCCAAATATTATTCATGTATTGACGATCCATTATAAAGAATCATCAATTCCCCATGAAATTGAAACTATGACGATATTTAAGTCATCAAGATCATGTAATCTTCATACGTATAAGACCTCATAGTTTTTCCTTTGTGATACAACTAGAAATAACTTTATAATAATTGAAATCATTTATATTCAATATAAGGGAAGCACACATTATAAATATATTTTCTGAAACCACATTGAATGTCCACAAACATATATTAAAAAGATGAATTAACTCTATTATTAAAGTCTAAAAGTAGATGTCTATATCATTATGAGGATCATAAATTCTCGATATTAGTATAATCAAGAAATTGAATAGTTTATTCATAAAAATTCATGATGTAATTTTTTAAACATGAATAAAATCTAGCCACATGCTATGAGCAGTAAGCATATGACCAAACGAATTACACCCTCACATGATAAACCCAATCTGACATTAAACACATCATTTTCAAAATCAATATGTTGTGCATAAAATGAGAATAATTCTAATGAATCGTTAGTTTTAAATGACTCATCATTAACTTTAATTATCTCAGCAACATTCCATCACATATTTATTGAGCTTTCAGTAGACATGAATATATTTTCTTGTATGGGAGTCATCGAATGTTACAAATGAATTTATATGGAACTAAAGATGGTTTCACATCTATATTTTCCTTGAATCAATAAGTACCAAATTATTTATAGTCTTTATGGTCATTTGTTTCCTCCCAAAACAAACTATTGTCTTCTGGATAAGCATGAACTTTATTATTTTCAAATCCAAGATTCTTAATTAACTTACACTCCTTGTAATGATTTGAGGCAATAGCTGCACCATCAGGAAGAAATTTTTAAAAATATATATTAATATAATCAATGATAGTATTAAAAATCACATACATGGTATTTCCATGATAATACCACATTAAAAATTACAACTTAGTCATTTTAGTACATTTTTAATATACTGGATTTTAGAAATCATCCATTATAACTTTCACTCTCTCAACATCATTATCTTTAGTAGTTTCCTTATGTACATTGAAATCATTACCTTCTTGTGCTGGAGTACTATCTCTCTCATAACGATTCCCAAATGAAAACATATATAATAATAAATTCTCTATACCAATTATTTCTTTCACTCATGAACAGTATAAGATTGTCTTGTCTCTCTATGGTGATACCAAATATAATAGTTAATTTAAAATCAAGATTTTTTTAGGAAAATTTTTAACTTTATCACTGATTAACCATTGTCTTCCAACTAAATTATATCATAGATTATATATAAAAACGTCTTCTTAAGCATTATTAAATTCTAAATCTAAAAAAAATTCCTAACTCTTTTGAAACTCAGTTCAAATCTGATCATTATGATACATCCAACATCTATCTCTTCTAATAAAAGAAAAAAAATAACCTTCCAATCCATAATTTAAACCATAATTAAAAAATTAATTATAACAAATTTTATTATTAAAGTCTTCAAATCGTACTCGTAGTTAGAAAAAAAGAATAAGGAAATAACATATTTTATATGTGATTACTACAAAAAATGACCCAAGGTGGGTATCCCAGATATTTAAGAATTCACTATCATGTTCACATTCCAATAATCTCCATAGAAATACATAGATGTGATACAAAACTGGACTAAATTGAAAAAACAATAATTTTTCATAATATTTTATGAAATGAAATTAAAACACATCAAAAGTCTGTTAAAACATGGAACATTTTCCAAAAAAATGTTTTTAAAACCAACAGACACTCACAGTTTTGTTAACAAACACAACAGACATTCCTATTAAATTTATTCCAAAACTATTTTATAAACAATATTTTTTACTTTAAAAAAACACACTATAAATTTCATTTACAAAATAGTATGAATGAAATATATAGTTACACTTTATCTTTCTTTATTTTAAAACTTATTTAAAACTCACTTCAAAAAACAGATATGTAAACCACACAAAAATAATAAGGAAGAACATAGTTTTGAACCACTATGTCATCCCACACAAAAAGGGTAAACATCAAGAGCATAGGTTATAAACAATAATCTAAGAACATGGGGATACAATCGATATTCAAGATGACATGCCACATTATTGGGTGTGAGATAAATCTAGTACGATACCCCCATGAGTATTATTCATTCATTTTATTATAGAAACATACTTTAAGACAAGGTGAGGTAAAATAGGTTTTCATTTTCACTTTAAATGAATTGTAGAAAAAATGTCTAAGATATGCACTTCATCAATGATCCCCAAATTGCAAAACC
This sequence comes from Viscum album, assembly GCA_963277665.1. Classification (NCBI taxonomy): domain Eukaryota; kingdom Viridiplantae; phylum Streptophyta; class Magnoliopsida; order Santalales; family Viscaceae; genus Viscum; species Viscum album. Next base: position 26,933,451 of record OY728154.1, read on the forward strand.
ATTTTTTTTGAAATTTTTTCTATTTAAAAACAAATAAAGGCCCAAGGGATAAAATTTCATTAAAAATAACTATTTCAAAATTAAAACAAAACATCATCAAATAAATTTCAAAATCATGCTAATATTGATGTCTCAATGAAAATAAATTTTATATTTTTTCGTTAAAATCACATGTACGCACCAACATCAATGTAAAAAATGAAGTAAGGGTAAATAATCAAGAAGAAACATGATAAATATAAGGATGTAAGAACTCTAAAAATCATGGTTAATCAACAAAAATGTCAACTCACTAAGAAAGACCAAACAATAAATAAAAATCACATATGAAAATGTATATATTAATGATCCATAACAAAAATATATATCATTAGGTGAAATTATAAAGACTAATATGACTACAAAATGCATGAAAACATGGACCTAGTTGCTGATAGTGTATAATCATACAACTAACCACTGAATCATTTTTTTCTATATACATAGTGAAAACAAAAATCTAGGTTTTACATAAAAATAAATTGGAATAGCCAATGGACAACCTTTAAGGGCCTAGGAATGTTTTAATACTACCCACTAAGAAACCCATTTCTCCTCATGGAATTATAATTTATATAGACCATGTACAATAAAATCATCATAAGATAATAAAAATCCTCTAGGGAAGACAACATTATCATGTCCATCCCACCTCCTACACTAGAATCAATCTGACCCCAAACACACAAGAAAAAAATTCATCACGTAACCAAGAATCCATAATATTGAAAAGAAAAAACCCCAAAATAATCATTAAGGATAAAAAAGGAACCATAAACAATCAACTAATAACAAGGTGCCAACTAGGCCTTCACTTTTATACATAAAAAATAAAAAACATTATTTTTTTACAAAACAACATGCCATACCAACATAATAAAAAAAGGAAATATATTCATCAATAATTATAGCCAAAAATCATTATATACTCCAGTTCATATTTTAAATCCAAAAATACCATCAAAACATGAAATACTACATTTTGTATAAAAAAATATCCCACTTTGGAAGCCTCAATTTTCTTATAATACAAATCACATGTGTGTTTTATTATTAATAAACAATATAATTTTATAAAACATAGGGTTTTTATAAAAAAAAATTCTAATCATGATACCATTCAAATCCAAAAAATCCACCTATATCCCACATAATACAAAATCAAAATAAATTTGTGCAATATAAAATTGACCCTATATATAGTCCACACCATGAATATTTATCCCAAATATGAATTTATAAAAAACATATAGCAATATAACTCTTTAATAAAACCAAAAGAAATAGATAAAAAAATAGAAAACATACAAACCATGTCAACTGTAATAAAACAGTTGAAAAATATTAAAAAACTATAGAGAAGAAATCAGAGGAGGGAAGAAAATGTTACCTCTCAATGATCGCAACAAAAATCACAAAAGAAAGAGTGGGGTGGACAAGATCATGTGGATATGGTATTGGGGTAGCCAAAATCCCTTATCTATAGTATTGGGTGGCCAAAGTCACTGGAGGTGGGATGTGGGGCGGCCGAAATTGCTGAATCGGAGGGACGAGGCTGGCCGAGGTCACCTAAGGCGATAGGGATGTATGGACTCACAGGAGGAGGTATGTATCAAATGAGGAGTTGGGGGAGTATGTTCCTAAGTGGGCTTCCAATATTTAGAAACTTATACCAATATTTTAAAAACCATTGGAATAAACCAAACTATGGCAACCGTTTTTTAAAAACCATTGGTATAAGCATGCACATGAACCTCTATACCCTTGTTTCTTCAAAACCATGGGTATAAATCCATGGGGATATGTAACTTTTTGAGTATTATGAGAAACAAGGAACTATGAGATCTGGAATTAAAAACCTAATTTCTATAATCACACATAATTTCGAAGGTATGAATCATGGTGGAACTTCAAATGGGAAAAGGAGGGAACAATATTATGTTTAGTATTTATTTAGGCAAAGTCCACCTTATTTCAGAGGGTCTTATGATAAACTTATTACTGAATAATAGATCATTATTACTGAAAAGGTATTTCCTTTTCTACGGTGTTTAAAACATGATAAATTCATTCTCGGTGTTTGTCAGTTATAGTGAGAAGTATACCAGTGGTTGATTCTAACCAAGAATACATGGTGGAAATATGAGATTGAATCCATGGATTGGGATGTGTTCAAAAAATTATATTTCAATAAGTATTTTCCACATATTGCTCATACCAACATGGAGAAAGAGTTCATTGAGATGAAGAAAATTGATGATGAATTTATTGTTTCTTACTAGGGTAATTTCATGATAACTTCAAGGTACACTTTAAGAATTATCATCCTACCTTAAAGTAAATTTTATATGATCTTCAATTGATTAAATGAAAGTCTCAAAAGTAAATTCGTAGTAAGAGACTTTAGTGTCTATGATGATATTGTGTGTTGTGCCATCAAGGATGAAATTGAGGTTGGAGTATCGTATCAAGCTCATGGTTTTGACATGAAAAGAAATATGGAGTTTAAAGGAAAATACAAAAAACATGATGATAATAAGGTGATCATTCTTTTATGCTCTATGTTCTGATATAAAAATAGAAGATATTTCTTTAAGTGGTCTAGTAAATGTTTTAATTATGGAAGGGAAGTCCATATGGAATTTAATTACTGAATATATGGGAATAAAATAGAAAATGTTTAAAATGGATAAAATGTAACACAAGATGCATCTCCCATGATATAGTATTACAAGTGTAAGGAGAATGTGAATTATGATAACCACTACCCAAACCTAAGGGATAGTGATGATGAACTATGTAAGAAGCCTATTAAGCAAAGGGACAAGGTGAAATCTCACAAAAGTTCTATTTATGGCGAGGGGAGAAATAATGATGTAATGAAAGTTACAGTTATAATACACTCTAGAACTGTTAATTTTATATTTGATTCAGGATCTACCTACTATTTCATATCTATATAATTTTATATTGTTGGTAAGTTTCTACCAAAATGATTAGATGTTTAATTAGTATTAAAAATCCCTAATGGTGTGATGATTTCATCGCATGTTTATGATTTCCCTCCTGTTGAAGTTTGCGGGAATGTTCTTCCTGCCAATCATTCTATTAATACTTGGGTTAAATTTGATTTCATCTAAGGAATTAATTTTATTTCTCTACATAAATCACATATTAATATTTTAGTAAGGTATTTTACATTTTATATTTCAAACCATAATGTGTCCATACATCAATGAGATGATAATAATGATCTTCTGGTATAGATTACATCTAGTTTATGAGCCTTTATTCCCATTCAAAAGAGATGTTTATTTCGAATGGTTGAGGAGAAAATTGAAATTAATGATATGATTATTGTTCAAAAAAATTGGATTTATTTATAGAAGAGTTACCCATAATTCCACCAAAACATTATGTTGAGTTCTCAATAGAACTCATAATTGGTTCCTCACCAATTTCAGTGACTCTTTATGGAATGGACCTAATTGAGTTGTAGTAACTGAATATGAAACTCCATGAAATCCTTGATAATGGATTCATTTGGCTATATGTGTGACCATGGGGTGCACCCATTACTTTTTTTAAAATAATGACAGATCAATGTGAATCTAAATTGATTATGAATAGTTAATCATGATCACCATAAAGAACAAGTATCATCTTCCCATATTGGTGACTTATTTGATTAACTCCGCATAGCTGAATACTTTTACAAGATTAACCTACATTCTAGAGATCCTAAATTGAGGGCCAATGATGAGGATATACCTATGATGAAATTTGTAAAATTTATGGAAACCACAAATATATAGTGATTTATTTTGGTCCAAATAATTTAACTTTTATATTTATGGATTTAATAAATAGAGTCTTTATAGGTTAACTCAATCAGTCTGTGTTAGTCGTTATAGGTTATATTATTATCTATTCAAAAAGAAAGGAAGAGTATGAAAATGACTTGAGAATTTTACTAATGACCCTACGAAAGGATATACTATAGGAAAATTATATAAATAGTGAATTTTCCCGGAAAAAGGTTTCATTTATGGGTCACAAAATCTCAAGATAAGGTATAATAGTAGGTCCATCAAAGATAGAGTATATTGAATACTAGACTAGAACAATCATGGTCACATAGATATATAATTTTCTTGGATTATATGGTTATTATCTATGGTTTCTGGAGAATTTCTTAGGACTGTCTAATCATATGACCAATTTAACTCAGAAGGGTTTCAACTTCAGTGGGGTTGATGAGTGTGAGGAAAAGTTCAAGGAACTAAAGAAAAGGTTAGTTAGCACACCTTTTATTACATTTCTTTGTAGTATATAGGCGATTGTAATATATATGGATACATACATGAATGTATTGGGATGCATTCTTATTCATAATAACATGGATATATTTTATGCATCATAGCAGTTGAAGATTTACGAGACAAAATACACAACTCATGATTTAGAGTTAGTAGTGGTAATTTTTTCATTAATGATATCATGGCATTATCATTATATAGAAATGTGTGATATATATACCAATCATAAGAGTATGAAATATATATTCAGACAGCTGGGGTTGAACATGTTCCCTAAAAGATGTTTAGAGTTGATAAAAGATTATGACTTCTCAATAAATTACCACTCTAGGAAAGTGATCTTGGTGAATGATGCATTGAGTCAGAATGATCGCATTAGGTCATCGATGGTGAGTATAAAAAAAGATCAATTATTTCTATATTTTAAATGAATGGATCTATAAATCCTGAAGGTGGGTGAAAAATTCTATCTTTATCAAATGAATGTTCAACCCCTTATTTATGTAACGATCATAGAGGTGCATAGAGATGATGTAGAGTTACAAAAGAAAGATATAAATTTTCCATATTTTAACCTTGATCAAGATGAAATGATAAGGTTCGTGAACTATCTACGTGTTACTTCCATACAATATTTTAAGAAGTAACTATTAGAGTATGCTTATATTTCTTAGTTCTCAATTCATCCTAAAAGTACAAAGATGTATATAAACAAGAAATAATAATTATAATGGGATGGAATGAAGTGAGATATCAAAGAGTTTGTATGTCAGTGCTTAGTATGCCAACTATTTAATGCTGAAAGACAAAATTATAAGCTGATGATGTACCTATTTCCCATACTAGAATGGAAATGTGAGAAAACCACTATGCATCTTTTCATTAGATTAATAAAAAATTATAAAGGGTTAATCCTATATGTGTGGTAGTTTGTCACCTTACCAAGTAATCACACATCACTATCAGATAATACTCATCTCTATCTCATCTCTCCAGGTTATAAATTAAGGAAGTGGTAATGTTTTATAGAGTACCACATTCTATTGTATCAAATAGGGATCCAAGGTTTACCTAAATGTTTCGGGGATGTATTTAGAACTCACTTGATATAGAATTGAGTATCAACACTGCTTATTATCTTCAAATTGATGTTCGATCTGAAATAATAATTCATACCCTAGAGGATAGGTTTAGATCTTATTCCCTGGATTCCGACGGTGGATGGGGTCAACTCCTTCCTCTAGTTGAGTTTTATTACAATAATAGCATTGAATCAAGCATTAATATGGAACCATATGAATCGCTCTTTGTGTATAAATGTATAGACTCAACATCATGTGATGAGGATAGAGAAATAAATCTATTGGGGCCTAAGATCATTGTAGAAATGGAAAAATGGTTAGAACCATCTAGAATCTTATGAAGGAAACTCAATGACAGAATAACTATTATACTAATAATAGATGGTGTGGTCTAGAATTTGATGTTGGTGTAAATTGTTTTATATAAATCCTTCCCTAGAGGAAGGATGTGTGGTTTGGAAAGAATGTTAAACTAATCCCAACGGATATCATTCCATTTGAGATTCTTGATCATATCAGGATGGTAGATTATTGTTTATAACATCCTCCCAATAACTCTCAAGTCCTTGATATGTTCCATGTATCTCTATTTGGTATGTACATACCTGACTCTTCACATTTATTGAAGTCAGAGGATATACTACTGAAAAAAGATCTTTCTTACAAAGAACAACAAGTTAAAATTTTAAACTGATCACAGAGAGTTATATGAAACATGACCACTCAAATAGTAAGTGTTTTGTGGATAAATCACCAGTTTTAGGAAGAAATATGGTTACATTCAGATATGTTGAAGAAATAGTATCCTTTTTAAACAAATGATGAATTTCGAGGGAGAAATTCATTTTAAGGGGTGTAGAATGTGACACCCCTAGTTTTTATAGAACATTATTATGTCAAATAAATTAATATATCATTGATATCTTGTATGGAAATAAGTCAAACATTCAATTCAAATAGAACTGAATTGGAATATGCTACATGCAACACAGACATGGTTTACTTTACACGAAACGCCAACTTAGTGTATGTTACACAGGACACTAAGTTTCTGTGGAACATAGTTTTTTATATAATTATTTAAATGATATAATTATAACCCCACCATTAAAATTATTAATATTAATAGTATAACTACTTTACAAATATTTTTAATAATTTTTTTTATATCAAAATAAATATTTATAATTAATGATATACTTTTTGTAAAAGCCCCTTTTGTTTACAAATACAATTTTCTCAAGATGGCATCTTTTAATTTCCTCCAATAAAAAATAGTGAAAATAATAATAGAAAAATTTAGAAGTAAAATTTGATAAAATAATCATAATTTTTGAATTTATATTTTCTAAATTATCTTAGGGTGTCTTTTTGGATTTTTTTGAGAAACAATACTTGTTGATGAATAGTGCAAAATACTGAATTTTAATTCAAAAATTCTTTTTCATATAATTTTTTTTAATGATAAATTATATTATAAATTATCATAAAAGTTTAATTAGATAATATTTTTATAAATAAAACAAATTATGGGCATAATCAATTTCAATTTTTAATTAAATATAAAAGCATTGCACACTTTTAAACATTTTTAATTTAAAACACAGCATTATCGAACCGACGACGTGGTTAAATTTTAATTAAATTCTACCACTTATGTGATTGGAATTTAGAAAAATTGATTCCATATTTCGAATAATCATAATTTATAATGTATAATAAGTGCCAATTATTTATTTACCTAAAATATTAGTGAATGTAATTTTAATTTATTATACTAATTAAGGTAAAATTAAACTTAATAAGGGACTAAAAATTATTCCTAAAGGGCCAAAAATTCTAGAAACTTGTCCAAGATCCATTTTATAGATATATTTATACCTTATCCTCCATTTGATAAAATATATACTATTATTTTTTCCACTTTACATAGGGAAAAATTGGTGGAATTCCTTTTCCTATAATTTACAAGAGTGTCACTCTTACATCACTATAAAAAGGCATTCTATTCTACCACATCCACACACCTCTCAAGACACATTGGATTGAACATGATATAAATAAATGGCTCCTAAAAATATATCCCCTTATCCTAGTATCTACTCCTTTGGAAAAAATAAATCCAAGGAATACATTTGGTGTAGTCCTTACCCGAATAAAAGGAACTGTTGTTCCTGAAGTTATTGTATTTTATTTCAATTAATCACCCCATAAACTCTTATTATTCCATGATTTTATAAAAAATATCATCAATATATTATGATATTTTTATTCTAATATTTAAACCTACACTTACCCACTCTTCTATCTAATGGGTAACAGACATACTGTTTTCGTGTACGAGAACCACTGCCTCATGAAATGATGATTGTTCATTTTTCATTTAATGCCTCTCATGGTCAAAATTAAGCTAGAAAATATTAATATATATGTTATGTATTATATTTGTTATATATTTATTGTTTTTTAATAAATTTACAACACATATATTCATACTTTCAATTTGGTGTAAATATGATAATTTCGTTTGAGGAAGTGTAGAATTGCATCCCCTCAATGTGATGCCATTCATTCACACACTACATGTAATATATTAAGTATAAATTTAGTGAACTTATATGATATTATGATATAATAATGATAATTTAATAATTATTATATACATATATATATATATATATACACGTATATGTCATTTATGCTCTTTTATCTAACACAATAATCAGATGAAAACAATGTTCATGCGTATGAATGACCTACCGTCCCCATGAATGGTGTATTAAATTTATACATATATATCATATAGATTATTATAATACACATATAATTAATATAAATTATATTTATATAATGGTTTAATTTTTTTAAATCATGATATAAGTATAAGGACCAAATATATAACAAATTAAGACATATGCGAAAAATAAAGCAGATATTACACAAAGTGAAACCTTAACATAAAATTGTTATAAATAGGGTAATATAAAGTCATTATAAAAACTAATATTGATTTACTTATATGATTATTATTATTATTTAAAATATTTAACATTAAATTTAATTTCTTATACCATATTCTTGTACGAGTACGAATATAGTTTATACATAGGGAAAAGGAAATTACATATCATGGTTTATTTAAATGAGATACATGACTTATACACCACTCAATTATTTTTTTTGAGGTATAAAATTACCATGAATTTATTTAATGATTATTATTATTGATGTTATCATTATTTATATATACATATTAAGAACATTCTTTCATGGGGTTAATGTTTCAAAAGTTACCAAATCAGTAGTACAGTTTTGTCTTAATATTCTTTCTTTGAGACACATGTTTTGTTATGCACCTACATTATTTTTTACGGTATATAAACTTAATATTTATTATTTAATATTATTAATATTATTAATTTAATGATATTTTAAGCTTAATTTAATTTAATTTTATTACATGGGGTGTATGTTTCAAAAGTTACCAAGATGTAAGAGTTTATTGACGCAATATAATCATTTATAAATATTGTTTATGATTATGATTTCATTGAGTAAATATTACGATTAGACCCTAAATAACTATCATGAGTTTCCTTATCCTCCATTTATTCCATGTATATCCATTTATTAGTACCATTTTTCACTCTTTGGTAGTTAAAATATTTGATAAAACAGTTATCTAAAAAATCTATCTGTATTTCTCTCTTCTATCGGAAATACATTATATTTCAAAAACCATGTTTTATAAAATTATTCTTAATGATCATTAAAGACAATTTTCAAGTAAAAATGGTTTTTAAAATTGATTTATAGTTTTCAAATATACCTTTATAATTTGTCAATGTTATTTTTAAAGAAAAAGGATTCTTAAAAAGTTATTATGTTTTTAAAATAGTTATTCACTGTCTATAGAATATTTTCACCATGAAATGTTTTTAAAAGATATTAAAAAATTAGTTACCATATATTATGACATAAATTGGTATATCACATGCCTTTCTGGGAAAATTATACAATGTTTCCATCCATATACTTTCCTTAAATGGATTATCTTTTGATGGGATGATGATTATGAAACGTATTTATCTTTTAGGGGTTATATGATTTCGAAACCCACTTATCACAAACTATACATTTGATTAAATTATTATGGAATCTATATCTTTTTCCATTGGCCATGATATGAATACATGTTTATGTTACCCATTTTATTTAATGGGTTATGATATTATATTTAATGATCACATGGAATATGTATTTATGATTTCATTATGAGATGGGTGGGACATATATCTCACTAAAAAGAATTGGGTAATGATTTATATCTCATGATTAACCTAGTAGGATATAATTTAGCTCACTTATGTACCATTGTTTATGTTTCCATTTTTCCAAAGATAATAGACTAGTACTATCTTTAGGTTTTTTTATATTGATTTATGTTTACCGAACAATCTATGTAATGTTTATATATGAAAAGGGAGGGTCTCTATACATACTTGCATCAATATAAATTTTAAATCAAAAATGAATCATATATCTTCATGGGTGTGGCATTCCACCACATGTATACAAGTGAAATGATATATTTTTTCAACTCATTAAAATATAATAATGTATATATAATATAATAATTCCATAATGATTAAATTTTCCTTAATATAATATATAATCATTAAACCTATATTTGTTTCTATAAAAACATTATGTATAGTAAAAATGAGTTGTATCCCAATATTTAGATAGTAAGCCACGCATACGCTTTAGTGAAAATTTCTCTTCCCGTTTTTTTGGGAGAGAGGGTTCCCAATGGTTGTTTAATAATAATAATAACATTTAGTTATATTGATCTTACATAACTAATATTTTATGAAATATAAAACTGATATATAGGTTGTAAAAAATAATTAAAAAGTATATTGATCAGTAAATGAAATATCCACTTCTATGGAAAATCTCTTTTCGATCTCTAGTTAAGGGTTATATTGTTAGATGTTTGGGAATAATTGTACCTTTAGAATGTGGATATGAATTTTGATAAGGTAATTTGTAATTGGTTGATCGAGATAGATGGAAGAATATAATTAATATATGATAAATGTGGGATATCCATTTATAAGTGTGGGAGGGGCCCTTATATAAGTTCATAAAATATTATAATATAAAAATTATTTTCTCTATCTAATTACTTCAAAAAAGTATAGAGATTTGACGATGTTGCAGGATATGGAAGAAATAAAATCAACCAATGTTTTATCACAATACTAATATGTTATATTAATCAATATAATTCATTTAAAACTATTTAGAAATTAAAAATTTTTAATTTTAATATTTTCAGAAACATTTATTTTATTTTTCTGTTATTTGAAAAAATGTTGCGTGCGCATTGAGTAAGAATTTTATGTAATTCAATAATTTATAATTTTTTTAAAAAATAAATAATTTAAAATAATGTCATCATTTTAAAACATTCAAATAATATGTAATTTCAACATAGATTTTTTCTATGTGAATGCATAAGATGTATTTAAATATAAGAGAGTATCATTTTTTATTTTTCTTCGCTATAAATATAATATAGCTCATTATAAATTAAAAGGTTCCCATGAAATATCCATTTTTCATCCTAAGGTGATTATAGAAAAAATATCATTATCCAATAACAATTAATATGAAAACAGATGACCTTAATAATTAATTATTACCTATGTTAACTGAATTTTCCCTATACCAAGGAGATATATTTTACAAAAATTAATATTGATATTTTTCCAACATAAAAGTAATTGATTTACTGAATTTAAAAATCCTGATTCAAAATATATAGTATATTTTTCTGCATTTAATTCATTTAGTGGAAGAAATTAATTATAAAAATAATTTCTTAATATAGGATAATGTTTTTTAAAAAAAATATATTTTACGGAAAAAAATTTATAGATATTCTTATATATGGTTTAGAAAAAGGAATTAAAAGAATATTACAAAAATTATTTTATATGCAATATGAAAATTTAATTAAAATTATTCTCTAATGGTGATTATATTAATTTATTAAGATAAAAATACATTGTGCACATAAGAATAGTTTTCCTGAGAAATATATCATTTATTGAAAAATTAGTTTTATTTAATCTATACTTAATTGATAACCACTGAATTGTTTTTATAAATATGTAAACCATATTTTTTAATAATATTTGTATTCATATTCATACCCATAAATCAAAAAATTAGGTGAACACATTCACATTAAAATAATAAAATTTTATCATTATATCATGTTTCAATTAATAATTGTGTTTCATGTAATTCTCTCCATCAATGAAGTCAAATTCACTAAAAGAGAAACATTTTCTAAAACCTCGTCGTGCTACACTACCATTGTATTCAATGAAAAATAAATTACATATCCATGAATTATTAAAAATATCCCATAAAATAATTATATATAACATGGATATGGATATATCCACACCTCCTCAAGATGATAGGGGTGGTTGAAAAAATGATTAAACATATGATTTGAAATGTTTATGTGAGCATGGTTTTTATAATGATATATAATATATATATTTATACTTATGCTATCTAGTTTGATATTGTCTTATTCAAACTCTTCATTACAAATTGATATTAATTGTTTGATAATGATTTACTAAATTATCATTGGTATCAATCACACATTGTATGTCAAAATGATCTAACATGGGTGGCACCAAAATTTTTTGAGATACTATAACTGATGTTTTATCAATTAGTTTTTTTATATTATATTAATCATATACAATATAATTAATCTTTCCTAATATAGGAATTTTACACCTTCTTGGGGAGAAACTAAATACACATATAAGCAACGAAAAATGTTCCTCTATACAATTATTTTGTATAAAAAATATATTCATACCAATCCATATATATGTGGTAATACAATTATTTCTCATTTCTAATATGATAAATGAAACCATAAATAATTTTTAACTGAATTTACTTTATGAACTACATTAAATTAAAAATATACACCTCTATGGGGAAACATTAGATGGTGTAGACAATAATGTTTTGCAGATTATATAAGGAGTTAACATTAAACATGGTTGAAATCATCCTACGGTAGAGTGCATGATCAACTTTATTCTATTCCCATTATTTGCATATAAGGGTTCTAACCATATTTTACCTTGAAACAATATTTATATCATGAATTTAAAATTTATCCATCATCACTATTTTATATTTATCCATAGAAATAAATTTTTAAATCCCTTTTTTAATAAATTAAAACAAGATCAAATTGTGATTTCCTCAATCATATACATCAAAAACATTTAGAATATCAATTGTGTTATATTATCCACAAGATTATAGTTTATCAAATTTAATAAAATGTTTCTCACATTTATGACAACTTTCAATTGCATTTTTTAGTCATATTCAGAAAAAAATTGTTGACCAAATCCCCCTTTTATGAATCTGATATTTCCTTAGAACAAATACAGTTGAGCATACCATGTATGAGGTTCATGTATCAAACTATATAACTCCATATTCTATCTATATACTTTTGACTCAAAATTTATTATTTTAAATCCCAGTGGTTATTCAATTGTATCTTCTTTATTTAAAATCCAATTTTAAAACACCATATTATTATATGTTTTATATATTCATAATTCTATATAACTATACACAATATTAAATATTTTTATTGATTAAATCCTTTGATTAGTAAAAATGTTTCTTCTATATAAATTCCTTACACACGTGCATATAATTTTGACATCCATGTGTAATTATTTTAGATCACATTTTTATCATATTAATGATTATTTTTTGCACCCATTTGGTTTCTACAACATTTTGATCCATCAGACTATCCACAACCATTCATGTCTAATTCATATCAATTTTCTCTAACTCTTCATTCATTTAATGGACCCATGATATAGTCATTTCTATATATCATGTTATTCTATCACTAAAATATTTAATAGAGTATTGAACTCTGTATTATGTTTTATCTTATTATAGTTTGGTGTGGTTTTATAACAGATGACATATTTCTTATCAAACATTGTTCAACTTCTTCTTTATATAGTTAATGTTTTACTCACTTTATTATCTAATTAATTCATTGATTATGTATTTCAATCATACTAAGTTTCTAGATATATCATAATGAACTTATTTATATTCATTATTTTCTAAATAGAGATCCACACTTACATATGTAATTCCATATCTATTTCTATATTTTACTCTAATTGTTTTTAAAACACTACTCCCTATAAAGTTATTCAACATTTTGAGAAATTTATTATATTTACACTTAATGTGGCAGCCAAAAAATACCTTATCATCATATTTATCACAATAAATTCCTTGGATACCATTATTTTTTTAAATGCAATGTCTTCTACCAATCACTATAATTTTCTTTAGTGCTAGTTTTTTCCATTCCAAAACACATTGTAAGTCATCTTCCCTACATTCATAAAAATGCATAATTTTCTGTGTACAATAAAACACGAATAACTTCTTTCTATTCATTGAAGGAGATGCCACATTAAATTTGAATTGTTTTTTCCATTGTCTTCACATTTATATTTTTTTTTAATTCTACTACATTTTTTTTGTTGTGATATTAAAACTAATGATCGTTTCTACATAATATTTTTCTCCTCCACAAACTTTTTTCCCTCATAAGAGTTATACTTTTTGGAATTTTCTGAACAAAAAATCATTATTTTCCATCATTTTCTGTTATTATCAATTCAAAAAAACAACTAAATTACCTTAAATAGCTCAGTCTTAGCCAACATGAAGTATACAAAATAAAATTATACTATAATAATTAGCATGCATGATGTATTACTTTTCATTTTATATTCACGGAAACGTTATTAGTCAATACACATCTATGGTATCTAGATGAAGTAAATTTGTGATTTTTATCTTCTTCAATCATTTAGTATTTCTCAATATATTTTAGCTTTCCTGGGAATAAAAGCTTATATCTTTACCTCAATTAGAATTTGGAATGAAAGTTTCAATATTCAATTTGGATATTTTCTTTATATTATTTTTGTGTACTTGTACAACCATTTAATGATAATAAATATTTCCTCCCCTGCCATAATTAAATAAGTCTTATTTTCTATGAAATATACTCGATAAATATTTCCATTGTTTCTACATCGCTTGAGAATAAATTGTTCATCTCGGAATTTGGTTGTGAATCCCATCAAATAGAACATTAACACTACTACCAATTCACATTTTTTATAGATACTGATAATATTATATCAAATTCCTTCTACATAATGAATATATGTATTAATTATTTCATTACATACCAACCACATCTTTCCCTATCAATTGATCAAAAATATTATTAAAGTATCATCATTCCTTAGTATATTTATATTTTTTATCATTTAATATTAACATACACTATCAATGACCTGCGTTTGATTCACGTCTTATTTTTTTGGGCAGTAATATGCACCAAGTATTCTGTATAATTTTACCTCTTATCCATTATTGATATGGTTTTTTGAGATTAAAAATAATGAGGAATCCCCATATATTATTTATTATAGTATAAAAGGTAATAAATAGTTATATATAAAAGAAAGAAAATCTTTTATCATGTACTTATATATATATATATTTATACATATTTAATTTTCTCAGTTCCCATGCGTTTTAGTAGGTTTTATTAATTTTCGGAATAAAATTATTTCCTTATTATTAATTAAATAGTAATTAATAAAATAATCATAAAAGTGTTTTTATTTGATATAAGGTATTTTATTATTTTTTATCGAAGGCTACCATGAGCATCAATACTCAAACCGTTTTTCTTTCCTAAACTAGGTCATTGTATAACCATTAAATGCACACAATTCTAATTTCATCCAATGAAAGAACATTCCATTTCATCCTCTCAATGTATTTCATATATTGAAGTAGATTCATGATTATTATTCTATCGTGGGTGGTTATAGATTTTCACTTATTTACTATTAGAAATTATTTTGTATAGTAACTCATCAAACATTGGATGTATCATCTTTATATCCAAATTTATACATTTAAATAGGCTTTTGGAAATATTAATTAATTATTTTCTCAAAATAATCCATATCAGTTCCCACTCTATCCATAAAATACTTGATAGAGAACATCTTAACTTGAAGAATTTTCTTATCATTATTATTTTAATTTTAATATCTAGTCTTATTTAATAAAACCAAAACCTCTTTATTGAGATATTCTACCCTAATACTTCTTTAAAAATTGGAACTATGATAATAAATTATTTTTTATAATTATTTTATTTCAACCATGAAATCAATCAATTTATATGATATTTCTTGATGAGCCTCATAATTGTTTCCCTATATCTTTAACAAATAATTTCATAATCATATTAATAAATGGATACTATTGATTCTTTCATCAAACACCATATTTTTTGTTTTTCATTCATTGAATTTAATATTCATCAAGAGCTTATTTGAGTTCAAAATTCACATTGTAGAACCATTTATGATGATATTTTTTCTTATATTCATACTTTTTTGAAAACTTTCGACCATTAAATACTCTATATCCTAAATGATCTCAAATTTATTATCATTATTGAACCTTTCATCAGTATCATAATCTCAATTGCTCATCTTCGTTTATTAAAACCCCATCCTAGATCATCTTCATAGTTTAATGTTTCATATTATTAGAAAACATCCATGTCGTGTTAATGAAATAATATATTTTTTCCCTAAATTCATCATTCTTTAGAATAAAATTTATTATATAACCAAACATACAAAAATTTAAAAATATTGATGGTTTAAATTTACACTTTTAATTTTATTGATTATATATTCATATAATTTGTGATAAAAAATCATCACTATCATCATTATTATTTCTACTAAATATATTTTTCTGTTGATACTCCATTGAAATTAAGGTAATAACTTTTCATCCTTTTTGGAATGAGATATACGGTTTCACATATATTTTGTAAGAATCTCAGACACGTTGATTTTAATTTACATTCATATAAAGGAGTTATTTTGTCTCGTGTAATGATTATAAGGAAGTATAGAATGGGGAAAATATTCTGAAAATTTATTCATAATATCCGAAATACTCATTTTATCACTAGCTAGATGGACGGATTCCATTACATCAATGAGAATATTTTAGAATAAAATATTCTCATGTGGGATCATCATTGATTCATCTATCATATTGTGCATCATAAAAAATTTGGATTCCTTTAGGTCATTATCCCCTTCTAAATTATTTTACATTTTTACACAAATAGTGCTTGTCAATTTCTCATCCATCAGATTTATATAGATCTATTTATTCTGTTCACAATATTTTTATTTTTCCTCCACATAAATATTAAAATTATTAATGTTATATTCGATAATTGACATCAATGATGAATCACTAAATAATACTCCAAATTTTAAAATTATGAGGAAATCATGTGTAAGTTCTAATAAATGTGATCTCATATAGTTTTAAATATTTAAAAATTATTTCACAAAAATCAACACATTTTAAATTAAAAAAATTCTTTATAATAGATACTATTAAAATAAAACTAATAATGAAATATCTTAATGGATCTTAGAAACTTTTTTTCTCTTATAGACATAATAATCCCAATTAGGGGGTGAATAGAGGTATCCAATAATTTATATCTCTCATGAAAACATATTCATTTGAGAAAAAGATCAAAAGGAACGTTTCAATATTTAAGAACACAAACTAAAAAGATGAAACAAATATTTAATAAAGGACACAAAATTTTTATATTTTTCTCCATGAAAAGATAGTCTATAGAGCATACAATATTTTTTTCATAGTTAAAAAGTGTCACACAATGTACTGTGAGTAGTAGAATTTTTTGGAAAGACACACTGGTAAATTACAATCACATACACTTATTTTTACATTTCATCATATATTAAGACACATAATTAAAAATATGTTATATATTTAAATAATAAACTGATTTTTAAAATATAAAAACTTCATTATTAAATTGGTTTTGTCAATGTTCCCCAGTTTCCCATTCTGGTTGTGACCTTAAATCTAGTTATTTTAAGCTCTCAATATTTTGGATCATTCAATATTACCTATCAATTTCCCCATTTTTTCTCTAATATATTCCCTTTATAAATTATGGAATAATATCTTAGAAATGTGTTTCTTCATTTTTCAAAATTCCACCAATATAATGGGTCCTTAAAATCATCCTCTTACATCACATAATATTGACTATGTTAGTATAGTTTACATTGAAATTGGGCTAAATTAACTCACCTAGAATATTATATATATATAAAAATAATATTCATATCTCTGAAAAATTCTCATAAAAATATATTTTTTATTATAAGGAGAGTACTTTAAACATTACATAATATTGATATTTATTTAAGAATTTAATTTCTTTGACGTTTAGTATATTGTCATGTCTAAATTTTTGGATAATTAGGCTATAAAAATACATTATATAAATATATAATACAATGTGGAAAATTGTGATTATTATCCATTTTCCTAAAATTTTAAATGTTTAAAATAAACAATAATTCCCTTCATGGAGAATTTTTTCAAAATTAAACTTGAAATATTACACAAAATTACCCATCTTTAAAGCCCATGAAAAACATTTAAAACATGATATAAGCACCAATATTTCAGTTTTTCATACAAACAGAAGGGAAACCATTAGTCCTATGAATGTATGATCTCGTATAACATTAAGCTTTATATACTATGTTTATAGAGAGTATGTAATAATAAATTTACACATGAAACAAACACACAAAATTTTTATCAATGAAAATAAATAAAAACCGTATAAATAAATTAAAACTACTTTTAGGGACCTGGAGTATCATATACATAAATTCATTTCAAAATGATTTAAATTAGAAGAACCGTAAGAATGACTTCCAACATTATCATTACCCAATGTATTGGAGTACAATCTTGGTGCACTAATAATTTAAGCTATTACGGTCATAACCAGTGCTATGTGTGCCACCCCAAGTTACGTTGGTATAAGATTACTTGGTCCTATCTGATCTAGTAAAAGTTAAGATGTAATGGGCTTACCCAGTGCTATATGGGTTCACATGTTTCTCTTATATAACACCCAAGTACAGTATAATGATTAAAAAAACAATTCATGCTATTTTTTATAATTATTAATTAACAAAACTCTAATTAAATAATAAGAAAATCACTTTTTAAAATAAAAATACCATTTTCTTTTTAAACCCATTTTTCAATTAAATAATACATTTTTCTTTTGAAAATCCATTATTAATAAAAAATAACAAAAAAGGAAATGGTTTTTTCTTGAGGAATAAAAGAAATATAGAAAAGGAATCATAAAATCATATAACAATTATGGTGGTGGAAAAGGCACTCTTTCTATGTACATTATGAATATAATAGACCTTTTATCATTTTTCAAAATGTTCCATATAAAACATGTAAAAATATTCCATTATTAAAACCATTGAATTAAATTATTTAAACATAAATTAATTCTTTTAATTATTTCATGTTCATATAATATAAGTAATAAAATTATTTTCAACGAATTGACATGTAAGAGAAGGAAATTTTGATGAGAAAACATTAAAAAATGATTTCATAAAGGGACACTGCCTTATCTCTTGGAAAACACTTGAATCATAAACACAAGTATTATTATCATTAATAATGTAAATAATATCATTATATTTTATAAATTCATCATATAATATATAAAATGTGATGTATACACAACTTCTAAAAGAATAAAGGTACATATTATCATAAAATTCCTCAATGAAAAGAGATTGATATGATGTTTCTTACATTGATTTTGATTCCTCATGTGTTTATTTATCTTCCTAATTATTAATTTCATGTAAATTATTTACTTTATTTAGAAAATTTTTAATGATTATTATTACTTATAATTCCCTTGTAAATATGTTATAAAAATTTTCTTAATTAATTAAGATTAATTCGGATGCTTTAACCATAATCAGATTCTATGTCAATACGTACATTGGTAGGACAACTAGGGTCAATGCGGTCATTATTTAAAAATATGTAGAAAAATAATTATGAATTAGTTATCATATTTAGACATAAATTATACTATTTAAACCTATAATTAAATATAGTTCAGAAAAACAAGACAACATTTTGATAATGGAGATGGTATGGCGTATGTACGCATTAGTATCATTCCCAATTTTCAATGATCAATATTAAAATAAGGTATGTAATGTTTTTTCAATAAAAAATGATAAAATTATCAAAAATACCATAATATTTAATTACATATACTTATATATGTAATTCCCATTATGTGTTAATAAAAAAATAATCACATCACTTCAAGGAGGAGGTTGTCCACACATCCATGAGAGACATTATTACTTTTTCAGTGTATGAAATGGAAAGATGAAAATGATTTATTATATTTTTTGAAAGATAATGATGTCATTAATATAATAATACAATTTTTTAGGTCAAATATATTAATTTTATTAACCCTTATTACCTTCCATCCATCAAATTAGTGAAGAATGACTCACATCGCTTCTGGAGGTAGGCATCTTCGATACACATGAGCGACATTATAATATCTATTATATAACAGAATATAAAAATTAAATATGTTAAATAAATACTAGAGAGGTACCATAAAATTATAACTAACATAAATATCACATATAAATAAAAATTTTATCATTATTCCCAACCATGAGAGGTGGTATTGGAAAAGCAAATGAAATCATTTCATGAGGTGGTAATTCGTCGCAAACACACATAATGATTTCACAACCCATTTGATGGGCATATGATATGTTATAGACAATAACCTTATAATTAAAATAATATTATTATATTTTTCATAAAAATTTATTATATAATCATGGTATAATAATACAAGAAGGTGATGGAGGATGAAATAAAACAAAATACATATTATTGAACATTAGCTATTCTTCGGGTACAACTTTTAGCGTTGAAAACAATCACATACCCGGTTGGATATCTATCTGAAATAATGAATCATTTATTATAGAATGTTATTGGGGAAGTTATTAGGAAGGAATTTTCATATTCAATGTGCATTTGAGGTTCCAATAGATGAGGATATCTGGAGTCCTTTTTAAAGTGGGGTGACTCACAAACTTATATATATTTGAAATAGTTAATTCGACACACATTTTTTCCAAATATAGTGGCTCAAATAATGATCCAAAATAGAGCCTAGAATTATTTATTTATATGTATTTCAATACAATGTATTTATAACTATTTCCAACTCCTATGTAACAATTATTTTATTATTTAGTCACATAGTAAACATATTGTTACTTTAATTAGTTAGTTAATTTTAATCATTTTCACTAATCACTTTGGTAAAAAAACATTAAGTTGAAATTCTTAAAAATTAAAAATTATTTTTATTAAAAAAACCTAATCAATTTTAAAATATAAAATTCACATATGGGGTATAGTTTAGTTCGATATTAATATCATAGATGTGGCGTGATAGGTGGTTTTTATGAAGACTATTTTAAAAAAACAATTCTATGTTATCTGTATTGCTAAAAATAATTATGATATAAATATCAATTATTATTTAATAAAATATGTTCAAGAAATATAATTTAAAATATTCCCCATTATGGAGTTTTTCAATTTAATATAATGGTGAAATATTATTCATTTTAGAATAGTATCTTGAGAAACCCAACTTTAAACCCAAAACATAATTTTATTAAAAAATAATATATGGATGATTAAAAATTAATTAAGAGGATTTAATATAACACCAAAATCATTCGGTTAATTATAATTATATTTAAAACTTAATTTTTTTAAAATAATTAATTTATTAAAATGTATTGAATTTTTTTGCAATAAAGTATATTTTTCACTATATATGAAAAATTAATATATTCTAAAAACACACAAAATTGAAACAAATATAAATTTTTGTATTGTCTTTACCTAAATGATATTCATTTTAAACCTTTAAAATTGTAATATTTATAATTTATTCATTTAAATTTATCTTTTTATGAAAAGAATTTATTTAAACAATTATCATTTCGAATTAAAATTAATTTAATTTTTTACCACTAATGTTACGATGTAATTCATATTAATAAATATGTTACAATATTCACACTATCATATCATGGGTTATTACATCCTTCCCCAATTTTATAAAATTTAGTCTCATAATTTTATTCACTTATGAAACAATTGTTGTTTCCATTCCCTCATAGAATTTTCATATTCCCATGTTTCCTTTTATATCATATAATTTTTCAATAGGAACTTTACCTAGTGAATCACATTACTCTAAAATACATCCAATCTATAGTCAATACCTAAAACAATTTTTCCTCATAATAAATTTTCTATTTCTACAAAACTAAATTTTGTCTCCAAACATGATATGAATCCAGAACATATTTCTTTAACATTAAAACAAGAAATATGTTGTGTTCTAGAGATAATGATAGAGGTAAGGTCACTCGGAATGAAATCGATCCACCGTTATCATAGATATCATATATCCCAACGATCCTGGTCTCATATTCCCATTCTTACCAAAATGAATCACATTTTTCCATGGATAAACATGCAGAAGTATATGATCACTTACCTCAAAAGAAATATCTTTCCTTTGGTTATCCACAAAACTATTATGACTACTCTAAGATATCCTCATGTGTCACCAAATCAACTGAAAATTATCTATCATATCCTATACTGACTCTATCACTTTCAACTTTATTTCTACTACATAATCCCCAAATTCCAATGTCCAGAAATAGTTTCCATTTAATTCCTCAAATGGAGCTATCAATATAATGTAATGGAAGTTTTTAGTATAAGAAAACTTAACCAATGAAATATATTGATGCCAAACTCCATGGAAATATATGGATCCAGAAAGAAGAATAGCATCAATGGTATGAATCATACACTCATGATGTCTATCATATTTAAGATTAAAATCAATACTAAAAACTAATTCTGAACCCCATGACTTCTGATTTCCTTTAAAAAAATATTAACCTAGGATCACATTACAATACAATGGAGAGAGGAAATCTATATAGCATAACTATATCCTTTATATACAGTCTATAAAAATGATTTAAAGTCATCAAATCTTGAATGAAAAGATAATTTCCATATTTAGTTAACTGATTAACAATAACCCAAAACAAGTTTATACCATGATATGTATTTGAA
This sequence comes from Viscum album, assembly GCA_963277665.1. Classification (NCBI taxonomy): domain Eukaryota; kingdom Viridiplantae; phylum Streptophyta; class Magnoliopsida; order Santalales; family Viscaceae; genus Viscum; species Viscum album. Next base: position 26,956,228 of record OY728154.1, read on the forward strand.
AATACTATCATGAAATTCATTGATAAATTTTCCTATTTAAACTCCATAACTATAAAATGTTGAATCATACCTCTTAGTAATAGTCATTTTTATTTATCTTATTGAAGAATCAAACACATCCTAAGGATGTTTTAAATATCTCTTTTCATTTTATCCAGCCAGAAATACTCCAACGGGCCTCTATAGAGCATTGTGCTTCCCGTATAAATGAAAAATAGAGAAATATGAGATTCATTCAACATATCTTACCTCAACTAATACTGAAAATGAATAATTAATTTTTTCAAATCATTAAACACATTCTTCATCAACATTAAAATGAATAAAGTTACCCTTCTAAATGGATTCTTCCTTTTTTTTTAAAATATTGTTCCTCCTTTTGTGATCTCTTAATTATTTATAAATGATTAAACATTAATAAAGCCTAAATCTATAAAAATTATGTCCCAAAATCAAAAACATATTAGAAAATATTAATTAAATCAATAATAAAAGGGTAATGTTACAAAAATATCATTAATATTCAACTCAAATCATAATCCCTTTTGTTTGATTTTCACATATTGTAATAAATTTCAAAATCATAATTCATTAATAGTTTAAGACAACTTCTCTATATCATGTTGAATTATATATATGTGAATACATTCTTCAATATTTTGTGGAAAGTTTATATTTGAAAAATTACTCCATCAAAATTATGCCTCCAAATGTTAAAAAAACACAACAAATAATTACAAATCATGTGTAGGGTAATTTAACTCATGATGTTTAAAAAAATTTGAAGAATAAGTAATCACATAGAAATTTTATATTAGTGCATAACTGAGTACTTTCAATGAATAATTACTTTAGATGATAAATTATCCATTTCTAGAATGAAGGAACAAAACTGGAGCATTCACCAATCATATTTTTAGTTCTTGAAAACCATTATGAAATTATTTTTTTCCAGATGATCTTAACTCATTTTGAGTTAACTTAGTTAGTGGGATCTACAACGAATTAAATTTTTCATAAAACCTCTCATAGTAACCTGATAATCTAATAAATATTTGAATATATATAATAATTATGGGTCATAAACATTCTTCAACAACATTGTTTTCACAGGGAAAAATATTATTCCATCTATATAAATAATATGTCCAATAAATGTTTTTTTAAACAAAAATTAACACATAAATATTTTTCTGTAGAGTTTCATATTATTTAATGTTTCAAAAAATCATTAGGTGACTTTCATGTTCCTCTATAATTTTAGAATATACTAAAATTCAATCAGTAAACTTAATGGTGAAATTTTCCCAAAAATCATGAAAATTAAACTCATGTTGTATATAAATAAATAATTTTAATTATATAAGCCAAAAAATAAAAAATAATTATACATTCCATATCTAGTTTGAAACAAAGTCTTCGGAATTTATTTTTCCATCACTTATAGTAGTTTTTACCTCAACCTCTGGTCATCATTTGAAAATTATTTTTCTCCTAAGATGTGATAAAACAAATCATCAATGTGTGGAAAGTGATACTTGTTCTTAACAAAGATATTATTCATGGATCTATAATAAATGCATAGTCTCATTGAAACATCATTGTTTTATAGAAAATAAAAATATAATCACTATATGGTAAAGTTTTGGGTCAGATATAACCATTATATAAAAATTATAGCAATGTTATTTTCATTTTTAAATGTTCCACTTGATCTATTAGATAAGTGGGTTTATAAATAGGCTTAACATTAAGTACTAAATCAATTGTGTACTCACCCTCTCAATCAGAAATAACATAGGGAAATGATTTATAAATACATCAATGTATTCATTTAAAACTGAAAAATCAATGATTTAAAGCTATACATTATTTCTAAGAATATGATATTGGTAACTTTTTCTACCATCACTAATCAATTTACCAACTCCTTAGTAATTCATCAATGGAATGAAATCACTAAAAAAAGATTTATTTTCACTATAATATATTAAATAATAATAAAGTAAAATCCAATCCATACCAAGAATGAAATAATACTCTACTATGGATAATTTAAAATGTTTTTAGGAAATACCATCCCATAGGTAACAATATGAATATTTTTATAAATCTGAGTTTATTTAATAATTTTACCTATTGTATTAAAGAGAAGTTATATCTTACATTCATGATGTGATATTTGTAATTTAGATTATAATTTCTCATAAATTAATGAATGAAAAGATATAAAGTAAAATAAGGTGTTGGCATAATTTTTATACACAATTAACATATCTTTCACAATTTTATTTGATGGACCAACATCAACAATAATGAATTTTCTACATCATTCTATTTCCGATCTCTTTGATTTTCTTACTATTAAAGTAACATCCAAAATTAATTATCATAATGAACCAACTAATTTAAACAAAAATACATTACATTCGATGGCTATTGATTACCCCATTATTTTTTAGTTTAGGGATATGTTATTTATAATTATTAATCAGATGACCAAACTAAGATCATAAGAATCACATTCTAGATCATATCAAACATTTATTGAAATGTAATTTCCCATAATTGAATCAAATTTGGAACATACATATGGAATTATAAAGTGTTTGTTCCCTTTTCTAGCCACATTGAACATTTATTAATATTTTCCTCCAAAGGAACATATGTTTCAGGAATCTCCATATCAAAATTCTCTTCACAACCAATATATTTATGATAACTTTAAATTATTGTGAATCTAATGAAATTTTTATACTTGGTAAAAACCCTAATAAAAACCTATCACTATTTATACCAATGTAATTAATAAAATAGAGAACATACCTATAAAATATTGTTATGTTTTCCTCATATTCATTATTGAATACTTTTCTTTCTACCTATATTTCAGGATTGTTTTCCCATCTATATTCGAAACCCCTTAGGGAAATATTTATCGAGCAAAAGGTCCTTGAAATATTACCATTCCATGGAGTAAATATAATTTTTCTCTCAAATATTCTTAACCTAATACCACAATTAATCAACTTAACTATTAAAATGATAAATTATGAGGGGAACCTGTTGATATTCTGAAAATCTAATGCCATTAATTATCTTATCCAATGAATTTTTTCATACTTTAAACACTATATTTTAAAATCATCTACCAAATTATGGGGGATGTTACCTAATGAAATGATCCAAAATATACATATTCATTTATTATATAGTGGGTTCCTAAATGGCATGGATACAACCACCATTTTTCACTTGTGTCAATTGATACATCACTGCCAAAAACTATTCAGTTTTGATTGCAACATTTGGGGGATGTTGACATGAAATGATAAATTTTCCATAGTGCCTTCCAACTACATATTTCCTATTTATTTAATAAAAAAATTATAAATAGACATAATTTATAATAATAAACAGGATGATCTTCAAATGTTATAACATTTTAACTTGACCATAAGGTAATATATTTATAGGTAAGGAAATTAATATTATCATAACCACTAATTTTATCTTAAATGGAATCAGATTCCAACAATAATGACACATCTTTACACATTACATAATCATGAGTTTGGGTCAAGAATTTTGATTGATTAACTTTTTTTATGTTTATATATTTAGATAATTATTTCATAATAAATACATTAAAAAATAATATAATATAAAGTGGAAACTTATTATTAGTATCAAATTTTTAAAAATATAAAGATTTTAAAAAATAATAATTATTGTATTCATGGAAAAATATTCATGAAATTCATCTTCAATTATACAATTCCATTACCCATCCTTAAATCCCATAAAAAAATTGAAAATATGGGATGAACATAAAAATCATAGTTAGGGATACACAAAAAATGATATCCATTAGTCATGTGAAATCATAAAATATCATATAATATTTACCTTTACATGAAAATTTCATTGAGAATATGCAATAAAAAATTTTCACAAGAAAAACATACACAATTGTTTTCAATGGAAATCATTAAAAACCATAATAGGAAATTAAATCCCCTTTTGGTGACATAGAGAATCATATATATAAAAACATTTCAAAACCCTATTAACTTGAATAAACATATGGACAACTTATCACATTAACATTACACAATTAATTTTAGTGGTATATGTGTTCATCCATAATTTATGCTATTAGGGGCTAACCCATCATTGTCCGGTATAAACTATGTTAAACTATAATGGGATTACCCAATTCTATCTAGGAAACCCCATGTGATTATGTAGTAAGATTACTCATCCCAATCTATGAACAACCTTTTCTCATGTATAATCATCATATATCATATAAATAATAATTTTTATTCAATAATTTCTTTCATAAATAATTTTAAAAATTCATTTAAACTCATAATATAATAACTTTTTTATATCAAAATACCATTTTATTTTAATAAAGCCTCTTCAGTCACATAATTACATTTTATTTTTATAGACCATTTTAAATACACACATACTGAAAAATGGAATGGTTATTTTGTTAAAGAAAACATGAAATGTTTAAAAGTCATCTTGAAATCAAATAGCAGTCACAATAGCAAAAAGTATTTATTTTTATTAGTTAAAATATAACATCCCTTTTATCAATTGATGAAACATTCCATATAAAAAACAAAATTATATATTTTTAAAACTACTTAATTAATGTAAATTGACATAAAATTTACTTTATAAATCTTTTACATCCATATAAATTTTTTAATAAAATTATTTTTAACACATGCACATGGAAAATAAAGAGTTTATGATATAAAAAATTTAATTTGTTTAAGGTAACAGTCCCTTATCACTTGGGAAACACTTGAATGATAACCCCATGAATTATTAACATTAAAAAAACATTTAATTTCACAATAATAGATAGAATAATTATATGACATGTCAATGATGATTTATATAAACCCTTTAAATTAATAAATGTGCATAAAATCGAGAAATGCCTCTACAAAAGGACATTAAGATGAGGTCACCTACCTTGAGATTGATTTGTCACATATATCTTTATATTCATGAATAATAATCTTATGATAAATATTTACATTCATGAGAGCCTCTTTCAAGTTTATTATTATTTTTTTCTATTTTAAGTGTTTTATAAACAACTATTTGATCAATTATGTTTATTTTAGATAACTTCCACAGATTCGTCTTATGTGTCAAAGAAAACATTGGTAGTTCAACTATGGTCAATGTGGTTATTATTGAAACATATATAGAATCAAAATTATGAAATAATTATCATATTTAGGCATTAATTATATATATTAAATCAATCATTAAATATTATTATGAAAAATTAACCAATTTTATGATCATTGATACAATAAGTTGTACTTATGCATGAGTCACATTCTCAATCAAAAATGATCATTATGGAAATAATGTATGTAATTTTTTATTCATATAGATTTTTAATTTTATCATATGTATCATTACATTTAATTATATATAATTATATATATTTAATGTTATATATTAGTGAAAAAGGAATAAATCACATTACTTCATGGAGGTGGCAGTCCACACATCCATGAAGCAACATTATCGATTTTTCTATGTGTGAAATGATTAGAATAAAATGAAATAGTATACAACAACAAAATTAATTTTTTCATGAATATCATTATTATTTTATGTATATAATATAGATTAATTTTAGCTACAATTATTACCATCCATGTAACACGTTATTGATATGTTTTTAACATCACATTGCGAGGCGGTATTCTGCCATACTCACGAGTGACATAATCATATACATTAGAAAATGAAATAAAAAATAATTATATATTAATTAATGAATAAAAAGTATAATGTTGTAATAAATATAATAAATATCATATATAAAGAGTATTTCCATTGTTATATCCAACTATGATTTGTGGTAATTGAAAGATGAACGACATCATTTTGTGGGGTGGTAGTCCATCATGTATATTAATAATGATTTTATAGTCAATTTTTTTAATTGTATGTGGTTTTACGATTAAAAAATAACCTAAAAAATTCCTATAAGATTTATGAAACAAATTTTATTATATAATTAGGGTTTATGAATAATTTAAGGCAGTGTATTAGGAAATAAATCAAAAACCCATGTTGACGAAGGTTACCTCTTCATTTGGAAACTCTCTTCTGTTAGAAGCAAATCACATAATTGGTCGTAATAATGGAAAAATAAGGGATTCTAGGGTGATTGGATGGAAGTTTATTTTTTAATTTGTCAATTAAATCTTATTAAAACAGGATTTATAAGAGTAATGTAGGAGGAGAGTGGAGGCCTTTTATAAGGGGGTGAGTGTAAAACATATAAATTATTGAAAGACTGAATTAAAACCATGATTTTACCCTTTAAAGATGATAAAATAATAAAAAAACTCAATAATATAAGGTATAAGGTTGAAATATGTCTTTAAAATGTGTTTCTGATGAGTATGAAGGTCATTTTCAACCTTACGTTTAATGTTTGGTCACTTTGTAAACCATTTTAACATTAATCATTGTGATTAATTGTAATCGCATTCCCAAATCACTTTTGTAAAAACTTAATTAAAAAATATTAAAAATTATAAATTATTATGATTCCAAATATAGAATTCATTTTTAAATTCCATTTCAGAGTAGTGGGAAAATTTAATTTAATATTAATCGCACAATCACAATGAGACTGCGGGATTTTAAGAAGAGTATTCTTTTAGAAAAAATGATTCTATGTTAACTATGTGACTAAAAATAATTATTTTCTTATTATAAAATGAAATATATATATATATATATATATATTCAAAACATTTAATTTAAAACATTCTAGATTAGATATTATTTTAATTAATTAAAAATTTCAAACATTTTGAAATTTTAAATAGGTGTTATAAAATCACATCTTTAAAACCCAAAAAAAATAATATTAAAAACTATATAACATTGATTAAAAATTAATTCATTTTTCAAAAATATAACTAAATAATAAATACATTTATCAAAACAATTTTCAAAAAATATTTATACAATTAAAATAATTAATTTATTATAATAAAAATAATTTTTTATAAATGTTGAGATTTTCCACTATTAACATAAAAGATAAAATTTTCTGAAAAATTTCAAAAATTCCACCAATTTGAATATTGATATTTTTATTTATAAATGATATATATTTTATAAAATTTTAATTCTAAAATTTATAAATTATTATTTTAAATTAAACACTATAAGATTTTTTTTAATTAAATCATATCATTTTCCTTAAAAACTAATTAATATTTTTAAACTAATTTTACAATTAAATTCATATTACTAAATGTGTAAAAAAAATATCTATCATTACAAGGGTATTTTCACAAATAAATTGTCAATTCAATGTTAAATATCCCACTTAATGACAACATATAAATTCAACCACTAGATTCACTTTATCTATCCTAAAACTACTTATAATGAAATTAAGATAAAGTTTATAAGTATTAAAAACACTTTATAAAACTAAAACACATCCTAGTAAAATGTCGATATTCATAGCACATGTTTGTTTTTGAATTCATTCCATCATAAATCCAAAAAAATAATTTCCATGTCAATTTTTCATTTTTTATTGTTATATTGAAAATCATCATTGATTTTCATAATTGAAAATATCAGGACATGACTTTTCACTTTTGATATGAGCCCCAGATCTATAGGACCATAAAATCACATAATAAATCATTGATGAATATTTTATCATCTAGAATATTATAATTTATAAATGTTAACCAATATAATATTTCTAAACATTTTCATGGACTCATATCATTGTTAAAATGTGTTAATTGAGTATATAAATTTGGTAAAGGAGCTATAATTTTTAAATAGATAATGTTTTATTCAAAGATACAACATTTTAAAATTAACTTGAGAAGGGAGAAACAAAACTTTTTATCCTTAGGTCTTGGAAAGAATTTACATATCATATTGGTACTTTTTTAAAATACCCTTATAATGTTTTATTATGGATCTTATGATATTCTTTATAAGTTTCATAAAATAGAGAACATTTAATTCTCCCTTACATCTACTTTAGTTCTTGAAATAAACTTATAGTTATGGAATGACCATGATCTTTCTAGAACTTATAAAATATTCTGACTAGTCATATTCATATACTCTATACTTCATTAAATATTCTTTTAATCGACTCTTAAATGACATAAAAATACATCTTGACAACTCAAATATTGTAATAGATTACATGTTAGGTCTAGAGGGGTCTTCAACATACCCTGATCATAGAGTTGAAATTCTATAATTAATTCCACTCCTAGAGTAATAGTCAATATAAGCAGACATTTCATGCACATGAATTAATATTGAGAGGATACATGGTAGAAATCCCTGGAGGTCGAAACAATTTATTTCATTGGTTGAGTTATAATACACAAATAGTTTCCACTAAATTTATCATGTCTCTCCATATATTGATGTATATTGTAAGAGAAGAAGAACTCTATATTTTTCGGTTAATTTTGTTTTATAGAAGCTACATATACATGAATTTTCAACACAGATACGATAGAGATGGTCCATGTTTCTAAAAACACAATAATTTATTAAAATTATAACTAAATATTTGATGAATCTTATTTACGATACCTATAATTCATATTTTAGGATGACATTCTTCATTTAACATCACCATAGAAAAGACACATGTGGTTTGTAAAAAAGATAAAGAATGGTTGTACATACAATGTTCTATTTGAAATCATTTTTCATATAGGAGTTGTGGAATTCTTAATTTAACTTCACTATATACTAACTCAAATTCATGATATATTCTTTTTATCTATCCCATGGAATTATATTACTAATAATTCACAATTACTGAATACGTAATTGGTACAATAAGACCGTAACCCCTCTTTTGAGGAGTGGTTATAAATTAGTTTAGATCATTAATTTATTGTTTTATTTAAAAGTACATGTAACATTTTAAATTTATATTGGAGAAATAAATTCATAAATAATTAACAAGGAAATATAATGCTAAATTAAATCAAAAACAACCTCATTTATTTTTCTCTGAGGGAATGTGGTCAATTTTGTTTCCAGATACTTTTAATGATTCAAATAATTTAATATCCCAAAAATATATATGATATTCACCTTCCTAATATATATATGACTCATATTTAATTATAATGACTGATATATAACACAAGAAAAATAAAATAAACACTATAACAAAATTATATCATAAACATTAACCCATATATATAAATAATATATATCCCATTAAATTGAAAATATTACAATTGTAAAATGAAATTAAGTAAACTATATAGTAGTATTTTGATATCCATCATGTTTTCGTATTCTATAAGTATAAAACCCTTAAATAACACCATAATTAAAAAACATTAAAATTATCATTTCTGTATTGTAAATATGAAGAGACCATTTATATAAAAAATAATTAATTATGATTTTAGGTTATATGATGTATTAATGTGAATTATAAATCAATTATTTTCATTGGAATATTAATCTTAACAATTGTAATGGTATATTTATTGTTATAATAATACATTGAAATTTTTTTAATTACTAATATAATTTTATTCTTAGGAAGAAACATTCCAAAGGGTAGTTCAAAGGGGTATTTAGTGATGGATATTAAAATAATCAACCCAAATAATTTTCATACAAATATTAGGGTGGTAGAATAAGAATGTAAATATTTGGAGAGTGATTAGAGGATCCAATTTAATGGTATGGAGATATTAAACATTTTTATGCTAACACCAACTATGAAAAATCAACTATTCATTTTAATGGAACAATCTACCATCCCCAATAACAGATAGGACAAAATAATTTTATAATCTGCATTGAAATTGTAAAATATTATATAGATAATATTTACCATTAAATGTAAAAAATATATTCCCATAATAAAAAATAAATATTCATGTTAGAAGAAAAATAGATAATATAAGTGTACATTTTTATATAGTATATTGAGATATATTTTTTAAAAAAGAAAAATATGAATATGATTATTTAAATATTATAATAATTATTTTTTGAAATTACTACGAAAAAATGATTATAAAATTTTGAATCAATAGGTATTTTTTTCAATTGTTAATATTATTATTTTTCTGAAATAAATCAATTATTATGTGCATATTAAAAATGTTTATTTCTCAAAATATAACTTTTTTTAGGATATAAAATTTTTGTAATACGTAGCCAACAAATTAATAAATCTATTTATCATATAAAAATGTGTTAAATTAGATGAATTATTCATTTTAAAGCATAGAAAATTATTTCTTATTAAAAATTTCATTTCAAAATATTCAAATGATAAATCATATCATCAATTTTCTTCATTTTTCCATTCCTTATTTTTTATAAAAAATAATGATGGTGTTTAAATGATTACTTTTTCTAAAATATGATATTTTAAATAAAATAGTTTTTTTATTCTCGAATAATTCCATAATTTAAAGTCTTACTCATGAAATAATATGTTATTAATTTTTTCTTCCAAAAATATTTAAAATTGATGTATTTTTAAAAATATATCACATGTATGGTATATTAATATTATTTATTGTAATTTTTTTAAACATGAATGTATTTTTCAATCATTTCTCAAACGATTTTATATATTCAATTATATACTGAATATATATTCACAATTACTATGTTACATCATCTTGTAAGGGATATTTAATATATTGGTTACATAAATTTCAATTACATAATTACTAACTATTTAACAAAATTATTAAATAATTTATATAAGAATATTTATTTTATTTCAATAAATATATTATTATTATTATTATTATTTATTAGACAAATTTATCATTCTTTTTTTTCAAGTGTATGATTTTTCATTTGAAAATGATTTTTTTAATTCTAAATAAATTGTTTCTCCATGTATTATAAGATTTTATTTAAAAGTAAAATTTAAAAAATAAATTTTGAATATGATAAATTGTAGATAATTTTTCGAATTATAATGTATATGTTATAATATGGTGATAATTTCATTCATTTATAGTCACATTGATTTTTTGTTAATAGTTAGAAAATACAACTTTTTTGAATACCATTAATTTTTTGACAAAATAATGATTGAAATATGTCATAAGTTGTTTTTAATCTTGTGTAACATCACTTATTATATTTTATACTCAAAATATAATATAAAATATATTCTATTAATATAAATTATTTATTATGTTATGATAAATATTAAATTATATATTGGTGTGGATGAAGTGCGTGAAAAAAATTTAAAAGGTCAAATTAGTAACATAAGGATAGTATCTGGGAAGTGATTAGTCTTTGATAGATGTAGGATGGTATAATTATTAATAATTAATTATACTGATATGTATTAATAATTTTTAGAGTGAAATAAAAACATTATAATTAAAATACATAACAATCACGAGGTATAAAAAAGAAAAAAACCATATCTTGGGATTTAGTATGTGGAAACTAGATGTAAATATTCATACCCTTATTAATGACTTTTTTTTAAAGTATATAGCCAATGATTTATAAGAGCATAATATGACAACCACATAAAGTATAAAAAACTAAAATAAAAGCAAGAAACAATTGGAAAATACCCGTGAGGTAATAGTTAAATATCGTGTAAGAATACTGAAGAGATCCAAATTAATTTATTCAAATGAGGAAAACGGCAATAATGAATTTAAATTTTTCAAAATCATAAATAAAAAATTTCTTAACCAATAGATTTTAATTAAGAAAACTAAAATATTTTAAAAATTAATATATTTTTAATGGTTGGAATCATTGAAAAACGATTCATTGAACTATAAATCAGTGGTCAATAATGAATGAGCATTGAACCTCGAAACCATCATACATGCACATATTATTAAAATGAAAAAAGATGATTAGATTTTTTTCATTTACAAGATCATAAATCACCCAATTTTTTTTTATAATTTCCTTAGGATAATAATATAAATGAATCAAAAAATAATATACAATTTAATAACATGATAAATATATAAATATTTTATACAATGTCAATGTAGTGATTGGGAAAGAAGCTGAAATGTCAAATTAAATAGTTTAAAATATCTAATGTGATAAAATTATGATGAATTGTTATTTTTTAAAGTTATTAAGGGTAAAATGATTTTTAAGAAATTATATTAATGTTTAAATTTTAATTCCATAGTAAAATATTTGTTTTTAATATTTTATTATGAAAAATTCATGAAAATTTTCCTTAAACAATAATTAATGTTAAATATTATTTATTATTTAATATAAAAATAAATTTAAATTTCTATATTCACAATGATAATTTATAATTTTATATAATATCTTTTATTTTCAATTTCATTTTCATTGATCATTTAAAATTCCATTATTAACAGCTACAGATTTAGTATGTGTGAAAATCGCCTTAACGTTTTCCTATAAAAGGAGAACTATTGAACCACTTAAATAAAATAATAATTTTTCTATAATAAATTATCATTAATAACCCTCTATAAGTCCCATTCAATGCTCATAATTACTTTGTGTGACTAAATTCCTCTCCTCTGAAGGTCTTAATCTCAATCGAAGGAAGTAAGATAAAAGATCATAGTAAGGGTTTCTAATCCTTTTTCGCCATTTCCATTTCTATCCTATTCCAAAAATCTTTTTTAATCCTACAATTATTTTCCTTCCATGATTTTATTTTTAGGATACTATAATCCTTTTTGTTTAAAAATATGAGATATGACACTTTAGCACTCACTGGTATCCTTTTCATAAGACACTATTATATAAAAAATGTAAGTCCATTAAAAATGATACAATTAATTTAATTTATCCTATTACCATTTCCAAAACTATATTTATATCTCAATGTAACCCTAATATAATTTATTTACTAAATGATACAATTTTTCGAAGATGTATTTATTTATTGGGGTTTCCCTTAATTAATATATTTCTGAAAAACATAACTCTCTGATGTATTTTTTCATCAAATTTGAACAATGTTGTTATTATTAACATATTTATTTCAGGGTTATTCTTAAAAAAATTCATCATCATTTATATATCCTTAAAAATAATTTTACATAATTAATATAATTTTATAAATTTATGATATTTATATAAAATAAAATTCTACCCTTATAGTCATTTTATGCAGTATTATAATAGGACTATCACTGAAGAATCTCTATATGGTAACAATTTCATAACATATTTAACTTATGAAATTTTGAAATGATATAGACTCAATACCATGAAACAACATGAGGTTATGAAACCAATATAAATCAACCTTTCAAAAATTATATAACATGAATGATGTTTGGGAAATTTTCAACCTGCCTATCTAAAAAGAAATGACTCGAGCACCACTTTTTTAACAATCCAATTGAATATTATAGAAAAGTAAAAAAATTTGGAAAATAATAAGGAAATTAATATGAATGGGGATTAGAATGTATTATCTAATTAATATAATTTTATTATTCATGAGCTTAGTGGATGTATGTGGAAAATTAGGACTCAAGGAAAGGAGATATTTAACTAAACAGCCTTTTATTGGGTTGTATCATTCATCATTTGTTATTTTATTCTATGATTATGTGTACCAAAATATCTAATTATTTAATGGTTTATTTCCTCTTATTTTATTCGGATCTATATTAATATCATAGGGTATTTTCATTTATATATTATTACTACAATTATTTTAATATTTCTATGAATTTTATTTTCGATATATCCAAGAGATCTAGATTGCGTATTCTAAAATTCCTATTTCGGGATATTTTTTTATTATCATAAAGCCCTATATATTTTCATATTTTCTATATATATCTTTGGTAAACCTATAATAGTACAATTTCAAATCTCTTTGGTTAAAAAATAAACCAAAATGTTCTATATAACAAAATTCTACCTTATTTATTCTTAGAATTGGGAATTTTATACCTCAATATCCATATTCATTAAATTAAATTTTTATATTCTTTTTGACAGTAAATATAAAATTCTTAATTTAGATTCCTATATTTATTTAATCATGTTACTTAGGGTTACGATATATTTTTTTTACTTTTTCATAATGGATAATTTTTAAATTTTTATGAAAATGTGTGTACAAAATCTCATTTTAAGGATTTCATCATGAACACAATTTTCGACCCTTATATCTATGTTTGTTTAGAAATTATATTTTACATTTCTTAATGGTTTTATAATTATTCTCCCATGTTTTTAAAAATAAATGCATCTAATAAAATTATAGGGTAAGTTTAAGATACATTACTATGTAACATTAATATGATTTCATGAAGTGTTTCTCATCCATGTAATCATCCTTAAAAGTTTCTTATTAGTCATAGGAGAATTATTAAAATTTAGTAGACTATTTATTTCAATATTGATGTCAATTGAATACTAAGTCCATTTAATTATGTATTGTGTTATTTTAACATGATGTTAACATAATGAATGCACTGTAAATAATCAGATATGGGGGGATTTGAATTATATAGCCCATTGATGCATTGGTAGGTCTCATGAGACAAAATATTTTTTTATTTATGTTTTTTCTACCTAATTACTAGTTAATTATTTTAAATTATAATTTTTTTGATAAATTTATAATTTCTCATGATACATTGGTAGTTTGAATTATATTTCCTAAATTGACATGGAATTCTAAGGAAATGAGTATTTGGAATCCGTGTGGCTATTTACATTGTTATTTTATCCATGGATATATTTTATTATCATGTCATTATTTATATAATAGAATTTGATTATTTTTTATTCCTTAAACAGTACTCATTCCATATTTATTTAATGATATATTATAATGTACAATACCCAAAAATGAGAATTTTTTTAATTTTTTGAATCATATTTTTATCTTTTGGAAATGAATGAGTATACAAACATGTAGAAATTATCCTTCATCAAGAGGAACAAGAATGATAGTTTATAATAAATAGAATCAAAGAATACCTAGTACCATTTGGATGAGGAATTATTATTATTTTAAGAATTGAGCCTATTTGATGATGATAATTTCACAAATAAATCTATGAATATTTATTATGAAAGAATACACCAGCTACTAGAAACCAATATTTATCAAAGGAAACCATATGTTCTCAAAGAGGTTATAATTTTTTCTTTATAGAGGTAAATTATGATTAATGGAATAAGAATATTTTAAAAGTAATTTCATGAAACTGGTGGTTGATATCACCACTAAAACAACTCACCCAACATCCCAAAAAACATGAAGAATGGATTTATGTTTAATATGTGACATTTGATGCAAGAACACTCATTTCTTATCATTCAGTTGTTATTATATAATATCAACATTATTTGACTAATTTTATAAATGTTTTCAATTATTTAATTACATTATTTTAATACATTCATTGTGGATTAATGTTTTAGGAAATTAAATAGAAAAAATATTATAAATAAGAAGAAATATAGCAGATTATAGAACATGAAATCATCATAAATATTAAATGTATTTTACATTCATTATATGTATAAGTACACAACCGTAAAAAATTACACACTCTTAAGGGTTTTTACTATAATATTATTCTATTTATTTGAAATGAACTTTTATTTTTAGTATTTTAGATAATTATGTTAGAACATATACATTAAGAACACATAAATTTAAAAGTGGACACATCCTCTTAGTGTCCATTTTTCGTAAAATATAATTTTTTCAGAATCAAGCATGTTTTTTTGTGAAGTATAATCATTAATTTCAACATGAATATTTATTTATTCTCAATCATCTTTAATCCCTATATAAAAATTTAAAAAATGGGATGTGCGCAAAAGTATCAGTATGTAATATATAATAAATTATTTTGTACAATCATTGGTCTTAAAAATTATACAAACCGGAAAAAAATAATTCCATCAATTTGGAAAATTTTATAAATAAACCACAATGAATAATTTAAAGGAAAATTTTCATATGTGTGAAGCTGTGAAGGAATGTTTGATCCTAAAATCATAAATTGATTCACAGATCAACCCTCCACATGGTTTTTTTCCACTTTTTAATCACCCAATAAAAGAAAGAGTTTATATGATAAGGCAATACTACTGACTTCTGTAAACAAAAAAAATTCATTTACAAGGTTGAATGGTGATTTCTAACCCCGTGAAAACAATCATAATAGACTAATAGTTTTTAGGATGGGGAAATACCATTGGATCCAAAAAATGAATGATATTTGTTTACAGTGGAAGATAGTTGTTCTTTTCCCTATGGATGACCACTCCCACTAAACTAAGTCATTTGCGGGCGAGTGCTTCCTCATTGGATCTAGAATATTAAGCACATGGACCACCACTAATGACCGACCATGCTGGTGGCTGGTCCCTCTACAATTCTATAAAAATACTAAAAAACGGACCCAAAAAAGGACTAACCCAAAGAGAAATAATGAAGATGAATGAGTGGATACTCAAAACATGGAACATTTGAGATGAATCGAGAGAGATCAGTTGATCCGAAGCCAGTACAAATTCACCACATAGCTATAAGAATGGTAAAACAAATCATATAACAATCTATGATCCCAAAAATCCCTTGCAGACCCCATTATATGGGATATAAAATGGACATCCCATTTTCAGATAACTACCCCACACAAAAATATTCTATGTAGGTGGAAACTTTCCACATATAGAAATATAATACATGGTTGGAACTCAGCCCCACGTAGTTACATTCTCTGGAGACAAAACCTAATCCTGATTATCAACATGCTATGTAGGAAGAACCCTTTTATTCATAGAAAAAACTACACAGGAAGATACCTTCACCCACATAGCAATATTCTACATTGGGGGAACCCCATCCCTCCAAGGAACATGCTATACAGAATGGGCCATCCTAGGGAATTATTCTCTTAAAATCTTCTCAATCCCTTCCATTACATCATCAATCCCCATATTATCCACTTCATAAACCAATCTAACGGTATTAGGACTATTCCTCTTCCAAAGCCACCCAATATATATGATCAGATCATCAGAGACATTTGTTCCTCCGCTGAAGTCTACATACCCATGGTAAGCTGATTCATGTGTGTAACCTTTTCAACAAGGAATACCCACATGATGTTTTGAGGTTGATATTCCAATGGTAATTTTGGTTACAAAATTGGAGTACTCATTTCAACCTCCCTATTTTGTGTGGTGAGGGGATAGATCACATGTGGCATTCTTTTTTATAGGGAATGAGATACTCCCCCCAAAACAATTTAGGTCCTTCCTATATTAGTACAATATCTTCTCTTTCTTGAGGTGAAACATTTGATCATTTTCACGTCAATCTGATACATAGCCCGATGGATAAAAAATATGACTATCCATGTTTAAAAATATTAAAGACGATATGGGCACACTCAAAGTCGTCTCTCTCTCTCTCTCTTCGGTATTAATCGGCTCTTTGATCAGCAAACTAAATGGATATCGTGATCATCAGATATACTACTTACTCTTATTTTATAGACCGATAATGAGTCATGTGGTCATATAGGTTAGTGGGGATCATGACATCCACATGATCCAAATCCTAAAATGGGTATTCTCTATATATGTAAGTACCAAAATCTATTCTGATGGGCCTCTTATATGGTGTGATCCCCTAAACCATACCTCAACCATCTTAGATCCATATTACCAATAAAGAAAATCTAGATGAGAGCCCTTCCGATAATAATGCCCATTAGTGGACCCTTAAAAGATAATCTCCCATGCATAATCCCCAATTATAATGATATATGTGGGAATTGATTCCCAACTAACTCGCATACTTATGAATCCACATGGATGCCTAATCCAAACTCCCAAATTCACCAAAATGTTCTTCAAGCCACATTCCTAGTATGGTCATTTCTAAATGGTTGAAAACATCTCTTATGTATCCCATGATCTGGCTTGGAATAAGTCTCACACCATAATTGACCTAAAAACGTTTTCATGTAAATCCTTTCCATATGGAGTTAAACTAAATGTTTGGGTCTTTTTCACATGACATTAAAAGGCGACGTTCTCTATTAATTGGTACCGAACTACATGGTCTTTGATTTCTAACTAAATAGGATATATTGGAAGCCTTCCTAAGGTGGGAACCCAACACCCAAAATTGTTCTAATTATATTTGGGTCACATTCCCAGTGGGTTAATATCATCCTAGGAGATCGCATCTCTTTTAGCTCCCCTGGTTCACCTCGATATAAGTTCACACAATCCTTGACCGAAAAACATTTCCCTTGGAAAACCTTTCTAAATGACATTATACTGCATGGTCGGGTTCTAGTCACTTATCCATAAAAGGTGATGTTCTTATCTATGTGGTAGAAAAATATGTGGGTTTTTATTCTCTTCATGGGGATATGTATTAATATCATCTCATGGGTCATATATTGACATCAAAACAATTCCCACCCCCTACATTATGTAAAAATATAAAGCACCACACCATGTGGATTAAGACCATCATCATCCTAGTAAATAGAAAAAATAATATCAGATCCATCAACAAATGGTTACCACTGATGGGGAACATCAAATACAAAATGATCCCTCATTTTATGGATATCCTAAGATATATACTGATGATTCTAAACCCTTGTATAGTCAGAATGGATTATTACCCTTCTGTAATTTGTGCGTGCATAACTAGGACTGAGTAGAGAATTCATGAAAATATATTAAATCAATAATATAGTACCATAATATTAAATATATCCCCCAAAAGTGTGCGATGTGCCTGAAAATCCATCATATTCAGTATTGTGATCCCTTAAGTGTCATTGGCCATGTTTACCGATGATCACCTACCTTTGGAATGTAAGTCCATGCATTATGGATATGAGAGCCATTGGGGATTTTTGGATCTATCAACAAAATCCATTAAACAATATTCAAACTCATTGTACCCAATGTTAGAAATTACACATATTTCGACCCCTTTGAATCAACCTTTTAAGAGATAAAGTTTTATTCGTTAATAAAACGGTTAACCCAATTGAATCCATAAACTAATTTTCGGTGTTTACCCATTTTATCCCCTTTCACATCCAAAAGTATAAGGACCAAATGAGACCCTAAATTATTCTTGTGGTCATGAAATTATAATTTTATGAGATTTTTTTGATTTTATATGTTACATATATTGCATGGAACTCTTTGAATTACTCATCAATCTAATGGAATCACACCAGCTTCCATGGACGCATGCATCGGCCATTGATCTAGTTGGGTCCTCAAATAAACTGAGGAGTCCATTACCCACCTTGTGTATCTAGCACTATATTTTTAACACCCTAGTTAGAGAGTACCACAATAATGGTACTATCCCCACCATGGAGGTAGCTCAATAGGATCTCTTGGCCATGAAGTCCCAATAATTCATCTTCCAAGTGATAGTCGGTGGACTAATACTAGATGTTTCTAGTAGCTGTATACAACCATTTTGGGATCATATCCCCATAAAGAGATAATGAGTTCTTACCTTACCTTAGGGAGGCTCAAGAAGTCATCACCAATGACTTCAACTGAACAACATAGGGTTCCCACCCAAGTGGTCCAACTTGAAATCAACATCATAAACTCCATGAAACCTATTATCCTCATCATGTAGATGGTACCTCCCCATAGACCCCAATCCTATATATAAAAATCCAGGTACATGTAGCTTCCCATAGGTGGGGATGATCAAACAATCAATAAAAAGCCATCATCTTCATTCATACTAAACAATCCCTCTATCTAAATACAATAACAACATATGGGAATGAATATTTTTATGATCCCCATTATGAATATCTTTAGTTAAATATGACAAAAAATTATGAACATACACAAATTCATTCTATTTCACTTTCTCACGAAAATAAAAAAATAGAAAAAAGATAACTACAAACTCATATCCCGAGAAATGTGAATATTTCTTTTAGTGAAATATGATGCTAAAGGTTCATATGCAAATCAACTCTTGGAAATATTATTCCTGCCAGTCAAATATGGAAGAATATTATAGGAATAATCATATCCTTGCCAATAGACATGAATCACATCAGAATATATAATGTATAACGTGATTCTAAAAATCTTTTCTGAGGAATATGAAGTCCACCAGAAAAATATGGTGGGAAAAAAATAATATAAGATTGATGTTCCTATGGATGTATATCAAATCTTTCAGAAAAATATGATGGAACCCAACTAGATGATGTAATTTAATTCAATTTAATGTCAATTATGTTAGTTCAATAAAATGAAAATTTGAGAAATAATCTAGTGTATATCAGTTATATATTAGGGAAAGACTCATACATTGGCCTCTACACAAGAGAACTATCAGTACCCACTGGCTGGAAATGGAGGACCGTAGTTAGAAGATATTCCATCTCCAACACCAAAATGGAAAATTTTTACCATTACTACTATGTATGTCTCTTAAAATATATTAACATTGATTGAGGATAATTTATCAATCCCTAATCATAACTAGTAGATTTTATACGATGTATTCATGTATATGAAAATAAAAAGGTTTTAGGCCCATAAACCCTACATCCCATGTGGGGTGACTCATCGACATAGTGGGGTGGTCACTCAAGAGTATACATGCATATATGCTCCTATCTAGGAGGTACATCGACAATATTCCATGATAAATGGACAATAAGGTGGTGAAAAAAATATATGTTTAATCTGGGGGACATCAATCCCAATTGGTCTCCCTCCAAGGTAGGAATATACCCCTACTAAGATTCTAGAATATTATCAGAATATCTCGATAAAACTAGGGAAGCCAATAGACCCAAAAACTGTATATGAAGGCTACAATCAACAGAAATCATCAGCAGTTTCATAAAATAGAGCACCTAAAAATAAATAATTCCAATGGAATCTAGAGAACAAAGAGTTGAATATTTTGATATCTCTACTGAAACCTGGATTTATTAAGGCCATAAAGAGTTTATAATGGTGTCTTATGATATTAATTATTTTCCACCAAATTATAGATGTAACTATTGTATTTAAATTGTTTCTCCTCACAAAATTTGTTACCAGCAGCTCTGGAGGTCCTTTCCATAACATCTACCCTAAATTCTTCCTCTGTATACACTAAATGATCAATCATGTGACCTTATCTCATGATGAGTGTCATGGTACCCTCATTATTTCTAAAAGTTTGAATAGTAATAATGTACTCCCCTTATTGATGTCTCCCCTAAAGTTTCTCCCCTAATAATATGCTGTAGAAATTCATTATACAATCAAACATCATGTTGTTATGGTAGTCCTCTCTATGATGGTAATCACTATGAATATCCTCTCCAAGGTGACATAAATATCATGAAGCTCTTCTCCTTACTATCATATATCCTGACGTTCCTCCATATGGTATACTTTATTGAAAGTCTCCCCACAGTCTAACATTAGGATAGACTGTATCCCTTTCCATGATAGAACTCACTAAAATTGATCTCTAAAACAAGAAATATAACAGCATAAAGGTCCTCCCCTTACTGTCATCTGGCATGAAGTTTCTCCTCACGGTATATGCTACAAAAATTATCCTTATAGTTAGACATCAATCTATGAGTATATTCTTCAACATATTGGCAATCCCTTTGAAGGAAATACCTGTAGTGACATCAAATTACAATAAGTTCATCCACCTAATTTCGTCCACTATGAAGGTCCTCCAAAGGTTATATGTAGTAGAAATTCTCTTTTTAGTTGGAAATCAGGATATGGTTGTAGTCCTCTCCATGATGACACTTGTTTCAATGGACCTCCCCAGAATAACATTTTATATCAACTAGAAGGTCCTCCACTTAATTAGTCAAATACATGAAAGCCCTCATATTCTTAGGTTATTTAATGGAGGAGATAAGACATTTTAGATAACAACCCAATTACAAGTGACATCCTTTATCAACCGGAAGTCACCCTAAGACATTTCGCATCCTCTAAGCCACCCTTGTACCATTCACATAACAATGTGACCCCTAAAATCCCCTCTACTTGTAAAAAACTAGTCAAGGAGACCCCATTATAGGAAGATAATGTAGAGGAGTCACTAGAAATATATAAAAAGGATATGTTTCTCATCATAAGAAAACTAGAAATGGGGTAAATAATTGTTAGGTTTTTTCCTCATCCACTTATCAGTTCTGCATACCAAGTGAATTATTAAAAACTGAACATATAACATTCATCTCTATATATGGACAAATCTACACGACATAAAATCAATTTTTTCCCTCAAAATAGGTTTGAAGACCATGTAAAAATCTTGGGAGAGCTTCATTGTCAAAAAAAATGGAAGACCTTCCATTTTCTCGGTGACCACAATTAGAGAGGAATTGTAATGATCACCAATTAACCGACCTCAATGTACAGAAAAAGTCGTGTCATCTATTTTTGGTTTCTCGTCGAGTGTTCACATCAAAGGATGCGAGTGTAATGGACCTTTTCAATTCACCCCACAAATCATTCATAATAACCCACCAGAAATGACATATTGTGATGTCATTATCCTAAGTAAGCTAGCAAGAAAAAACCCAACTTAGTGAAGATGATGCACTGAGTATGAATTAGACCTGAGTGAATCTCAAAATCATCACACCCATTGAGAAAATCCAACTAAAAACTTCTGAACTAGGAAACCAAGAACATTCAACATTATACTATCCTAATGGAAGAAAATCATCAATAACTGATAATTTCCTTGGAAAACATTATTTCATGTGTAGACTTGGAATTATGTCTAGATCTCGCTCGAACATGAATGCACAACATCAAGATATTATTGACTGTATCAGTAGCTTCCATATTACCAGATTAGACAGAGCCTAAAGATATAAAAGAATTTTTAACACCAATTTCCCATATAATACTGAGAAATCTAGAACGAGGTACAATAATAGGATAATAGAAGAAAACCATACCCCAAGGGCTAGGGGAATTTTCACCACAACTACCCCATTAAAGGAAATAATTCTTTTCCAATTTAGGTATGAAAATAGAGATACGTTCTCCAAGTTCACCCTATCCCATGACTCATTTCACAAATAATATAGGTGTTCTACTAGGATATATAGAGGTTACATCCGAGTAACTCTTCTCAATGAATCTCTTACCTTATTTCCAAAAATATTTGAGATGTCCATAAAATGATGAAAATATCTCTCCCTATACTCAAAATAGGTTACATCACCCACAATTCTATATGCATTGGGGAACATTGGGGATGTAAATATTATGTATAAAACCAAAAATGATGAAATTTTTGAAGAAAATGGATTCGATGGTTCATCATAGAGTACTTTCCACAATGAGAATGATGGTTTTCATACATGAAACCAGAGAATTTACTAGAATTTGGGCCTTCCCCAAATCAATCCCTCACTACATCCTCATAAAATATCTACCATAGAGAAGAATAAAATCAATTTCATATATGATCTACCTCCTCCTCTAGACTATTACAAGACCCTTTTTCTCAAAGAATCTTTTTCTTAGTTGGAGGATGAAATGAAAGTGTTGGGGGGATCAATTTTGATATATTCCAAGGTAGGATTCCTATAAAATATTCTCATTGGGAGGAGCCTCTATATACAATTCCATTATGTGTAAAGCAACCCCAATGATTCATTTTAATGATTTAAGTAATGATGAGAAATCTTTCAAACTCGGCACCAGGACCATCTATTGGCATAAAGCTCATCATGTATAGATATCAATATTTATCACAATTGCGGATCCCACCAGGATGGATTCAAGAAAATCCAAAAAAAAATATCCCCATAAAGATATCCACCTCAACTAATGGAAGAATCAGAACATTAAATATAACCTTTTACTGCACAGGTCCAATCTCATGTTCAACAAAACATTCATCAAGGGATTATCAATACCATTTAGCCATTTTAAGCATTATTGGAATACATGGAGGAGTGGTGTTCACTATTACATATGGAATTGAAACCTT
Source organism: Viscum album (assembly GCA_963277665.1). Classification (NCBI taxonomy): domain Eukaryota; kingdom Viridiplantae; phylum Streptophyta; class Magnoliopsida; order Santalales; family Viscaceae; genus Viscum; species Viscum album. The sequence continues at coordinate 26,980,316 of OY728154.1, forward strand.
AGCCCGAATAGGTGGGTTACACCACACCAACACCAAATTTCAGGAGTCTTAGTTTTCTTATATTCAATGTCTTATGTGACCTAAAAATCATCTGAAACAATGTGAATACCAATTATGATCCTGTGAAGTAAAATCATGAGGAACAAGAAGAAGTGAAACTCAGATGCTTTGGGTGAACCTTTTAAGGGCCTGCCTTTATGTCGTACACTAGACTGATAGCTCAATCAATCATAGGATCTGAGGATCTCCATCTAGAATTACATTTTAAATTATTATGAACACTATAAAAGAAGAAAATTTATGACCTCCCAAATTAAAAAAATCTAGATAATGAGAGAGTCTTGGTCTTCCAAACCATAAGGAAATGGTTAACCTATTCTTTGAACCAATATCTCCCCCATGAGGTTATACTTATTAAATATTGATAACATATGTGATCAGATGAACATGAAACTCATCCCGGTGATATAAAATTGTGATTCAATATTCCTTTACAATTTCCCAATTAAGGTAATACTTCATATAACAGACAAAACTAATGTACAGGATATCTCCCCCAGTCCTGGGGAAAACAACAAGAATGGTAGAGGAATAATCCTTCAGACATAAGACAACCTCCACACCTTCTCCAACTCTAGAGCCTATACTATATTGTGAAGGATCCCCAGGGTGTAAAAATGTTCCCCAACTCAACCGGACAAGAAGATGGGAGTCATGTAACATCAATTCAATGAAACAAGGAATAAATTTTACTCATTCTAAAATGATAATGCATGGGGATATTTTATATCCAGTATGTACAATGATTTAACCTTCATGTTAGAGAAGAAAAGGGAAAACCATGTAGGTAATCTTGACCTTTTAATTTTTTAAAACGTTCAATAGATATTGGGACACACAATTTAATAATGCTTCATATTCAAATGCATCTTGTGGAAAATGGTAGATTCATGGTATGTAAAATTGGGAATGCGACTAAAACAAGTGGAATGTGCCTCCACTATTACCCTGGATGATGGGGTATAGTTTAAATAAGTAGATAGAATAAAATAATATATGTTTTATAGTTGGAAAACTTGGAATACAATCAGCTAAACACATTGTATTTTCCAAGAGTAGTCGAAATATCCAAATATTCCCCTAGTTTCTCTGCTGCAACAAAGTTGATGTCATCGACCCCACAAACCTCCAAAACTAAACCATCCAAAAATATGTTTGAAAAGAAGGTTTGTGATAATGTGTAGGAATGAATAACCAATATCAAGGATGAATCCATCATTTACACTCTAAAATTTTATGTACATGTATCTGAAGGCATGAGCACCGCACCGCCAAATGGAACCAATATAAAATGTTATCCAAGAAAATTTCTAATCAGAAAAGGATATGATCATTAGTTTCATTAATTTTATTTAATTGATGCATCACTTATTGTATGATGAGTATCGATATGAATCTCAATTCCCCACATCTGATTGCGGAATTGTAAGAGTATGTTGTAGGAGCTGAGGATATATGGGATGAAATAGCCATGAAGGAAGCCAAACTTCTAGCATAAAACCTGCTCAGGCTATCAATGTTGATGAAAATCATGAAATAACATTTAGTGGATACAACAAGAATAGGAAAATCACCATGATCCTGATTTAATCCACTCTAAATTGATCTCTCATTAATATAAATTTGATGATTAACGGGTGTCATATCTCCCTCGGAAAGCATGAAAAACAACCTATCCCAACCCCCCCCCCCCAATAAAATGAGCACCTCCAACTCCTATTTTAAGGGTCATCCCATCCACCTCAATTACTCATGCCTATAATGCTACTGTGAAAGATAATACCCATGATGTGAAGCATATTACTTTAGACCAGATGTATGACATCTTAAAATAGTTAGCCTAAGTAACAGCCATGCTACCAAAATATGATTCTCTAATCTAGTAAAATGACCATATAGAATCACTCATCGGGGCCTTACTAATCCCTCAGGGGTTTGAAGCTAATGTGGACACTATCGAGGACTTTCATATAGAGACGGATCCTAGGGAATCCTGTGCGGAAATATTCTGAACAAATCAAGATGAAGATGTCATTATATAGGGAAAAATCATACCCTTGTATGTATCCAACATGATGGATGGTATCAATGAACAAAAATTCCTTATTGACAATTGTCTTGGATTTAACCTCATCTCAGTGCAAACAGTTCATCGGATGGGACGAAATAATGGTAACTTTGCAACATATGTGATAATCCTATAGGGATAAGAAAAAATTGATGATAAATCATTATGCCCCATCAGGATCAAGACTCAGTTTAGAGACCTTATAACTGACAATATTTTTTTTCAGAAAAAAATGGCCTTCAACATATTTCTATAAAAATCATAGTTTCATCAACATGTGGAAATACCCTCATAATATCATCAACGTGTCAAATATGACATTAGTTGAAAAATATGGATGATTAGTATAGATAAGTCCCCATTAAAATTCATATTAGATTCACTATATTGATAGAAGATTCTTTCAGGGTAAAGGGGAACAACCCCAGGTTGATGGTGTTGATTGGGTGACTACCCCAAATAGTCATGAAATGTTCCCGATCAACCCCTTAAAAATATTAGTTTAGAATATGTGCTACCCATCAATTAGGCCAGGTATATGAGTCAAGATTTTGATAGGTATTCATTGTCGCTCATGATATCAGTCATGATCACTAAGTCCTACAATGTTGATATTTTTTATAATACCTAAGAAAATGGTGATATCTTGGTTTAAAATTCCCTCAATCCAGCCCCAAATCTCCAGAAAATTCATACCTCACCAATTTTTGTAGAGAAGTCCATATTGTCACCCAAAAAAGGACGAAGACTCTCCTCTATTCCTAACTTTATCCTCTTAATAGTTTCATAGAAACCCTACACTATTAGCTGGGTTAGAGGAAGTATCGCTATATTTAGAATATCATGATAGTTATTCTTCCCCTAAATCTAGATAACTCTCCCAAAGAATTTGTACCCAAATAGAACAAGAGAAAGGCGGGTAATAGGGGGAATAAAAATAGAAAGTAGACCTTTGGGATGCCCCTCCAGTATTTGAGGATGTTGTCTCTCCCATTATTAATGAACATGTGAAAATAAATCTAGATAAAAAAGAAGATCCATGACCTACACTGATCAGTGAAGCCATTTATTTTTAAGATCTAGAGGTATATACATCCTTCCTGGGGAAGCATTAAGTTGTATTCACGTAGAACTACACAAAACAATTTATTCCTTAGTCACATATTGGCCACTCACCGCATAGGAATACATGAGGACCACATGAGCTATATACAATTAGTCAAAAGGATGCACCTAACACATGATACCAAAATAGAGGTTGAGGTTGAAATGATCATCAAATAAAACATCATTTGTGAGGTCCAATGTCCAAAATGGTTAGCCAATATCATCCTCGTCAAAACGATGATTGAGAAAATCAGATTTCGCTTTAATTTTAGGCATCTCAACTAGAACTTCATAAAGGATAGATTACCAGTTCATATCATAGATCTACTAATCAATGAAATATCCCAATATCATGAAATCTCTCTCATGGATGTCTATTAAGGATATAATCATATCCAAATATCTTGTGAAAATAAAGAATCCAATACCTTTTGGGCCCCTATATAGTATTTTATTATTGGGTATTTCCTTTTTTAGGAATAATTATGGCTATATGTAAAAATGTTCTATGCATCGCATCATTGATCCCTTCCTAGGAAATTGTATCCAATGATATTTTGGTGACCTGGTGGTTGAATATTTTCAATACTTGGACCACCTAGACGGTATTAAAACCACATTCAACAGACTGTGCCAACACAACCTAAAAATGAACCCCTTGAAATATTCTTTTAGAACTACCTTAGGGATATTTCCTAGCATTTTTATGTGCCATCATGACATTGAGTTCGACCCTGAATAGAAAAAATTTATCCTAGTTATATCACCTCCTTGAAACCTCACCAAGATGAGAGGACATTAATGAAATTTGCCTACAATTGGAACTTCAAGCCAACCATCGAGGAAAATGTTTTTTCCCTAAAAAGTCAAAGGAATAAAGGGGTTACATATCGGTGTAATGATGATTTTAAGGAAGAATTTGAGTCACAAGAGATATCTCTTGATCCAGTCATATATAATTCTACTTGTCGAAGGACGGATACTCATTTCGAATATGAAATCCTTGGAGCGATCACTGGTTTCCTTTCGTACATAAAATAATAACACTAGTAGAGGAGCATGGATTTATAATCTCATTTAAACCATGATTTTTACTAAGTCTCATTACATAGATATAGAGAAGAGATGTCTGGATCAAATAATTGCGGTCTAAAAGATAAGGCAGAACCTCATGAGGTTCATTTTGAATATTTATAGAAACCCAAAATGTAAATTATAAGTATTTTTAAGTTGGTCATATGTCTATAATCGGGTGGAGGTAATTGTGTTTTAGTTTTACATTAATCATGGGCCTCAAAAATCGGTCAAAGGCTACGCGTTAATAATTTTTTTGGTAGAACATCCCTTGGAAGAAATGAATTCTGTGGACACTAAAATACCTAGTGAAGAAGTTATTACTGTTAAAGAGGACCCCCAGAAATGGAAGATTCATTTTGATAGATAATCTAGATGTCCAATTGGAAATACGTTTGAAGAAACCAAGCTTAACAATGTGGGGATGGGACTCATACTCATATCTCCAGAAAATACAGTCCTACCTTACACCTTCCTACTATCTAAGGGGAACATGAACAATAACGTAGAATAACAGACACTCATTTCATGGCTAGATTTGGAACATTAGGTATGTGTAAACCACTTAAATATAAAAGGATATTATGAACTTGTCATCAAGTTGGTTAATTAATATTATTTTATTGAAAAGGAATATAATATCTCCCCTACTAAACCATATACAACAACTAATGGAGGAATTCCATTTGGAATCGACACTGACTCATGTACCATGATCACAAAAATATCAAGATGACACAATGTGTAATATATCCACAAATCTGGTTGATCTACACCTAGATAAATAGTGATCAGAATTACCCAACACCGGATGGTCTCACCCTTGTTCAAGGCAACACATAAGAAATCAATGATATTAGCCACATCCCAGAAACGTATAGTCCTACCACTTTCTAGATAACACCCATTGTGGACTACCTTAAAAAGGGAGAGATCCCACTAGTTAGATTTGGGAGGGTGAAAAAATCTAAAAATGTGAAATTAATTTTGCTCTATATGATAGAACGAATCAAAAAAATATACTCTATAAGCAATACCTTGATGGGGTACTTATCAGTTGTATTGATAGAGGCTAGACTACCACTATATAGAATGATATGAAAACTAGTGCTTGTGGTGCCCACAAATCTGATTCCCAGAATTCCAATCTTATCTAAAGCCTGGGATAATGTTGGCCCATTACATTATAGAACTCCACTAAATTTTCCAAAAGTTGACACTCCTACAAGGTTCATTAAAACTTCATTCATCAACCCCTAAATTTTATTCACATATCCAAAACTCCAACCCATTTTACATATGTATAATGTATATGATGGAAACATATCCTCATGCTACGACCAAGCAGTTCAAGTACATCGTCATTGTAACCATGTTCTTTTAAAAGTGTGAAGAAGTCGTACCCCTCATAGAGGCCGAGGAATGGAACATTATGAGCCTCATGAGAGACAAAATCATCACAAAATTTGGTGTCTCTCATACAATACTGATATAGAATACCATGAATTCTAGTTATACTAAATTATAAAAATTAAATTAGTTATATACCATTAAGTCTAACTATTTATCTCGCTACCACACAATGGATAATAGATACATAAATACTTTTAATAAGATCCTATAAAATATATTCCATAAGTTGGTAGATAAATATAAATATTATTGGTTGTACAAGCTTCTACATGCCTTGTGGACTTACTGGGCAGCGACCTGCACAGCCACATGGGTGACCCCATGCTCATTAGTGTATGGAACATAGAAGGTCATGCCTATCAATGATCATTTTCCCTTGATATGTGTCTTTATATATAATCAGCTATCCATAGATTATAAATCCTAAAAACAAATGGATTAATTGGATTGACTGGATGAGAATATAATTTACACATTTCACCATTTAGAGGTCCACCAAAACGAAATTTCTCGATCATTTAACAAAAAAGTTCACCTTCTATTTTTCCTCAAGGGAGAAATGGATTCAGTCCTCAGGACTTTGATGATACTAAAAATGAAACCCCCGTAGTTGGATCCAAAATGAGTGGAACTATATTCCATACACAATGTCAAATAAAATGGAGCTTATTCCTTGATCTCAATGGATAAACAACTCACCCTGGCTCCCACCAACAAAGGATTATGGAAAAAATATTTCATATCAACCAGAAGACGCATCTTCCAAATCACATGATGTTATAATGAATAGTTAATTATCTTGACCACATGATGTTAATATTAATAGTGAATCATCTTGATCACAGATCATTAAAATATAGGGTACTTCATCTAAGATATTGGATGATAAACTACATACTATCGGTGGTCCTTCCTACAAGACCTCAAAAGGGTAATACCAGCATCCTGGCTTTTTAATGATAAATTATGTATTTAAAACATAGATAAAAGACATTAATATTGTTCACTTAGTTCATGTTATGTGATTTTAAAATATTCATAGGGGTATGGACTCCATGAGATCATACAAGGAATCATAGTCCAGTAATCATGATTTCAAATATATATTCATTAATTCCTCAGAAGGAGTGGTGTGGCACTAAGCCTCTGAGGTCTTCATTCACATAGGGATTGTTACTCATCCACGCCACATGTACCCGTTTTTGAGAATCCTTATTATCATGGTAAGACATCCATGACCTTAAACTAGGAGTCCATATCCTAAGTACATGACATTAAAATATATGCTTATCATCATTTTAGTTGATGATTCACTGCAAATGAGCTAGATCTTTGCGGGTGAAAGAGGAAATGTCATTGTCCTCGTCTGAGAGTAAAATCCACGTAGGTGGTCTCTTTTCGAGGAACTATTTTTTATTTTTTCCTATATTCATAGTATATGTAGTGACACTTGGATATCCAAAATCGGGTCCATCCAAGAAAAATTGGAAAATTATCCCCTCTGTGTATGGATCAGACTTGCACATTGTGATCATGTCTAAAACTACATAAGGATTGATTCTTCCTGTTGTATGATGTATTGTGACGCCTATTGTCTTGAAAAAATATTCCCATCATTCATAAGATTGTTTTTGTACCATCATTTTACCCTAAGGCCTCTTTTCATGTCGGGCTTATGATTCTCATTGGTTCACAAAATCATCTTTCTTATAACCATATGACATAATCATCCTAACCAAATGACATTAAACTAGACGGTACATCTTCCATATCATAATACAACAAAATTCATGACACTAATGTTCAAATTGAATGATGAAAACACCATAATGTTCTCATGGGAGAGGACATCTCCCCCTACATCGGACATTTACCATGCCATATTTAGGAACAACCTATGGATTCATTCCTATTAACATGAGATTTAAAGTAATTCCAATATTTTATATCTTGGTCCAACCATCCAAACAAAAGAAGAAAATTTGTGTCCCCTCTATTTGTATGGGACAGACATACACATCGAGATTGATATTTAAAACTACATATAGATTGATTTATTCAATTATAAGATATATATTGATTCCTAGAACTCGTGATATGGGTCCTAGTCTTATCCGTAAGACACTTGAAATTCTCTCAACCTTTCAGTAAAACTCAATCAATTAAATGGAATATAATGTAGATCCAATTTGTTGGAATCTTTCAAGTAAAATGAATTTTCCTTGAACATGAGTCAAATCTATATAGATAAGCCCATAGAGAAATACATGTTTCTTGATTCTCATTATATAGAATATGTAGTGAGGATTAAACCCTATATCCTAGGTCCAATCATGAAATATGGAAAATGAACCATGAATATGGATCATACTTTCACAAAGAGTTCTCGTCCAGAACAACGTATGGATTGATTCCTGTCCAAATAGGATTCGTAGAAACACACATATTTTAACTCTTACAAACAATAAAAACATGCCTCCTATTTCCTGTTGGGTCACCATTATCCTTACAACATGTGGTTAAACTACACATTGTTCTAGAACAATTTGTTCCTTTATTCCTACAATTGCATGATATGCTATGATGTACATATCTCCAATTCTGAGCCTAGCCACAATAATGGAAAATAATTCCCTCTTAACTTTGTAAAAGTCAGATGTACATAGGATTCCCGTTAGTATAAATATGTATATATTGATTCTTATCCACACAAGTTATGTAGAAACACCCGGAATTTACATCACAGTCTAGCCCCATATAGAAAAAATAGGCTCCTCCCTGTAAATGTGCTAGACCTACACATGGTGATTTTCATCCGTAAATATATATGTCTTGATTCTAACCATTATGTGATACATATTAATTCTCAGAATCTATGTCTTGGTCTAGTCACCATGAATTAGAAATTTATATATCCTCCATTTATTCATCTATGTTTGGAGGAATAAACCCTTTAAAACAATTGTTTATCACCTCGAGCATATATCATGCAATTTTTAGAGTTTCCACAGTGGATTCTCCACATGATCAAGGTATACCAATCCAGATCATGGTTTCCACGGTTTTGGTAACAATACCATTTAGTAAACACCAATTTTTTGTATTTTATGACGTTAGATTTCAAGAAAAATGTCCTTACTGCATGATGTAAAACGACAGAGATACAAGACATCCATACTCATTTATGCTAGTTGACCAATGTCCTTTCCACATGGAATTAGACTTCAATGATAATGTTCTTACCACATGACATTAAATAGTATGGATAAAATCATAATTTAATGACATTAAACTACATGGTACCTAAAAACTACATTTTTTCATTTTCATTTTATGAAATATATATTGACATGTGGGACCAGTGTCCTAGTCCTAGCCAAGGGTAAAAGAAAAATGAAAAAATAATTTCCTAAAATTCTGTATACAAAACATTATCTACGTAGGATATCTCATGTTTAGGTTTATCCTTTAGGGCTCTATTATGAGAGCATAAATGACTCCCCCTACCTATGTGTGGGATCTATTTAGGGTAATTTACACTATATTGAAAATTTTAATCTTAATTATTCTCACATACACGGATACATCCCTTACATTTGTCATACTCTATACCCTATAAAATTTCAAATCTTCACAATATTTCAATTACAATCAGAAAATGTGGTTCATAGTTATACATGTACCTTTTTTTATTATTCAAAATAGGCCATAGTTGTCTTTACATATTCTTCCCACAAAAAAAATATCAACCAAAAGAAAATTAATCACTAGGAGACGATTTTCCTATTTCTATACACTCTAATGGAATTTTCCCAATCACATTTCTCCTAATTCAAGAACCCCTAGGATTATGATTTATAATTTCATTCTCCTACCATGTTCAAGGCATGTCAAAACATCCCAGCCTAATGATCCCCCTATTAATCATCATTTCCCTGATATACGGTCCTATTCGTATGACAAAAAACATTAAAACTCCATATGTCCCTCACCGAATTTCATAAAATTTCATGGATATTGTCTTAGATGCATGAAACTAAACTGAACAAATCATAAGAACTATGTTAGGAATGATTCTCATTTTGACAAGATATATAGTGAAACCTATATCTCCAATTCTGAGTCCATCTATAAGATACTAATGTAACCTTATTCCCTTGTATGGACCAAAACCAATCATAGGATATTTCTAACATTAAAATTGTATCATCTCTAAAAATATGTGTATCTTGATTCCTACCATCAAAGGATACACTGTGAAACAATAATATGAAATATTGGTTCTAGAAACCACATAATTCATGAATTCCCTCTCTCTATGAATATGTTAGACCTTCATAGGGAACCTTATCGGGCATATGTAATGGAAACCTTTATACCCATTCTAGGGAAATTTCGAATTGGAATGCCCTTTCATATTCATGAAATCCCATATCAGAAATTTAAATCTTTATTTGGGAAGTTATAAATCCCCATAAACATCCTCAACCATCAACAATAGAAGCAAGTTTCCGAAGGATACATTTGTTTGACTATGAATAATATGCACTAGTTAGATCTTCATTTGTTTCCCTCAAAAGCCCTATCAACAGAAAGGGAAATTTATTCTTAGGAGAGGATTTTCCTATCTCAATATAACCCTATGATTTTTATATCACACTTAACTTCTCAGATTTAGAAACCCCCCAAATTAAATTTTACAACCTCCCCCTTCAGGCCTGAGGATGGTGGCACATTATTGAGTATATTACTATGAAGAGGGAAAAATTGAGGATCCCCAGGTCAATAAAAAAGAACTTAAATAGTATCCCTCAAACATGAAGACCGTAAGATGATAAATTTCATAGTATATATCCTAGTTGAATGACATTAAACTACACCATGGTTTAAACCTCCATCATATAAGCCAAATAAATGTATGAGCGGTTTCCAATTTCTGGAAAAAGATAATATAGATTCACTCCTTATTTTCATGCATCATTCTCTTAACAAGACTCCCATTATGGTGTTGAGAAATCAAAATTTTCACAAATTTCCTATCCATGGAAAATGGAGGGATGTTGTCATGAGGAAAACTTTTCTTGAATTTGTAGAATATACAACAGTTTGATCAGCAAAAGTGATCCACCAAAACTTCTTATCAACCAAAGGAAAATTTTTCTCCATGAGAGGATTTTACTACCCCTATATACCCCCAACAACATCACTTAGAGTATTTTACACATATCATCTCTTGGATTCATTGACCACAAAATCAAGGTCCTCAAAAATACCTTATTCATGTCTAATAAATGTTGGGACATTCTCATCTAATAAATCCCTAAAATGAACCCTTCTCATAATTCATGGTATAGGATTTTTGACCTAAAACTTCAGTGACATTATTCTGGTTTGTAAGAATCAATACTGCACTTGAAAAATGACACAAAAAAAATAATTTTGAAATCACACAAATGTAACTATGAGTAAAATTCTAGTACATTATCAGAAGACCTATGCATCAAATGGTTTATAAAAAATTCAACCAATAAAAAAATAGAAAAAACTTGTCAGGTCAAAAACCCACAATGAGTGGCCTATGAAAAGTTCAGGTTACACATGGTAGGACCACATGATAATGGACTTAGGTGAACATTAGGGGTATAATGTAACACCTAAGATTTTATGAGAAATATTTTGTTTTAATTTTATATGCATCACTAAAGGAATATTTCATTACACACGACATTGTCTTGGCTTGCGTTAAACGCAGGAGCAACCTTCCTTGATAGCTTGCTTTGTATGCAATACCGAGTTTCACTAAACAACGATATGTTATATAAACTAGTCGTTATGAATAGTAATACCCACTTTTTGAAATTTTATAAATTTTATCTTTCAAAATGGACTTCATTTTTGGATTCTTAATATCGAAATTATCCAAGGGTGAATTTTTTGTTTTTTCTGAAAACATTCAATTTTTTATGAAAAGTGAAAACACTCGGTTACTATTTAAAAACTGAATTTTTATTTAAATAATTATTAATTTTATTTAAATTTATTTTTGGTCAAAATTGATACATAATACCTATATAAGTTCAATTTAATTCATTGGAATCATTTTATAATAATTTTAGATATATAATAATTTTACTGAAATTTTCACCGTCTTTTACCCACCTCCTAGGAGAATTTGAAAATTTACCTAAAACATAATTTTACCGCTTCTGTGAGTGGAATTTTGAAAATCTGAGAGACATGCTTAATATCAAGGAGTAAAATGTGGTTCAATAAGATAAAAAAATTGGTTAATAGTAACTTTTTTCTTTTATTTATCATGGTTAAAAGTAAATAGAGTAATTAAGGGTAAAAATGATATTATTATTACTCTAACATATTTACTAATTCTATTGGATAAGTTTAATTAGACCTAAAGCAACCTTAGGAATAAAATATGACCATTTAGGTCCACTTGGATTAGATTAGGACACTTATTATTATTTTATTTAATGAAGAGTTAAAAGAGTTAAAATCATAGTTTAATAACTATTTTTTTGTAATATAGGGTTATAAATAATATAAATTCGACAATAAATATTCATTAGAAAGATATAAATATTTCCTACATAATGGTAATTTATTTATAATATTTATACATTATATATTTTAATTTATTTTTGACACAATGATGATGTAGTAATTACCTTATTAATGACATATTAACATAATTGTTATTATGAACACCCAAATAAATATAATTTGAGAGTTTTTATTAATTAAAATAATTTTATAGGTTAATATGACATGTTATTATTTATTTAATTAATTTTTTTCGAACTAATCATGCTGTTATGATTTTCACAAAAATCAATTACCAAATAGTGTCAAAATAGACATAAAATTGTTTTCAAAATAAATACTATATTATTAATTGTTATTTTATTCCTAAAAATATAAGGATAATTCAAATGACATAGATGAGATTATATATATTAATAATGAACCACTTGGGGTTCTTTAGGCTTGTTATAGTATGTTTATTAACCATATAGTGTGATAAAACAAGAAGACATGGTAAACGTTAAATTATTTAACTCAGAGTTATATCTAAATGATAAGGTTAAAATAGTTACCTAAACATGTATAAAGTTTATTGGTTGAGATTATTTTGAGCCATCCAGCCTTAGCTTCTAAATAAATCAATTTGGAGCTATTGAAAACCAAATATGACTTTATTATAAAATAATATTTTACGTTTTTTCAAAGGTGCCCCTCTCCTCCCTTATAAAAGGGCACCTCCTCCCTCTCCCCTTTACACAATTTAGAGCCTTCAAGCTCAGCCAACCCCTACCAATATCCCTTATCAACTTCCATAGAAACATAATAGATGTCCTGGACTTCTTCAAAGACCAATCTTAGTGCCCTAAGAGGAGGTTTCAAAGAGGTTTGTCGAGGAAGAGGTAATATCTGTTACTAATTCTTTCAAATTTATTTATTATTCTACATCATCTTATTTAGTTGTTTATTTATGAAGTAATAACATCAGTATCACTAATATATTTATATGTTATAATAAATATGAAACAACCCTATTTCACCTTCTATCCATCCTATGTAAAATGAAATCACCACACATGTGTACGTACGGAATATCGTCTCCACACCGTGGTGTAATCTGTTTTCCAAAACCACCTTACTTGGATGGGTATAATGGTGTAAATAATAACTATATATGTTTATTATAATATTATACTAATTATGAGACATTCCATCTTACACTCAAATACCATTCAATAGTTATCGGAACGATATCATCGCTCGTGCGTACGTACGGCTTACCGTCTCCACGATGTGATGCGACTCATTCTATATGATCTTCATTGAATAATGATTATATAAATGAATTTAATGAATAAATATGATATATATTGAACTAATAAAATTTTTAATATAGGTTATCTATAACCTAAAAGGAGAAATAAGAATTTATTCGACAAGACATGAAAAAGAACATAAAGCAGTGAACACACGAATAACAAGTAACAATGAAAAATTACCAATAAGAATATAATAATTTGAAAATATATGATATCATAACAATTAATATTATTCTTCAATAAGTCAATGACATTATTTAAATCATTATATAGGAGGTTCGGATACATACGAAGAAAATCGGACCGAAGGTAACGGAAAATCTCACAATCTAATTTTTATCTGAGATTGTTTGTAGTTTGGTATTTTCTGGGGTGTATTTATCATCCACATCCATGTTTCCTCAATATGTAATATTATTTCTATCCTCCTACAATTTTTAAAATTCAATATTACTCATTGGTGAGTTTTTAGTAACATATATGAAAATAATCTTTTGTTGTTTTTCGTACGAGGTACTTTTTGACTTTTTCGGCTGAAGAATGAGAAAAATGTTGTTTTAACTTATACGGCATGAATGGATTTTATAATTTCATAGAACATTATTTCCATGAAGATTCCTTTAAAAAAATTCAATTTTATGTTCAATCAACCTCTTTTAGTTTAAAATTGTATGACATGTAAAGAAAGTAAAAATGTTTTGGAAGTAGAAAGGATATTTTCCTCAAGAATGGACTTCAAGAGTTTTATCCAAATTATTTTACATCTAAGATAATATAGGGTTATGTTTCTATCCCTAATTCTTACATTTATTTGATTATGTTATGATAGAATTTTTTTTATCTTATAAGTATTATGTTTTGATCGCATGATGTTTAAGAATCCCATTTTTATTACATGGTTTATGCTATGATGTATGATTTATTATCTTGTGGCACACATAAGAATCATATCATTATGAGATGGGTGGGACCTATATCTCCCTCCAATGCATTGGGTAATGATTTATATCTCATTAGATATACATTGCTGGAACATCAGGTTAATTTGGTTAAGTGATACATGACTGAAACGAGGAGTGAACTTGGTTAAAAAATGGACTTCGTCTGCTAGGATAGTCTTGGCAATGAGTATTGACTACTATGAAATTATTCTCTATGATTATGTGTGTATGCCACAAAGATTAATGTTATTATTATTGTGATTACATTTCACTACCATGATTTATACCATGTTATGATATTATGATCTCTTTTGTAGGTTAATATTTTCAAAATGTTATGTTCTTATGAATATGATATGATTGATATTTATTTTGTTTACCCTTACTGAGCATTTGAGATCGCCCTTTTGTATGTTTTCTTTTCCCCGGGTCAGGAATAAGGGTATCATGTAAGATATTCCAAAATAGTCTCTACATATGATAAAATAAATGGGAGACAGCGTAGATGATTTATGAACCAGTTGTTTATGTTTCCTAGTTTCTAAAGACACTATACCTATACGGTCCTTTCATGTCTTTGTTATATGTTGTAATAAGTGTGATTAAATTTTGATGTAATAACAATGTATGTAATGCATGGGTCGTTATAGTCAGTATCAGAGGAAAGGTATAGTCAACCATTGGAAACTTGGATGTGAAAGCCTTAGTAAGAACTCTAAGGATAGGTCTAAGCATATAACACAATCTTAATGTTTTATAAATGTCCATGAAAAACCTATGATAGGACATAAAGTGTGAAATTTTCTTCTTGATTATGTGTTTTTCCTATTATGATTAGTGTTTCTCACAATATGCTTATTGGTTTTAGTCAATGGCTGGAACCTGAAGGAACCGTGTTAATGCTGAATGTGATGGGCCATGCAATGATTGTCCCCCTAAGCAACCAAATGTTTTGGGAGCTGGAATGAAAAATCTTGTAGCCATGCCTACAAAAATTTCTCAAGCTATGAATCATGCAGGACTTCCAAACGAGCAAAGGAAGGAGAAACATTCTATTGAATCCTTCATGAGGCCGCATCCACCTTCATTCAGCAGGTCTTTTGATCCATTAGTGGATGAACCATGGATCAGTACCACTGAAAAGATATTTTCAGTTCTTCAATGTTCTAAACATGATAAGTCATCTTAGCAGTATATTTTTGGAAGGTGAAGCTGATCAATGGTGGAATCTTATTAAGAATATGAGGGAAAGGGATGAAATTGAGTCCATGAAATGGGAAGAGTTCAAGAACTTATTTTTCAATAACTACTTCCCTCGTATTCTTCGAATAAATATGGAGAAAGAGTTTCTTGAACTGATGAAAATGGATGAATAATCAGTTGGTACCTACGAGGAAAATTTTACAATACATGCAAGGTACGCTTCCGAAATTATTATCCAACATGAGAGTAAGATCGATTGATTCTATAGTGGCTTAAAACTTGGTCTCCAAAGGGCATTATCCATAAGGGACTTCAATAGCTACGAGAAAACGGTTTGATGTTCTCTCAAGGTTGAGATAGAGATTAGAGTAACCCATCATTCATATGGTTTTGATAAGAAGAGGAAAATGGAATTCATAGGGAAATCTAAAGACCACACTGAATAGAAGATGAGTTTTCCCTTATGCTCAAATTGTGGAAAGAAACATGGAGGGAATTTTACTAAAGAGACAAGTAAATGTTTTAAGTGTTGAAATGAAGGTCATCGGGAAATTGAATGTCGAAATAATGGGAAGAGGATGTCTAATGATGCGAACAAAGAAAGGGATACACAGAATTCACCTCCTACACACAAATGTTTCATGTGCAAGGAAATGGTGCATTATGCCAATCAATTACTTAATCCAACGGTTGTTAATCATGATCGACATCACCAAACTCTCAAGGACAAAGACAAAGGAAAGCCACATTCAATTACTACCGGCAATGTGGAGTACGATAACTACGTGGTGAAAGGTACACATACTGTCACGACACCCCTCCCCACAAAGTGTACCCCTCCAGGGCCGGCAATGTGAGAAGGGAGATAATGACCCCCGAGTCCCGCCTCCAGTAGGCCCCGGGTTGGAGACTAGCACCGAGGGTATAATACACACACTAATGGGAGGCATTACCCTCTAAGAGAACACATGCGAAAGAGAGAGATAGAATAGACTCCAACCAACTCCAACTCATAACTGAAAATATAAAAGAAACCCAAGTACATATATGAAATGTCATGAAAAAGTACTACAACTGAAAGGGAAAACTAAAAGTACCCAAAAGAAAGTAAAACAGCAGCGACCACAAGCCCGAACAACTCCTCCTCCAACCCCAAGCTAGTAGTAACCAGCTTGATCTCCAACCTGCTCCAAGTGACCTGAAAACAATTTTTATATACATAGGGTGAGTATAACAGTATATTCAGTAGGATCCTCCCCAAGCCTCTCGTGCAAAAGTAAAGAAAGCATGCTAAGCCCAGTGAACAACAAGTGAAACTAACTCATTACCTAAACAGGTATACTAAGTTCCCAACCTCACCATGGCTACTCTCACCACGTAACGCATACAAGAAAATAGCATATAGTAAAGAATATCAAGGGTACCCCGCTACTAATTCCCCACTGGTTTGACGCTTTGCCCCAACGACATACGTCCTATGCATCTCTCTCCAAAGGCTTGCCCGCAGACACCTGGGCTAAGCTCCACAATCTGCACCTCGTGCACCACATAGGCTTGTCCGCAGACGCCTGGGCGAAGCACCACACCGTCCTCACAACCAAAGGTAACCAGGTTGTTTCTGCGAGCCCCCACAGCTCGCATAACGTGTATCATACGTCGAGTATAATACCTCAAGCCATTACAGCCCATACATCGAGTAAGGATCCTCAAGCCATCACAGCCTATACACGTTACACCTATAGTAGTCCATTGGATACTATATCCAGAAAATGTGTGTGTGAATAAACACAAGCCATTACAGCCCTCTACACACATATATGGGGTAACTAACCGCTTGCCACATGGCACAAGTATCTACTAAGAGAAGAGAGCGGGGCCAAAGGGGGTAGTCAGCCATTCAACCTCCCATCAGAATGTTGGGGAAAACACCCCCCCAGGGCTCAGAATCCCAGGGGTGTCAGTTTCCCTTACCAACAAGGTGGAGTAGCATATAGAAACACAAAAAGTACAGAATATATATAACTCACAACCACACTATGGGCATTACCTAGTCATAGGCACAACTGCAGCTAACGTCTCTCAGACTCCAGGCTGCTACTTCTAAGACTAGGTATCCTATAAGCACACAACCATTTGAAGAGCTTTATTAGATTACTCCATTTTCATTTTATCAGTTCCAATGTACGTTAATTAATTCTTTAAACATTAATTAACCATGAACAATTTACCACATTAAACTAAATTGGCATCACATTCAAAAACTGCTCTTTTTTAGGATTCACATCACTATTAAATTCCAGTTTCTCTATCCCCGTGTATTATCACCATTTAAACAAACATTCATTATGGAATTACCTTCCCCATATTCCCAGGCATTCTAGAAAAGCATCCTATGCTACTAAACACAAAGGGCTCAACACGGTGAGTAGATATACTACCCATCGAGTCTTTGCCGCCTATAGAAAGAGCATAGACCCATCCTCCATCGAGAGGCTAAACACGGAAAGCACGTGGCATACCCCGCGTGTCTTCGCCTCCTTGGGAAAGAGGGTAAGCAAAACCAGCTGCCTTGAGCAGTGGGGAAAAGTAAAGCAGATAAACAATCAAACCACCAACATCAAACCATCACATTCATCTCATACCATCATCCTTGGTGTCCTCCCCGACACCCACATGCATAAACCGATGCATCTCACCACATTAGGCATCATCCGCTGCCACAACCACAAGTCCCCATGCCTTCACATATCACAACAGCCATCCAGGCTCACATCAAATCACAAGCAGCAGGAAATCAAAGATCACAAAATGGGATCTCGACCCTTTAACAAGGCATTCAGCCTTCATACAAGATGAGCACTCAGAGCTCCAAACCACAAGGCATTCAGCCTTACAAGCAAGCAGGTAACTCAGAACCCTTTTGAAAATATTGAACTAATAGTTCTTTAATCCATCTTGAATTAACAGATTCATTAACATGCCTCTTTATCTTTAGCCAATTATTTAACAAATAATTTCGGCTTTAAGTTCTTTATCAATTTCCATCATGAACGAGCAACAAATTAAAGAAAAATCATAGATATCACTCTATCTAGGAAAACATGAGGCAAACCGTTCTCACGGTACAAAGTAACAACATGCGATCAACCAATTCCTTTAATCCAGTTCAAGTATTTAATTAGGTCAATTTCATAGTGATCCAAAGGACTAAATCATGCTAATTCTACGATTTCACATACACAATTAGAGAAGCCATGAATCCCCTACCTCGAAGAGTTCTTGACGTCCTTTATCCACACAACGGGTCACAGTCCTCTTCTCCTCACGACAGCTGCATCCACCGGAGGATGCCACGGTACGACAGTACCAACCAACCCCAAGAAAACCCTTTAGAACCATGGAGATTACATGCTAATATGGAAGGAAGAACAAGAGAAGGTGATCCCCGAAGGAACGATGATAAAACATACCTTATATCGAAGAACGACCGACACAACATGGTTGCATCAACAGAGCGGAACTGATCTGAGTAACGTTTGATTGTGAAACTCCTACGAGAATGATTTCAAGGTTCTAGCGTCTCGTAGATGAGAACGAGGAGGAAGAACAACGAAGAATGATATCTCGTTCCTTTTTAAAAAATTTAGAGAGGTGACAGTTTAAGATCCGGTTTATTCTCCATTAAAAACGGATCGCATTAACAAACGCAGTTTGACCAAGCAAAAACATCCCGACCTTAGGAATAATTAATATAGGATTTATGGCCATTGAATTGGCCTTTACGTCCTTAAAATAAGGTTTTAAAAGTATTTTAAGTCAAAGAAAACGTCAAATTTGCGAAGCTGGAAACACTGTTCACATACTCAAAATTTGGCAAAGTATGGAATCAGTAGCTCTTATGGAGTCTGGAAACACTGTTCATTCGTGAAATTTGGCAACGTATGGAATCGGTAGCTCTTATGGAGTCTGGAAACACTGTTCATTTGTGAAATTTGGCAATGTATGGAATCGGTAGCTCTTATGAAGTCTGGAAACACTGTTCATTCGTGAAATTTGGCAAAGTATGGAATCGGTAGCTCTTATGGAGTCTGGAAACACTGTTCATTCGTGAAATTTGGCAAAGTATGGAATCAGTAGCTCTTATGAAGTCTGGAAACACTATTCATTCGTGAAAATTGGCAAAGTATGGAATCGGTAGCTCTTATGAAGTCTGGAAACACTGTTCACAGAACTAAAAAAAAATTGGCAAAGGAAAGAAAAGCTCACCGATAGAGCCTTACCGATAGAAACACAAGTCTACTGATAGATCCTCATTGATAGAAGTTCACCGATAGGACCTCACCGATAGAAACACTGTTCACAGAACTTGAAATTTGGCAAAGTGTTAGCCGAGCTACTGCTGGACTGCGGCTACCAGTATACCGAGCTATCAGTATGTCGTGGCTACCGGTAAACCCAGCTACCGGTAGGATGTGGCTACCGGTAGACCGAGCTACCGGTAATCAGCAGCTACCGGTAGACCGAGCTACCGGTAATCAGCAGCTACCGGTAGACCGAGCTACCGGTAATCAGCAGCTACCGGTAGGCCGAGCTACCGGTAGGCAGCATCTACCGGTAGACCGAGCTACCGGTAATCAGCAGCTACCAGTAGACCGAGCTACCGGTAATCAGCAGCTACCGGTAGACCGAGCTACCCGTAATCAGCAGCTACCGGTAGACCGAGCTACCGGTAGGCAGCAGCTACCAGTAGACCGAGCTACCGGTAATCAGCAGCTACCTGTAGACCGAGCTACCGGTAATCAGCAGCTACCGGTAGACCGAGCTACCGGTAGGCAGCAGCTGGGGGATAAGTCACATTTTCCTCCCGAAACACCTCCAACACCACATTTTCACAAAGTAATGGACCAGGAAGGTCCGGGCCATTACATTAGATACCTCTCAAAACATTCTCGTCCTCGAGAATTAAAAACCAACCCATAAGAAAAAAGGGGTCTGAACAACCACCCCATAAGATACCTCTCAGGGGAAAACCACCATGAGTTGTTCAAAAGCTGGAACAAAACTACGACATCCGAGAGTATGGAAACAAATAATCCATAACCAAACAATTCAAACATAACATCACATCAAAGGTACATAAATAAAACATGAAAGGTCTAACCATAAAGGAAACTTCATTACATGGAAAGAGTTAAACATTAAACAAATCTGGGTACTGAGCACGTATCTGTGACTCACGCTCCCAGGTACTCTCCTCCATGCCACCGTGTCGCCACAGGACACGAACTAAGGGGATAGAACGCCCACGCAACACCTTCTCCTTGTGGTCTTGGATCTCCACAGGTCGCTCCTCGAAGGTTTCATCATCGTCAATATCGATCTCTCCCCAATCGATAACATGAGATTCATCATGAAGATAACGACGGAGCTGTGATACATGGAAAACATCATGTATCCGACTCATCTGAGGGGGAAGTGCTACTCGATACGGCATAGATCCAACACGAGCTAACACCGCGAAAGGCCCAACAAACCGGGGAGAAAGCTTACTTCCACGACCAAACCTTCGCTGCCCACGACGGGGAGTCACCTTTAGAAACAAATGATCCCAAACATTAAACTCTAACAGTCTCCTTCTTTGATCAGCATATGATTTCTGACGATCATGTGTTGTCTTCATCCTCTCACGAATCACCTGAACCATCTCTGTTGTATTCTGCACTAGTTCTGGTCTGAGGATTGCTGACTCTCCGACCCCAGTCCAGCACAACGGAGAACGGCATGGCCGGCCATACAAGGCTTCAAACGGCACCATACTGATGGTAGAGTGAAAACTATTATTGTAAGCGAATTCTACCAAGGGTAAGTGCTTCACCCATGAACCTCCAAAATCAAGAACACAAGAAAGCAACATGTCTTCAAGAGTCTGGATGGTTCTCTTTGTCTGACCATCCGTTTGAGGATGAAAAGTAGTGCTAAGGCATAGTTGAGATCCAAAAGCATGTTGGAGACCTCTCCACACCCTAGAGGTAAAACGAGGATCTCGATCAGAAATGATCATCCTAGGTACTCCGTGAAGCCTCACCACCTCCTCCAGATACTGCCTCGACAAAACCTCCACTGAGCTCGACTCCTTGATTGCTATGAAGTGGGCCGATTTAGTTAAACGATCCACTACCACCCATATAGCATCATGTCCTCCCAGAGCTCGAGGTAAACCTGTAAAAAAGTCCATTGAGATGTCCTCCCACTTCCACTGAGGAATCTCTAAGTGCTGGAGAAGACCACCAGGAACACGGTGTTTGGCCTTCACCTTCTGGCAGACTAAACATCGAGACACATATTCTGCAACTGAACGCTTCAGCCCAGGCCACCAAAACTGACTCCTCAAGGATCGGTACATCTTCGTCACACCAGGATGTACCGCCAAGGGTGAACTATGGAACTCTCGGAGAACGGTCTCGCGCATCGCCAAGGGAACAAAAAGCCTGCCATGATACAACACTCGGTGTTGTTCATCCTCCGACCAACCATCATGGGCCTCACCACATACAACTCTGTCTCTCCAAACTTCCACCTCTAGGTCACCCAACTGAGACTCTTCCACCTTCTGCATCAGGGATGACTGCACCGTCATCTGGAAAAGACAACCTCTACCCCCAACTTCTTCCATATCAAGATGTAAAGATGATAGCTCTTCCATCACTATCCAAGAATCAACAGATTCACGCACAACATCACTACGTGACTTTCAGCTCAGTGCATCAGCAACAACAATTCCCTTCCCAGGTGTATACGATATTTCGAAGTCGTATTCCTGCAAGAACTCCATCCACCGACGCTGCCTCAAGTTCAAGTCCCGCTGAGAGAAAACATACCTCAAACTCTTATGATCGGTGAAAACCACAAAGCGCTCGCCAATGAGGTAATGTCTCCACAACTTTAGAGAAAACACCACGGCTGCCAACTCAAGATCATGGGTGGCATAGTTGCATTCATGGGGACGCAACTGCCGAGACCCATAAGAAACAACGGACCTCTGCTGCATGAGAACACAGCCTAGCCCCAGATGTGAAGCATCACAGAAAACATCAAACTGGACTCCCTCCGCTGGAAGACAAAGGACCGGAGCACTTACCATCTTCTCCTTTAGATACTTGAAAGCTGTCTGACACTGATCAGTCCATATGAACGCTTGATCCTTCCTGGTCAAAGCTGTCAGAGGAGTCGCAACTCGGGAGAAATTAGCCACAAACCTCCTGTAATAGCCTGCGAGACCAAGGAAACTTCGCACCTCTGACACGGTCTTGGGGGCTGGACAAGACACCAGTGCTTCTATCTTCGAAGGATCTACAGCTACTCCCTGTTGGGACACAACATGTCCCAAGAAACGAACTTCTTGAGCCCATAACTCACACTTGGACAACTTCCCAAACAACCGATGTTGGCGAAGAACTCCCAAAACGGCTCGTAGATGCTCTGCATGATCCTCTTCAGATGTGGAGTACACAAGGATGTCGTCGATGAAAACCACAACAAACTTTTCCAGGAATTCACGGAACACAGCATTCATCAACCCCATGAAAACAGCTGGAGCATTCATCACGCTGAATGGCATTACAACAAACTCATAATGCCCATGACGACAACGGAAAGCAGTATTTGGTATATCCTCATCCTTTACACACATCTGGTGATATCCTGACCGCAAGTCTATCTTTGAAAACCAACTTGCACCCTTCAGTTGATCGAATAGGTCATCAATCTGCGGGAGAGGATAACGGTTCTTTATTGTCACTTTGTTTAAGCGACGATAATCGACGCACAACCGCAAACTGCCATCAGCCTTTTTCACAAACAAAACTGGTGCACCCCATGGTGACACACTTGGCTGAACAAAACCACACTGCAACAGACCGTCGAGCTGAATACGTAGCTCTCGTAACTCAGAAGGGGCCATCCTATACAGATACATAGAGATATAAGACGCTACTGGCTGTAGCTCGATCCCAAACTCGATCTCTCGTCGAGGGGGTAAGGATACAACCTCTTCTGGAAAGACATCAGGGTACTCCTCTACGACCCTAGGAAATGCCAGTTGTTGAACCTCTGAAGAACTCATCATCATCCCAACCATCATGGATGATAAGGATGAAACTCGTCTATGACTCATTCGAGGATCTCTCTCACCAACAAACACTACTTCCTCTCCATCTTCATCAAAGAAAACGACCTTCTTCCTGTAGCAATCCACAATAGCCTGCACCGAATACAACCAATCCATGCCAAGGATGACATCATATGGTTGTATTCGTAAACATAGGAAATCTCCCCAAGAGCGGTGCTGCCCCAACACTAGCTCACAGTCTCTACATACTTCAAACAAGCTATCTCGACCTCCAACTGGCGTAGTCAACGCCAAGGGCACTGGAAGCCTCTCTACCTCAAGTCCCAAAGCGTGGACAAGTGTAGGGGATATAAAGGAGTGTGTCTCTCCTGAATCAAACAAGGCATACACCAAGGTAGAAAACAAGCAAAGGGTACCTCGGACGACGTCTGGCTCGCCTGGAGCTGGAAACGCTAGAGCATAAAGCTGACCACGACCACCTCCACATCCTCTCTGACCCTGATGATGACCACCACCACGGCCGCACTCTGCTCTCTGAGGACGGGGAGCGTCATGGGGATGTCCTCTGCCTGCTCCATCTACCCTCTGGTGATCTAAATCTGGTGCAACCTGCTGCTGCTGCCTCGGCTGGAACTGCCTCAACGGAGGAACCTGGAGTGGAGTGCCTGGTGCACGATGACTGCTCTGAAAAGTCGGGCACTCCCGCTGCTGATGACCACGACCACCACAAGAAAAACAAGCGCCTGATCCCTTGGCATAGGTCTAAGAGTTTCTGCCTCCGGAGAAACGAGATGGGAAGGGCTGGGACCTACCCCCAGGTGAACGGAAACTCTTCTATCCTGAAAACCGGGAACCCCGGACCACAGATCTGCTTCGTGAGGAATCATGATGATTCCCCTCTCGTGATGATCCGGTCCTAGCCAAAGTCCTCTCAACAACCTCTTCCCTCGCCAGCACCTCAAGATATGTCTTCAGCAAAAATGGGGTGACTTGGCGCTGGATCTCTGGACGCAAAGCCTCCTCTAAATGCCTCGCCCTGGCCTCATCATCTGGTAACAGGTCTGAAGCATATCGTAGAAGGTTCCGGAAACGGATTCCAAACTCTCGAACACTGGAGCTCCCCTGTCGAAGGGTGAGTAGCTCCTGGCGACTGGATGCCTTCGCAGTCGATCAAAGAAACTCAACTCTAAACCTGTCTTGAAACTCCTCCCATGAGATCGCTGACTCCTCACAATCCCCGAGGAACAAGAACCACCACTGTCTCGCTGCTCCATGCAACATCGTCAAAACCAAGGACACCCAGTGTTCCTTCCGAGCACGAATCGAACTGAAGCCTATCTCGACCTCCTCCAACCAGTCTTCTGTGACTGCATCTGAAACGGAGCCCTCATACTTCTTTAGAGTCTGGCGCTGAAACTCTCGGAGTGTCTTCCTCCAAGTGTCATCTTCGTCAACCTCTACCTGGCGGCGATCTGCTGGAACAGCCTGCTGGGCACCTTCTGCGCAAACCTGACGAGGACGTCGACCTGGAGCCATACCTGTAAAATAACAACCGTTAGAGCTCCTAAGCCTGGAATATGGAAGACTCGACATTAATTAATTAATTATTTTGTTTTATTAATTTTAGGTTACCTATCCCAAGGTCTACCCATTCAAACACAGGCACAAAGAATAATGATGCATGATCCTTTCCTAGGTCTCTACCCTGCAACCAGTATCACTTTGTTTAGTAGCCATTGTAAACTTAAAGGTCCGTGCAACAGATCATAGGGGGCCCTGAACGCCTATGTCTCTGCCGGTCTCCAGTGTTTACCCCACTTGATAAACATGAATGACACGGTTGCCCTACCATCCCATGCATCCTCGCCTGTGCCTAACTCCAAACTCCATCCTATCCCTCAACCAGACCTCTGATACCACTCTGTCACGACCCCCCTCCCCACAAAGTGTACCCCTCCAGGGCCGGCAATGTGAGAAGGGAGATAATGACCCCCGAGTCCCGCCTCCAGTAGGCCCCGGGTTGGCGACTAGCACCGAGGGTATAATACACACACTAATGGGAGGAATTACCCTCTAAGAGAACACATGCGAAAGAGAGATATAGAATAGACTCCAACCAACTCCAACTCATAACTGAAAATATAAAAGAAACCCAAGTACATATATGAAATGTCATGCAAAAGTACTACAACTGAAAGGGAAAACTAAAAGTACCCAAAAGAAAGTAAAACAGCAGCGACCACAAGCTCGAACAGCTCCTCCTCCAACCCCAAGCTAGTAGTAACCAGCCTGATCTCCAACCTTCTCCAAGTGACCTGAAAAACAGTTTGTATATACATAGGGTGAGTATAACAGTATACTCAGTAGGATCCTCCCCAAGCCTCTCGTGAAAAAGTAAAGAAAGCATGCTAAGCCCAGTGAACAACAAGTGAAACTAACTCATTACCTAAACAGGTATACTAAGTTCCCAACCTCACCATGGCTACTCTCACCAAGTAACGCATACAAGAAAATAGCATATAGTAAAGAATATCAAGGGTACCTCGCTACTACTTCCCCACTGGTTTTCCGCTTTGCCCCAACGACATACGTCCTGTACATCTCTCTCCAAAGGCTTGCCCGCAGACACCTGGGCTAAGCTCCACAATCTGCACCTCGTGCACCACATAGGCTTGCCCGCAGACACCTGGGCGAAGCACCACACCGTCCTCACAACCAAAGGTAACCAGGTAGTTTCTGGGAGCCATCACACCTCGCATAACGTGTATCATACGTCGAGTATAATACCTCAAGCCATTACAGACCATACTTCGAGTATGGATCCTCAAGCCATCACAGCCTATACACGTTACACCTATAGTAGTCCATAGGATACTATATCCAGAATATATGTGTGTGAATAACCACAAGCCATTACAGCCCTCTACACACATATATGGGGTAACTAACCGCTTGCCTCATGGCACAAGTATCTACCAAGAGAAGAGAGCGGGGCCAAAGGGGGTAGTCAGCCATTCAACCTCCCATCAGAATGTTGGGGAAAACACCCCCCAGGGCTCAGAATCCCAGGGGTGTCAGTTTCCCTTACCAACAGGGTGGAGTAGCGTATAGAAACACAAAAAGTACAGAATATATATAACTCACAACCACACTATGGGCATTACCTAGTCATATACACAACTGCAGCTAACGTCTCTCAGACTCCAGGCTGCTACTTCTTAGACTAGGTACCCTATAAGCACACAACCATTTGAAGAGCTTTATTAGATTACTCCATTTTCATTTTATTAGTTCCACTGTACGTTAATTAATTCTTTAAACATTAATTAACCATGAAAAATTTACCACATTAAACTAAATTGGCATCACATTCAAAAACTGCTCCTTTTTAGGATTCACATCACTATTAAATTCCAGTTTCTCTATCCCCGTGGATTATAACCATTTAAACAAACTTTCATTATGGAATTACCTTCCCCATATTCCCAGGCATTCTAGAAAAGCATCCTTTGCTACTAAACACAAAGGGCTCAACACGGTGAGTAGATATACTACCCATCGAGTCTTTGCCGCCTATAGCAAGAGCATAGACTCATCCTCCATCGAGAGGCTAAACACGGAAAGCACGTGGCATACCCCGCGTGTCTTCGCCTCCTTCGGAAAGAGGGTAAGCAAAACCAGCTGCCTTGAGCAGTGGGGAAAAGTATAGCAGATAAACAATCAAACCACCAACATCAAACCATCACATTCATCTCATACCATCATCCTTGGTGTCCTCCCCGACACCCACATGCATAAACCTATGCATCTCACCACATTAGGCATCATCCGCTGCCACAACCACAAGTCCCCATGCCTTCACATATCACAACAGCCATCCAGGCTCACATCAAATCAAAAGCAGCAGGAAATCAAAGATCAAAAAATGGGCTCTCGGCCCTTTAACAAGGCATTCAGCCTTCATACAAGATGAGCACTCAGAGCTCCAAACCACAAGGCATTCAGCCTTACAAGCAAGCGGGTAACTCAGAACCCTTTTGAAAATATTGAACTAATAGTTCTTTAATCCATCTTGATTAACAGATTCATTAACATGCCTCTTTATCTTTAGCCAATTATTTAACAAATAATTCCGGCTTTACGTTCTTTATCAATTTCCATCATGAACGAGCAACAAATTAAAGAAAAATCATAGATATCACTCTATCTAGGAAAACATGAGGCAAACCGTTCTCACGGTACAAAGTAACAACATGTGATCAACCAATTCCTTTAATCCGGTTCAAGTATTTAATTAGGTCAATTTCATTGTGATCCAAAGGACTAAATCATGCTAATTCTACGATTGCACATACACAATTAGTGAATCCATGAATCCCCTACCTCGAAGAGTTCTTGACGTCCTTTATCCACACAACGGGTCACAGTCCTCTTCTCCTCACGACAGCTGCATCCACCGAAGGATGCCACGGTACGACAGTACCAACCAACCCCAAGAAAACCCATTAGAACCATGGAGATTACATGCTAATATGGAAGGAAGAACAAGAGAAGGTGATCCCCGAAGGAATGATGATAAAACATACCTTATATCGAAGAACGATCGACACAACTTGGTTGCATCAACAGAGCGGAATTGATCTGAGTAACGTTTGATTGTGAAACTCCTACGAGAATGATTGCAAGGTTCTAGCGTCTCGTAGTTGAGAACCAGGAGGAAGAACAACGAAGTATGATATCTCGTTCCTTTTAAAAAAAATTAGAGAGGCGACAGTTTATGATCCGGTTTATTCACCATTAAAAACGGATCGCATTAACCCACGTGGTTTGACCAAGTTAAAACATCCCGGCCTTAGGAATAATTAATATAGGATTTATGGCCTTTGAATCGGCCTTAAAGTCCTTAAAATAAGGTTTTAAAAGTATTTTACGTCAAAGAAAACGTCAAATTTGCGAAGCTGGAAACACGGTTCACATACTCAAAATTTGGCAAAGTGTGGAATCGGTAGCTCTTATGGAGTCTGGAAACACTGTTCATTCGTGAAATTTGGCAATGTATGGAATCGGTAGCTCTTATGGAGTCTGGAAACACTGTTCATTCGTGAAATTTGGCAAAGTATGGAATCGGTAGCTCTTATGAAGTCTGGAAACACTGTTCATTCGTGAAATTGGGCAAAGTATGGAATCGGTAGCTCTTATGGAGTCTGGAAACACTGTTCATTCGTGAAATTTGGCAAATTATGGAATCAGTAGCTCTTATGAGGTCTGGAAACACTATTCATTCGTGAAAATTGGCAATGTATGGAATCGGTAGCTCTTATGAAGTCTGGAAACACTGTTCACAGAACTAAAAAAAATTGGCAAAGGAAAGAAAAGCTCACCGATAGAGCCTTACCGATAGAAACACAAGTCTACTGATAGATCCTCACTGATAGAAGTTCACCGATAGGACCTCACCAATAGAAACACTGTTCACAGAACTTGAAATTTGGAAAAGTGTTAGCCGAGCTACTGCTGGACTGCGGCTACCAGTATACCGAGCTATCAGTATGCCGTGGCTACCGGTAATCCCAACTACCGGTAGGATGCGGCTACCGGTAGACCGAGATACCGGTAATCAGCAGCTACCGGTAGACCGAGCTATCGGTAATCAGCAGCTACCGGTAGACCGAGCTACCGGTAATCAGCAGCTACTGGTAGACCGAGCTACCGGTAGGCAGCAGCTACCGGTAGACCGAGCTACCGGTAATCAGCAGCTACCGGTAGACCGAGCTACCGGTAATCAGTAGCTACCGGTAGACCGAGCTACCGGTAATCAGCAGCTACCGGTAGACCGAGCAACCGGTAGGCAGCAGCTACCGGTAGACCGAGCTACCGGTAGACCGAGCTACCGGTAATCAGCAGCTACCGGTAGACCGAGCTACCGGTAGGCAGCAGCTGGGGGATAAGTCACCTTGTCCTCCTGGAACACCTCCAACACCACATTTTCACAAAGTAATGGACTAGGGAGGTCCGGGCCATTACACATACCATCCACTCTAAAGTAGAAAATGTTTTATTTGATTCTAGATCCACCCAGAATTTTATTTCTGAAGAATTTTCTAAGGGTATCACCATACTACCTCAACAATTAGATGTTAAGTTAGCTGTGACAACTCCTAATGGAACAACAGTTGCACCAAAAGTTTACAATTCTTCTCCGATTGACGTTTGTGGGAAAGTGCTTCTTACAAATCTTTTGATCCTTCCTATAGTGGTATTTTATGTGATTCTTGGCATGTATTGGCTTTCTTTATACGGAGTTCATATCAATTGTCAAAGAAGGGAAATCACATTTAATATTCCTGATCAATCTACTATAATCTATCTATGCAAGGATGAATATAATCTTCTAGTGGAATTTTATTCCATCTTATGGGTCTTGATTCCAATAAATGAAGGTTATGTATCTCAAATGGTTGGAGAGAAACTCATAATTAAGAATACACACATTTTATGAAAGTTTGATGATGTCTTTCTGGAGGAATTTCCAAGTCTACCACCAAATAGTGAAGTTGAGTTCTCAATAGAACTCATACCAGGTGCTATTCCCATTTTGAAGACACCTTATAGAATATCCCCAATTGAGTTGCATGAATTAAATAAGAAACTCCAAGAGAATATTGATAAGGTATTCATACACCCTAGTGCATCACCTTGGGGAAAACATGTTCTGTTCGTTAAGAAGAAAGATGGATCAATGAGACTCTACATTGATTATCGAGAACATAACAAGATCACTATCGAGAACAAATATCCGCTCCCACACATTGATGACTTATTTGACTAACTATGTGGAGCTCAATAATTATCCAAGATTGATCTTCATTCAAGGTATCATCAATTAAGGGTCATAAGGGAGGATATACCAATGAAGGCTTTCCATACAAGGTATGGACACTATGAATTTATAGTTATGCCATTTGGTCTTAATAATTTCCCTACTATCTTCATGGATCTGATGAATAGAGACTTTAGAGACTATCTTGATCAGTTTATGGTAGTCTTTATAGATGACATTCTTGTCTATTCAAAGAGAAAGGATGAACATGAAGATCAATTGATAATTCTATTAAAGACACTAATAAAGGAGATTCTTTATGCCAAATTTACCAAGTGTGAATTTTGGATTCAAAAGGATTCATTTTTGAGTCACATAATCTCAAAAGAGGGGATATCTGTGGATCCAGCAAAAACAGAGGTTATTGAATGATGGTCGAGACCAACAAAAATAACTGAGATTTGAAGTTTTCATGGCCTGGCTTGATATTATCGATGTTTTGTGAAATATTATTCACAATTATCTAATCCACTCACCAGGGTAACTCTAAATGGAGTTAAGTTCATGTGGACATATGAGTGTGAAGAGAATTGAAAGGAGTTAAAAAGAAGGTTATCCAATGCACCTGTGCTCACACTGCCTTGTAGTGGAGAAAGGATTGTGATCTATAGAGATGCATCCAATAAGGGATTGGGGTGTGTTCTCATGAAAAATGATATGGTGATATCTTATGCCTCACGACAGTTGAAAATCCATGAGAAAAATGACCCAACTCATGATTTGGAGTTTTCTGCGGTAATCTTTGCATTTAAAATATGTAGGCATTATCTTTATGGTGAAAGGTGTGATATTTATTCTAATTATAAATGTTTAACTAATATTTTCACACAAAAGGATCTTGATATGAACCAAATAAGATGGTTGGTGTTGAATAAAGACTATGACTACTCAATTCATTACCACCATCGGAAAGAAAACAAGGTGGCAGATGCATTAGGTTGACAAGACCATGCTAGATTATCTATAATGAGGATCAAAAAAGATCCAATATTTATGGATTTACAAAAGATGGATCTTAGAATTATAATGGAATGGGAAAAATCATATCTTTCTAAAATGAATTTTCAACCATCTATACATGTGAATATTGAAGAGGCACAAAAAGAAGATGTAGAGTTACAAAAGAAGGTGAGAAATGTTGTTGAATTCAACCTTGATTGTGATGGGATAATAAGGTTCAAGAATCGGTTTTGTGTTCCTCCCATCCAAGAATTAAAGAACGAGCTACTGGATGAGGCTGATATTTCTTCATTCTCTATTCATCCTGGAAGCACAAAGATGTATAGGGACCTGAAAGATTACTTCCGGTGGGATGTAATGAAAAGAGATGATGCTGAATATGTCTCTCAATGCTTGGTTTTTCAGCAAGTTAAAGCTGAGAGACATAAGTCTAAGGGGATGTTACAACCATTACCCATACCCGAATGCAAATAGGAAAACATCACTATGGAATTTGTCACTGGACTTCCTAAAATATCCAAAGGAAATAATGCTATCTTGGTTATAGTTGATCGTCTTACAAATTCGTCACACTTCATTGCTATTAGAGAAGATTTCTCTCTAGAACAGATTTCCAGGATATATGTGTAAGAAGTGGTAAGATTGCATGTATTACCACTATTAATTATATCTGATTGGGATCCGAGGTTTACCTTGATGTTTTGGAGAAGTCTTCAGCATACTCTGGATACAGAGTTGAGTTTCAACACTACTTATCATCCTCATAAAAATGGTCAGTCTGAGAGGACAATTTAAACTATAGAAGACATGTTGAGATCTTGCTCTCTGTATTTAAAAGTTGGTTAGGATAAACACCAACCTTTAGAAGAATTTTAGGATAATAATAGCTTTCACTCCAGTATTTAGATGGCTCCTTATGAATCTCTCTATGGAAAAAAATGTCGAACTCCAACTTTTTGGGATGATGTTGGGAAAAGAAATCTATTAGGACCTGATCTTGTTAATGAGATGGCAGAAAAGGTTCGATCTATTAAACAACACATAAGAGAATCTTAGAGTCAACAAAAAAGTTATGACAAAAACTGAAGAAAAGACCTAGAGTTTGAATTTTTTGATAAAGTGTTCTTACAAATATCTCCTTGGCAGAGAGTAATGAGATTTGGAAAGAATGGAAAGCTGAGCCCTAGGTATATTGGTCCTTTTGTAATATTGGATCATGTTGGGAAGGTTGCATACAGATTGGCACTTCAACCAAATCTCTCTCAAGTTCATGATGTGTTCTATGTATCTCTCCTAATAAAGTACATACCTGATCCTTCACATGTACTTAGCTCAGAAGTTGTAGCGATGGAGCAAGATCTTTCTTATGAAGAATAGCCGATAGAGATTCTGGATCGTAGAGAAAAAGTATTACAGAACAATACCACACGCTTTGGAAATGTTTTATGGAGGAACCACCAATTAGAAGAAGCTACATGGGAACTTGAGGATATGATGAGGGAGAGGTATCCTCATCTATTTGTTACAAAGTGACGAATTTCGAGGGTGAAATTCATTTTAAGGGTGGTATAATATAACAACTGAGATTTTAGGAGAAATATTTTGTTTTTATGTTATATGCATCGCCAAAGTAATCGTTCACTAGACCCAACACTGTCTTGGCATGCGTTACACGCAGGAGAAACCTTCCTTGATACCTTGCGTTGTATGCAACACCGAGTTTTACAAAACAACGATATGTTATATAAACCAGCCGTTATGAATAGTAGTACCCACTTTTTGAAATTTCATAAATTTTTTCTTTCAAAATGGACTTCATTTTTGGATTCAGAATATCAAAATTAACCTAGGGATAATTTGTGGTATTTTTATGAAAACATTCAATTTTTTATGAATAATGAAAACACTTGGTTACTATTTAAAAACCAACTTTTTATTTAAATAATTATTTATTTCATTTAAATTTATTTTAGGTCAAAATTTATACATAATACCTATATAAGTTTAATGTAATTCATTGGAGTCATTTTATAATAATTTTAGATATATAAAAAATTTATTCAACTTTTCACCATCTTTTACCCACCTCCTAGGAGAATTTGAAAATTTACATAAAACATAATTTTACTGCTTTTTTGAGTGGAATTTAGAAAATCTGAGAGACATGGTTAATATCAAGAAGTAAAATTTTGTTCAATAAGATAAATTGTTTTTGGGTGAATAGTAACTTTTTACTTTTATTTACCACAGTTAAAAGTAAATAATGTAATTAAGGGTAAACATGATATTGTTATTACCCTGACACATGTAATTATTCTATTGGATAGGTTTAATTCGTCCAAAAGCAACCTTAGTAATAAAATATGACCATTTAGGTCCACTTGGATTAGATTAGGACACATATTATTATTTTATTTAAAGAAGAGTTAAAAGAGTTAAAATCAAAGATTAATAACTAAAACATTTTTAATATATGGTTATATATAAGATAATTTCAACTATAAATATTTATTAGAAATATAAAACGATTTTATAAATAATGGTATTTTATTTATAATTTTTAGACATTGTATATTGTAATTTATTTATGACACAATAATGATGCAGTAATTACCTTATTAATGACATATTAACAAAATTGATTTTATGAACACCAAAATAAATGTAATTTGAGAATTTTTATGAATTAAACTATTTTAATAGGTTAATATGACATGTTAGTATTGATTTAATTAACAATTTTAGAACTAATAATGTTTTTATGAATTTCACAAAATTCAATTACCCAATAGTGTCAAAATAGACATAAAATAGTTATTAAAACAAGTATTATATTATTAATTGTTATTTTATTACTAAAAATCTAAAGGTTGGCCTAATGACTTATATAAGGTTATATATATTAATAATGAACCACATGGTGTTCATTTGTCCTATTATAGTAAGTTTATTAACTATATAGTGTGAGAAAACCAAAAGACCCGGTAAAAGTTAAATTATTTATCTTAGAGTTAAATATAAATGAAAATGTTAATATAGTAACCTAAACATGTCTAAATCCTGTTGGTTGACATGATTTAGACCCATACCCACCTTAGATTAAAAATAATTCAACTTGGAGCTATTGAAAACCAAATATGGATTTATTATAAAATAATATTTTAAGTTTTTCCAAAGGTGCCCATCTCCTCCGTTATCAAAGGGAACCTCCTCCCTATTCTATTTAAACAATTTAGAGCCTTAAAGCTTAGAAAACCCCTCACAATTTCCCTACTCAACTTCCCTAGAAACATAATAGAGGTCCTGGTTTTCTTCAATGACCAATCTTAGTGCCCTAAGAGGATGTTTCAAAGAGGCGTGTCGAAGAAGAGGTAATATCTGTTACCGGTTATTTCAAATTTATTTCTTCTTCTACATCATCTTCTTTACTTGTTTCATTATGAAGTAATAACATCAGTATCATTCATATAATTATATGTTATTATAAATATGAAACAACCCAATTTCACTTTCTATCCATCCTACAGAAAATGAAATCACCGCACGTGCATACGTACGGAATACCATCTCCACGCCGTTGTGTAATCTGTTTTCCACCACCACCTTACTTGGATTGGTATAATGGTGTTCAAAATAACTATATATGATAATTATAACATGATAATAATTCTGATACATTCCATATTACACTCCAATACCATTCAATAGTTTTGGTAATGATATCACCGCTCGTGCATACGTACCGTCTACTGTCTCCATGATGAGATGTGACTCGTTCTACATGATCTTAATTGAATAATGATTATATAAATGATATGAATGAATAAATATGATATATATTACACTAATACCATTCTGTGAATAATGTATCTATAACCTAAAAAGAGGAATAAGAATTTATTCGACAAGACAAGCATAAGAAAATAAAGCAATGAACACCCAAATAACAAGTAACAATGAAATATTACCAATAAGAATATAAGAATATGACCTTATATGATATCATAACAATGAATATTATTCATTAATAATTCAATGACATTATTTAAATCATTATATAGGAGTTTAGGATACATACGGAGCAAATCAGACCTAATGTAAGGGAAAATCTCACAATCTCATTTTTATCTGAGATTGTTTATACTTTCGTATTTAATAGGGTGTATTTATCATCCACATACATGTTTCCTCAATATTTTATATTATTTCTATCCTAATAATTTTTTTTAAATCCATTATTACTCATTGGTGAGTTTTTAGTAAAAGATATGAAATTAATCTTATGTCGTTTTTCGTATGAGGTACTTTTTTCCTGGTTTCTTCTTCGTTTTCGACGGTTATGCTTGTTGTATTTTGTTACTTCTATTTTTGCTCGCTCGGCGATGTGGTCGATTTTTGGTATGTTCGGTGATTTTAGTTTCTTTTTTGGTGATGGAGTCGATGTCGATGATGATGATGAGGGTGAAGCGATGATGGTTCCTCTGGTTTGGATTGTGTTGGTTGAAATCGGTTATGGTGTCTGTGAAGATGGTGTTTTTTAGGCATGGATGCAGTGGTTCTGGCGATAAGTATGATGGGTGACGACGTTGGGGGAGTTTTGAGCGGCGACGATAATTGTTTTTTTGGAAGGCATTGATGATAGTGTTGATGACGGAGAGATTACCGTGGTGATGACATTGATGGTGGTGATGAATGGCGACGCCTCTCTATGTTCGAGGTCATGATGGTTGATGGCCTGTGAATCGAGATGGGATTACTCGTGTTTTCAGGTGGATTTGGCAGTATTTTAAATTTTGCCTTCTGGAATTTGAATGTTGAATTTTCAAATTTTGAATGTTGTAGTTCTGTGGATGTGGATGTGGGATATTCTTGAGCTCTCTGGTATGGTTTCCATTTACCCAAAAAGTGGATATTAAATAATACAAAAAAATGGGTTCTGGTGGTACGAGGTACTTTTTTACGTTTCTGGCCAAAGTATGAGAAAAATTATTTTTTAACTTATACAGAATGAATGGATTTTATGATTTCATATAACATTATTTTCCTAATGACTCTTTTTCAAGTTCTCAAGTTTATTTTTAATCAACTTCTTTTAGTTTAAAATTGTATCACATGTTAAGAATGGAAAAATGTTTTTGAATTAGAAATGAAATTTTCCTCAGGAATGGAGTTCAAGTGTTTTATCAAAATTATTTTCCATCTAAGATAATATAGGGTTCTGTTTCTATCCCTAATTTTACATTGATTTGATTATCTTTTTTTGGAATTATTTTTATCTTATATGGATTATGTTATGATGGCATGATGTTTAAGAATCCCATTTTTATTACATGGGTTATGCTATGATGTATGATTTTTGATCTTCTCGCACACATAAGAATGGTAACAGTATGAGATGGGTGGGACCTATATCTCCATCCAATGCATTGGGTAAAGATTTATATCTCATGAGATAGACATGGCTAGAATTGCAGGTTAATCTGGTTTAGTGATACAGGATTGAAACGAGGAGGGAACTAAGTTCAAAAATGGACTTTGTCCTTAAGGATAGTATTGGAAATGAGTCTTGACTACAAAGAAATGATTCAATATGATTATGTTTGTTTGCCAAAAAGATTCATCTTATGATTATTGGGATTACATTTGACTACCATTATTTATCCCATGTTATGATATAATGATCTCTTTTGCAGGTTAAGATTCTCAACATGTTTTGTTCTTATGAATATGATATGATTGATATTTATTTTTTTACCCTTACTAATCATTTGAGCTCACCCTTTTGTATAATTTCTTTTCCCCGGGTTAGGAATAATGGTATTATGTATGATATGCCAAAAGGGACTCTAGATATGATAAAATAATAGGGAGACAGTGTAGATGATTTATGAACCAGTTGTTTATGTTTCCCAGTTTCTAAAGACACTATACCTACACTGTTCTTTCAGGGTTTTTTTGTATGCTGTAATAAGTGTGATTCAATTTTGAAGTAATAACAATGTATGTAAGGTATGGGTCGTAATATATAATATAAAAGAAACAATGTTTTTATGTTTTACTAGGTAACCATATAAATAGTCAGATTAATGCTCATTGAGTCCCTCAACTTGAGAAAAATTAGATAATTACATGATCATCTCTTTTTTTGATTGAAATTGATATCCAGTGACAAAATAATTAATTTCATATGATGAAATGTGTTTCTTAAAACATTGAAAATTTTGGCTATAGGTATTTACATAAAAATTTAATGGATAATAATTGGATTGAAAAAACGTTTCTATTTATTTGTTAATAATGGTGGAGCATCCATAACCTATATGTTTCTCTACATGTGTAGGATGTTGTGATTACAAGGCTCAATTAGCATATTCGAAAAGTTTTAGAAATGCTAAGTCCAAGTCCTCTATGACTTGGTGAAGCTCTAAAATGGTTTTGGTCTCAAAATCAAAACATCCTTGCATTTCATTTTCCTCTATATCTACATCCAATCATGCCTTTTCCTCCCCCTCCACCATCTGTTTAATTTAATCTACCATTTCCATGGTGTGATACGAGTATAGCTTAAGTCATTCGAGATCCTAACTAATCCACTCCACCTCTTGGAGATACCACTCCTCTATGGCCCACTTGTCTATAAGTTTTCCCTTTCATCCATGTACATCCTAGAAAGTTCAACATATTTTTTAAGAGGGATATTTTTAAATCTGGAAAGATAATATAAGGACTCTGCACTTGAAACGAGAAAATGTAACATGTTATCCCTCTCTCAAGAAGAAATCACCTAATTAATTATGTTAATGATAGATTGATACTCAAACACCCCATACCCATTAAATGAAAACATTATAAAAAATATGGGAACTGTATAATACGTGGTTTCAAGGTGGGATTGTGAAATTAGATTATAGATTTAATTCCATATTTTTTTAGAGTTAAATACAAAATTCATTTAGTGCTTCTAGATCTGCCTCATAATTTATCCCAGTAGAATGAATATATTTAATATTATGTTCCACTAGAGATGGTATTGATTCCGAAACCTTTTAATATAATGATATTGCATGATCCACTTCCCCTTCAGTATCAGTAGGTGGAAAGATCATAACATTGGTTGCATCTTCCAAAACATATGTCCATAATTCTCAAATAAAAAATTAAATCATTTTATTCCTATAATTCAAAAAAAGGAAAGGGAACATGCCGGAGAATGGATAACTACCTTCACACTTAGGAACATCATTATTCATGACCACCAGTGTCTCATCATCACCTGATATGTGTGATATTGAATCCTAAGTATGAAAATAGTCCTTGGTTACTTCCAGAGACACATGTACTACAGGACCATGCTCAGCCATGTCAGTGGTATCAAAAAGATCAATCACATAAACTATAATCATAGGAATAATAATGACATAACTAGAAACAAGAACTGTTTCTCATTCTCCTCGAGCATGAATCTCTCCCTATTTCACAATCATGTTCCCCGATAAGGATGCATCAATATTCCCAGCCGTAACATCAACCGTTGAAGACAACACCTCTATGGGTGAAGAATTTATTAGATCTAGAAAGGGAAATCCCCTGGGGAATAGGACCTCCCTGATGTCCTTAGTTTTTAATGGATCCCCATCTGAATCATCTACCATAGTTTGAGTCATCCCATTCTTCTCCAGATGATTATGATCAATACACTCAGATGAATCTTTGAACATTCAAGTCTCTCCCACAACTTGAACAAAGTTCATCTTATCGTAAATAAATAACCCCTTAGGGATTAGGATCAACCCAATATCCTCAATTTCTTTGGGTTCTCTATCATGTTCACCTATATCCACCAGTGGTGTCAAATGTATCTCTAAATAAGTAGGTTTTATAGAATCCTAGGTTATGGTTTTAGGATTACTCATCATAGATACACAAGTTCATGGGAACAATGATTAGTTAGAGAATAAAGAAACATAACATAAGACTTTTTATGCTTGACATTAGGAATATCTATATATAAATTTCCATTAAATGCATCAATGTATGCCATAGAGTGAATAATCCAGAAAGTATAGTAGGTGAGGATGTGGGTGGAAATTCTTCTTTAGGATTTTTAAGAACTTCCTTCAATTCTCCATCACCCCTAGTGAAAATTCTATACAAATCACTGGTCCAAAGGGATATTCTCCCTAGCAATACATCCAGAAGAGATATACACTGGGGATGTGACCAATTACTGAATCTTCCTAGGATCCTACATGTACTAGGAGTAGGGTTTTAGGGTCATGATGGTAGTAAGAAACAGATTTGGTGAATATTACCTCATCATCAATGTCCTCATTCTTAATCACGATTACCACCATGTTCTCTACTTGATCATACTAGTAAGTTCTGCCCTTATAAAGGTGGAGGTTGGTATCCATTAAATATATATTTATATACCACACAAAGAAATTTGAAAAATGAGATCCACGTGGGAGAAATGATTAATCAATATACTTAAAGATCAAGGGGCTCGGCCTGATGTGCCTCCCATATATCTTCATCATATGTGATTCCTCTTAAGATATACCATGAATTCCAACCATGTAAAAATTCTACAGTTATGGGGATTTTTAAAGAAAGAGGATCGACCTAGGGAAGCGAGGAGGGTTCCAATAGCCACATTTACATTCTGGGAAACTCTGCCAACATGGATCCTTCTAGGGATATGAACTTGTGAGACCCCAAATGGGAATAATGAATTTACCTAACCCAAGGTTTGGTAGGGGGATTGACCTTACCAATCCCCCCAAGAGGTGGGGATATCACCTTCATCATCTTCATTGACCTTAGAAATTACAATGGAAAGAACTCTCTACAAATAACAATGTCTATAATGATGGGAATGTATTGATTCATCAAGAACATAATGATATAAACCCACCATATTAGGGTCATTATCATATGAGAAAGTGGAATGTGCTGATTTGTAGCCATACCTAGTTAATGAAACCACTATATATTATAGAAAGAACTACAGAGTTTGTGATGAATTAGTTCCCCTAAAATAATCCCATTATATACAAGCTGTTATAAAAGTGGTAACTCAGACCTCTATAAAAAATCAGAAATTGGAAGCCGCCAGCCACTTAGAAGATTGTTCAGAAAGGATTCCATTTGAAATACTTGGTCATTATTTGTAATTATCTTCCAGACCACTCAATGAACTAGGCCTCCTCTATAATTGTCTTATAGGGACCCATGCACCTTTAGTTTTCAAAAATCTAGAACGTCCTTGACCTTCATATTCATTAAACTTGACCAATTTATGTAGCACATACGTTAAACCAATTATAAAATAGGACATCCTATGTTAGATGAGGGTCACCCTTAAAAATATCCTTCACATTATGAGTAATCTTTTTTATAAAGTGGGGGAGTCCTCTACACATTGTCCCAGGCTGAATGGGGTGTAAATCATTGTCATACATATCACATTTGATGGGCCCCCTTGACATATTCTGGAAATCCAAAATAATGATACCCAACACCCTGTGTCCCAAGTGGAAGGTGTTTCTATTCGGCCTCCACCTACTAAATAGTTGGGGGATACATTTTTTTGTTCAATGGTAGTAGGTCTACAATACCGAGGCCACCTCATAAATACCCACATCCTCTATATCAATCTCAAATTCCTCATATGTCTATAGGACCCTAAAAGGCCACCCGTATCTAGGATGAATAATCCACTAGAGTGAAGTTATCATTTTTATGACCACCCATGTTCATCATTTTCAAAATAATTCCACTTTATATTCTGGTAGAAATGCATCTTTTCATTTGGTGGACATAAGGATTTCTCTGGAAACCAAGTATAATATTTTGAAGAGACTCGGAAGAATGGGTTTTCTAGATAAATAAACCCATCATTGAAATTATATTAAAGGTGATAATTGTATTTTCAAATATCCAGTACATGGGTTAATTTTTTTCTTGCTCAGTGTTAGAAATGAAAAATCAGATGGTATCATGAATCCATAAAGGAGAATCATATCTGAATCTGTATACCACATTTAACTAGAAATAATAATTATCTTTATGATCTTATGGAGTGTGTGGATACTAATTTTATCATTATTGTACACCGAATAGATCATAGAATCCATCCTATCATACGAAATAGAGAGAGTAGAATCAAGAACAACAACAATAGAAGGATCTTGTGAAGGGCCCATCCTATTTTATTCACCAAAATAAAAAGTAAAAAATATAGTTTTTAGGAAAATGGAAAAGTATAAAATCCCCACAAACTAACATTTCGTGAATCTCTGATACCTAGACCATCTATTTGTGGAACACATGCCCGAAAAACATCTATTCGTGGAAAAAATTCCTGTGAAATATTAATTCAAGAAGGTGTTGTATGACTAAACTTTGTCCTATGAAGTGATGGTCTGTGCAATGCTCAATCTGTCTGGTATTTTCCAACTATGTGGAAAATAAAAAAAATATGAATCATGGTTGAGACATTATGTTCTCATTTGAGAAACAAGATTTAGAAAATGTACAACTATAGATTTTTTAGTGTACAAAATCAATGGGTGACTTAGATTATGTTAATGAAATTAGTTATTCCAGAGAATTAGTAAAGGAAAAATTAGTTGTCCCTCTATTTATAGGCATGGTCTCCTCTTGTGGGTCCATCTGCATTCCAAAAAATTATTCAAAATTGGAAAACGTTCTACATCAGAATAGCCTCATATTCATCTCGATCAGACCCCATTCTAACGAGGGTATTTCTGGGGTTCTTAAAATTCCAAACAAAAAATCAAGAGATGTCCATCAATATAAAAAATCTATGAAATAAACACTGAATATGAATTCAAAAGAATATTTTCAAAG
The DNA here is from genome assembly GCA_963277665.1 of Viscum album. NCBI lineage: Eukaryota > Viridiplantae > Streptophyta > Magnoliopsida > Santalales > Viscaceae > Viscum > Viscum album. Next base: position 27,022,881 of record OY728154.1, read on the forward strand.
ATGAAAATCTATGAAGGACATCTTGATCCCATGAATTACATATTGTTTCATGGATCACTTCATTGTAATAAAGATTTTACACACTACGATTAACACCTTTAATGAAAAAGTTCATGGGATGAGACATTTACACCAGCTCCTAAAAAATGAAATGAATTCATTTTCAAAGCCAGAAAAAGATTCCAACCCCTAAAAGTCACTATCCCCATAACCTAAATACTTTGTGAGGTGATATAGTACTACCACATACCTCAATCAAAATGAAGTAATTTTTGGAACTATATGGTGATATCCATCCCCATGAATGACTTCTCCCCACTAACCTAGTCATTCGCGGGCCAGGGTATACACCTGGTCTCTCGTAAAATAATTCATGTAGACCACTACAGACGACCGACCATGAATGTGTATATTAACTATTCACTTAAATTAAAAGTGACTGAGGGGACCCAAATAAGGATTGAACTAGAGTGGTTTGAATGATACATACATGGAGATACACAAAAATTGGATCCTCTGAGATGAATTGAGAGAGACCTGTTGATTAAAAGCATGTAAAAATACACCACATAGTTGTATGGATGAAATAATAAGTCATTAAGCTATCTGAAACCAAAAATAACTTTTTTGAAACCATTTCATGGGAAATAAAATTGATGGACCTTTTTTAGAAAAGAGACTCACATAGAAAAATGATATACAGGATGAATTATTCCTCTCATGGAAAAGTACGTCATGGGAGGAACTTAGCCCCATGTAACAACAAGCTACATGGATGAAACATATCCTCGTATAGAAACACATTACATAGGAAGAACCCATGTCCGTATTACACAGTACTAAATGCATGGTACCCTCACTGGATTAGAAATATTCCACATGGGAGGAAACCCATCCCGCCTAAGAACCTTCTACACAAAATGGGGTGTCCTAGGGTATTCTACACTCCACCTCCTATCACTCACTACCACCATATCATCAGGCCCTATATTGGCACCTTAGTGAACTAGTATAACGACATCCAGAAAAAAACTCATATAAATCCACCAAAAGTGTATGATCATTTCATCAAGTGCATTATCATTTCGTCTCAAGTCTATATACTCAGGGTAAGTGGAGTCACATCTATAACATCCGTAATAATTCATACACTCATAATAAACTTAGCATTACATGCCCATGTTATTGAGGGTTCTGAACAAGGAGTTCTTATGTGCACCTCGTCATTATGGGTTGTGATGGTAACTATCATGCTTACCATTAACATTCATATGGCGTATGATCCTCCCTAGAGAACCAATTTTAAGGCATCCCTCCTAGAGTAAACCCCTAGTCTCTATTGCGAGAGGCATCACTTTTTGGCCCTCTTGACCTCCTACTAGGATGTATCCAGATATTTCACAAATTTGATTATCCTTGTTATTAAAATGAACATGGTGACATGAACACTCAAAGCCCATGTCCTCTAACTTTATACATCAGCACCTGATCTATCATCGAACTGAATGGATCATTTGATATTCAGATCAACTACTTCCTCTTGTTTCACACCAAGAGAATTAATGACATGGGATTATAGGTTATATGATATTGAGACATCAGGTTGATCCTAAAACTCAAATGGGACTTCTTCATAGATATAACCTCCTCCAACTATTCATATGTGCCTCCTATATGGTGTACATCCTAAAACCATACATCAACCTTCAATGGATCATTTTCCTGATGAACCAACGCCTTACGAGAATTATCTAGAGTGTAAGCCCCAATCATGCCCCCTAAAATGGAAAGCTACCATGTATAAGTTCCAATTGTACTATACATCAATAGATTTGATGTGTAACTAACTTGGATACCTATGAATCACCCCCAAGGTCCATACCGAACACCCAAATCCACCCTAATGTTCTGTGGGCCACATTTCTGGTAGGGTATTATCAACCAGGAAGAACACATAACTGACGGGTCCCCTAGGAAACCTTGGTGTATGCCCCCCCCCCATCACTCGAGACCCGACACCTTTTTCCAATATTTCCTTGCCACATGACATTAAATTGTATGGTTGGGTCCTTTTCACATGACCTTAAAAAGTGATGTTCCCAGTTATGTGTTTCCGAACAACATGGTCATTTATTCCTAACTAACTAGGATAAATTGGAAGTCTCCCATAGGTCCAAAACAAACAACCAAATTCACAATAATGTTATTTGGAAACCTTCAAAGTGGTTTCATATACACCTAGGATACTACATCTCTTATAGGTCCATCGGTATTCTTTGACATAAATCACACATCATCTGTGATCATGTACCATTTTCCTTTATTTTATTCCCTTATGATATTAAACTACATGGCTTGCCCATTGTCACACAATAATAAAAATTTATGTTTTCTATTAATTATCACTGAACAACATTGGTTCTCATTCCTATCATGAGTATACATTATAATCTAATCTCATGGGTTTAGTCTCTACATCAAATCAACTCACATACCCCTTAATGACTGTATAATCTAAAGAGATGCACAATGTGGATTCATACCCACATCATCCTAATAAATAACCCAAATAATCTCAAATCTGTCCATAAAAGTGTACCATTGATGGAGAAACTCATATAACTGATGTTCCCTCCATTGATGGGGATCCTCATATAAAAATAATGATTCGGAACCCATGTGTAGTCAGAATAGATCATTTCCTTCGGGTGAACTATGTTTTCATACATGGGAGTGAACAAAGTATTCAAAAATATAGTAGAAATATATAATAGAATCCCAAAATAGGAAATAGTTCCCCGAAAGGGAATGTTGAGATCAAATTCCCATATTCTCAACCAGTGTGAGTAATTAAGTGTCATTCACCATGTTACAGAATGAATGTCTACCATTTGAAAGTAGGACCATCAATCATGGATATGAGAGATGTTTGGAATTTCTACCTCCATTAATAGATCCCATTATATATCATTCTAAGATGTTGTACACAATGTTAGGTATTGCACACATTTAAACCCCTTGGAATCAACTGTTAGGGGGAAAAATTTTCATCATAAACAACAATGAAAAAAAATTAAATTTTTTAAAATCATTACCTTCTAAACATTATATATTATGAATATCAAATAAATCAAATCCTTATTGAAGAATCATTTTTTAGTCAAAATATTCCATTGAAACCTGCATAATATAAATATAAACTCATTTATGTATCGTAGAGTATTATATTCATCCTCCATGTTCACAAGAATTTGGAATAACTAGACCCTATTTAAATAAATTTGATAAACTTCCTCAAAATACCCCCTCATTAAATCCTTTGAATTTAAGGAATATTAACCAATTCTTTGAATAGATTTAAAGGGTCCATCCATCATGTAATCTATATCAGGCCCTTACATAAAAAAATGTATGAGGATCACCAATAAAAAAATCAATAATGGTATCACCCATCATCACATATAATTCATGTCTAATATATCATACATAATTGAATTTTAATCATTAATAATTTCAAAATCAATCAAATGAAATTATTTCCCATCCCTAAAGAAAATCCCTACTCCTTTTCTATTAAAAATAGTAATAGATTCCCTTTTTAAAAATTATCATGAATGGATAATATTCCCAAAATAAAAAATAATAATTTATTTAAAGATATCATTGTATATTTTAAAAATTAAATTCAAATTCCTCAAAATTCAAGATGTTGGTAAGTTATTTTCCAAATTTATGTATTTTAACAATTATCCCTTTCACACCTTTGGTAAAAGTAAATCATTCTGAAAATGAAAGGAAGATCCCATTTTAAACCTTGTCGTGAGATTATGATAAAGTTGAAAATATTATTTTACCTCCCTTTATATATTTATTGTTGTTTGGAGTGGAATATTAAGAGGGGGTGAACTGAGTTCCTACTTAAAAATTCGGTTAAAACCTTATTATAAAGTTCCCTCAAATTTTAAAATGGCCATGTTAATTAAGGTATTAGAGATGTAAATGTGTAGTTGATCAACAGGTTTCTAAAAAGGTGATTAGTACTCAATTCAATTAGTTTAAAACACTTTTTAAACTTTTGAAAGATGTTTTCTGAATTAAAAATATACACACACTAACCAAAACTAACTATCAAAGTGAATGGAAAATAGTTTTATGTTTTTTCAATTATAAGCTCTGGATAATAGATAAAACAGAGTATAACAAAAATATAGAGCACAGTGATGTTAAACAAGAGGTTCAGTCTCAAACCAAGTCATAATCCTCTCCACTTGGTTATCACCTACCACCAAGCAGTTTATATTAATAATAAACTGGATAAACAGCATGTATCAGGATTTACAATAGTTTTCAGAAACTGTCCAGGGTTCACACCCTCTACCATAGTTATTTGTGGAAAAAAACAATATGGACCACGCACGGTCTCTTCCATAGTTATATGTGGGAAACAAGGTGTAAGTGAAGTTTGATTTGAGGATATTCAGTATCCTCCAGTTCCAGCACAAAAGATATTATGTGTAACAGACAGACACAAAAACTTCTCTGAAATGTAAAATAAATGAACACAATAGAAGTAAGATTATAAGCCTATGTTTAGAAAGATCTATGTGTTTGTAGTTCAGCTCTTGACTCCATGGTGTGAAGAATTGTTTGTTCGAGTCTTTATCTAGAAGTTTTCCTCAAAACAGAGTGTCACAACTCCAGGTTCTAGCTTTCAGGAATTGAGTGTTCTACTTCTTCTGTTTAACGACAGTTGACAAAGCACAAAAGGATTCATTGAAATTGTTCTCCAGAAATGATCTTCTAGAGGTTCTTGGGTTCGCAGTGTAAGCATTGAATGGTTCTTCATTTATCTATCATGTAAGATCATTCACAAGCACAGACATGGGCTTTCCATGCCACATAGATTTTCTTCCTCGGTCTTCTCTTTTATATTTGAGGTCCAACAATAGAAATAAGTAGATCACGTGTGGTCTTTCGTGTACCTCGTATTGTCCTCTGATACGGTCTCTTGATATGTCGACAATCAGCATTAACTAATGTCAGAATCATTAAATTTACCAAATATAGACCCTAGAATTATCTTAAGAATTTTACAAAGGATGGAGTAGAAGAGTATGGTAGACTGGTAACAGTATCCTTCACAACATCAAGCTTCAACAATAGGTGCACATCGATAGCCTTCATCAGTAACCTTCCGAATGGTAACCATCCATCAGTAACCTACAACGGTAGCCTTCAACGGTATCCCTCAACGATCACCTTCCATCGGTGACCTTGCATCAGTGACCTTGCATCAGTGGCCTTGCGTCGGTGACCTTTCATCGGTGACCTTTTAATCGGTGACCTTTGCATCGGTGACCTTTTCATCAGTGACCTTTCCATTGGTGACCTTTGCATCAGGGAACATTCATCGGTGACTTTTTCATTGGTTACCTTTTCATCGGTGACCTTTTATCGGTGACCTTGCATCAGTGACCTTACATCAGTGACCTTTGTACTTAGAGATATTTTTCACTGTGAGCTTAAACAAGAGAGTAGTGAGATTAAAAATACATAGTTATTACATTAATATAAACATGATTTTCACATAAATTACTACCATTTAAGAGAAAAAATATGCTTCCTATAAATGAAACATGATTTGATAATATCAAAACAGTTAAGTCCAACAATATTTCCCTTTTTGATAATCTCAAATTATGTCAGTATTTTTTAAATTAGGGTTATGCACATTTTCTAATATCTTCAGAGTTGTTTATATGAATATTTGAACTATGTATATTATAAAAAATATAAATAGTATATCTATGAAAATTAAACATAAAAACATCTCCTTCTTTCAGTTTAGCAGCTTAAAACTTAAAAAAAACTTGTAACCTGACAGGTTTCTCCCCCTTTGTGATTAACAAAAAGACTAAAAGAGAAAAATTAACAGAATATTGTTTTCCATTAATGAATCAATAGTAAAATTTGAAAAAAAAATTCTAAGATCCATATCAACTAAGAAATCCCATATTAAATCCAAATAAGATAATTCTAAGAGAGCTTGGACTTTGGAAGTTTAGGAGGTAGGTTCTAAAGTTAGAGGGATAGGCCTAGGTATGGCAGTCAGCAGGGTTTGAGGAGCTACAAAAAAGGCATCAGTAGACTTATAGTGAATGGATCTCTAAGGAATCATAGAGGTAAAACTTCTGATAACATGTGCAAGAGTCATCAGTAGCGCATCACATGTAGATCCTGAAGCTGCCGAGGTAGAAGGCATAGCTGGATGAACAGTGATGGGAGTGCAGTCCACAAGGAAGAAGTATAGAAGAATATTTCTGAAATACATAATAATACTATCTTCTCTTTCTATTTCTAAAATAAAATCATCCTTATTATCTATGAATTTATCTAAGGCAGGAGTAAACTCTTTGAGACTGCTAACGTGATCCTTAAATTCTTGTGTGATAGGTGGAATCCTCATGTTCTCATACAACATATTGAAGTTACCATCCATATGAGGCTTAGTATACCCCCTTTTTTAGTACAAATAAACATTCTCTTTAAGGGGTTTTTGATTCTAAGTAGCTTCCCTAAAATTATTTCCCATAAAGCTATGAATTTTTCTGGTTGTATAAATGACATCAGTCATAGACTAAGGGTCTGAGGTACTGGAACTATAGAACGTCTCCAATTCATCTCTATCAACTGATCTAAATGATTCTAAATCAACTGGAGGAGTAGCTGAAGATGAAGCAGATGCACACAGAGGTTCCATAGTGATAGCTATTGTCTTCTTAAAGGATTAGTTCATCCCACTGATCATCCTCTTTACAACATCATATTTTCCACTCACATGTGTCTCCATGGACTTTGTAAAGTCCTCAAACACAATGACCATTTGTTGAACCACACTTTTAAAATATTGAAGATCTTTTTCCACCTGATCCCTTGAAGCCATATTGGATTCTAAACTGGCAATAGTCTGGTTCAAAAATTACATATAATCTTCCATGGTTCTGATCTGATTCTCACAGTCCTTTATATCCTATAGCAGGATGGAGTGAGAGGAAAAACTATTCTTTCCATGGAAAATGTTACAAAATCTTGATTGTGAGTCATATAACTCTCTAACCCAACAAATCTCTTATCATAGTGGCTCTTCAGATCTGATTTTATTGATTCCAAATCATCCTTCTTCACATAGTCTTAAGGTAAAATTACAACTGGATACAAAATAGTAGTCTCTGTAACTAAAGGGGTTGGAGGACATCTAATAGACTAGTCATCATCATAATATCCATATTTTAAACCTAAACCCACAAAACCAGGGTTCTCGGAACAGTCTTCTATCCCATGAGCAGCAACTGAACCTATGGAAATAGGTTCCTCCTCCTCACTTGGATAAATATCTTGATCAACCAAATTCACTCCATCCATACCTCTTTGATCTACTACATCAATAGAAGGTTCCACTGTCAATTCCTCGATAGAATCTTCAAAAATTTCCATAAAAATTCCAACTTCCATAGAATCAGAAACCTCTTCATCTAAATATTCGATCATTCTTGTATTCCCTATCAAGGGACGGAAACTTATTCCTTCTTATTCACTTTCACCAGTAGCTTTCTGAAAGTCATCATGACTATATTCAGCATCCTCATCTTTATCTATGGTCTATCTAATGTCTCTTAAGACACTTTCTTCCCCTTCTTCTTCACTAGTCTCTTCATCATCATTATCCCTTAGTATTGCCTCCATTCTAGGAAATATCTATGGTGGACTGGGCTCACCAAGGGATACAGTATTAGAACGAGGATTTGAAGGAATGTCAGGATCACTACTATTATCTATAGGATAATCCTCTCTTTCTTACACAACATCATCTTCTTCTTCTTCATCCAAAAATGCATTCTCCAATTCATCAGGCTTTAGACCTATATAATTTTTATATTTAGGACTTGTAGGATGAGAGAACAAGGTTGAATTCCTCATATAGCTTAGCCCCATCATGCATGCATATTCTTTCTCAAGCGATCCAAATTATCTTCATCAACATAAAAATCACCTTTGTAATGCCGAATTTTCCCCTTACTACAAATATTTTCTCCTTATTTCCCGCAAATCCTTTCACCTTCAACATTAAGGATATCAATATAGCATGAAACAAGGAAATGGACTTGGAACTGAGATTTGTCATATCTTCTAATTGAATCATCATCTGCCTACACAAATTTATCTTCTATCCATGCATCATCAAATATTAAAGAAATATGTCATGATACTTCAAGGTAGAAAAGTCCCCTCTCCTAGGACTCAAGACATGCAGGAAAAACTTAAACAGAAACTTTTCTTCTCCTTCTATCTCAGTAGAAATGAACTTTCTTGGGATCTCACTCCCTGTTAGTTCAGCTAAGGCTTCTTCATTAAAAAAAATTGTAGTGGGATGCGCCACTCATGAGTAGTTTTCATAAATCCCTTCATGTGGTACTCTCAGACACTTATTCAATTCAATAGAGTAAAATCTTACACTTACTCCATTTACCCAAGAAGACATTTTGTTTGCATCCTCAGTCTTTTCGAACTTCAAAAATTCATAAAACACCTTCTCTATATTTGGGTAATAATGTACTTTTTTTAAAATAATTTGACCCAACCTTGAGCTTCATGTGCCTTCAGCACTAAAGATCATCTCACCAACAACCATTCGAAACATATATCTTTTTCAACAACCATTTTCCTCTTTGATATGTGAGGATTGAGCAGCTTTACCACTACCTGGCTTCCACTACTAGACTTAGCTCGAGGTATCTTTGGATTCGGGGAATCTTCTTTATCACTGACCAACGACCACTTCCACCTTACCATCGATCTGGAGCGGTTAATGGGTTTCAGTAGGAGGATAGGTTCTAAGATTAGGGAGAAAGAGGTTTTTGAGAGGGTTTGAAGTAGATCAAAATGTGGTGTGTTCTTTAATTTTATAATTTAGGGATCAAACAAATCATATAAAATAAATAAGAAATACTAAAAACGTTTCATATTCCTACAGAAAACGTGAAGTCATGGAAAAGTCGACTATCGGTAATGTGTCAACGGTGATGTTCTTAATGGTAAGGTATCAACGGTGAGGTCCAATAGTGAGTTCCAACAGTGAGGTCTCAATAGTGAGGTCCAACGATGAGGTCCCTACCGGTGAGGTCCAATGTTGAGGTTCCAATGGTGAGGTCTAACGGTGAGGTCCCTAATGGTGAGGTCTCAACGGTGAGGTTTCTAACGGTGTGGTCCAACGGTGAGGCCCCTAAAAAAAATTTATCATACCAAACTCATGATTGATATAATTTAACCTCTAATAATTAAAAGTCATTGTGAATATATCATCCAATTGATGTTCAGTACCAATGAATTTAATATTGATATCACCTCTTTGATAGTGATCCCTTAAGAAGGGATGTCTCACATCAATGTGCTTTGTCCTGGAATGAGATACTAGATTTTTAGAGATTTTAATGTCCCTTTTATTATTACACTTTATAGAGACATGTTTGAATTGATATCTATAGTCAATTATAGTTTGTTTCATCAATCAAATTTGAGCACAATACTACCAACAACTATATATTCAGCTTCGATAGTAGATAACGCAACAGAATTTTGTTTCTTACTACACCATGATACTAGTAAATTGATTAAAAGTGACATGTTCCCGAGGTGCTATTTCTATCTATATTGAAACCAAAAAAACCATCATATGAATAACTTATTAAATCAAATGTTTTTCCTCTTGGATAAAAAAGTCCAAAGTTTGTATTATAATTGAGATATTTAAAAATCCTTTTTTCAGCAGTTAAATGAGATTCTTTGGGATTGTATTGAATGTGATCACACATGCATATACTAAACATAATATCTGTTCTACTAGAAGTAAGATAGAGAAGACTCAAAATCATACCTCTATAATTGGTTTGATCCACTAGTTTTCCAGTTTCATCAGCATCCAACCTACAGGTGGTACTCATAGGTGTATCACTGCCTTTATTGCATTCCAAAAAAAATATTACAAAAGATATTTGGTATATTTACTCTGATTTAAAATAATACCATTTCTATTTTAAAAACTTTGAAATTCAAGAAAAAATTTATGTTCCCCCATTAAACTCATTTCGAATTAATCTTGCATTATTTTTGAGAAACCTGTACATAAATAATTATTAGACGATCCAAAAAAATTTCATCTAAATAAATCTATACTATCAGAAAATATTTGGAAATACTTTTAATAAAAAGAGTAGGATTCGCTATTCCTTTAGTAAAACCTTTTGAAATAACAAAAGAACTAATTCTATCATACCGAGCTCTTGGATCTTGTTTTAGACCATATAAATCTTAATCAAATTTAAATACATGATTTGAAAAATGGATATTTGTAATACATGGGGGTAGTTCAAAAAATACGTACACTACTATGTACCCATTTCAAAATTCACTTTTGACATCGATTTGATATGGTCTGAAATTCAGATGAGCTACATAAGCAAGTTATATCCTAATGGCTTCTAGTCTAGCTACATATGAAAAGGTTTCCTCATAGTCTATTCCTTCTTTTTGACTATATCCTTGTGCAACTATTATATACTTATTTCTAACTATGTATCCATATTTTTCAACTTAATTTCTAAACACCCTTTTAGTGACTATGGTCAACATGTCTTTAGGTATTTCTACTAATTCCCAAACCTTGTTTACATCAAAATAATTTAATTCTTCTTACATAGATATCATCAAAAATTTATCATTGATTATATCATTGATATTTTTAGGATCATGTTGTGAATGAAAAAATTGATGTTCAACCTGGTTTCTCACAAATGATCTAGTTTGTGTTCTTCTATTTAAATCACCTAATACATCATCAAAAGTATGATTATTGAGATTTATAATACCTTTAGAAAGAGTTAAATGAGGCTCTTCATGATTATATATAGGTTGAGATTCACCAAACATATATTCTGGAAAAGTTCCAAAACAAGTTCTTTTCACTAATGGTTCACTATCATTATCATTAAGATCCAAAATTGAAATACCTTCCTCAAGGTGTTCAACAGAGGTTTTGTGTTCATGTGGATCAGTCTCACCAAATTTTATATGAATTTATTCTTCCACAAATTTTGATTTCTTATTTAATACTCTATAATCTTTATTAGATATTGAGTATCCTAGGAAAATTCCTTCATCACTTTTGGAAGTAAACTTGTCAAGATTATCATTCGTGTTAAGGATGAATACATTGCAACCAAAAACTCTAATGTAATAAACTTTAGGCTTCCTATTATTCCAGAGCTCATAATGTGTCTTATAAGAATATAACTAATTAAGACTCTATTTATTATGTAACAAGTTGTATTAACAGCTTCAGCTAAAAAATATATAGGTATATGATAAACATTTAGCATAGTCTAGGAAATATCTTGAAGTGTTATATTTATTCTTTATACAACTCCATTTTTTTGAGGTGTTCTAAGAGCATAAAAATTGTGAGTGTATCCATTTACTGAGAAAAAATATTCAAAATCCTGAATTTCAAACTAACTACCATGATCACTTCTCAAGGTCTTAATTCTAAGTCCACTAACATTTTCAACAGACTTGGAATATTTACTGATGTATGATCATGCTTCACTTTTGTGAGATATAAAGTATACCCAAGTATATCTAGAAAAATCATCTACAAGAACATAAACATAGTCCTTCCCATTTAAACTTGAAACTCTAGATGGTCTATAATAATCCATGTGAACCGACTCAAGCATTTTAAAAGTAGAGACTTCTTTCTTTGGTTTGAAAGAAACATTGTGTTGTTTTCCCTTTTTATAGGGATTACAATCTTTGTAATGTGGGAATTCCAATTTAGGTAAGTCGCTAACTAATCCTTTCCTAGTTTTTTTCCTATGTGGGTGCACATCACAGTGTCCTGAATTTCTATGCCATAACCTAGATTCCTTATGAAAAATATTTAAAAATGAAACGTTTTTCTTAGCTACGGAGTTTAAATCAACTGTATATACATTTTCATTTATAATATTAGTAAATATTAAACCATTTTTAGAATTAAAAACATTACAGTAATTATCTTCAAATTTAACATTGAATCCATCATCACACAACTGAGAGATAGTTAGTAAATTGTATTTTAACCCACAAAAAAATTACTTTGGAAATTAATTTAGTGTTAGGGTTACCAATTTTTCCTAATCCGACGATCTTCCATTTAGCATGATCACAGAATGTGACATGTCCACCATCAAATTTAATTAGGCTCTTGAAGAAAGAATATTCTTCTATCATATGTCTTAAACATCGACTTTCCATGTATAATATAGTATTATAGGATCTCTTCAAAAAAATTTCCTGCCAAAATAGATTATGTGTAGGGTAACTTTGGTACCCAAATTTTCCTTGGTTGATAGAGGTTAGAAAGTAAAGCTTTAGGATCCCATACTTGTCTCACAGGTTTGCAATAATCAATAGATATGTTTTGAGACATGCCCACTTTGTTAGGTCCTTTATAGAATATTTTTTCAAAATATGGTCCAGAACATGAACTTGAAAATAACTATAATGATTTTGGAAAAAAATTATTTTTAACAATCCTTATCTGACCTTGTTGATGTCCTAGATGAGTTGTATATTTTGGAGCAATTTTTTTCCTAGACACTATGTCAGGGTATCTCTCCTAGCAGTAAACTTCTCAAGATTTATTTTTAATTTCTCATTCGATAATTTAAGTTCAGTATTTTCTTTTAACAGCTGAGCACATTTTCCTTTTTTAATATACAGATCAGACTTATAATTGGAATTTAAAGCATGTTTCCTTTTCAATAATTTTTATTTATCCTTGAGTTCATTAAATATATCTTCTATCATTCCACAGTATTCAAATAGTTCATCCCTAGTCATATTTTCATCATTATTTGATTCACTTTTATACCCAGAATAGTAAGAATTACATATATGGGATTTAGGAGTTACCTTAGATGTTTCTGTCATGAAAGACAAATTTTCATGTTTGTTCTTCTCAATAACTAATGTGTTAGATCCACTTGAGCTACCTTCTAAATAACTCCAAGTAGCTTTCATATCCTTTTTATATCCCTTGTTCTTGTCTTCATATTTCTTCTTAATTTTCATCTTGGGGAAATCAACCTCCACATGGACTTTTCATTTACCCTCATAGAAGACTATCTCACTTGTGTTGTCATTCCATTTTTGTTCATTTTTTCACTATCCTTTATTATCATACATTCATTTGTAGTTATATTATCTAATGAACTTTTTCTTGGGGTATAACTTAATGATCCTTATAAAAAGATGAGCTATCTCATCATCAATGTCAAAATCTGTGTCTTCATAGGTGGAAGTGTCTATAAAAGCTTTTCCTTTTCCTTTGACTTTGATCATTGAGGTAGCAGTCTTTAATGCTACAGATATTCTTCTTAGTTCTTCATATGAATCTTTATTTACCTTAAGATCTTCCCCGTACATCATATGTTTTCCAATTAGTTCCATTACTGGTTGCAGGCCTATGTCACAATATTCTCAGATAGAAACAGAAATTCCTCTTCATAATTCAGGTATGAATCAAAGTAATATTATAAACTGATCCTTGTTGTCCACTAGTTTCACAAGAAGATTCATGGTATTAACTATTTCATTGAACCTCAGACACATTTCAGATATCATTTCATCATGATTCATTTTAAAATTATCAAATTTAACAGTATAGGTATTTAATATCATTTCTTTAACATTGGTTGTTACCACATGAGAAACAGTTAAAGTATCCCAAATTTCATATGTAGTTTTACAGGAATACATTCTATAGAATTCATCGTCTCCTAGACAACATTACAATTCATTAATTTATTTACATTTATTATTATATGTTGCCTTATTCAACTGAGACCATGTGTCCCTAGCAGAAACAAGCAATGCATGTTGTTCTTCAATTGTGTCCTAGATTTTAGGTCCCCTGTGCTCTATATTAATTTTCATTTTTAATATTCACTGAGCATTGTCATTACCATTAAATAAATTTGTCATGTTAGTAGCATCATCTTCAACTCTGTTATCAATTTTTAAATTGAATTTTAAAGAACTAAAAATTCAGATATGATAGACATTTTAAGATCATTAAGATACAACTAAAATCAAAGTTGAAACGAATTTGAAAACATGAGCAATAGTTCAGATAGTATCAAAAAAAATTAAATCCATATGATACCAAAGTTTGGTTGGAGTGGAATCTCAAGGGGTGGTGAATTGAGTTCATACATAAAATTTCTATTTAAAATGTTTTTATAAAGATCCCCCAAATTTTGAAATGGCCCAGTTAATTAAGGAAGTAGAGATATAAATGTCTAGTTGATCAACAAGTTTCTCAAAGGGTGATTAGTCCTGAGTTGAATTAGTGTAAAATAGTTCTTCGGATTTTTAAACAAGATTACTGAATAAAACATATACACACACTAACCAAAACATACTATCAATGTGATTGAAAAATAATTTTTTGTTTTTGCAATTATAAGCAGAGAAAAATAGATAAAATAGAGTATAATAAATAAATAAAGTAGAGTGAAGTTAATCAAGAGGTTCAGTCTCAAGACAAGACTTAACCCTCTCCACTTGGTGATAACCTGCCACCTAGAAGTTTATATTAACAATAAACTTGATACACAACCTATATAGGTATTTACAACATTTTTCACAAACTATTCAGGGTTCCCACCCTCTACCATAGTTCTTCTTGGTGAAAACAAACAATACAGACCCCACATGGTCTCATCCATAGTTATACGTAGGAATCAAGAATTAAGTGAATTTTGATGTGAGGATATTCAGTATCCTCTAGTTCAAGCACAAGATACAGTATGGGTAATAGAAAGAAACACACCTTTCATTGAAATGTAAAATGAAGTAACATAATAGAACTGAAATTATATGATTGAGTTTAGAAAGATCTATGTGTTTGTAGTTCAGCTCTTGACTCCTTGGAGTAAAGAATTTGTTGTTCGAGTCTTTCTATGGAAGTTGTCCTCAAAACAGAGTGTTTCAACTCTAGGTTTTAGCTTTCAGTAATTGAGTGTTCTACTTCTTGTGTTTATCGAGAGTTGATGATGCACAAAAGGGAGCCTTGAAATTTTTCTCCCAAAATGACCTACTTGAGGTTCTTGGGCTCACAGTGTAAGAGTTGAATGGTTCTTTTTTGATCTAGTATGTAAGCTACTTTACATAAATAGATGTGCTCTACTCATTCCACAAAACTTTTCTTCCTTTGTCTTTTATTTTATATTTGAGGTCCGCAAATAGGAATAAGTAGATCAAGTGTTGTCTTTCATGTAACTCGTACTGTCCCCAAATACGGTATGTTGATATATCTATAAACATCATTAATTAATGTTATAAGCATTTAATTTACCAAATATGACCGTTAGAATAATCTTAAAAATTTGACAAAGTATGGAGTAGAAGAGTACGGTAGACTGGTAACAGTAGCCTTCAAAATGGTAGGCTTAAAAAGGTGGTGCGCATCGACAGCCTTCATCGGTAACCTTCCCAATGGTAAACTTTCATCAGTAGCCCTCAACGTTAACCTTCCATCAGTGAACTTGCATCAACGATCTTGCATCGGTGACCTTTCATTAGTGACCTTTGGATATGTGACATTTGCATCGGTGACCTATTCATCGGTGACATTTTCATTGCTGGCCTTTGCAATGGTAACCTTTACATCGGTGACCATTCATTGGAAACCTTTCCATCGATGACCTTTTCATTAGTGACCTTTCATCGGTGACCTTGCATCGGTGACCTTGCATCGGTGACATTTGTACTTAAAAAAGTTTTTCACTATGAGCTTAAACAATAGAGAAGTGAGATTAAAAGTACATAGTTATTACTTTGATATAAACATGATTTTCACATAAATTATTATCCTGTAAGAGATAAAATATTCTTAAAATAAATGAAAAGTTATTAGACATTATCAAAACAGGTGAGTCCAACATTCTCCCACTTTTTGATAATCACAAATTATGTTTTCATTTTCTGAATTCGGGTTAATCACAGTTTGTAATATCTTAAGAGGTGTGTATAAGAACATTTGAACCATGTTTATTATGGATATATATATATAAAGTATATATATTAAAATTCCACATAAAAAATTATCCTTCTTTTAATTTAGGGAGCTTAAAACTTATACTTAAATTGTAACCTGGCCTGTTTATCCCCCTTTGTGATTAAAAAAAGAATGAAAGACAAAAAGAAACATGAGTCAATTTTCCATTAATGAATCAATAGTACACTATGAATTTTTTTTACAAAGTTCCCTATCAACTAATACATCCCACATTCAATCCATTTCAGATATGTCCAAGGGTGATTTGTCTTTGAATGTTGAGGAGGCAGGTTCTGAAGATGGAGGGATAGGACTAGGTATAGCTGTCAGCAGGGTTGGAAGAGCTGAAACAGAGGCATTAGTAGACATATAGTGAGTAGATCTCTGAGGAATCATATTGGTCAAACTTTTGATGGCCTTTGTCGGAGTCATCAGTGGTGAAACACTGGTAGACCCTGAGGCATCCGAAGTAGAAGGCAGGGATGGAGGAACAACGATGGGAGTGTAGTCCACATGGATGAAGGGTAAAATAAGGTTTCTCATATCCATAAAAATACTTTTGCCTCTTTTTATAGCTAAAATAAAATCATCCTTATTCTCCAGGAATTTCTCTAAGGCAGGAGTAAACTCTCTAAGGCTACTAACTTAGTCCTTAAATGCTTTTGTGAAATATGGAATCCTCATGTAATCTAATAACAACTTGAAGTGACCATCCATTTGATGCTTAGTATAAACCCTTTTAGTATAATTAAACATTCTATTTGATGGTTTTTTGATCCTGATCATCTTCCCTTAAATAATTCCCACAATGTTATGAATTACTCTGGTAGTAGAAATGACCCGAGTCATTGATTGAGGGTCTGATGTACTGGATCTAGAGAACTTATCCAATTCTTCTCTGAAAACTAATCTGAAAGATTCTATATCAATGGGAGGAGCAGATGAAGATGAATTAGATGCACATAGAGGTTCCACAGTGACAGCTACTTTCTCCTTAATGGGTTTTGTCTGCCCACTGATCAGCCTCTTCGCATCATCATCTTGACCACTCACATGTGTCTCTATGGACTTCTCAATGTCCTCACACACAATTACCATTTTTGAACCACACTTTTAATATATTGAAGATCATTTTTAACCTGATACCATGAAGCCAAATAGGATTCTAAACTGGAAATAGACTGCTTCACAGATTCCATAGAATCTTCCAAGGTTTTGTTCTAATTCGGACAGTCCTTTACTTTCTCTAGCAAGAAGGAGTGAGAGGTAGAAACTATCCTTTCCAATGAAGAAGGTACAACTTCTTGATTGTGAGACATAGACCTCTCTGACCCAACAAATATCTCATCAAAGTGACTCTTCATATCTGATTTTATTGATTCAAATCATCCTTCTTCACATAGTCTTGAGGAAAAAGAACCACTATCTTCACAATATTAGTCTGTGTAACTGAAGGTATTGGAGGACTTCTAATAGGTTTCTCAACATCAAAATCTCCATATTCTAAACCTAAAACCACAAATCTAGGGTCTTCTGACCAGTCTTATATCCCATGAGACTCAAAAACTGAACCTGTGGCAACAGGTTCATCTCCATCAGTTGGAGAAATCTTTTTATCAACCACATTCACTCCAGCCACACCACATTGATCTACTGCATCAACAAAGGGGTCCACTGCCACTTCCTTGAGAGAAGCTTCAAAAATTTCTAAAACAATTCCAAACTCCAACCAAATCCACAACCTCTTCATCTTAACTTTCAACCATTTATCTATGCCCAATCAAGAGACTAAGACTTATTCTTTCTTCATCACTTTCACCGACATCTATCTCAAACTCATCATGACTTGATTCAGTGTCCTCATCCTCATCTGAGGTATCTCTAATGTATCCTAAGACATTTCCTGCCCCTTCTTCTTTATTAGTCTCTTCATCATCAATGTACCTTAGGACTGTCTCCCTTTTAGGCAATCTATTTGGTGTAATGGGCTCACCAAATCATACCGTATTGGCATGAGGATTTGAGAGATGGTCGGGATCACTCCTGTCATCTATAATAGAATACTCTCTTTCATACACAACAACAACATATTCTTCTTCATCTGAATATGCATGCTTTACTTCATCAAGCTTTAGACCTAGATCTCTCTTATCCTTAGGCCTAATAGGATGAGGGACAGGTTTGAATTCCTCATATAGCTTAGCCTCATCACGCACCCATATTATTTTCCAAGGGTTCCAATTTATCTTCATCAAATTTCAAATCAACATTGTAATGCATAAATTGTACCTAACTACAAATGTTTCTCCTTATTTCATGTAACTCCTTTCACCTTCAACATTATGGATATCAATTTTTCATTAATAAAGTCATTGGACTTGGAATTAGGCTTTTTCACATCTTCTAATTGAATCATCAGTAGCCTACACAAGTTTATCTTCTGTCCATGCTTTACAAAATATAATAGAAATACATCCTGATACTTCAAGGTATAAAATTACTCTCTCTTGGGACTCAAGACATGCTGAAAAAACATAAATATCAACTTTTCTTCTCCTTCCATCTCGTCAGCAATGACATTCCAAGGGATCCCACTCTCTTTCATTTCGGTTAAGGACTCTTCATAACAGAAAAATCAGTAGTGGGATGCACCACTCTTGAGTAGTAGTCATAAATCTCTTCATGTGGTACTCTCAGACACTCACCCCATTCAATAGTGGAGAATCTTACCCTTACTCCATTTACCATTGAATACATTTTGTTCTCATCCTCAGTCTGTTCAAACATCAAAAATTCATAAAAACCCTTCACTAACATCGGGTAATAGGTTCCATTGTTTTTTGAAAATCATTCGACCAAATCTTGAGCTTCAAGTGCCTTCATCACAAACAATCTTCTCATTAGTAACCATTCAGAACTCAGCTCTTTTTCAACCATGATTTCCCTCTTCGATAGATGAGGGTTGACCTGCTCTGCCACTACCTGGATCAAAATGTGGTTCATTCTTTAATATTATCATTAAGGGATTGAAAGAAAAATCAGATAAAATAAATAAGAAATACTAAAAATGATTCAGATTCTGGTAGAATACACAATTTCTTGGAAAAGTCGACTATCACTAAGGTTCCAATGGTAAGGTTCGTAACGGTGAGGTCTCAGCGGTGAGGTCCAATGGTGAGGTCTTTTAGTGACGTATTTTAGTGAGGTCTCAATGGTGAGTCCCAACGGCAAGGTACCTAATTGTGAGGTCCAATGGTGAGGTTCCAATGGTGAGGTCCAACAGTGAGGTCCCAAACGGTGAGGTCTCAACAGTGAGGTTCCTAATGGTGAGGTCCAACGGTGAGGTCCCTAAACCATAACAGTTTTTCAAACCTAACTGAAGGTTGATGTAATTTAACCTCTTAGAATTCAAAGTCATTGTGAATATATCATCCAATTGACGTTCAATATCAATGAATTTGACAGTGATATCACCTCTTTTATAGTGATCTCTCAAGAAGTGATGTCTCACATCAATGTTCTTTGTCCTAGCATGAGATACTGGATTTTTAGAGATGTTAATAGAAATTGTATTATCACACATTATAGATACATGTTTGAAATGATATCCATAGTCTAGTAAGTGTGTTTCATCCACCGAATTTGATCACAAAAACTACTAGCATCTTTATATTCAACTTCAGCAGTAGATAATGCAACATAATTTTGTTTCTTACTACACTATGATACAAGTGACTTTCCTAAAAAGTGACATGTTCCAGAGGTGATCTTTCTTTCTAACATTCATCCAAAAAAAATCAGCATCCAAAAAACTTATTAAATAAAATTATATTTATGGCATTCCACCTTTTTATTACATAACTTTTCATTATGTTTTACAAACAGATGATCTTTAAAGTCTAGTGTGTAACACCCCAGGATTTTTTGAAAAATATTCTTTTTAATTTTATTGATGTCTTCTGTTGTACGCTACACCAAAAGGATCTTGTACCACATTCATCCCTGACTTGGATTACATTACACGCAATCGCGACCTTCCATGATAGCGTGTGTTGTACACAATACCGAGTTTCACTAAACAAAGATATGTTATATAAACTAGCCGTTATGAATAGTAATACCCAATTTTTAGAATTTTATAAATTTTATGTTTTGAAATGGACTTCATTTTTGGATTCGGAATATCGAAAATATCCTAGGGTATATTTTTGGTATTTTTCTAAAAACATTCAATTTTTGATGAAGAGTGAAAACAATGGGTTACTATTTAAAAACCGACTTTTTATTTAAATAATTATTTATTTTATTTAAATTTGTTTTAGGTAAAAATTGATACATAATACTTATATAATTTCAATTTAATTTATTGGAGTCATTTTATAATAATTTTAGATATATAAAAATTTTAATAAACTTTTCACCGTCTTTTACCCACCTCCTAGGAGAATTTGGAAATTCACATAAAACATAATTTTACCACTTCTGTGAGTGGAATTTCGAAATTCTGAGAGACACGGTTAATTTCCATGACTAAAATATGGTTCAATTAGTTGAAAATAATTTTCTGTGAATAGTTACTTTTTACTTTTATTTACCATTGCTAAAAGTAAATATGGAAATTAAGGGTAAAAATGATAATATTTTTACCCTAACACATGTCATATTTCTATTGGATAAGTGTAATTCGACTAAAAACAACCTTAGCAATAATATATGACCATTTAGGTCCACTTGGATTAGATTAGAAAATTTATTATTAATTTATTTAATGAAGGGTTAAAATAGTTAAAATCGAAGTTTAAAAACTAATGAATTTTTAATATAGGTTTATACATAAGATAAATTTGACTATAAATATTAATTAGAAAGCTAAAAATATTTAATACCTAATGTTATTTTATTTAGAATTTGTAGACATTATATAATTTATTTTATTTATGAAACAATGGTGATGTATTAATTACCTAAATAATGAAATACTAAAACAATTGATATTATAAATACCCAAATAAATGTAATTTGTGACTTTTTATGAATTACACTAATTTTTTATGTTATTATGATATGTTATTATTTTTGTAATTAATTGTTTTCGAACTAATCATGCTCTCATGAGTTTCAAAAAAATCCATTACCAAATAGTGTCAAAATTGACATAAAATTGTTTTTAAACCAAATATTAATTATTAATTGTAATTTTATTCCTAAAAATCTAAGGTTCGGCTAAATGACTTATATAAGGATATATATATTAATAATTAACCACTTGGGGTTCTTTTGGAATGTTATTGTAAGTTTATTAACCATATAGTTTAAGAAAACAAGAAGACACGGAAAAAGTCAAATTATTTAACTTACAGTTAAATCTAAATGATAAGGGTAAAATTGTATCTAAACTTATCAAAAATATATTGGTTGAGAGGATTTCTACCCCTCCCCTCTTTAGCTTCAAAATAAATAAATTTTGATCTATTATAAACCGAATATGACTTTATTATAAAATAATATTAAGTTTTTCCAAAGGTGCCCCTCTCCTCCCTTATAAAAAGGGCACCCCTTCCCTCTTCTCTTCACACCCTTTTGAGCCTTGAAGCTCGGCCAAACCCTTCCCATTTATTTTCTAAACATCCCTAAATACATTAAGGTGGTTTTGGTCTTCTCAAAATACCAACTCTACTTTTATAAGAGGAAGCTTAAAGGAGGTGCATCGAAGAAGATGTAATCTCTTCTTCCGATTCTCTCATGTTTCCTTCTTCTTCAACTTCTTCTTCTTTAATTGTATAATTGTAAATTAATACCATAAGTATTAATTATATACTGATATTTTATTATAAATATTAAACTATCCTATTTTACCATCTATCCATCCTACGGAAAATGAAATCACTGCGCGTGCGTACGTACAGAATACCGTCTCCACGCCTTGGTGTAATCTGTTTTCGACCACCGCCTTACTTGGATGGGTATAATGGTGTAAATAAATAACTATATATGATTATTTTAATGTGATAATGATTCTGAAACATTATACATACACTGAAATACAATTCCACGATCATGGGAATGGTATCACCGCTCGTGCGTACGTATGGACTACTGTCTCCACGACGTGATGTGATTCATTCTCCATGTTAACCATTCATGAATGATTATAAAGTATATATAATAAGTAATCATGAAATATATGACATAATAATGATACTGGATTTATTTATATATATATATATATATGTCATCTACTTAATTATATTGATTTCAATAAAGAAACGAAAACAACGTTCATGCGTACGTACGGCCTACCGTCTCCATGAACGGTGTATTTCATTCCATTTATCAATCTATCAAATATATATGTATATACTGAATATATATTATATATAAATATTGTTTTACATTCTGGAATTAAGTAAGTCAGGATATAAGTAATACTATCAAGAAAAACATGTCTAAACACGTACGATAAATAAAACGATTTTACCCAAAACGCTGCTTTAACATGGAATTTAAAAAAGAACGGGTAATATAAAGTCATAAGTGAACCATTTTTGACATCATAACAATGAATATGATTCTGTAATAAGTCAATGACATTATTTAAATTATTATACAGTAGTTTCGGATACGTACGAAGCATATCAGACCTAAGGTAAGGGATAACTTTTCCAATCTCGTTTTTATCTAAGATTGTTCATTCGTAAGTATTTACTTGGGTTATATTTATCATCAATTTCAATGTTTTATAAAACAAATTTCATGTAATTTTAAATTCCTTTTTACCCATTTTTTACTTTGAATACATGGTATGTAAGGATTCTATTTTTTTTACCATACGAGGTACTTTTTTACTTTTCCAGCAAAAGTACGAGAAGAATGTTTTTTTCACTTATACGGAATGAAAGGATTTTTACAGTTTTATAAAGCGTTATTTTCATGAAGCTTCCACCACAAGATTTCATGACCATTTTAAACAAAATCCTTCTATTTTTCCTGAAATTGTATGAAAATAAAATGACATTTAAGAAGAAATGATATTTTCCTCAAGAATTCATTTCAAGTGTTTTATCAAAACCATTTTCCATCAGTGATGAAATTATTTCATATGTGTATGTTTCAAGTATAATGTCTCTATGAATTACATGCTTTCACTTTCATTATTATGAAATGAAATCCATTTCTTTTATATGGTTTATGTGATGATTGGATGACTTTTCTGAAACCCATTTTATTCGTTGGGTTATAATGAATGATGTATGTTTATTTTGTGGCACAAGTAAAAATGATTTCAATATGAGATGGGTGGGACCTATATCTACCTCCAATGCATTGGGTAAAGATTTATATATCATGAGATAGACATGGCTATAATGGTAATTTAATCTGGTTCAGTGATACAGGACTAGAATGAGGAGTGAACTCGATTCCGAAAGGGACTTTGGCCACTAAGATGGTCTTGGCAGCAATGCCCTGGCTACTATGGAAATCATAACAATTACTGAATGTTTTCCACAATTACATGATTTATTCCCATTCTATTTTATCAAGATTTATGTTCCTTTATGATATATTCCTTATGTACTTCCATGATTTATGTCTTTTCTCAAGATTTTGATGTTTAGATTTTATGTTCAAGCTTTTAAATTCAAATGTTTATGGATTGTTTTATGTTCTCTATGCTTACCCTTACTGAGAATTTAAGCTCACCGTTTTTATGTTTTATTTTCCCTAGGATATAAATAAAGGTTTTATGTATGAATAAAATGGGAATATCTTTATGGAAGAAGTTGATGATCTTTCACCACGATTAGAAGATTAAATTAAGTGTTTCCAAAGACACTAAACTATTACGGTCCTTGTGTGTCTGTGTTTGTTTTGTATTAAGTATTCTTCAAAAGTATTGTAATGTACTTGTACGTCAAGCTTTGGGTCTCTAAAGTTGGTATTAGAGGAAAGGTTTAGTCAACCTTTGGAAACTAGGATCCCATAACTTTAGTGAGATCCCTAGAGATATTTATAATGTATGTCTAGGAATTTCCCTAAGTTTAAGTATAAGTATAGGTTGTTGTCCTAGAATTATGGTAAATATCTTAGAAATTAACCTATGATGTTAGATATTGAAGGTAATCCCCCTTGATTATGATTTTGGCCTCTAAAACTATTTTTTTGTGTTTTATAAAATGGCTGGGAACAGGAAGATTCACGATAATGGAGGATATGATGGACAATGGATTGATATTCATCATGAGCAACCAAATGAAATTGGATCTGGAGGTCCACATATTGTTATTATGCCTAATCAGAAATCTCATAATATGTTCAATAATATCAACTTTGGTACGTTTCCCGAGTCAGCTAATAAGAGAATGATGGAGTTTCATGATGATCATAGAGGAATGAAAGTTCAATTTCTATCATGTAAATCATGTGGGAAGAGGCATAAAGGAGAATGTTTCAATGGAACTGTAAGTTGCTTTGGGTTCGGAAAAGAAGGAAAAAAATCCAGTAAGTGCAAAGGAAAAGGTTCAGTTAACACCATTGATAAGGATAATGGTATTTCTACGACATCAACAATGATTAGATGTTTTAAATGTGGAATGTATGGGCATTATGAAAACCAATGACCTAATGGAAAATTTCATGAATAGAATCAGCATGGTCATATGGGTATTATTTATGTGGATGATGATGAGGAGACTAAAAATGATATATGAGATGAAGGAAGTGTTGAATCTTGGTCAATGGTTTAAGAAGGTAGTGGAATAATTTTATGTTTATCAGGAGTTCTATTGTATAGGTAATTTAATGGTAATATGGAATAAAAAAACATCAAGGGATTGTTACACTATTCTATGTGAAAGTATATTTTTAATGGTACTGGTAACCATGAAAGGTTATTCAGATATTTTTGGAAATAAGATGATATGCACATAATTAATGGATACGGAGGAAATAATATGTTTGATATTATTCATGAGCTCATGATTGTTATATGTACTGAGTGATATCATGGTTTGAGTATACAGAATTTTGGGATTTTGGTATGTGGAAAGAGGCAACTTTTGACAGCACTCATGTTTTCACTAAGGTTCAACGGGTATTTATTTTTCAAGAGAATACATGATTAAGGCCTTGAAATGTTTGTAATGTGACCAACAAGACATATCTTAATATATATGGGGATCAACGATGGTATTAACGTGCTTGTTATATAAAATCTCTGGTAATCATTTTCACTATAATATGAGATTGGACAACTGTATTTTGGATAAACCTAAAGATAGGAATGGATTATGTTGGAAATAAGTTAGTATTGTTTAAGGATAGAACTTTTTCTATATTATTTATGGAAGGTTATAATAATGTAGTTTTAGAAAAAGGATAACCTACAGGATAGGCGACAACCCGTTGCGTCGGACAAGGCTTTGAGAATCGAACCCACAACTGAAGTGCTGTAGGCCTTTATCGCCTACCACTGGCCTACAAGAAGTTCGTGTTTAGTAGAATTCAGTTTTATTATATTAAGAAGTATGATATATGAAGTATAAGTCCATTTTAGTAACCATATATGGTTAATCTCACTATAGATGGACTTATGTATTTTTGATAACTTTTTCTAACCTTTTGTTTGAGACAGATGGAATGACCCATCATTCTATCACATGATCTGCTAACACTTCACGAATGAAAAATTCAACTTTATTTCTTTAAGATATGATGTGGGAATTGTCCATGGAATGACCAAGGGTGAGACTGTACCAAAATCAAGAAAGTATTTCTTCTAATTCTAATTTCTTCAACTTTAGGGAAATGATCTTGAAAACCAAAAATGTTATCCTAGTGCCCTTATATCTGATGAATCATATGGTACCTTAGATCATCAAAAATATATGGCTTTATGATTGTTTTCTTTTTAATATCCATGTTCTCTACCACTATCCATTATAACATGATGGTTAGATTTCTCTTCCATATCCATATTTTCACCTATGTTCTCCTATGTGGAAACCCAGTGATTAGTTAATTTGGGTAACCGTTACGTTTCATACTTTAGTTTTTAAATATTGGTTTTTGTATTCCTTTTTACGATGTGGGTTTATATAAAATAAAATTTCAAGCAGTAAACCATTTATAACCCCGACTAATTTCGAGGGAGAAATTCATTTTATGGGGTATAGAATGTAACACCCCGAGATTTTATGAAAAATATTCTTTTTAATTTTTTTTTGATGTCTTCTATTGTACACTACACCAAAAGGATCTTGCACTACATGCATACCTATCTTATCTTACATTACACGCAATCATGACCTTCCACAATAGTGTGTGTTGTACGCAATACCGAGTTTCAGTAAACAACGATATGTTATATAAACTAGTCGTTATGAATAGTAATACCCACTTTTTACAATTTTATAAATTTTAACATTTGAAATGGACTTAATTTTTGGATTCATAATATCAAAATTATCATACGGTGATTTTTTGGTATTTTTTTTGAAAACTTTCATTTTATGATGAATAGTGAAAACACTGGGTTACAATTTAAAAATCTACTTTTTATTTAAATAATTATTTATTTTATTTAAATTTATTTTAGGTCAAAATTGATACATAACACTTATATAAGTTCAATGTAATTTATTGGAGTCATTTTATAATAATTTTAGAAATATAAATTTTTTTTTGAACTTTTCACTGTCTTTTACCCACCTCCTAGGAGAATTTGGAAATTCACATAAAAGGTAATTTACCACTTCTATTAGTGTAATTTCGAAAATCCAAGAGACAAGGTTAATATCAAGGACTAAAATTTGGTTCAATGAGATGAAAATAATTGTTGGTGAATAGTACATTGTTACTTTTATTGACCACGGTTAAAATTAAATAGGGTAATTAAGGGTAAAAATTATATTATTATTACCCTAACACAAGTCCTAATTTTATTGGATACGTGTAATTTGACGAAAAACAACCTTTGGAATAATATATGACCATTTAGGTCCACTTGGATTAGATTAGGACATTTATTATTAATTTATTTAAAGAAGGGTTAAAATAGTTAAAATCAATGTTTAATAACTAATTCATTTTTAATATTGGGTTATAAATAAGTTAAATTAAACTATAAATATTAATTATAAATCAAAAAAGATTTAATACCTAATGGTAGTTTTTTTATAATTTTTATACATTAAATAATTTATGTTTTTTATGACACAATGGTGATGCAGTAATTACCTAAATAATGAAATATTAAAATAATTGATATTATAAATACCCAAATAATTGTAATTTGATACTTTTTATGAATTAAAATAATTTTCTAGGATAATATGATATGTTATTATTGATTTAATTAACTTTTTTCTAACTAATAATACTGTTATGATATTCAAAAAAATCAATTTCCAAATAGTGAAAAATTGAAATTAAATAGTTTTTATAAAAAATATTATATTAGTAATTGTTATTTTATTCCAAAAATTATAAGGATCCGCCAAATGACTTAGATAAGGATATATATAGTAATAATGAACCACTTGGGGTTCGTTTGGCTTGTTATTATATGTTTATTAACTATATAGTGTAAAAAAACAAGAAGACACGGTTAAAGTTAAACTATTTAACTTGGAGTTAAATCTAAATGATAAGGTTAAAATTGTAACATAAACTTGTATAAAATATATTGTTTGAGATTATTTCGACATATCCCCACTTTATCTTCGAAATAAATCAATTTGGAGCTATTATAAACCGAATATGACTTTATTATAAAATAATATTTTAATTTTTTCCAAAGGTCCCCTCTCCTCCCTTATAAAAAGGGAATCCCTTCACTCTTTTCTTCACACCATTTTGAGCCTTGAAGTTCGGCCAAACCCTGACCATTTCTCTTCTCCACTTCCTTATAAAAATTCTGGAGGTTCTGGTCTTCTCAAAAGACCAACTCTACTTCAATAAGAGGAAGCTTAAAGGAGGTGCGTCGAAGAAGAGGTAATCTCTTCTTCTGATTCTCTCGTGTTTATTTCTTCATCAACTTATTCTTCTTTAGTTGTCTCATTATAAAGTAATAACATCAGTATTGCTTATATACTGATATTTTATTATAAATTTTAAACAACACTATTTTACCTTCTATCCATCCTACAGAAAACGAAATCACCGCGCGTGCGTTCGTACAGAATACTGTCTCCACGCTGTTTTGTAATCTGTTTTTGACCACCACCTTACTTGGATGGGTATAATGGTTTAAATAAATAACTATATATTATTATTTAAATGTGATATTTATTCTAAAATATTATACATACACTTCAATACAATTCCACAATCATGGTAATGGTATCATCACTCGTGCGTACGTACGGACTACCGTCTCCACGACGGGATGAGATTTATTCTCCATGTTAACCATTTAGGAATGATTATAAAGTATATATAATAAGTAATCATGAAATATATGACATAATAACTATACTGGATTTATGTCTATATATATATATGTGTGTCATCTACTTAATTCCGTTCAATTCAATAAGAAAACGAAAACAGCGTTCATGCATACGTACGGCCTACCGTCTCCATTAACGGTGTATTTAATTCCATTTATTGATATATATTATATATATGTACATACTGAATATATATTATATATAAATAATGGTTTACATTCTGGAATTAAGTAAATCAGGATATACTTAATAATATCATGAACAACAAGTCCAAACATGTACGATAAATAAAACGATTTTACCCAATACGCTGCTTTAACATGGAATTTACAAAAGAAAGGGTAATATAAAGTCATATGTGAATCATTTATGACATCATAACAATGAATATTATTCTATAATAAGTCAATGAAATTATTTAAATCATTATACAGGAGGTTTGGATACGTACGAATCATATCGGACCTAAGGTAAGGGATAACTTTTCTAATCTCATTTTTATCTGAGATTGTTCATTCGAAAGTATTTATCGGGGTTATATTTATCATCCTTGTAAAATTTTTATAAAAATGTTTTCATGTATGTTTAAAGTAATTTTTTACCCATTTTTAACTTTTACTACATGGTATGTAAGGAATATATTTTTTGTTTACCATTCAAGGTACTTTTTGACTTTTCCGACAAAAGTATGAGAATAATGTTTTTTAACTTATATGGAATGAAAGGATTTTTACAGTTTTATAAAGCCTTATTTTCATGAATCTTCCTCCAAAATATTTCATGACTACTTTCAAAAAAAATAATTTTTTTTAATGACATTTTTTGAAAAGAAAATTATTTTTAAGAAGAAATGATATTTTCCTCAAGAATTCATTTCAGGTGTTTTATCAAAACCATTTTCCATATATGATGACATTATTTCATATGTGTATGTTTCAAATATAATGTCTCTATGATTTACATGGTTTCAATTTTCTTATTATGAAATGACACCCATTTATTTTATATGGATTATGTGACGATAGGATGATGATTATGAAACCTATTGTATTCGTTGGGTTAAAATGAATGATGCATGTTTATTTTGTGGCACAAGTAAGATTGATTTCATTATGAGATGGGTGAGAACTATATCTCCCTCTATTTCATTGGGTAGAGATTTATATCTCATGAGATAGACATGGCTGGAACGGTAAGTTAATCCGGTTCAGTATTATAGGACTGGAACGAGGTGTGAACTCGATTCAGAAAGGGACTTTGTCCACTAAGATGGTCTTGGCAACAATGCCTTGGATACTATGGAAATCATAACAAGTGCTGAATGGTTTCCACAATTACATGATTTATTCCCGTGCTATTTTATCAAGATTGAGGTTTTTATGATATATGCCTTATGTTCTTCTAAGATATATGTCTTTGCTCAAGATTTTGATGTTTAGATTATATGTTCAAGACTTTTAATTCAAATGTTTATGGATTGTTTTATATTCTCTATGATTACCCTTACTCAGCATTTGAGCTCACCCATTTTATGTTTTCTTTTCCCCAGGATATAAAGAAAAAATTTAGGTAAGAAATCAAAAGGGGAAGATCTTTGTGGGAGAAGTTGAAGATCATTTACCACGATTAGAAGATTAAATTCCGAGTTTCCAAAGACACTAAACTATTACGGTCCTTGTGTGTCTGTGTTTGTTATGTTTTAAGTATTCCACAAAAGTAATGTAATGTCCATGCACGTCAAGCTTTGGGTCTCTACATAGCGCCTTCAAAATTAGGAACGCAATACATGAAAAAAACATAAAACATTATTCTAAACAAATTGTAGGGATTCATCATAGGTTCATACTACATAGAACTATTGCATCTCATATCCTAGAGACATACATCAAAGGAAACGGTGACCAAAAGGCCTAGTAAGGGTAAACAAGAGATTCATTTTACTTTTGTTAGCAAATAAGAACATGAATAACAACATAAAGACAAGATCAATAGATGTATAGGCATATCAGAATAAAAATTACATGTAACATAAATTGTATTTGTGGCTAAAACATTTCATTTATACATTCATCAACATATCACCAAGGTCTATCCTCACGGTGTTAAAAACTTTACTAGGGTTATTAACCAATTTATCGTAAAACTTGTCATCATTAGAGATTAATTCTTTACCTAATACATTGGAGAGCAATCAGGGTTCACCCGTAATATTTATTTACTTTCATGTGACCCACATAGATCATAATAAAACATTTCATAAATAACCCATAGAGAATAAAATAAATTGGTTTCATTTCAAAATCGTGACATTTTAAAAGTTCTTAAAAATAAGATCGTTATATCATTTATAAACCATGGAAAGGGAGTGAGGGTTATAAGTATGTCAATTCTATAATTAAATATATCATATTTATAAATTTATGAACACCCAAAGAAACTAAATAGGTCTGGGTGTTCACATAAATAAAAAAAGATAATTTCTTGAGAGAAAGAGGTAGAAATTTTGATTCGAAATTTCTGTAGCATAATGGCTATCTAACATGGTTTTAGAAAACATTGAAAATAAAGAGGAAAAGGGTCACCCACTATTAAAAAATTTATAATACAGTATGGGTAATGAATAATTTCATGTTATGGACATTTTAATGACATACCACATGAAAAATAAACATTAAAGAAACGAGAAGATGCGATTTCTTTTACAAGAAATTCGGCAGCCTAACAACGTCACATAAAAATTCAGAAAAAAAAATTGATGAGGGAGGAAAGGGTCTATAAAAAATTAGACATGAAATTGAATGAAAATATAAAATACAAGAACATACACTCAACATAAAGAGATGGAAATTAGAAGACACAACATAAAGGAAGTCATGACTTAAAAGAGGAGGGTGAAAGGATCCCTTACCTTGATAACTTACTTCAAAAGATTGATGATCGGGACCTTGGGAGGCTTGATGCATCTTGGAAAGAATAATTTGGAGGTAAAGAGACCATAAAACCATTGGGGAGGATTTCTAAATGAAATTAATTAGGGAATGTCTTGGTATTTATAGGGGAAGTGAGGGAACAAATCATTAATTGCCAAGGGACACCTCATCGGTGGTATTGGAAAACCCATGGGCTTTCCCATGGTATTTTCCCATTTTATTGGCCACATAGGACACCTTATAACTTATCATACTATTCATAAGTCTTATAGAATTATTAAATAATTATTACATCCTTAATGATGTCATAAAACACCCGAAACTAAAAACTGTATTTTCACTATTCACCGAAAATTCAACCTTTTCAGAAAAATCCCCAAAAATCACCTTAACCTAATATCGATTCATTGAATTCAAAAATGAACTCTGTTTTATAAAAATATTTTTCTAAATATTTTAAATTTAATTTTTAAATAAAAAACTCTATTCATCCGAAAAAACTAATACATGACTAATAATTTTTGAAACAATTATTTACCTATTTTATTGAATCAGATTACTTAATCAAGGTGCCTAAATTATATTAATAATTTATTAAGTGAGGTTACATAATCCATTTGATCACATTACTTATAATAAGTATAAAATCACTATTCATAATTTACTACTCATTAAAAATTATGTTGATCTTATTAGACTCTAAATTTCTTGCTGGACAAAACTGTAGAAGACCATTTTTTAAAAATAATTACACATTATATATTATTTAAGATTTACATAAATATTTTAAAATAACTTTTTTATAAAATTCATTAATAATATGAATACTATATTAATCCATACATTTGAAAATTTTCAAACTTCACATAAGAAAAAATCAAAATTTTTATTTATATCAAACAATTACATACGGCAGCTAAGGTCTCGTTACATAGCCCCTTATAACACCAGCATATGACCTAAGTGTAAGATGTGATAATGTGATAGAATATTGGGTCGGCATTTCCAATATTGACCGAGTGATGATTTCTATCAGCTTGAACTTCTCATGAAGGCGATTTTGTTCTAACTTCACACGTTGAAGTTCGGCTTGGGTTTGGTCTAGAGAAAAGCCCGATGGTGATACCTCCTTCCCGAGTTCCGTTAGATGGGATTCGATTGGCCCGAGACTACTAGATGGTGCCAACGAATCTTTATTCTGTATTAACCAAGATCACATGTATTTATAGAAAACAATTGTAACATTTAGTTTCCATCGGTCATATTGACCAATGTTCATATTGACCAATGGTCATATAACAGTAAAATCCCAACGGTCTCATTTTAATTATACTCATTTTATTAAATGAAATAGTTTTGTTGTGTAAAAATAAAATAACACACAAAATTAGGAAAAAAAATTTATTAATAAGTTCATGTCGTTACATTTTCCCCCCTTAAGAAATTTCATCCCTGAAATTTTTAACTCATACTCCTAGAAGAGAAAAGGTGTTTTTACTTCTGCATCATAGACTCCTCTAGTTCCCACGTGGATTCATCATATCTGTTGTTCCTCGACAACACCTAAACAATGTGGGTGGTCTTTTTGCGTATGAATTTGTCTCTATGATCCAAGATCTCCAGTGGCTGCTCCTCATAATAGAGTTCATGTTCCAGTTGTACCACCTATAGGTTTAGTACATGTGAAGGGTTAGGTATGTACTTCCTCAAGAGGGATACGTGGAAGTCATCATGAACTCATGCTAGATTTGGAGTAAGTGTAAGTTGATATGCCACTTCTCTCATGCGATAAAAAATTTAATAGGTGCCAATGTACCTAAGGCTGAGATTTTCTTTCTTCCCAGACCTCATGACTCTCTTCTAAGGTGAAATTTGATGAAAGACCTTGTCACCGACATCAAACTCCAAGTCCCTTCGATAGTTTTCGGCATAGCCCTTTTTCCGACTCTAAGCAGACTTAATGTGTGGTTGGATGGAATGGAATTTTTCTATCATCTCTTACACAAGATCAGGCCTAAGACAAATTCTCTCACTATCTTCATCCCAACATGTAGGATTTCTACATCGCTTCCCATATAGAGCTTCACAGGGTGCCATTTGAATGCTTGAGTGGAAGTTGTTGTTGTAAGAGAACTCGACTAAAGGGATATGTTGATCCCATCCACCTTTAAATTCCATTTAGCATGTTCTCAGCATGTCCTCGATTTTGGGAATAGTCCTTTCAGATTGGCCATCAGTTTGGGGGTGATATGTTGTTCTAAAATTCAATTCAGTGCTCAGAGCATGTTGAAGACTTATCCAGAATTTTGATGTGATCCTTGGATCATGATTAGATATGATATAAAGTGGAACTCAATGCATCCTTACCACTTCCTTCACATATATCCTGGAATGTTGATTGAGAGATAAATATTCCCGAATGGAGAGAAAATGGGAAGTGTTGGTGAGACGGTCCAAAATAACCCATGTCGCATTGTTTCCTTTGGAAGTTCTCAGAAGACCAGTGACAAAGTCCATAGTGATATTTTCCAACTTCTATGATAGTATGGGCAGTTCTTGAAATACCATTTTAGGAATTTGACACTCTCTTTCACTTTCTGAAATACTAGGCACCTTGAAGTGTAGTAAAAAATCTCCCTTTTCATATTATCCCACCAATAATGATCACAAATGTCCCTATACATTTTTGTTCTTCCAGGATGTATAGAGAAAGTAGAGTTACGAGATTCATCCATCTTCTCCTTCATTATTTCTGGAATAAATGGAACACGTAGTCTTCTATGAAATTTCAGTAATCCTTCTTGATCAATATTGAACTCAGGAAGCATTCCATCCTTTATAGCCTTAAACAGTTTCTGTGACAAAGGATCTTCTTTTCTGTGATTTCTTGATCTTCTCTACTAATGATGGTTGAGAAATCATTTGGGTTAGGGTTGATGGTGTCCCTTACCTTATAATTCCTATTTCCCACTTTACTAGGTCATTGATCAATGGATCTATTTGAATATGCATCATGTAAAGAACAATAGGGTCTTTTGTGCTTAATGCATCAGTGACTTTGTTTTCTCTTCCAGGATGATAATGAATTGAAAATTGATAGTCTTTAAGAATTTCAAACCATCTACTTTGTCTCGTGTTTAAATTTTTTTGTGTGAAAATATAATTCAAAATTTTATTGTCTGTGTATATATCACATTTCTCCCCATAAATATAGTGTGTCCATATCTTCATAGAAAAAATGAACGCAGCCAACTCCAGATCATGCGTAGGATAATTCTGTGCATGAGTCTTCAACTGTCATGATGCATAAACAATGACCTTGTCATTTTTCATGAGGACATACCCAATCCCTTATAGAGACACATCACTAAAAATAACGAATCCTTATCCACTTGAGGGAAGACTTAACATGGGTGCAGTAACCAAACACTTCTATAACTCTTCGAAAAATTCCTCGCACACCTTTTTTCAGATGAACATGACCCCTTTTAGAGTTAACTTGGTTAATGGATTATAAAGGCATGAAATGTTTTTCAAAAACCTCATATAATATCCTGTTAATCCAAGGAAACATCAAATCTTAGTTATTGTTGTAGGTTGAGGCCACTCCTCAACAAATTTTGTCTTTGTAGGGCCAACTTTGATTCCTTCATTGGTTACAGTGTTCCCCAAGAAAGAAACGTGTCATAACCAAAATTCACAATTGCTGAACTTCCCAAAAAGCCACTCCTTTCGCGGAGTTTGAAAAATAACCCTTAAATGATCATCATGCTCCTTGTGACATTTGGAATATATCAGAATATCTTCAATAAAAACTACCACACAGTTATCAAGGTAGTCCTTAAAGACTCTATTCATCATATCCATAAAAATAGTAGGTACATTAGTCAGTCCGAAGGGCATAACTACAAACTCATAATTCCGAAATATTGATCGGAAGGTCGGTTTTTGAATATCTTCTTTCTTCAGCCTCAATTGATGATAACCATGTTGAAGATCAATCTTAGAGAATAATTGAGCCCCATGAAGTTGGTCAAATAAGTCATCAATTCAAGGAAGAGGGTATTTTTTCTTCACTGTGATCTCGTTCAGTTTTCTATAATCAATTCATAGCTGCATTGATCCATCTTTTTTCCTCACAAAGAGAACAGGTGCTCCCCAAGGAGACACACTTGGTCGGATAAACCCCTTATACAAAAGATCTTTGAGTTGTTTCTTTTATTATTCCATCTCGACATTTGGCATTTTATATGGGGTCTTTGATATTGGATGAGATTCAGGTACGATCTCAATAGAGAACTCTACATCTCTTTCAGGGGGAGGTCCAGGAAACTCCTCAGGAAATACATCAACATATTCCTGGATAATGGGGATACTTTATATCCTTAAACTCTCATCTCCTTATCCTTCTTCACCAATAAACTCCATAAAGAAGGATATAGGGGGCTTCTCTATACAAAGATCAGGTTGAGATATCTCTCCATGGAAGATAACTGTAGGTTATCCATTCAAGATTACTGATAGTTCCTTGGTTCTACATTTGATCTTAGAATTATACTTTGAGAGCCACTCCATTCCTAGTATAATGTCGAATTCTAGCATGGGAATGATTACTAGATTTGAGATAAGATTTTTCTCACTAAAGTAAATACTAGAGTTTCTAAACACTGACGATTCTTGGATAGTCCCACAGAAAGTCTATACTGATAACTCTACATTAAGAAAATTGGGGGATGATTCTAAATTCTTTGAAAACATGGAGGAAATAATGGAATGCGTAGAACCAGATTAAAATAATGTACTTGCTAGCATTGAGAGAACAACAAGAGTACCTGCTACCACATAATTCAGAGCTTTAGCTTCAGCAGTCGTGATAGAAAAAGCATGACCTTCATCCCTTGGCCTTTGCTATGGCTGATGGTGGTTCCCCTCCACTGCCCTCGGGTTTGAAAAGTGATTGTAAAAGTGACCATGTTTTCCACACATAAATCACTAGACATATGGTGGGACCTGCACTATCTTTCCCTTGTCATTTGTGTTTGGAAGTTGAGGTTTCACCTCACTACGAAAATTTTTCACAATATGGCCATCTCTTCCACACTTGTAGCATTTTCTACTCCCGAGCAGGCAGTTCCCCAAATTCTTCTTCCCACATTTATTACACATGGAAAGTTTCACTTTCTTCCCTCCTCTTACCTGATCGAAGTTCCTCCTTAAGCTGGGATATATCGATCTCTTCTTGTTATTAGATTTATGAGACCATTTTGTCTCACCAAACTCCAGCTCTAATTTCATCGCACTCTGCACGATCTCCTCATAGCTATCACAGTCTCAGTTGGCTAGATTATTCCACATATGAGGTCTGAGTCCACTGAAAAATCTATCAACCATATAATTTGGATCCATGACAAAGCTAGATGTATGTCGTGAAATCCTAGTGAAGTTAATTTCGTAGCTTCCCACAGATTCACTATCCTCTTGCTTTAGATTGAGAAACTTCTTCTCCATTATTGTTCTCATGGAACAAGGGAAATACTTACTGAAAAAGATCCCTCTGAACTATTCCCACTCCATAGCTTCAACATCCACTCTTAACCATGTGTTTTTAATGAGTTCCCACAACTGATCAGCTTCTCTTTCTAAGCGATAGACAGCTAGGGTGACCTTATCTTTCTCTGAACAGCAGAGCATAGAAAAGATCTTCCCGGTGGAGCTGAGACACTGCTCAGAAATCAATGGATCTGTCAATCCACTGAAGGTTGGTGGTCGTTGACGCATAAAGGATTCAACATAATTTTTTCCCTTCACTGTGAGATCAGTCTCCCAAATTGAATAATGTTATTTCCCAACACGTGAGTCAGTTGGTTCATCATTCTCATGAATGTTTCCATTCCGGATTCCATCAAAGGGATGTCAGTGCATGGTCCATTGCGGTCACCATTTGCACGGTTCCACCTATTTCCCACCATTTTCTAAAAGAATAAAATCTTAGTGAGACAATTATTTCATTTTCGAATCATTTAACTATAAAGGATTCTATGTCTTAAAACTTCATGTTTAAACAATTACATTTCTCTATAATTCCATCATAATGATTTATAAAAAGATTATGATTAACAATACATATCCCCCAGGAGTGTCGTAACCAAGAGTGAAGCAAGGACAATTTTTGGGTACCAGTTCCCAGTCGAGTCTAGATCAAAGCGGCATTTTTGGGTTTTACCCCTATGTACATCTATGCCAGAGCCACCTCTACTTTCTCATATCCAGATAGGGATGTATTTTTTTGATAACCCACTTACTCAATACTCACCAAAATACTAGTATGTTTTCTTATATTTAAGATTTTATATAGAGTTATTCCTAATGATTTTATATCCTAATTACCCTAAATAAATAAACTATCCTCTGATACCAACTATGGCATCTCACCTTTTTATTGCATAACTTTTCATTATGTTTTACAAAAATAGGATCTTTAAAGTCTAGTGTCTTGGATATCCGGAACATAATAAATGAAAACAACATAAAAAAATGCTTCTAAACCACTTTTATGGCTTCATGATAGTTTCATCCAGTATACAACAACTGCATCTCATATCCTGGAGACATACATCAAAGGAATGGGTGAGCAGAATGCCCAGTAAGGGTAAATAAGGGAATTAGTTTACTTGTATTAGTAAATAAGATCATGAATAACAACATAAAGACATGATCAGTGGATGTATAGGCATATAATAATGAAACAAACGTGGAACATAACATGAATATGTGGCTACAAAATTTCATTTATACATTCATGAACATATCACCATGGTCCATCCTCAAGGTGTCATAAAAATTACCAAGGTTATTCTCCAAGGTATCATAAAACATGTCATCTCTAGAGATTTATTCTTTACCCAATGCATTGGAACACTTTCAGGGCACACCCTTAATATATATTCACTTTCATGTGATCCTCATAGATCATAATCCAACATTTCATAAATAACCCATAGAGAATAAAAGAAATTGGTTTCATTTCCAAATCGTGACGTTTTAAAAGTACTTAAAAATAAGATCATTATATCATTTATAACACATGGAAAGGGAGCAAGGATTATACATATATCAATTCCAGAATCAAATATATTATCTTTCTATATTTATGAACACCCAATGAATCGAAATAGGTCTGGGTATTCAATTAAATAACACAAGGTAATTTCTTGAGAGAAAGAGATAGAAATTTTGAGTTGAAATTTCTACAGCATAACGACTATATAACATGGTTTTAGAAAACATTGAAAATAGAGGGGAAAAGAGTCACCCAATCATAAATAATTCATAATACGGTATGGGTACTGAATAAGATAACGGTATGAATATTTTAATTATATACCACATGAAAAGGAAACATGAAAGAAAAGAGAAGATGCGATTTCTTTTACGGGAAATTCGGCAGTCTTAGGACGTCACCTAAAAATTCAGAAAACAAATCGATGAGGTTTGAAAGGGTATATCAACAATTAAAAATGAAATAGAATGAAATTAGAACATATATTAAAATACCCTCAACATAAAGATATGGAAATTAGAAGACAAAACATAAAGGAAGTCGTGACTTAAAAGAGGAGGGTGGAAGGATCCTTTACCTTGAAGAGTAACTTTGAAAGTGTGATGTTTTGGACCTTGGGAGGCTTGAGGGAACCTTGGGAGGACTAATTGGGAGGTAAATATATCATAAATTTATTGGGGAGGATTTTTAAATAAAATTAATGAGATAATGGCTTGTTAGTTATAGGGGAAGTGAAGAACGAATCATTAATTGCCAAGGGACACCTCATCGGTTGTATTGGAAAAACCATGGGATTTCCCATGGTATATACCAATGGTATTGTCCAATTGGGACAGATAATACCTTTTCATACAATTAATAAGTCTAAAATAATGATTAAATAATTATTACATCCCTAATGATGTCATTAAACACCCGAAACTAAAAACTGTATTTTCACTATTCACCAAAAATTCAACATTTCCAAAAAAATCCCCAAAAATCATCTTAAACTAATATCGATTCTATGAATTCAAAAATAAACACTATTTTATAAAAATGATTTTCTAAATAATTTTATTTTAATTTTTAAATAAAAAACACTATTCACCCAAAAAAACTAATACTTGACTAATAATTTCTGAAACAGTTATTTACCTAATTTATTGAATCACATTTCTTAATAAAGGTTCCTAAATTATATTAATACTTTCTTAAGTGAGATTACATAATCGATTTGATAACATTATTAATCATAAGAATAAAATCTCTATTCATATTTTACTATTTATCAAAAATTAAGTTGATCGTATTAGACACTAAATTTCTTACTGAACATAACTGTAGAAGAACAATTTTTGAAAAAAATTACACATTATTAATTATTTAAGGTTTAAATAAATATTTTAAAATATCCTTTTTCTAAAATTCATTAATAATATGCATACTATATTTATCCAGACATTTGAAAATTTGCAAACTTCACCATAAGATGAAATCATAATTTTTATTTATATCAAAGGATTACATAAGGAAGCTAAGGTCTCGTTACATATCCCCTTATAACAACATCATAGGTCTTAAGTTTAAGGTGTTCTAGGGTGATAGAATCTTGGGGTGTCTCGACAAACATTGTCCGAGTGGTGATTTCTATTAGCTTGAACTTCTCACGAAGGCGATTCCGTTCCAGCTTCACACGATGAAATTCGGCTTGGGTTTGGTCCAGATCAAAGCCTAATGGTGCTACCTCCTTCCCGAGTTCCATCATATGGGCTTCAATCGGCCTGATACTACTAGATGGGGAAATCAAATCTTCTTTCTGTATTAACCAAGATCAATTGTATTTATAGAAAATAATTGTAACATTTAGTTTCCAACAGTTATATTGACCAACAGTCATATAACAGTCCAAACCCAATGGTCACATTTTAATTATACTCATTTTATTAAATGAAATCGTTTTGTTGAGTATAAAATAAAATAGCACACAAAATTAGGAAACAAAAATTATTAAAAATATCAGGTGGTTATAATTTTCCTCTTGGATAAAACAGTCCTATGTTTTTAGTATACTTGAGATATTTGAAAATCCTTTTTACAGAATTTAATTGAGACTCTATGGAATATTCTTGAAATTTAGCACACATGAATACACTGAACATAATATCTAGTCTGCTAGCATTAATATAGTGAGGACTCCCAATCATACCTCTGTAATTGGTTTAATCCACTGGTTTACCAGTTCCATCAGCATCCAACTTACATGTGGTACTCATAGGTGTATCAATACTTTTATTGTAGTCCAAACCAAAACGTTTCAAAAGATATTTAGTATATTTACTATGATTTAAAATAATACCATTTTTTTTTGAAAATTTTGAAATCCATGTAAAAATTTAAATTCCCCCATTAAACTCATTTCAAATTAATCTTGCATCATTTTTTATAAATCAGTACATAAAGAATTTTTAGAGGACCCAAAAATAATTTCATCAACATAAATATATACTATTAGAACATCTTTGGAAATAATTTTAATAAAAAGAGAAGGATCTGTTATTCCTTTAGTAAATCATTTTAAAATAAGAAAAGAACTAACTCTATCAGACAATTCTCTTGGAGCTTGTTTTAGACCATACAAGGCTTTAGACAGTTTAAAGACATGATTTAAAAAATTGGGATTTTTAAAACCAGGGGGTTGTTCAACAAATACATCCTCAACTTTGTACCCATTTAAAAATGCACTTTTGACATCTGTTTTATAAAGTTGGAAATTTATATGAGCTTTATAAGGAAGTAGTATCCTAATGGATTCTAGTCTAGCTATAGGTGAAACAGATTCCTCAATGTCTATTCCTTTTTCTTAACTATATCGTTGTGAAACTATTCTAGCCTTATTTCTAAGTATGTTTCCAGATTCGTCAACATTATTTATAAACTCCCATTTAGTGCCTATGGTCAACGTGTCTTTAGGTATTTATAATTACTACCAAATTTGGTTTATTTCAAACTGATTTAATTATTCTGGCATAACTATCTCTTAAAATTCATCATTGATTGCATCATTAAAAATTTTAGGTTCAATCTGTGAATGAAACGCTTTATGTTCGACATAGTTTCTCAGAGAATCTCTAGTTTGTGTTACTCTATTTAAATCACCTACTGCAACATATAAAGGATGATTCTTTGGAGTTTTAATATCTATAGAAATTGTTGAACTGGACACATCATGATTGTCTGTAGGTTCAGATTCACCATGCAAAAATTCTTGAAAATTCCCAGAATTGGTTGTTTTCACTGAGGGTTCATTGTATTTATCATTAGGGTCCAGAGTTGTCATATCATCCCCAAGGTTTTCAACAAAGGATTTGGGTTCATGTGGATTAGTCTCATCAAATTTTACATGAACTAATTCTTCCACACATTTGGTTCAGTAATTGAATACTCTATAAGCATTACTAGAGATTTTGTAATCTAGGAAAATTCCTTCATCACATTTGGAAGAAAACTTGTCACGATTTTCCTTAGTGTTAAAGATGAAGACATTGAAACCAAAAACTCTAAAGTAATTAACCTTAGGCTTCCTATTATTCCAGAGCTCATGAGGGGTATTCTTATGAATAGTTTTAATTAACACTCTATTGATGATGTAACAAGTTGTATTAACAGCTTCAGCCCAGAAATAGAATGGTAGATTATACTCATTTAGAATAGTCTGGGCAATCTCTTGAAGTGTCTTATTTCATCTTTCTACAACTCCATTTTTTGAGATGTTCTAAGAGACGAGAAATTGTGATTATAACCATTTTGTGGGAAAAAAGATTCAAATTCCGGATTTGTAAACTCACGACCATCATCACTTCTCAAGGTATTTTATCAATGTCCACTAAGATTTTCTAAAAACATTGAATATTTAATGAAGTAAGACCATGATTCACTTTTGGGAGAAACATTATATATAGAAAAATAATCTACAAGATCATAAACATAGTGCATCCCATTTTAACTAGAAACTCTAGATGGTCTAAACAAATCTATGTGAACCAACTCAAGCGGTAGAGAAGCAGAAACTTATTTCTTTGGTTTGAAAGAAAAGTTTTGTTGTTTTCTAATTTGAAAAGGATTGCTAACATGGTTATGTGGGAATTCCAATATAGGTAAGTCTCTAACTAATACATTACTATATAGTTTTCTAAGTGTGTGAACATTGTAGTTTCCTAATCTTCCATGCCATAACCAGTATTCCTTATGAAAAGAATTTAAACACGA
Source organism: Viscum album (assembly GCA_963277665.1). Taxonomy (NCBI): domain Eukaryota; kingdom Viridiplantae; phylum Streptophyta; class Magnoliopsida; order Santalales; family Viscaceae; genus Viscum; species Viscum album. Next base: position 27,065,724 of record OY728154.1, read on the forward strand.
TACATTTTTCATAGCTAAGGAGTCTAAATCTACAACATATACATTTTTATTTCTATGAGCAGTAAATATTAAATAATTTTTAGAATTAAAAACATTTCATCAATCATTTTAAAATATAACATTGAATCCATCATAACACAACTGAAATATACTTAGTAAATCATATTTTAACCCATCAATAAAAAGTACTTTTGAAATTAATATAGTGTTACGGTTACCAATTTGGCCTATGAAGACAATCTTCACTTTAGCATTATCACTGAATGTGACATATCCACCACCAACATTAATTAGGCTCTTGAAGCATCAATATTCTCCTGTCATATGTCTTGAATATCCACTATCCAAGTACTATATAGTTTTACAGGATCACATCAGAAAATTTTCTTGCAAAATAGATTAAGTGTAGGGTAACTTTGGTACCCAGATTTTCTAGGGTCCAGAGAGGTTAGCAAGTAATGTTTTGCGAACTCAAACTTTTATCACAGGTTACTGATAATCAAAAGATATGTTTTGAAACATGAAAACTTTGTTAGTTTATTTAGAATTTTTTTTCAAATGATGGTATAGAACATGAACTAGAAGTGAACTCTCCTGATTTTAGAGAATATTTATTTTAAACAATCGTTCTCTATCCTGGTTGATATCCTAGACCAGTTGTATATTTTGGAGAAATTTGTTTTCCTAGAAACTAAGTCAGGGTATCTCTACCAGTAGTAAACTTCTCAATATATCTTTTTTAATTGTTCATTTGATAATTTATGTTCCTTATTGTCTTTTAATAGTTGAGAACATTTTTCTTTTTCAATATCAAGTTCAGGCTTATAATTGGTATTTAAAGCATGTTGTCTTTTCAATAATTTGTATTTATCCTTGATTTCGTTAAAGGTATCCTAAAGAATTATATAGTATTCATATATTCCATCCTTATTCATATTTTTATCAATATTAGATTCACTTTCATTCCCATAATAGTAAGCATTAGGTATAGGGGAATTGAGTGTTACATCAGATGTTTCTGTCATGAAACACAGATTTTCATGTTAGTTCTTCTCAATATCTAATATATCATATCTACATGAGCTAACTTTTGAAGCACTCCAAGTAGTTTTCATAGCCTTTTTACATCCCTTTCCATTGTCTTCATATTTATTCTTAAATTTCACCTTGGGGAAATCTGCCTTCACATGGCCTTTTCATTTACACACATAAGAGACTATCTCACTTGTGTAGTCATTTAATTTTTTTTCCTTTTTACAATGCCCATGATTATCATACCTTTATATTAGTATTTTATAAAAAAACATCTTCTTACGATAGAGCTTCTTGAACCTTGTAGTAAGATGATTCATCTCGTCATCCCTGTCAGAATCTGAGTCTTCACTGTTGGAAGTTTCTACATGAGCTTGTCCTTTTTATTTGTTTTTTCTCTTTTAGGTAAGAGTCTTGAATTATATAGATTTCTTTCTGGGTTATTCATATGATTCTTGATTTTCCTTAAGATCTTATTCGTACATCATAAGTTTTCCAATTAGTTTATTTATTGGTAGCTTGCCTATATCACAAGATTCTCAGATAGAACCAAAAGTTCCTCTCTATCTGTCATGTAGGCATCGAAGTAATCTCAAAATCTGATCCTTATTGTCCACCAGTTTCCCAAGAAAACTCATGTTATTATCAATTTCATTGAACCTGGGAAACATTTCAGATATCAGTTTGTGAGTCTTCATTTTAAAATTATCATATTTAATAGTATAGTTATTTAATATCATTTCTTTAACATTGGTTGTTCCCTCATGAGAAACAGCTAAAGTATCCATAATTTCTTAAGTAGTTTTGCAAGAATATATTATATATAATTCTTCATCATTAGGGAACATTACATTGCATTCATTTCTTTACTATTATTGTTATATGTGGCTTTAGTCAACTGATACCATGTTTACCTAGCAGTAGTAGGAAATGTATGTTGTCCTTAAATTGTGTCCCAGATTTCAGGTCACATGATCTCTAGATACATTTTCATTTTTAATTTCCACTGATTATATTTATTACCATTAAATAAATTTTTCCATCTAGTAGCATCTCCCTCAACTCTGTTATCCATTGTTAATTATAATTTTCAAGAACTGAAAATTAATATATGAAAAAAAAATTATGATCTTTAAGATAAAACTAAAATCATAGTAGAAACGAATTTCAGAACATGGACAACAGTTCATATAGTAACAAAAAAATTAAGTCCCTCTGATACCAAATGTTGGTCAAAGTGGAATCTCAAGAGGGGGTGAATTGAGTTCCTACTTAAAATTTCTGTTTAAATTTTTTTTATAATGATCCCACAAATTTTGAAACAGCCTTGTTAATTAAGACAATATTGATGCAAATGTCTAGTGGATCAAGAGGTTTTTCAAAGGGTGATTAATACATAGTCTAATTAGTCTAAAAAACTTCATAAACTTTTGAAACAAGTTTACTAAATTAATCATTTACACACACTAACCAAAAAAACTATCCTAGTGAATGAAAAATAGTTTTATGTTATTACAATTATAAGTAGTATAAAATAGATAAAACGGAGTGTAAGAAAATACTGAGCATAGTGAAGTTAAATAAGAGGTTCAGTCTCAAGCTAAGACTTAATCCCATAAACGTGGTGATTACCTTCCACCAAGTAGTTTATATTAACAATAAATGAAATACACAACCAGTATCGGGATTCACAATAGTTTTCACAAACTATCGAGGGTTCACACCCTCTACCACAGTTCCTTGTGAAAAAACAAACAATACTAACCACACACAGTTTCATACATAGTTATACATATGAAATAATATATAAGTGAGGTTTTATGTGAGGATATTCAGTATCCTTCAGTTCAAGAACATGAGACTGTATGTGTAACAGACAAACCCACAAAATTCTCAGAAATGAAAAATGAAGGAACACAATAGAACTAAGATTATAAGATCGAGTTTAGAAATATCTATGTGTTTTCAGTTCAGATCTTTACTCTTTGGAGAAAAGAATTTTTTGTTCGAGTCATTATGTGGATGTTGTCCTCAAAACAGAGTGTCACAACTCTAGGTTCTAGATTTCAAGAATTGCATGTTCTGTTTCTTTTGTTTATCGATGGTTGATGAAGCACTGAAGTCAGCCTTGATATTGTTCTCCTGAAATTATCTACTTGAGGTTCTTGGTTTCACATTGTAACCATTTAATGGTTCTTCTTTGATCTAAGCTCCTTCACATGCACAAACAAACGCTTCTCATGCCACATTGATTTTATTCATCAATCCTATCTTTTATATTTGAGGCCCGAAAATAGGAATAAGTAGATCACGTGCGGTCTTTCTCGTACCTCATACTATCCCCATATACGGTCTCTTGATATATCTACAATCAGCATTAATTAGTGTTATAAGAATTAAATTTATCCAATATGACGATTAGAATAGTCTTATCAATTTGAAAAAGTAAGGAGTAGAAGAGTATGGTGACTGGTAACAGCATCCTTCACAACGTTAGGCTTCAACAGTAGGTGCACATCGACGGCCTTCATCGGTAACCTTCCCAATGGTAACCTTCCATCAGTAACCATTATCGGTAGCAATCAATAGTATCCCTCAATGGTAACCTTCCATCGATGACCTTGCATCGTTGACCTTGCATCGATGACCCTTCATCAGTGACCCTTGTATCGGTGACCATTGCATTGGTGACCTTTTCTTCGGTGACCTTTTCATCGGGGACCTTTGCATCGGTGACCTTTGCATCGGTGACCTTTGCATCAGTGACCTTTTATCATTGAACTTTCCATTTGTGACCTTTGAATCGGTGACCATTCATCTGTGACCTTGCATTTGTGACCTTTTTATATAGAGAAATTTTGGACTATGATCTTAAACAAGAGATCAGTGAGATTAAAGGTACAAAGTTATTACTTTGATATAAAAATTATTTTCACATAATTGATTTTCTTGTAAGAGAAACAATATGCTTTATATAAATGAAACATGATTTTAGATTATCAAAATTGGGGATTCCAACAAAAATAATAACATTCTTGAAACATTTTACGAAATAAGGACATGTAATAAAAATATTATAAATGAATTCTTTAAAAAAATATTTAAATAATAATCCCCTACCATAAATCCATTCTAGTGTTATATGTTCATAAGCTCCAAAATAATAATAAAATATTTATTTACTTATTTTATAAAAATTTATATGTTCTATATATTATCATTATCCATTTTATTCAAATTATTAGCATTTTTTATTTTGTTTCTTAATATGCTAACATAAAGTAAGATGTTTTGAAGAGGTCTAATTCAGAATCCTAGAACTGCTTCAATAAGATGACCATGGTTAAAGGGATCATTATTGCATCATATATGGAATATTAATAATGTAATTATTATAATTATTATATACTAAATAAAATTTCAGAACAATCAATGTTATGTCTAACTAACTAATCATTGACATATATTCATAGTGGTGGTATTTCACACGAATGCACGAACTACATTATCATTGTTCAATTAATGGAATGATAAGATATTATATAACATCTTGTCAGTCATGAAATATAATTAAGTCAAGAATATAATATATAAGTGAAATGAATCCACTATAACAATAATATTTTTGATGTGGAATAAATATACACATTGCTTTAGGAATGTGGTAATGCACACATATGCACGATCGATGATTTTATTTTCAATAAGATGGAGAAGGAGAAGAAAAAGGGTTTTAAAATTATCATATTAAAATGTTAGTATATGGAGGACACTAATGTAATTATATAATCATGGTTAACATAATATTTTCAAGAAGTGTAAGAATAAATAATGTTGAAAATATTGTCCATGACATATAGCATCTCCTTAGATAAAATCATTGGATTACAACTTATGGCTTATATGATTGTTATTTTATTTGTGAACATGAACTATAGGATGTGGGGAGAGATTGTTAAATGATATATTATTAAGGATAGTAAAATAAATAGAGATCCAAAATTGTGAAGAATGGATTTGAGGAGAGTCAACTATATAAGTGTAGAGGGAGTCACACATGGAATTACATAATTTATTGAATTAATATAAATTAAAATTATTATAAAAAATAAAAAATAAACACATTTAAATTATGGATAAATAAATTTTGAAATAATTTCATCAAATAATATTTAGGAAGACTTAAATAATATTTAAAACCTTATTTCATAGTTTTAACCCCATATTATTTATTTTGATGATTACCTTGATATCATTTTTTTCTACAATATAGGAATCATAAAATCTAAAAAAAATGGAAATGTTACCCATAAGGGGAAAATAGTTGATATATGTGACAATATCCCATTCACATGGACAAATATAAAAATATAATTCATTTTAAATCACTATTATTTAAAATAATATAAAATTGATTTTATTTTTAGGCCTATTCAAATATTAGGAAATTAGTTCTATCAAGATAGTAATGAAATTTGAATTTAAGCATTGATTAAATCACTAATATAGTATATTAAATTATAAAAATAATGTAACATAATAATTCATTAAATTATTTAGATAATCAATTACAAAATAATTCTGTTACACTACCCTGCATTCTGTTGGCATTTCGTATGAACTTAATGTAATTTTTACATCACTAAAAACTAAATAAAATTATAATAACAAAAATTCAATTACTATTTCAATTAATAAGATAAAATAAAAATATATTATTTATTTGTATGAAAAGAATGTACAAATATTAAAACAAATAGTTCGAATTTTTTCATAATTATCTAAAATCATTATATGGTAATTAATAATAGAATATGGCAAAAAATTTCCCAATTATTTAAAAATTTAAATTTATGTTAAAAAAACATTAAATAAAATTCATTCAATTTTTAGAAATATCTTTTTCCTGTATCTCATAGTTTTTACCATGTTTTATCAATTTTACCGCAATAGAGGTCAAAACTATTTTCTAGAGTTACTATTCATATTGTCAAAACCTCAATGGGACCTACAAACCAAATATGAACCGCATAATTCTAAAAATAGAAACCATTTTTGGGTATTTAATTTCTATAACTAAAAAAAATTTATATAAATAAATAAATGAAATGAAAAATAGTTTTTAGAAAAAAATTTATTTACACCCAAAATAGATAATATAAAAAATCATGTATAATGTTGATTCTAACATAATTATTTAGATAATTTATAATTAGAGTATGATTATATTAAATTAGTATCAAATTATAAATATTATTATACATTTTAATTACATTATTTAATTAAGAGATATATCGATTTTTTCAAAATATCGATATCATTCACTATTCTTTTAAAACATATTCTTATAAATTTAACCAAAAACATAATCTACAATAATTTTTACTAGATGGATAAACAATAAAATATCATTTTATAAAATAAAGCATTAGAAATTTATATATTATTAGTTAAAATACATTCAATTAATACATGAAAGTGAATTTATATAGAACGAAAAAATTTCCTTTTTGATTGAAATAGTAAATATGTTTTTATGAGTACGTTACCTTTGTAAAATTTATTTAATGAATATTAAGAATTAATTAAATTTATTAACTATTTCATGGGTTTTTCTATTCATACCCTCTTTTGGATATCAAATCATCAAAATTTTAGTCACTGCTTAAACTACTCAGATAATTCCATTTTATACAATTTACAGAATCCCACTGTACTTCGTCAATCTTATGGGTCTTCCAAAAAATATTAAAATAAAATAATCAACTTATTCCTCAACACATACTAATTATAATCAATACCATAACAAATTGTTCCTTTTATGGAATATTCTCTTCTAACTATAATAATTGACTACTCAAAACATGAGATGTTTATAATACATATATCCTTATTAATGAAACATGAAGAAAATTATGTAATTGATATAAAATCAGAGGCATGACCAGTTGATAAGAAATTTTTCCAACATTATCAATAATTACATATATTCTAAAGAACCTATTATACAATTTTAGAATTTACAAAAATGGATAACACTTCTCGATGCAGAAACATTATGAAAAACATTATTTCCAATCGGAAATGATATATATTTACTTAAGTTATATAGAAAAGTATTATTTGTACTCAAATCTATACTCATAAATCATTAAATAATATTTACAGCTTTAACGAACTCTTATTAAACTATTTTCATAAAATAACTATTCCACCTAATTTATCCCAAGAAGTTAGACCCAAAAATAACATTCCATATAATTCTTCAATAGGTTCCACCTATAAACGAGAATGAAAAAAATTATTATAATATATTTTAAATAATGAAATATATTGATTGAAATATCCATGGTATTTGTTTGAATTTGTTTCATGAATGTCTTCATAAGTCAGATTTCTTTAATATAGAAACCCGTCATATTGAGTATGAAATTCAGTATTAAAATTTTCATCATTTTCCAGAAAAAATTGATTGCCTTACCAAATATTATAAGTAAAACCTGTATAAAGGTCATATAAAATGTATAAAGAAACATCATGTAACATAAATCTCTACAAGAGATAATTTCATGAAGGATTCTCTAAAGACATGGTATTGTGAATATTAATAAAATGAGATGCCTTTGTTAATCAATCAACAATAACAAAATAAAATAATTTACTATGTTTTCAAATTCAATCTAAAAAAACCATTTTTATATTTCTACATTTTTATTATATAATTTGAAAAGGTTTAATCATCCATTTTTATAAGTTTCATTTATTTTTAACTCCTTAAAATGTCAAAACTATCATAGTAAACTCTTCCATATCCTTCTTCATTTCAACCCACAAGTAATAGAATAGAAGTTATACATATATCTTAATCCTACTAAGATGAAATAAATATGGAGATTTATGACCTAAACATTGAAATTACTTTTTGAAATTAGATATTACTCACACACACAACCTTTTAACTGACGTAATAATGAATTCCCTACCAATGTTATATTTACAAAACAAAAATTTCTTTTCCAGTTCAACCATTAATTGATAACCATGGGATTCCAAAGATTCATTCTAAATTATATGAAATAATGATGACTACAAAAATCATTAAACCAACTAGAGGGAAATCATGCATGTTCATTTTTATGCCCTCAATTATTAAATCATTTATAAAATTATCATGTTCAGAACACAATTTTTTTATTGATTCATTACCATTTTGTCATAGAACATAAGCTATATTATCTGATTTAATAGATGGAAATGAATCATGAAATAGTGATCGTTTTTATATTCTATCTTTCTTATCTGCCTCATGTAAAACTCCTTCTTTGTTAATATATAATTGAATCTTTTTTCTATATATATTTTTCTATTTACTCAATATAAATTATGAATCTAAATTATGGAAGAGAAAACCCTAGAATATAGTTATATTTAATTTTTACAGTAATTTAGATCCTGAGGGATTAATTGACATGAATCATATGAATATACCCAATAATTTATCATTATAAAAAAATTATATCCTATTAATGAGGTGTCACTGTATATAAATAATTCAACATTTCAAGAGGGATGGCCCAAAACTAGAGCATTCCATAATTTATATTTATGGAATCAATCATTAAAAACTTCCTTCTGGATGAATATAACTCATTTTATTATTATCTTTCTTAGTGGTATATGTTTTCAAAAAATAGTTGGTAGTGACCCATAAATCGATGATAACAATAAATATCTGTATCATTTTCAAGACATAGAAATTATTTAGTAACATTATTTTTATTATGGTGAATATTTACACAATATTTAGAATCGAGGGTCCCATGGAATGAAATATTATACAACCAAAAGTAACAATACTACACCCCAAAAATATTATGAATTCTTTTTTCATATCAATATAATTACGACCACTTTTTTTTACATGAAACACTGAGTTTAAACAAATATTAATATATGATATAAATATTTGTATTTAAACTAAAAATTATCACTAATCCATTGTATTCGTGTCTTATAATATGATTAACAACATTTTGATAAATTTATGGTTATATATGTGTTAGAATAATTCATTTTCTCTCAATTGAACATAATTTTAAATTAAAATATATTGGAATAAAATGAAATATTTTTCCAGAAAACCTTTTTCTTGAATAAATGTATTTTATCTTCCTAAAAATCTAATATTATCATTATTTATGAATAATTATAATGATATTTATACATTATATATTCAGTAAAATGACATAATATTTTTTTCTACGTGTGGGATAAGAATATATATTGTTTTATGTTTAAAAGGTATTGTTTTTCTAAAAACTGTGTTTTCTCATTTTACATGATTCTTATAAAATTATGATTTTCCAATAATATATATTTGTGTCGATAAATTTTATTCATTATATGTATTTAGGAGTTCCAAATTGGGTAAATATGTCCCTTTTATTTTTATGCATTATGAATAGTAACTGTTATAAATCTTATCACTATATTAAATGGGGAATTGGGTAATTAATTTTAAAAAATGATATTGAATATATAACAAACCAGAAAAATGAATAAATTTTATTTTATTTATATAGCACATCTACAGTCATGGAAATGTTTAATATCCAGACCTTTTCCATTTGTATGTGATTATGAGTTTTATAATGTTTTATTTGAAGAAAAGTAAAAACTGTCATGCTTGATTATTTAATAACTAAAATATTGTGAAAAATGTGAAAAATAGTGTATTTATTACGATAGAAATTTTATTTTAAAATATAAATATTGGTTATTCATCGTGGTTATTTAATTTCATTTTTAGTGAATAATTATTTACCTTAATACCTACACAACACTTCCAAAATAAATAATAAATTAATATAACATAAAATAAATGATTTTAAAAATATTAGAATCTATATAATTTGCCTAATCTAATATGTTAAAAGAAATATTCATATGAATATATCATATCAGTTTTATTTTAATGAATAATATTCTAATTATCCCTTTTTCTTTGATGTATTTCTATTCTAATTAAATAAATATCATTAAAATAAAATTAATGATATTTTATAGTTAATAATAGTTTATTAAAAGTAAAAAATTTATCAAATAACCTATATTAATCCAGATTAATGTTATGTATTAATAAACATATTATATAGTCTATTTATGGGTCGTTTGGAATTTTATTGTGACATTACTGACCCTTAAAATGTAGAATACATTAATAATATAGAAATTCAAGAAACAGTTCATGAAGGTATAAAAAAAGATAATGAAAAAATGAGTTCTAAAAATTCTAAAAATATATTTAATTAGAATTTTTAGACTCATAATAATTTTAGGTTCAAATATTATCAATTTTATGTCTTTTGGAAATCATAATTAATTTATATTAATTTGATATTTTAAGAAATTCCAATAGAGAACCTCCCCCCAATTATAAAGGAGAACCCCTCATTTCTCTTCACCACAACACATTGATCCTTATAGATCGGAAAAACACTAAAAATTTGTATTGTATGATTATGTATACAGATTATATAGGTTTTTTTATTCCTAAAAGACTAAACAAATGATCCTTGAGAGTAGATACAAAGGTGTTCTTTAAAAGAGACGGAAATTAAAATATCATATCACATTCTTTAAAATATTATTTTTTCGACTATAAATATATGTTATTTGTCACAAAATAATTAATTCAGTATCCTAAATGAGATTAAATTTAATTATAATTATCAAATGACCATTATGAATCCTCATTTCCTCAAGTGAGAAGTTAAATTCTCACTCATGTGTACTTATGAATAACCATATTCACTTAGGGATACACTTCATTTTCCATCATGATCATTCATGTATGGTTATAATGATGTGTTTAAGGTTTATATACGATATTTCTGGCACAAATATACTTCTAGATATTTAATATCATATCTAATATCTTACCATTAATTTTTTTGAAAATGATAATGTCGCTCATCCGTATGTGTGGAATATAATCTCCACAAAGCAATGTGATTCACTTATTGTTTCTATTGTAATTTTATAGTAATATGGATGGATCTGATGAATAAATTTTATTTATTTGTTATAATAGTTAATCAATAAATCTTAGTTATTATTTATAGTTTTAGTCCATCAATCAAATATAAAGATATATTTCTTGTGTTCGTATGTCCAACAGTATCCATGAAATGTATAATTAATTTTCAATTTATACCTTTATCAATGAATATAAATATATGTATATAATTAATATATATGATATAATTATCATATATATGATTCTATTATAATGTTACAATAAATTTCTGTTTATTATACTGGTGTTTAAAGAACTCTCATAGAATGTCGAAATTGTAGAAATGGGTTTTTTCTAAAACTTTTTCTCTAAGGCATAGGTCGTAATCAATAGTTTTTCCATTTATATGGTGTATCCACTTTCCAGGAGTTATATTTTTATTATTATTGTGATGTTAATTTTATTTACATATCCATCAAAGGATATTTATTTATTGGGTTATATTAAAAAATGATACCAAAGTGGTATGGTTCTTATGTTAAAATATCATTGTTTATCATGATTGTTTATAATTACGTTTTAGATGATGAAAATATATAATCAACCTTTCATGAAACTCATTAAAATTTATTAACAAATAGTTATTTATTTAAAATAATTTTTTTACAATGATTTTTATCAGCATTATTACTTAAGATTCTAGAAATATTTTTTATAAAAAATTGAATTCATTTCTCTCTTTGATTGAAAAATAATTTTTTCTCTATACATGTTATATAAAAAATTTTTTAAATGGTTTTTGGTTTTATCTAATAATTGCATAAATTAATTTTTATCCATGTTATAATTGTTAAAAAATTGTATTAAATTAATATTTTAATGCTTTTCTAAATGAGGTAATTTTTTACTTTTCCATAATAAATTATGAAATGAATGTTTTTTATCATATATGGAATGAAGAGATTTTTCTATATCCTGATCACTTAATGTTTCAAAAAAAATCATACATTTTTTCAGGGTTATTCCAATTAAAAATTTGTCTATAATATTTTGGAAATTATTATATTTTGATGAATTGATTTCATAATCTAATAGTTATTTTCCCCTGGAATGTTTTAATGATATTTTGATAAATAAACAAAACAAACATAAAGGTTTCATAGGATTTAATTTAAATTTTATTCTATTATAAAATCCATACTCAACATATAGATTGTTTTTGTTGTCATGGTGTTTATGAAACCTATTTATTTTCCACAGGTTATGCTATCATGAACTGATAAAAAAATTTAATCCCATTTCATTTCATGGTTCAAATGTGATGGATGTTTTTTATCTTTAGGACCACATATACAGGATTTTAGTTATGTGAAGGGTGGTATATATATATCCCTCCATTTAATTTTCTACTAATTAAAGTTATAATATATTTATCTATATAAGCGAGGTTATCCCATGCCTAAAATTGGGTATAGTGGAGGTTATCCAAATACAAAACCTGGTAAAAATGTTTTAATCCCTTGAAAAAAAGTTTTGAATGTCATGGAAGGTAACCCTGATCTTAGGTTTTCATTAATAATGTATATGAAAATAAAACCATGTCTCATTACATTATTATAATCTAATGGATGTTTATCATTATTTCCTTTACAGTTAATTTCCTATCAATTGTTATGTTTATTTCTGTAATGTCAAATTATAATATTATATTTATATGGTAAGGTTTTGAAATCTCAATCACATGTTCTCATAGAATTATTCATAGGTTATACTTATGTGATCATATATATATCCCTTGTTTACACATACTGGTATTCAATGATCACCCTTTATTTAAATTAATTTATATAGTTTATTCACGTATGTATTATGTGTGATATGTTTAAGAAGGCTAACAGATATGATGAACTAATATGTAGATGATACATATCTTTTATACAATAGTTTTTTATGTTTCCATGTTTCTAAATACACTAGAGCTTCATAATACAATAGGTTACATCATGTTTTTTAATGAATATTCATCTTTAAAAATATTATATATTTGTATGGAAAATATGGGATGACACAATTAGTAACAGATAACATGTTAGTTAAAATGTGGAACGTAGGATTATAAAAAATTCAAAATAATTTGTGGATAATCATATGTATAGGATAACATCATATTGTTTTGGTGATAAACATGGATGATGTAGGTTAAACCCAAATTTTAATGTGATTAAAATAAGGTTCCAATATTTTCTTTTCATGTAAATTATTTCTCAAGATTATGTGGTTCCCCATTATGATTTTTTTATCAATATATAATGTTTAATTTATCGTTTATAGTTTGAACTAATAGAAAACATGTTTTTACTGAATCCAATGGAAAATTCAATGACTTACCACAAGATAAATAAATGTTTATGTGAAATGGAAGGAAAATATCATTTAAATTATTACATAGTATTCTCATTATATGAATCACATTGAGATTATAAATGATAAAACTAGGTATCAAAACATTGTTGAATCATTTAAGAGGTAATTATTAACTTCTAGTACTCAGTCAATTTATCTACTAGTCTATAGAAATGTATAATAACCAATAACAGAATATTTTATATTCAACTATTTTTGGGACATCAAAATTATAGTTTTTACTTTTTTCATTTGGAAGGAGAAGAATATAAATGGTGGAATTTAATAAATAAAATGTGGAAACATGATTAAATTTACACCCTGGAGTGAGATGATTTTAATAACATATTTCTCCATTATTATTTTCCTTGTTTTATTGTTGACACTTTGTTTTTTCAAGAGGGATGAAAAGGTGGTGAAGTATTACATTAGCATGATCAAGGGCAAAAGATTCCCAAGGAGTGTCGAATGAAATTCCCCGAACTAGTCTTTGCACACACACCTATTCATTGGAAGGCTCGCACATCCCCTTATGAGCACTGATAAATGGGAAGGACACCATTATGTCGGGTTCCAACATCAGACACATGTTCCAAGGACTTACATGAATAACACCCCTCAAACAGGGTCCCTTAGCTACTTATAAATTAGACCCCTGAACTCATCATTTGTATTACAGGAAAATAGAAAGACTCCCCATGATATAACTACAAAACCCCTTTACATAGGTCTATAAATATTTTCTAGGTAGATATCCAAAAACCCAAGAGAATTGGGGATTTAGGAAGATAAGTAATATCAATGTTCCTTTAGGGGATAAAACATAAGAAACTTTTCTTGAGTGAATCTTCTCCCATAACATAACAAACACCTATGTCATGACTATTTTTCTAACCAAGAACCTATATAAAACCACTCTAGGGACACTAGAGGAGAAACATGGTGTCTAGGATAAAGCCTCATCCACCTTTTGTTTCCATGGTGGTCAATTTCCTAGAGAATACTCATCTCACATAGGCTTATGCCCACTGCGTAAAGCATTTCCAATTACTCCCAAGACCTGTGTGAGGAACCTATAGGGACACTATAGAAGACCCAAGGAGTCTTAGATAAAGTCTCACCCAAGTGTTATTACCCTACTGGTGTATTTTAAAAGGCATAAGAAGATCACGTAGTTGTATCCCCATTGTGCGAGGAATTTCCAGTTCTACCTAGGACCTGTGAGAGGCACCTCTGCCTATATTCCAGGTCTTATGAGAGTCCCTTATTAATCTATACTCCAATACATCTGTGGAATGGATCCAATCCCTTTTGATTCCTCACCAGATGGTAACTAATTTGAATCCTTCATGAAGGCCACCATATTTTCAATACCATGGAGAAAGGAACACCAGTGTGTATCCCATTTGGATTTTCATTCCTATGGTAGGAGGTTTCCATTAATTATCCTACAACCCTATTAGTATCCTCATGAATCATAGGTATTTATATTCCCATGGTCATGTGGTACCTGTCACAGTGAAAAGTGTTGAGAGGGTCCCAGTCTTGTACTCTTGGGTTAGGACCTTTTCCAGTGTTATTCGTATATAAGACCCAGAGCCTCTAGTTCCATGAAGGTAGGGTAATTATCACTCTTACATTTCATTTTGACATGGAATAGAATCCTACTATGAAAATATGAGAAATATTTTAGTGCATCCCTCATGGATTAATCCCCAAGCCTTTCTTGGAGAAGGATGCACTCCTGCTCCTTCACGCCCGCTTGGATATTGGTTCAGAGAAGGGATGGTCCCCATAGACATATCCTCTCTCTCCCATACCCTAGGCCTTCTCCGCCAATAAGTAATGATATGTTTTTGGTTTTTATATCTTTCACATCATCCTTGTCTATCACATTCAATCATGACTCATGTTGGATCATATGGATACATAAGGTATCCTCGAACACAGCTTCCATTCCATAGGATGCGTTTTTCAATAGGGTGTCATCCTTTGAATCTTCCTATATCCTTTATTCGCAGTGCCTCCATAATAATTATTATTAAAGGTCATGTATCCTACCTTAGAAAAATAGAATTATGTGGTTTCCCAGATCATTTGTTTCTATTGTTTCTCACACTTGGAATGATTCACATGAGATTAGTGGTTGATAAGGGTCATGATATCCACATGATCCCAATTCTTTTTGGGCATCAATCCATTTGTAATACCCAACCAATTATGTGATTTCAATATGGTATAAGCCCCGTCATTTTCAATTCCATGGGAATTCATTTTAGGATTAAGCCCCCATCAAGGTTAATCTATCGGTATCCTTCTCAAAAGTGATCCCCAACTATAACCCCCATTCCATAGTGCATAATATTTAAGAGTAAACCCCTAAATAATACTGTTAAAGGATCATATTCCTTGATGAGACAAACCTTTATGGTTCTCCATAAGGATGGTTCCACACCGCATAACTATATGGGATTTGAATCCCATCCAAATGGGGTACATAGAAAGTCTCCCTGAGGCTCAAACCCAACATCCCAAATAAACCGTATTCTCTATAGGCCACATTCCTAGTACATTATAAATTGACATGGAAGATGATATCACTTCATGGTTTCCTGGGATGCATCAGAATAATTTCCACACAAAACATTGAATATGCATCTTCCATCTAGAAGTCCTTTCCATATGATATTAAACTACAGGGTTTGATAAATCTCACATAACGTTAGAATGTATGATGTTAATAGTTAAGTGGCCTGGAATATGTGGGGTTTGATTCCTTTCACGAGTATATATAGTATTACCATTACAATTCGTTTGATGAAAACCTTAAAAAATTTCATCTTCTTATATTATGATATACTATAGAGTTACCCACTGGTTGGATCAAAAACCAGCATCATTGTAATAATGACTAAAATATATCTAATTAGTACATGATTGGATACCATCTATGGAGAAACTATAATACATACATATATCTTCATTGATGAAGTACCTCAAATACATAGAGAAGATTCTAAGTCCCACACGTGAAAATAATTGATTTTCAATTCAAGGGTGACCTGTATCATACAAGGGAATTGATTAAGTATTCGTCATTATATCATAAATATATAATAGAGTCTTAGAGTAGGAAATAATTCCCACAAAAAGGGTGTGATGATCCTGACCTCCCATGATCTCAACTAATGTGAGTTCTTAAAAATCATTTGTCAAATTTCCCAAAAGGCGCCTCAATTTGGAAAGAATGTCACCACTAAAAAAGAACCATTGTATTTTTTTACTTCTATAAACAAACCTATTTCGAACCATTTCGAAATAGTGAAACAGAAATGAAATATTTCACAAGATTCATGCCCCCAGCAATCGACTATTGGAAGAACCCCAATATCTCTAGGGATGAAAAAAATTGTTAACCAAACATGAATTAATTAATTATAACACATCATTCACAAGATAAAAATAATATACTACATAGTCCTTATCGTACCATTCTATTCATGAACCAAACATATTACCATTAGAAACAAATAGTGGTTAATATAATTTGAATCCTTAACCACCATGAGAGTTTCATCCATATGTGAGGCCCCATGCTAAATTAAATTAAAGAATGAAAAATTAAGAAATCAACCTGGAAAGTGTTCGATCTAATAGAATCGTACAAACTCTCAAATATTAATTTACCAACTTCTATTCAGTCCAGGTCCCCATCCATATATACGGTGACATCACCAACCCAAAATCCTCAATACTGGGTCTCATACTCAATGGTATAGGAGTACCATTAGAATCGTACAATATCAACTCTTGAAGCTACCCAAAATGCCCTCCAACTCACAAATCCCCATAGATCATCTAGTTAAAAACCATCGTTGGTCCTAATGCATACAGTGTCAACCACCACCATCATCTATATTGAGATCTCATCCCTATAATATGAATAAAATTCCCTCCTGTATCTCATATAGGTTGATACAATTGCCACATACAACTTCATCCAGAAGAAAAAAATTGTCCTTCAAAAGGGCTCCCACCAAAAATCATTTCCACCAACTCTGTCTGGTTGTGATCCATCGATATGATTAGGGTGTTTTCTGTGCTGCTCTGGCCTAGGTCATCTAGACCCATGTATGTAAGATGAACCACATGGGGTTATTGAAAAACAAACACAGTGTATGGACACAACACTCTCCCCTATGAAGAATCCCACTTATCGTATTTGGGGAAAAACTACGAGTGGTAACATACATCCTCCTACCTTAATTCAGAATTATAGGATCCTCACCTAGAATCATCCAAAGAATCTTGTTATTCAAATCATGAATCACACTATGATAATGAGAATACACCTAACTACATTCACCCAACCTACCAGCAGACTCGTCTAGAAGCACCCCGATACGTTGAACAACCATGTATTGGAAAAATCCACAAGAAAGGTCACAAAACCCCTAATTCATCAACACTATCAACATTTTCCATTGGTATCGTCCAGATATGTCATTAAAAAATTCCATGGGAAGAATAGAGAGAATACCCAACTCCCTTCTCCTAAGAATGAGTACTGTTAGTATCCACATATTGGAAATGGAGGACAAGAGTAAGCACATACACCTTATCCAAATATATAATGGGCATATATCCCTATTATAGTTGATTTAATCACCATTCATATTCTAAAAATGGTGAAATGGAAGATGAAAATCCCTACCCATAATCTGTATAACTATAAGGACATCATTACGATGATAATACAAGTGTTATAGTTATTGATACACAAATATATCTCCACAAATGGGGTGGATCATCATCTTTCCACCCTAGACTAGACACACACCTATGATCTAATCATGGAGGGTCCTGGGGTAATCTTCCCCAAGATATATGGAGAATAGGATTACAGAAACAAACATGTTCCCCTTATAGGTAATCATACTATCCTGATGGCCACTCCAAGGTAAGAACATGCACTTTCCATTAAAAACCACATCCCCTATAAAGTGGCCTCAGTATCTCACAAAAAAAATCCAAAAATAATCTTAAGAAAAGAAAATTTATCAAAGATTCAATATTCGATCATGTTCTACATAACACTACTGCTTTTAAAGCCCTAAGATCCTTATCTATGGAAGATCATGATTTTATTCTCTCGTCATCAAAATATGGGATTAGTAGCAGTAATTCTGAAGGTCCTCTCCAAACACATTATCATCAAGGGTTGCTTCAAGAATAGAATCTAATTTATATTAAAACCCATATCCTTATGTGAACTAAATAATCCCTCAATTTGAATAGATAGTCAAGTAGAAAGTGGGTTTCCCCATTGATGTGATCCACTATGGTGATCATCCCCATGATTTCTCTCACTACTAATGTTCTCTTTGTAGAAAAATTTTACATTGTAAAGAAAATCCTCATATTCGAAATATAGTGATGTGAATAACCACCTATCATGAGTTGATTATGAAAAAAATTTCATTCATGTCCCAAGCATTATCACTTAATAGTGAAACGCTTTCTCAATTGGAAGGCATCCCATGGAGAAATTCATTATTCAAACCACCCTCAGGCCATATACCTTCCAGTGAAATAGTGGAATTCCCTACCAATTGGGATTCTTATAACAAAGTATAATGAAAGAATCCACTCTAGTTAGATCAGGTAGAGAATCCCCTAGAAAAAAATGAAGTTGTCCAACTAAATATGAGAAAAAAACTGGATAAATATGACATACATATCATGGTTTGGTCTGCACTCAACCATAAATACAACATTCTATAAGAATTGTAGGAATATTGTGCTCATCAAATCTAACTCATCATATGAAAAACTCTTCATCACATGAGAGTGAAGGTATTGCCCTATGATGAGTATCCACATCATATCAAGGAAATAGTGGAGATTCATCTTCTAATTGACTTGGAGAATCGCCTAACTTCATGTCATATAGAGAGAGAATGTGATTCCTTTCATTGTGAATTCCTCAACACGTTTAAAATATTGTGACATATGATAAAAAATTCCCCATATGATTTTCATATCATAGAATGGGTAAGACATGGGGGGTTACATTCAACCATGCTCCCCAATCCGAAAAGCCCACCGAAGGTGTTATCATGGAATGTTATTTCATACCAATAACTTCACAATAGCTTCATCAAATATACACTATCCATGATTGATGATATTATTGAAAAAAATATCCCCCAAACAACTATACCTAATGTTAGGACAGAATAGAGAATTCCATTGAGAAACTATTGCATCAATAATTAGAAAAGATCAAGCAAGAAACATGTTTAGGATAATTCAGCTGACATATATCACTAATGAGAGAAATATCACAAAATTCATTATAAATGAATGATATAATTTCATATCAAATGATGAACCTAACACATGTTCGAAGAATACTATGTAGAATCATAAGGGTAGTTATGGAAGTAGTAGCCACGATAGTTCAATTGTAACCCCAGCTCATAGAGAAGTAGAATTTTTTACCCCAACCCTCAAGTATAGAAAACAAAGTCTAAATATTTATGAAAGAAAACCCAGAACAACCCCAACCCTTAGGGATGGGGGTACTTTTCACCTCAAGAACCTGATCATTAGGTTAAATATGTCTTCTCTTGACTATGGTATGCACCAAAAATCATTCTTCTAGTTTGTCCCATCTTGTGATCGAGTACAATCATTAAGAATACACATGACTGAAATATATGGATATTCTAATTGTTAAACATTCTATCTAAAAGATCCTAGAGACTGAGAAAAGTAGATGACGGGCCCTCATGGGGGGTTATATAGAGGTAGTTTATCAAAGAAACTAATATAATGCATGTGATGCATTACACATCAGTGTATTTCATCAATACCAACCATGGAAATCTTGAATCACATGTGGCTAATTCCAATGATTAGATTGAGGAATAATTTATATATTGAAATGTGGTCACTGCCTAATAATCCTTGGTGTTTAGGTACACCTATTTGACATAATCCTCTAAGTGCATAACCACCTTCTGCTCATATTCAAAGAGACGGTCCGTCTACATTGGGAACATAGAATCCCAAAGAACCAACAAAAGAACAACCCCATGCTAGGAAACACAAACCATTGGACATAAAATATGATTTTATGAATCAATTAGGCTTGGTACCATCTATGTTTTTAATCCTGGATTTCCTGATTCTATCAAAAGATCTCCATGAATAACTTATCTAGGAATTATCAAGCCCTCGTTAGTTAGAGTTTGAGGATGAAACTGTTGAGGTATATCATACAAAGAATGATCTTATAGAATTCCACATGATAATCTATCTTTTTTTCAAGGATGAGGAAGACATCCTAAAGTGACATGTTTTACCTTTGTATATATCAATATGGATAAATGATGTTGATCTCCAATGATCATTCATTGACAAAAGCTTAGGATTAAACCTCATTCCAATCTGAACACTCCATCAACTAGGAATCAATGAATATCATCCCCCCATCTACCGTAATGTTATAAGGTTATTTATGGAATTAGAAAAAGAATCTCAGTGGAATCAAACTCAAGACTAAATTTGGGGATCTTTTCTCTGACTTAGAATTCATCGTTGCCCTGAATTATAATTCCTTTAACATACTACTGGGAATACCATGGATACATCATCATGAAGATATCCCCTCATCATAGAACCAATACATAAAATATCGCATAAATGGAAAAATTAGGATATGGTTTGGTGAAAAATACATGTTAAAATCATGTGAGTTGTAGTATATTGAATTAGGATTCTACTCTAAGGAAGTAAAACAGTCCATGGATGATAATGTCACTCAGATTGATGACACAAATAGTGTAGAGATGATTCTGGCCAATCCCTTAAAAAAGCTCAATGCAGAGTACATTATCCCCCTCAACCAAAATAAAGTGATGGGTCCAAATATAATAATACATTAAATAACATTGATAATTCTGATTGTGACAACTGATCCCGATAGCATTAGAGAAGATCTCACATCTCTAAGTAATAATGAAAGATTATATGAAAATGTATTCATCACATTCCATGAGCTTCAACAAATCCCGATTCAATCATCTAGGTTGAATGGAATAGTCATTATAATATGGGAAAATGAAGATGCTAATTCTCAACCCCTTATTTCCCAATTGGAGCTCTAAAAAGGAAAATTTCAATTGATTTGTCTATAAATTATTGCCTCACCTTCTGGATAACCAAATTTATACTCCCATCCTCCCTACGAATTACTTTATTCTTCATTTACCACCTAGGTGAAGATAAAATATGTAAGAATTAAGTAAGTATAAGAAGATAAAGACCATAGAGAAGCCCCTCTATAATTATAAGATAGTGTATACACCACTATAGATAATCCCAAGGAGATAAATTTTGTTATATAAGAAGATCTTCAACACATATTGATTATTGTGTCCATGACTCTTGAAGAATTGGATGTGTATATTTCCTTCCTAAAATAACAGCAGAACAAGTTTTCTTAGAACCAAATAGAAATTATCATCCTAGAACCTGATGTGTCTATCCCTCACATGGGTTTTATAGTAGAAAATTCGGGGTAAAAGTGGGAATCCAAAAAGACACACCCTACTAATGCCTAAAAAATTGAGGTTGAGGAGAAAAAATAATCAAGGAACAATTCATCCAAGAGATACAACATCCAAAATAGTTATCCAAAATTATCCATATGTAGATGAAAAAAAGTTCAAATCATGGTTTTTGCCGACTACAATGATCTCAACTGACACCATTTAAATGATGACATCCCATATCCAGTTGATATATGCAACAACTAGATGTCAAGCCCTCTCCATCAAGGATTTTTATTCAGGGTACAACCAAATATCTATATCCCTAAAAATGAACAATCCACTGTCTTCATATCCTCCCTTCAGAGTGTTATGTTGTCACCCAATTCCCTTTGGCTTGAAGAACATTGGTTCCACATAAGAAGGTTCCATGCATAAAATCTTCAAACCATTCCAGGTGAAGTTTTTTTAATTTTATTTTGATGATTTGGTGGTTAAATCCTGAAAACATTCTTACCGAATAGCTGACATAGAGAATATATTCAACCAGATACAATAACATATTCTGAAGATGAAACCCATAAAATGACTTCTCGATGTAACATTAGGCATGTTTGTCAGTTTCATTGTACTCCATCGCGGCATTGACATTGATCATGAGTAAAAAAGTACATCCTTAGCTTGTTAGCTCCTCAAAGATATAAATATTTGAGGTAAATATAAGGATACTTCGCCTAGATTCAAAAATTCATAATCAAACTAGCAGGAAAGTGTTTTCCCTTAACCAGAAAGAGAAAGAAGGGTTTCACATATTAGTAATCCAATGACTAACATGAGGCATTTGACAACATACAGAAGTATCATTCAATTACACTAGTATTAATTCCACCTGTTGAAGAAAATCCACTCATCTAATATGTGGCAGCCTAAGAGCGATCTCTAGGAATCTTCTTAGAGAAAATTAATTATGTCATGAATAAAAACCACCTCTATTACCTCAGGTAAAACATTCTCAGTGTTAGAATATGATATTAAAAAAAAGAGCTACCGGGAATTAATCATCAATATCTTGAAATGTAGGCACTACCCACAACACCACGAAGTCCAACTGGTTTCTCTCAATAACCCACTCAAATGTATAATCATCCATCTTATGTGGATAGGATGCCTGTCATGGTGTGTAGTTATTCTGTATAAATTTTAAAGAAAATTTATTCCTCATAAATTATTAAAAGGTAAGTACATGGTAGATTTCATGTAAGAACACCTATCCATAGAAGAAACATCATTAAAAAGGGAATTTTTGGATGAAGAGATATTCTTCATTCAAGGTGGACCAAAAACATGGGAAACTCATTTTGAGGGTGCATATATGGCCCAACATGGAAGATAATGGAAGACCCTAAACTCAATAACGACAGGTTAGGGATTTTCCTTGTTTCTCCTATGAAATCATTTCCACCTTAATACTTCCTACTATTAGAAGGTTTTTTCAATAATTTGGTTTCATATCATGATCTAATTGTTGGCTTAGAATTTTCCCTTCAAATATTAGTGGATCACTTATAGGTTAGATGTGATTCAGAGTTGGTAATGAAACAAATCAATACATATATTGTTATGAAAAATGAATAATTGATCTTCTTGCTTGATTGTGTCTGAGGGTTAATGGACGAATTCCCATCAAGACCAACATTGACTCACAACCTGTGATCAAAAAATGAAGAGTATGATGAATTAGTGAAGGAATCTATGTCTCTATAAGAACCAAATAGGGGTGAAACTGTCATCAACATTACCCATCATCAAATGGTTTCACCTTTTTTCCAAACTAGAACATAGGATATCAATGAAGTGGGACCTATCCATAGTCCATCTGGTCCTTCCATGGAATGGATGATGTTCATCATCGAATACCACCAAAATATATTATATCCACTTTATAGAGATGGAAAGATGAAAATCTGGTCGTGGGATGTAAATTTCACACTTTATGATAACGCAAATAGCTATAAAATACATTGTAAATGATTATTTGTTGCTGTCCTTATCATAAGTATTGATTAATAAGAGACAATATATTTTATATGAGAAGTACATTTGGGATCCTATGATTCTCACAAGTAAAGTTATAGGATTTATAATCAAATTGGATGACATGGATACTTATGGCCCTCAATTATCCAAGATTACATAGAATTCACCATGAAATTTTATTCCTCCCAAGTACATGTAAACTTCATCCATCATCCCCCAAAGATTATATACATGAAAAAATAATCATAGACATTTTCCAAATGGGTCGTGGATATTGTGGGGCCATACCTCCCTTCTACAGACATGTAATTCAAATACATCCTAACTGCTACCAATTTCTTTTCCAAATGGGATGAATCAGTACCCCTAAAAGTAGTCGGGGCCAAAACCATCATCAGATACTTAAAAGTACACATCATTACTAGATTTTGTGTCCCTCATAGAATAGTTATGGAAATCAAATCAATTTTTTTCTTTGATGAAATGTGAAAGTTATACTGAGAA
Source organism: Viscum album (assembly GCA_963277665.1). Taxonomy (NCBI): domain Eukaryota; kingdom Viridiplantae; phylum Streptophyta; class Magnoliopsida; order Santalales; family Viscaceae; genus Viscum; species Viscum album. Next base: position 27,090,276 of record OY728154.1, read on the forward strand.
TAAAATATTAAATCCAATCATTCATCCCACTCTCATGCATTGACTAATGTAAAGATAGAGGCCTTCAAAAACAACCATGTCAATCATACCCTTGAATACATTGGATAAAAATAAAACACCATGGCCTGATACGATCTTTCATTCCATATAGCCTTACCAGAATATAACCCATATTATCACACAGGTGACCTCATAATCACTGGTATACTGAACAGAAGCTTTCCTTCCCATCTAAGTCAAGTGTCCATCTCTCCATGTCACCATTTATGACCATTTATCCACATATAAAAATCCAAAAAAAATGACTAGAAAAACTAGAGTTGAACTATTATAAATGATTTCATACCGTGTATCACTTGAAAGTCTACCAAAACTGAATAGTGTGTGACATTAACAAGAAGGTATTCCAATGTTCATTCCTCCAAGGAGAACTATAATTAGTCTTCAAAACTCATATGATACATGAGTGGAAGCATACAAATCTTGAACTGATATTGGGAGGACCTTACTCCATATATGAAGACCATTATGATGGAGCTTATTAATTATACTCAACTGATGGAGATATCATTAAGGCATCAGCTAATGAAAGGTTCTTAAATTAATACATAATCACATGAACCAAATCCTTTCTACAAGATGTTAAACTATTTAGTTGGTAAATGTCACATGAGCTTTAAATTAATGAAATCATGTATGTTCCCCATGACATTATACTACACAACATAATATTATTTGTCACACGATGATAAACTTAATGTAAAATAGTCTATGTCCATTATCTTAAAACTGGAAAACTCTCTTCATCCTCACCGCATGAAAATAAAAATTAAGTTTAATGACCCTATCATTTAACTTTTTCATATCCATGATTTCTTGTGTATGAATTAGATACATATATGGAAACATTCAAGAACTACATGTGGATTGATTCTCTTTTTGTAGAGATATGTAGTGTTTCCCAGATCCCCAATCTAGGTTATAGTAAGAACAAAATGAAAAGGTCCTCACTCCCTCTATATTGATTATACCTACATAGGTAACCTTTTAAGAACTATTTGTGGTTTGATTCTAACTCCAAAAAAATACAAAATGATTCATGGGACCTATTACCTAGTCCATCCTCAATACCCCTTTTCACATCAAGAATCCCACATCCTTACCACATGATGTTAAACTATATGATCCTTAATGAACTATATATGGATTGATTCTAATTTCAATGAGATATATAGTGATGACCAGATCACCAATTTTGGGCCCATATACAATGTTTCCATTCCTTCACATCGATTATTCTACTTCCCTTCCACATCAAATTAAACTACATAGTACCTCAAGAACTATGAATTGATTTATTCTCATACAAATGAGATATGTAGTGATGCATGGATCATGTACCCTAGCCCATGTACCAAAAAATCTAAATGACCATATACTTTACTATTGTTTCTTTTATGCTGTGGATGAACCCTATTCTATCCCTTGTTTCTCACATCAATCATATATCATGTGCTAATATGAGTTTCGGTAAAAGGATTCCTTATTTGTGTAAGGAATATCAGTTTTGGATTTGGGTCACCATGGTCCTAGATGTATGTTATTAAATTCCAAAAAAGATGTACTAGTTTTCCTGAAAAAATAACTAATCGATCTCTTGAAGAAATATATATGGATTCATTATCATTTAAATGAGACACATAGTTATATTCTAGTCTTAAATTATGGTCCATTACATAGTATAATATGAAGAATTCCTCCACACATTCATGTAAAATTCATGCCTACATGAGGGGATCCAGCATGAGTTCTCACCCTACACATGAACCTGTCATAAAATAACCCACCATTTCCCAAACATTTGAATTCAATCTATGTGGGGATCATTGTTTTAGGACTTTGTGAGGATGGATTCACATTCAATGAGATACATATTGATGTTTAGGCCTCATTTCTTAGTCTGATCCATATATTAACGAATAGTACCCCCATATAATTTGTAAAAATAATTAAATTTACATGAGCTCTTAATTTTTGTCCCCTCATTAGGGGGTTCATCACGTAAACAAAGATGTCCCACCTTTTGTATATGATTCAGATATATACTGGTGACTATAAACTTCCTAGAAAATATTAACCCAAACATTTATTTTGTGCATAAATGTATCCCTCCAACATCTCATAATACTAATTTTGGACACTTTTGGATCTTTAAAATCTTTCCCTAGCTCCCAATGATATAATGGATAATACAAGAGAACTCCTTTTCCTCATTATTTAGTAAAACAATTCAGTTTAGTTTGTATAAAATATCCCAAAAAATTGGATTTTCAGTCAACGAATGACACTATTGACTATTCTATAATACTCCCTATTTTGATTTTCATAATGAATCCCAAAAATGTGGTTTTTAATTTGTAGTAAGAATTGAGGACATTATCTTAGAACCCATGATTCAAATTCAGTATGTGGTCATCACTTACATACTTTTCGCATATCCTTTCTCCCTATCAAAAAACCTACAAGGACATGGTTTAAAATTTCCACCATCATTTTTAAAGTATACTAAAATGAAATTGGTCTGGTAGGCCATATATCACCCATCATTTCAATAATGATATGGTCCTAGGTGTATTACATAAAAATACAGGAACAATATTTACCATTCCTTATCCAGACAAGCAATTGGAATCTTCTCCTCTAATTATATGGTTATCCTGACATAAAATTATCCTCTCATATTTAGATATGTTGTTTCCATATACAAAAACTATCTGCCCAGGGGAATCCAAATCAACATAATCTTCTATCATCTTTTATCAATAGAATGTTATAATTTTTGAGAACTTATTTTCCTGACTATGCTATAATACCACCAACTAGCGTTGAATAAAATATCCCAAATAAAATTTCACTCGAAGGATTCCACTATTGATTATGTTGTTACATGCCCAAGTTGGATTTTCTTAAAGCAGGCCACAAAATAGTTTTCTCAATTAGTAGTAACTTTATTCTCAAAGGAGACCTCCACTATTACCATAAGCATTTAAATTTTCCAATAATAAACTTTGTATTCATAGATCCCCAAATCATGGCTCATAATATTCCCTTCCATATACATGAATATGATGGAACATTCTTAGAAATATTACCAGAATGGGTGAATCATTATCCTCTCAGTAAAAGCTAATGACCATATATTATATCCCTAATCATGACCCTGTTGCATAAATTTGAACTACATCGCACAATATACTAGTCAAAAGAAGTTGAAATATATAACAACATCCTCTCTATAAGATGTTAACCAACATGATCAATGTCTAGGTCACATGATATTAAACTGCACGATACATTAACCCATTCTAGGAAGGATTTTCCCCCCGATATTGGGCATTTAAAAAATTTACAATCCTTCACATGATTGAAATTCTTATAGGATCATTTTACATATTCATGGACAATACTAGTATAGATAATTTCTTCAATCTTGGGTATCATTCCTTGGAAAAACCTCTCATCATGTTCTTCATAAATATGAATCTATATAAAATCCCCTCAACCATCAAAAATAGAATGTTGAATTCCTATGAAATCATTTCCCTGATTATGTTGTTTTACACCCCAGTTAGATTTTTATAAAGTATCCCAGAAAATGGGTTTCATCCAAAGGATGCCATTATTGACTATAATGTTGTACGACCCAGTTAGATTTGTGTAACACATCCCAAAAAATGTTTTTGTCAACAAGTAATATCTTTATACATAAGAGAGACCTGATTTATTGTAAAATATTTTATTTTATACTCAGTAATCACAAAATTTTGGATCATGAGTCGCCATAAAATATTTAAATAATTTTTGAACATTTTTATCCCACAAACCTTGCTAGGCCCATCATTCTGAAACTAATATTCAAAGCTATTAGACCTAAAACACCATTATCATATTTCTATCTTTCGTATTAAAATATCCATAAAATTATATATCCATCAATAGATTAATGACATGCAGAGGGAATTTTGGATTACAACCGAGTCTTATCTTGCTAGACCTGTACACTACGTGTTTTATAAAAAAAATGAGCAATGAAAAGAAAATGGTGCAAAACTTATTAGGCTAAAAATATAATAAGGGAGGTCTAAGAAATATCCAAATCCCACCTGCTGAGTATACATTATATTGGAATTAGGAAAAAATTAGGGTGGTAACAAAAAACCAACAAATTTGGTGATAGTACTTACATATTCCACTATCCTATGCCATCGATCTACGACACTAGGCCAGGCTAGTGACCTACACACCTGACCTATGATTCTGACTAGTGCACCTATAATATGTCAACGACCTATAGCTGAGCCCTGTGTAGTTTTCATAACCACCCTCCATAACAAGTTACCTATTCTACATCATTACTATACCCTGCTCTTTTGATCATATCCAATCCTAGGGGGGGATATTGAGGCTTTCTTTTTTCTAGATGGTTGAAAATATTATGAAGAGAAACTTAGGAATGATAATGTGATAAAGAGTCCCAAGGAGAGTTAATGTACATGCCTAGCCCCATGTTGTGCACACACACTGGTGTATTAGAAGGCCCATATGGCCTCATCTTCATGCCACTAAAGCTGTAGGACACCCCTACGCCTAATACCTAAGACACGAACGTGCACCAAGGACCTGTGTTGACAACATCCCTTAACCAGGGTCCCCCAATGTACTATAAATAAGACCATGGATCTCATCATTTGTAGCATCGGAAAATAAGAAGAATCCCCATGCTCGATATTTCCAACCCCTTCACCAAGGTATCCAAACAATAATCCAAGTACCTCTCCAAAACCTAAGAGAAGATGAAATTAAGGGGGTTATGTTAGATCAAATTACATTCAGGTTTTGAAACATAAGACACATGCATTGGTAAATATTCTACCCTAAGTGAAAAAATACCTCTATGAGGCCCCTTTTTCTAACCAAGAACATGATAAAGTCCCACACAGGGACACTAGAGGAGCCCTAGGGTGTCTATTATAAACCCTCATCCATGTTTTGTTTCCATATTAGTCCTTTCTCAAAGGAATATCATTTCATTTAGTCATATCCCCCCTACGTGATGTATTTACTATTCCTCCTAGAAACTACGTGAGGCACCTCCAGAGACACTATAGTATACCCATAGTGTCTATGATAATGCATCATCAAATTGTTTTTCCCTATTGGTCTATTTTCCAAGGCATACATAGCTCAGGTAGTCATATCCCCATTATGATGATCATTTCAAATTCATCCAATGACCTCTGTGAGGAACCACTTCCCTCTAACATAGGACCTCAGTGAGTATCTATTTGAGCCCTTTAAAAAGACACTTATAGAAGATCTCATCTACCTTTTGATTCATCACCCAAGAGTAATTAATTGAAAACCTTCTCCATGTCCTTCCGATTTTCAATACCGTAGAGAAATGCACACCAACACGTCTCGCATTTGGATTTGTATTGACATAGTTAGATGTTTCCCACAAATATCCAACCACATGGTTAGGATCATTGGGGTGTGTATAGATATGTATTACCATATACACAAGGACCTAGAACCTGAGAATAGTTATGGGTAGTTCCTAGTCATGTGACAAGGGTTTAGACCATGTCATACCCTTATCATCTATAAGACTCAGAGACTCTAGTTCTAGGAAGGGAGCATGAGGATCAAACTTGAATTTTATTTTAACATGGAATAAAATCCTCCTCCTATGATATGGAGAACATTTTAGGGAATCCCCCATGGATGAATTTCTAAGCCTTTCTTTCTAGAGGTCTCACTCTTGCATCTCCTCTCCACCTTGGATACTAGTGCATAGAAGGGATGGGCACTGGAGCTATATCCTCTCCCCCATACCCTTATCCTCTTCCACGTTTGTAGGAGGAGAAGTGTCTATATTATTGGGTCTTACACATACTCCATGTCCATCACATTCATGCATGACTTATCCTATCACATGTGGACACATTGGATAACCAAGATCACAACATACAAACAATCAAATACATGCTTTAGTAGGGGATCATACTTTGAATCTTCCTATTAAATTTCTTCATAGTTCCCCCATAAGCATGTATCCTCAAGTAAATATTTCCAACATAAGGTAAAGGAAAATCATGTGGTTTCTGGAATCTTCCATTTCCTATTATTTGAAACACCAATCATGAATCATGTGGGACTTGAGGTTTATGGTGGTCATGATATCCACATGATCCCAATACTTTTTGGGCATAATTCCAAGTGTAAGCCCCAAAAAAATCATGCCCTTCTACTTAGTATAATTCCCAACCATTTTATTTCCCTGGGAACCCTCCTATTGATTATGCCCCAAGATAAGTTAATCTCTGAGAATCCTTCTAAGGAGTAACACCCAATCATAACCCCCTTAATCATGTAATCTTCTTCAGGAATAAGACCCAAAATAAGACTCCCAAAGTTTTATATTCCCCAGTGATACAAACCTTAAAGGGCCTCCATCAGAATGTGTCCTCGCCATCAAACTATGTGGGATTTGATTATTTTCAATGTGAAATATGTAGAAAGCCTCCCAAAAGTTCAAACACAACATCCCAAATCAACCCTATTATATTCAAGGCACATTAACATCAGGGACTAATTCAACCTGAAATTCGTATCCCTTCCAGATTCCCTAGGCTTCCTTAGCATATGACCCATACCAAACTAGACTAGTCATCTTTTCATTTGTCATCTTTGGCGTATAAAGCTAAACTACACAGTCTAGTCCTTATGAAATTATATTAAAAGGTATTATGGGCCCCATTATGTCACACTGAACTACAAGGATTTTCACTCATTCCCAAGGATATGTATAAATCCCATCACATAGGTTCAATACCAACATTAAAATAATTCTTATATTCCTGGATGATGATACACTCTCGAGTGCCCCACTTTGTGGCTCAAAAACCAGCATCATCGTAATATTGACCAAATAATATATAATTAGTACTTTTGAGCATACCATTGATATAGAACCTTATATACATAAAAATATCTATATTGATAAATATACTTAGATATATATAGATGATTATAAGTTCCATACATGCTTATAATTGATTTTTAAGTCAATGGTGACATGCACCATAATTGGTAATTAACAAAGTATTCAAAAACATATCATAAATCTATAAGATATTTGTGGAGTAGGAAATAATTACCCCATAAAAATGGTGTGATGTTTCGGACCTCCCATCCTCTTGAATAATGCGAGCTCATAAGAATCATTGTCCAAATTTCCCTATGAGAATTTTCATTTCGTAAGAAGGACCCTATGTTTAAATAACCAATTTGTGTTTACACTTCCATGAAAAAATCCATTGGAAACCATTCAAAAGTAGTGAACCCGATAGGAATGATTTCACAATACTCAAACCCATCACAATCAACCATTGGGAGGACATGAATAACTCGAAGGAAGAAAAAAAATGGTGAAACTAATGTGAATAAATTAACTATTACCTATTCTTAACAATATAAAAAGGATATATTTCCCAATCCTTGTTAGACAATTCTGTTTGTAACACAAAAATATTTCCCTTTGTCCTGATTATTCATATAATATTGGATAGGGAATATCATTATTTGAAATACAATGTTGGTGAATATATGGGTACATATGAAGAAACGTTTATAGGAATTGTGAAGCACACTAATGATATTATTATTGATCCTGAATATAGAATATATAGATTCATTAGTGGCCTAAAACAATGTATCTTAAAGGAGTTAACTACATGAGACATAAATAGATATAATGAAATCATGTGATTCCCTATCAAGGTGGATTTAATAATTATTTTATCTATTTATCAAATGGTTTTGATAAGAAAATATTTCTATAATTATATTAAAACATTAAAAACAAATAATAAAGAAATTGTGACATCCTTTAAGCTTAAATTATGGATGGATAAATATAGTCAATTGTCATTATAGTACTAATAAATGTTTTCATAGTAGAAATTAAGGTTGTAGAGTGACTGAATTCAAGTGTTATGGGGATAAGTTATATAATAAATTGATTCTAGATGAATCTTTTCAAAATTAAACACTCATAATCTACTATTTCAAATTCCATGAATATGGTCATTATTAAATCTAGTTCCCAAATCAGATGGTTAATGATGATAATCATCATCAATTGCCTCTTAGCCCTATATAGAAATGTAAATCTTAGGATATCCGTATTTCTGATGAAGTGTGTGATAACGAAATATTTGAAGGTACAAATATAATCCACTATGAAATATTTAAAATATTATTTGATTCTTGATCTACCCATTATAATATTTATAAGTAATTTTTTAAGGGCATCATATTGTTATGCAAATTATTATACGGTGAATTGGAACTAAGCCCCCAAATGGTATGATTTCCATATCCCATTTTTATGATTCTTATCCATTTGATTTTTTGGAAAGGTTCTTACTACAAATTTTTTTATTCTCTATCTGGTTTATTTTATTGTTATTTTGGGAATGGATTGGATTTATTTACATATTGTCCACATCAATTGAAAAGTAAGTGAAGTAATTTTTGATATTAAAAACTGGCCTATGATTTTTTAATGTAATGATAATGCATATAAACTTTTGATTGAAATCAATTACTATCTATAGTTCATGATTCCTATTCAAAATCTGCATCTATCTCATATTATTTTGGAGAATATAAACATCAACCACATTTATACTATTCAAGTGTGTGTTGTTGTTTTATAAAAGAGTTTGCTAGACTTCCCCAAAATCATTAAGTATAGTTTTAAATAGAAATTATTCTTAATTATACTCTTATTCAATTGACTCCGTATATAATCTCCCATATTGAGTTGTAGGAACTTAAAATTAAAGTCCAAGAGAATATTTAAAATGGTTTCAATTGTCTATGTGTATTAACATGGGGTGACCATATGAAATTTTTAAGCATAAATATTGATTTATTATAATATTCAATGATTATAATGAACATAGACGGACCATACTCTAGAAAAAGTATCATGTAGCCTGTATTGAAATTTTTTTGATCAACTGTATAGAGCACAATACTTTTCCTAGAATTTATATCATTCTAGATATAAAAATTGAGGATTAATATAGAGGATGTACCCATGAAAGTACTCTGAATAGGGTATATTGACTAAGAATATATAGTTTATCAATTTAGTCTTACTAGTTCCTTGTATCTTCATGGATTTAATGAATAAATCCTTAAGATATTAACATAATCAAATTTTTATAGTATTTATAGATGATGTTATTTTATATTAATGATAATGGAATAGAATGAATATCTCAGGAGAATTGTAATTAATACCCTAATCAAAGATAATCTATATGAAACATTTATAATATGTTTATTTTTGAAAAATAATGTTTCATATATGGGTCATATAATATTAAAATAGGGTATATATATGGATATATCAAATATGGAATCTATTTAACATTATCCTAGACCTCCCACGGTTACTGAGATCCATATTTTTCTTTTATTTGGAGGGATATTATCGATGGTTTGTACATAATTATTCATGGGTTTCCAATAAAATTACAATTATTACGCAGATGGGAGAAAAATTTATTTATATACATTAATGTGGGGAATTTTTTTATTAAAGTAAGGAAAAGTATAGTCAACAAACATGTTCATACATTACAATGCAGTGGAAAGGGTTTTTAATTTAAAGTGATGCTTTGAAAAAGGGACTCAGATGTGTCCTCATGAAAACTAATATGGTTATTGAGTATTCCTTGTGAAAAAATGAAGATTTATGAACATAACTACCCAAATCTTAATTTAGAGTAATCAATAGTACGTTTTTGAAAAAAAACCCGAAGAATTATGTTTACATAGTTTGGTGCTATATATATACATATCACAAAAAATTTAAAGTATTATTCCCTCAAAATGAGTTGAATATGAACTCAAGAATATTGATAGATCTAATTATATATTTTGAATTCTAAATATAATACCACTCTATAAATCAAAATAAGTTTTTTGATTCATTGAGTCAAAAGGATTACACTACTATATTTATGATGTAGATCACAAATTATCCAAATACAATATTTTTAAAGGATAATGAAATTAATATTAAAGGGGAGAAATACTATCTATATAAAAGGCGTAATCGTAGATAATTACATGTAAATATTAAAGAGGAATATAATGAAGATGTAGAGATTAATAAGAAGGTGATAAATTTTCAGGAGTTCAATAATGATTGTGATGGAGGGATAAGGTTCATGAACTATGTTTGTATCACGCACATAAATGTTCTGAAGAAGGATATATTAGATGTAACTCATAGTTCTTTATTCTCCATTTATCCTAGATTTTTTTATTAATTATAGATATTTGAAAATGGTTTCTTGGTGGGATAGTATGAAGAGAGATATTTAAGACTTTGTATCTTGGATCATTGAATAATACAATAGTAAAGATGGAAGAAAAAATTCTTAGTCGATGTTAAAACTAATACACATACCAGATTGTAAAAGGAAAAATATCACCATGTATTTTTGTCATTGGAGTCCCCAATATATCTAAAGGTTATAACTCTTTGGGTTATAGTATATCACCAGAAGAAGTGAGAATAATTTATTTTCATTAGATAATTATTATCTCATGATTATTTTACAATATATATATTATAGAAGTGCTACCTTTGTATAGAGTAACAAATTCTATATTAAATTATCATGATCTGAGGATTAAAATTATGTTCAATAGATGTTTTTATAAGGTTGTTGATATAAATTTGAGTTTCAGAACATCGTATATTCCTCATATATATGGTCAAATTGAAAGAACTATTCAAAATAGTTATGAAAAATTGAGATAATTCTTAATAAAATGCAATGGTGGTTGAGATAAATACATTTTATTGGTGTAATTCAAGAAGAATAATATATTTCACTCTAGCATTTTGATGGACACTTATGAATCCCTCCTGTAGAATCCATATAATGTTTTTTCTTGAAATGATGTTGGATAAATATATAAATGGAGATTATACAGAGCTAGGTATATTATAAATAAGGATATATCAATTCTGCATCATATATGGGTAGGAAAATGACTGAAAAAAGAGTTATTTTAACAATACTAAAATGATTCAGATATTGAAGTTTTTGCAAAGGTGTTTAGTGAATATCTCCTTAAAAGAGGGTGAGGATATTTGGAAATTTGTGATTGATGAGCCCAAGTTATATTAGTCCTTTTACAATTATTGATCATTTTTGAATGGTAACATTTCTATTGGATCTTCTCTCGAATCTCTCTTATGTTTATAATATATTACATGTATCTCTCCTGAGAAAGTATATACCTGACCCTTCACTTATAATGAACTCAAAGGGAATAGCTCATAAGTATGATATATATTATGAGGAACATCCATTTGAGATTCTAGATAATTTATCAATTTTGTTTAAAAAATATAACTCAATAGTTTAATGTTTTGGAGTGAATTAAGCAATTTGTGGAAGCTATGCGAGAACCTGAGGATATAATTAATCAAATAAACCCTCATTTGATTACATCAATGTAATTAATTTTTAGGGGAAAAATAATTTTCACAATTGAATAATGTAAAATCCTATGATTGTATGAAATAGTTTTTTTCAAAATAAAATTAATTTCTATAGCTTGTGTTACATGAAACATTGAGTTTAAAAGAATAATGATATAATCTTAAAATATTGTTATTTTATGTGAATGTTATTTCACAATCATTATATGGGATATTATGAAACGTATTATCAAAATTATGAAAACTTTATGATTATGTATATAGAAAATTAGTTCTTCACTAATAAATTGATAAAAAATATAAATATAAATCATATAAAAACATATTTTTTCAAAAAATAGTTCATATGCGCACAAGGTATTTTTTATCTTAATAACTTAAATCAATCACCATTAGTGAATAAATATAATGTAATTAATATATTATATATCCAATTATATGTTATAATATTTATTTATCATTTTTTATAAGCATAAGACAATAATATACCATGTTTTATGCCTATAAATATTTTATCTTAGAAAAAATGGGTTTCATTGCATTTTACATGCTTAAATTAAATTTAATTTTTCATCTTTTGAAAATATAAGTTGAAAAAATTGACTCCAAATTTTGGATCAGGAGGATCTATTTTTTTAAAATATTTTTTTTTTATTTTTAGTAATTATTAATAATAACTTTCATAAAATTTATCACAATAGTAATGGGTAAATTAGATAATTAATGTTAAAAAAAATAATATGATAAAGGATATAAAATGACACTTACACTTAACAAAATATTAATGGATGATTATAACACATCCAAAATCATTCAATGATTTAATAAATGTCCATTTTTTCTAATTTAATTTTCTTTTTTACTCTGTGGTGTTTTATTTAAAAAATTTCCAAAATGTAACACTCATGTTTATAATAAATAAAATTATTTTAAAATAGGGAAAATAGAAGACATTTTTGGTTATAAATATTAATTTCAATATAAATGATTTATATTCATCATCGTACTTTAATTTTAATTTTAATTATATAATTCATTACAATAAAATCATACACAATGATTATACATAAATTGATAAATAAATTGATAAATATAATAAATGTAATTAAAAATATAACTATTTACTTAAAAAGAGATATATAATGTTTGGAAAAATTTATTTTAGATTAAAATGTAATATTATTGTTATTTAAAATAATAATTTTCTGGTTCTCCATTTGAAATTTTTATTTAAATTCAATAAATACGGTTAAACATGGAATTAATGATATTTTAAAGTAAATAATATTTTATTAAATTAGAAAAAATTCAAATATATATTGTATTTTTTAAAATGAATTTTATATGGTTTTAATCATAATCCATGATCCTTTTTTGTGTCCATGGTAATATTTTAGTATAATTATTAACTTATAATGTATAAAACATTTTCATATTACGCTAATCGATCAATGTGTTAACAAAGGGTTAAAGAAAGATATGGTTATAAATGTTATCCAAATATATCTAAATTTTATTGTTTTGTAGACTGAATAATCTTTAACATCTATGATTGAAATATTGTTAATTAGGAGGGTATTGGACATCAAAATAATTTATATTAATTTAATATTTTTTGAAATTCCAAGAGTGCCCCTCACATCAATTTTAAAATTAAAACCCTGCTTTCTATTCACAACACCACATTGAGTCTTTTATATTTTACAAAATATAAAAATTTCTATTCTAAAATTACTTATTTGAATTTTATAATTTATTTTCTTCCCAAAACTCCAACCAGATGATCATTAAGAGGAGTTCCAAATTAGTTCTTTCAAATTGGACATAGTCACCTTAAATGTTAAATTTCGTTTAACTTATTCTTTTACATCCTATAAATATATGGTATATATAATAAAATTATAATCATATTATCTTATATATGGTGAAAGTTTATTATTATTATTATAAAACCACCATTTTCCACCGTCATTAAATAAAATTAGAATTTAATGTCTTGCTCCTGCATACGTACAACTTATCATCTCCACATAGAGACACAATTAATTTTCCATAACCATCATGCATGAAATGTTATTATTATATGGTTTAAAGATTAAATGTCATATTTTTTACATAATTGTTCTTTTTAAATTATAATAAATTTTCTACCTTTATACTTTCTAAACTGATGGAAAATAATAATTTTTCTCGTTCTTACATATAGACTACCACCTCCACGAAGTGATGTGATTAGTTTTTTGTTTCAATTTCACTTTCATGGTATATAGGATATATCTAATGAATATATCTGATTCATATGATATAATAATTATTTTTAGGTATTAATTATTATTGAATTTGTTTACTCCATTCGTTGCAAAATGAAGACCACATTCATATGTATGTATGACCTATCATCTCTTTGAATAGTGTAATTCATTTTCTATCTCTATAATTATTCATCATTAGATAAATAATTATATAATGAATATATATTATATAAAAATAAATTATTTTATTATGGTATAAAATTATAAATAAATTATATTTATTATATAAGATTTTGTGGAATAATTAATGCAAGTTAAACTAGTGGTAAGGGGTCTTCATCTGACATTTATTTCATTAAAAAAATTACATATTCACAACTAGTTTAATTTATGTGGAGTATTAACAAACCAGAAAGGTATAATGTTATCATTCTTATAGAATTCATGTGGATTTAAATATCAATATAATCTTATTTCTTTCATGGGTCTTATGATCATAAACCTACAAAAGTGGTAGGGTTTTTTATTACAATCTCATTATTTATCAGGTTATTCATAATTGATTTTTTTTGTTGAAAACATATGATCAAATGTTTGAGAAAGAATTTTATTTTATTCTCATATACTTATTTAATGAAAATAAATATTTTCTAATCATTTTCCTCACTATATTTATTCATGAGTACTAAAATAATATTTTATATAAAATACATATCTTTTCCCACTTTTTCGTAAATTTTATTTTACTCCATATCCATGTTTTCATAAAATATTTTATTTTTATTATTATTTTCTTATTATTTTATAAATCTGGTGTCCCCATTTTGAAATTTTTAATAAATGTATTGAATTTTTTTTATAAATGAGGTACTATTTGACTTTTTTTAAAAATTATTAATGGAATGTTTTTTACATATATTATATGAATGGAATTTCACACAATAATTTCCGCAAAATGTTTCGAATATTTCATTACACGTTTCATGTAATATTTTCTAGGAAAATTATTTTCATAATATAATTAAATAAATTAGATTTTAAGAATGTGGTTTCCTCTCTAAGTGGTCATTTTACTCGAGATTGTTTTAATTATTTTATGATTCATCATTGTCAACAAACGTAAATGTTATATATTATTTAATAGTAGTATGATATAAGGATATAATTTTAAATATTCATTTATATGGTGTATTAGGAAATGGTATTTATAAATGTATTTCTTTTTCAATGGGTTACGATATAATGAAAAGATGAAATGATTATAAAGCCCATTTATTTGCATGGTTCATGATTTGATGGATGTTTTATGATCTTGTTTCAAACATATGTATGATATTTATTACATGATGATAGGGACATATATCTCCCTATAATAAATTGGGTAATCATTAATGTCATATATGCTCAAATTCAACACAAGAGTTTATCC
Source organism: Viscum album (assembly GCA_963277665.1). NCBI lineage: Eukaryota > Viridiplantae > Streptophyta > Magnoliopsida > Santalales > Viscaceae > Viscum > Viscum album. Next base: position 27,105,556 of record OY728154.1, read on the forward strand.
TAAGCCCAATAGAGAGTATAATGGATGTTAACATAACCCTGAAGTAGGAACACATGTAGTTAGCCAAAACCTGAGATGTTTTGAATGTATTGTTGGGTAGAAGAGACATATTGTTTTCTATAATTATGTTCAAGCAAAATATTCATGACTTTACCATTTGTTATTCTCTCATAGACCACATTCTTTGATTCCATTATGATTCAGGTCTTTTTTACGGCCTAGAATATTTCATTTACACAATCTTATAATCTATTATATAGAGGGAATGGTTTTTAAATGTTATATTAAACATGTTAATCCATTATTCTTTGGTTATGATTATTTTATCAGATATATCTATCTTGTTAACCCTTATTGAGATTTAGAGATCTCCCTTTATTTTATTTCAACTTCCAATCCTATGAAGAAATGTATTTTATGTGATATTTTTACTGGGGTTTCATGTTATCAAAAATTAAGTGGGAGATGAGTAGTTTATTTATGAATTAGTTTTTTCTATATCCATGTTTCAAAAGACACTTGACCAATATGATTTTTTTATTTATGGTCATTTATTAATTAATATTCATATAATAAGATGTGATATCAATATATTAACAATATGGGTCAATATGAGCATTTACTAAATTTTCTATAAACATGTTTTCATTCTTGATTTTCAAAATAATTCATAAGTGTGGTTCATGATAAAAATGAATTTTATTATATACCATGAAACTCCCCGACCCCAGCTACCCAGAGTCGGTGCATTACTTCGTAACATTGGCATGATCACAAAAGATCAAGTCTCGAAAGGCTGATTAGTTTAGTGGCCTTGGAAACACTAGATACATTCATAAATGTTACATTACATCATAAAGTGAAAAACTAATAACAAAGTCTTCATAGTCCACACTCATATCCTCTTCTGACTATCCCTGAAGGTCATTCATAAAATAATTCTTCACATCCTGGAGAATATTAAAACATTGAAAGGGGTGAGCTCAGATTCTCAGTAAGGATAACAATATTGCGGAAGCTTTCATAAATAAACATAAAAATTTAAGGCAATTTATAACTAAAACAAAAGCCTTTTAAACTCGAACATCAACATAATATGGAAAAAGTAAAATGAGATAATTCCATTCACTTCTTCACATGGATATTCTACTGGTCGAATAATCACATGCAATATCAATAACCACTTTCATAATGAGGGAATGTATAATTCCAGACATTCTGAAACACTTTGCCAAGGCCTCGTCCAAGACGTCTAAAATGATTAAGGCCTTGGCCAAAACCATAAATCAAATTGGGAAAGGGCCTCGGCCAATTCCATGTCTAGTTGTCTCATGAGACCTACCGATGCATCGAGGAGCTATAGCGGGCTCCACCCGTCACTTATTAAGTCCAATACATTCCTCATATGAACAGGTTTAAACATCTCATAAACCATAACATAATCGTATCAAATAAATCATGCATAAAGGAAACATAACATTTCCACATTTCAATCACATGATATCAATACAACACATTTATATAATAAAAACACTTTCAAAACCATTTTCAATACCAAAATAAAAGAAAAGTATAACATGGTATTTATTCTTCAAAAAAAAGGGTATGGCTTGTAGAGGAAGCCGAAACTCAAATAGTGGTCACGGCGGCGGAGAAGTCATTGTCGCCGCATACGTACGACAAAAACATTCCCTTTTGTCGTTTAGTAAACGCTTCGTATAAAATATATTCCTTTTGAATAAACGTAAAAGTCAAAGTGGTTTATACACCGTATAAAAGAAATTTGTGTATAAAACCAAATATGCCTCAATGAAAGGAGATTGAGACGACGTCCTTACAAAGATAATTTTTAAAATAAAATAGATATATTATGTGTATTCACTATAGGTACACATAAAGAATACAAAATAAGACATAATAATATCATGACATAATTTGAAAGTAGGAGATTAACCCAAAGAATGGAAGTTGGGTTAAGAAGTTCCCTTACCTTGCGTCTTGTCCTGACTCGACCGTTCTTTAACCTCATGAATAATAAACTAGAGTTAATTTATATTTACATAAGAACCTTTTTCATGTTAATTATTCCATTTATATCACTTATTACCATGTTATGAACATTATTTAATTATTTAAGATAATAACGGTCGTTTTGTCGATCTTCGGTACTTGAGTCAAAAATAAACTTCTTATAATTACAAGTTGTTCATGTGGTGAAATATCCATTATATCCAGAATTATATTCATGATGTAGATATCATATATATCATATATATACAGTATATACATTCATTCATAATGTCACGTAACATTTAGAGGTAAGAAATGAAATGCACCGTTCATGGAGACGGTAAGCCGTACGTACGCATGAACGCTACTTTCATTTATATTTTGTATTTAATGGAATGAAATAATAATGATATAAATTTATAATATAATTACAGTATAATATAGTGTATAATACCATTTAATACATCCTTTATACATCCCACATATGGCATTAACGATTCAAATCACTTTGAGGGGGCGGTAGTCCGCACATCCTAAAATGAAATTATCGCGTTTTACCCATAATGGAAATCATAAAGTATGCCATAAATGAGAAATACAGAAGCATAAGTAAAACATAAACATATTTTATATCATATATAAATATAGTGACATATTAATGGACACCTTTTAAGGTGTTATATGAGTGTTGAACAATCATCGTTTCGTGAGGCAGAAATTCGCCATCCACAGAAACCGTATGTTCTTTAACCATTAGATGTAGGTGTGTGTAAGTGTAGCTCTAATCCTTCTTATAAAAACATCCTATTATATTGAGGATACTGGTGTTGTTACAAAAAAATGAATAAAAAGAGTTTAGGGGTGTTGGAGAAGAAAAATAAAACAAAACAACATTATAGAAGTCATTACCTCAAAATCGGGTAACTCTTTTTGATTTGAGCCAAATGCTTCCTTGAGAAGAGTTCTGCCCAAAGTGAGGCTTCTAGGAGTAATAGGGGGATGTTGGGAGAGTATTTGGGCAGAGGTTGGCCGAGCCAAATGGCTTGATGGTGTGAATAAGGTGGGAGAGGTGGGGGCCTTTTATAAGTGGAGAGGGGCTCTTTTGGAATGATTGAAATGTTACATTATTACACAATGATTTTCGGATTATAAAGGTCCCACACATATATAATTCGTGGATAAGGTGATAAGGTTTCTAAATATCCTCATCCAATAGTCTTTGGACAAGTGTAAGCCTTGGATTTTGCATTATCTTCTCATTTTATTAAAATCGTTAAATAATGAGGTCATCGCTGCATCATAATGATGTCATAAATAATTTAATTTATTTAATGTCTAAAAATTATAAAACAAATACTATGATGTAGGAAATCTTTTTATCTTTCTAATGAATATTTATAGTCAAAATTGGGACTTGTTTAACCCCACTAAAAAACTATTTTAGTAAAACAACTCATGTTTGTGTCAATTTAATTTTAACATTAAATAAATATATATTAATGTCATTTTCCAACTAAAGTGGCTCCATGGGGTCCCCAAGTTGACCCATGGGTTGTCATGGTCGGCCATGACTCATCCAATAGGAGTAGGACAAGTTTCATGCTCATCTCATATTATTAAAACATTATTTTTACCTTAAACTACACTAATTACCTCTAATCGCGATTAAGAACTTAAAAGATACTATTCACCAAAAATTATTTTAATCTCATTGAACCACATTTTACTTCTTAATGAAAACCATGTATGTTGGATTTTTGAAAATGAAATCACAGAAGTGGTAATATTTCATTTAAATGAAAAATCAGTTATTTAACTACCACTTAGTGGTTTCACTATTCATCAAAAATTGAAGTTTTTCAGAACAATGCCAAAATTTCACCCTAAGCTATAATTGATATTCCGAATTCAGAAATGATGTCTATTTTACAAAATTCCAAACATATAAGTTGAATTAATTAATTTTATAATGAATTCCCGCTGTCACAACAAATAGCGTGTTTTTAAGAAACAATTTATATCAAAAGATTGGCAATTGTTTATGTCCAATTTCAATGTTAAATTAATTCCAATGACCACCATTGGATAAAATGGTAAAAATATATTCTAATTATACTTTAAAACCACTAAATAGTATAATTTATCACTATAAATTATTTTGATTAAAAAATTTGTTTTTAAGTAATTTTCACTACTCATAAAAAAAATTAGAAGTTCTCAGAAAAATACCAAAAATTCAACATAGGATAATTTCGATATTACGAATACAAAAATGAAGTCCATTTTGAAATATTAAATTTCTATAATTTTAAAAAGTGGTTATTACTATTCATAACGGCTATATTGATTAGTCGCGGTGTTTTAGAACTCGAAGTTGCGTACAATGCAAGCTATTGCATTATTGAATGAGAAGCGTATCGTAGAAGCTCGGGGTGTTACATTCTCCCCTCCTTCAATAAATTGAGTCCTCACAATTTGAAATTTTTTCTTTGAAAATAAAAGGTTTAAAAGAGAAAATACCTTTGAGAAAAACCCACATCGGAAATAAGGTTAATAAATATATAACATTAAAATAAAGAAAGATAAGTACAAAGGTCACCCGATATAGCCCATTCTAGGATTCTACGAAAATATGGATATGGAGGAGAAACAAACCATCAATGTCTGATGGAGAATTATAGAAAACAGTATTAGGAGAAAGTTTAACCACAAGAAAATCACAAACTTGTGATTGGTTAAACGGTCATTGAATCCCCAGTTGGAAAAGTTAACCGACAACATTTTTGTTTTAAGTTACCTTTTATAATGTTGAGGAATTTATTTAGGAGATTTACTAAGAACGTAAGGGAATATACATACTTGTAATGTATACTTTCATTCGTTAATAAATGTTTTCCACAAACCCATCTTTTACTCCAAATGGTAACAGAACTCCAAAATATTCTATTTATCCTAATTGTATAAGGTTCCAAATATTAACACATACCATTTAGATTAGTAAAATTATTTTGTAATAACCAGGGACTTCCTGTAGGCTAGTGGTAGGAAATGAAGGCTTGTCGCACTATGATTGTGGGTTCGATTCCTGCAGCTTTCTCCGACGCGACGGGTTATGCCCCACCCTGCAGGTTGTCCTTTTCCTAAAACTATAGTATCATAATATTCCAAAAATAATCTTCATAAATTTTCTAACCTTAAACAATATTATCCAAAGATCAACTTAATCCACTCCAACCTTTATAGTTATCCAAAATACCTTTGTCCAAACTTTCTCTAAAAGGTCTCTTAATTCCAAAATCAATTTATCAGATTCCCCAAACAAATTAAAGTTTCTCTTTTTGTCACATACTAAAAATATGATTACCTTCATCATATTAAAACCTTACTGAAATCAACAAGTACTGCAGTACAATCCTTATATATATATATCACATTATTCTAATAACCAGAATATAATCCATGAGTCCAAAAGCACCAATACATTAATTATTCTTCTTCAACTGTAGTAATAGCATAAGATTTTCCTTGATCCCTTGGCCTTTTCTGAGGTAAGTTTCCCTGACGCTTAGGAAATTCATTTGCATAATGCCCCATTTCCCTACAATTGTAGCATTCAACATTGATAGCCTCTTTCTTTCCCTTGCAATCACGCGCCTGGTGACCTTTTTCTCTACATTTATAACAAACTCCCATTCCTTTTAGGCACATACCAGGGTGATTCTTCCCACAATTATCACATAATGGAAAATCCTTCTTTCCCTTTTTCCCTTTATCTGTCTCTGGTTCCCCTGTTCTCTTCTTCTCTTGCTTTACTTTGTTGTCATAAGACTTAGAGAATTCCTTTTCTATCTTGATAGCACACGAGACAATATCTTCGTATGATGAGAAGGATTGTGATACTAAAGCTCGACGGAGAAATGGTTTTAACCCATCAAAGAAACGATCAATCTTACTCCTTGGGTTACGTATATAATCGGCAGCATGCCTCGCTAACCTTGTAAAGTTAGCCTCATACTTTGCGACATTCTTATCCTCCTTCTACCTCAAACTCAGAAATTGCCTTTCCATATCTGCTTGATGGTGACGAGGAAAGTATTTTTCTAAGAAAAGATCTTTGAACTCCCTCCATTCCATATTCGATACGTCATCATCTTCCTTTGTGTTTTTAATCAGCAACCACCACTGATCGACATCTCCAGTGAGGCGGTAAACTGCCATGACAGCCTTCTCCCTTTCGCTACTCCCCAAGGCATGGAATATTTTCTCTAAGGAGTTTATCCACTGCTCAGCTACTAACGGATTTGTACCCCTATTGAAGGTTGGTGGTTGTTACCTCATCAAACGGTCTAGCATTGATCCTCCACGTTGCAGATCAGGGTGCTCCATACGAGTAAGGTTATTATTCATAACCTGAGTAAGTTTTCCCAGTATGGTGATTAGCTGATCGGCACCAGTTGCATCACTAGATCCACAATAATTATCTTGAGCAGGAGGGAAATACCTACACGGAGTTCGTGCATTGATACGGTTTCCATTCCTTCCACTAGGCACCATTTCTAAACAATGTCATAAACTAGATTAGTTTATGAATCAAAATACATAATTCCGTACTTGTAAAACACTTAACACTAATTGAACTATTTATGGATATAATCCATAATCATAAAAAAATATTTCTTTGAGGAAGTATATACTCATAACCCTTCATAGTGGTTTGTAAAGAAAATGAGAATTATCCTAAGCATATCCCCTGGGAGTGTCGTAACCAAGAGTGCAGCAAGGCCCGTTGTCGTGCACCAGTTCCCGTCCGAGTCTAGCTCAAAGCGGAGTTTTCGTGTTTTACCCCTAGGTACATCTATTCCAGAGCCGCCTCTACCTGCTCATATCCAAACAGGGATGTATTTCTCGGAAAACTCACAAAAACTCTACAACAACAAAAATCTAGAAAGCTCTTCTATACTAATCATCAAAGTCTATCTTTGGTTTATGTGCTCTAATCAGAGTTTATCTAAATCTAGCTTCCAAGGTTAGTACTAAACTGCCTCTGATACCAACTGTAACGCCCCAACCCCAGCTACCCAGAGTCGGTGCATTACTTCATAACATTGGCATGATCACAGAAGATCATGTCTCGAAAGACCGATTAGTTTAGTGGCCTTGGAAACACTAGATACATTCATAAATGTTACATTACATCATAAAGTGAAAAACTAATAACAAAGTCCTCATAGTCCACAGTCATATCCTCTTCTGACTATCCCTGTAGGTCATTCATAAAATACTTCTTCACATCCTAGAGAATATTAAAACATTGAAAGGGGTGAACATAGATGCTCAGTAAGGATAACAATATTACGGAAGCTTTCATAAATAAACATAAAAATTTAAGGCAATTTATAACTAAAACAAAAGCCTTTTAAACTTGAACATCAACATAATATGGCAAAAGTAAAATGAGATAATTCCATTCACTTCTTCACATGGATATTCTACTGGTCGAATAATCACATGCAATATCAATAACCACTTTCATAATGAGGGAATGTATAAGGCCGGACATTCTGAAACACTTTGCCAAGGCCTCGGCCAAGACATCTAAAATGATTAAGGCCTCGGCCAAAACCATAAATCAAATTGGGAAAGGGCCTCGGCCAATTCCATGTCTAGTTGTCTCATGAGACCTACCGATGCATCGAGGAGCTATAGCGGGCTCCACCCGTCACATATTAAGTCCAATACATTCCTCATATGAACAGGTTTAAACATCTCATAAACCATAACATAATCGTATCACATAAACCATGCATAAAGGAAACATAACATTTCCACATTTCAATCACATGATATCAATACAACACATTTATATAATAAAAACACTTTCAAAACCATTTTCAATACCAAAATAAAAGAAAAGTATAACATGGTATTTATTCTTCAAAAAAAAGGGTATGGCTTGTAGAGGAAGCCGAAACTCAAATAGTGGTCATGGCGGCGGAGAAGTCATTGTCGCCGCATACGTACGACAAAAACATTCCCTTTTGTCGTTTAGTAAACGCTTCGTATAAAAAATATTCCTTTTGAATAAACGTAAAAGTCAATGTGGTTTATACACCGTATAAAAGAAATTTGTGTATAAAACCAAATATGCCTCAATGAAAGAAGATTGAGACGAAGTCCTTACAAAGATCATTTTTAAAATAAAATAGATATATTATGTTTATTCACTATAGGTACACATAAAGAATACAAAATAAGACATAATAATATCATGACATAATTTGAAAGTAGGAGATTAACCCAAAGAATGGAAGTTGGGTTAAGAAGTTCCCTTACCTTGCGTCTTGTCCTGACTCGACCGTTGTTTAACCTCCTGAATAATAAACTATATTTAATTTATATTTACTTAAGAACCTTTTTCATGTTCATTATTCCATTTATATCACTTATTACCATGTTATGAACATTATTTAATTATTTAAGTTAATAACGGTCGTTTTGTCGATCTTTGGTACTTGAGTCAAAAATAAACTTCTTATAATTACAAGTTGTTCATGTGGTGAAATATCCATTATATCCAGAATTATATTCATGATGTAGATATCATATATATCATATATATACAGTATATACATTCATTCATAATGTCACGTAACATTTAGAGGTAAGAAATGAAATGCACCGTTCATGGAGACGGTAAGCCGTACGTACGCATGAACGCTACTTTCATTTATATTTCGTATTTAATGGAATGAAATCATAATGATATAAATTTATAATATAATTACAGTATAATATAGTGTATAATACCATTTAATCCATCCTTTATACATCCCACATATGGCATTAACGATTCAAATCACTTTGAGGGGGCGGTAGTCCGCACTTCCTAAAATGAAATTATCGCGTTTTACCCATAATGGAAATCATAAAGTATGCCATAAATGAGAAATACAGAAGCATAAGTAAAAAATAAACATATTTTATATCATATATAAATATAGTGACATATTAATGGATACCTTTTAAGGTGTTATATGAGTGTTGAACAATCATCGTTTCGTGAGGCAGAAATTCGCCATCCACAGAAACCGTATGTTCTTTAACCATTAGATGTAGGTGTGTGTAAGTGTAGCTCGAATCCTTCTTATAAAAACATCCTAGTATATTGAGGATAATGGTTTTGTTACAAAAGAAATGAATAAAAAGTGTTTAGGGGGGTTGGAGAAGAAAAATAAAACAAAACAACATTATAGAAGACATTACCTCAAAATCGGGTAACTCTTTTTGATTTGAGTCAAAGGCTTCCTTGAGAAGAGTTCTGCCCAAAGTGAGGCTTCTAGGAGTAATAGGGGTAAGTTGGGAGAGTATTGGGGCAGAGTTTTGCCGAGCCAAATGGCTTGAAGGTGTGAATAAGGTGGGAGAGGTGGGGGCCTTTTATAAGTGGAGAGGATGGGCTCTTTTGGAAAGATTGAAATGTTACATTATTACACAATGCTTTTCGGATTATAAAGGTCCCACACTAATATAATTCGTGGATAAGGTGATAAGGGTTCGAACTATACTCATCCAATAGGCTTTGGACAAGTGTAAGCCTTGGAATTTGCATTATATTCTCATTTTATTAAAATCGTTAAATAATGAGGTCATCGCTGCATCATAATGATGTCAAAAATAATTTAATTTATTTAATGTCTAAAAATTATAAAAAATTACTATGATGTAGGAAATCGTTTTATCGTTTTAATGAATATTTATAGTCAAAATGTGGACTTGTCTAACCCCACTTAAAAACTGTTTTATTAAAACAACTCATGTTTGTGTCAATTTAATTTTAACATTTAATAAATATATATTAATGTCATTTTCCAACTAAAGTGGCTCCATGGGGTCCCCAAGTTGACCCATGGGTTGTCTTGGTTGGAAATGACTCATCCAATAGGAGTAGGACAAGTGTCATGCTCATCTCATATTATTAAAACATTATTTTTACCTTAAACTACACTAATTATCTCTAATCGCGATTAAGAACTTAAAAGTTACTATTCACCAAAAAATTATTTTAATCTCATTGAACCAAATTTTACTTCTTAATGACAACCATGTATGTCGGATTTTTGAAAATCAAATCACAGAAGTGGTAATATTTCATTTAAACGAAAAATCAGTTATTTAACTACCACTTAGTGGTTTCACTATTCATCAAAAATTGAAGTTTTTCAGAACAATGCCAAAATTTCACCCTAATCTATAATTGATATTCCAAATTTAAAAATGATGTCTATTTTACAAAATTCCAAACATATAAGTAGCATTAATTAATTTTATAATTAATTCCCGTTGTCACAACAAATAGCGTGTTTTTAAGAAACAATTTATATCAAAAGATTGGCAATTGTTTATGTCCAATTTCAATGTTAAATTAATTCTAATGACCACCATTGGATAAAATGGTAAAAATATACTCTAATTATACTTTAAAACCACTAATTAGTATAATTTTTCACTATAAATTATTTTGATTAAAAAGTTGTTTTTAAGTAATTTTACCTATTCATAAAAAAAATTAGAAGTTCTCAGAAAAATACCAAAAATTCAACATAGGATAATTTCGATATTACGAATACAAAAATGAAGTCCATTTCGAAATATAAAATTTCTATAATTTTAAAAAGTGGTTATTACTATTCATAACGGCTATATTGATTAGTCGCAGTGTTTTAGAACTCGAAGTTGCGTACAATGCAAGCTATTGCATTATTGAATGAAAAGTGTATCGTGGATGCTCGGGGTGTTACATACCATAATATCACTAATATAAACAACCCCATATTTATTCATATATTCATGGAAATATATATTCATATGATCCATGAATAGGGGTGGAAAATTAGAAAACCCAAGGGGAATAACTAAAATCATATAATGACCATATCTAATCAGAAGAAAGGTATTTATAACATCTCCCAACTTAAACATTAACTAATCGTACTCTCACATGATATGGATATTTCAAAATTAATTATCTCTATGTATCCCATTAAAAAAACATATATATAAATAATTGAAACTCTTTCATAACAATCATGTTATTCAAGGCTCTATAATCAATGAAAATTGTCATTGAACCACCTATAATTTATTAAAATAAATTTTTTACACCATAGGGTAAATTGTTAGGATGAATTAAGGTAGTATCAAGAAATTCATTCAACTTCATTTTCTATTATATATTTTCTACTTGGTCCATTTTATTATGGGTTTTAACTTGGATTATCATCAAACACAAAGTAAATTTTAATCTTGACCACTCGATAGGATATAAGACTAGGAATATATTTATGAAATCTTCAAATATATTCATTAAGTACTAGAACATAACTATTTTTGAATAGTTTCATTCTATTCAACAATATATGTAATTTAACATTCACTAATGTATTTTATTAATTTCAAATCATCTAGATATGTTTTAAAACTTATGAAATTATTGAATATAACATTATTAGATCTGAAATATATGAAAAGATTATAAACTAAAAGATAATCCATTGTCATAATAAATTTAAACTTCACCTTGGGTAGTTAAATATGATTTTTAGAAAATATAATCCCTCCATAAAAATAGAATGATTCCAATAATTGTTATTTTCATTAATACATCCGCTAAGATATTTTCAAAAAAATGCATTTTTTATATGGTTATCTCCATATTTTTTATGAAATTTAATCAGAAATGAGTTTATGTGGTGATAAAGAGTCAGATAAAGAATAAAAGTAATTCAAATAAACAAGTAGAGTATCTTTTAGTACATTATTAAATATCCATTCATCATCTATAGTAGTATAAAATAATTTGTTCACACCTTTCTTCCATCAGTTTTCATGATTTCTAACTTTTGTAACTAACATGGGACACAAATTACCATAATACCACAACACACTATAATTAAAACATCTCACCATTAGTTTTATATATTATTCCCCATTGATAGATTCTTCCAAAATCATTTGATTAAAGTCATGAGAAATATGTACAAATATAACACATAAGTTACACTTCCCAAATCCTATCAATAATTACCATAATTTATTTTACCACGCATAGAACATTTGGGGGGATTATAATTATATTTCATAGTTTCTTTGTTCTAAAATTCATTCCGCCATGTCCATTTCTCATACCTGTCATCAGAAGTATTATAAGTGTCAATAAACACAATCTCATCATTTTTGCCACAGTAAAAAAAATCATAGATCTTTTAAATTTTCTAGAGATGAATTAGAATCCTAAACATGGTTTCAATTAGTAGTCAAATATATTAAATTTACTATAGTTGACCTGAATAAAATTTGGTGCATACATGGAGATTTATTAAAATTTTAATTTTTTACATTTTTAATAAATCCATCAAATGTTTCCCATTTATATGAAAAATTCCCCCATTTTTATTCCGATATCCTAAAGGAAAAATTTCCCCATAAAAATATTATTATATTTATATCATAATCTATTAAATAAAGATCTTATATCTCTATATTGTATTCATAACAAAAAACCACTATTTTAGAAACCCTACTCTTTATTAAATGATTATTACATAATTTAAATGATTAATAAAATAATATAGATACAAACACCTGAGGATATAAATCAAAGAAAGGGGTGAGATATAATACCCATAATATAATTAATAAAGTAAATGAATCTATATAACATGGGTGAGCATAATCATAATCATCATATCATAATAACAAGATCAGCATAAACATCATGATGAAAATATTTGATAAAAGCATGGATTTTGGAAATTCATAAAAATAAAGAATTATTACGAACAAAGATGGAATCATGTTCTTATATAAGACACATTATCTCATGAGATACATTGTATTCAATATTATTTGAAGGGATATATAACTATAGGCCCACCAATCACATTATAATATTTAAATGATAATGCATGCCACATAGAAAATATATCAATCATAGTCATGAAATAACCAATTCATAGGATTGTTTTTCATTATTATTTCATAAAGAATATATTCATGAATAATCATTTGGGCTTCCAAAAGAAAAATTCTAATCATAATTTTTAATAACTGATCATTATTCTTTTGATAAGAAACAACACAAGGGGAGTAAAACATTTGTTTGGGAAAAAAATTATTTTTAAAAATTCATTGTGTTTGCCTAAAGATCAACGTAGAAACAAGTATATCAATGAAACAAATGGAATAATAATTAAATTTTATTTAAGGATCATTAATGGAATTGGAATACTGATATTTATGTAAAATAGAGAAATCACAATGAAATGAAGTTACGTTATAGAATCCCCCTACCATAAATCTCTTTTTTTTGTTTCATTTCCTTCTCCCGAATAATTAACATATAATTATTAAAACGATGATAAAATTGTGTATTATCTTAGTTTTTAAACCTATTTATTAATTATATTGATTTAATTATATTTCTTAATATCCATGTTTATTGGGGAGTCTTTTTGATACTAGGTTTTACTTAAAAATTTCTAGTTCTAATTTTATTTTGATATTCTACTCAATGTAATTTATAAATTTTTATAATAAATTCAATAATATAATAATATATATAATTAAATATCTATATACTATATACAATTCATAATATCAATCCAGGATGATCGTTATAAGTGTTGACATGGAAATTTCTCTGTATGTGGTTACACAACCTTTGATGGGACATTATCGGGATATCAGGAAAGAGAAGTTTCAAATTTTTATATATAATGATTATGACATAGAAAATATATTAGAATCAATAATATATTTTTAACTTAGCTATTAATTAATATTATAAGATTTTTTTAGTAAAGGGGTGGGGAGAAATAAATATAAAGTAAGAATAAAAAAAATTAAAAGTTCTTATTGAAACGTACTTATTACTCTATGTAGATTCTCTGGTACCACACTAAACAATACATGTTTATTAGAGTTGGATTACTCACATAAATAGTTATAGATTATAAGGGACATGTGAGGATTGAGTTTAGAAATGGATAGACTTTTTAATGCGAGGGATGATTTGTTTTATAAGGGGGGGTATGGTTGTTTGCTCAGAAAGGTACAGGAGCTAGGAGAGCTTCCCCCTACCAAACATTATTGAAAATAAAAGAAAATAAATGAAAATGAAAATGGAAATCTTCAATCAACAAATATAAATAATAAGAAACTTGATCATCCCAATAAGAATGATCTATATCATCATCATATTCCCATTCTTACTATGAATTATTCAATTTAAAAAGAACATATTATTTTTCCATGAGTTTAATTTTTTCTATGGTTTTCTTTTTAGATGAATACCAGCCAACCCCACAATCGTTTGCACACCCACAACCATGGTTTTTTATGACAACCCCAATTCTATGTCTTAGGGTGCTGTGAATTCCCTTCTAGTTCATCCCCCTACAAATGAGATTGTTTCCCTTTATAGATATTCATTATTATTGGGGAATCCATCTTACTATTTCCTTTTCTAAATAAAGAGTGATCGTTCACCATTTCCTCACCCAACTCTTGCTGCACAACCCTTTCAAATTAGACATCAATTACTAATTCACTACTAATTTCATGATCCTTCACGGAGTCATCGTGACTATTTCATCTGACCACAACTTCCCAACACTTACTAGAACGGTCCATACATGTAGGATCCCACTTATAATTCATTAGTTTGTTAAAATGTAAAGTGTATTTAATGAAAAAAAATTATTTTAAGGGATTAATTTATACTTTAGGTTTTGGAAAATTCCTTTTTGGATTGGAATTGAGGTTTATTTTATTTTAATATATAAATGATGAAATTAAATATACTACTTCAAAACCTTATTTTCAAGAAATTATTAGGTCATTATTACAAAATGAATTACATAATTTATGATACAAAGGTAATGTGAAAAACCACAATTTTACTATTCACCCAAAAATGAATTATTTAATAAAATTATCAAAAAAATCACCCTTGGAGAATTTAGAAAATTCTGATTTAAAAAATCATATTAATTTTATCCAAATAAATTTCTAAAAAAATTATATATTAATTTTTAATATATAAATTACGACTTTAGTGAAATACATTAAAATAATGTTTATTAAATATGAGGTTATATTTTTATTGTGTTTTTAATCATGATATTTATTTTATATATTTAAAATTGTTAATAAAACTAAAGTAATAATGATAAATATTTTTTATACTATAATTAATTATTTTCATGTTAAACTATTATTCCAATTGTCATGTAAGTATTCTTAATTATCAGGTTACTATTCAAAATGGTCAGGTTACAATTCGAAATATTCAAATCACATTTATTATATTCATATTTCCCCTATACATAAAATATCATTATTTAACATCTCTTTTACTAAACATACTTCCAAGGTTATATATTTTAATATTTTGAGATGTTTCTTGTTTTAATATTATTATTTTTTAATTTTTCTATTGTGTGATATAGGGTGATGATCTTAGCATACTGGGGTGATCTATATTTTCCCATTTTAGGTTTTCTAATTTATGTTTTTTTTCTAGTTTTAATGTTTGGAATTTTAGGTTGTTTCATATTTGAATAATGTAATGATATTTATTAATGAGGTAATCATTTTTTTTGTTTCTCTACATTTTTTAATTTCTAAATACTATATTAAATAATACAACACAAATTTATTTTTGGAACAAATATTACTAAAAAATACAAGGTCATTACATTCTTCCCACAATAGTTATTTTGTCCCGAAAATTTCTATTCATATTCTCGGTTGATAATAGGTGAGGGTAATTCTATTTGATTGTTTCATACGGTTCTACTTTCACTTCTATATATTTATATTTTTTCAACAACACTTTAACAAGGTGGGTTACCTGTTTGTGTAAAAAATTGTCTCTATAGTCCTATAACTTCACCTACTACTCTTCGTATGGGAGGTTCTTCTCCGGTTGTACCACCTCTAGATTTAAGACATGTGAGGGATCAGATGTGTACTATTAGAGTTGGTGTCCTAGAACCAAATACTTTATATTATATTAATTAATAAATACCTTATCACGTCTTTATTATTCTTCTGTGTGAAAATTCATGTTATAATGTATAAAGGATTGTTTTAGAACCAAAGGGGCATAGAGGATCCCTACTATGATGAGAAGCTGGAAGTGCCATAACACAATTCCTGAATATATGTTCTATGGATGGATGATTTTATTTGTGGGACACAAATAATACAGGCCATTATTGGTGAGGAGTCATAAAACATTGAGGCACCTTCTTATGGTGTGTTCCCTTTGTGATATCTAGGAGGATATTATGAGAATGAGACCCACAAGTAGGAAATCCACATTTCATAGTGTCATCGGATTTTCCTATCTGCAGACCTGTGTATTGGTTCATAGAGAATAATATTATTATTAATGGGTATTATAACTCACACACTTAGATATATTGAAGAAAACTGCAATGACATAGTTTTCAGAGCAAGGAAGGATATGTTGGGTGTGTCACATGTAATACCGCATTAGTAGATAATGTGAGAAAGGATGTGTCCCTTCTATTCTATAATGTAATTTGATATCTCATTACCTTTCAATTTATTTATATAGCCTAAATAAATCCATCGAAATGGTGAGGAATGGTAATGTTTAATTCAGGGAATTCAAAGATAGGATAATCAAGCTCATGGGTTGATAACACTAGCATGCAACCAGCTGGATTCGGGATATCGAGACAATGGGATTACATTACATGGTAAGCATTCGTAGGAGGTGACAGATCATTGCAGAATTAACTTCTTTCTCCATGGGTGAATTAGCATGTTTCTAGAAGATAAACTTGTACATTGGGCAGACTTCATCTAATATCACTGAGAAAAAGTCTTAGAGGTCCACACACTATGTGTGTCCAAGTATCTCAGTTGAATATTAATTTAAAAAGTTGAATAAATATTATTCCCAATTTTTTATTAATAATTATTAAATGATTCTTGATCAAATTTATTTCAACACTAGTTATTTGAGAGAATATATTATGGGAGAAATAATATATTTATTAGCAAGTAATGCAGTGATATTTATTTAATAAATAAATAGTCATTATTCAAGGACTAATTAATATGGTGGAAGAAATAAATAAAATGGAAAAAACAAAAGTACACGCCATGTATAATAATATATAAACTCCATGTAGTTTTTCTAGGGATTCGGGAGAAATGGTATTATTTATTTAGTTAAATAATATTAGGTTTAATTTGCTGGTTACATGTTAAGTGATAATAATTGTCAACTATTATTATTAGACCTGGGGTCTTACTATGAATTAAATGAAATGAATAAATGATTTCGGTTAATTAATTCATTTTATTATTCTACGTAATAAAATACCAAGTATATTATTCTCATTAGAACTATCCATTTTTTGTGGTTGTGCACAACTTATTTGTGGAAATATCTCAATCCAAAAGATAATTCATTTCTTCTATGAACTGTCTCGTGTTACGAGAGATATCCTCCGCCACCGGATCATGGAGAGCGCTTTGTAAGCAGCTCTCAAGGAGTTCAAATGTGGCCATTATAAGCGAATGCTCTTTCATGCTAGCACCTGGAGTTCCCTTTAGCGCCATCCAGAGATATGTGGATCATGTGTGGATCACCACTTGAGGAAGAATACACTTAGATTCTACGATGCAGTGACTAATCACATCGGATCGTGATCAGAAACATCAATGGGGAGACAATTCAATCAAGGTAATTATTTTCAATTAATTAAATTAATTATAACCAACATATGAGGTTCCTCTCCGTTGTTCTGGGACATCCATATTTTATTTTTGTTCTTGGTTCTATTTAAAAGATCTGGTGTTTTATTATTGTGATAGATCATGAATTGATCTTTGTTAACGCTAAAATCAAGTTGGGTACCCCCATCCACACGCTTTCACTACACCCAAAACGTACATGTGGTATCAAAGGGTTCATATAGTTGATTATAATTATTTATTTTTTTGTTGATTATTTATTCATTTAATAATTTATTTGTTTCAATTCATGTTAATCATTATACAAATATGAATCTCAAGATTTGTTACTCCTCTTTCATTCCTCATTCACATCAAAGAAAAGATATTTTCTTTTAATTCTTATTTAATTAAAATATAGGATCTCATTCTGAGGTTCCAAAGCTTCCAAGGCAGATAAAAAAATAACACACCGTCTGTATTCGGTAGTACACTCCATGTAGTCAAGATTTAATGCATCAGACCAGTCTATCAGACCAAGCTGTGTGTTCGAGTCTTTATAAGTCTTAAGTGACTCTGTGTGCTTACTGGAAATAGGTGGCATGCATTTTCAAAATTACACACTGTGTGGCCCACTGGACACAGTGTGTGGTCTCTTCGGGTTTGGGTTAGACCATGTACCGTGTACACAGCTTGCCCGACTAGAGACCGTGTATCACAGAAACTAAACGATGTTTTCCCCCTAGACACTCTGTGCACTCTAAATATTTCTGATGTACATCTAAATGACATGACCTTAGGATTGTACTTTTGATGGACGGTGAACAGTAGTACACTCCATCTATTCAGAACTACATGTCATGTACTCATCCAAATTATGCAGATTTATTAAAATTTATTATTATATTATACAAACCCTTGATATGTGTACCATGGTGTGGGAATAAAGAAGAGTCACAACACATGATAGGTGTTATATATATATATGTGTGTGTGTGTGTTTTTTTTTAATTTAACATTTGCATAATGTTCATTTATACTCATTAGATAGTTATGAACAAGAATTCACTGGGTTACCTCCAAGGTACAAGTTATGTACAATGATAATTTTAAATGAATTTATTAATTTAAAATTATGATGGATGAGAATCTCAAGGAAATTCAGAAAATGATTTTAGATAAAAATATTGATTAATTAATGATAATTAATTTATTCGATCATGATTTATCTTAAACTAGAATTATTAAATAATTGAATGCATGTTTTATTTATGTGTAAATATAGTTTCATACATTGATGATCATGAGCTATACCAGGACCTTTTTATGTTGGTGTTTTATTTTAATTTATTTATTTAAATTAATTTTTTTTTCCTGTGAGCCTTCTCCTCTTTAATATGCAGGTCATGCATGCCCAATGGTTCTTTTATGTAAAACCGTGTTTCACCCCTCACATGTAAGTGAGAGAAAATCATATGTAACAGTTGGATCTCCCATGATCCTGAAGGATGGTCATGTTAAGATCCCTGGTGAAACCAATCCCAAGGAGATACAATGGTGGACAAGTGGAAAGTTGTAAACACGAACCCAATTGGTTCAAGGTGTTTCTCCCTTAAGTCTTGGGTTAGTTTATCATCTTCTAGATAAACTATTAAATAGAACAAGCTCATGATCATTCTAGTTATTTTATTTCATTTAGTTTCAAGGTTTATTTATTGTGGGTGTGTAGTAATGATCACTCAATTTATGAATTAAACGAGCATTAAAGATAGAACTAATATAAGACCGTGTTATACATAAATATTATCTTAGACATAGTTAATAACTTAATTATATCACACATAATATTAAAAATAATTTAATAAATATTGTAAAATGTAAATTTATGTATAAGGATAAAATCCCTAAATGAAAAATTAAGTCAGAATAGCCTTCCATAATCTTGGTTAGAACCGAACCATAGTTCCAAGTTCTTGACCAAGCCTATATGGGGTGATTTCAATTATAGGGGAATTATAATTCAATGTTTTGGGTTGAATTTACATGTTTAACTTCAAGGGTTGAGTTCCATATCAGTACTATGTGTGACCAAGAGGCAAAGGTTGAGGAAATCCAAAATAAAAGGATTACAGGATTGGGGAGTGAACTTAGTAGATCAAGGAGATGTGAGTTAATGGGGTTGCAATTTGTAATACCTACCTAAAACCCTTAATGTTTCTTGACCAACCCTATTTGGAGTCATTCTAAGGGAAATATTTATCCTTTCCACTAGAGTATTTAGGCAATAGAATATTTCGAAGTCAATGGAGTGGGATATTGGATTTTGATTAAATACTAGGGGACTAATAAGAACAAATTTAATTGTTTGTCTCACTTTTTTCATGATAATGTACTAAACCTTTTCTCATCTTAATTTTTAGAAACATAATTAAAAATTACTTCAAACATCTCAATTTGAACCATACTTGAGAAGGCAACCCTTCTCACTGACACCAATTTCTAGGAGTGGCAGAGGCGTTTACACGTCATACTTCGCCAGGAAAAGAAATTGTATGTGATGGAGGAGCATATTCTAGTTTCACCTGGAAACAAGGCTAGTGATGAAGAAATGTATCTATATATGAAAATTTTGGATGATGGCACAGATGTCCACTGTCTCATGCTATCGACCATGTCTAATGAGATCTTAAAGAAACATTAAATCATGGACATGTATGGCATGATGTATCACCTAAAGGATCTCTATCACGAGACGGAAAGATAAGAGAGATATGAGATCTAAAATGCTTTGTTCACAAAAATTCTTGGAGATTCTGTTCCATATGGGCCTCATTTATTCAATCTTATTGGATACATTGAACCCCTAGAAATGTTAAGGATTAAGTTCCTGGATGAATAGATTATAGATCTCATTCTATTATCACTACCCAAGACCTTCTATAGATTTATTATCAACTACAACATGAGACATAATGAGAAGAGTCTATAGAAACATCAAACCATTATTCACCAGATAGATAAGGTCATGGGGCATGAAAAACCCATAGTCCTTTTGGTGAATAAGAAAAGGAAGGAGAAGTAAAAGTGTCCAAGGACTTATTAGTGGTCTGAAGCCCCTGAGAACCGTCCCTCTATGAAGAAGAAGATCTAGAGGTAGTTCAAGGAATGGGAGGCAGTATGTTTTTCATGTGGAAATAAAGTCCATTGGAAGAGGAACTACACCGAGAAGTGTGGGGATGCAAATGGTAAGTTTTTTATCGAGTGTAATCATTCCACATATACACATTGGGTATTATATATAACTTTTGGGGCCCACATCTGTTTTCAAATGGTAGAACCAAGTATATTTAGAAATATTTCTAAAGGGGAGATGGATCTTCAAGCTTCCAATTGCGAGAGGCTGGCTGCATTAGCCATTGGTAATTACCATCTCTCATTGTCAACTGAGATTCTTTTGGTTTTATATAACTATTATTATGTGCATAATGTTACCAAGAACATAATTTCTGTATCATTATTGGATATGGATGGATTTTATTTCATGTTTGAAAATAAGGGTTGTTTCTTTTATAAGAAAAATGTATGTTATGGTATGGCGCATTTAAATAATGGTTTGTGTGTACTAAATTAGGAAAAACAAGTGTTGTAAATCGATATTGAAACAAACTCACATGACTCATACAACACCACATTGTGGCATCATCACCTTGGTCATGTAAATGAGAAGCGCTTGAAAAATATCTACAATGATGGTTATTTATACTCTAATATTCTAAACCACATGATAGATGTCACACTTTTTTACAAGGTAAAATAACCAAAACACCTTTTGGTGGATAGGGTGATTGGGCCATTGAGCTTCTAGGATTGGTGAACACTGATGTGTGTGGACTATTTCTAGTAGAATCTAGAGGTGGATATTCTCACTACATTACTTTTACATATGATTTTAGTAGATACGGAACTATCTACTTAATGTGGTATAAGTTAGAGTCCTTAGAAAAATTTAAGGAATTGAAGAATTAAGTATAGAATCATCTTGGTATGAAGATAAAGAATCTTCGATTGGATTGAGGTGGAGAATATTTGAACCCAAAGTTCATCGACCATTTATGGGAGTCTAAGATTCTATCTTAATTCACTCCTCCTTATACACCATAGTGGAATGGTGTTAGTGAAAGGAATAACAACACCTTGTTGGTCATGGTGAGGTCGATGATGAGTCGTGAATATCCTCCAATATCCTTTTGGGGATATGCATTACAAACTATAGCATAGATATTAGACCAAGTACAAACTAAGAATAATAATTGAATTCCATCCTAGATATGGAATCAAAAAAACCCAATTTTGTTTCATACACATGTAATGAGATGCGACCAATTTGTTAAGGCCTTCTCAGGAAACAAACTAGCACCTGGGATCATGAGGTCTATCTTTATAGGATATCCTAAGGAAACGAAAGGATATTAC
Organism: Viscum album; assembly: GCA_963277665.1. Classification (NCBI taxonomy): domain Eukaryota; kingdom Viridiplantae; phylum Streptophyta; class Magnoliopsida; order Santalales; family Viscaceae; genus Viscum; species Viscum album. The sequence goes on from OY728154.1 coordinate 27,127,810, forward strand.
CTATATAAACCTTCAGATAAGAAAGTGACTATCACCAGACAAGCTATCTTTCTTGAGAGGGGTCACATCCTCAAAAAAGGATAGTGGGAGAATGATTGACATAGATTAAGTTGATTCTCATGACACACAAGATTTGGAATATGAACAAGTTACATAGGTCCTCATAGAAGAGGTTCCCGAAACACAAATATTTCATAAGAGCTCAAGACAAGTAAGGGAACCATACAGACTTGGTTTCCTAGTCACCGAGTAGGGTGAATCATTGTTGTTGTAAAATAATGAACCTATATCCTAAAAGGAAGATGTAGAGAACTCAAAATTTGCAAGGTGGCTAGAAGATATGAATTATGGGATGGATTCCATGTACCAAAACCATGTCTGGGTACCGGTCGATGCGCCAGTTGATGTAAAGCCTATTTGATGCAAATGGGTATTCAAGAGAACGATGGACATGGAAGTTCATGTTAGCACCTATAAAGAAAATCTAGTAAAAAACTGATTCAGAAAACATCAAGGAATTGACTAAAATAAAACCTTATTGCCAGTTTCCATGTTTAAATCCATAAGAATCATACTTTCCATAGAAGCTTACCATAACTACGAGATTTTTCAAATGAATGTCAAACAGAATTCCATAATATGAACCTTCAAGAAGATGTATATATGATACAACCAGAAGGGTTTGTGACCGTAGGTGAATCCAAATGGGTTTTCAAGTTATAGAAATCTATATATGGATTAAGGAAAAAATTTAGGGCATGGAACATTCAATTTGATAAATCCCTAAAGGAATTTGGCTTCATTAGGAACTAATGTGAGACATGTGTTTATAAGAGGTCTAATGGGAATGAAGTCATTATCTTAGTAGAATATGTTGATGACATATTACATATTGGAAATGATCTACCGGTCTTATAGTTAGTTAAGGACTAGTTGAACAAGTGTTTCTCCTTGAAATACTTAGGTGTAGCAGCCTATATTCTAGGGATAAAGATATTTCATGATAGATCCAAGAGGTTTCATGGACTATGTCAGCGTATATCTATTGACCCGATACTAAAGAGGTTTAGTATCGAAAAATAAAGGAAGGGATTAGTTCCACAGTCACATGACTTATATATTTCTACGAAAATGTATCCTCAGACACAACTAGAGAAAGATATAATGAGTAAGATCCCATATTATTCATATATTGGATCTATCATGTATCCCTTGTTATGTACCCGAATTGATATTTCATATGCATTTAGAATGGTTTGAAGATATCAAGCAGATCTAGGAGAACAACATTGGACTGTTGTTAAGACTATCGTTAAGTATCTGAGAAGAACTAAGGATTTTTACTTCATGTAGGGAGGAGACATGGAGCTTGTCATCAGAGGGTATGATAACACTATTTTTCAGACATAAAAAAATGACCTGAATTTGCAATTTGGATATTTTTTTTGGTCTCAACAGAGGAGCTGTGAGCTGTATTTTTCCAAAGAATCTATTTATCACCAATTCTACAGTAGAGTTAGAATATATAGTGGCTTATGATGCAAAAAATAAAGTCATCTGGATTTGGAACATTGTCTAGGAGATTGATGTGGTGCCTTGAAGTATAGACCCTATCACATAGTATTGTGATAATACTACAGTGGTGCCTCCTAAAAATGAACCAAGGTCACATCAATAGACTGGCCACATTCTCTGGATGTATCACCCCTTGAGGGATTTCTATCAAAGGGGTGAATTTGTAGTGAGAAGAGTCTCTACATAAGATAACTTGTCAGATCCCATGACTGAAGGCCTATCTCATAAGAATCATGAATATCATGTGAGAGATAATGGGTTAAAGGTTTTCAGTAGTTGTATCTAGTCCAAGTGGGAGTCTATCATATTTGGTGGCCTAGAACCAACTACATTGTACATTATTCATTAATAAATACCTTATCACATCTTGATTAGTCATCCACATGACAATCCATGTGATAATATCCTAATGATGGTTGTTGCGCCAAAGGGTCATAGTGGATCCCTGCTATGATGAGAACGTGGAAGTTCCATAACACTATTATTGAATATATGTTCTATGGCGGGATGATGTTATTTAAGGGACAAAAATAATACAGTCTATTAGGGATGATGACTCATAAAACATTAAGGCACCTTCTCATGGTGTACTCCTTTAGTGATATCCAAGAGGATATTATAAGAACAAGACCCTCTAGTAGAAAATACATAGTTCATTGTGTCATTGGATGTTACTATCTATGGACATGTTTATTGGTCCTTAGAAATTAAGATTATTATTAATGGGAATTATAACTAGCCTCCATAGATGTATTAACGAAAAATTTAATGAAATACTTTTCATTGTGAGGTAGGATCATTTGGGTATATCACGAGTAATACTTCATTAATAGATAATGTGAGAAAGGATTTGTCCCTTTTATTTCATTATATAAGTTGATATCTCATTCCCTTTGATGAAATTGATATATCATAAATAAATAAATGGCCATGGTGAAGATTGGGAATGTTCAATTCTAGTAATTCAAAGAAAAAATAATTGAGCCCATGGGTGGATGAAAGAAGAATGAAACTCTCTTTATTTGAGATATCAAGAGAAATGGATTACATTACAAGGTAAGAATTCGTAGGAGGTGATACATCATTATGGTGTTAACTTTGGACTCTATGGGTAACATTGCTGTTTCTAGATGCTAACCTTGGAATATAGGTAAGCTCTTCCTAATTCCACTAAGAAGAAGTCCTAGAGTGTCACACACTATGTGTGTCTAAGTTTATTAGTTAAATATTAATTTAACAAGTTGAATACACATTATTCTCGATTGTGGATAAATAATTATTCAAGAATTCTTGATTCCATTTATTTAGACACTAGTTATTTGAGGGAATATATTGTGGGAAAAATAATATATTTATTATCGAGTAATGCAGTGATATTTATTTAATAAATAAATCATCAATATTCATGGTCCATTAAAAATGTGGTAGGAAATAAATAAAATGCAAAAACAAAAGTACAGGTCGTGTATATTAATATATACACTCTCTGTAGTTTTTTTTTTGGTATTCATGAGAAATAATATTTTTTATTTAATTAGATAATATTATATATAATTCGGTGGGTGCATGTCAAGTGATAATAATAGTCAGCTGTTATTATTATACTTGGGGTCTTACTAAGAGTAAAATGAAATAAATATATACTTTTAGGTAATTATTTCATTTTATTATTCCATGTAATAAAATCCCAATTATATTATTCTCATTAGACCTTTCCATTTTTTCGGTTTTTCACAGCAGATTTGGAGAAAGATCTCAATCTAAGAGAGAATTCCTTTCCTCCAATAATTCTATCATATAACGACAGAGATCCTCCTCAACCGGATCAATGAGAGTGCTTTGGAATTATCTCTCAAGGAGATCAAAGGTGAAAAACGCATGAAAAGGATCTTCTATGATATCACCTAGAGATCTCTTCGACGATGTTGATAGATATGTGGAGGATGTGTGGATCACCACTAGAACAATCCTAAACATTTCTTCTATGATGCAATGGCAGATCATATTGGATCGTGGATGGAAACATAAACGGAGAGATAATTCCACCAAGGTAATTATTGTCATTTAATTAAATTAATTATAACCAACATATGTTGATCCTCTCCAAGGTTCATGGAATTCCCTATTTCCTTTTCATTTTTTACTATATTCTAATGATCTGTCATTTTATTATCATGACAGATCTCAGATTCATAGTTGTTAATGCTTAAATCAAATGGGTTACCAACATCCACACGCTTCTGTTGTTCCTGGAGCCTACATGTACTTCCTCTAGAGTGATACTTTAAACACATCATGAAATTTAGTCATACTTAGTTGATATGAAAGTTGATTATCCACTAGTCATATACGATCAAGGATATCAAAGGGGATAATATACCATGGGTGGAGTATCCCTTTCATTCCAAACTATATGAATCTAACCTACATTTAAATTAAAAGGAATGTTTTTTCGCCCACTTGGAAATATATGTTCCATTGATGATTATCCCCATATGTCATCTACCAACTTAAGAAACATTTATATGTTTTTGGGTGGCTATATTCTTGTATGTCATATCTTACAAAAGTTTAACTCCAAGTAGTTTTCAATTTTCAACATCCTTGAAACAAGTTGGATTTAAAAATCACTTCTTATACATAGCTTAATATGGATCAATTTGAATTCATGAGTGGATGTAATTGTTAGATGACAACTCAACCAATAGGAGATGTTGATCTCATACAATTTTAATTGCATTCAGTTGTCTCTTAGAATTCCCTCAAGTATATGAATAGTCCTTTTAGATTATCTCTTATTTTTTGGGTGATAGGCTATGCTAAAATACAATTTAGTACTAAAATCATGTTGAAGACTTATCTAGAATTTAGAATTGAACATTGGATCATGATTTGATATGATCAAAAGAAGAACTAAATCTTTCTTCACCACATATTTTTCATATATCATTGAATTTTATTCAAGAAATAATTATTCTTGAATAATGATGGAGTGGATAGTATTGGCGAATCGATGCACCAAACCCAATATTTCATTGATTCATTTTGATGTCTATAAGAGACCACTAACAAAGTAAATAGTGACATTCTCCAACATCCATGTGGGTACAGTCAATGGATACATCATCTATTTAGGCTTATGTCCCAATGATATACCTTTATGACATAATAAACACTATGAGATATAATATAGAATATAATTTTTTTCACATGATAAGGGTTCTTAAAGATCATAGTACATCTTGGTACATCAATTATGGATAAAGAAAGAACAATCGTTGTCATTATCCACTAGATCAATATTTATATCAGGAGGTGAAGGTATAAAAATCATAGTTCTAAACTGAATCAATCTATCATCATCAATATCTAACTCATATAGCTTACCTTCTATAACTTCTTTCACTAAAATTTGTAACACTGGATCATACCGTTTTTCCTTATTGATTTTCTATTTGATAGATGGTTGGGAAATAAATTGGGAAATGTTTGGATGTATTTCCTAGTTTAAATATTCCAAGATATATCCTTTTCATATTCAACAAGATAGGGTCTTTCTCAATTCACATCATGGATAGAGTAGTAGTTTTTTTCTTTTAATATCAATGTTTAAAAAAAATTCATTTCTCACATGGTACTAATTTGAGTAACTATAGTCTATGATTACCTCTATCCATCATATTTGATGCATTTTGAGATACTTATACATTAATATATAATTTTTATTCTTAATATCAATATATATGTCACAATTCCCACTATATGGATAGTTCCATAAAATATATAGAGTGAGGATCCAATATGCTAACTCCAAATCATGAACTATATAGTACTACTGATGGATGCTCAGTTGGGGCAAGGTATAAGAAAACACATTATCATTATACATTAGTACCCAGCCCGATAATTTCACTAAAGCATTGTTGAAAATCATAAAACCTTCACCACTAGATGGTAGTATGAGTACTGGTGAAGTTATTATCCTTCTCTTGATATCCTTGATTATTTCCTTAAATTATTTCATCCATACATACATTATACATTTTTGTGTTAAATTCGTTAGCGAGGTAGAAAATGGTGAAAAATTTCTTAATTAATATCGATATTTAACTGATAAGATAAGATCTCAGGATTTTCCATGACACTAGTGGGTCTGGTAAAAGCACCATATTCTTTCATCTATAAAGGTTCCATATATATTCCCACACTTATGATCTTCTCCCCCAAGATTGCGACTTGATATATCCAAAAGTCTCACTTTACTAACTTAGCTTACATTTTCTACTTCCATAATGTCACTGACATAATCCAGAGAACCTCATCACATTTATCTTTTCAATTTTGTTAAATGTGGATATATTCAACACAAACTGTGAAATATTAGTGGAGGTTTTATCTAAATATTCGATTAATCAAGTCCATGTAGATTTCATGGGAATTAGTATGTATAGTTGACATAACTATTAAATAATTGTGACCATACCTTTTAAATAAATTAGTCATGTTAATAAATTCCTTATCCACCTTCAGATGATGTTATATATAACTATAATACACTATCAAAAAGTTTTTCACCTCATAGTCAAATGAACAAGTCCTTCACTCCTTAAATTAGGTCACTTGTTCTTAATGGTGATCTTAATTTTCTCCTGGAAATCCATAAATATCAAAATTTATCTATGTATGATCGAATTATGAATGTAGATGCTCAAATACAAGGGGTGAATTGTATGATTAAAGAATTTTGTTTTAAACCATAATGAAAAACTATGTTTAACAAAGTTAAACAAGCTAAATTCACAAGACCTCATATAGTTCTATAAACATTCTAGGTTCCAGAAATGTGGTTTTGGAAATGAAATGTAAGGAAAGTTTACAAGGAAAATATTCTACCTTGAGGAGTATATAATCTTACTTATCAGATTATACAAAAGAAAAAGAAAGTATAAGAATGTTATACATTGTTCCTTTATAAAAATACAGCTGAAATAAACATGAAACAAAACATGTAACTATTATGAAATCTTCTATCTCAAAGAGAAGGGTATCCAATAACCTTGGATAAAGGTCCCTTTATTTATACTTTCAACAATTTTTGTCTTACCCACACCAGGGTAAGAACTCAATAGGAATATTGGAATCTGTCTTGTTATCACAACAAGTCCTAGAGCTTTAAGGTTATAGGAACCTATGTCTTCCATTCCCTAGAAGCCCTCAATTGTACTCAGCAATAATTAGAGTCTCCCAAAGCAAGCTGAACAATATGTTCAGTCTACTCAATGAATGAGGGTCCCTCTATCTAGAAATCACTTCAATAGCATGAAATATCTTGAGTGATCAATGGAATTTTCCCTATTATGATCTTGTTCAAATGATCCCCTATTTATAGGAATTTCTCCAATGGTTATCTCCCTCCTCCAAAGGTCATATTTTTTCTAGAGTCTTAGAGGGACCAGTACATGTGTCACTCAAACAAAGGTTAGTTGGAAACAGATTGTACGACATCGTTTCATAACTATAACTAGTGTAAGAAAAATAAACTTTCTTAACCAAATATAATTTTTCGAAGTCTATGGAAAAGTAAAGTTTAGAGTCTAGGAAAATAAACACATGGAGACTATAAATCATTGATATTCGGATTCTTTTTACCAAAGAATTCAGAACCTAAAATCTATAGAATTTGGAGTCTTAATTATGAAGAATTCTGAGTCTGAATACTGAGGAATTTTGAGTCTGAATTTTGATGAATTCAAAGTCTGAATATTAGAGAATTCAGAGTTTGAATTTCATAGAATTAGAAGTCTGAATTTTATAGAATATGGAGCCTGAATTTCAGAAAATTTGGATTCTAAATTTCAGATAATTCAGAGTATGAATTTCATAGAATTCAGAGTCTGAATTTCAAAGAATTTGGAGTCCGAATTTTAGAGAATTCGGAGTCTAAATTTCAGATAATTCAGAGTCTGAATTTCAGAAAATTGGGAGTCTGAATTTTAGAGAATTCGGAGTTTAAATTTCATAATATTCAGAGTCTGAATTTCAAAGTATTCAATTTCTGAATTCAGATCCTGAAAAAGAGTAATCTATATCTTAGTATTTATATAATTCTTATGGTTTACATGTGAAACCAACTTTTTCACTTAGTAATAAAATTAGTCAGATTTACAGAAACTATAACATGAAAAATAAATACAAAGGTAAGGAGAAAATTTCCTTGGGGATGGAAAGTTTTCCTTTTTAAGGTAAATCTTAGTGGAAATAAAATTTTCCTTGAGATAAAGTGTTTGTGATTTTAAAAACATTAAGGAATGGAAAATTCATAAGGATACTTTATTGACTCAACAATATCCCCTTTTTTGGAATTAAAAATTAACCTTACGAAAAAGAATATAAGGATTTAGAATTATTATGGACTTGTAAAAAATCATTTCTCCCTTTACTTATAGATCATAGTGAATATGACTAACTGCCCTATAGGATTTAGAATCCCTATGGATCGTATTCATGATTTCATGAATGAGATTTTACATTTTCTTGTATACAAAAATTTTCATTGATAAGAACATTCCCTTAGATGAACCCCCCATACATAAGGAAATTGATTCTTTACATTGTATTATTTTAATCATTCCTTTCTCCCCCTTTGTGATTTTCAAAAAGGGGTAAAGGGAATGGAAAATATTTGGTGCCTGAAATATTAGTACAAAACAAAAAAAGACAATATATTTAGAAAAACCAAAATTCCATTATGATTGAAATAATTTTTACAAGGAAGAAATAAAACAAAACATCGGAATTGGGAAAGATTATCCTTCCTTCTCCTTCAATATTTAATTATTTTCAACAGTTTCTTAGCTTCTTGAGCTCCTTGTGATCTTCTTCCATACGCTTGAGCAACTGATCCTGATTACTTTTCTTCCCTAAGGATTTTATTTTTTCTTCCTATGCCTTATGAATTCCCTCTTGAACCTTCAAGATATCTTCCTTCTGAACAAGATTTTCTTCAAATTATATTTTGATATCCCTTTCCCTATTCCAATTCATGGCCATATAATTAAGCTTCTCATTTAGATCCCTAGCTTTCTGATTTCGAGTAGAATTTACTAGGCTTTACTTTTCCTCAAAACTATTGGTAAGGTCCTTTATTTTCCCATCTTTGGTGTAAAATGAATCCTTGAAATTATCATGAAATTCATCAAAGGATCTCAGATATTTGATTTTCTTCCTTGACCATAAAGTAATCTTATTTCATGATCTTTTATGATCCTCATAATAATGAGAAAATATTTGAAATCTTCCTGATGTCCGACACATTTATCCCTAATCATGGAAACTGAATCTGATTTATGATTTATCTTTTGATGAAGCATTTGGCATCATGAGTCTATACTTGGAAATAATGGAATAGTACCAACCAGCTTTTTCAAAGACTTAACAATAAAATAATGTCCAATAGAAGATGATTCTGTATTTGAGTGTTTGGGTAGTGAGTATTCTTTTTATATTTCACAAACTTTTCTATTTGACGAAGCACCAACATCTTTCTTTTTCACCACAAATTTACTAGGTGAATATACTACCAACTGTTTTCCATTATCAACTCTCAGAATGATGTCTTTTTCTATGGGTGATTCAGGCTCTCTATCTGATAACTGATCAATCTTATCTTCATTAACTTATACTTTCTCAGCATTAGCCCCTTGATCCTCCGGATGAAAAAAATTCTTGATTGCTTCTTCCTTCTTCAGATTAATTGATAACTTATTTCTGACCCTCCTCTTCTTTTCATGGAGTAGATAGTTTTCAAGAATCTTCTTCAAAATTTTTGATTGATAGTTTCTCATAAGGACTCTCCTTCTCATGATAATTTTTTACTTTCTTTATCATGTCCTATGTATCACCCATATGTTCTTCTTCTTCTTCTTCTTACACACATGCTTCTTGATGTGGTTCTCAAATCACCACCTTCTTTACCGGAGTCACTTGTAGTGTTTCTTGTAGAAAGAATCTCATTACATGAATTTTCTCTGAATCTTTATCAGTAGCCTTGAGATGGGATTGGATGATTTCATCTTCTGACATGTTCTTTCTTTTCTTCTGTTCATTCTCTTGATTTTCAAGGTCCTCAACAGCTTTTATCTTCAACGATTTTTCCTAAGCAGGGTCCAAGACAAATTTTGCTCCCCTTCCTTCATTTTTTTCTTGTCTTATCTTAAAATAGAAATGACTTCATCACAGTAAGACTTTTAATTCTTTGGCTTTGGTGGTGCTGACTGAGTTTCATTAGCCACAAGGATTTTTGTTCCTTGGACTTTATCTTCCTTCCACATTTCATAGAAGTTTCATCCACTTCTAGTTTCTTTGACAAATCCTGTATTTACTCTTTAAGAATATCATATAATTCTAATGATTCACTAGAAAAAACAATTTTAATTCTCCTTAGAGTGTCATCACTCAACAATATCACCTTGTAATTTCTCAGCTTAGAACTACAAGTGATATTGAATGACTTAAGACAAAGAACAATAATATTCGAGAGAATAGCTGGATAAATGATGATTTGAGATTTAAAATTTCTATTCTTGATATTCCACGTCATAACCAGGATGTACTTTACCCAGTTTACCTTCTTGAGGTTTACCATGGAATCCAAAATATAGATATCACTCTTCTTTAGAGTATCCTTATCTCTTTTTCTCAAAATAACAAAATCTTGAACCCACAGTTAAAGAATCTAGATGTTCATAGATAAGTGAACAAAGTTTGGAGTCTTTACCTCTGAAATACCAAGAAATGATAGAGCTTTGTCCTTATCAAAATATCCTGCTACATCCGGTATATTGAGAGTACAGAACTCTACTTCTCCTTCATATGGATTTCCAATCAAACATGCTCCCTTATTGTAAGTAACAGAGTAGGTCTTTCCATATAACTTGAAGGAAAACGTGTTAATTCCTCCTTTATTGATAAAAGTTACTAAATCATAGAACTCAATCATCAACTCCAGATAGACTGGATTCCGCGCTTTTAGTTTTGAGATATATAGGCTCTCCCAGCCATTCAGCTTTCTATCCATTGAAATGATAGTGTCATACTTAGCAAAGAATTTCACATTGAACAACCAATCTATATATATCATCCAATAAGGGATTTCTTTTACATATGATATTTCTTTCCAAGGAGAGTCTTGCACAGACATTCGGTATAGAGGAAACGATGAAGATTCTGAACGACCTTAAGTACAGGGGAATAGCTTCAACACACCAAATCTTGTAAATGGATGTGGGAAAAACATAAGGGGGTCCTTATATAAAATATTTAGGTGACAATTAAACTTTTTTGGTTGATCCAAAGTTTGAAACACTTATTGATCAGGTCTGATGGTTGAGATGATAACCGAAGAAGGATTTTGGTAGGTTCTGATATTTTGAGGATTTTTAAATAAACATTCGGATTTAAGGAAAAGTTAATCGGAACATTTTAAAAACGAAATGAAAATATAAAAAATTAAAAATATGATTATGAAAAAAATATGAAAGGAAACATACCTTTAGGATTGCTTAGGGTAATTATCCGTAATGAGGAATATTCTTCTTGAAGATATTTAGATTCCTTAAAATATTTAAAAACAAATTTGATTACAAAACATTTTGACTACGAAAAAAATATTGACTAAGAAAATTTTAGATTACGAAAATTTTTAGATTAATAGAATATTATATTACAAAAAATAGATTAAAAATTAGATTATGAAAAGTTTTTACTATGAAAAAATTTTTACTATGAAAAACATTGACTACAAGAAAACGTACTACCCCTATGGAAGGGTGTTTATTACTGTAAGGAGATAGGTTTAAACAAGGAGTTATTATGGAAGATTAATTCACGTTTATGTTTCATAAAATTTATTTAATATATTCAAATCTATCGAAGGGTAAATATTTTGTTAATATATCATCAAGTTGATCTTGTGTTCCGATAAATTAATGAATGATATCTCCATTTTATGTGTAATCCAAAAGAAAGTTATTCCTAATATCTATGTGTTTTTCACGAGAGTGATGTGAAGGTTTTTTACATAAGGCAATGATAATGGTATTATCAATCATTATTTTTGTTTTTGTAAAACTTATACCATAGTCTGTGGGTGTGTGTTGCATCCACAACACTTGAGCACAGCAATGTCCAACTGCTACATATTCAGCTACAAAAGTGGAAAGTGCTTATGATTTTTAATTTTATGTGACCATGAAACTAATGAATCTCCTAAGAAATGAAATTTTTTTAATGTACATTTCATATCCATCCTATATCCACCAAAGTCAGCATCCGAAAATCGTTTTAAAAAATCATTTACAAAAGTTTAAAAGAGTCCTAAATCCATGGTTCCCTTTTATTAGAAAAAAATTATTCTCACTTCCTTTAAATGAGATTCCTTATGATTTGATTGATATCATTCAAATAAGAAAACTGAAAACATTAATTCTGGACGACTGGCTATTAATTATAGTAGACTTCCTATCATACCTATGGATGATGTTTGATCTATTGGTTTCCCAGCTTCATCATGATCAATTGAATTTTAGGTATCTATGGGAGTACTTATACTGTTAGTGTTGTCATATCCATATTTTTTAATATTATCTTAAATATACTTGTGTTGGGATAAATATGTTCCTTTTTCTTTTTGAGAAATCTGAAAACCTAGGATAAATCATAACTCACCCATCATAATCATTTCAAACTCATATTACATTAGATCCAAAAAATAATCAGTTAAATATTGATGAGTTGAACCAAATATAATGTCATCAACATGAATTTGAACAATCAAAACATTTTTCTTATCATTCTTTATAAAAAGAGTGAGATCATAATTTCCGTTAACATAATTGTTTTGTAACAAAAAACTTGTATGTATATTATACTAGGCTTTAAGGGATTTTTGAAGTCCATATAAAGCATTGGTAAGTTTGAAAACATGTTCCGGATGTTTTCCGCATTCAAAACCAAGAGTTTGTTCAACAAAAATTTCCACTTGAACAAAACCATTGAGGAAATCACATTTAACATCCACTTGACAATGATTGAAATTAAAAAATGCTGCAAAGGAAAGTAAAATAAGAATAGATTCAATTCTAGCTACTGGAACATAGGTTTATTCATAGTATATTCATTCTTGTTAATTATATCCTCAAGTAACTAATCTATCTTTATTTCTAACTATGATTCCATTTTCATCACCCTTATTTATAAAGCCCCATTTTACTCCAATAACAGAAGTTTCCTTAGGTCTATCAACCAAGGTACAGACTTTAATCTTTTCGAATTCATTTATTTCATATTTCATGTATTTAATCCAATCTTCATTAGTGCTTTTAGGTTCTAATTGAGAAAAAATGATATATTTTCTACTTAATTCTTTAATGAGCTACTAGTTCTTATAGGTTGATTTACATTAACAATGACGCTATCACTGGGAAGATTCTTAAGAAACAATTGATTTGGGTTTCTAAATACATGTTCATCAACATATGGTAGGAAATATTTTGGGTTAAATGATTCAGAATCATTTTCTTGATAATTTTCATTATCAGAAGGATCTTCTATCAGGGGTTGCTAAAAAAATTTGAAAACACGTCCGAGGATGTTTGTTGAGGTTGTTTAAAGACAAAAGGATCAGTTTAATCAAATTTAAAATGTAAAGTTTCTTCAACAGTACATGTATTTTTATTAAAAACTATATAAGCCTTAGAATATGTTGAGTAGCCTAAGGAAAATCCTTCCTCATATTTGGGAGTGAATTTATGTATATTATCTTTAGTATTCAAAATGAACACATTGAAACCAAAAAATTCGAAGTAGGAATGTCTAGGATTTCTACCATTCCACAATTCATAAGGGGTTTTATTAAGAAAAGGTCTAATCAAAACCCAATTTATAACATAACAATCATTACTTACAGCTTCCTCCCAAAAATGTTTAGCTATAGAATATTCACTCAACATGGTTCTAGTTATCTCTTGAATAATTCTATTTCATCTTTCAACAACCCCATTTTGTTGAGGAGTTCTTAGTGGTGAAAAATTATGAGTAATGACTTTTCTACTATAAAATGTTTCAAAATCATAATTTGGAAATACTCCTCCATGATCACTATGAATAGCTACCAATAGAAGGGTTTTCTCATTTTTAACTTGGGCTATAAAAATTTTGAAATAAGAAAAATCATCTGATTTTATTTCTAGAAAATTGATCAACATAAATCTAGTGCAATCATCAACAAAGACAAATACATTATATTTCCTTTTAATGCTTCCAGTTTGTGTTGGACCAAAAATATCCATATGCACCAACCGTAATGCATCAGTAGTTGAGAGTTCACTGATTGAATTAAAACACAATTTATGTTTCTTTCCATACTGACAAGGATCACACACTTTTGAATAATCAAATCTATGATCTGGTAGATCCTTAACAAGTCTCTTCTTAGAGAGTTTACATAGGTTCCTAAGGTTACACCATCTTCATCTTCTATTCTGTAACAAATAATGATCTTCCATTTCACTAAGACAAGGTATATCTTGTCTCTTATGTTATTCTAAGTTTAGTGTTTATACATTCTCTTTCCTATGGGCAGACAGAATAAACACTTCCTTGAAATTGTGTACTAAGCACTTATCATTCCTAAAAATCATAAGGTAAACTTCATCATAAAATTTACTTCTTCTAATTAGGTTTTTCAAAAGATATTTAACAAATAAATCATTTGAAATTAAAATTTATCCAAGAAGAACAATTTCAGCTTTACCCTTAATTTCTCCATGAGAATTATATCTGAAAGTTACTTTTCCTCCTTTCTTCTTGATAATCTTTTCAAAAAGTTTTTTTTACAAGTCATATGTCGGGAACATCCACTATCTATCTACTAGGTATTTCTATTGTTACATTATTTTTTTCCTGAAAATAAGAGTGTTAGACTTTCGGAATCCAAGCATTCTTGGTTTCAAAAATATCAGAAAGAATGATTTTTGGTATCCACATTTTCTTAGAAAAATATGCTTTATGAAAACCTAAATATTGAGTTTTATTTAAAGATCAATTTATTTCCCAATGTCCACCACACTAACATTTAGTGAAGAATGGAGCACTTTCAAGAACAAAGTAGTTATTAATGAAAACTAGTTTAGAATGAGTATAACCAAAATCAGAACTATTCCTTAGAGGTCAAATTTGGGAATACATCTTGTGAAAATTTTCCTTACCATAGTTAAAGTATGACAAAAACTTCCTCAAGGAAAATATTTCTGATTTTAGTTTAATAACCAAGATTTTATCTTCAAAAACATTAGTTTTAGATGTAGAGTTAGTCTCTAAAATATTTTCCTTTGAAATTACATTTTCAAGATCCTTAGAAAGATCATCCTTCACAGATTTAACTTCCTCATGGTTTTTTGAAACACTTTCAAAATCATAGATTTTCTTATAAATATAATTAGAAATATCTGATAATTCTTTAGTAAGAATAGAATTTCTAGAATTTTCCTTACCAAGATTTTTATGGAGTTTTGAAATTTCATTATCAAGAAGTTTAGAAAACCTAGATACTTATTCATAAGTAGGTAATATATTATCTTCATCAAAATATGATTCTGCATCTGAAGATTCATAGTATTTATTGTCACTCTAACTTTCATTCAGAAATATATTTGTGAAGAATTTCATATTGGGTACTTTGGCCATTAAACAATGATTTTCTTTCAGTAGTTTTTCTAGTAAACCAAGATTCTTTTGACCAAAAGATTAATACTCTGAGGATTCATCCAAAGAGTCACCATCACTGGCACTACAGGTTTCATTGTATTCTCAATCTTTCTTAGCTTTATCCTTGTATTATTTATTTCTATTCCTCTCAGAATGCTTTTCCTTTTTATGTTTTTTCTTAAGCATAGGAAAATCTAGCCTTATATGCCCTACTCTATTGCATTCATAACAAGTGACTTCTTAGTCATTCTTGCCTTTTCATTCATTCTTTTTAAATCTATACTGAAATTATTTCTTTCCCACTACGTTTTCATCATTCGAGCTAGATTAGCTAGTTCATTCTCAGAATGTTCACGTTCCCAAGATTCAGATAAAATAGTGACTTTCTTATACTTGGATCTTGTAACCCTTTCATGAGTTTTTTCTTTAGTAGTAGTAAAGGATAAACTTTCATTACCATTATTGTTCTTATTCATATTATAATCTCTTTTCATTCTTGTCTCATGTTGAAGAAGAGTTCCAAAAATCTCATCAAGAGTAATTTGAGATACTTCATATTCTCATCTATAGATGTTCTCTTAGATTCCAACTCATTAGGCATGATATCTGTAATCTTGTCTACAAGATATTCATCATCAAGACCTTTCTCACCCATGGATTGTACACATTTAACAATAGTCATAAACCTTTGTTGCACCTTGAACACTAGTTCTCCATAAGGAAATAAAAATCCCTAATATTCTTCTATAAGCACAACTCTTCTAGTTTCTATAACGTTGTATGTACCGAAATGAATAAACTCTAATTTTTTCTAGATACAATTAGAAGCTTCACAATAAGAAATATAACAATATATATTCATGGTCAGGGAACACAACAAATTATTGTGTACTTTGTAGTTTAGTTGACATTCTAACATTTCTTGGTTAGTAAAAGTACTGAGTTCTTTATCATGAATCTTGTAATATCCAGTAAGCATAACAAAATAATCCACTTCATTGTTAATAAAAATGTCTTTATATGATCTCTCCAATATTCGTAATCATTCCCATAAAAAATAGGAGGTCTTGTAGGATTTATATTTTCAATCGAACCAACGTTCATTCTTGCCATCTAAAAAAAATATCTTTCCACACAAACTTGTTAATAGAAAACTTTTGTAAACAAGGGTAAAATTCATAAGCATGGAAAATATTTATAATAATGAAAACTTCATCTGGAAAACTTATAAGTGAATATAATTATTTCAAAGACTGGATCTGATACCAATTGTTGGATCTAAATATGAATGTAGATACTCAAATACAAGAGGGGATGAACATTATGTTTTAAAACATTCATTTTTAACCTTAAAGAAAACTATGTTTAACAAATTTAAACAAGTTAAATTCACAAGACCTCTTTTAGTTTGAAAAACATACTAGGTACCTGAAATGTGGTTCTAGAAATGAAACTTAATGAATGTATACACGGAAAATATTCTACCTTAAAGAATATAGAATCTTACTTATCAGAGTATACAAAAGAACAAGAATGTTTAAGAAAGTTATAATTTCTTAATTTATCTAAATATAGAAGAAAAATACTTGAAACAAAACAAGTAACAAGTATGAAACCATTTAACCCAATTATAAGGGTATCTAACAACCTTGGATAAAGGTCCCTTGATTTATACTTTTAAGAAATTCCATCGTACCCACACCCGGGTAAGCCCTCGATAGGAATATCTAAATCTGTCTTGCTATCCCCACAAGTCCCCAAGCATTAAGGTAGTCAAAACCTCTATCTTCTTATCCACATACTCCCTCAATTCTACTCATCAAAAATCAGAGTCTCACAAAGAAAGTTGAACAAGATTTTAGTCCGCACAAAGCATGAGAGTCTCTCTCTCTCTAGAAATCACTTCAACATCATGCAATATCTTGAGTGATAAACGGTCTTTTCTCTATTATGATCTCGTTAAAATGATCCCTTATTTATAGGAATTTAACTAATGATTGAATCCTTCTTCCAATGGTAATATATTTCCTTGAATCTCGGAGGTACCTGTACATGTGTTATGTAACACCCCGAAGTTTTCAAACCTCTTAAATGAAAATTGGGCATTTTGTGCTATTGAAGTTCTCTATCTTTAAAACAATCAGAATGTAAAATATAGAAACACGTAACTTTTATTTATGAACTCAACACTGAAGGGTCTTACACTTTTCGGGTTACAAGAAAAACTCACTAACTAAATATCCCAAGTAAGAACCCGATTACAATAATGGGTAGACTGCTTAAAACTACTAAGAGCCCGAGAATGCGGTAGGGGTTTCGAGCATCCATCTTAATAAACATAAGGATGGCCGAAGCCACTGCAACCATTCTCATCACCAAGGGGATCACACGAACCATCTTTGTTTCTCCTTCAGTCACCTGGGGTAAGGGACACCCCAAGACCAGACCCTTTTTATAAGCTCCCCAATCGGAACGTTGGACATCAAACGACTACTTGTTTTCGACCGTTGTTTTCCCAAAGTATCCAATGTTTTATTTTTGTCCGTTGGATCCCCCTGTCCTCTAAGTTTTGGAAATAGGATGGCTTACCACTGGATGATTTGGAAGATTAATTATGAAGTATGCTTCAAAAATGACATCAATCTTAATTTAATTAATTTATCTTTTATTTCCCAAAATGAGACTTTTATTAAATGTTTCAAAATGAAAAAAATTAATATTTTTGTTTTTCTTCCATTATGCATATTAATTTGAACAATTGAACTTTTACTTTCTAATTTTATTAATCCTAATGTATTTTTATGAGTTATATATATATTGTATAAAATTAGGTATATTATTTCTTTAATATGACCTTTGTTAACTATTTTGGAATCTACGTCAAATTATGGTTTCTTCTACTTTTGTGTTTCGTAATTATATCAATGCACTTTGATTAAATATAGCTTCGTTTAATAATAATCTTTAATTAAGAATATTAAGGTAATTAACTAACAAAGGAAACTAAAATCTATATATCTACATATATATATTTTCAAGTTATCATAATTATATTAAGTTACCATACATTATAAAATTATGTTTTCTTCAATATAAAATGAAAATTTAGTACTTTAAAAATTTGGGTTAAATAATATTTTTGTTTTAATAACATATATATATTAACATATAAATTTAAATTTAGATAAGTACCAATAAAAAAAGGATAAGTTTAATTAAATTATATCTTTTTATGAAGGAAATAGAGAAAATGAAAATATAATTTATGTTTTAAATAGGGGTTTAATAGTTTAATATATAGGTGTTTTAATGACCCTTGACTTAGTATAATATTAGTTTATTAATAAGGATGAATTAATGATTTTATAATAGGTTTAATAAAATAATAAAATAACAGATTTTTTTATAATATAAAAACGATATAAAAAAAGGAGAGAAAGAATCGGAAGGGGGCGCGTGTTTAAAACACCGCGGCAATCTAGAGTCGTCTGATCTGGCGCTCTCCATCGCGGCCATCCATTCCTTTTTAATACCGTGTCGCATCTGGGACGTCCGATCAACCTTTGTCTAATCCTGGCCGTCTGTTTTGTTTCAAGTTTCTCTCCTACCTCTAGCCCGTGACTTCTTCTTCTTCCTGGTGTCGTCGGTCCAATAGAGTTAGGGAGCCTCATTTCCTCCACCCGAGACGTCAATGGTCATCCCCTCTCTTCTTCTTCCACAAAATCGGCACCGCCCTCTTAATTACCGAACTCGGTTCCCTCGACGTCTCCCCAGTTGTTGATCTTTTTCTTCTTTTTTTTAAACTCCAAGTTTCACCGAAGGTGAACGTCGGCACCCGAGCCCTCTCGACCTCTATGACCTCCGAGACCTCATCACTGCTCCGTTCTCTCCTCCTCCTTGTCGAATAGGTAAGGGTCGAAGCCTGTTTTTTAAAGTTTTGTTCTAAACTTTGGTTTTCATGTATATAAACATATGCGGGTTATATATATATATACGTGTACATCCTGTGTATACACCTTCGGCTTCCCCTACCTCGTTGCCTCATCTCCCTCTCCTCCCCTCTGAATAGGTAAGGGTTGTGTCTTTTTTTTATTTTTTTGGTTAAGCTTCAGTTTATATATTAATATACATAAGTATAAACATGATATATATATATATGTATACCTGATGGAATTACATGTTTCAGTCCCTCTTGCCTCGCCCACTCCTCCTCCCTGAGAAAGTTAAGAAATATGTTTTGATTTCACTTTTGGTTTTGTCAAGATTTGGTATATGTATATAAATATGTATATGTGTATTTACATATATATGCATATGTTATATATATAAATACCTATACTTTTCGGTTATGTCTGAACCTGAAAAACCGAATTTTGGAGTAAGGGTTCAAAGAATCTGATTTTATTTGGGTAAGGGTTAATCTTGTGTTGTCCTTGTTTAATCTATATATATGTATATATATAATTATATATGTATATGTGAAACAAACCATTTCGGGTTTTTATGATTTTCAATTGATGATAATTTGTTTATGAAATGATGTTCTTAATGTATAAAAAACATGTAAGGGTTATGTATGGTTTTGTGTCTTATTTTACTTCGGATATATTTATATATATGCAAGTTTATATAAATGTATACCTCTAGGTAGACTCAAGTCCATAAGACCCACTTTCTTGTATACTAGTATTCTTCCTCTCTTGGAGAACCTAGTTTTGGTATGAATTTAACACATGTTTGTGATTTAATGTTGGTTTATGTGTATATATATATATCGGTTTATATGTATATATATATATATGAGTACATATATACATATACATAAGACCCAGTAAACCCCTCTTGCACAACCACATAAATATGAGTACGACTGAAACAATTCTAGTCCAGATCTTGTGAATCTGGTAATGTATGAATTGAGTATTATTTAATTAACTGAAACACTGAGTCACATTTACTTTAATATGAATTTGGTTCCAATGTTTTGTAATTTATTACTTTATAGCATGATGAAGTTTATCAAAAATAACTTGCACAATTATATACATATGTTTTTTTTCAAAGGTGGGCTTGAATATGCACATTGTAACTTCAACTGTCTGTATAAAACACCCATGACATCCAATTATCATCATATGTGAACGACCATGCTTTAATTGGGTATCATGATATATGGAATGTTAAAGTGTTATGCCTATTTTTCTTATTAAAACCCAAGTTTTCAGATGTTAACTTCTTATGTACACGAAGCTTTAGCATGCATGTCATAATATTTTTAATGATAGAACTGTTTACATGTTATGAATATGTATGTGAAAATGGGGTTTAATTATGAATGTATGGAAACCCATGAATGTATTAACATGTCAATATATGTGAGGGATGTATAGGACTTAAATGTTTATGGACGGGTGCGCTCGGAATTATACAGCACTCCAATGCATTGGGTAAAGCAAGAGTCTCAGGAGACGTTATGTGCAACGGTCTTGGCGAATAGCCTTGGCTCGTGCTATCATGTGCAACGGTCTTGGCGAATAGCCTTGGCTCGTGCTACCATGGGAAACGGGATTGGCATTTGGCCTTGACCCGTACTAAAGTTATGTTTTAAGGTCATGACGCGAGGTCTTGACAAAGTCCAGTATAATGCATCCCCTCTGCATGAAAAGATAAAGGTCAACTAGGGGTTAGTTCAACTAATAGGACAACCCCTAGTTGAAAGCTCAGATGACTATGAAAATGTAATTCTTATGTCAAGAACTGTTTTTCATGTGGTAAACTGATAGATGAACTTTATTTTCTCATGAACCATGAAATGCACGTTTTCCCATCTTAGTCACACTTTTCATTTTAGAATTTAAGTAACCTTGTTGAATTTTATGCATTGTCTATGTTGCGCTCTCTGATCATGTTTACTTTGGTGTTTATTTCATGTATGTGCTTCTTTATGCAATTGGTTTTCAAAGAAAGATGGATTTCATGTTTTAAGAAAGGATAATTTTATTCTCTTCAAAAATATTTCTTTGAGAAAGGATTTTCTTAAAATGTCTTTTTTTAACCCCTTATTGGGCATTTTTTCTCACCCTACGTTTTGTTTAAAATTTTTCAGGCATGGTATGTACTGATGAAGTTAATCAGAGCAGCTGGTTTCCCAGAATCCTGAACCTCGTGATCTTCTGTAGTCATGGGACATGATATTTTTTTTGTAATGATGTAATGATAAGTATATCATGTCTCCTGAGGCACCCTGGGTTTTGGGGTATCTACATTTGGTATCAGAGGATAGGTTCAGGAAACTCTGGAAAACCATGTGATATAGATATACTGCTAAGACTAACTAAGTAAAAATGATATAACTTTCAGATGGATGATGTACCTATAGACCTTTTGTCACTTCCATCTGAGGCTCTAGAGAACATTATATCTCTAACCAGTCGCGAGAACTTTCTAAACTATGCCCAAATTCACATGATGTGTAAGCACTTGTATGATGTTTCAATCTCATCTAGGGTGCTTAGTATCCACCGGGGAATGGGGATGAATTATCTCCTAATGATGATGACCCAGTTTCCCTCGTATGCACGCCGGGGAAGGTATCACGAAGGACTCTTCCGAGTGTTTACAACTGGCTAGGAATTTGGAACAATGCTAGATAACCCTTTTTAAGAAGCTGTTGCTGCCGGAGACCTCCGAGCGGCTTATCTGTGCCAGGTCTTGCACTACGCCTTCTAGGGCCAGTTAATAGACTTTGGAGCGTTGGAAAATGAGTCCACCCGTGTGTCTCTTAGGCAAGAAGTGTACACCGATGTTTCCCAACTCCACACCCCTCACGCTAAACTCAGGAGGCATTATAAATGTTCCCATGAGTTTAGTCCTATATGTTCATCCTGTGTGTGTTTTGAAGAGTTAGGAAGTTTTGTCACTCTTTGTGGCGAACGTCTTGTGAACTCAGACTTTGCCGTGTAAACTTTTTCATAAATGAAAGTTTCTTGTTTCTTTTCATGTCTCCACCTTATCTATGTTGTTAAGAGTTTCCCTTCGATGTTTGTTTTTAGATGGCTGGACAAACAAACTTCTCATCCCTACCCGATGAGCTAGTAGAAGTCATCTTGATCAAGGCATGCATGGCGGATTACCTGTCCTTTCTCCACCTGCGAGGGTCCTTCCAGCGTTTGCTCAATTTAGCAAACGGTCCGGAGATTCTTCGGATATGTCAAGATAATGATCGCGTCTTTCACCTCATCGCTGCTGCTCAACTCCCCTGCTATAGGCGAAGGCGAATGTACTTTGAGGGCCTATTCCAATTTTTCACTCTGGCACAAAACTTTTCTTCCAGAGTGTGTTTCCTCGTGGCCGCCCAGGATGGCCAGCTCAGTGCAGCTTATATGTTCCAAGTCCTGAACCTCAGTCTCCTCAACTGCATCATCCCTCTCGACTACCTCGAGCATGATATGGCCAGAAGAGTCATAAAGGAGTTTATCTACTCGGACCTTTCCGAGCTTTTCATCGCACGAGCCTCCCTTTGGAAGCCCGTGTGCAGTACACACGAATAGGAGTTCTAGGAGCACTGTTCAAGGTACATCTGGACTAGGGAAACAGAAGAGTTGTGTGCCAACTTTGGTGTCCCGTTTACCGAGCCAGATCCACTGTTTCGGTAGAGTTTTACGTTTGGAGTTTCAGTTTCTCTTTTTTATGATAGATTTGCGGGGATGCAATTCTTTTAAGGGGAGATAATGTAACACCCCGAAGTTTTCAAACCTCTTAAATGAAAATTGGGCGTTTTCTGCTATTGAAGTTCTCTCTCTTTAAAACAATCAGAATGTAAAATATAAAAACATGTAACTTTTATTTATGAACTCAACACTGAAGGGTCTTACAATTTCCGGGTTACATGAAAAACTCACAAACCAAATATCCCAACTAAGAACCCGATTACAATAATGGGTAGACTGCTTAAAACTACTAAGAGCCTGAGAATGCGGTAGGGGTTTTGAGCATCCATCTTAATAAACATAAGGATGGACGAAGCCATTGGAACCGTGCTCAGCACCAAGGGGATCACATGAACCATCTTTGTTTCTCCTTCAGTCACCTAGGGTAAGGGACACCCCGAGACCAGACCCTTTTTATAAGCTCCCCAATCGGACCGTTAGACCTCAAACGACTACTTTTTTTCGACCGTTGTTTTCCCAAAGTATCCAATGTTTTTTTTTGACCGTTGGTTCCCCCTGTCCTCTAAGTTTTGGAAATAGGATGGCTTACCACTGGATGATTCGGAAGATTAATTATGAAGTTTTCTTCAAAAATGAAATCAATGTTAATTTAATTAATTTATCTTTTGTTTCCCAAAATGAGACTTTTATTTAATGTTTCAAAACAAAAAAAATTAATATTTTTGTTTTTCTTCCATTATGCATAATAATTTGAACAATTGAACTTTTACTTTCTAATTTTATTAATCCTAATGAATTTTTATGAGTTATATATATATATTGCATCAAATTAGATATATTATTGCTTTAATTTGACCTTTGTTAACTATTTTGGAAACTACGTCAAATTATGGTTTCTTATACTCATGTGTTTCGTAATTATATCAACGCACTTTGATTAAATATAGCTACGTTTAATAATAATCTTTAATTAAGATTATTAAGGTAATTAACGAACAATGGAAACTAAAATATATATATATACATATATATATTTTCATGTTACCATAATTATATTAAGTTACCATACTTTATAAAATTATGTTTTCTTCAATATAAAATGAAAATTTAGTACTTTGAAAATTTTGGTTAAATAATATTTTTATTTTAATAAAATTTAGATATTAACATATAAATTTAAATTTATATAAGTAGAAATAAATAAAGGATAAGTTAAATTAAATTATATGTTTTTATGAAGGAAATAGAGAAAAAATGAAAATATAATTTATGTTTTAAATAGGGGTTTAATAGTTTAATATATAGGTGTTTTAATGAACCTTGACTTAGGATAATATTAGTTTATTAATAAGGTTGAATTAATTATTTTATAATAGGTTTAATAAAATAATAAAATAACAGATTTTTTTATAAGATAAAAACGATATAAAAAAAGGAGAGAAAGAATCGGAAGGGGGGGCGCGTGTTTAAAACACCGCGGCAATCTAGAGCCGTCCGATCTGGCGCTCTCCATCGCGGCCATCCATTCCTTTTTAATACCGCGTCGCATCTGGGCCGTCCGATCAACCTGTGTCTAATCTTGGCCGTCCGTTTTGTTACGTGTTTCTCTCCTACCTCGTGCCCGTGACTTCTTCTTCTTCCTGGTGTCGTCGGACCAGTAGAGTTAGGGAGCCTCGTTTTCTCCACCCGAATCGTTAACGGTCATCCCCTCTCTTCTTCTTCCACAAAATCGGCGACGCCCTCTTAATTACCGGCCTCGGTTCCCTCGACGTCTCCCCAGTTGTTGAGCCTTTTCTTCTTTTTTTTAAACTCCAAGTTGCACAGAAGGTGAACGTCGGCACCCGAGCCCTCTCAACCTCTCCAACCTCCGAGACCTCATCACTGCTTCGTTCTCTCCTCCTCCTCGTCGAATAGGTAAGGGTCGAAGCCTGTTTTTAAAGTTTTATTCTAAACTTCGGTTTTCATGTATATAAACATATGCGGGTTATATATATATATACGTGTACATCCTGTGTATACACCTTCGGCTTCCCCTACCTCGTTGCCTCATCTCCCTCTCCTGCCCTCTGAATAGGTAAGGGTCGTGTCTTTTTTTATTTATTTGGTTAAGCTTCGGTTTATTTATTAATATATATAAGTATAAACATGATATATATATATATATATGTATACCTGCTGGAATTACATGTTCCGGTCCCTCTTGCCTCGCCCACTCCTCCTCCCCGAGCAAGGTAAGAAATATTTTTTTATTTCAGTTTTGGTTTTGTCAAGATTTGTTATATGTATAAAAATATGTATATGTGTATTTACATATATATACATATGTTATATATATAAATACCTATGCTTTTCGGTTATGTCTGAACTTGAAAAACCGAATTTTGGAGTAAGGGTTCAAAGAATCTGATTTAATTTGTGTAAGGGTTAATCTTGTTTTGTGCTTGTTTAAACTATATATATGTATATGTGAAACAAACCATTCCCGGTTTTTATGATTTTCAATTGATGATAATTTGTTTATGAAATTATGTTCTTAATGTATGAAATACATGTAAGGGTTAAGTATGGTTTTGTGTCTTATTTTACTTCGGATATATTTATATATATGCAAGTTTATATAAATGTATACTTCTATGTAGACGCAAGTCCATAAGACCCTCTTTCTTGTATACTAGTATTATTCCTCTCTTGGAGAACCTAGTTTGGGTATAAATTTAACACATGTTTGTGATTTAACATTGGTTTATGTGTATATATATATATATCGGTTTATATGTATATATATATATATATGAGTACATATATACATATATATAAGACCCAGTAAACCCCTCTTGCACAAACACATAAATATGAGTACGACTGAAACAATTCTAGTCCAGATCTTGTGAAGCAGGTAATGTATGAATTGAGTATTATTTAATTAACTGAAACACTGAGTCACATTTACATTAATAAGAATTTGGTTCCCATGTTTTGCAATTTATTACTTTATAGCATGATGAAGCTTATCAAAAGAACTTGCACAATTATATACATATGTTTTTTTTTTCAAAGGTGGACTTGAATATGCACATTGTAACTTCAAATGATTGTATAAAACAACCATGACATCCAATTATCATCATATGTGAACGACCATGCTTTAATTGGGTATCATGATGTATGGAATGTTAAAGTGTTCTGCCTATTTTTCTTCATAAAATCCAAGTTTTCAGATGTTAACTTCTTATGTGCACGAATCTTTAGCATGAATGTCATAATGTTTTTAATGGTAGAACTGTTTACATGTTATGAATATGTATGTGAAAATGGGGTTTAATTATGAATGTATGAAACCCCATGAATGTATGACCATGTCAAGATATGTGAGGGATGTATAGGACTTAAATGTTTATGGACGGGTGCACCCGGAATTATACAGCGCTCCAATGCATTGGGTAAAGCAAGAGTCTCATGAGACGTTATGTGAAACGGTCTTGGCGAATAGCCTTGGCTCGTGCTATCATGTGCAACGGTCTTGGAGAATAGCCTTGGCTCATGAAACCATGGGAAACGGGATTGGCGTTTGGCCTTGACCCGTACTAAAGTTATGTTTTAAGGTCATGACGCGAGGTCCTGACAAAGTCCAGTATAATGCATCCCCTCTGCATGAAATGATAAAGGTCAACCAGGGGTTAGTTCAACTAACAGGACAACCCCTAGTTGAAAGCTCCCATGACTATGAAAATGTAATTATTATGTCAAGAACTGTTTTTCATGTGGTAAATTGATAGATGAACTATATTTTCTCATGAACCATGACATGCACGTTTTCCCGGCTTAGTCACACATTTCATTTTAGAATTTAAGTAACCTTGTTGAATTTTGTGCATTGTCTATGTTGCGCTCCCTGATCATGTTTACTTTGGTGTTTATTTCATGTACGTCTTCTTTATACAAGTGGTTTTCAAAGAAAGATGGATTTCATGTTTTAAGAAAGGATAATTTTATTCTCTTCAAAAAGATTTATTTGAGAAAGGATTTTCTTAAAATGTCTTTTTTTTTAAACCCCTTACTGAGCATTTTTTCTCACCCTACGTTTTGTTTAAAAATTTTCAGGCATGGTATGTACTGATGAAGTTAATCAGGGCAGCTGGTTTCCCAGAATCCTGAGCCTCACGATCTTCTGTAGTTATGGGACATGATATTTTTTTATAATGATGTAATGATGACTATATCATGTCTCCTGAGGCACCCTGGGTTTTGGGGTCTCTACATGTTACTCAAACAATGGTTAGTTAGAAAAATATTGCACGACATAGATTCATAACTAAAATAGGTGTAATCAAAATAATATTTCTTAACCAAATATAATTTTCCAAAGTCTACCGAAAAATAATGTTCGGATTCTATACAAATAAAAACTTTCAGACTATAAATCATAGATCATCGGATTCTATTTTCTAAATAATTTAGAACCTAAAATCTATAGAATTCAGAGTATAAATTATTAGGAATTTGGAGTTTGAATTTTAGAAAATTCTAAGACTGAATTTCAGAGAATTCAGAGTCTTAATTTTAGATAATTTAGTGTTTAAATTTCAGAGAATTCAGAGTCTGAATTTTATAGAATTCTGGGTCTAAATTTCATAGAATTTGGAGTCAAAATTTCAGATAATTCAGATTCTAAATTCATATCCTGAAAATAGAACACTCTATATCTATTTATTTATATAATTCTAAGGTTTTAGATGTGAAAGAAAAATTTTCACTAAGGAATAAAATGAGTTAGATTTATAGAAACTATAACGTGAACAATGAAAACAAAGGTAAGGAGAAAATTTTCTTGGGGAAAGATAATTTTCCTTATTAAGATAAATCATAGGGGAAATAAAATTTGTCATGATATTGAGTGTTTTTGGTTTTCAAAAGATAAAGGAATGGAAAAGTCATAAGAAAACTTTATTGACTAAACAATCCATCCTTTTTCATCAAAAAGGGAACTATTCCACCCTAAAGATATGGACTCGGGAATATGAACCTTTGTTTAAATTCTCTTCTAGCTACTTCGTTAAATATTCCAATTCGATTAGGGATATCCCTTATTAGAATTATGATTTAGTGGTGTCTCTAGGAATGATATATATTGGTAACAATACCTCATGATCTAGGGATATCTAGGAATCTCTTTAAGAAGTATATTAGTTTATTCCCTAATAATCATAATTTCCTCCATGTTGATACCTTCATTTGACTCAACCATTTGTGAAATGAATGCTTCTTCGTAGTGTATAAACACCCACATCGTAGATGGATTTTCAAAAGAAGATTAATGATATTCCCGGAATTTTTACATGAGTATTGGATGGTTCAAGATGTGAATAGTGATTTCCTATTCCTGAATGTTGATGTGTGATCTATATAATTAGACACAAAAAATGACTAGTAAAGTGTGTAATTACACCAAGGTATGTATTATGAGATTCACTGGAACAATATTCCTATAAATGATATTATGTGAATAGTTCACTAAAATGTTTGAATTGATAACACCAATATGTTTTTTTGGGCATCTCTATGACATTGTATCAGGGTTGGGATCCAATAGATCAATCAAACATGCATGATATAATGGTATTCAAAGAACAATAATCAAATAAAATTATTTCCATTCATGGTAGAATTATTTTTTCCCCTTGGATAAATTCATTTTCATACTCCACATCAGTAGTATTGATGGTATAATCATTCCCAATATCCTTTTTCATTGGTGGTTTCTAACACTGATTACCCTCAAGGACCCTTGGTTTAGTGAATTGGCTTGTATAGTTCCCTTTGTATCAATAGTTGAATCATTGATCTATGGGTTTTGAATTAGGAGGTTCTTTCATTTCATCTATCATGTTGGATGACTTCTTAATTTATCTTAATAAATCATGATCTTTATGGCCTTCTCTACCACACTTAAATAATAATCCCCTTTTTTGATATAATCCCCATGACGTTTGTTACTATAATTTTAACATGTGGGTAGTTGGTTATTTGTTCCTCCCTTTTTATTTTACCCACTATCATTAAAATACATTTATCTCTTTTCTATATATATCCATGGGAACTTTATCCAAACTCTACATATACATTTAGGGAACATCAAAACACTTCTTCATAACTCCCAAAATCTCGGAAACCTATAGCCTTTCAATTTTGTGGTTTTAAAAAACTAATGTATCTATCTATTTTGAGATAATCCATGATAAAATCCAATTTCATATCTAGAAATCCTTATGATGATTTACCCATAATCCATGAATTATTCAAAAACCTTTTACTTTATCTCAATGAATTCCCCCTTCATATATGTTCAATGAGTTTGAAGGATATACTTACTAATAAATATTTTCTTAATGTCTTCCAAAAAATTTGGAATAAATGATCCATTTTTATCATTTTTATCTATAGGAGATGTCTAATGGGATTTCTATGTATATCCTTTTTCTAAAACAAATATTTTTGGATTTTGGCATATACATAGTCTCATCTTAAAGGTTTTAATGAATTTTTTATATTCCTAATTCCCAAAATAACTAAACTGTAGATCTGATACTAATTGTTGATACTCTGATTTTTTATACAAGACTTTACATTATTTTTATGATAATCAAAATAATATAAATACAAATCTATGATTAAAAGATTTAGTGTCTTTAGAAAATTAGGACCATACATAACCTATATAAAGTAAACCATAAATGTTTATTTAAATCATTTGTCATTTTACCTTGTAAAAACTCATGTTATCCTTATTACTTGTAATCACCAGAGGATATAAAGTAAAAAAGGGGTGACATAAATTCTTAGAAAGAGGATGAATAAGGGGAATGGATAAATATAACATGGGTGAGAATAATCAAAATCATCACATCATAATATATGGATAATCATCAACATCATGAATGAAACATGTGATAATGGCATAGAATTTGGAAATGCATTGAAATGAAACATCATGTAATAGTGGTTAAATATTGTACATATCTATGAACAATGATAAAATCATGTTCACACATAACATATTTTCATAATACTGAAATCATCATTTTGAACAAATATACCATCATGTTCATGAATAATACACATTTTCTCATAATATAAATAACATTTACCAATGAATTATAGGGATATATAATTGTATATCCACCCATCACCTCATAATATTTACAAAATGATGCATGCCACATATATTGTATAAAAACAATAATTAAAAAATAAAAAATGGAATGGATTGAATTTTAAAAGGATTTTATAAATAATACATTCATGAATAATATTTTTTTAACAAATCGATAATGTGATATCCTTTTTTTTAAATAAGAGATCATTTTTCATTTAATAGGAAACAATACCTGAGGAATCAAAGATATGTTTTGGAAAGAAATTTCTTTTTGAAAAAGCAATATATTTAGCGTAGAGATCATGGTGGAAACATGTATATCCATGAAATAAAGTGTAATAGTAATTAAATCATATTTAAGGAACATTATTCTAATATCTATGCTCTAATTTATTTGAGAAAGGGAATACCCAAAGAATGGGAGTTCGGTTCTTGAATCACTTTACCTTACACCCCTCATTATTGTATCACATTTCTACCTCATAAATAATAAACATAGGGTTATTGAAACATTGATCTAGTATTTAATTATTGTAATTCATACAAATATTTTTTAATTATTGTCATTTTTATTATATTTAATAATTTATTTAGTGATATTGTAGTCATTTTGATACCTTGTTTTAGTTATAAATTTTCTATTTTTCATCGATGTCACTATTCTGTTAAATGTAATTTAGAGATCGTCGGTATTAAATATATATTCATATAATATATATAATTAAATTTGTATAGATTATATATAATTCATAATATCTATCCATGATGATGTTCATAAGTATGGAAATGGAAATGTCACTTTATGTGGTTAATTGACCATTCATGTGACATTTTCTCGAGGGCAGGAATGGGAAGTTTGAAATTTATATATCTAATGAATATGATACTTATAGTAGGTTGAAATAATCCATAAAATGTTAAATTAATATATAATTAATCTTATATTGTTTTTTTGGATAAAGTGGAGGTGAAAACAATTGTAGAAGCAGAATAAGAGATTAAAATGTGAAGAGTTGATTGAAGCCTTCATTATCCTTAGTGTAGATTCTCTTATACGACACAAAAAAACTATTGATGTTGGAGTTGGATTATTAGAGGACATACTTAAAGATTATATGAGGCTTTAGATGATGCAATTTAATAGATTTAAGTGCATTTATAGTGGGGATTTCATGGGTTTCCAAAGGGATGGAGTCAGGATAATTATACTTGAAGAGAGTAGAATTTTTAGAATAAAATATTAAATAAAATAATATATCAAAGTTAAACATGTAATATTAATTTTCAGAAAAAATATATAATATATAAAAACAAAATAACTGTTTTTAGTACTTTAAAAATACTTATTATTATAATTCATATGTTTATTATATATGAAATATGGAAGAAAAAAATTGTTATTTTTAGGGATCACTATTAACTATGGGTTTTCAGAATAGTTTTTTGGTCTAGAATTTATGTTTATTTTATTATAATGAATAACTAATCAAATTAAATATATGAGGCCCAAAAATCATGTACTATAATGTATTAGTTAATTAATTAATATAAAGATGTAATTTAAGATACATCGATTATGTAAAAAACTTTATTTTTACAATTCACAAAAACTGAAGTATTTAAAAAAATTAAAATAAATAAACATTGTAAAATTTCATAATGATGATTAAAAAATGATATTAATTTTCACAAAATAATTTTCTATCGTATGGTATTTTAAATTTTAAAATAAAAATTGTGACTTTTAGAAAATACTTTAATATACTGTTTATTAAAAATATTATTATATTTTTATTGATATTTTTTATAATGAAATTTATTTTTTGGAATTATAATTCTTATGTTTATTTAAATTAGTCATGATAAATATTATTTATATAAAAATTATAATTTTATGTTAACTTAGAATAATAATAGTCATGTTATAATTCCTAACAGTCAATTTACTATGCCCGACATTCATGTTACTATTCCCAATGGTCACATTACATTTACAATAGTCATATCACTCAATATTCAATAAGATTATTCCTTATATTATATATTATCATTTTCTAATATGTTGATTGGTTTATTAATAGTTTTATTTATTTCTATGTTTTTGGTCGTGGGGGTGATGATACTATCAGATTGGGGTGATCCATATTTTCATATTTTAGTATTCTATTTTATATTTTTTGTCGAGTTGTAATGTTTAAAATTTTAATTGGATTCATAGTTGAATAATGTAATAATAATTATTGATGAGATTATTTTTTTTATTTCACTTTATTTTGTTTATTATAATTCTTTATAACATAATATAACACACATTTATCCTAAAAATAAATATTACTAATAAAAATAGGGTTGTTAAAACCATCGATCGGATTCACCATCAAAATGATAAATTTTGATAGTTTCATTTTGAAATTATGTACATCACATAACTTCTAATATCTTTTTTAGAGCATTGATATATCTTCAATATAACACTACATCTAATAATCCATCAAATGTTGTAGCGTGTTTCTTCTTATAATTCTCAATAATCGAGGTATTCAATAATAGTAAATGTAGTTGATCTCTAATATTGATTCCACTAAAATTTATTGTATGATTCAACTGATATATTACTACTGAAAACTACATACATCCGACTTCAACCATTCTAAGCATCATATTTGTAAGTACATTGTCCTTTTTGAAAATTCATATTATACCATAATTATTTCCTTAAAAAAACCATTACAAATATCCATATATTACCTAATTAAATATGGTAATATTAAATTTATATATCACTTCCAAATAATCATGAAATATAATCCAAAAAAGTTATTTTAGTTGTCACAAACCATCCACTAGGGCTCGTGTTGTGACTACCCCAAGGCTGCCTTCCATAGGCCAGGGGCTGGCGACTAGCACCGAATGCGTATTCTCTAAATCTACGAAGGAATTGCCTTTATAACATGTAAACTAACACAACCAAGAACACAACAAGATATGAACATGAGAAAACTGAATAGTTAAAAGATTGTGTATAGTGAGCTAAAAGAGACCATAATTACAGCCCAACTAGAAAGTTCAAGATAACAGGAAAGTACAAGTAAGATAAACAGCTCTGGTGAACAGCAGCCAAGGATCCCACCTGAAGGGTAGGTATAGCTCTCGAATGGTCGTCTCTTCAGTACACCTTTCTATGGTCCACCTTCGATCTACCTCCAGTCTTGGTACCCTCGTCCTTAATCAGCGATGTCTATCGTCTGCACCAAACACAACAAGGTGTGGGCATAGCCCATGTAGGGTTGGGTGTAACGATATTCAGTAGGGACCCTGAGACCCTCAAGGTCTCACAAAATCCATAAAAGATAAACCAAAAATCATGTAAACTAGTGACAACCATGCTTAGGTTTATTCCCATACATATACCAAAGTTATCAAGTATACCCATCTCATTCATGGGGAAACTCAAGGCTCAATCCCTCAGCCAAAGTAAAAGAGTTCCTCGAGGGAAAGAATACCACGAAGGTTACACCAAAAACAAGTAACTCCAGATATTAGATTACCAAAAAGGTATCACCATGAAGGTAAGTACCACAATGGTACGCCACACAGAGATATACCATCAAGGAATAACCACAAAGGTAAGTACTACAAAGGTACACCCCAAAAAAATATACCATAAAGGTAATGACTAATCTCACACCAGGTATAACATAGGTGTGGTAGTAAAGTTGATTAGATGTAACTACTGAATCATCTTAATCTTTTAAGAGTCAGACTCACGAAGGATCCAAAATCGTTAAACCCAAGTAAGATCCTAGTACATCAGACCCACGTAAGATCCCAGAGGAGTCCCATATGGATTCCTAGAGCGGATCTAAGTGAGACTCTCGAACACAGACACATGTAGAATCCCAAATCACAGACCCACATTAGAATCCAAAGTACCGACCCACATAGGATCCCATAATACAGACCCACATAAGATCATCTTCTCATTTCACAGCCAGCTACAGGTTTCACACACTAAACTTGCTTGATTCCGATATGGTCCACTCCTCATGCCACAGGTCGAAGACTCCAACTACTATGAATTCCCACAATGAATTATCCCAAAGTACCACCATTTAAAAGGGATCTCAATGAAATAGACGGTGCGTCGATCGGACGCCCGGTCTGTATGTTATTGACCTTTTAGTCCCGAGGGCCAAGTGGGATTTGTGCTCGATCAAACCCAGTCATACCGTAACGTAATCCAAAACTCAAGTGGGGTATAGAAAAATTACAGTCTCGATCCAATGTTTCTGGCACAAGAAACAGTTCCTCAAACGGATGCTCATAGCTCAAAATATGGGTGAATGAGCGAAAAGGGTCGCAGTTGGTCCGAGTCCGGGCTGACCCGGTCGGATAGACCCAGACTAACTCGGGTTTGGAACTGGGTCCAACGAAGCCCAATGGGTCCGGATTGGCCCATCGGAGTGACCCGTCCCACCGGCGTGACCCTGCCCACCTGCATAGTCCACCGTACGGTGGCCAGTAGTGAGGTCCACTAGGGCGAATGGCTCGGCTCCTCAGCTGGCCTATTGGACAACCTTCTCCATGCGACACTGTCACGTGTCACACCATCACTAGCAGCCAGTGTCGAGTGGGACTCGTCGTCACGGCACAAGGTCGCGGCTCTTCTCCTCCTGGTGGCACGGATGCACGCCACCGCCCCTTCGCACGGTCGGCCACCACCGGTCACTGCCCTAGCTCTACTGTGGCTGATGGGCCATGAATCTTCTCTTGAGGCATGGTCATGCCGCCGCCTTTGTCATGGTCGGTCAGAGTGTCGGTTTCTATTCCCAAGCACCACCGGTGTTGGTCGCCAGCATGGGTCGCTGGCGATGTTCCTCGGGTCACCATGCACACCCCAGTGGCCCGTTATTCATTCCAGAGTCTTCTGCACTTGTCTCGGGATGTCTCCATCATTTCAAGACCATCCAAATTCGAAATTTTTGCGGAGAGGTCGTACCGTGTTCATTTGGTCTGAACCCTCCACATTAGAATGGTAGCAAGAGGCTTGTTTATTCTTGAATCCTGAGAATGTCACGAATGGTGCAAGGGGTATACAAATAACAAACCCAACATTCAAGGTTCCAAAGGAGAGTGTTCGTGTTTGAGTTAGTGAAGAAATTCATCTTCCCCGCATAAATCCACCAATAACACCGGTCGATCGCCGTTATTCGGTTCATGGTTAGGGGTCACTCGTCACCGTCCACTGGAACTGGCTCCATCCTCAAATAGTTGGGCATCACGACACTTTACCAGAGCTTTGTCGTTTGGTGAAGCCATGCCAATTCATTCCCCCAAGCTCCATATAAACAGGATATGGGGAGGGTATGTAATGATTTTCAGATTTATGAAGTTTCATTTAATATGAACCTTCATAAATTCCAATGATGTCTTTACTTAGTATTTAAAATGTCAAGCCATTTAATTTACGTTGGTGCAATAAAATGGAAAAAATAATTTCATTGCATTGGAACAATTTAATGGGAGGATTCCAAGAGGCTTCCCCACATTAAAGAGGGGTTTGGGTGGTCCCTACCATCAAATTTAAATTGGGAGGATTAATGACCTTGTGGTTCCCACCTCCATAAATTAAAAGGATGTTACAAGAAAAATAAAAACGTTAAATATTTTTATTTTTCTATTCTTCCATGAAAAAGATGAGAACTATCTTTCACCCTCAACCAACTGTGCTCGAGGTGAAGGT
This sequence comes from Viscum album, assembly GCA_963277665.1. Classification (NCBI taxonomy): domain Eukaryota; kingdom Viridiplantae; phylum Streptophyta; class Magnoliopsida; order Santalales; family Viscaceae; genus Viscum; species Viscum album. Next base: position 27,163,715 of record OY728154.1, read on the forward strand.
CTCCCTAAGTGAATATCGGCACCACGAGTTCAACTGTGTCCTCAAATTTCAATTCCGAGCACCGGTTCAAAAGATACTAAAACCCGCTCGCACGATTACTGAACGTACCCAAAAAAATTTCAGAAATTCATTTTGGGCACATCGGGTCTCAGAATCACGGGCCTTCAATTTTCACAGACTCGTAAATATCCCATATATTTAAAAAAATTACATGGAAATTTCCAATTCTTTAAATTCTCCCCACCTCATGGATTTGCGTCCCCGAAAGGAACATCACAATACTAGTAAAACTAGTGGAGGTACTGAGCACAAATCTGAGCCTCTCTCTCCCATGTGCTCTTCTAGAGGTTCTCGTGCTTCCAACACAAACACACCAATGTTATCAACCACCCACGAAGGACCTGCTCTTGTCTATCCTCAATCTTCACTGGAACCTCTGTAGACATCGCCTCATCATCAATGTCCAGCTCGCCATGGTCGATGACATGTGATGGGTCATGAACTTATATGCTTAGCTGGGATACGTGGAAAATTTCATGCACCCGGTGCAACTAAGGTGGAAGAGATAAGTGGTAAGCCACATCGCTAACTCTACTGAGGAACTGAAATGGTCCGATTATCCTTAGAGTTAACATTAATCCCTAACCAAATCTCTACAAACCTTGTCGAGGTGAGACCCGTAGGATGACATGGTCCCCATTCTCTAACTTCATAGGTCTCCGTCTCTTATCGACATTAGACTTATACCTGCTCTGTGCAGTCTTCATCCACTACTGGATGATCTGCACCTTTTTTGTCGTAGCTCGTACCATCTTTGGTCCCATGAGTATTGACTCCCCATGGTCATTCTAACACAAAGGTGATTTGCAAGGTCGGTTGTACAGTGCCTCGAAAGGTGTCATCCCATTGGTGGAGTTATAGATGTTGTCATATGAAAACTCCTCCAAGAGAAAGTGATCCTCCCATCTATGAACGAAGTCAAGGACACAAGCACGTAGCATGTCCTTGAGAGTCTCAATCATCCGCTCAGTCTGGCCATCCATCTGAGGATGGAAGGCAGGGCTCAAATGACGCTACTTCCTGAAATCCACTTGAAACCCTTCCATAGTCGGGAAGTAAAACTTTCATCGCGATCAGAGACAATCTTCGAGGGTACTCCATGTATCCGCACAATCGTCTACAAATAGAGGCTTCCCAAGCTCCCTACTAAACCATGATCTTTGATCGTTAGGAAGTGTGCTGACTTGGTGAGTCGGTTGAAAATCACCCAAATAGAATCGTCTCCCCTGGATGTACGTGGAAGTCCTATCATGAAGTCCATGGATATCACATCCCACATACATTGTGGGACCTCTAAAGGGTGAACTATGCTTGCTGGTACCTGATTCTCTACCTTCACTTGCTGGCAAGTTAGGCATCGAGAGACAAAATTTGCTGCTACTTTCATCATTCCCAACCACCAGTGCTATCATTGGAGAACCCATTACATCTTCACCACTCCTAGATGTACCTCTAGAGGGGATGTGTGGATCTTCCTCAACAATTTCTCTTGATGTGACACGGGTACCATTGTTTTTCCTCTGAAGAGAATGACATGCTCCCCACCTTCATAAAATCCATCATGTCCATGCCCTGAGGATATCTGAAGAGTTCATGCCTCGCAGTTAGTGTCCCCACACTACGTATCCCAAACTCACTAAAGAACTGGGGGAGTTACTGTAAGAGACTGAAGAAAAGTTTCTTCATCTCATTCCACAAAATATATCTGCAAAGCGGACAACTACTCGGTTGCCTCACCAAGAAGATGTATACCAGATCTCCTACTAATTGCATATGCTACAACATTCCCCTTCCCATGAGTATAGACCACCTATAAGTCATAGTCCTAGAGGAACTCAAGCCAATTTTATTGTCGTAAGTGTAGGTATTTTTAAGAGAAGTTATACCTGAGACTTTTGTGATAAGATTAGACCGTAAAATGTTCTCCCGTCAAGTAATGTCGCCATATTTTTAGGGCGAATACCACTACAAAAAACTCCAGGTCATGGGTAGCATAGTTTTTCTCATGTTGTCTTAGTTGTGAAAAACCATATGAAATAAATGCTCTCTCTTGCATTAGGACACATCCAAGCCCAGTCCATGATGTGTTCCAATAGAATATGTACCCAACACCCTCCACCAAAAGCCTCAAGATGGGGGCACTAGTCTGTCTCTGCCTCAGCTCCTGAAAACACTGCTATAATCTCTCCGACTACATGAAGGGATGCCACTTCTTCTTCAATGCTGATAAAGGTTCTGTATCTCTGTAGAAATATGGCACAAATCTCTTGTAGTATCTGGCCAATCCCAAGAAACTTCGTACCTCCTTCACACTCCTGGGTGGATCCCTAGAAAATACCACCTAAATCTTTGCTGGATCCACCACAACTCCATCAACCGATATGACATGTCCTAGAAAGTGAACCTCTCGGATCTAAAACTAGAACTTAAAGAGATTAATATAAAGCTGGTACTCTTGAAGTGTGTCCAGAACTACCTACAAATGATTGGCATGCTCCTCCTCGGTAGGCTAGTAGATCATAAATTCATCAATGAAAACCACCACAAAGTAATCATGATATGGCTGAAAGATCATGTTCATGACTCCCATGAAAACTCCTGGAGCATTGGTCACTCTGAATGGCTTGACCGAAATTTCATAATGGATATACCGACATCTGAAAGATGTCTTCTGCACATCCTCTTCTAATTCTCTGAGCTGGTGATAGCCTACTCTGAGTTCTATCTTTGAGAACCACCATGCTCCATTCAGTTGATCAAAGAGATTGTCAAACCCCAAGAGTGGGTACTTCTTCATCATGGTCACTTGGTACAGGCACCGATTTTCAACTCGAAGTCTCAAGATCCCGTCCACCTTCATGGAAAACAAAATTAAGGCGACCCAAGGGAAAAAAATGAGCAAGATGAATCCCTTCCCTTATAAGTCCTCCAGCTATACCCGCATCTCACGAAGCTCCGCGGGAGCCATCTGATATGATGGTGCAGATATCACTAATGTCCCAGGGTAAAAATCAATGTAAAATTCCACCTCTATATGTGTAGGTAGACAAGGAACATCATCAGGGAAGACATCTATGTACAGGTCCACCACTACAGGATAACTCAGGCTCTCCACATCAACCGCTCCAAGAGTAACACTAGCTAACTGATGTGTGATCGTCTACACTATCCTTTGGGTAAGTCCATCCTTTGGTGAAAAGTCTCCCTTCTCTCTGGTGACGGTAAAACTAGACTCATCCATACAGACAAACCACAATTTGCGCCTAATACAGTTAATCTGAGCATGGGATGTAGATAACCAGTCCATACCCAATATGACATTGTAAGGCCTCGACGCCTCTACTAGAAGATCCTAGCCAAAGTTCCCGCCTTTAGAGTAAGCTCACACTACCGACACCAGTGTGTAATCATTGAATCCTCTCCTGTAGGAGTCTCTAGCCATAAGAATTGAGCCAACGGATCCATCGGAATCTCTGATCTCTTAATGAGGGCAGTGACAATAAAATAATTTCTGGCACCTGCGTCTATAAGAATTGTAGCTAAGGTGGAGTAGACACAGATTGTACATCGTATAATCTTTAGAGCACCATGATTATAGGCCTCGGCCGCCTGGATCTGAGCTCGCCCCTATCCTACTGCTCCTTGTTGTCGGGGTGGACCACCTGATGGTGGTGGCGGTAACATCTTGAATTGTCACCCACCACTAGTAGTACAACCAACTCCTCATCCACATCCTCCTGCTCCCTACGGACCTCCTCGGTCGAACCTCTGTCTCTGCCTGGGCGGTCCTTCGACCATCTTCTAGTCTTCTGTACGACGGTTCGAACAGTCATGAGCAATGTGACGATGCCCGCCATAAGTGTAACACTACCTTCTCCTCGCATGACTGGCTCTGTCTCCAGTTCCCCCACACAACTAACCCTGAATCTTACGGTTTTCCACCTGTACGTTTGGCCCTCTTGGACCTCTGTGACATCTATCTGCCAGAAGATGTAGAAGACTCCACTACATGATGCCCAGTGGTGGATCTCGCTGCTGGGGACTACTCAGCAAGAAAACTCTCCACTAAGAGGTCTTGCTCTAACACCCCCACCTATGTCGGGATGTGGAGAGAAATCATTGAATCCCTAATCTCCTGCTTGAGTCCCTTCTCGATGGTCTGGGCCCTAAAGAATGGGTCCCGCGCTATATGAGTGGAGTAACATGAGAGGTCGGTGAACCTCACTGAGTACTGAGCCACAGTTATGCTAATCTTCTACAGATGAAGATGCTCCTAAATGCACACAGTGTGAAGGTTAATTAGATCAAACTCTGCTTGAAACATGCTCTCAATGTATGCCCAGAGAAGTTTCTCCTTGTTTTGAACCTCATGTATCATGTTCCACCATCTGCCTGCTGCTGCCTATAGAAGAATGGCGGAAAGGATCACCATGAGATCAGCTATTGTCCATAATAGTCAAGAGACTCTCACCATAGCCTCCAACCAATCCTCATCCGCTTGTAGGTTCGTCTCTCCCCTGAACCTGAGTGGCCTCTAGTACTGGAACTCGTGAAACACACTCAAGTGGTGTGCGCCGACTACTACTGGGGCTGGTGGTATCAATTTCCCGATGGGTAATGGTACCACTGGTGCCTCCATTGGTGCCCCTACAGAAAGAGGGCCCTGAACTGAGGCTTCATCACTCGATTGGCCATCATCGTGTAATACATCAGGAACCCTAGCTGGCTGTCTGCGTGGAGACATCCTGAAAATAAACAGGTTTTCCACGGTCAATAAGTTATACTCAGTGAGTTGAATCTAATATTTCCTAAAAAAAACTTTTCAAAACACACACGCAATCAATGTTTTCGTCCTCTGAGTAAGAAATCAGAATTCAGGGTCTTGGTGTATGGATACTTCGGCCACCACACCAACACTGGATTCCCTAAACTAATAACCACACTCTCTACACTTAACACCATTATTGTTAAAATATCGTATTCCAATGTTATAATGTAGAAATGACTCCTCTAATACCAATTTTTCATGACCCGTCCACAGGGGCATGTGCCGTGACTACCCCAAACCCGCCTTCCATCGGCCAGGGGCTAGCGAATTGCACCGAATGTGTATTCCCTAAAACTGGGAATTCATTGCCTTTATAACATGTAAACTCACACAACCAACCACACATCAAGATATGAACACGATTAAATAGAATAGTAAAAAGAGTGTGTAAAATAAGTTAAAAGGGACCAGAATAAAATCCCAATTAGAAATTACAAGAAAACTGGAATGTACAAGTATGCTGAACAGCTTCGGTGAACACCAGTCAAGGATCCTACCTGAAGGGGAGGTACAGATCTTGAATGTCCGTCTCTACAGTATTCCAGTCTAAGGTCAACCTTAGAGGTACCTCAAGTCCTGGTACTCTCATCCTTAGTCAGTGATTTCAGTCTTCTGCACCAAACACAACAAGGTGCGGGCATAGCCCTTGTAGGGGTGAGTATAACGATACTGTGTAGGGACCCCAAGGCCCTCAAGGTCTCACAAAATCCATAAAGGATAAAACAAAAAGCATTTAAACTAGTTACAACCCTACTTAGGTATATGCCCATACATATACATAAGTTATCATGTATACCCATCTCATTCATGAGGAAAATCAAGGCCCAAACCCTTATCTAAAGTACAAATATTCTGCGACGGAAATAATACCACGAAGGAAACCCCACAAAGGTAAGTACCAAAAAGTTAATTCCACACAGAAGATTACCAAAATGGTATAACCACAATGGTAAGTACCACAAAGGTATTCCACACAGATATATACCACCAAGGAATCACAAAAAAGGAAAGTATAACAAAGGTACGCCACACAAAAATATACCAAAAAGAAAAACACTAATCTCACACCAGCTATAACTTAGGTACGATAGTAAAGATGACTAGATGTAACTACTAAATCAGCCTACTCTATTAAGAGGTAGACCCATGAAGGATCCTAAATCATCAGACCCACGTAGGATCCTAGTAAATCAGACCCATGTAAGATCCTAGAGTAGTCCCATATGGATTCCTAGAGCGGATCCAAGTGAGACTCTCAAACAGAGATGCACAAAGGATCCCAAAGAACATACCCACATAGGATCCCAAACTACAGACCCACATAGGATCCCAAAGTATAAACCCACATATTATCCTTTTCTCATGTTATAGCCAGCTACAGGGTTCGCGCACCAAGCTCACATAATTCCAGGGGGTCCACTCTTCAATCCACATGTTGAATACACTAACTTCCATGAATTCCCACAAAAAAGTATCCCAAATTACCTCCATGTAAAATTGTTCTCAACGTAATAGGCGGTTCATTGATTGAACGCTCGATCTGTATGTTATTGAACTTTTAGCCCCGAGGGCCCGGTTGGATTTGTGCTTGATCCAACCCAGACATACCCCAACATAATCCAAAACGCATGTTGGGTATACAAAAATGACTATCCCGATCCAAGGATTCTGGAACAACATACGGTTCATCAAATGGATGCTCGTAGCTCAAAATATGGTCGAAATAGAGAAAAGGGTCGCAGTTGGTCTGAGTCCGGTCCAATCCAGTCGAACCGACCCGGCCCTACCCGGCTAGACCCAAGTCTGGACCTGGGTCCGACCCATCCCGCTGGGTCCAGCCCGACCCACTGGCGTGACTTGGCTCACCATCATGGCCCGCACTAGCCGGCCCACAGTGTGGCCCGCGGCGTGATGGCCCGCGGTGCAGCGGCCCGTAGTGGGGTCCGCTAGGGCGGACCGCTCAGCTCCCTATCTGGTTGATTGGACTAACTTCTCTGTGTTTCATAGTCACGCGTCACGCCATATCTGGCGGTCGACGTCAAGCTGGCCACGACCCACCTTGCTGCTGCGACACAAGGTTGCGGCTCTTCTCCATCTGGCGGTGCGGATGCGCACCACCACCCGTTCGCACAGCCGACCACTACCGGTCTCCGCCCTTGCTCTGTCGTAGCCGACGGGTTGCGGATCTTCTCCGGTGGTGCAGTCATTCTGCTGCCTTTATCGTGGTTTTCTAGAGTTTCGATCACCATTCCTGAGCCCCACTAGTGTCGATCTCCAGGATGGGTCGCTGGTGACATTCCTCGGGTCACCAGGTGCGCCCCAGTGGACTGTTATTCATTCCGGAGTCTTTTGAACATGTCAAGGGATGTCGCCATCGTTTCAAGACCATCCATATTCGCAAATTCTGCAGAGAAGTTGGGTTGTGTTCGTTTGGATAGAACCCTCCGCATTAGAACGGTAGGAAGTTTCTTGTTTATTCTTGAATCATGAGAAGGTCAAGAATGGGGCAAGGGCTAAACTAATAAAAACACCTACCTTCAAGGTTCCAAAGAAGAGAATCCACATTTGTGGAAGTTTCAGTGTTTTTCATCCCCACAAAAATCCTCCAACGACTTCATTCGATCTTCGTTCTTTGGTTCGTTGTTCGGTGTCACTCGTCATGGCCCGCCAGAACCCACTCCATCCTCTAAGTGTTGGGTATCGAGAAACTTTACCATAGCTTCTTCGCTTGGTAAAGTTGTGCCAATTCCTTTCCCCAGGCTCCATATAAAAAGGAGAGGGGGAGGGTATGTAACGATTTTCAGATTTATGACGGTTCATTTAATAGGAACCTTCCTAAATTCCAGTGATGTTGTTACCTAGTATTTGAAACCTCAATCCATTTAATTGACGTTGGCATAATAAAATGGAATAAAAAATGAATTGAATTGGAACAATTAAATGGGAGGATTCCAAGGTTCTTCCCTACATTAAATAGGGGTTTGGGTGGTCCCCACCATTGAATTTTAATTGGATGGATTAAAGCTCTTATGGTCCACACCTCCATAAATAAAAAGGAGGTTACAAGAAAAAAAATGTTAAATATTTTTATTTTTCTATTCTTACATGAAAAAAGAGGAAACCTATATTTCACCCATGACCAACTACGGTCGAGGTGAAGGTATCCTTAAAAGAATATAGGTGTTGTGATTTCAACGGTGTACTTGGATTTAAATTCCGAGCACCGATTCCAATGTTTCAAAAACCTGATTGCTTGTTTACTGAACGTACCCGAACAAAGATCCGAAATTCATTTCGGGAACACCAGGCCTCAGAATCATATTCCATTAATTTTCCCAGACTCGTAAAATTCCCATATATTTAAAAAAATTATATTGAAATTTCCAAGTCTTTACATTCTCCCCACCTCAGGGATTTGTGTCCTCGAAAGCCACATCATAAAAACTATGAAAATAAGTGGAAGTACTAAGCACAAATCTGAGCATCTCACTCCCATGTTCTCTTCTAGATGTTCCCATACTGCCAACACTCATGCACCAATGGTATCGTCTACCCATGAAGGACCTGATCCTATCGATCCTCAATCTCCACTGGAACCTCTGTATACATCGCCCTATCATCTATGTACAACTCACCATTATTGATGACATGTGATGGTTCGTACACATATATCCTCAACTATGATACATGGAAAATGTCATGGACCCAGTGCAACTAAGGTGGAAGAGCTAAGAGGTAAGCGACCTCTCTAACTCGGCTAAGGACCTGAATGGGTCCAATGAACCTCACAGATAACTTGCCTCCCGGGCCAAATCCCTGCAAACCTCATTGAGGTGAGACCCCTAGGAAGACATGGTCACCATCCTCTAACTCCATAGGTCTCCATCTCCTATCATCGTAAGATTTATACCTCCTTTATGCAGTCTTCATCTGCTCCTGGATGATCTGCACCTTTTATGTGGTAGCTCGTACCATCTATGGTCCCATGAGTGATGACTCCCCTGGGTCAGTCCAGCACAAATGCGATCTGAAAGGTCGGCTGTACAGCGCCTCAAAAGGTGACATCCCAATGGTTGAGTGATAGCTATTGTTGTATGAAAACTGCACCAAGGGAAAGTGATCCTCCCATATATGACCAAAGTCATGGATGCAATCATGCAGTATATCCTCAAGGGTCCTAATAATCTAATCAGTCTGGCCATCCCTCTATGGATGGAAGGCAGTGCTTAGATGAAGTTGCATCCTGAAATCCTCTTGCAACCCCTTCCATAACTAGGAAGTGAAACTTGAATCACAATTAGAGACAATCATCGAGGTTACCCCATGTATCCGCACAATCTTCTACAAATGGAGGCTTCCCAATCCCTCTACTGAACCATACTCTCTGGTCCGTAGGAAGTGGACCGACATGGTGAGTCGGTCGACGATCACCCAAATAGAATCGTGGCCTTTGGATGTATGTGGAATTCTTTTCACGAAGTCCACGGATATCTCATCCCACTTCCCCTCTGGGACCTCTAATGGCGGAACTAAGCCTACTGGTACCTGATGCTCCGCCTTCACTTGCTGACAAGTGAGGCACCGAGAGGAAAAATCTTCTATTGTTTTCTTCATTCAAAAACACCAGTACTATAGTTGGTGATCCTGGTACATATAATCCACTACTAGATGTACCACTAGAGGGGATGTGTGGATCTCCCTCATCACATTCTCTCGAAGCGACATTGGTACCATGGTATTTCCTTAGAAGAGGATGACATGCTCCCCAACTTCAAAAAATCCATCAAGTGCATGTCCTGAGGATATCAGAATAGGTTATGCCTTGTAGTCAGTGTCACCACTCTATGCCTACATGACTCTCTAAAGAACTGGGAGAGTGACTGTAAGAGACTGAAGAAAATTTTCTCCATCACATTCCACAAAGAATATCTGCAAAGCGGCCAGCTACTTTGTCGCCTCACCTAGCAGCTGTATACCAGATCGCCTGCTGAGTGTATCTGCTACAATGTTCCCATTCCTAGGTGTATTAACTATATCAAAGTCATAGTCCTAGAGGAAATCAAGCCAACGTCATTGTCTCATGTTCAGGTACTTCTATGAAAAGATATACCTAAGTCTCTTGTAATTAGATTAGACAATAAAACATTCTCCCATCATGTAATGTCTCTACATCTTAAAGGCCAATGCCAGTGCAGCTAACTCTAGGTCATGGGTAGCATAGTTCTCCTCATCTTGTCTTTGCTGTCAAAAACCATATGCAATAACTACTCGCTCCTGCATTAGGACACATCCAAGCCCAGTGCTAGATGTGTCGCAGTAGACTACATACCCAACACCCTCCTCCAGAAGCCTCAAGATGGGTGCACTAGTCAGTATCCACTTGAGCACCTGAAAGCTCCGTTGGCATATCTCCAACCACGTTAATGGTTGCCCCTTCTTCTTAAATGATGATAAAGGTGTTTCAGCTCTGGATAAAGTTTTCACAAATCTCTGGTAGTATCTGGCCGAACCTAAGAAACTTTGTACCTTTGTCACACTCCTGGGTGGATCCAAACAAGTACCACCTAAATCATTGCTGGATCCACCACAACTCCAGCACCTGAGATGACATATCCCAGAAAGTGAACCTCTTGGATCCATAACCAGCACTTCAAGTGCTTACCATAAATATGATGCTCTCAGAGAGTGTCTAGAACTACCTGCAAATGATAGGCATATTCCTCCTCGATAACTGAGTAGAATAGAATGTCGTCAATGAAGACCACCACAAAGCGATCAAGATATGGCAGAGAGATCATGTTCGTGAGTCCCATGAACACTGCTAGAGTGTTTGTCACACCGAATGGCATGACCAAAAATTAATAATGGTTGTGCCAACATCTGAAATCCGTCTTCTGCACATCCTCTCCTCGTACACTGAGTTGGTGATACCTTAATATAAGGTCTATCTTTGAAAACCAATGTGCTCCTTTCATATAATAAAAGAGGTTGTTAATCCTTAGGAGTGGGTAATTGTTCTTCAAGGTCACCTGGTTCAGGCACCGATTTTCAACACAAAGTCTAAAGCTCCCATCCACCTTCTTGGAAAATAAAATTAGGGCTGACCAAGGGGAAACACTAGTCCAGACAAATCCTTTCCCCTGTAAGTCCTCCAGCTGTACCCGCAGCTCACGAAGCTTTGTGGGAGCCATCTGATACGATGGTGCATATATCGGTGTCGTCCTGGGGTACAAATCAATGTAAAATTCAACCTCTCCACATAGAGGTTGACATGGAACATCATCAAGTAGGACATCCACGTACAGGTCCACCACTACAGGATAACTCAGACTCTCAACATTAACCGCTCTGAGGGTAATGTTATTCAACTGATGGGTGATCGGCTGCACTCTCCTCTAGGTAAGTCCATCCTGTGTTGTAAAGGATTCTTCTCACTAATGAAGGTAAACCTTGTCCCATCCAAGCGGACACACCACACTTTGTGCCGAATAAAGTCAATCTAACCAAGGACTATAGATAACCAGTCATACCCAAGATGACATCGTAAGGCCTCGATGCCGATACTAGAAGATCCAAGACGAATCTCTAACCTCTTAGAGTAAGCTCACACTACCGGAACCAGCGTGTAATCGTCGAATACTCTCTCGTAGGAGTCTCTAGTCATAAGGATCGAGTTAACGACTCCATCAGAATCTTCGAGATCCATGATAGGGCAGTGGAAGTAAAATAATAACTAGAACCTGTGTTTATAAGTACTATAGATAAGGTGGAGTAGACACAGATCATACCTCGTATCATCTTCGGAGCACCATGGTCATAGGCCTCAGCTACATGGAGCTGAGCGTGCCCCTATCCTACAGCTCCCTATGGTCGGGGTGGACCACTTGGTGGTGGTGGCGGTACCATCTAAAATCATCTCCCACCACCAACTGCATGGCCAGCTCCTCTACCACGTCCGCCTACTCCCTACGGACCTCCTCGGTATATCCTCTGTCTTTGCCTGGGAAGTCCATCGACCGTCTTCTAGTCCTCCGTAGGGTGGGTCAGATAGTCATGAGCCATGTGACCATGCCCACCACATGTGTAACACTTCCTGCTCCTCGCATGACTGGCTCAGCCTCTGGTGCCCCACACAACCGACCCTAAATATTGCGGTCATCCACCTGTAGGTCGGGTCCTATTGGACCTCTGTGACTTCTTTCTATTGCCAGTTGAAGAATACTTCAATATATGATTCCCAGTGGTGGGTCTCGCTGCTGGATACTGCTCAGCAAGAAAACTCTCCACTAAGAGGGCTCTCTCTAACACCCTCTCCTGCGTCGGGTTGTTCAGTGAAATCATCGAAACCCTGATCCCCCGCTTGAGTCCCTTATCGAATGTCTGGGACTTAAAGAATCGGTCCTACACCATATAAGTGGAGTAGCGTGAGAGGTCAATGAACCTTGATAGTTAATGAGACACAGTTATGCTGCTCTGCTACAAATGAAGAAGCTCCAAAATGGGCACTGCACGAAGGGTCTTTGGGAAAAACTCTTCCTGAAACATGCTCTCAATGTCTGCCCAGAGAAGTGTCACCTCTTCAAGAACCTGGAGCATCAATATCCACCATCTTCCTGCTAAATCCTATAGAAGACTGGTGGCCAGGTTCACCATGAGAACATCTTTTGTACCTACCAGTCGGAAGACTCTCACCACGACCCCCAACCAATCCTCATCCGCCTGTGGGTCTGTCTCTCCTCGGAACCTGGGTGGCCTCTAGCACTAGAACTTGTGAAACACGCTCAAGAGGCGTGTACCCTCTACTGCTGGGGCTACTGGTATTGGTGGCCCAATGGGTAATGGTACCGCTGGGGCCTCTGCTAGTGCCCCTACTGAAAGAGGGTGCTGCACTGAGGCCTCATCCCTCGGTGGTCCATCATAGCGTACTACACCTGGAACCCTAGCTGGCTTTTTGTGTGGAGGAATCCTGAAAAGAAACAGGTGTTCCATGGTCAATAAGTTATACCTGGTGAGATGACTCAAATAGTTAATAAAAATAAAACTTTTCAAAAAACACATAGCTGGTGTTTTCATGCTCTGAGTTAGAAATTAGAAGTCGGGGTCTTGGTGTATAGATACATCGGCCGCCGCACCATCACTGGATTCACTAAACTGATAACCACACTCACTAAACATAACACTATTTCCTTTAAAAGATCAGATTCCAATGTTATACTATATAACTGACTCCTCTGATACCAATTTGTCATGACCCGTCCCCCGGAGCCCGTGCTGTTACTACCCCAAGCCCACCTTCAATAGGCTAGGGTCTGGTGACTAGCACCGAAGGCATATTCCCTAAAATTGGGAAGGTGTTGCCTTTATAACATGTAAACTCACACAACCTATAACACAGAAAGATATGAAAAAGGGTAAACAGAATAGTAAAAAGATTGTATATAGTATGTAAAAAGAGGCCAGAATACAAGACCAACTGGAAAGTACAAGAAAAGTGGAAATTACAAGTAAGGTGAACAGCTTCGGTGAACATCCGCCAAGGATCCTACCAGAAGGGTACGTACAACTCTCGAATAGTCGTCTTTACAGTATTCCTCATCTATGTTCCACCGCCGAGCTACCTCTAGTCCTGGTACCCTCGTCCTCAGTCGGTGATGTTCGTCATCTGCAACAAACACAACACGGTGCGGGCATTGCCCGTGTAGGGGTGAGTATAATGATACTCAGTAGGTACCTCGAGACCCTCAAGGTCTCACAAAATCTACAAAGGATAAACCAAAAAGCATATAAACTAGTTAAAACCCTACTTAGTTATATTCCCATACATATACCTAAGTTATTATGTATACCCATATCATTCATGTGGAAACTAAAGGCCGAAACCCTTAGCAAAAGTACAATTGTTCCACAAAAGAAACAATACTATGAAGGTAAGCACCACAAAGGTAACACCACATAGAAGATTAACACAATGATGTCACCAAGAAGGTAGGTAACACAAAGGTATGCCACATAGAGATATACCACAAAGGTATCACCACAAAGTTAAGTACCACAATGGTACACCACATATAAATATACCACAATGGTAAAGACTAAGCTCACACTAGGTATAACATAGGTACGGTAATGAAGATGATTAGATGTAACTATTGAATCTTATTACTCTGCTAAGAGGTATACCCCCGAATGATCCTAAAATATCATACTCACAAAGGATCCTAGTATAGTAGACCCACGTAGGATCCTAGACTAGTCCCATATGGATTCCTAGAGCGGATCCAAGTGAAACTCTCGAACACAGACCCACGTAGGATCCCAAAGCAAAGACCTACATAGGATCCCAACCTACAAACACAAAGAGGATCCCAATGTATAGACCCACATAAGATCCCATAGTACAGACCTCCATAAATCATCTTCTCTTATTACATCCAGCTACAGGGATCCCGCTCTATGCTCGCTTGATTCTGGGAGGGTCTGCTCCTCAGTCCATAGGTCGAATACTTCAACTTCCATGAAGTCCCATTAAGAAGTATTCCAAAGGACCAACACGTAAAAGGGGTCTCAACACAAGAGACGATGCATTGATCGGATGCCCAGTCTGTAAGTTATTGACCTTTTAGTCCTGAGGGCCCTGTTGGATTTGGGCTCAATCCAACTCGGCCATACCCCAACATAATCCAAAACTAAAGTGGGGTATACAAAAAGGACCATCTTGATACGTGTTTCTTGGATCCATAGATGGTTCATTAAACGAATGCACGTAGCTCAAAATATGACTGAAAGAGCGAAAAGGGTCGATGTTGGTCTGGGTCTAGTCCGACCCGGCCCGACCTGGCCTGGCCTGACCATACTTGGTTTGGGTCAACCCAGCCCGACCCAGATCTGAACCAGACTGACGGCGTGTCCCAGCCCGCTAGCGCGGCCCGCGGCTTGGAAAACCATGGTGCGGTGGACCGGTCAGCTCCCCGACTAGCAGGTAGGCCAACGTTCTCTGGGCGGCGAGGCCACGCGCTGCGCCATCTCCGGCGGCCAGCATCGATCTGGACGTGCCTCACCTCGCTACCACGACACAAGGCCACGACTCTTCTCCTCCAGGCGGTGCGGACGCGTGCCACCACTCCATAGCACGGCTAGCCACCACCAGCCACCGGCCTTGATCCGCCCCGACTGATGGGTCGCGGCTCTTCTCTAGCGGCACGGTCGTGCCCCTACCTTCGTCGCAGCCGGCTGAAATGTTGGATGCTATTTTCGATCCCCACCGGTGTCTGTCAATGGTATGGGTTTCCAGTGATGTTCCTCAAACACCGGGCACGCCCCGATGGCCTATTCTTCATTACAGAGGCTTCCACACTTCTCTCGGGAAGTCTCCATCGTTTCAAGACCATCAAAATTCACAACAGTTATGGAGAGGTCAGGTCGTGTTCATTTGGCTCGAACCCTCCATGTTATAACAGTAGCAAGCGTCTTTCTTATTCTTGAATCATGAGAATGGCAAGAATAGGGAAAGGGGTATACAAATAAAAAACCCTACCTTCAAGGTTCTGAAGGAGAGCGTCTGCATTTAAAGAAGTGTCGGCGTTCATCGTCCCCACAACAAGCCTACAATGATGTCACTCAATCATCGTTCTTCGGTTTGTGTTTCTGGGTCTCTCATCCCTGCCCACTGGAATCAGCTCCATCCTCCAAGTGTTGGGAGTCGCAACACTTCACGAGAGCTTCATCGCTTGGTGAATCCATGCCAATTCCTTCCCCCATGCTCCATATAAATAGGATAGAGGGAGGGTAATTAACGATCGTGGTATTTATGAAGGTTAATTTAATAGAAACCTTCCTAAATTCCAACGATGTTGTTACATAGTATTTGAAAGGTCAAGACATTTAATTTACGTTGGCGCAATAAAATGGCACAAATAATTGCATTGCATTGGCAGAATTAAATGAGAAGATTCCAAGGGGCTACCCCATATTAAAGAGGGGTTTGGGTGGTCCCCACCATTGAATTTAAATTTGGAGGATTAAATCAATTGTGGTCCACACCTCCATAAATCAAAAAGAGGTTACAAGAAAAATAAATATGTTAAATATTTTTATTTTTCTATTCTTCCATGAAAAAATATGAGAACTATATTTCACCCTCAACCAAATGTGGTCATGGTGAAGGTCTCCTTAAATGAATATCCGCATTGTGAGTTCAATGGTGTCCTCGGATTTCAATTCTAGTCACTAGTTCAAATGTTAAAAAATCTGCTCGCATGTTTACAGAACGTACCCAAAAAAAGTTCAGAAATTCATTTCATGCACACCGGGCCTCGAAATCATGCGCCGTCAATTTTTACAGACATATAAAATTCCCATAAATTTAAAAAAATCATGAAAATTTATAGGTCTTTACATTAGTATTATTTCCCTAACATATAATGTTATTTAAACATTCACTTAGATTCCAACTATATGTAAATGACCATAAAACAACACAATATCAAGTCTTTTGACTATAATTCAAATTATTTAATCTCAAATATACTTTAGTTTTATAATTTTAGAGAATTAGATAATAACAAATAGACAGAAAACCCAAAAAATATAAAGTGGATATATCCACTCAATACCCATTTTGTACCTAGTATATATATTTTAAAATGAAACCTTTTTTATTATCAAGAAAAAACATTAGGATTTTCAAAATGAATTCTTCAATGATAATATGCATCCATAATCACATTGAAAAAATTGAGAACATGGGAGGATAAAAAAGATATCGGTATGGGACATTAAATAATTAAATCAACTAGTCCAGTGAAAAAAAAGTAAGACCCAAATTTTATTTACATTTTACACATTATTCCATGGTCTTATAAAATAAATTTTAACCATTGATAAAATATATATTTTCATTAATAAAAAAACTAAAACCTATAAAAATAAAATATAAACCCTTATATGATTTATAGAGTATTATAATCATTACAAGATATCACTAATGTAAGAAATAAATGGATCCTAGTAAAATAAAAAAGGAGAAATATCATTATTTTCACCTTAAATCAAGCCTTTTAAGACTACGAACATTACCCAATTCATCAAAGGGCTATATTAGGCTCACCCATCATTAAAGAAGTATCACAGTACCTCATTTTAAAATTTAATAGTCTTGCACTATATCATAAACAAAAACATTTAAATCATACACCATTTCATTATAAATACCTTTAAATAAATTATTGCAACTAGTAAACAATGTAGTTTATATTTTAACTTAAAAATAAGGTGGAATACATATTTATTTTGAAATATCATTAAAAAAATAAAAAATCAATAAATATTTGGGAAATTATTTTGAAATTAAATATCAAATAATTTATGTTATTTTTATTTATAAAAAACATTATCATAAGAGTAAATTACATTCAAGTCATAAAATATAAAACATTTATTCCTTTCACAACATTGTTAAAATCTCACCATTTAAAAATGATTTGATGATTCATTTTTAAACCTTTTAAAGAAATAAAAAGGTATTTTAAAATAACATTTAACATCCATTGAATTAAAAATTATAAAATTATTGATTAATTTTATAGAATATGGACATTAAAGAAAAATATTTGATTATAATTCTTTAAAATAAATTTCGAATGAAGAATACCTTATAGAATATACCATCTAGAAACACATATTACTTAAATCATGAATAATAAAAATATAATTTTATAGTTAAATTCTTTAGTGTAATTTAAATGATTATTCCATTATTATTATTCCTATTGTTTCATTTTTCACCTTATTTTATTTAGTTAAATGATATGTTATTTTTTCATTAGAGATACTGAGGGATTTCAATTCATAATTCTGAAATAGGTTTGGTACGATGAAGATAGCCAAAAATATCTTTATTCAACCATCTAAAAAATATTAATCATAAAAATAATATCATTATTAAATATTAAATACAATTTTATATCCATAAATGAAATATTTACATACACATGATTCATATTTCTTCATAGAGTTGGTAGTCAACTTATACTTATGAACAACATTTCCATTTAAAGATATATGGAAAGGTAAAAAAGTAGATGTTATATTATCATTATATAATTATTTTTGTGTCATTAATATCATATAAATATATATATAATATATTTCACAATAGAAATCATTGGTAAGTGGTGATGATCAACTAAACAAATCCTTCCATGGAGGTAGTAATTCGCACGTACTCATTGGAAATGTTTTCTTTAAACATATAATGAAAAAACAGACTAAACTGTTTTGTACCATAAAAATCATAAAATATATGTATATATAATATTTTGATGTTATTATATGAATAATATTAAGGAATATTTGATGCATTTTGAAGAATAAATAAACATTATATATGATAGTTTGTAATAATAACTCTTCCATTCATAACCTATATGACATACCACTTAATCCTTTTAGTATTATTATTTTGGTGTGTCCATGAACTCTTTGAAATGGGAATGGATTATATACAAATAATTGGGAAGGTATTGTCTTAAATACAGGGATCACAATGTGTGAGGGAGAGATATGGGGTGGTTCTATTTTATTTGTGAGGGTAGGGACACCCTTGGAATAAAAAATGTATTAAATTATAAAAATTAATTTTCCTGATCACATGGAACAAAATTTAATTATTTAGAATCTATTATAACTATGATAATATTTCCTCACATACAATAAGTTTTTGACACGTTATGGGATGTTTTCACTATTATCACTTAGTTTTAAACACTATTAACAATTTTTAGGAATACAATGATAACAATGGTTTTTACTCTATAGGGGTCAAACTTTTTACAAAAAAATAACAATTGATTAATAATAGTAAAATGGTTGAAAATTTTGACCCTATTCCACTCACATTTCCTAAAAAATATTTTTATAAATTTTCAATGATTATTATTTATCAACAATCTCCATCGAAGAGATTTTTGGGACTATAAAAACAGTATGACAATAATGACATCAAAACAAAAATTGAATTCAGATATAAAATTTTAAATAATAAATAATAGGTAAAATTAATTCAAATAATTCCTAGAACACATTAATTCATATAAATGTTATTATATATAATATTTATAATAATTATTTACATAATTTCTCTATTATTTGAACGAGTCTTGTGTCGATATTGCATAAGTACTTATGGAAAATATTCCATAACTAAACATTAATATTATATTAGCAATAACAAAAATTAAATAATATTTCAAAAAATATTACTAACCAGAACAAATTTTTATCTATAAGAAAATATATTATACATATTAAAACAAAGTGATTGACAATTTTTATTAAATCTTGACTTAAAAAATAGATTGGGTAATTTTCAAAGTAAAGTGGAGAGAAATGTCTGCAGTTCTTTTCTTCGGATGGTGGTTTTTAGGAAACCCGCTAAATAAAATTAGGATGCCATTTTGATATATTTTTAGCACTTATGTCAAATTTTATCCCAATTTCACTAGTTCTGTACTTAATAAGGTGATAACTAATTTACTAAAATCAGTATTCATAATTTAATAAAACAAATGATGTATATTTACAAAATTTAATCACAATAATATGTGATATTAAATATTTTTATCGTGATTATTTTTATTTTACTGTAAAATTTTAATTTGAAATATTCAAAAAAAGATCAATTTTCAGAATAAAGTCATTTTTAAAGCCAAAATTTAACTTATTCCAATAAATAGTATAATTTTTATTCCTATATAATTAAAAATATTGTTAACTATGATGGGGGAAAATTTTATCTAGGTTAAAAATATTCACATAAATGGATTTTTTTTTTCTTATTTAATTATCATAAATGATAATGGATACTAAAAATTGGCATAAAACATACACAAATCACATAAATATATGTGTATATAATATTTAAATTTACCCTATTTATATGCATGTATAGTTTAGCTCAAATATAATATAATCTCCCACTTTCACTATAATCCCATAGTTTTTATGTACCTTACTTCACAACGTTATGTGATTTCATGAAGATTCTTTTTCATGGGGATTTATTAAGAATTTTTCATTTTAAAAAATCATGTTGTCTATAATTTTATCAACATAAAATGGCCTAAAAGTGTGGAACCAAAGGCCTTAAAAACACTGGAAAAAATTAAAATCTATATTTAAAAAATATAAAAAATAAGTAACATATAACATAAGATATATGCCACTCTAGATGCTAATGGGTCTTATATGACCTGTATTAAGATAATATCATATATTTATACAGAATTATGAATCACAAGATGTATAATTTTCATTGTATATAGTCATATATAGTACTTCTTGATAACCAAGATGCTTAAACATATTATTACATGATTTCTAATAGAAATATTCATATAATATAACTAATGGATCATGTGTCATATTGTCATTGAGGGACATAGTTCCTATTACATTAAAATTAAACTATAGGAAAACATATTTATTTTTGCCTCCATATTGAGTACCTAAATTAATTTTCTCTTATCAAATTACTCATGTTGACCAAGGGAATCTATAAAAAAACGGGACAACTATAATGCCATTTAAGGGAATAATCATGATGAGGAATCATAGTGTATGGCTCAAAAGGTATAATATTCTCTAAAAAACAGTCCTAGTGAATAAACATGTTGGATCATGAAATAATGAAATTTTCATCATAATATCATGGAAACATTGGAATGTTTAAATAATTGGAAACTTGAAATTTCCATAGGTCAAGACTCACATCTATGATTACCTAACATCAAGTGTAGAGTCCCATAAAATATTATATTTAATCCTTGACCTGAAACATATCGTCTCATAAGATAAAAATATTTTACAAATGGATTGCATGGATATCTGGGAGAAATATTCAAAAAATACACCGGAACATATGTGTCACAAAAGGAAATAAACAATAATCATATTTATATTAATTTCCAAAATGATTAAATTGGATACATAATCATGTCTTTTTTTAATAAAAACATGGAATTTTATAATGGATTCCATGAGACACAATATTACTTAATTATGGGAAATAAATATGTGAATAATTCTGATTGATAATGAAAACGTAGTACTACATGAAGTGGAGACCTGAAAAAGAGTTCAAATATATTTTTAAATTAAACATTAAAGGGATAATTTATGGAAAATGGTAAAGACTCGTTAAATAAGAGGGAGATATTAATATTTACCAAAAAATAAAAAATGAACAAAAAATATATTAAATAATAAATTCATAAAATTTTGTAACCATGGATTTCTTAAACTATTTATTGTCTGGTATTTGAAATAGGGTAGGAAACACAGATTCTCCGATTAGTCGAGTTTACTTGTCAAATTTATTTTAGATGGAACCCGTAGAAACATATATAGACAAAATATAGAAAGGTAATGTTAAATATGTTTATGTTTTATGGGAATATATTAATGAATATAATGTTAAACCAATACATGGGAGTAATAGACCATTAATGTGTTTTTAGAAGGAAAATGCATGATTTAAAATAATGTTGGGTCATCCGAAAGTCCCCATTACACGAGTTTGGATTCGATTGGAAATTTTACATAATTTCCTACATTGTATAATTATATTTTCTAAATAATGGTTTAAAAAATATTCTAATATATCAGATTTACAATAAAGTTTATATCTATTTCACTGAGATCTCCTTTATATTTTTTTAGTTCTAAGGTTGTTCATTTCATGGATCTGAATTTTCTTGAGAATGTCTAAAAAATTGTTGTTATTTTAAACTTAGACTCGAAATACATATCTTAAATGAATATATATTCATATAATAATATATATTTTTATTTTCCAAAATATAAATATTTTTTTGACATAGTGATGATTCATTTAGTATAAATTTTATCATTATATAGTTAGTTCATTTAGGTCATCCACCACCCATTATGAACTGAATTAATTTTACTTCATTAAATGATTTTTAAAACAATATATGAAATGAAATAGTTTAAAATATATTTATAACCATCAAATTTGTCCATAATGACATTTTGATAATCATTCATGTAGGTGGTGGTGAAAAATGATGTAAATTGTTCACGGATGTAGTGAGACCACCATTATATGAATAATCAGTTTTTTTAAATGAAACGAAAAATGTGGGAATGTGGGGTTTATTTAACCCAATAATATTTGAAAAGATTTTAAATATTTGATTTATTATGTATCCATGAATGAAATTTTGTTTTAGGAAATTAAAGAATAATGATTAAGACTCAATTGAGAGTGTTACCCTATCCTTTAGACTTATCCTCTTTTGTGAAACATTATTAATAATTGGGATGGTGTTTTCATATGAATAGAAATAATTGAATATATGGAAGAGTGTTGTGGTGAGAAATGAGTAGGTTTTTTACAATATACGACATTATAATTTTTGATAAGAAGGGGGTGTATTTGAATGGGAGGATGGTGGTGGTTTGAATATAGATTTCATTAGTTTCTTATTTTTGATCAAGACAATCAATAGTGATGGATATTATCACTAAATATAGTACACAGTATGTGTGAGTAAAAAATAATGTTCAAATACATAATCCTTTAATAATTTTGGGATTTACATAGCTTATAGTGTTAAAAAATTTATGAATTTGACTGTTCACTAATAATGAAACTATTTTTGAAAAACTAAATCACCCTTAATATTTATGGATATATTTATTTCCAAAAAGAAATAAATTTTAGGAAAATAACTTTATATATATATATTAATATTAATTTTTATATTAAAATTTTATTTACATTAAAATTACAAAATGTTATATTATGGTCAATTTATGACACTTCAAAAAATTATTTATGGTCTGATAATAATTTATTTCCAATAAAATAAAAAATATTATTATTTTATAAAACAATATTACTAAGATAAAATTAACTTCAAATTTTAATAATTTTCCTAGAATTTTAATTAATAGTAGAAGGTTTATAAAAATAAAAACACTTATTTTATAACTTTTTTAAACCCATTAATTATATCATTATTTAATTTTCTATATAATAATATTACAAGATTACTAAATATTAATTAAAATTACATGAAGATGATATAATTATAAAGGCTATCTAAATATTCTTAATAGTAATATTACTATTCTAATGGTTACAATACTTCTCCTATTGTCAGATTTTTAATGGTCGTATGGTTTACTAACATTCAAAACATACAATATATTTCATTCATTCAACATTCACCTCAATTTTCTTAAAAGTTTAAATATAATTTTATTTTAAAAATTATTATTTCACTACTAAAAATTTATTTCATGTTTACACAATTTTTCATTACTGTGATAATTATAGGGGATCATGTAGATCTAAATTTTAATATTTTTGTTATCATATTCTCCATTTTTGTCCCATTTTAATACTTTCTTTCATATAGCTGTTTATATTATAAAATCTAAGTGTTAAAGTCAATATAATTTTTTTATTCTATCTTGTGATTCATGTGCATTATAGAATAATAAATAAAAAAATATCTCACATTCATACAACTGGAGGGGAAATACCATCGATAAAATACCCATTCGATGCATTAAACTCCCATTATGTAATTCATCCATTGAAATTTATTTTTCACACTATGATTAAAACCTATTAAGGTCATTTTAATTTATTTATTCCACTGTTCCCCATGTCACTTACATTTATATATGGATATAACATAGAACATTGGCTAGGTGGGTAGTTATAGTTCATGGAATTATTTCTCTATGACCCATGATCTTCAATGAAAGTTCCTTATAAAAGAGGTCATTTTCTAAATTTTCAAAAACATGATTAAAAAAATATGTGGGATATATTTTGTACATCCTAAATAGTAATATGTGGAGCATGTTTTGTATATGAGATAGTGATGGTGGGAGAGATAGTTGAAAGAAAAAATTGATGCAATTAGGAAACTAAAAATTGGTTTATCTTTCTAGGAGTTAGCATATGATTGTTCTAAAATATCATTAATCAATTCCACGAAGTAATGTAGATGATAACTTTTTCCACAATATCAAGATCTAGGTATATCATATGGTAATTTTCATAGATCTTTTGTTCTCTTTGGACTATCTTGATGTGTTTTTATTGGTATTTAATTCTTTCTACAATTGCATTGACCATATCTAGACCCAACAACTTGAATTCACCATCATTATCCCAACACATTGGGGTTCTACATATTATCCATTAAAGTGAATCATATAGAGTAATCTTGATGCTTGAGTAGAAATTATTATTATTTGAGAAATTTTATAGAGAATTTGATTGATCTCATCCTCCATATAAGTCTATTGAGATTAATCTAAAAAATACCACAACTTTTTAGATTTTCCACTCTTAATGACCATCCATTTTTAATTCATAAACCATAGAATATCATAAAATAGTTTTTAGATCGTGTTGGAAAAGTTTAGTGAATAAAGAGGAATTTCTTTGATCGTGAATAAATTTTATCGATAATGGTTAAATCCTCAACACAATCCTGATATATATCCTTACATATTGATCAAGTTGGAAGTCCAATCATATTGAAAATAAATTTTAAGTATTTTTACAATGATCCACTAAAACCTAAATAGAATTATTTTATATAGATGTCTTTAGAGGACCTGTGAAAAATTTTATGTTTATTTTTTATGATTATCATGTTGGTATATTTAATGGTTTCAAAATCCTCATGGAAATTTTCCTTTCATTATTAACATTATGAAATATAATGAAAATTGATATATATTCTGTAATATTCTTCATAATATTATTCCAACATTTTTTCTCTTATAGATCTTGATATATATCCATTCTCACTATGTGGGTGGAGAGCATTGAGCTATGTACATCATTCAAAAAAACCTTCTGTAACTCAGTATATGATGGTAGACATAGGCGTGACTCAAATATTATAACTCCATTATGAATTTTGTACATTGATAATATCCCTTTACTAATAACTTCCACCATCATCTGTATTTTCACTTCATCCCTTTGAGGATCCTTTATTATCTCGGGAATAGATGGTTGGAAATAATTTGATCTAGGTAGTTTGTTATTCGATACATCATGTCTTCCTTGTCCATATTTTTCAAATATATGATGATTAGATACCTCTAATTTATCATCAATTATGTGGTTTCAAAAACGTTTTATGATAATCTTATGACACATTATTTAACATCCTAGTGTGGAAATAGAATGAGGAGGCATAGTCCATTGTCATCAATAAGCATCATTACTAGGAAATAATTATCTCAGTCTATGTGAATGATTAATTAAGTATCTAATGATATGTATATATTCCACTCTTATCCCCATAGAGATAATGCCATCAAAGTCTTCAATTTTAGTATCACTGGAGCTACCTGCTGATCATAATATGTATAACTCTAATTAGGAATATTAAACTACATTAATTATTAAGATATAAAATTATCATTTTCACATGTTCACATACCATTACAGTCTATGAATAATAATTTTATAGCATGAAATTTTCTATACTTTAAGGTACATTAAGAAATAGAGAAATGACAAGTATATTTTCCATTTCCATAAATCTATATTGGAGTTTATTAGTCTAAACATACTCCAATATCATCTAAGTTACATCAGTATTCTTGATTAGAAATTAGTATAATTTTCTCAAAAATCATTTATATAATAAATCCACATGAGGGGAACTACCGATATCCATCACATAGTATGATCCACTAAACAATTTACATTTTCATAAAAGTATCCAAAGATATTCATCTTAATGTGATAGAATTCCATATGAATAAAACATTCTACATGAAAACTTACATTTACTATAAATTTCAGATAGATTATACTTTTATATGGACTTTATCACAATATAAAAATATTAATCATTATCATCCTTTGTTTTTAATTATATCAAAATATCTTCAATAAAAATTACACTAAAATGGTTTAGGTAATCTCTAAAAAATCAATTAATTACTTCAATGAAAACATCTAGAGAAATTTTTATCCTTAATAGAATATCTATGAAATTGTAGTTTCTATATATTATTCAAAAGGAATTCTTGTGAATATCAATATTCATAAAAAATTATTTGGTGATATCTATTCCAGAGTTCCACCTTACATATGTAATAATCCCGACATAGATAGTCAAACAAGTCTTCAATTTTTGGTTGGGGAAAAAATTTCATTATTTTGATCTAGTTTAGTTTACAATAATCAATGTAGAGGCACATTTAATAATCATTCGTCTTGATGTGGAGGTCCATCTTTCCCAATGGTGAAAAACACAAGCATGTAAAAACCATTTACATATTCTATTATAACAACATATTCATTTCATAAAACTCATAGTATTCAATTATATAAGGTTTCTTGTATAAGATAAGTAATCAAGATATTTGTTACAATTATAAATCAACATCTATTTCATGGGAAGATGATGAATGTAATTATGGAATACATCATTATTTTCAATAAAAATAAAAAATATTTTATACATGACTAATTCTTTTTCCCCAACCATTTGATCAAGAAATAATTTGACCTAAACCCTTAATATTCATTATTTAGATTAATATTACTATAGAGTTATGCCACCTCCTTAAACTTTTATTTTATTTTAGGGTGACAAAAGATACTGAGAGTATTTTCCCTCTTCCAAAATTTTATGTTCTCATTATATAAGGATATCCAATACATGCCCTATATAACAAAAAATTTGACCAAGGTAGGTTTAAAAATATCTATTTTGAGGTTTATCGAACAAAAAATGGATAGGGGGATATATTTAAATTTTATTAAATAAAATTCTTATTTTATGTTCACATGGAGAACTCAATCTCTCAGTATTAATGTGGTAATTGAATAATTGAAATATATTTCACAATTTTAATGAAAATGTGAAACCATAATAAAATTTAATGTTCATTGTTATTAAATAAATAACATGAATATTGGTCCCCACCTCATTATCAATTTCCACCTCAATAATAGTGATATCACCATACCTTACACACATTTTAGTCATTATAGTTTTTTTCATTGATTATCACAAACAACTCTTTGCATGTGTTTTTTTCATAATTTATTTTCTCATGTTAGTTTGTACACTAAACCATATATTGATTATTGATTGGTAAATTATTTTATTCTGCCAAATTAGTGGAAGTATTCACATATTTTTATAACTTATTAGCTTGGGTACCCTGTTTTCAACACTTGAATAAAATCCCTACTCAAATGAGATATTGTTTAGTATACTTATTCCCATAATTCTGGTATATGGAATGATTGGTTTTTATTCATCCATGGTATTTATCCACTGATACTCCCATGTTAAAATCTATTTTCCCCGAATTACAATAATCCCTATAAGACAACTAAGATTCAACAATCACCATATTAACAATAAGGGAAAAATATATAATCTATTTTCTGCAATCAATTTCTTAAACAACAATTTCTTTTCTTATATTTTGCTTTGAGATAAATATGATTCATTACACCATGCTATCATTTCCAATAAAAAAGATGCATGAATACCACACAAATATTTATTGTATTTTACTTATTATCCTTGGTTGACTCATATTCTATTTACATCCGTAAAATGAACAGAGTCTCTATTTTAATATTATTTGTTCATGGAAAATTTTTTTGGAAAAATATTATAATAAATCCACAACATTTCATATATTAAATTTCCTCTGGGAGATTTATGTTCTTCAATAGTGTCCAGCCATGATTGGATGATCCCATATTGTTATAAAATAATAGAATAACATTATCTTTTTTAGAGTAATGGTTGATAGATAATATCTTATCAATGGACATAATCCAGTGGTCCATTATGATGGGATTATAAGATCCACTAATTGTATGATGTGTCTGTCACATAATGCACTCATGAAAACATTGTACTTATTATGAGAAGTATAATGTTACAAATGAATATAATTATTATTCATATCATAGATCAGTTAAGATAGTATTTCCATTAATTTATGGGATACCACCCTCATCTAGTTTGGATTCACATTGGGGAAATAATCATATTGGTTGTTTCTAATATTCCTCTTCTATATCTACATTAATAAAAGTAAAGGTGAAATATTATTGATGAGAATACTTAAACTAATAAGAAAATATATTATGGAAAACATTAAAGATATATTTAATTAAATAAAATTTAAATTTATATCCTATTTTATTATTCTATGTGTTTCAATATTGGGTTTCCATGAATATTTTCCAATTAGGTTTTCCTAACCGAACAAACTATTCATGTATTATAAAATTGTAAATAAATGGTTTTTCCGGATTCCAAATAATAACTCTTTGGTATTTCAAATTAGATGTGTAGTATTCCCTATTTGTTTAGATCCATTTATAGGCTGATTTAATAACCAACGATCCATTTCATTATTATTACCCCTTGTTACATCTGGGTTATGGAGACATCCACGTATAGTATTTAGACATTGATTTAATTTCTTAGAAACTAATCACTCAATATAGCACCTAAATTTCTATATATTTTCATATACATTGACATATCTCTATGGTTTAAACTAATTTATTATTATTCTAATGAAAAATTAAATAATACCATTATTAGACACCAAAACAATCAACCAATAATTCCTACACATATTATTAAATAATTTTCATCATACGTATACCCAAAAGGAAATGCATGGATCTAAAGTTATATTATACTCGGGATACGTATCATAATACATCGAGATTAATCTTAAAAAAAATTCTTTTAATTTCATTAATAAAATCATAAAACCATCTGTTCTTCAAACTCCACAACATATCCCAGGGGACACATTAATAAAACAACATATCTATAAATCCCAATAAGGGATTAAGAATGACAATGAATCAATCAATATGTTCCAAAATGGAAAAAATGATATCATAAATTACGAATATAGTGAATTATAATTTGGGAACTTGAAAAAATAAATATAGTGTCATAATATCTATGAAACATAGGATTTTAGAGTTAATATGAATCATAACACATGTATATGTTAAATATAATTGTTAATACAATATTACATCTTAGATAGTGTCTTATTAGGGAGTATGTTTGACTCTAATCCCATACATATAAGATCATGAGATAATAATATAACCAAATTCATTGGAGTATAATCTAGGTTCACCCATTATAATATGTAAATGCATAAGTGTTCCAAAAACAAAAATAAAATATAAGGCTTCAATATATGTATTAATATGGACATAATTGGGCTAAAATTTCATGTCTTATAGAATATGATTTTGGTACGTCATAATACTTTCCATTAAATAATGTATTAAAGTATTCAGGGATGTTAATAGGTTGAAATATGTATTATTCCTAGAAAATGATATCCAATTGAAGTGAATATTTTTAAACAACATTGATAAATAAGTTTGAAAACGTACTTCTTAGGTTGGGATTTATGGAAAATGGTGAAGAGTGCTTAAGAGTGGGAAGAGAATAATAATTTCCCTAAAACAAAAAAATTTATTCAAAAGGTATTAACTAATGAAATGATAAATTTCAAAAAACCTGAAATATTTAAAAAAACATAATGGAGTGGTGCCTGAAATGTATTATGAAACATGGATTTTCCATATAGTATGGTTTTCATAAGTAATTAAATTTAGTGTTAATACAAAAAAAAAATTATACCAAAAACTATTAATGATGACTAGGTATATATATTGTTGTGAAATTTATACAGAATATTATTGTAATATATGATAGTAGTTGTGTGATGGGGAATTTTTTAGAGGTAAAATCCATGATCCACAATAATTGGGGTAGTTCAAATGTTTCTATAGATCATGTTTGGATTATCTCTTCACTAAAACATGACACCTTAAATAATTATATTATAATTATTAAATAAATATTTTAGATACTTTTCCCAATATATTTATTTTTTTATAAATTTTATAGATTCATTAAATTAGGATTTCATTTTTGTTACCACTATCCCAAGGTTATTAAATTCATGGACCTAAGATCTATTTAGCTTTTGGATAATTATTGGAGTTCTTGTCAAATAGGATAACCAATAAATAAGTGTAATAAAGTTTTATTTGATTCATTAACGATTTTGAAAAAGTTACAAATATCCATATGTGTTCTAACATCAGGATAATTCATTTAGAATACATGTTATAGTTTACCTCTCGTTGGTCTTGATTTTTTTAGAGACCATCATGAAAAATGTCTATTTTCTTAAATTAATTAATTTTAATATATTATATTTAATTAAATATGTTATTGTATATTTATTATTAATATATTTAACCCTAAAATAATTTATATAACCTGCCACGAATCTGATGAAGAAAAATATAAGGCCTCAGCCTTAAACCTTACTTAATCTTAAGTTATTACAAGATTACACATTGAGGATCTTTTCAGGTTTAGAGTTTTAGAGAATTAGATCATGAAACTTGCATTACATTCTACATTTAAACAAAGTGGTTACATAAAAGACAGTATTCATTATTCCCATCAATGGAAACATATTTAAAATAAAACATGTATTCTTTCTTGACACATCCTTGACACTATCATCCCATCATTTACCTTTCCCTTGACCTGTGAAAAACATTTCAAAAACATGGGATGAGCATAAAAAGCTCAGTAAGGGTTATAAAAATATGGAAAGGAAACATGTGTTCATATAAACATAAGAATGAAATCATACTTTACCCATAAAATATAGGCACTTTAACATACCTCATCGAATCATGAATAAATCATAGAAATCATAAGACGTAAAAGGTAACTTGAGGCATTTATAACATTCTTACGTAGGGAGTAACCCTCTTGGTTACGTTTGGAATACCCACCATAGTATATTTTCTAAATATCTTCGGAGAAACCATAACATTTCACTCCTTCGCGTTACCCAATGCATTGGAGAGCTATATCGGGCTCACCTTCCCTTAGTTTATCACGGAACCACCCATCTTTATAATAATTCCCAAGAACCTCAACATAATCGTATCACATAAAACATGCATAAAGGAAACATAACATTTCCACCTTTCAATCACAAGATATCAATAGAACACATTGATATAAAAAAATTATGAAAACCATTTTCAATACCGAAATTAACGAAAAGTAAAACATGGTATTTATTTTTCTTTTAAAAAGAAGGCATGGCTTGTAGAGGAATCTGAAACTCAAATAATGGTCACGACGACGGAGAAGTCGTTGTCGCCGCATACGTACGACAAAAACATTCACTTTTGTCATTTAATAAACACTTTGTATAAAAAAGATTCCTTTTGAATAAACGTAAAAGTCAAAGGGGTTTATACACCGTATAAAAGAAGGTTGTGTATAAAACAGAATATGGCTCAATAGAAGGAGATTGAGATGAAGTCCCATACAAAGACGGTATCCTTGGTTTAAGGATAAATCAATTACATAATTATGTGTGACAAACGAATACACCAAATATAAGTGGATATTAATTGTAAAATAATCAAAGGTCATTCACACATATTTGAAGGATGAAATATTCAATAACTACATGTTGAACCCAAAGAAATCGAAATTGGGTTAAGAATTTCCCTTGACAGCCTAACGGCGTCACATCAAAATGAGTTGATGAGAGATAAAAAAAGGGTATCTCATCACTTGGACATAAACATTACATCAATAAGGATATGTGAGAACATATCCCGACATAAAAATATGTAAATTAAAAGACCCAACAAAAGAAGTCTTTTAAAAAGAGGAGGGTGAAAGGTTCCCTTACCGACATGGGTATCTTTCGAAACATACACCTCATGAAAGAAGGACAATACAACATTGATTTATATACTCATAAAAGAAAGTATATTAAAAAATGAGTAAAATAATGGGTAGTAAATACACCACTCAAAGGAAATTGTGGAAAATGTAGCATAAATCTCATGGGAATAAAAGTGAGATGAAAAATCCCTTACGAAAACTCGGCAGCCTAACGACGCCACATAAAACTTACAAAAATGCATTGATGAGATAAAATAGGGTATCTAATAATTTTAACTTAAATTTTATAGAAAGAGTAATATAAAATAACATCCCCCAACATAAAACATTGGATATTAAAAGAAGAGACACAAAGGAGAGTACTTAAAAAGAAAGAGAGAGGTTAGATCTCATTCGAAAATTTGGCAGCCTAACGGCGCCACTCAAAACTTCCAAAATGGATTGATGAGAGAGAATAGGGTCTATCATCACATGAACATAAAAATTACAGTAAGATTAATATAAAAGAACATCTCACTAACAAGTAATATGATCTTTAAAAGGAATGACATAAAAGAGTGTACTTAAAAAGAAAGAGTGGAGTAGGATCCCTTACCTCAAGTCCAACTTGTCTTGTTCGTTTCTTTATATTCTTGAATAATAAACATTGGTCAATTAATAATTTCCTAAGTACCTCCTTTATAGATTATTATTCAGTTCATATCACATATTATAATGTTATAATAATTGTTTAATAATGTTAGTTCATATCAGACGTTTTTGCCTATGTCGGGTACATGAGTCAAAAATGAACTTGTTTGAAAAAAGATTGCCCATGTAGATATAAGTAAATAATTTCCAGAATAGTATTAATGATTAAAATATAATATATATCTAGTAAATATTCATTTTATACTATTGCATATCATTTGGAGATAAAAAATGAAAATCATCGTTCATGGAGACGGTAGGTTGTACGTACGCATGAACGCTACTTTCATTTTTTGTCATATTAATGGAATTAAAACAAAATGAGAGAGATATATATGTGTTATAATTCTAGAATGATATCCATAATTTAGATATAATATATTACATATATATCCATTATATATATGTACTTATAATATTACATAACATTTTGAGATAAGAAATGAAATGTATCATTCATGGAGACGGTAAGCTGTACGTACGCATGAACGCTACTTCCATTTCTATTTCATATTTAATGGAATTAAAACATAATTATAAATAATAGAATTTTAATTCCAGTATGGTTTCATATATAATATCATTAAATATATCCTTTATATGTACCAGATATGGTATTAACGAATCAAATCACGTTGAGGGGGCGGTAGTCCGCACTTCCTTAAATGAAGATATCGTGTATACCCATAATGGAAACCATAAAGGTATGACATAAATGAAAAATACAGAAGCTCAAGTAAAAAAACATATTATATATCATGTATAAATATAGTGTCATCTTAATGGCCACCTTTGAAGGTGTTATAAGAATGTTGAACAATCATCGTTTCGGGAGGCAGAAATTCGCCATCCATGGAAACAGTATGTTCTTTAACTATTATATGTAGTTGTGTGTATGTGTAGCTAGAATAATTCTTATAAAAACATCCTAGTATATTTAAGATACTGTACTTGTTACAAAATAAATGAATAAAAAGAGGTTAGGGGGTTGGAGAAGCAAAATAATACAAAAGGACACAAGTGAAGACATTACCTCAAATTCGGGTAACTCCCTTTGGTTTGAGCTCAAAGGCTTCCTTGGGAAGACTTCTGCCCAATGTTAGGCTTCAAGGAGTAAGAGAGGGAAGCGTAGAGACAAAATGGGCAGTGTTTGGCCGAGCCAAAGGCTTTGGGATTGTGGGTAAGGAGGTAGAGGTGGGGGCCTTTTATAAGAGGATAGGAGGGGCACTCTTGTAAAGTAACAAAATGTTACTTTATTTTCAAAAGAGTTTCGGATTTTAAAGGTCCCAAATTGATTTATTTAGAGGATATGGTGATAACGGTTCGAAATCCACTCATCCAATAGGTTTTGGACATGTTTAGGTCTTAGATATTACCTTATCTTTCCATTTTATTGAAATTGTTAAATAATGAGGTCATCGCTGCATCATCATGATGTCATAAATAATTTAATTTATTTAATGTCTAAAAATTATAAAAAAATACTATGATGTAGGAAATACTTTTGGATTTCAAATTATTATTTATAGTAAAAAATATTACTTGTATAACCCCATGTAAAAATTGTTTTAGTAAAACATCTCATGTTTGTGTCATTTTTACTTTAACATTAAATAAAAAGATATTTATGTCATTTTCCAACCATAGTGGCTCCATGGGGTCCCCAAGTTGACCCATGGATATTTTTGGTCGGCCATGACACATCCAATGAGGGTAGGACATGTGTCTAGGTCATTTCATTTTATTAAAACATTATTCTTACCATAAACTACACTAACTACCTCTAAGCGCGATTAAAAACTTAATAAGTTACTATTCACCAAAAAATTATTTTTATCCCATTGAACCACATTTTACATTCTAATGACAACCATGTATGTCGGATTTTTGAAATTCAGAACAAAAAGATGGAAAAATGTAATTTAAACGGAAAAATCTCTTTTTATATGTACCACTTAGTGGTTTCACTATTCATCAAAAATTAAAGTTTTTCAGAAAAATCCCAAAAGTTCACTCTAAGGTATATTTGATATTCTGAATTCAAAAATGAATTCTATTTTAAAAAATTCAAAACATATAAGTCACATTAATTAATTTAATAATTAATTCCAGTTTTCAGAGCAAATAGCGTGTTTTTATGAAATAATAAGTATCAAAAGATTGACACTAGTTTAAGTCTGATTTCAAAGTGAAATTAATTCCAACGACCACTATTGGATTTAATGGTAAAAATATATTATAATTTCACTTTAAAACCAATTCAAAAGATAATCTAATCATATAAATAAATGTGATTAAAAAGAAGTTTCGAATTAAAATACAACATTTTACACTATTCATTAAAAATAATGAACTTTATCAGAAAGACACCAAAAATTTACACAAAGTAAATTTTGATTTCCCAATTCATAAGAAGAGTTTTATTTGGTCCAATAGAATTTATAAGAGTGAACAAAACTATATTTAATGACAGTTTTCCATCAAAAGGCGATAAGTGAACCTTTAGTGAAAACTAGGGAATATACGCCTAAAATTGAATTATTTTTGTATTTTAAGCCTTTATCTTTCATTGGATAAATGTAAAAACATTTAAAAACATATATAATAATATTTTATTTATTTCTATCCATTTCCGCCAATACAACGGCTACATGTTAACTACCATTTAAAATAATATTATTTTATTATTAGAGTGCAATGTAAGATTCCGAAGAAACTCGTTGTTGCGTGTTGGGTACGCCATCGATCATAATGTCCCCTTTAAAGTCATATTAATATTTTATTCACAAATATGGATAAATATGAAAATGTCATATTCTTTATTTACCTGGGGTGTTACAAAAAAATGTAATTATTTTTTCACTATGGGATAAACCCTACAATAATAT
This sequence comes from Viscum album, assembly GCA_963277665.1. Taxonomy (NCBI): domain Eukaryota; kingdom Viridiplantae; phylum Streptophyta; class Magnoliopsida; order Santalales; family Viscaceae; genus Viscum; species Viscum album. Next base: position 27,199,003 of record OY728154.1, read on the forward strand.
GAATGTTTATGTTTTTGAATCAAATGAGAAGAGATTCAATAATCAATATTCTACTAATAGTGTAAAATTCCAATATTTTTTGATTCTATTATAATTATATCATTTTAGATGGGACTTGTTTTCTTGTAGAATAGAACGAAATATTAAAAGGATCGGTTGAGAGTATTATTATCTCCTTTGGATGTCTCTTCTAATGAAACCCCTCAAGGATCCAAGTAATGCCCTTTTTTAAGACCAAAATCATTAGGATTTGGGAATGGGTTTGGGGGTAACAATAAGAGGGGTTTTACCTTTATAAAAGGCATAGAAGGTTTGATTAAAAGGGGTGGTGAGGGGTAGAATTCAAAAGGTGAGGAGTGGTGTGTTTTGAATATAAAATTTAATGGTTTGTTATATTTTCTCAAGGATATTAATAAGTAATGAATATTTTGAGTAAATATAATAAATAATTCATGAGTGTATAAATTAATGATCACAAAAATCATCCATTACTGATTTCTTTATGTATGTATATTATAATGATAAATATTTTAATCTTTGGTCATTCAATATTGAACAGAAATTTAACTATTTAAAAAAACTACAATTTTCCACAACCATTTCTATACATGTATACTATCACAATAAATTCCGTTTTATGAAAAATAAATTTCTATATTTATGAAAAATAATTTTAATATAATATACTTAATTACCTAAAAATTAGATATTTTAATATTTTTATCAATTTTACAACCCATTTAAAAATAATATATTCTCTCATAAAAATATATTTTACTTATCATGAAAGAAAATAATTTGATTATAAAAATATTTTATGAAAATAACTATTAAATTAAATCTTTGTACTTATCATAAAAATGAATTTAAAACATATATTATTTACAAAAAAACCAAATATCTATTTTATCATTTTAAAAAACAATAATTTATTATTTCATTATTAAAATTGTAAGTATTTTCATTTAATAGGACATCTGACTATTACAATGAAATTACATTGGTGAGGTTAATATTCTAATAATTAGGTTACTATTCCAAGTGGTTAGATTACTTTTCCAATTATAAGATTACTCTTCTAATGTATTGGGTTTTAATGGTCATATGGGTTTCCTAAAATCTATAAATACCTCATATCTGATTCAGTATTCATTTACCTCTATTTTTTTCTCAACCTTATTTTTATTTTCATTTTAAAAATGATTATTTCATTAATAATATTTTCCTTCACGTATACAGCGTTGTTCGCAAGTGCTATCATTCTATAAGATTTTCTATTTCTTAATTTCCATAATATTTTTTTTATATTAATTATTCCTTTGAAACAAATTCAATTCATATTTCCATATATAATCATAAAATTTAAAGTTAAATCCAATTTAATGATTTGATTCTTTGTATTATAAATTTTTTATAGGAATTATATAATATAAAATTATTAAATATTACACATTTATTTAATCATAATTGAAGTTCTATTGATAAATATTTTTGCCTTTATAATCCATTTATCAATGGAATCAAGTGATTAATAGACATGGAACATGTCAATATAGTATAATCATTTATATTCTTTAATTCTCTAGAAAATACTAACAAAACTTATGAGTACATCACATTCCATTCATCTAGTTGATTATCAAATCACATTCCCAACATCAATGAAGGTGATATTATCATATGAAACTCAACTAAGAATGTATATTCATTTCCATAAAGTAATTCGATCATGGGATATATGCCATTATTTCATTACTTTTCATATAAGCCGGAAATATAATTGTGGTAGCAATACAAATGATAATATTATTAAAAATATACCCAAACACCAAATAATTATTTATGTTCATATTCTGACTTGAATTAATATGGTATAAATATTTTAAGGTTATTGTGGATGGTTTCATACCAAAATCTGGATATAAGGATTGATAATAATCATACACCCACTCTATATTGATATCTATATGACATAAAATGAGATATACAAGTCAACCCATGTAATAATTATCTATTATCACCTCATGAATATATTCCTCATGTATTGTATACAATCCATTATTATGATTAAATGAATCTATTCAATAAATTCTTAAAATATCATAACTACCCATAACACTTCCAAATGATCATTAATTAGGGTCAACTAAAAGATATATTTTGAAGGGATATTATCATATTTCCCGTCATTTAAATAATAGTGAAGAACACATGAATGAATGATGAAACGATATTTCCATCATTTAAGTGACATGATATGTGTTTATATATATAACACTATAAATAATATATAAACAATTTAACAGTCAATTATATCACATCAATCTCATTTTCTTTCTATAATAATAATTTTTTGAACATTAAATTTATATTCTATTACTATAATATCATTGTGTGACCATTGTTTAAAAAACTACCACCATGTTCTTAGTGGGTAGTATTTATGAATTAAGCTAGTTTGGACAATTATGTGAATTCTGAATCATAATTTCATGTTCAACATCATGAAGTAATATTCAAACACCATATTTCAATAAAATGAATGGTTATAATGATATCTTTTGTTCTCTATAAAGAACACCATTTAAGCCCAATATCATCACTACATGTGAAATTGTTACATCTATATTTTTCTTTACAGTCAATATAAATATTTAAATATTATTAATGAATAACATCATAAATTATTATTAGACAAAGTTTCATTAAATTAATCATGGTAAAAACAAGTGACTATAAACATTTCATTGTAAAATTGTACCCTAAACTCTTTCAAGATATGAAATGAATTTCACTTTGTACAAGTGTAGCATAATAATGATATACATTTTCAAATAGTAAAGAAATATTACTATTTAAATTTTCATATTATGATAAATATACCAAATTATAGGGATATTAAATGAATGACCACTTAATATTAATAAGGTCCATTTATTCATTGGTTTACATTTAAAATAATTAAGTCCAAACTCTCCCTAGACTTTTAGACATTTTATTATTATCCTAATATCTACCTTGGATTCTACTAAAACATATTTATGTTACAAGAAAACAATTGTCTTCATTTATTATCAATATTTTATAAATAAACTATGAATACCATATAACATATTCCAATGAATGTTTTTTAGAGAATATCCTCTCATAAAATGATTTTATTAAAATATACCATTTCTACTAGGTTGAAATAAATTCCCTCATATTCTATTAACTCTGATAATGACATTATATTATATATAACCCTTTTTTACATCTCTTCATATTAAAATATGTTTTATAAAAAATGAATTATATGTGTATCAAAAAAATATCAAATTAATACAAATAATTGTTTTTTATATAAGGTAAAATGATATTTAAACATATACATCAGAATATTCATCCTAGTTTAAAAAATAATGAATTAATGTTGAAACCACATTCCACATTATATTATGATTTTTCCTTCCATTCGTCTCTTCTAATTTTCAACACAATTACAATTACGACAATTTTTTAAATATATATATTTATATATATATATAATTAAAATACCTTTCAAAATTTTTCAATTGAAATCTATAAAATTAATACATAGTGAGAAATGAAAAACTAGTTTCTTATGACATTTATGTTATTTTGGAAAATTCCTCTTCCAATTATAATTCTATCTATAATGGTTTTGTAATCATTCATTTTTATTCATTATGTAACTAGTTTTTTCAAATATTCAAAACATATATCCATTTATTTTTTTGAAGAAGATTTTCCCCTTTGTTTATACAATAAATTTGGAACTTATTCATGGAACTCCCAAGTCATACACTTCAATCCTTAGTATATTATTGGAATCTATTAAAAGTATACAAAATTCATTCATGTTTCAGATTACCAAAACTATCTGAGCCTTTCAGGAAGTGATATTATAATTGTATCTATTGTAGTCTTAAGAAAAGGTGGTAATCATCCCATCTATATAACATTATCAAACACAATCATATTGAGTACATTTTTTGAAACTATGGTTACATTAAAAATTTTACATTGAATAAGTTCCTATTAAACTACATACAATTAATGAATTTATTATTCCGTGTAGAGCCTCTATATGTTTTTTATCATATTTTAAAGACCCATTAACTAATTTAGTTTTTTTTAATTTCCATCTATTGTATAAATAATAAGAATGGAAACCAAAATACAGTATTTTAAATTCCTGTTGCATGTATATACCAATTTTTGTGGTGTATTCTTATTATATGGATTCTTTTATAATGTTATTTCTATTCCATTATTTTTTTACTCTTTCTTATAAACTATTATTATGTTTTTATACTAGTAATAGAAGCTTCCTAGATTAAATTTTACATTATATTGAACCAATAAAATGGACAAATTTGTTGATATCAAGGAATTAATATACCAAAAAATTTTATTAAATGGATATCATTTCATAAATAATATAATTAAAGGATTTTAATGGTAGTGAAACCTCTAAAATTTATGACCCCATATATCATATTCTTTTAAGATCCATATATCACATTGTCTTGGGTCTCTTTATATTTTCTCCCATCTCTAATATCCTAATATAGTGAGTCATTCCAATCATTATAGTTATGACTCTTGTGAAATTGAGTGGATAATCCATTATCCAAATACATCATATGGAATAAAAAATATATCTATATAGTTGACTAATATTTTTGGGGTATCCCTATTAGTGTTCTTCAATGACAATGGAATGAAACATATTATAAAAAATAATCAAGGGTATCCCAACATTAACATGAACTACCACAAAAGATAATATAGGGTTAAATATCAATTACATTCTAGATTTAATGTCCCACCTTGAGTTCCGCATACCAGTTCCTCGATATTATTAGTTACGTGAGCTCAGGCGCTCCTCTCCATCATCTTGAGGTTTCCGACTATCAGCGAGGGTTTGATATATAACATTGGAAGACAATACCATATTTTTAAAATAATTTCAAGAATGAAAAATTAGTATTTTGTTACCAAAATATACCATTTCCAAAACCCTGAATAATACCATCACCAATACTGGCGAGTATCACATGATAAACCAAAAATGTAAAGCGATATCAAATCTAATGTGGTAGATATCCCAATATCTATATGTTTTAACTATCATTGTTCAAAGTACTACATAAAGGCACACATACAACAACCATGAGTGTCCTAAAATCATATTGAGTTCCCTTATATAATCTATATCCCATCTTATCCATCTAATATAGGGATATTCCCCTAATCGTATTATAGAGACCTGTAGCTTAACGTACATGGACATTACATTACTTTTAAGGAATACTTAGTACATAAAATAACACACACACAAGGACCATAATAGTTTAGTGTCTTTGGAAACTCGGAATATAATCTTCTAATCATGGTGAAAGATCTTCAACATCTCCCATAAAGATCTTCTTTTTTTACCTAAAACCTTTATTTATATCCTGGGGAAAAGAAAACATAAAAGGGTGAGCTCAAATTCTCAGTAAGGGTAAACAAAAGAAATATCAATCAAATCATATTCATAAGAACATAACATTTTGGAAATCTTAATCCTGCAAAAGAGATCATAATATCATAACATGTGATAAATCATAGTAGTGAAATGTAATCCCAATAATCATAACATAAAACATGAAACATGATGGGGTACACACATAATCAAAGAGAATCTTTTATTATTAGTCAAGACTCATTTACAAGACTATCTTAGTGGACAAAGTCCATTTCTGAACCGAGTTCATTCCTCGTTTCAGTCCTGCTTCACTGAACCAGTTTAACCTTCCGTTCCAGCCATGTCTATCTCATGAGATATAAAATCATTACCCAATGCATTGGAGGGAGATATAGGTCCCACCCATCTAACAATGATACCATTATTATGGGTGACACAAAATCTTAAATCATACATCATTGCATAACCCATGTAATAAAAATGGGATTCTTAAACAACATGACAACATAAAACAATTCATATAAGGTAAAGGAATTCATAAAAATATTTCCATCACAACATAATCAAATCCATGTAATAATAGTTATAGAAACATAACCCTCTATTATCTTAGATGGAAAATAATTTTGATAAAACACTTGAACTCCATTCTTGAGGGAAATATCCTTTCTACTTCGAAAACACTTTCCTTTCTTAACATGACATACAATTTTAAACTAAAAGAAGTTTTATTATAAATAAACTTGAAAAATTATAAAGTAAGCTTCATGGAAATAATTTTTTTTAAATCCATTAATTCTTTATAAGTTAATAAAACATTCTTCTCATACTTTTTTCAGAAAAGTCAAAAAGTACCTCATATTCTTTGAGATTGTGATATTTCCCTTACCTTAGTTCCGATTTGCTTCGTAAGTGTCCGAACCTCCTCTTCTTTGAAGCGCCTCTTTGAGATCTCCTTTTAGGGTACTAAAATTGGTCTTTAAGGAAGACTAGAACCTCTAGGATGTTTCTATGGAATTGTAGAATGGAATTTGGTAGGGTTTGGCCGAGTGTTAAGGCTCAAAGTGGTGTGAGGAAGAGAGGGAGGAGGTGCCGTTTTATAAGAGAGGAGAGGGGCTCCTTTGGAAAAACTAAAAATATTATTTTATTATAAAGAAAAATTCGGTTTTAAATATCTACAAATTGATTTATTTCTAAGCTAAGGTGGAGATGGGTCTAAATCCTCTCATCCAATAGAATTTAGACAAGTTTAGGTTCCTATTTTAACCTTATCATTTAGATTTAACATTAAGTAAAATAATTTTACTTTTACCGTGTCTTCTTGTGTTCTTATACTATAAGGTTAATAAACATACTATAAGAAGCCAAACGAAGCCCAAGTTGTTTATTATTAACATATATAACCTTATCTAAGTCCTTTTGTCGAACAGTATATTTTTAGGAATAAAATAAAATTACTAATATAATATTTGTTTTAAAAACTATTTTATGTCAATTTTGAAACTATTTAGTACTTGATTTTTGTGAATATCATAACCGAATGATTAGTTCTAAAAAAGTTAATTAAATCAACACTAACATGTCATATTAACATAGAAAATTTGTGGAATTCATAAAAAGTCTCAAATTATATTTATTTGGGTATTTATAATATCAATTATTCTAATGTTTCACTATTATGGTAATTACTGCATCATCATTGTGTCATAAATAAATTAATTTATTTAATGTCTAATAATTATAAATAAAATTTCATTATGTAGTAAATCTTATTATCTTTTTAATTAATATTTACAATCGAATTTATCTTATGTATAACCCTATATTACAAATGTTGTAGTAAATAAACTTTGATTTTAACTATTTTAACTCTTCTTTGAATTAAATAATAAAAATGTCCTAATCTAATCCAAGTGGGCCTAAATGGTCATATTTTATTCCTAAGGTTGTTTTTGGTCGAATTAAACTTATCCAATAGAATTAGGACATGTGTTAGGGTAATAATAATATCATTTTTACCCTTAATTACCCTATTTACTTCTAACCGTGGTAAAAAAAGTAAAAAGTTACTATTCACCAAAAATTATTTTCATCTCATTGAGCCACATTTTTCTTACTAACATCAACCGTGTCTCTCGGATTTTTGAAATTCCACTGACAGAAGCGGTAATATTAATTTTTATGAAAAATTCATTTTTTTTAACTACCACTTAGTGGTTTCACTATTCATCAAAAAATGAAATTTTCCAGAAAAATACCAAAAATTAGGCCTAAGATATATTTGATATTATGAATTCAAAAATGATATCTATTTTACCAAATTCAAAACATATCATATGAATTAATTAATTTAAAAAATTAATTCTCGTCGTCAAAACAAATAGCGTGTTCTTAAGAGATAATAACTATCAAAAGATTGACATTTGTTTATGTCTGGTTTAAATGTGAAATTACATCCAATCACCAATATTGTATTAAATTGTAAAAATATATTCTAAATATACTTTAAAACAACTCAAATTAATAATTTATCCCTATTAATTATTTCAATTAAAAAGGTTGTTTTAAATTAAAATTTAGTAATTTTCACTATTCATCAGAAAATGAAAGTTATCCGAAAAGTACCAAAATTTCACCCTAAGATAATTTCGATATTCCGAATCCAAAAATGAAGTCTATTTTGAAAAATAAAATTTATAAAATTTCAAAAAGTGGTTATTACTATTCATAATGGCTAGTTTTAAGCATATCGTTGTTTAGTGAAACTCGGTATTGCATGCTACACACGCTATCGATGAAGGTCGTGATTGCGTTTAATGCAAGGCAAGTCAAGGATGCGTGTTCTGAAAGATTATTTTGGTGTAGTGTACAACAGAAGACATTAATGAAATTAAAAGGAATATTTTTCATAAAATCTCGGGGTGTTACACTTATCCAACAAATAAGAAGTCTATTCAGGTACTGATAAGGAATATAGAGTGGGGAGTGAGTAAAACTCAGTATTCCACCACCAATGATGTCTAAAACAATACATTGTCTATAATATCATATACAGTTGTATAAATAATAAGGTATGATAAGACACGTAATATTTTTTCATAATTAATTATTCATTAACATACCACATAATTCATTGTAATCATGATGAAAATAAACCTTAAATAACTTCTTCACTCGTGTTAGAGTCTAAACCATATCTCATTAGGAATAACAATTAATTATATCAAGGGATTTCTTGAATAATTTAATTAATATTTCATATCATATCTTCTTGGAACCCTAGTCCAAGTCCAATGACTTGGTCCAAGAATATCATGTATAGTACCCCATGGGTATTTAGATAAAAAGAATTCTACACATCATTTTTATCGCATATGGGATTTTTAAGCATCAATATGTGTCCTACACTAGTTTTTATCACATATGGTCTTTTTAATTCATCAGTCTTTATCCCACACCCTTCATCAGATATTTCTCTATATCATATATATAACATATTTCATATACATCAAGGTTAATATTCATTAACCTTCCTATCCAAAATTCTAATCAAAGTGACCCATTTCAATTATAAATTCAATCATGATTCATCACTTTAATCACATGGAATAATATGAACAATTCATAATTAAACCATTTATCAATATTTAATTATATAATCCATTATCCCTTCATGTTTAATCGAATCATATCATAATTTTCATAATCCAACAATTCGTAATCACATTAATTATCCAATTTCATAATACCATTAATTAGTTACCAAATTAATTAGATCAATTCAATATTTTATTTCAAAAAGAAGAAATTGAAATTCCAAAATTATATATGCACAATTATAAATTAAGACATTGGGAATTGACATTTAAAAATCCTACCTCATGATCATTGATGGACGTTCACCAAATAATAAACTCCAAAATTGAAGCATAATTATCAATTGCACAATTGCAGAAGATAAATATAACCAAAATAAAGATCATGATCATGGTGATCTAGATATACCAAATCATAGACCCAAACCCATTTCTAATGGAGGATAAATAATAATTTTCCCTTAAGAAATAGACATGGGAGAGAGAAATATCTAAAATGGAATAGATTACATACCGAAAGAGGTGAAGTTCATCAATCATATCATTGATTCATCCAAAAATTGCGTTCTAAGAGGCTTGAAATCTATTTGGGTGGTCTAAAAATGAAGGAAGTACGTTAGGTCAATGCTAAGTTGATTTGAAGTTAATACAGGGGGTTCAATAATTTTAAAATATTTGTTTGGTGTATTATAAAGCACTTTCATGGTATCCTAGGAAGGGCTTTGTGGTTTTCCAAACCATTCACCTTAACCATTTTCATCAACATAGGTGTACATAGTTTCTGTTAGTAGGGTGCACGATATGAGAAAATATGATCTAAGCATGAAAATCCTACTTGAATCAATTTTAATGGATTAGGGGATGTTGGTCATAGAGTATGTCCAAACCATGTATCTACCATGCACCTACCAATGTCTCTCGAACTAGGGTGCATGATTTCCTAGGAAAAACCACCCATTTTACCATAACCATTCACCAACCATGCACAACTTCTTTGGATTCCAAATTTCTCTAGTTTTACCCAAAAACCCCAAGGTAACCACTCAACCAATGTATAACCAGAAAATAAAAAAAAGAGTACCTAAAAATAAGTTCTTAACATCTCCAAAAAGTTCAGTATCATACAGCCTCCCCACTATATAACATTCCATCATCGAGATGTAATCTAAACAATCTTTACGATTACCAGAAAAAACGTTCATACCACTGACCCCACATATCCGCTTCTCTCACCCATGTTTCCTCCTAAAATAGGACATGTTTTGATAATACATCAACTATATTCCCAATAATTACCTAAAACATATTCTCCATGTTATCCACAACACATATTAGATGTTCCTTGAAGGACACATAAATATCAAGATCAACATCATCTGAATTGATCACATGGGAATGATCATATGGATATCACTGAACCTATGACACATGAAACTCCTCATTCATATAAAAATAACTCAATTTAAAGTCCAATAATTATTGACCTAGGTTAATTTTATCCAAAATCCCAAACGGTACAACAAACCTATGAACCAACATGGTCTGACTATAAATCATATGGTAACCCAATCTAGAAGACACCCAAAGGAATCATCAATCATCCATTATAAACTCTAGGTGTCGTAGATGTTAATCAGCATATGACTTGTGTCTAGTCTAAGCTATATGGATAATTTTTCATATAAACTAATCATATTATGAAATCTATTGGTTGAGTCTCAGTTCTAAAAACACTAATTTATCAGCCACCATCCAAAATAGATTTTATCCTCATGGCCCACAATAAGGATCCTAATATTGTTCCATCTGAATAGTTTCGTAACAACTTTTGTTATAGGTCAAATCCATAAGCCCAAAGATATTCTCACATGACCCACCAAATTCTAGAACAAACACCTATAGTATATCATCTAAAACCTATCTAGTATGTTCTGACTGCCCATATTTCTATGGGTGGAATGTTGTACTTAGTAATACCTACATACCAAGAGCCTCCTACAAGACATTATATAAGGGTTATGTGAAAAATGAGCCAAAATCAAAACCTATACACTTATTAACCCTATACAGATAGACAATATCTCAAACATACAATTCCCCTAACTGATCCACTCAGAAAGTCTCCTGAATAAGAAATAAATGTGCAAATTTCATCAGTCGATCCACAATCACCAAAGTTATGTACATCTTATGAGGCGTACTAGGAATACCCACCATGACATATAAAGAAACTTCATAACACTTCTATTATTGAATGGGTAACATATATATTAAACTACCTGGTTATTGATGATTGGCATTTACCTGTTGACAGGTGTATCGGGGTGATACAAACCCTGTAATATCAATTTTCATGCCCAACCATGAATATTGTTGACATAGTTCATTGTAAATTTTTTTCAAACCTAGATTCACTTCCCACTTAGAGGCATGAAATTCAAACATAAAATCCTCCCACATTAATGTAGGTACAAGAAAAAGATTCCTAACCTAGATGCCTCATCTTTATCTATAATCAAATCTGAAGGTGACTCCTGGCATACAAGTCATTCCCTCAATGCTTTACCTTGATGCTTGAAATTATAGATCCTTATACAACCTCTCTCTGATTCATCTTTAATCTATGTATTAATCTACTAATGATTTGAGAATCTTATAATCTTTTCCCCATCATAACAAAACTTTCATCTCAGACAATAGAGTCATCTATTTCCCTAAGTAAAAGATTCCTAAACTGATTGAGTATACTTTTTCCTACTGAAGGTATCCTCTACACCATTTCATTTAACTATATATATGTTAGATCAAAATCAAATGACAATTTATGCTCAACGGATATCCTATATCAGAGATATAAGTCACATTTTGGGAAGATTTAATCTTGGATATTATGAACAGTATACACAGTAATTGTTTCTCCAAATAGATAATGCATCCAACAAGTAAAATCATAAACCATTTCTGATAACTAGAAATCATGAGTAGGGTAATTCAATTAATGTGGACTCAACTATAATGACCCATACAATACAACTCTACCTCCCTACATAAAAAATTCATCATGATCGACCTGAGACACATAATAATACACTTTATGTTCCTCACCCAGTTCGAGTTCTATCAAAGTTGAAATTGTAGTGAATAATTTCTTCAACTGATGGAAATAATTCTTACATTCTCTAGATAATTGAAAATTAACCCCCATCACATTCAAGCTTAATAATTTTTCTTAAAACTAGAAAATTTGATCATGATCCTCTGAAAGTAGTCCTCCAAACCCAAAAAATTATAGAAAATAAAATCATTATTAGGATTCTCCCAAGAGACTACTACGTGAACATTATAAGTGACCAATAACACACCATCCTATATTTTTTTGACCTAGTAAATGTGACTGATAAATCCAGTATTGAAACACAGATAGCTGGGTGTATATTTTATGCTATATCAGTGTGCATAAGAAGATGATATATTGTTGGACATAATTGTCCTAAGTCTTGGAGTTATCCAATATTTCATTGAAAAAATGACCAAAATTGATTTTGGTATGGTTGGAAGATTATGTTCGTCAAATCCATAAACATAGTAGGCGTGTTAATTATCCCAAAAGACATCATGATGAACTAAAAAAGTGAATACTGTCTTCCAAAAGAAGTCTATAGTATATCAAAAGGTCAAACTCTAAACTAATTATACCTCCTTCTCTAGTCAATCATAGAGAAGACCCAAGATCCTCTAAAATATTAAATGATATTTTTGATATAAAAAAGAGGAAATCAGTTCTTCACTATGATCCAGGCCAACTACTATAAATTTATAGATAAGTGTCATATCCCATCAACCATCATAGAAAAATGTATTGGATAACCATAAGGTAATTTACTTGGATGAATAAACCATTTATCGGTCAACTCTACTAGTTGAGTATTAATATCATGATTCCATATTGGTGACATTCTATATGGTGGAATAGAAACATGATCATCTTTAGAAATGACCTCAATCATAAACTCCACATCCCAATCAGGTTGAATCCCTAATATGTCCCCAAAAAACACATCCTAGAACCGATCTACTATGGTTGGAGAGACATACTCCTTTACAACCCCATAATCTAGAGAAAGACTTCTAACATAGATGGTAAAATCCTCCAATTGTAGATGAATCAGCCATACAAAGCCTTCTTGGATATTCAATTCCCAAAGAGAATCATAATTTTCAGCATTAATATATGTAAAGGTCACTCACCTTTGGTAACAATATATGACAGATTGATATGATACCAACTAGTCCAAACCCACAATCATGTCAAATAATGACATATAATGAATTTAAATATCACAACTAAAACTATACTTCCAAAGATAGAGATAAACCCTTTTCATAAATAAATGTATCTCGACCATTTTCTCAATGATGTATTAGTCTTCATGACCCTACATACAAACTACACTTCCAAACTCAAACAACTAATAAGTATTTCTAAAATAAAATAATTAGAGGCTTATATATCAAATAAGGCACTAGAAAGTGTAGAAACTAAATGAATAGTACCTATAACTTTTTAGGGTCAATCCTCATTATCTAAAAGTGAAGGATAAAAAACGTCCAACTATTCAGACCCTATTCCGTGAGTTGTAGTCTGAGTCCCCTGAGTTACACCACTTGTTTGATATGGATTCCCTTTCCAAGATGTACCACTTCCAATTCATTTACCATCATTCCCATTAGAACATAAACAATTATATTGATATTACATTGAATAACCCCTTATAAAACCACTTGAAACTCATAGGAATCCTCTATCGGGTTCTCCTCAATAATGGTAGAATGATTGACCACTTTAGAAAACTCTTTCAACCTAAATGTTTTATAACGACCCATCATTTTATCAATGAAATTTTCCATTATTATAAGTATTCCATGTAGTATAAACAACACACCAGACATAAGGACATCAACAGAATAACTTATTCTCATATATAAATAATGATAATTTAGTCATGAATCAAAATAATAAAAATACAAATAATTACTATGGAACAAATAATACAAAATATGAAAATTTAGATCTTATTGAATGACCACACTCACTAACAAAGCTGTGTAAATAAAATATAATGTTAATAAAAATTATTAATTAAAAATATGAAAGTATAAATATAAATTTATCTCTATTATAAATTAATAGATTATATATTTATATAAGAGAATAAGCATGATAAATTAAGTGCTAGTATTCTTATAGAATGTAATTGTTTATTTACAATTTTATAATTAATATAGGGATTTAAAAACATTATTTTCATCAAAATATTCCTAAATTAATTTTTTATTGTATTATAATTATTATATAATTTTATATGTCCATATTTAATTTATCAATGCGTAATACTATCAAATATAATATTAAATTAGGCATTTTAGAATAACTGATTCGTTTAATTAAAATATTATTTATCATATAAATAAAATTATTTTCATCAAATGGAGTCTAGGTATTTAATTTATAGATAGATAAATAGTTGGGTTTAATTTTAGTGATTTTTATAAAATAGCTGAATATCTTATGAATAGTAAAATACAGTAAATTTTGGCATTTATCATTTGAATCCAAATACATGAATTTTTTGGTCATTGATGATGTAAGAAACCATTAGATTTGAATGAAATGCATATTTAAATGTAATTAATATCAGGTTAAAATTAAATTTTTATTCATGACTTAATATAATTAACCAATGAATAAATTAATCAAAAACACCCATCTCCTACCCTTATAAATACCACTCCTCACCACCTCTTCTCATCACTCATTCTATGTATTTTAGATTTCAAATATTAGAACCAATTACACTCCCATGAATCATTCCCATGTCGTGGTTTTTCTCTTCTCACCAAAATAACAAACCCAAGATCCTTAAGAAGTTTCTCAAGGAGACGATATTTAAGAGGTAAAATCCTCCTTCCTTCTTTCTTAAATTTTATCTTTCTTCTACCTTATACTCACCTCCCCTATAAAAAATACAATAATTGATCTAGTATCACATATATATAATTATATATATATATATATATTAATTTTATTGTTTTAATGTAATATTAACCATAAAATCTCTTTTATTACCCATTTATATTAAACAAATGAGGACAACATCCGTTATATATCGATTTACCGCCTTTAGGGATGATGATTTTTCATTATCTATTACCACATTTATGGATAGTCATAAAACCATTATTATAGTTAAATCATATAATTATTTTTAATTCAAAACCTATTTCATGATCTGGAACATATATATATATATATATATATATATTGTAAAATAAAAAAATGTTCAAGATGGCCGAAAACTTCCCTAAAAAATATAAACGTTTATCATTTAAATTTTATAAAATAACGCATTATCATATAAAAAATGATATAAATTACCATTTAAATTTATGTATGAAAATTAATACAATCTAATTTTACTTCTATAAAATTATTCATATTTTGCAGGAACCTCCATAGTTATTCATAAGTTAACTAACCATGAGACCTTAAAACGAATGCTCTCAGAACAACGAAATTAAATTTTATGACTCATAAAAATGGAAAAATATGAACTTAATAAAAATATATTTAATTAAATATATGTGTAAGAGGTCCAAAATTAAATTATTAATGAATCTAATTTTATTATTATATAAATTCAGTTATTTTTTAGAAAAATTAGAAAACATTCCGACATGTGGTAAGGGATCTATGCATACCTCAATTTTTCTTTCATGCTAGGTTTTATCTTTCTCTACAAAAATGTAATTTATCTTTCACCACATATTATTATTAGTAGTTATGTGAATATTTTATGAAAATATTTATCATTTCAATTTATCATTATTTAATGGGGAAATAAATTTTTTAAAAGGGTCCCCTCTCAATTCCTTGTGGATAGCAAGCTCGTTAAAAGGGAACTTCCAAATTTATCACCCCTTTTCATGTACATTCTATAATCAGTTTTAAGCCACCATTATTTTTCTGAAATCACTAATTTTATCTTGAAAAACAATTATTGTTCATTTATCATTTTATACAAATATTATACATTTTTCTTATTAAATAATATTTAATAGTCCCCCATTAATCAAAAAATGTGGCTCATTTCTAATGTTTCTTAAACACTATTTTTACATGATTTCACATTAGTTGGACATCATTTATCATGATATTTGGATATATTTCCATATTAATTTCCTTGAATGATTTAGATCAATTCTTGAATGGACACCACCATGATACACCCTTTGGATACACCTTATGACCTCATTACGATACCCTCTTCCTTCTATGAGAAACCATTATTATTATCAGTTTTGGTTTATTATTCAAGAAACCCAAATACATAACCATGTTATGATGGGTGTTACTAGATAATTATCTAATAAATTAGATAATTTTTAGTCTCATGATATTTCCTTTATGGGATTAGGGATTAAACCTAATCCATTATAGAACTTTGTCCACCCTGTTATATAGTATTGGCAGTTAGACTTGACACATGTTTATGTCTTGTTTTATGTTACTAAAATATTTCAATGGTTCTCTTATCACATGATCCCATTCCCTCAAGTATGTTATTACATATGTTTATTCATGTACCATTTCTTTTTATGTGATTGTGTTATCCATTCTAACCAATGTGTTATGATTTATTCTTATATTTATTCACTTAATTTGTTTTTTCTCTCATCCTTTTACTCATGTAATCCAAAAGTTGTCCTATATATATGTAAGAGATAAAATGAATGTAAGAGATCATGATGCAGATTAAATAAAATATTATTTTAGTTTTCTTCCATAATTTCTTACTATGTACATATTCATCCAAATACACAATACTTTATGATCATTAGTTAGTTTTTGATGGTTAATTATTTTTAAATTATTTAATGATATGTTTAAAAGGATTGTGTCACTATAGATGTTAACTTAAGACTTAATTTCTGGTTTAATCATATTCTAAATCCTTTTTCCATAGTCTCATCATCTCCTTTCAACACCGAAAAAATGCTAAAAATCAGCAAAGCGACCAGGATAGTCCATCACCAATATAATCCCCTAAGTGAGTCTTATAAACCAAACTTTAGTCTCCATCCTAAATATATCATGGTAATAGTGCTCCAATAATATCTCTTGAATTTCTTCCCACACTATATTCTTTAGCTTCACATCCCGATTCTAGATATCCCACCAACACTTCGCTTTACTACGTAACATAAAAGCTACCAGCTTGACTCTTTTCTTAGCAAGAGTGTCTAAGTAGTCAAGTATCATCATTATTGAATCATTATAGGGATCATCTTCCTTCAGGTTCACCCTATCCTTTGAAATTCATTGGTTTTTTAAATAAAAGTATCATTTTTTCTTCTATATAATCTTCACAACCTGATTACTGTATCTTTCCATAAACATTATAAATAAATAAAATTTCTTAGGAATAAAATCTCCCAACCCATCACCTGGAACTATAGAGCACTCAAGTTCCACTACTGGATGATCATTTCTATCTATTTCCTCCTTGCATCCTATCAAAAAACATCATCATGGAGGCTTAACTCTATGATTTCAAACAAATATATTATGACAGATAGCCCATCATTACCACATTTATGTGAAAGTGATCCATATAAAGCCATATCATGTCACCCCTCATACCCCACCACACAGTCAAAACTGATATGCTATCACTACCCTCAACTATCCTTAATCTAGTTTATGGTTCATATAGGATAAAACATTTTTAGAATTCAAGATTTAAAATTTAACACCCATTTATCATTTTACATTTCCACATTTAGGATGATTTACAATAACCAATTTCATATTAAACACCTTTCTCATTATAGATTACTTAAAAAATAAATTCATATTCATGTAAACCATGCTCCCAAAACATTCTTTTTTGTCCATGATTGAAGTGATGCATATCACAATAAATCTTAAGTTCTTAATATGAAACATGTTTTCACAACACTCATTCCCTTTCATAGCATGATGAAAAAATCACATAAAATAATAACATCAAATAAAAAGTTAATCAATCAAGGTGAAAATGAAATTTAACTATATCATCAATAATCAAAAGCAACAATCACCCCTGGGTAATTTCTTTTATCACCAAACATGGGTTAGCCACTCCCATGCACGAGTTCTTCACCAAGGCCCAACTCATTATATTATCTTGTATACCATTCAAAAATAGTAATACAAAAGAAAATAAAATAAAACACGCCTATGATAAAAAAAATTTAACATCCTAGCAAGGGTTCCATATAATGGTGCACCGATCTGGTTGGTTATGTGACCCTAGGTATTTCTTCTCTCATGCCCTAGGCTATCGACTACCAGCGAGGGTATAATATATAACATGGGGAGACTATACCCTATTTATTAAAGAATCTCAATAGTGGAAAACAAATAAATAATTATAAAATGATAAAATTAACAATAAGAAGAATAATACCATCACTAATAAAGATCGGTATCAAATAATAAACTAGAACAAGAAATAAATATCAAAATTAATGTAATAGATATGTTATACCATATATAAGTTATTTTTCAATATGAAAACCCAAAATATAGACACACTAAAAACTACCATGAGGGTCCAACATCATGTCTTGTTCCCTCATAAATGCTCCATCCCAACGTAGACATATAACTCAAGGATATTTTTCTTATCATGTCCTTCAAACATGAATCCTATTTAGGTACTAATATAGTAACCCGTCTAGGGTGTGAGTAAAACAAAGTAGGCCACCACCAACAACGTAAAAAATAATATCCAGTTTATAATAGTGTATGTGATTGTATAAAGAATATGGTATAATTAAATTTTTAATAATTTTAGAAATTCATTATTCCTTACTTCACCACGTAATTCCTTGGCATGATAATGATACCTAAACAATCAATACCACCTTTGTCCCACTTCATAGTTTGAACCATATCACATATGGAATCAAAATTCATTATAGAAATGGATTTCATCAATAATTTACAACAAATTTCATATCTAGTATACATGGAAATCTAGTCTAATGTTAATATATTTTTCCTAAAATGTCATGTATAATACCCCATAGGTATTTGGAGCTTTTTTCACTATTCCACACCTCATTGTTATAACATATAGTCCTTTGAATCATCATTTGATTTCCCAAACTATTTATATTCATATATAGAATTTTGAAGTATCATTCCTTTCCCCACACTCATCAACACATATATATCAAGATATCATAAATATCACATATTTCATATACATCAATGTTCAGTATCATTAACCTTTTTATCAATCATACCCCTCAATGTGTCCCATTTCAATTATCAATTCAATCACGGTTAATCACTTTAATAAAGTGAATAATATTAACTATTGAATTTTAAACCATTTTTAAACATTTAATCATATAATACATTAACCAATAAATGTTAAAAAAAATACCTTAATTCCCAATATCAACTGATTCATAATCACATTAATTGAACAATTTTATAATCCCATAAATTTATCATCCAATTAATTAGTTAAATTCATGATTAAATTTTCAAAAACTGTAGATTTCAATTCCACAACAACATAGATGAAATTATAATTCAAGACAATGGGAATTGACCTTTACACGACCAATATCAAGGCATTTTATGGGTGTCCTCCAAACAAAATCCCAATTTGAAGCAAAATTATCAATTTCACAACAATGGAAGATTCATAGAACCAAAACCAATATAATGATCATGCGTATTAAGATCAATCAAAACTGATACCTAAAAGAATTTCCAATAGAGGATAAATCATTCGTCTTCATCTTAAAAGAGTGTTGGGAGAGAGAAATAAATCCAAACAGGAAGAGATTACCTGACATAAGAGGTGTGGACCCATTAATCATATATTTGATTCATCAAAATAAGTTTAAAGAGCCAATGAATTGATCTGGAAGCTCCCAAAAATGATGAAAAATTGTTATTTGTAATTCAATTCAATTTGGGGTTAATTTTGATGGGTTTGGGAGTTCTAAATTATATTTTGGGGAGACTAAAAACGATGCATATTTTTTCCTGGGTAGGGTTGCATGAATTTCAAAATAGTGTACCATTACTGTGTACCCCATCTTAGGGGGAAAGATTTATAATTGGAGTTCTTAGTATTTTAAAAACCATGCACCAATTGTGTAAATCCTCTTCATTAGAGTTTTCATGGTTTGGGGGAGTGTGGCTACATTGTTTGAAAAAACAACCCTCCAACCACACACCACCCTATGTCTCTCAAATTAGGGAAAAATATTTTCTACAAAAAAACCACACTGTTTTCCCTAACCAAGATCCAACCATAAAAACACTTTTTCTTCCAATGTTCTTCAATCTCAATAAAAAAAAATCCAACATAAAAACCCAAATAAATTATATTAGAAATACGTCAAAATATTACATAAAAAACAAGTACTAGAAATCTCATGAAACGTTATGATCTTATACATTACAAAAGTTAATCCATGGACACTCAGTTTTAGTATTCCATTGAAGATTGATGATTGAGGTCTTAATATGTGTCACTTAGAAATAAATATCACACATAGTATATGAGTGGTTTTTTCCTTTTAATGTCTCATGAATTTTTTATGCATCATATTCATAAAAAATATCTTAATTAATAAATTATATGTAAATATTATTGTCTAACATTTTATTCCATTTTGTGCATGAATGATTCAAACATATAAATTTATGGACACAATTCTCTATACACTAAACTTATGTGTTCCCATTACATTATGAAGTCACTCAATAGAAAACCCCCAACATGGGATACATACCCAAAAATAGAAGATAATTGTATCCACACATAAAATAAAAAATCATATCTATTATATACATGAACTTCAAATGTCAAGGCATAGAGTTATACAAGTTTAAAAATCACTACATGAGTAATACTATAGAAAAACATATTCAAACACATTAACCTATTTAGAACAAGGAATAAGCCTCTCGGTTGTTAGCTCGACAGACTCGAAGTCCCTTATCTCCAAGGTAATTTTATCAAGTGATAATATAATTCATGACATATATAACACCTATATAATTAAACCATTGCTAATAACTAAACATATAAAAATAAATAATATTGCAAGAAATAGTCAATATTAATGGAAAAAAAACTTTTATAGAGTCATTCCAAGCGTGAAATTTATCCCAATAGTCCTAGAATTGTTTTAAAATTTTAAAATAAAGTATATAAATTCATAATAAAAAATAATTTTTAAATTCAAAAAAAGAATGGAATATTTCATAAATAAATAAATACTTCCAATATTTAAACATCAAAAAATCATTTACGAAAAAATCGGAAATAAAGATAACAATACTATATTTTTATAAATTCACTATTATTATGAAAATTCATAATATTGAATAAAAAATATATTATACTCAATCCAAAATGAAATCATTCACCTCATATATTATAATTACTTTCTAATGTATATTTTGATGTATAATTATATTAATTATCAAAACCACAACTGATTTGGTACAAATAATAGCATTGAATAAGTATCCTTATAATTTGAATAACATTAAATTAATTAATTATCAAATATTAATAATTGTAAACATAAATCCATGTATATTTTGACCACTTTTATGATATTTATTAACTGTTTAATAAATAAATTTTATAAACTTTAGTCATTATAACAATGACATATAATTTCATATAACAACTATTAATATGATTTATTTTCATATGTTGCATTTATAAAATATAAAAAATTTAGAATTAATTTATTAACATTAAATCAGTAATATTAAATGAAATTTTAAAATAAATGTTTCTAAACACATGTATTCAATTAACTATAAACCTATAATAGTTAATAAATATATATAAATCCATTCATTAATAAAATTAACATTCACTAAATCATTTTACTTATTTATATAAAATATATAAGTAATCCATTCAATTAAATATTGAATTTACATAATAAATAGAAAACTTTTTTGTTTTTTAAAACATTTTTGGAATTTTTTTTAAAAATAAGACCCCTTGAAAATGAGATGCATCCAATTTTATTTTTATAAATGGCCCATAAATTTAAATATAAAACACTTTATAATTTTGTCATATATTTTAATTCATAACCCATAATAAATTAACCCTTATGATATCTATATAAATATTTTATTTTAAAATACAATTCATATTAAATAAATTTTCATATAATTATTTATATATTAACTCCTTTATATTTTAAGTATTTTGTTTTATAAATATTATAAAAATATTTATATAATTCATTATAAAAAATTAATAATTAAATAATTTATAACCATTTTGTATATCATAATGTTTAAAATTAAAAGTTTTTCTTTATTATATTAAATTTATAATTTAGAAGAAAAATTACCAAGAATGATTTTTAATTTACGATCTACCATTAAATTTAACACATATTAATCATAAGATAAATAACACATTATCATAATCAAACAATTTTCCTAGTGGTAATGTCACTTTATGCTCATATAGACATTATTCATTATAGTTGGATCTCTATAAAATTACAAAGCATTAATTTTCATACCGAAAAGATACATTTACTGTTATAGAGATTGTCTGGATAATGGAAAATTGTCACTAATCTACTTAGGTAAAGGTAAAATGTGTTTAAGTTTATCTATAGTTGAATTACATTTATTATGTTTTATAAAACAAACTATGTAAAAATATATTTATTTCATACCATAATGTAATGAATTGAAAAACCCATTTAACATTACACAACTATCTATATAACAGTAAATACCAACTACCATTGCATGCATATGTTATTTACACACATCTCATTACAAGTTCAAATAATATGAATTTAAGGATGATATAATAATGAATAATTTAGTTCTCTTAGTCATGTTAAAAGATTAAATACATCATTTTAATGATTTCAATCATAAATTTTTTTTACATTATATAATAAAAATTAAACAAATTCAAGACCATTAATTTTATTATTACATATTTTTCATTAAAAAATAAGATCTATCATTGATCCCAAGAAGAAAATATATCTGATATGACTATTCGGATTTAATGGATCGTGATATGGAAATTTTTAGAGGATTAATACCCAAACATAAATGAAAAATCCTTGAACTGAAGCAACAAACATGATATATGAAAGTGAGAAGAAATATAGTATACCTAGTTTTGTGTTTTCAAATATTTGTTCTTATTTACTTGAAACTAATGATTTCTATAAATTACAAATGATTTATGGAGAACATCTTCTCCTTTAATAGTCGTTATTCTACCCTTGGAAATTCATATATAATCATTTAGATATTGTCATATAATATCCTTGATATAAGAATAATTATTAAAAATTCAATAAATGTTTTAATAAAATGAATTTAATAAATTTATAATGGATAGAAATCAGTGGAAATTAGAAATGAAGAATAAAGATACAATGTAGAAATATAAAATATTCTAATGCATGATTTTTTTTACAAAAAACAAGTGTCTCTTGAGTGTATTATACATCCATCATATGAATTATTTTGTGTGAATTATTTAAATGTACATATAAATTTACAATATCCTATAATTCATACACCATACATGTGTTACATGAAAATTCATAGACAGACAGGCACACATATATATTTATACTAAATCAATTTACAAGAGGCATGTGCATGAATTTTTTGGTGGACATATTTGAAAATCATTTATTTTTAATACTTTATTCATTTTATCTCTCCCATATAGAATATTTAATAGTTAAATGAATCAATCAAGAATAAAATATATATATTAATAATAATAAATATCTCATTACTATGGAAAATATTTACACTTAGTGAAATGTATATATATTGTTCTGGTACCCATGTGACCATCACTCCACTTAGATTTATGAAAGGGTCCACCCCCCTCGAGCTTCCATATATGAGATCTATTAGAAATACAAAATGCAAACACTGGGACATGGGGTATTATTGAAGCGATTAATGAATCCTATAAAACATCTTCCAAATAATAAGTCAATTTTTAATTGGTGATTCATTATGGTACATAGAAAACCATACAAGTTAAACCTTATAATGAAGATAATACTTTCTTGAATTGATAGTGGTAAGATTCACCAATATCATCATCTAGATCAAACACTAGGGGTATATTTGAATCCCATGATTATTAATGTAAAATTTATTTTGTATGAAGTTATTGGTGAATTGAATTTTTTGTTAACATGATGTCTTTCCTTGACATAAGTTTTTTGAGGTTGATGAAATATTTTGGGTTTGAATCCTTGTGGATAGGATTGATTCTGAGGAAATTATATTTTTTTGTTTTCAAAATATTTTTGAGTGTTGGTCTATGGTTGAATAAGTTTTTCATATATTCAATCAACTATTCGGTCATACAACCAATATTTTAGTTAAAAATTTCTATACATCGATTGATTATAATGTGCAGTTGATAAGATCGTCATTTGGTATTTATTTAGTGGAATGGTTTCATTAAGATCCTAGTTGGTCATTTATGGAATTTAGTTTTTATATAATGGGATGAAATAATTTTATAGTCTATAATAAGTGAAGCTAATTTCTCTAATATCTATGTAAGAGAACGTTGAGACTTACATAAAGGTAATTGGAGGCTAATGTTAAGGAATCTTCAGTTGGATGAAGGCTACACGTAGTTAAAATGAATGTTAGGGAAGAGTATACCATGTATTTGTAATCTATATAATTATAAAAGATTAATTTTACAATCCTTTTTAATTTTAATATTGAGCTATTGGAGGGTAATAGATATTTAATAAATGGTCAATTAGAATTTCCATAAACTATATAATGTTAATTATATAAAATTTATTGATAGATTAATCTAACTTCCTATCTATGTAAAGGAAATATTTTTGTTTTATTACATATATAATGTTTGTAAAAATATTTTTGATCTATATTAATAATAAATGATACATATAAATAGGTCTACAGTATTTAGAACTGTATGATTTTCACATGTTTTTCTTCTAAAGACTTAATTTATTATTTTAAGTATGGGATGAAATTTTTATGATGTTGTGGAATTGTGGAATCAAAATAAACACTTTCATATGATTATGAATTGTTTATAATTTATATTTTAATGCATTATGAGTTTTCATTATTTTGAGAAATGATTAGGTGATTTGTATTTTCGTGTGAAGAAGATTGTAATGATAAAGATTATCCTCATAGTGAATATGATATATATGTTCTTCGAAATTTAAAAATTTCATATTTTTAAATTATTATAAATTATTTTAATTATTTTAAAATATTTAGAAACAAATTATTTGTAATATTCAATGAAATAAGATTTTAATAAAATTAGTTTTTTCCAATATACTTTAGTTAATGAAGTAGTGAATTTTTTGAGATAATGGAGGCATAATCTTGATCTTTAGAAACAGATGAAAAAATGTAGAATAATTCTTTAAAATTTTTTGATTGAATATTTTATATTACTAATATATAATTTATTAGTATTACATTATTTTAATTCAGGGAGTTATTGAATTTTATAAATTTTAAGATCCATTGTAGTGAATAAAGTGATGAGAAAACATTGAAATAAAATATTCCATGATGAAAACTAGGAATACATAAAGAGAACAATTTACTAATGTTTGATCCATATTTCCAACCATATGGGGAGGATCATCAACACTTTTCAGGTAATTATATTCGATGGAGATTATTCTCAAATTGTTACAAACATTATATAACTAATGGTTTCTATGAAAATGTTATTGGGGTGCTGATTAACCATTACATTGTATAATAATAATCATAACAACCTTTATTTGATCATAAAATTTAGTGGAATAATATAAGTTTTAGTAAGATTTGAACATGTAAAGGAAAGTGAACCCATATTGGATCAGAACCCTCTAAAAATTGATTGTTTTGTATGTTTATTACTTGATCATTTCAAATAGATAGGGTTGAGAGATTAATCTTAGTGTATATTTTCTAAACCAAAAGTACATCTTAATATTATATGAAAAGTAAATTGAAATTAAAAAATGTATATGATTCATTCCCCTTATATGTGGATCATAGATTATTTATTTATTTAAAGTGGTATAAAATTGTTGTTCACCTTATAATAACCCTATATGTATTACAATGGATAATTTTAATTCTATTAATATTAGAGTTCATCCAACATTATATGGCATGAACTATCATATAAGGATAAACATAATTTCTTCCCAAATTATTTCACTTGGATTTGATGATGTTTAAGAAGTTATTAATGGTTTACAATAGTTTTATAAGGTGTTCTGACATGGATTTTAAAATAAAATTATATAAGATATAGATTGGAAGGGGATAAATGTGATTCTACTATCATTGTCTAATGATGTATATAATTAAGAGATGAGATTGATAAAGTTGAAGGATATATTGGATGACATAAAAAGTAGTTATGATAGATATTTTAAAGTTAAAAAACATTACATTCATATATAGATAAGTTAATTTTAATATACCAATACAGGAAATGAGAAAAAATTAAATCTCTTTTTTACATGTATAATTAAATGTTTTATAATATGAGCCTTTGGTGAGAATATAATGGAATTTACTACAAATATAAAGTTGATGAGAAACATTCCAGATAGGTTTTATGCTAATATTTCTACACTTTATGAAAGGTGGGTTCTAGAAGTTGATGAACTAAACAACATTATCCTTTTATAAAAAGTGATAAAGACTCTAAAATTTAAAATAAACCATTTAAATGAAATAATGTTTGAATACATGGGGAATATGATGATCAAAGGTGAGTAAGTAGACAAACGAAGTGGCTCAAAAGGTAAATATAAGAGATATGATGATAAATAGAATCATTTTACTTATAATAATGAATATAAGAAAATTGAAGGATAATTCAATATATAAAAAAACACATAAATTCAACAACTACGGTTATATTGGACACTTATCCCTTTATTTTACGATGAATAAACATTAAACATGGTAAGATGGCTAGCCAAGGCGATTCTAGAATATTGTTTGAAATTATGTGTAGCATCACAATAGTATGAATGACTAATTAAATGCCTCATGAATATTTATTTTTGATATATGAAATTTCAATTATAAATTATCCTTATATATGTAATTTAACATTGAAAAAAAATATCATTTTCATGAAACTCCAATATTGTCTAACGCGACCCTAATGTTATTAGTCACAATCTAACTCATGTGAAACATATAAAATACACTTAATTATGGAATACAAACTTGTTATTTTGAGATAAAATATGATTCAACTAAAGAATATTTCTCTTATGAAATATGGGGTTGTTTTCTACGAACACACCTAAAATCGAAATCATGTGCATAATGGCCTCTTTAGGTAATTTAATTTGCAGGATTTTACATGAGATATTTTCACATAACAATATTCATTGGGAAACAAATTTCCCCCAAAGTATACAAATATATTCAAATAAATTTTCAAACAACTCCATTATTTTTATAAATCATGTTTTCCAAAATCAAACATGTATGATTTCCATTTACATAAAACATTTCATGAAACACTGTATGTTATGTGAAGGGTGAAACATTATAGAAAACTACACATGGTTTTGAAAATAGAAAATATGTTTCAACAATAAATTTTTCCCAACTTATACCCTTCTTCCTTTTCATTTAACTTCTATTAGTGACTCCAATGAATAATTGAGGGTCATTTATTTCTCTTTTTGAATTGAAAAAGTGATATTTTTGGGTGCATCAGATACAACACCCAACCTTCATCCCCAATGATATTGTGAGTCTAAATAATCATTTAGGCTCTTCGAAACAATTGGAGTTGATATATTTATATTCAAACAAATATTACAATAAGAGTTGAGATAATATTATTTGTTTCCTTGATGATCCTAAATTGAGATAATCATCAAAGAAATCCTGAAATTTCTTAACTTGGATGATATGGAAGGCTGATGAATAAAGGTCCATGTAACACCCCTTGATATCCAAATATGAAAATCATATTCAATAGAGTGTATGAAAAGAAACCCAGTATATAAATGAATATAAAATATAAATAAATTTATAGATATTACTATTTAAATAAATCTATCCTCTTCAATATCATACAATGCATTCAACACTCTGTTAGAATGAAACCTTATAATCTATTAAAATAATATTATTTTATAATTACCATTATAAACTAGACATTAAATTTTAGATTATTAATAGTAACAAATAAATTATGAATATAATATGCATTACACATGTATAAAAAAATAATATGGATGTCTGATTATTATTGATAAAGTTGAATCATTATAATGAAAAACAATTGTTTTTTGAAAAACTATTTTTTTTCAAAAATGATGTTTATTTTCAATTTACACACATAATTTATAATTTATTTTCAACCAAAATATAAAATATATTTAACAAAATAAATGTAATTTTTTAAATCTACATGTCAGACACATCTTAGGAATATTTTTTTGAGTATTTCGTAAATGATTCATTTCTTAACAAATAGTTATAAATATTTTTTTAAAACATCCATTTTAATTTAATTTATTATAAAGAAAAATAATATTTAAAATTTATTTTACACTAAATATAGTTCAATTATATATCTTATTAATTTCGTCAAGTTCATTTGAATCATTTTCATATTGATTTTTGGTATAAAAACATTGAGTGTTTTTGAGAATTTTCTATTACATATGATGCATTGTCTTAGCGATTGCGAGATTAAAATTAAATAAAATATTTCCACTTCTAGGAATGGAATTTTGGAAAATGGATTCCATATTTTTAATAATAAAAATTTATATTACTTAATATGTTAATAATATTTTTTCCCAAAAATGAATACTGAACATGGTAACAACAAAATACAATGGTTAACGTAAAAACTAATTTACCAGGGGTTTAAAATAAAATAATAAGGGTAAAAATGAGCTCTAAAATAGTATAAATAATTATTTAATGTCAAAATTTGGACATTAAATTTTATAAGGATGAGAAATAATTCATTTTTGAACACGTTGGAATGTTACAAAATGTGGGATCACCTTTTTCATTTTAAAAATAACTTGTTTTCTACTCACCACACTTATAAAAGGCCACCCAATATCCATTTTTTTCACACCGTAAAACCATTTTGGATCATTAAATTACTACCTCAATAACATAAAAATATTTATCCTAAAATCATATACATATAATTTGGGGAATAATTCCAAAATTTGTAAAGATGTTTCAGGCAAACCTAATCAAGATACAAAAAAGTAATTAATGTTCTTTAACGACTGTGTTTATTTAATTTCATCATAAACGTAAATAAATTCATCTTGAACAATGATTAGATAATAAAATAAATGTATCACATAAAATAAGATATTTTTATATTAATTTCATTACAAAAAACTATCCCAACTTCTATCAATGTGTTATGAAATCATCATTCTTGTGTACGACGTAATACGACATTGTGAACTGATGTCATTGTTCTTTTTTCATTACCACCATTCATGGTTCAGTATGATTATAGATGTAAAGTATATATATATATATATATGATATATATAAAATAACTATACCATATGAGTCATTATATTATATATATTTATTTATTTTACATTCCATAGGGGATATGGTAACGTCAAACATGTGGAATGTCACCTTCATGAAGCCATGTGACTATATCATTATCACCACATGACATGGGTGATGAATATATTTATATATAAATAAATAATAAATAATAGTTATATTATGATAATTCTGGAGTGATAAAATATTACACACCTTCTTTCTGTACTGATCATTGAAAAATAGAAATGTTATTCATGGGTACTTACGGCCTACCATCTCCATGATTATAGCATAGTAAAATTTTCATATCTGACATAATACTAATTATTTATCAAAAAATGTATCAATATTTTACATTATAATTTTTTTAATGGAATATTCAATCATTTTCTTAAAAATGAATTTTTTTTTCCTTTTTATAGTGCAATAGAAATGTAATTTTTATCTGAGGTGGCATGAATGAAATTACCCACCATCAGGACCATAATTTCATTAAAGTACAAAATTTATCTTGTCGTTATTATTTTTAAAGAAGTTTTTTTTCCTAATAATAATTAAATTAATATTTTTTAAATTTTAATTTAAAATAAATTGGTTTTCAAATTATTTTAAATATATTCAAGTTTCTTTCAAAAATTGTTAGTTTCAAAGAATGTTACTTTAATTGAGAAATATTCACGGGGATATCTTGAATAATTTTACATCATAGATTACATTCTTTTATATTAATTTTGATTTAATAGGGATTTCTTACAGTTATATCATTCTTATTATCTCTCTAGATGGTGTATTTTTAGTTGTATCGGGTATATATAATTTTATTACAATTAATCATTATACTCTAGATGGTATGTGATTATGAATATTTATTGGGTTAAATATTAACATTTTGTATGACATATAATTAATAAGAATGATTGTGTTTATTATTCTTCACTACTTTTATATGTGGATTGAATTGGACTTAGTAAACGATATGTAGGGCCCACCTTATCCACTCGATGCATAGGTAGATATTTTGAGAAAAAATGATATTGGGTTTGGGATGAGCCCTTTACCCTTTAAATAGATGTCCTGGAACATGGACATAGTGGTATTAGATTTCTTAAAACAAGGTATCAACAATATTCAATATCCATGAAAAAATCAATGAAGATATGTTTTATATGTTCAATATTATGTATTCCATCATTATGATTTGTGTTACTGATATTCCATATGATTACTCTATTTTTTAGAATATTCATGGTTAAATACTCAAGATATTGTTATTATTTATATTAATTATTTTATCTTCCTTTATTATTTCCATATTTTTTCAAGATATTGATTAAATGGAATGTGATTCAATTATTTTCCATCTCATATTGAATATTCCTTATATATTCATATAAGATGTTGTATTAATACCATTTTTGAGCATTATATCTCACCCTTCCTCATATTTTATTTACATTAAGATACAAGGAATTTGTTTCTGATTGATATGTAGGTGTAAAATGAGTGGAATAACAGTTTTCTCAATGAAAATACACTGTTAATTTTATGATTTAAAATGTAATCTGAATTCTAAGAATATATCAAGATGTTCATGTATACTAATGTATTTTACACTTCAGGATGAGATTAATTGTAAATTATGAAAATGTAATAATATCAACACTAAATTTTGGTTACTAAGTTTGGGGTTAGAATGATTTGTATCATATGATGTTAAGTTGAAACCATGTAACCCAGATTTATAAAAACATATATTTTGGAATATAATTATATGATTGGATTTTTGAATAAGTGTAAGATAATATCCATAATTTATGGTAAGGAATATATTATGTGATTTTTTATATCAAATACATCTATGTATGGATACTACAAGTAAACCTGGTTTTGAAAGAAATATACCTTTGGGTAATAACTATAAAAATGGAACATTGGCCTCGACCATATCATCAACTTATATGTGATAAAATCCTTTATTGGGCACCTACATTGACACTCCTCTAGGATATGATTAGTAACAATCACATTCTACATTATAAACTATTATGATGGAATTGAACATAAATATATGACTGATGAAATATTGCTTAAGATTATGAGATTATCTAAACAAAAAAAATTCAACTTATGTGACGTATTTAAATAGTATTGGGATTATAAATTATTTCTCATAAATATATTATCTTTTATAGTAGATTAAATTACTTAAAAACTGATCCTTGAAGAAGTAATGGGGACCACATCAATGCATGTAATCGAGAGGGTAAGAATGATCATTTCCTTGATGGGATTAAGTGAATAATTTGAAGGGAACTTGTCTAAAAAATATCATCATAGGAGAGAACAGTATCATGTTATATCAACATAGAAAAATATTTACTCATGTATTATAGATTAAATTGGATGTAATATAATAATAGGATAAAATAGAAAATGATCGATTGAGAGAATAATTTAGTGAATGATTTTCCCACATGTGATAATTATAGACATAAACGTCATTTTACATTATAAAATAGAATGAGTGTTTTATACACGAATGGAGATAAATAAAACCATTATAATAATTAAAAAGTATAGAAAAAGGATTTTAATGTTCAATGGTTCAACTGTAAGTGGATGGGTCACTACTCAAATGAATTACCCATGTATTGAAGTAATATATCTCGAAATTAACAAATAGATCATGGTCAGGATTTTTCTATTCCGCATAAAACATCCGTTGATTAATGTGATTATATTTAGGTTCATGAATTATGTCATTAAACTATTCCATCAATGATATCATGGTTATAAAAATTATTAAAATTAATGTTATTATAATGTTGTACTTTTACAACTATGATTTGAAAGAATATATATAATAAAACTGATGACCAATAAAAGTGATTCAATTAGAATATAAACCTCTTAGAAAAAATAATTGAAAGAAATATAAACCGTAATATGTTTATGTAATTTAGATAATGATATTTATATAAAGATAATATTAATATGGACAATGTAAATTTTATATTACAGAGTACCATAGAACTAAATAATGATTTTTTGACAATGTTTATTATGCTATAATTCATGAAGTTAGCATTATTTATTATTTTTTTACCAAAAAAATGTATTCCAGGAAAATTTTCAATTATTTTAATATGTGATTCTCAAATAGATATCAAATTTTGATTTTGAGTGGAAATGTGTATTTTTTCAAAAGGAGAGGATTGAATTTCCTTATGCAATAAAATTTTTCACACAACAAGGGATGAAGATTCCATAAAACATTTTACTAATCCAATGGAATGGTGGTGGTAACATACATTTGAGACAATACCATAGATTTATATTAAGAGGTGGTTGTTTGTATCATAACTCAAAAAGTCCATGACACAGACTGAAAATTTTGAGGTTTGACTCTCCATTTTTCATCAGGGCATTGACTGAATGGAAGGGACCAACGTGAAGGGATGGGTCCACAATGCGGATGCTATCCCAAGTAGTTTTATTGTGGTAAAAATGTCATAGTATGGACTATTGGTATTTCCAAGTTCTCTTAAAGAGGCCCTGCGTTCAAATACGCAGCTTGCGCACTATAAGGATCATGCATACACATCCTATAAGGCCTATGGGACATAGATACCCCTGAAAAAGACACATGCACTAGGTATATTCTCAGCATACATATGTCAGTGACATCCTTTTAACAAGGTACCATGTTTTCTTATAAATAAGAACCTAGGTATCCTCATTTGACTTCTGATAAAATGGAAGAATCTTCAGAGATCTTGTCGTAAAGCCCCTTCTCCCAGGACCTCAAAACCTCTTCATGTAAATACTTCTATACATGAGATATAAAGTAATAAAGGGGATATTGGGGTCATTATACATCAAGGTTCTTAAATAGAAGACACATATATGAGGACCCACTCTCTTTAGTTTACATGGAGTAGCATTAAAGTCCATCCCCATGTAAAATGACTGCATGACACCCTTCCAAAGATTATAGAGGAAACCTTTAGAGGTTAATGCAAGGCCTTTCCCATGTTATATTTCCCTAGTTTTTTATATCCTAGTGAATATATATATTGTTCATGCTAAGAATAAAATAAAGAACTTATATTTCCTCCATATCCACCTTGAGTGAATCACCTTTCACTAACAAATCCTTCACCTATGCAAGACACCTTCAATTCTCACTTCAAAAAAAAATTTCATCGCTACCCTTCAATTTAATCCATCATCTGAGGGTAACAAAATTAAATCCTCCACTGAAACCTCCATAATTTTATAACCATGGAGTGAGACACAAAAATGTGTCCCTCATTCAGTTATGCATTCCATCTATTTGAGGTGTCCCACACTTGTCTAACCCGACAAGTAGGGTTCTCAGGGTGCATATAGTTATGCATCCCATAAAACAATAGGACTCAGACCCTTGTAAGAAATCCAAGAACATCTTGGTCTTGGACATGATAAGGCCATGTCCTTAAATTGTAATCTCTAAGACCAAGGAACTCCAGTTCCAGGTAGTGAGGGAGATGATGATAGTTTATCATCCCTTTGATGGATATTTTTTACCCTCCTCTCTTCTATGGAACAAGTAGTATGGAATCACTCCTAGATTAAGCAACTAGATTTATTTCTAGGTGGTATCCATATGGATAATTTTAGGTAACTATCCTAGCTAAAAATGGTTAATGGATAATGGCACATCAAAGGCCTTTATTTTTCTCCAATCACACATCCATCATCTACTAGTTGATGAAGGATATCATAAGGTTTTTTTGGATCTCATAATTCCTCTTATCTATCACATATGATAATTAATAATATGGTATTGGAGGATATAAGTGACATTTTTATCCACACGATAAAATCCATATCTCGATAGATAATATTTTTCTAGATCATCCTCTTACCATTAAAGATTTCCCCCAATGGTGTGGGTCTGAAATTCCATTTATACAACAACACGGGAAACTTCCAAAATGGTGTAAATCCATAAGTATTTCCTTGGATTCAAAGGGCCACATATCCCCTATAATATAATATTTCATAGGACCTTTATATTTGGGGCTCCTCATCCCAAAGCAGAATGATTTTAGATTTTATTCTCATCTAAATGGGATACGTAGGAATCCCCCTTGAAATACATACCCAACAACCAAAAATAAATCATAATTATATAAAGGAAAAAATTCATATAACTGTCATTTTTACTCTAGGATCCCACATCCCTTCAAGGTTCCATGGACCACCTCGATAGAAGCCCCATTCCAAACATTGGATGGGCATGATCTACCAAGATGTCCATGCCAATTGATGTTAAAATTCATGTTTTTTCCACATCACATGATCATAAAAGGTATGATGTAGACCAGTAAATAGAAACAAAACATCATTTTTTGATTCCTTTCACATGGATAAATAAAAATCCCATCTTATGAGCCTGGTTCTAATGTTAAGAAAAATCTCATCTCCCGGGGTGATAATAAAACCCATAGATCCCCACTGCTTGGCCTAAAACCGGCATCATTTTAATAAATGTAAAAAGAATCTATAATCCACTCATAAAAGGGAATCATTGATGTATTAACTATAATACATACAAATATCTACACTGATGAAGAACCTAGGATATAACAAATGATTCTAAATTCCATGCTTCCGCAAAATTTATTTTTTAACATGAGGATGACCCATGTCATACTTGGGAAATAATGAAGGATTCGTGAATATGACTTAAATGTTTAATAGAGTCCCAGAGTTGTTAATAATTCCCCCCAAAATGGTGTGATGATCCTGACCTCTAATGCTCTTTAATAGTTTATGTCCCTAGGATTCATTGAAACTATTTCACAATGACCACCTTTATTGGGAATATAGGTTAATTATTCATCCAGAATAAGGGAATCATGTAGTGTTTCTGGATAATGAACAAAACATGTTGGAATCCTTTAAAAATAGTGAAATTTCCATGAATTATTTTATGATTATTCAAACCCCCTCAATAATAAAATCGAACAAAACATGAAACACACATATTATTTTGAAAAATAATTTTAGGACTATCCATTTTTTTTGTGGAATAAGGAACCATAAATATTTTCAATATTTTTTATAGAAATTAATGTTATTAATATATTTCGTGAGAATTAATGACGAAGGTATTTAAATGGTTTCTATGTATCTATAATGAGATAAATCATTTTTTTCTATGTATTAATAATAATATCAATTTTTAAATATATTTACCTTTTCTCCAATAGTTTTAATATTAATCTTATAGAAGGGTCATAAGGTTAACCATTAGTAAAATGGTTTTACCATAACATTTGATTGCGATTTAGATATTACATTTTTAATTAATCATATGAATAATTATGAATATTGGATAACGTTTGATAAATATTTTTTTATAATAATATATAGAGATATAAGGAATGACTTATCATTATATATTAGATCTTATAATCCATTAAATGTTAATTTTAGAACTGCAGGCATAAAAAAATTATTTTTGGATATTAATTTTAGTGATTAACTGATCAATTCTTAATTGATCAAATCAAAATTAATGGATGATGTTGTAATTATGAAATAAAAACCTATCAATTAATTATATATCCTTATATTCTTATATAGAAATAGATTTCCTCAACTCTAGGAAAGGGATAATGAAACAAAATGATATCATAATATTTTTACTTATGATGAAATTATGGTCCTTAAAATCATCATAAATTTATGTTTTTTAGGTCCTTTAAAATCCATTGATAAATAAATTTCTCATGATCAATGACCTCTATCACTCCCTATAATTATTTTCACTTTTCTTCCATGTATATATCTTCACATTCCACTAATGTTATCTTTTATTAAATCCTATTTATGTATTATTCTATACGACCATTTTATTTCCCATATCTATTATAGAGAGGATGTTTTATTAACCCTTATTTTGTAGTGGTATTACAAGTTGTTTATTTTCAAATTGAATACCCTAGTTTTTTGGGATCATGATTAAATTGTGAAGAAGTAATTTATTTAAGGGAGAAGAATGTTAAACCCATAGATTTTAAATTATGAACATCATATTTTCTAGTGTATGTGACACAAAAAACTAATATTATAAAGGGATATAAAACTGCAATATATTAAAATATATTTATTTTTATTTAAATTCAATCACATTGATATCTTCCAATGCACATAACACTGGGATTGAATGAAACATGATACTATTTTAAAGACTATTTTTTATACATTAAAATTATACACTAGTAGATAAATTGGAATATATTAATAATAAAAAATAATTCATGAATATTATATTTTTTACTCGTGTATAAAATAAATATAATTTATATCTAATTATTAGATATAAAATGAGAACTATTTGACTAAAAAAGAAATGTTTTCTATTAAAAGTGTAACTTTCTAAAAGGATGATTAGTCATTCTATGAGAAGATAATTTATAATAATTTTTTAAAACATTTAAAAAATTTATTTTAATAAAAAATTATAATTTTTAAAATAAAATTGTAAAAAAATATCTTATGGTTAAATTTGGTGATATTTCTGAAAATATTTATTTTTTTATGAATAGTGAAAAATGCTGAATTATAATTCAAAACGTCAATTTTTATTATTTATATAGATAAATTATTTTT
The DNA here is from genome assembly GCA_963277665.1 of Viscum album. Lineage (NCBI taxonomy): Eukaryota > Viridiplantae > Streptophyta > Magnoliopsida > Santalales > Viscaceae > Viscum > Viscum album. Next base: position 27,236,441 of record OY728154.1, read on the forward strand.
TTAATTGGTTTTAAATTAAACATAGTTTAAATATATATTTTAATCCAATTTAGCTCCTTGGAATAATTTTCATACTGCATTTTGATATAAAATCATTGTAATCATTGGGATGTTTTCTCTTCAAGAACCCGCTTTCTCATCGCCTCTATGGGATTAATGTTAGATTAAAATTTTCCAATTCTATGGATGAATTTTAAAAAATGGATTCCATATTATGAATATGAATTGTTTATATTTTATAATAAATTAAACTTCATTTTTACCAAAATAATGTTTAAAAACATAAAAAATTAATTACCTTGGTTAAGGTAGAAATTGTTTTATCAATTGTTAAACTAAAATTATAAGGGTTAATATGAAATTAAAAATAGTATAAAATATATTTTTTGGAAATATTATATCATCATATTGTGTATGTATATTAAATACTCCACTTTTTACCCTTTTTTATGTAAAAACATGGGTATACCTTCTTCTTTTAAAAAATTAAATGTGTGTCACTCACATAACCTATAAATGGCCATCCACTCTTTTCTCTTCTTCACAACTTCAAAACATTTTGGTTTGAACATGACTAGTATGAATGCATTAAAAAAATCCCAAATATCATCCCAGAATCATTATTTTGGGTACAAATTCAACAATGGAAGGATCTTCATGAAACTTGAAGAGGATACCTCGAGAATACATAATGTTCTTCAATAATTAATTTTATTTTATATCCAAATCCACCACCTTAAATTATAATTAAAAAAGTTTTTATATAATAAAATAAGTATTCTACATGTATTTAGATAATTGTTTGTTAATTTAATGTCCTGATACTATATCCAAATCAATAAAATGGATTACAAAATAATTATTTGTGTGTATAGAGAACTACAACCTCACGAACTAATGTCATTCATTTTTTCATTTCCACATCTCACAATTTGGTATGATGATGGATATAAATTGTATATATATAATTTTAAAACATTATAATATATTATGATTAATTATATAATATACATATATATATATATATATATTACTATCCATTCCATTGTGGATATGATAACATCGCACTTGTGTATAGTGGATTTTTGCCTCACGAAGCAATGGGATTCATTTATCACTAATGATTTACATATAAGGTTATGAGGATAGTGATAAAAAATATATGTTATAAAAATTAAATAATTATGATATTAAATATATACATATATTTATTAAAAGACTATATATCCTTTCCTTTCATACCATTTATCTCACATAATGATCATAACAACGTTCATGTATATGTGGACTACTACCTTCACGAAGTGACGTGACTCTCTTTTCATCACCCCACCTCAATGATGATATATATAAGTATTTGTAATCAATTAATATTTTAAACATGTAATTTTAATAATCATTTAAATATAAAATATCACTTACCATAATTCCCATAATGATCATTGAAAAATACAAACATTACTTATGTGTACATACGACTTACCGTCTCAATGATTCTGAGGTAGTTAATTTTTCTTAACTATTATTCATGAATGTTTTTTAAAGTATAATTTATCATTAAATATGAAATTATTTTATGATTATTATTCCTTACATTTTTAAATAAATTAAAATCATAACATGGTCAACATACCAAAGTCATTTTTTGAAAATAAAAAACATATCATCGAAGCAACTGAAATAAACTTAATTGATTAAGTAGTCATATATAACATGGTAATAAGTTAAATAAAAGGTATAATAAAATTAAAAAAGGTTCTGAAGAAAGTAATTAATTATCAAAAGTTTATTATAAATAAATATTGAGAATTTATGGGATGGTTCATACTCAAGGTAAAGGTTTCTCATATCAATTTTATTTCTATGAGACATACTCTATATGTAACAGCCCGAGATTTTATGAAAAATATTCTTTTTTGTTTCACTAATGTCTTGTGTTGTACGCTACACCAAAAGGAGCTTGCACAACACGCATCCTTGACTTTCCTTTCATTACACGCAATCGCAACCTTCCTCGATAGCGTGTGTGGTACATAATACTGAGTTTCACGAAACAATGATATGCTATTAAAATATTATTGAAACTAGCCGTTATGAATAGTAATAACCACTTTTTGAAATCCAGTAAATCTTATTTTTCAAAATGAACTTTATTTTTGGATTCGGAGTATCGAATTTAGCCTAAGGTGAAATTTTGGTTCTTTTCGGATAACTTTCATATTCTGATGAATAGTGAAAATTACTAAATTATAATTAAAAACATCTTTTTTAATCGAAATAATTAATAGTGATAAATCATTAATTTGAGTGGTTTTAAAGTATATTTAGAATATATTTTTACAATTTAATACAATGTTGGTCATTGGATGTAATTTCACATTTAAACTAGACATAAACAAGTGTCAATCTTTTGATATATATTGTTTCTTAAAAACACGCTATTTGTTTTAACAGCGGGATTTAATTATAAAATTAATTAATGCAACTTATATGTTGGTAATTTTGTAAAATAGAAATCATTTTTGAATTCGGAATATCAATTACAGCTTAGGGTGAAATTTTCGCATTTTTCTGAAAAACATCAATTTTTGATGAATAGTGAAACCACTAAGTGGTAGGTTAAAAACTGAATTTTGCATAAAACTTAATTTTACCGCTTCTGTGAATGGAATTTCGAAAATCCGAGAGACACGGTTAATATCAAGGACTAAAATGTGGTTCAATGAGATGAAAATAATTTTTTGGTGAATAGTAACTTTTTACTTTTTTTACCACGGTTAATAGTAAATAAGGTAACTAAGGGTAAATATGATATTAATATTACCCTAACACATGTCCTAATTCTATTGGACAAGTGTAATTCGACCAAAAACAAACTTAGGAATAAAATATGACCATTTAGGCCCACTTGGATTAGATTAGGACATTTATTATTAATTTATTTAAAGAATGGTTAAAATAGTTAAAATCAAAGTTTAATAAGTAAATCATTTTTAATATGGGGTTATACATAAGTTAAATTCGACTATAAATATTCATTAGAAAGCTAAAAAGACTTCCTACATGATGGTATTTTATTTGTAATTTTTAGACATCACATAATATAATTTATTTATGACGCAAAAATGATGCAGTAATTATCTTATTAATGAAATATTGACATAATTGATAATATAAATACCAAAATAAATGTAATTTAAGACTTTTTATGAATTCCACTAATTTTCTAGGTTATTATGATATATTAATGTGGATTTAATCAACTTGGTTCGAACATATAATTCTGTTATGACTTTCACAAAAATCATATATCAAATAGTGTCAAAATTGACACAAAATAGTTTTTAAATCAAATATTATATTATTAATTGTTATTTTATTCCTAAAAATCTAAGGTTCGGCCAAATGACTTAGATAAGGATATATATATTAATAATAAACAATTTGGGGTTCGTTTGGCATGTTATAGTAAGTGTATTTACCATATAGTGAAAGAAAACAAAAAGACACGGTAAAAGTTAAATTATTTAACTTAGAGTTAAATCTAATTGATAAGGTTAAAATAATACCCTAAACTTGTCTAAATCTTATTGGTTGATAGGATTTCGACCCATCCCCACTTTAGCTTCGAAATAAGACCCTTTGGAACCATTATAAACCGATTTTGACTTTAATATAAAATAATATTTTGAGATATTCCTAAGGTGCCCCTCTCCTCCCCTATAAAAGGACACCTCCTCCCCCTCCTCCTCACACCAATTTGAGCACTCAAGCTCGGCCAACCCATGCCAAATTTCTCCTCTCCACTTCCCTAGAAACATCCTAGAGGTTCTGGTCTTCCTCAAAGACCAATTTTAGCACCCTAAGAGGAGGTCTCAAAGAGGCACTTCAAAGAAGAGGTAATTACCGTTACCAATTCTTTCATCTTTATTTCTTCTTCCACTTCTTATTCTTAGGTTGTTTCATTATGAAGTAATAACATCAGTATCACTCATATACTGATATGTTATTATAAGTATGAAACAACCCTATTTCACCATCTATCCATCCTACGGAAAAAGAAATCACTGCGCGTGCGTACGTACGGAATACCGTCTCCACGCCGTGGTGTAATCTATTTTCCACCACCACCTTACATGGATGGGTATAATGTTGTAAAGAATAACTATACATAGTTATTACAACATCATATTGATTCTGATATATTGTATAATCCACTCCAATTCAATTCAATATTTATAGAAATGATATCATCGCTCGTGCGTACGTACGGAATACCGTCTCCACGACGCGATGAGATTCATTCTCCATGTTAACCATTTAAGAATGATTATAATGTATATATAAGAAATAATAATGAGATATATGACATTATAAAGCTACTGGATTTATGTATATATATACATATGTATGTCATCTACTTACTTCCATTTCAAGACAATAAGGAAAGGAAAACAGCGTTCATGCGTACGTACGGACTACCGTCTCCATGAACGGTGTTTTTCATTTTATTTATCTACCTATTATATATATATATATACTGAATATATATGATATATAAATCATATTTTATATTCTGGAAGTATGTAAATCATGATATAAATAATAATGATGTCAAGAACAACAAGTCAAAACACCTACGATAAATGAAACGATTTTACCCAAAACGCTTCTTTAACATGGAATTTACAAAATAACGGGTAATATAAAGTCATAAGTGGACCATATATGATATAATAACAACGAATATGATTCTGTAATAAGTCAATAACATGATTTAAATCATTATACAGGAGGTTCGGACACTTACAAAGCAAGTCGGACCTAAGGTAAGGGAAATATCACAATCTCATTTTTATCCGAGATTGTTTATACTTTGGCATTTACTGGGGTGTATTTTATCATCCAAATCCATGTTTCCTCAATATGTAATATTATTTCCATCCACCTAAAATTGTTTAAATCCAATTTTACCCTTCGATGAGTTTTTAGTAAAGGATATGAAAGGAATATTTTTTCGTTTTTCATACGAGGTACTTTTTGACTTTTCCGACAAAAGTATGAAGAATGTTTTTTTTAACTTATACGGCACGAACGGATTTTTACGGTTTTATAAAGCCTTGTTTTCATGAACCTTCCTCCAAAATATTTCATGACTATTTTCAATAAAATCTTTTTCTTTTAAAATTGCATGATGTTTTGTGAAAAGAAATTGATTTTGAAGAAGAAAGGATATTTTCCTCAAGAATTCAATTCAAGTGTTTTATCAAAATTATTTTTCATCTAAGATAATAAAGGGTTCTGTTTCTATCCATATTTTTACATTGATTTGACTATGTTGTGATGGAATTATGTTTATGAATTCCTTTATCTTATATGAATGGTTTTATGATGTCATGTTGTTTAAGAATCCCATTTTTATTACATGGGTTATCCAATGATGTATGATTTATGATTTTGTGGCACACATAAGAATGGTATCATTATGAGATGGGTGGGACCTATATCTCCCTCCAATTCATTGGGTAAAGATTTATATCTCATGAGATAGACATGGCTGGATTGGTAGGTTATACCGGTTCAGTGAAACAGGAATGAAACGAGGGTTACTCGATTCAGAAAGGGACTTTGTCCACTAAGATAGTCTTGGCAATGAGTCTTGACTAACAAGAAATGATTCTCTATGATTATGTCTGTATGCCACAATGAGTAATGTTTTAAGTTATGATTTCATTTCACTACTATGATTTATCCCATGTTATGAAATTATGCTCTCTTTTGCAGGTTAAGATTTCCAAAAATGTTATGTTCTTATGAAAATTATGTGATTGATATTTCTTTTGTTTACCCTTACTGAGCATTTGAGCTCACCCTTTTATGTTTTATTTTCCCCAGGACATAAAGAAAGGTTTTAGGTAAAAAAAAGGAAGATCTTTATGGGAGATGTTGAAGATCTTTCCCCACGATTAGAAGATTTTATTCCGAGTTTCCAAAGACACTAAACTATTACGGTCCTTGTGTGTGTGTTTTTGTTATGTACTAAGTATTCCGCAAATGTAATGTAATGCCAATGTACGTCAGGCTACGGGTCTCTACAGTTGGTCTCAGAGGAAAGGTTTAGTCAACCTTTGGAAACTAGGATGCGAAAACGTTAGTGAGATCCCTAGAGATATTTCTAAGGTATGTCTAGGGATGCCCCTAAGGATAAGTATACGTATAGGATATAGTTCTAGAACTATGGTAACGATATTAGATTAAACCAAAGATGATAGATATTTAAGTTACTCCCCCTTTATTATGATTTTTGCATCTAACACTATTCTGTTTGGGTTTTAGAAAATGGCTGGAAACAAGGTGATTCACGATAATGGAGGATATGATGGACAATGGAATGATATTCTTCATGAGCAACCAAATGAAATGGGATTTGGAAGTCCAAACATCATCATTATGCCGAATCAGCAATCTCATAATATGATCAATAAAGTAAAATTTGGTAAGTTTCCTGACTCGGCTAATAAGAGAAAGATGGAGTTTCATGATGATCATAGAGGAAAGAAAGTTCAATTTCCCCTATGTAAATCATGTGGGAAGAGGCATCAAGGAGAATGTTTCAAGGGAACTGGAAGATGCTTTAGGTGTGGAAAAGAAGGACACAAAGCAAGTAAATGCAAAGGAAAATGTTCATTTAACAACATGGATGAGGATAATGGTATTGCTACGACATCAACAATGGTTAAGTGTTTTAAATGTGGAAGGTATGGGCATTATGCAAACAAATGCCCTAAGGGAAAGACTCATGAAGAGAATCAGTATGGTCATATGGGAAGTATTTATGTGGATGATGATGAAGAGACTACCAATGGTATGTGAGATGAAAGAATTGTTGAAGCTCGGTCAATGGTTTAAGAATGTAGTGGAATGATTACATGTTTATCATGTGTAATGTTGTATAAGTAATCTCATGGTACTATGGAATAAAGAGACATGTAAGGATTGTAACATTGTTGTCTGATTAATGTTACCAGTATCCATGAAAGGTTATTCAGATATTTTTGGAATGTAGATGATATGCGCATAATGAAGGGATAAGGGGAAAATGAAATGTTTGACAGTATTCATGAGCTCATGATTGATATAAGGACTAAGTGATATCATGGTTTGAGTATATAGAATTTTGAGGATTTTGGTATGTGGGAAGTGTTAACTCTTAACTGCATTCAAGTTTTCACTAAGGTTCAATGGGTATTCAAGAGAGTACAAGATTAAGGCCTTTGAATATTTGGAATGTGTCCAACAAGATATATCTTATGATATATGGGGATCAACGATGGTATTAAATCTCTGGTAATCGTTTTCACTATGTTATGAAAATGGTCTGCAGTATTATGGATAGGACTAAAGATTGGAATGGATTGTGTTGGACATAAGTTAGTATTGTTTAAAGATAGAAGTTTTTTCGATATTATTTATGGGATGTTATAGTAATATAGTTTTAGAAAAAGGACAACCTGCAGGACGGGCGACAACCCATCGCTTCGGACAAGGCTGTATGAATCGAACCCACAACTGAAGTGCGACTGGCCTTTATCGCCTACCACTGACCTACAGGAAGTCCCTGTTTAGTAGAAACTAGTGTTATTATATTAAGCAGTATGATATATGAATTATAAGCCCATTTTAGGAACCATATATGACTAATCCCACTATAGATCGACTTATGTATATAAATTTTGCTAACCTTTTGAGACAGATGGAATGACCCGCCATTCTATCACATGATCTGCTAACACTTCACGAATAACAAATTCAACTTCATTTATTTAAGAGATGAAGTAGAAATTGTTCAAGGCACGAACAAAAGTGAGATTGTACCAAAATAAAGTAAGTATTTATTCTAAGCAAATTTTCAACTTTAGGGAAATGATCTTGAAAACCAAAAATGATTGTCCTAGTGATCTTATACCTGATGAATCAGATGGTACCTTATATCATCACAAATCTATGGATTTGTGATTACTGGCTTTTCCATAGCCATGTTCTCTACCACTCTCCATCAGAACATGATGGTTAGATTTCTCTTCCATATCCATATTTTCACCTATGTGGAAACCCAGTGATTAGTTTATTTGGGTAATCGTTACATTTCATACTTTAGTTTTTAAAGCCAAGTTTTGATATTCCCTTTTACGATGTGGGTTTCTATTAAAGAAACTTTCGAATAGTAAACCATTTATAACCCCGACGAATTTCGAGGGCGAAATTCATTTTAAGGGGGGTAGAATGTAACAGCCCGAGATTTTATGAAAAATATTATTTTTTGTTTCACTAATGTCTTGTGTTGTACGCTACACCAAAAGGAGCTTGCACAACACGCATCCTTGACTTGCCTTTCATTACACGCAATCGCAACCTTCCTCGATAGCGTGTGTGGTACGTAATACTGAGTTTCACGAAACAATGATATGCTATTAAAATATTATTGAAACTAGCCGTTATGAATAGTAATAACCACTTTTTGAAATCCAGTAAATCTTATTTTTCAAAATGAACTTTATTTTTGGATTCGGAGTATCGAATTTAGCCTAAGGTGAAATTTTGGTACTTTTCGGATAACTTTCATATTCTGATGAATAGTGAAAATTACTAAATTATAATTAAAAACATCTTTTTTAATCGAAATAATTAATAGTGATAAATCATTAATTTGAGTGGTTTTAAAGTATATTTAGAATATATTTTTACAATTTAATACAATGTTGGTCATTGGATGTAATTTCACATTTAAACTAGACATAAACAAGTGTCAATCTTTTGATATATATTGTTTCTTAAAAACACGCTATTTGTTTTAACAGCGGGATTTAATTATAAAATTAATTAATGCAACTTATATGTTGGGAATTTTGTAAAATAGAAATCATTTTTGAATTCGGAATATCAATTACAGCTTAGGGTGAAATTTTGGCATTTTTCTGAAAAACATCAATTTTTGATGAATAGTGAAACCACTAAGTGGTAGGTTAAAAACTGAATTTTGCATAAAACTTAATTTTACCGCTTCTGTGAATGGAATTTCGAAAATCCGAGAGACACGGTTAATATCAAGGACTAAAATGTGGTTCAATGAGATGAAAATAATTTTTTGGTGAATAGTAACTTTTTACTTTTTTTACCACGGTTAATAGTAAATAAGGTAACTAAGGGTAAATATGATATTAATATTACCCTAACACATGTCCTAATTCTATTGGAAAAGTGTAATTCGACCAAAAACAAACTTAGGAATAAAATATGACCATTTAGGCCCACTTGGATTAGATTAGGACATTTATTATTAATTTATTTAAAGAAGGGTTAAAATAGTTAAAATCAAAGTTTAATAAGTAAATCATTTTTAATATGGGGTTATACATAAGATAAATTCGACTATAAATATTCATTAGAAAGCTAAAAAGATTTCCTACATGATGGTATTTTATTTGTAATTTTTAGACATCAAATAATATAATTTATTTATGACACACAAATGATGCAGTAATTATCTTATTAATGAAATATTGACATAATTGATAATATAAATACCAAAATAAATGTAATTTAAGCCTTTTTATGAATTACACTAATTTTCTAGGTTACTATGATATATTAATGTTGATTTAATCAACTTGGTGCGAACATATAATTCTTTTATGACTTTCACAAAAATCATATATCAAATAGTGTCAAAATTGACACAAAATAGTTTTTAAATCAAATATTATATTATTAATTGTTATTTTATTCCTAAAAATCTAAGGTTCGGCCAAATGACTTAGATAAGGATATATATATTAATAATAAACAATTTGGGGTTCGTTTGGCATGTTATTGTAAGTGTATTTACCATATAGTGAAAGAAAACAAAAAGACACGGTAAAAGTTAAATTATTTAACTTAGAGTTAAATATAATTGATAAGGTTAAAATAATACCCTAAACTTGTCTAAATCTTATTGGTTGATAGGATTTCGACCCATCCCAACTTTAGCTTCGAAATAAGACCCTTTGGAACCATTATTAACCGATTTTTACTTTAATATAAAATAATATTTTGAGATATTCCTAAGGTGCCCCTCTCCTCCCCTATAAAAGGACACCTCCTCCCCCTCCTCCTCACACCAATTTGAGCACTCAAGCTCGGCCAACCCATGACAATTTCTCCTATCCACTTCCCTAGAAACATCCTAGAGGTTCTGGTCTTCCTCAAAGACCAATTTTAGTGCCCTAAGAGGAGGTCTCAAAGAGGCACTTCAAAGAAGAGGTAATTACCGTTACCAATTATTTCATCTTTATTTCTTCTTCCACTTCTTATTATTAGGTTGTTTCATTATGAAGTAATAACATCAGTATCACTCATATACTGATATGTTATTATAAGTATGAAACAACCCTATTTCACCATCTATCCATCCTACGGAAAAAGAAATCACCGCGCGTGCGTACGTACGGAATACCGTCTCCACGCCGTGGTGTAATCTATTTTCCACCACCACCTTACATGGATGGGTATAATGTTGTAAAGAATAACTATACATAGTTATTACAACATCATATTGATTCTGATATATTTTATAATCCACTCCAATTCAATTCAATATTTATAGAAATGATATCATCGCTCGTGCGTACGTACGGAATACCGTCTCCACGACGCGATGAGATTCATTCTCCATGTTAACCATTTAAGAATGATTATAATGTATATATAAGAAATAATAATGAAATATATGACATTATAAAGCTACTGGATTTATGTATATATATACATATGTATGTCATCTACTTACTTCCATTTCAAGACAATAAGGAAAGGAAAACAGCGTTCATGTGTACGTACGGACTACCGTCTCCATGAACGGTGTTTTTCATTTTATTTATCTACCTATTATATATATATATATACTGAATATATATGATATATAAATCATATTTTATATTCTGGATGTAAGTAAATCATGATATAATTAATAATGTTGTCAAGAACAACAAGTCAAAACACCTACGATAAATGAAACGATTTTACCCAAAACGCTTCTTTAACATGGAATTTACAAAAGAACGGGTAATATAAAGTCATAAGTGGACCATATATGATATAATAACAATGAATATGATTCTGTAATAAGTCAATAACATGATTTAAATCATTATACAGGAGGTTCGGACACTTACAAAGCAAGTCGGACCTAAGGTAAGGGAAATATCACAATCTCATTTTTATCCGAGATTGTTTATACTTTGGCATTTACTGGGGTGTATTTTATCATCCAAATCCATGTTTCCTCAATATGTAATATTATTTCCATCCACCTAAAATTGTTTAAATCCAATTTTACCCTTCGATGAGTTTTTAGTAAAGGATATGAAAGGAATATTTTTTCGTTTTTCATACGAGGTACTTTTTGACTTTTCCGACAAAAGTATGAAGAATGTTTTTTTTAACTTATACGGCACGAACGGATTTTTACGGTTTTATAAAGCCTTGTTTTCATGAACCTTCCTCCAAAATATTTCATGACTATTTTCAATAAAATCTTTTTCTTTTAAAATTGCATGATTTTTTGTGAAAAGAAATTGATTTTGAAGAAGAAAGGATATTTTCCTCAAGAATTCAATTCAAGTGTTTTATCAAAATTATTTTTCATCTAAGATAATAAAGGGTTCTGTTTCTATCCATATTTTTACATTGATTTGACTATGTTGTGATGGAATTATGTTTATGAATTCCTTTATCTTATATGAATTGTTTTATGATGTCATGTTGTTTAAGAATCCCATTTTTATTACATGGGTTATGCAATGATGTATGATTTATGATTTTGTGGCACACATAAGAATGGTATCATTATGAGATGGGTGGGACCTATATCTCCCTCCAATGCATTGGGTAACGATTTATATCTCATGAGATAGACATGGCTGGAATGGTAGGTTATACCGGTTCAGTGAAACAGGAATGAAACGAGGGTTACTCGATTCAGAAAGGGACTTTGTCCACTAAGATAGTCTTGGCAATGAGTCTTGACTAACAAGAAATGATTCTCTATGATTATGTGTGTATGCCACAATGAGTAATGTTTTAAGTTATGATTTCATTTCACTACTATGATTTATCCCATGTTATGAAATTATGCTCTCTTTTGCAGGTTAAGATTTCCAAAAATGTTATGTTCTTATGAAAATTATGTGATTGATATTTCTTTTGTTTACCCTTACTGAGCATTTGAGCTCACCCTTTTATGTTTTATTTTCCCCAGGACATAAAGAAAGGTTTTAGGTAAAAAAAAGGAAGATCTTTATGGGAGATGTTGAAGATCTTTCCCCACGATTAGAAGATTTTATTCCGAGTTTCCAAAGACACTAAACTATTACGGTCCTTGTGTGTGTGTTTTTGTTATGTACTAAGTATTCCGCAAATGTAATGTAATGCCAATGTACGTCAGGCTACGGGTCTCTACACTATATTAACTACTTAATTGTTTTATCTAGGGTATATTGTTACATTTTTGTATAATATATATTGAATTAATTTATATTCATGGTATTTTTTTAATTTAATGTTATTTCACTCATGTGTCTAATGAAACACAATTTATCAAAGTGCTAAAGAATTATTTTACAATCTGATTATTAATCTGCATTATTTTATTAAGTCTCCCATTAAGGAATTATTGGATATTTCTACATTAAAATAAAACTATTTTCTAATCCTATGGTAATTCATGAATTGTTATGTTATAGTACAATTTTCCTCTCCTTTATAGTTATAATTCATTCTAAAAGGTTTAAAAAAATACAAATTTATTTCAGTATTCAGTCAAAAATCATTTTCTCTCCAAAATCATGTTTTATAAAACTTCTATCAATTTTTTATCATTATACAATTGATTTATTAAATTTTCTCTATGTTGATGAATTTTTAAATAACCTTTTTAATGGAATATTCTTAATTTTTCCCAAAAAAGTCTCTTTTCTATCAATAAATGATAAAAATGAATTTTATTTTAAACATATACAACATTTATGTAATTACAATCCATCAGGACTGTAATATCAACCTAGCATTCTTTAATCTTTTTAAAATGTTATTTTTTATAAAAAAACCCTAATATTCTTGAAATTATTTTTTTTAAAGGATATTTTATTTTATTTTAGAATTCTATAGTTTTAACTAAAAAAGGTTAATTTTCAATGAATGGTTATTTTCTGTAAGAAATGTTCCATGTGAAGTTTAAAAATAATTTCCCATCTAAGAATACATTATTTGATGTCACATTTGCTTTACATTTGATATACTATAATGATACCATTATAATTATTTCCTTATATGGTTTATGATTAGTTTTAGTTGGGATGTACTATTTAAAAACCATTTTCCATTTTTAAAAATTTGGTTATTATTATGTTTATTTATTGGGGTATATATTAAAATTTCATATGTTATATTTTTAATGTGAATATTTATGTTGATTAGGTTGTGCCCCATTAATATTTGGAATGAATTTAACTTATTAAGTGATCTAAGGGGCCTGTTATATCCCTTCGAGGAATCAATAATTATAAACGGACAAATTAGATTGGGTTTTGGATTAGGCCAACACATTTATATGTATTTCTTGATACAAGTACTAGATGGTATTATATTTCTCAGCACAATGTTTTGATGTTATTAGATGTCTTGGAAAAAATATTCAATGTTATGTTTTAGATTTACATTTTTATGTATTCCATAATTATGATTTCAGCTATTTATTTTATATATTTTTATTTGATTAGTTAAAAAATCTATGGTAAGGTTTTCAATATTGTTCCATTATTTATATAACATTATTTGATAATAATTTATCATTTCCATATTTTTCTCATGATAATGATTAAATATTTTTGATTTTATTATTTACAGTTTCGTATTGATTGTTCATTATTTATTCATATATCCAATTCAACACTTACCCAAACTAAGCATAAAAAATCACCCCTTTATTATATTATCTTTTCTCTTGGATGCCAGGAAGTGTTTTGTGGTTAATATTTTTGGATATGGCAATGGGAATGAAGGAATTATCCAATAAAATAAAATATTTGTTTTTTTAAAGATAATGTAACATGAATATTTAATATGTATCTAGTTTACCAAGACAAGTAAACTATTTTTGATATAGAGATGTGATTCATTGTATCTCATTCCAATGTAATTTATTATTCACTCACTCGGGTCTACTATGGTTAGTTCTACTACACGAAACATTTCTATAATCCCACCTAGCCATTTTTGTGCATATTCCAGCTATTAGTCAGTTCTATGTTATGTTAAATTATAGTATACCCTATGTTATGAGCATATAATTCCTAACATGGAATGAATGTGATCATTTATACGTGAGGATTATGATTCTTCATGTGATTATCATGATGTGGCCCACATAGTTCCTATATTATGAAAATAATGTATGATCTGCATGGGTCCTGAACACATGAACATAAATGTATCATTATCCATTCCTCATTTTACATCCTCAGTAGGCATTTCAATTGTCCACATAAAATCATTATAAATAGTATTGTGGGCCCTATTAGGTTTCATGTAACTACTTATTTTTTTATTCCCTTTATAGAAAAATGTATGAACCCATCTTATAGGAAAAATCGTAGTCGTAAAACATTATCTACCATTAAAAATAATAATTAACTAATGTTCCCTCTCAATAGGACCCCAACCTAGGTGTAATCCCCAATAATATTATATAACCCATGAATGTGTCGATATGGAATCAAAACCCATCATTGGGAATAATGAATTGGAAAAATTATGTGTAATCTCCGTATATTACATCCTAGCTTCGTGATATTAAAGTTTATAGCATAACTTCCAAAACACGTGATGTTAAACTATATATTACAATATATTACAAGTATTGGATTCTATTAGGGATAAGCACCATTATTCAATGTGTGATGAGCATATGATACATTTCATAGTATGCATTATTTAGTGAGAATGATATTTTGCAACAATACCAAGAAAAAATCCCTAATAAACCACTCATAGCCTCACTTCTTGTTAACTAATCCGAAGTTGAAAACACATGTAGGACCCTCTCATGTACTCAATACTCCATAGAAAGCTCTAATAATAACAGTGTAGTATACCTCTTACAAAGCTTTATTTGACATTATTAGCATAAGGTATATTCTATGGGTAATCTATAACAACATATAATATGTAAGACATTAAACTGCATATCACTAACATTCTAGTTTTATGATGTTAAACTTCATCAAAACATCAAAATCATATGATGTTAAACTAAATTGAAATGCATAAAATACAATATTTAAAACTATATCCTTACCTTATTTGTTGAGTAATTTATTCCTTATTTTATGATAATAGGTTGAAACCTACATATTTCATGTATCTTCTACACATAATCCCGACACTATCCCCTTATGTACCTAATTTCACTAAATAATAATCCTTAAAAAATTAAATTAAACAGAAAAAACTAGTCATTTTATGTGAACATAAATAGTATAGTAAAACTAGACAACTTTTGATCCTTATCTCCAAAAATTGTATATAGGACCCCTCATTGTGGTTCAATCCACAAACTAATAAAAACCACACTCACATCCTGAGGTTTCACCTCTAAATCATGATAGATGATTCATAGGTATGAATATATTCCCCCCAAATATATCTAATGTCCCCACTAGACTTTTATGTTTCTACAGGATACTAACCCGGTCCCAAAAAAATATGTTATATGTGTATATGTTACATTTCCCCTCAATAATATAAATTTATTATAAGATCATACATGATGATCATATATGTTACATTCTACACCGAACATTAAATATTTGAATCTCCCCCACTTGACATTGAAAATTAGAAAACTATTAATGAATTAGAACCCCAACCCTAGGTGAAGTTTCCATGGTTCTATATGTGATAATCCTATGGAGTTTATATGAAACAAAAAATGATCTCCACTAATCATGTGAATATTCTATGCTATTTCATCATGTTATGATAATTATACGGCATTAGTTATGAACCTAGGAATATTTTTGTGAGCATCATAAGATTCAAAACATGAAAAGAACAAGATACCAATAATGAGGAATATGGTATACCATGTGTAACAAGCACAATAATCCTAAGTCGAATACACAGGTATGTATTAGACACTAGATATAGGATTCCACATCATAATCATGGGATTCGCACATGTTTTTTACCTAATATCCCTTATGTCATGAGAATAATATAAACTCTAAATCTTAATTGGGAATGACTTTTATTGATTCCCAACATATCCAATATATTCATTATATACAACTATAGGCCGCCATGTGTTCTTGGAATAAAGAGGCATAATTAACCATTTTCCACTATAATATGGTTTTAGGAATAAGATTCATTGAAATTTTTTAGATCTAAGTGAGAGACCCAAACATGGATATGAAGATGAATGAGGAATCCATGGAAGGTTCATTCAATATCCCAACATATCATTGTAATCAAGTATCCAACAACATCTTCCATGGTGGTGAATATAGATTACCTTTGGGAAGAAGTAATTTGAGATAATTAGGATCCAAAAAAATTCCAATGATGTAAACCACTCAAGAAGTGTGAAATATAACCCTTTAGGAAACATTGTAAAATGAAATCAATATCAGTTTAGAGAAATATGAAGTTTCCCATAATAAAAAATGAAATATTTCATTTATGGGATGTGGAGGAATTCACTTACTACAACAAATGTAATAAATAATTTTTTATAAATCCAAAAATTTCAAGGAATATTTTGTGACTTGTGATTAATTTTTTAGTAGTGATGGTTTAAAAGATAAAGATTCTTATATGGAACAAGTTTAGAAATCTAATCTAAGAGCATTGATTGAGAATAATTACAAAGACAACATAGATTTTGGGTTATTGAAGTGGGAGTATATAATGATAGTTGTTGATTTTGATGGAAGTATGATAATGAAATCTACCTAAATTGGGGATATTAAAATTTTCAATAATTTCTTTTGAAATGAAAATATTATGAAAGTATTAGAAATGAAATTAAAATTAAATTATGAAGAATGTGATAATAATTACTAAAAACTAATAGAATATTAAATAGGATTTAATTAGTTGAGATATAATTATAATATATCTATGGAGTTGAAAGATAAATCACCATAATCTGTTAAATATGCAAACTCAATGTAGTAGTTCAACAAATTTTTTTTATATATTTTTGTAAAACTAATTTTTCTGAACATTAAGGTTGCAAATAAAAATGTGTATCTACATTATATAATACATATTAAGTAAAGTACTCTCCACCATTAATGGAAGAGAAGAAAATTTCAAGAAATGATACCTATCAATGGAAGATGAATGATACATCAGTACTATAATATATATATATATATATATATATGTTGTGTTGAACTCAATTTGTAATAAAAGTATTACATTCAGTGGGTACATATTGTGATGTTGTATCATTTTATAAATGGATTATTAATTTTATAAAAATACTACCCCATGAGGCTGAAGTTGTTGAGAATGGGGGATTCGTACTGGGAATGAGAGGATATATTTATATTGGAGGAAATAAAATACAGGGAAACATTTTAACATCCCACAAAAAATAATATTGAATATATAAATAATGTTTTTTCAATACATTAACAACAATTTCATATTATTGAGGACTATATGACATTTTTTCGAAGATAGATTCCCTATAAAGAATATTAAAGAGAAAATAAAAAGTAGATTAAAGATATTTTTTTATATAAATTATATTAATATTAGAAAGAAATAAATAATTCATAGTGGGAGTTCCTCACACATATTAGGAGATTGAAAACTCTTAAAACATTAAAGGAAATGTTATACATATAATAAATTTTTAAAATATAATTTTTTTAATAAAAAATTCATTTTATTGTATGATATTGAAAAAAAAATCTATTTAAATAATGATCATTATGTTTATGGAATGGATGATAACATCTTGACTAAATAAAAGAAATGTGATAAATGAAATTAAGTTATATTTAAAAAAAATCTTTCCTAATAAAATTCAACTAATGGATGAATCATGAAAAGAAAAAAGGGAACATGTAGAAATCTATTCAAATTAATGATTCATATAACTCATGCAACCTGATATCCCATGCATGAAATTAATTGTATAATTGTGGACATGGACACATTATGAAAATTATATTAATAAAAATATAAACAAATAATATGGTAAGATTTATTACACTACATAAATTTTATGGATAGGTAGTTTGTAAAAAATTCCAAAAGTGGATGATGGTGATATTAACACAAAAAATTGTGTAACTAAAACAATCAAGAACTCCTAAAATCATTAATTTTGATCATTATAGTCACATGAGAAGTTATATAACCGGATATGGATTTTATTTCATTACCCTTAATTAATTATTTCACAAATATTAATTAATTAAAAATCATGAAATAAAATTCTAACGGAATTAAATTTTTAAAAATACATTAAATACATGTTTATAAGATGTTGGGAATATACATTTTGAATATGAGAATATAAAATGATATGTAATTGAAATGAAAATAATTTGAAATTTATGTGAAAAATAAATTAACTAAAAATAATTATATTTAATCATATACTACACAAATAAAGTGGAATATAAGAGGGAAAAAATATAATCATATATTAAACATACAATATATTGACAATTTATCATAACACTATGATGATTTTATATAGAAATTCTCATTGTAATATTTTCCATATAGGAAATAGATTCTCATTAAGGCCTGAGAAATAAAACTATAAATGAGATTTCATAAAAATAAAAATTTAAAAAACATTATTCTATTGGGAAGTTCATATTTCATAACTATTGGTGCAATAAAAAAAGTTATATTTGAAGTAAAACCATATGATGTAATTTTAATTTGATACTGTTTAATTGATGGTGGATAAATGATTTCGTTAAAATGGCTAATTAGTCTCAAAAACTATTTTGATGTGAATTTTCTAAAAACCTATTTCATGACATAGTTTTAGTGGCTCTAGAATAGTGGTTTAATGAGTATAATAATTTAAATAAATTAGATATTAATGCCACAAAAAACCATATTTTCAGGATTTGGTTGTTTGTTAATTATGAAAAAAAAATTTATAATGAAAATGATTTTCATTTTTAAAGAATTAATCATATTATTTTGAATAAAAATTATGATATTGAATATATAATTGGTATTCAATATGGACCTATCTATACTAGATGATAGATGTTTGTTTGGAACCAAACTACTCACATTTTATAATTTGAACCAAAATCAATTTTACAGGTAGTTAAATATTTTTATTTTATTTCTTCTGGTATTAAATAATTATATAAAATAGTATTTAACTCTATTTGGTAAAATTTAAAATGTCATAAAAGAAATAATATTTTTTGTACCAAGTTAAAATATTAGAACAATCTAAATTAAAAAGGATAGGTGTCAAGAAAACACACCCTAGATAGTTTCAAAGGGCCACAATAAAATAAAAATCATCAATATTGAAGAAAGGTTTTTTCCAGTCTTAAGGTTGTAACACATTAAGATTTTATTCACATTATAATATAACAATAAATATTTTGATTATTTAATTAATGTGAAATTAGATTTATTTAATTGATATATTTAAGATAACATTTTTATTCTTATAAATGATGGGGTTTATTCTTGATAAATATGAAATCATAGATTTCAAAATGAATAAAGAATTATATGGTTTGAAAAAGGACCAAAATGACACATAATCCAAAATATAGGTATTTATAATAATATAGGAATTTATAAGTGGATATATTTGAAGAAACTTGAATTTGAATACATATACCCAAAATACTCTTATTATTTTTTTCTATGTTGATGAGAGAATATTTAAAAATTACCATGATTTTAACTATGAGGAATTTAAAATAGAAATGAAGATTTATTTTAAGATTTATTTTTTAGGGTAGATGAAATGTATCATTGGATTTAAAATTCCCATAGGATATTATTACACTTTTTAATCACCAGAAAAATAAGGAAATGAAATATAGAAAACTATTTAAATGAAGGACTAAAAGGAAGAGTAAATTCCCATATATTTTTTGAATTTTTTAATAAATTTTTCTAATGAATTATTCTTTAAATAAAATGGAATTCAAAAGATATACTGTCAAGAAAAATTACCCTACAACATCATGGGAATATATTGTATTATGTTGTGAATTTATGTGATATATTTCACTGTAATCTACAAAATATAATTTCTATAATATAATAAATTTATATGAAATATAAATTGTATACTATAGAGTTTCTTTTTGTATAAACTATGATAAGATTTATATATACATAGGTTACCCATAAATAATAGGTAGGATATTAAAGTAATAGATATTATAAGTCTCAGGGAAAATTCATCCTTGGTGATAATCTTCAAAGATGACACCATACGTAGAACTAATAAATTTCTTTGAGTAAATTATAGGTTATGTAAATACAATATACACATTATAATGCATATATAAATTGTGTAAAGGTGCATATATATGATTTAAATGTTTTTTGTGAAAACAATTATAGAATACAAGTAAAAAATATGAGTTACATTAATATAACAATGAATATTGAGTAACATGAATGATATAGAAAAATTGATATTAGAAAACATTTTATCAAGAATAGGGTGTCTAGTTTTGATATTGAGCTTGATTATATTTTCACAACGAGTCATATGGTAGATAATTTTAAAAAATTATTTCCAAAGAAATGATTTTAAGTGATCGGGAAGAAACTATATGTTTATCCTTCCCCTATTTAATTTAAATGTATGAACATAGCCTCCACTATGCATTATATTATGTCGAACAATTTGTAGAAATAATTAAATAACCCAATTTAAAAGGGAAAGAGAATAACAGGTAAATGGATGAGTGATCAATGACATGTCATTAAAATATTATTATAATAATAAATGGGGAGTTATTTAACAAAGATATTTGATTCATGAATTTATGGGGATCTCATATTCATCACTGTGATAAATACATGTTAAACTAAGGGACAAGATTATATAAAAAAACCTAACCATAACTTCTTGTGTGTTTGAAAATAATTTTTAGGTGGGATATGATATTATTCAAGGATTCTTATATATATGTATATGTTGTAAAATATGTTTTAGAAACTTGAAAATAATTGTGTAATGCTAAAAAATTATATTGAAGGGAGAGATTGAATTTTACAAAAAATAAATTTATCCACTTGCTACATGTTTTGAGTCCATGAAAATGTTTTTCTGTGGATGATGAATTTTTTTTATTTGATTTCGAGTGTCCCTAAATTATTTTTTAAAAATTGCATGTTTTACCTTTTCCAGAATCAAACACGAATGTTTTCCATTTGGTAGAACAATCTATTAATGAGGTTGATCTATATCTTGGTCATGTGGCTAGGGATTTCTTCTTATGGTTGAAAAAAACGTGATTTTTATCACATGAACATTTTATGATGTCAATTGATTGGAATTTTTTAGTGAGTGTTCATCCATGCAATAACATAGTTGAAGTATGTCTTTGATAATATCACAGTCGATCCACTTTTAGTTTAGTGGTTATATAAAGACACTAGATAACTTTTCTACCTACCAATAGGTAAACTGATTTCCATACTACCTATGTAATGGTGTTTCTTGTCTATTTTAAATGGTGTTGGAAGCTCATGAAAGGCAAATCTAGTTGTTTCAAGGTTGTGTAATAGTAGAATGAATGATAAAAAAGATTAAATAATGTTCTAATGAGCTATAATGACTACAAATTTGAATTTCCATCACCTACATAATGGTATTATGGAGATATGATAATGTAGCAAAAATCTCAAAAAAGAATACATTGTTTTTTTAATTCCCTGTGTATAGGTTGTACTGAAGTAATGATTTTTATATATTGGTAACTTCCAATTCTATAATGGTAAAAAGATTGATTGTAGACCAATATAAATATATGAAAATAGTATTTGATATTTTTAGAGGAAAAAACTAGTTCTTAAATTTTAATATTATTGGGAATTTTGTAATTTTCAAAAAAATTATTAGTTTTAAAAGAATCTCTCAATTTTAAATCATAAATTCAGTTTTAATGTTGTCTTGATGGTATATAATTTTGATAAATATTTTTATATAATTATTAAGAGTTTCATATAACATATTTAATTTATTATAGATTTATTACAATGACAACATGTGAAGTGTAATTTTTATTTCATTATAAATAATATATTAATGAAAACCTTTTTTCATGTATGGAAGGGGACATGGGTCTTATTTAATATTCATAAATTAATTATTTTTGAATCATTCTCATCTTTGATGATTTATTAGAATGAATAAGTACTTAATTATTGTAGATATTACTTGAAATAATAATATTACAAAAGGTTGTTTGTAGTAGACATGTATTTTATGAATGATTTGTCATTCAAATATCATGGGGGATTAATTTTGTGCATGACAGAATGAGAAACTCATGATGAATCTTATCATAAGAATTTATTAAACAATTTTTTTGGTTTTATGATAATAAATGTACTAATAATGAAATATTTTAATACATGTATTCTGAATGTGAGGATCTATCAATGTGATATAAGAGTTGTTCGATCATTGTAAAAATCAGAACACTGTAAACAATTTACAGTGCGTAAAGAGAATATGTGCCTGAATATTAGAGGAAAATATTATATTTTTAAAGAAAATTACACAATTAAGTGTTTTAAATATGATCTAGAGATTCATAGATGATAAAAACCAATATTTTTATGATTTTTTTCTCTTTTTTATTAATTTAATTACTTTGATATCTTGTATTACATGAAAAAATAGGGTGTAAATGAATTGTGATATTCTATTTTATTTTTATCATTTAATGTTTTAGTTCACTCCAAGATGCTCAGTTTTTTAGTATGAATATCATTTAAAAAATTATGATAAATCTATATTTAAACATTTATTGATTTAATTCAGGGATTATCAATTGATAAAATCATTTAAAAGTAATAAAAATATTTCTTCTATTAAAACATGTATGCATGAAATGTGTTTTAATATTCTTAAACTAAATTAATCCTTATTGATGATTTATTTTGATGGATGTTATAGATTATATATCCGATAAAACTTTATATCAATATACTATTTATTTTTAATTGGAAAGGGATATGAATAAATCTACTTTTCCGATGATAAATTGATTTTTCCTAAAATAATTTTCATTTCATTTTGGAATCTTATTTTTAATTTTTCTTACATATAGAAACATAATAATGAAAATTTTGATCTATATTTTTAATAATGTTACTTTTTTAAGTAATCCCTTTTAATTTTTGTTCATTATCAATACTAACCATAAAAATATTTATCACATAGATAAAGGTAACATGATTTACACAATGTTAAAACTAAGGAATATGGCCAAGAAATATCCAAAGTACTTTCATTAATTTTTTTAAAACATTTTTTTAACATAATATTCTTCTATTTGATGTATTTGAAATTTCTTTAATCATTAATTTTTTAATGACCTTATTGTAATTTTATATAAAAAATAAATAATAACTTTCACTCAATTTTTTTTAATATCTATAATTTTATTTCATAGGGATAAAAACATAATAGGTTTGTTTCTGAACTATTCATTAAATGATATGTGAATTTTTTATTTGGCCAATTTATTTTTATCTTTTAGTGATGTATGAATTTATATAAATTATTACACAAGACTGAAAAAATTCTTGTTCATTTATTATAAAATCCAAATAAATAATTTTTATAATAGTATATGTAAAATCATTTTTCTGGTGTATTTTGTTCAAGAAATTTGGTAGAAAAATATAACATAATTATGTTGTTTTTAATGTTTTTTATTTAAATTGATTTTTAAATATTTTATTATAATGTCAAACTTTGTGAAAAGTTCCTCAAATGAATTTAATGGTATCCTATGTTAATATATATTTTATTATTATTTAAAAATTCATAAAAACATTATTGTAACATCCTATGATTTAGTGAAATCGATTTTTTCTAATAAATGTAATCATTTTGATATTTTTTGTAACACAACACATTATATTTACCTTAAGTTTCACTCAACACTGGGTTTATCTTGCATTACACCCAACATTTAGTGTACCTTGTGATATACATAACATCGAGTATAAATCGAATGGCGCATGCTATTAAAATATAATTATTATTTTATATGGTGGTTATAAGATGACAATTGTAATTGAGGGTATGAATTAGAATATTTAAATTATCAAAATATTAGGTTTAGAAATTGATATAAAATTGGTTCATTGGTGATGAATTAGTTATAAATGAAAATAAAAATTATTTTCAAATATAGGAAATGACTTTTCTAAAAAATTATTTTAGAGCCAAAAAACTCATTTTACTCTAACAAATTAAAATAATGAAAATTATTAAATTATTTAAATTATACATAGATATTATATAAAAATATAACATTTAATATTCATATTACATTTCTTTATGATCCAGATAAAATAAATCAAATTTAGTAATTTAAATCATCATTTTTGAAAAAATATATTTTTCAGTATTTTCGAGATTTTTTAAAATCATATCTTGAAATTTTTAAACATATATATGAATATTTTAAAATTACTTTTTATATAATATTTTTAAAATTATATTTTTGTGAATTTATGAGAAGATAAAATTTATGTTGAATAGTGAAAAAAATAAATTTTTTAGAATTATCATTTATATTGAGGCTTTTAAAAAAATTATTTTTTATAATTGATTTTATGAGTTATATTAGTTCAATATTATATATATGAAATCTAATTTAATTCTTTTGAATGAATTCCATAATTAATTTTTATATTAAAACTTTTAATACTTTTAAAACATTTCTCTTTGGAAATATAATTTTTCGTTGCAACTGTGGGAACGATTTAAATTCAAAATTTTCCACTCATGTGATTGTTACTTTTTATAATTGGATTATATATTTGGAATAAAAATTAAAATATATATTCCAATAATGTAAAAAAAAAATTTATCACAATTAGTTATAAAAAATGATACAATTAATTACCACTATTAAGATTAAAATGGGTTCACCTCGAGGTAAACATGAATGATAAAGGGTAAAATGTATTTATAACTTTTCCAAAAATGAATATTTAGATATTATAGACTATAATATTTGTGAATAGACTATTATAATTCTTTGTGGAAATTGAAAAACAATGACCTTGATTTTTGTTGTAAAAAATTTCAAGTGTGCCACTCACTTAACTTATAAAAGGCCACCCAATATCTCCTCCTCTTCAAATTTAAAAAACTTATTGTATCATCCAATACTTATCCAAATGTATTTCATGATTCCCTAATCTAATTCAATAATCCTTTTTTTCTGATCAAACCTATAAATCTTTTTGGGAAGCTAAAATAAGTATTCTGAAAAAGCGGTAGCATCCCTATGTAAGCATTTTATCTTATTTCTTCCCCTAAATCCATCAATAATTATTAAATTAGGATGATATAAATTCAAAATAATCATTCACATACTTATATTATAATATGTAAATTTAATAACATAAACTGTATCATCTTACATCAAGTGGAATACTAAATCATCATTCATGTATATGATGGACTACCACCACACAACCAGATGTTATTCATTTTCAAAAACCCCCTATCATGGTTGGATATAATTATATATTTAATTATTATATATGATATTTATATTATTATTATACCTCTATATTTATAATTCCACATATACATTCTGATCTCTAAAACTGTTGGAAAACAATAATGTCGCTTGCGTGTAGGACAAACTACCAACTCGTAAACCAATGTGATGTGTTTTAAAATTGTATTTCACTTGTATTTTAATAACAATATATTAAATAATATATATTATATATGTTACATAATTATATATATAATTAAGATATCACATATATCTTCATACTTTCTATCTTGTGGGAGATATGGTGATGGCATTCATCTATACCACAGACTACGACCCTGTGAACTGATGTGAATTTTTTCTCACGAACACTTTTTAGGGAAGGTAATTTGGGAAAAGTTAATGAATATATTTGATATGTATGATAATTTTTTTAAAATTCAATATATTATTTACCATTCATTAATTTATTCTTTTGAGAAAATAGAAACAATATTGTTGCATACATATGGCATACCGTCTCCCAAAACATTGTATTTCAGTTTCTTTATATAAACATTATGTATTATAATGAATAAATATATAAATAATATATATTATATTTATATCATAGTTAACATCATGTATGTTATATAACCAATATCATAGTAATAAGACCATAAATAAAAACTGAAACATACAAGAAAAACAAACTAGTTATTACCCAACATGGAATTTTAACAATAAAATAATTAACAAATGGGTAATAAGTGGTCATAAGTAAATAATATATGGTATAATGTATATAAAACATATTTTTTAATATATTTATAATAAACATAGATTTTTTTATATCGGATTTGTGAGCATGAATGAATGATCTTGGGACCTACTGTAAGGGATTTCTATCTCACTTTTTACTCTTATGAGACACATGAAATAATCACCAAAAATTATATTTATTTTCTATATATACTAAACATGAATTTATTTTATTATTATTATACAATAAATTATTTTTATTTACATAATCATTTTAGGATCACTCTTTCATTTGGTTTACTATTTAAAAGTTACCAAAGTGCAAAGATGTTTTTGTCTAAATTTTTCTTCTTTGAGACATATGATAATTTATAAAGAAATATTATTTTATGAGGTGTATATGGAAACCCTACCACATGTATAATAATGAATTTATTTATAATCATTATATATTTTATTCATGTTTTGTTATTATTTATTGGGGATTATGATTCAATATTGTTAAATTTGTAAGCATTTTATGATACAATCCCTGTATTTATCAGGATTGGTCTTGAATATTTTTACAATGATGAAACATTATAATATATCTCTCATAAAAATCATGAATTTTAATATAGAATATTAATTTAAAGGTAATATATTCTTAAAATAATTTTTATCTCTTCCAGTAATAATTAATTCAAAATGATTTTTTTATAAAACATCATTTTTATTTATCACTTCGATCGAAAAATTATTTAATTCCAAAAATGAATTTTCTAAAAATGTATTAATTTATTTTTAAAAAATATTAAAATGACTTATAAAATATATTTTTACCCATTTTAGAAAAAAATTATTTTTTTAATGGACTCGTCCATTAGTTAACCAAAATGAGTTAGTTTTGGATTCAACGAAAATTTGAATGGAATCTTTTTTATAATGTATAAAGAATGAATGGAAATTTCCCAAAATCATTGAAACATATTTCCATTGAATTATAATCTATATATTTTTTTATTTTAAAATTAATTTATTTATAAATTATTTAATGTATTTGTAATTTTAAAATGTTGGTTTTTAGTGAATGAATATTCTCCTCAAGAAATGTTAGAAGTGAATTTTCGTTAAAAATTACTTTAAATCTAGAATAAAATCTTTTGATGTTAAACACTCATTAATAGGAATATCGTTCAAGGATAGCGAACAAATTTATTCTATGAATGTTTTATTTTTATGATGATAAGTGGTTAATGAATTTATTTTCTCATCCTATAGTTATACCATGATAAATTAATTATTGTAACATCTCAGCCCAACTTACCATCGAATTGGTAGCCAGATCGGTTGCTACATGATCTCAACTGCAACTCCCTATAAGATAGAGGCTGCTGAAAATAACCAAGGGTGAAATTATAGGCTTTGGGGATTCTATAACCTCATATCATAGTTTTAATAGAAGTATAACAATATATAAATAGATGAAAACATCGGAAGAAGCTAATAAGAAATAAACAAAATAGCCGAAGACCACTGTAATATCAACTAAATAAAGAAAATATACAATACAGCTTTATAAAATGCATTCATTTCATTTTTACTCCCCTAATAACTAAAGTAATAAAATTTTATACTATATCATGTATGATACGCAGCACCAAGCACATAATGTAATATAATATTGGTATACTTTATAATATATTTTACAATTTAATATATATTCTTTATATATCAACACAATGAACATCGAGTTAACATGAAATTCATGTGACACTGAGTTAGTGTAAATTATATGCAAAAATAAATTTCCTCTATATATTTTGTTTCATGAAAAAGAGACTATCTTTGATGTGTTTCTCTATATGTAATATCAAGTCTTACCGAGAATCAATCTATAATTAAAGCATTATTATTTAAAAAAATAATATATAACTTTGACGTTATATTAGAGGTTATGAATATAATTATATAACATATGAAAATATATGGTTTATAATAATATATGGTTAATTCATAGGATGAAAATTAATTAGAAATGAATATAAGAACCAAATGAATATAAAAAGATATTTTTATAGAAAACTGTTTTATGATCACAAAGTTGTTTTACCTTAATAGATTAAATTAATAATAATTTATGAGTGATAATAATTATATATATATATATATTACATATTTAATCAATTATGTTTTGTATTTATCCAATAGATTTGATAATCATAAGATAAAAGAAAACCCAATATTTCACATAAAAACCTATATTTTTATTAAGGCATATTTTACCGCCTTTTAATGGATAAAAATTTTAATTAATAATTTTCAAACTATAATAAATTTAATTTTATAAAAGAAACTTTATTTTTTAATTCATAACATCAATATTGTCTTATGATGAATTTTTAGGGTTTTTCTAAGAAACATCAATTTTTTATGTATAGTGAAAAAATAATATGATTTAGTTTTAAAATACCTTTTCATTTAAGTAAATATTAATGTTAAATTATATTAAAAATATTTATTAAAGTCAAAACATATAAATTATATATCTATTTATTAAATTTATATCATTATAATTAATTTAAAATTTAAACTGAATATAAAAACATAATATGTTTTTGAACATTTTTCTACCGAAACTAGTTAATCAATCTATCTACGAGATTAACACTAATCATAATTTTTCCGCTTTTGAGATTTTCATTTTTAAAATCCTACATAAAAATTCTTAATCAAGATAATATTTTTTTCTAATAAGATAAACTAAATTTTTGACAAAATTGATTAGCGAATGTGATTAAAATTAATTACAGTGATTGATGTGTAATTAGGCTTAAAACCTGACAAAACCCTACATTTAAGAGATGAAATGATGTATCCTCTTGTCTAAAACTCAATTAATGGAAATAATTTTTCTCTTAACCTTCTATTCAGGTTTTTTGGTTCTTTTTTCTGACATTTATTAGGTAATAACAAATACACACCTAACTTATTTTCAAGAATACCAAGTGAGTCATTTTCCTTCCCTATAAAAGGCCACCACCTCTACCCATTCCTCACACACCTAATTCCTCTTATGTTATGCCAAACTCTGCCCATATGTCCTAACAACATCCTTACCCTCGTCCTAGATCCCTCTCTTTGGTCATTATACCTTCCATGAATGTGTATTGGTTTAAACCAAAATATGTGACCCGATTAAATGGTAATGTCTTTTCTCAATCTCTCTAGTTTCATTTACTTTATCCGACTGCTAAAATAATTTATTACAATATTATATAAATACAATTATAATAAATATACTAGGATTTTTTTATTCTGATATTTCTACCTACACTTACACACACCACCATCTAATGGGTAACAACCATAATGTTTTTGTGGATAGTGAACTACTGCCTCGAAATGATAATTGTTCATTCTTACCTTACCGCTTTTCAAGGTGACCATTATGATATAAAATATATTTATATATATGATATATGATATTTATTGTCTATTTATACTTATTTAATTCTTTTATTACACCTACATTTAACACTTTCCATTTTACATTTATACGGTAACATCATTTGAGGAAGCGTGGACTACCGCCCCCTCAAAGCATTATGGTTCGTTCACACTAAACATGGAATGTATAAAAGATATTTTTAATTAAAAATATGACACATTAATGAGATATATATGTTATTAATTATATAATGATATTTACATAATGATACGGGTTTACTTACCTTCTTTCCATAATGACCATTGAAAAATAGCAATGTTACTCATTTATACGTACAACCTACTGTCTCCATGATGGTAACAATAATTCATTTTTCAAAACCATATTTAATTGTTTATTTTAAAAGTATAATTTATGAATAAATATTATAATTATGTCATGGTTTTGTTATATGAATTCCTCTTTTACCATAGTTGACCTATGAAAGTTATTTTTTACACATAAACCAGATTTTGTTAAAACACCCGACGTAAAGATAATTGTTTAAGTTTTTATATAAAAAATGATAATATTTCAAATAAATGCAATTATAAATATGAAAATTTTATGAATAAATTATAAAATTTGAACAAATTGATTATACATTAATTTAATGTAAGTTCACCTGAAAAGAAACACATGGTAAGGAATTTTATCCCACTTTTCTTTCAATGAGGTAGAATTTATTATTATGCACCAATTTTATTATATATATATATATGTATGGTATACATAATTCAAAATTGAAACATAATATAATGAAACCTGTTATATTCATTGAGTTTATTTTATTCATTTGATGATTATAACTTTTGGGTCTTTCAGTTCAAATGTAATGGATTTCATCCCAATTTCATTTCATTAAGGCACATTCTATTATTATGAACTGAGTTTATTTTATTTGTTATATAAATTACCATTTAAATTTTATATAATTTATTTTCCTTCATGGTATTTAATTATTTAATTTAATATTATTCTTTAATTGGGTTTATGATTTAAAAAATTACAGAGTGGTATGTGACACTTTGGAATATTTAAAGATTATTTTCATCAAGACTAATCCTAATGATCTTTAAATGGAATTTTCATTCAAGGAAATTATATAACCATTGTTCAATAGTAAAATTCATTATTCTCTTTTTATTCAGGACCATTTATAATTATTAGTAAAATTTATCCATTCTTTGGTACTCAATGTGTTTTAGAATTTTATTTAAGAAAACCCAACTTTATTTCGCTCTTTAGTCAGAGAACATGTTTTCTTCTAAAAAAATGTTTTATTAAAATGTTTTAAAAAATTATTTTTAAATTATTTGGTAATGAAACTTTTACCATCTTGTATTTTTAAAATATCTTATAATGAATCATCTTTTATCTTTCTAAACAAGGCATTTTCTAACATTTTGTCATACAGAAGGAATATTATTTTTACCTTTCATGAAAAATACATATTTATCCACTGTCATTTCATTGAAGCCACCTTCTCAATTTCAAATTGTTTATTTTTAATGAAAATATTTCTAAAATTGTCTTTCAATGAAAATTTTGTTTAAATTTGTTTTCAAAATCAATTTTTTTTTCCTCAAGAATAATTTTAAAATTTAATCTTTTATTTCATCAACGAAAACAACCTTCTATTTTTCTCCACATGGGATTTTTTGTATTGATCCCATCCTTATTACTCCACTATTTGGTTTATTATTAATTTGTCCAATGATAGTATACACACTCACTTACTTGATCAATTTGTTAGTCCCCTTGAAATAATCAATCTCCTTTGATCATTGAACATTGAATTTCCCGTAAATTATCTTTTTCATTTATCATGGATATTACTACTATCAAAAATGTATACCATTTAACATATGGTGTCTACTTTTACAATTATTTGATTATTTGGGGAAATATTTATAAATCCATATTCTTTAATCAATATGTATATTTGATAAGTCATATTATTTATTTTGATTATTCAATATGAAAATTTCTTTGGACATGCAGTGACGGGTGGAGGCCAGACTTTTTATAGCTCCTTAATGCATCGATGAGTTCTCATGAGAAAAACCAGTTTCAAAAAATAAATGGAGAATAGATCCATAGTTTTAAACATTCCATAGGATATATCTTGAGAGAAATATGTTCAAATGTTCCTTAAACATGACATTAATTGATAAAACATTATACTCATATTAGTTTATGTTATTATTCATCCATGAGATTTTGCGTGGACATATCAATGTATACATTATATTTTAAGTTAATTAGAGAGAATTTGTTTCAGTTTAATACCATACCATATTTTTTTTCCTTATCTGGTTAGTTGAATGGAATGTGTTTCCATTTATTATCTTAATATATGGATTACATACTTCCATTCAGTTTAATGATTACATGGAATATGTGTTCAATTATTTACCATTCCATATAGAGTATTCTGATTGATTCATTTTTTATTCCTTTATATTTACCCTTATTGAGAATTTGATCTTACCCTTATAATGTTTCCTTCCTTAAGAATTCAAGAAGCTTACTATGAGATATTTCCAGGAATTTAATAGATGAATTAGATTTATCATCATAGATATTTATTTTTTTAGAATAAAAACAAATTATGTTGTAATCAATGCATTCATATATAATAAAATACTCATTTATGTATTTGGTTTAGCAAGAATACTAAACTGATTGTCTTTTGGGTCTTTATTCCTTGAAATCATGCTAATGTATTTAGTAGAATCCATGATCTCTAGTGTATAATGGTCTAGGTTGCTATAGTTATAATTAGATTATGTTTTGTAGCAACCTTGGGAACAAGATATAAGAATAACTAGATTAGAAAACAAAACCCTAAGGAATAACTTGAATAAGTATAGATGAAAACCCTATAATTTTGGAAAAGTATAGATTATGTCTTTACTTATAGAAATGCATCCCAGTCTCAATACTACAAGTGGATGTGGTTCTAGTAAAAATGTACCGAGAAGTAACAAATCCAATAAGGTGTTCTAAGATTTTCTCTGGGTAACATGGTACACAACAACGTGCTGTACTACCCATGTGGTTTGACAATCCTAGGGGTTATGCATAGGATAATATTATTTTTATTTACAAAGCATTTTACGTATTTAGATACATAATAAGTAACCTGGGTTAAACCTAAGGAGTTTTAGTTTGAAGATGGGGCGTCACGATTAAGAAATCTAACAAATGATATTGTAGATAAACCTTAGACCAAGGAAGGACCTATGTAGAAATAAACAGGATGAGGTATTTATGTGTTGAAGATATATCGAATGCCTTTGTTAAAATTCTATTTAGTGATTAAACTTATATCAAGGATGTCCATCATATTTATATTTTGAAGTTATATTAATATGGTTTTATAAAAGTACAACCTGTAAGCCGAGTGACAACCAATAAAAATCGAAAAGGATGTAGGACTTGAACCCATGAATAAAGGATTAAAAGGGTTTGACACCAACGACTGACCCATTAAATGACATTGTTAATTTTTTGTTTTTTGTAGTTAAACAATTTGAAGAAGAAATTCTAGGATTGAACCCATAGTATCACTTTTGGTGATTGGGGATTAATCTAATAACCAAATTGGTTTGGAAGATAGTGGAGGACAAATAGTTATACCTTTAACACTTATGATCATTTAAATGTTATTTTTAGTGCTACATATATAATAAAATATTATTGGTAATTAATTCTAGGTGTTAAGGGAATGGATTTGAATTTGATAAAATAATAACCAAAAGTTAAGATTGTTCAAATGAAATTGAAACCTACCAAGTAAGAATATTTCCTTATATTCATGGTTATAATTACCCAACATTAAGAAAATAACATTGAAATATATTTTTTCCCTAATAACCTAATTTATGTTGATCCAATGGCCTTCTAAATCATCACAGATTTATGGATTCGAGTCCCTCAACATTCCATTGATCATTCACTTGTTTGTGATTGATGATCTCATTCACTCTTTAGAAAAATTTACAATTTTCCTCTAAGTATGTATATATACTTGAATATAATGTCCTCCTACTTAGAATATAAGGCCCCAGCCTTAAACCTTACTTAATCTTTAGTTATTACATGATTACACATTGAGGATCTTTTCAGGTTTAGAGTTTTAGAGAATTAGAACATAAAACTTGCATTACATTCCACATATAAACAAAGTGGTTACATAAAGATAGTATTCATTTTTCCCATCAATGGAAACATATTTAAAATAAAACATGGATTCATTCTTGACACTTCCTTGACACTATCATCATATCATGTACCTTTCCCTTGAACTGTGAAAAAAAATTCAAAAAAAACTTGCGATGAGCATAAAAAGCTTAGTATGGGTTATAAAATATGGAAAGGAAACATAAGTTTATATATACATAAGAATGAAATCATACATTACCCATAAAACATAAGCACATTAACATACCTCATCAAATCATGAATAAATTAAAGGAATCTTAAGACATAAAGGTAACTTGAGGCATTCATAACATTCTTACGTAGGGAGTAACCCTCATGGTTATGTTTGGAATGCCCATCACAGTATATTTCCTAAATCTCTTCATAGAAACCTTAACGTTTCACTCCTTCACGTTACCCAATGCATTGAAGAGCTATATCGGGCTCACCCGCCCTTATTTTATCACGGAACCACCCGTCTTTATAATAATGCCCAAGAACCTCAACATAATCGTATCACATAAAACATGCATAAACACTACGGGGAAAATGGGTATTTGTGACGGGTTATTTGCGACGTGGATAAATCCCATCGCAAATAGCCCCGTTAGAAACTTATTTGCGACGGGATAGCTTTCCCCGTCGCAAAAGGACTAGCGCGCTTTGCGCGCCAAATCGCGGGAAAGTTATTTGCGACGGATGGTTACCGCCCGTCGCAAATAACCGGCGGCGGTAAAAGATATTTGTGATGGGATTATACCCCCTGTCGCAAATAGTATGTCGGCAGGTTATTATTTATGACGGGTCCCGTCGCAAATAACTATTTAACCGTTGACCATAATTAATGCGGGCTAAGGTATTTGCGACGGGTACCGTCGCAAATAATCTAACCTATAAATACCCCCCCCCCCCAACCGTTTTTTCATTCATTCTCAAACTCCATCTTCTACTTCTCTCAAAACTCTATTTTTAGAGTTCAGCGTTTCTTAAGTTGAATTTTTTTTTTCCGGAGTTGATATTGATGTTTTCAACAACGATCAGAGATCAACCTCAGATCAATTTTAAAGGTATTAATGTTCATTTTAATTTAATATTTATTTTAAATTTTTTATAAGTTTCAATTATTCTTAATTAGTTTTAATTTAATTATGTTTATAATGTTTAGTTACTTAATAAATTTAAATTATTAGTATTCATTGTTCATAGTTAATGGTAATTAGGAATAATTAGTAATAATTACCAATAATTAAGAATAAATACTAATAATTAGTAATAAATACCAATAATTAGGAATAATTAGTAATAATTTCCAATAATTACCAATAATTAGTAATAATTCGTAATAATTACTAATAATTAGTAATAATTAGTAATAATTACTAATAATTAGTAATAATTACCAATAATTAGTAATAATTTCCAATAATTACCAATAATTAGTAATAATTATTACTAATTACTAATAATTAGCAATAATTCGTAATAATTAGTAATAATTACCAATATTTTGTACTAAATAGTAATAATGAGTAATAATTACCAATAATTAGGAATAATTAGTAATAATTACCAATCATTACCAATAATTAGTAATAATTAATAATAATTACCAATAATTAGAAATAATTAGTAATAATTACCAATAATTAGTAATAATTACAAATAATTACCAATAATTAGTAATAATTACCAATAATTATCCCTAATTAGTAAAAATTACCAATAATTATCCATAATTAGTAATAATTACCAATAATTACCAATAATTACCAATAATTAGTAATAATGAGTAATAATTACCAATAATTAGGAATAATTAGTAATAATTAGCAATAATTAGTAATAATTACCAATAATTAGTAATAATTACAAATAATTACCAATAATTACCAATAATTACCAATAATTATCCATAATTATCCATAATTACCAATAATTATCCATAATTATAATAATTACCAATAATTACCAATAATTACCAATAATTAGTAATAATTCGAAATAATTACCAATAATTACCACTAATTAGTAATAATTAATAATAATTACCAATAATTAGTTATAATTAGTAATAATTACCAATAATTAGTAATAATTAGTAATAATTAGTAATAATTAGTAATAATTACTAATAATTACTAATAATTAGTAATAATTACCAATAATTAGTAATAATTACTAATAATTAATAATAATTACCAATAATTTGTAATAATTAGTAATAATTAGTAATATTTAGTAATAATTAGTAATAATTAGAAATAATTAGTAATAATTAGTAATAATTACCAATAATTAGTAATAATTACCAATAATTAGTAATAATTACCAATAATTAGTAATAATTACCAATAATTAGTAATAATTACCAATAATTACCAATAATTAGTAATAATTACCAATAATTAGTAATAATTACAAATAATTAGTAATAATTACCAATAATTACTAATAATTACCAATAATTAGTAATAATTACCGATAATTCGTAATAACTACTAATAATTAGTAATAATTACCAATAATTAAGAATAATTACCAATAATTAGGAATAATTTCCTATAATTAGTAATAATTACCAATAATTAGTAATAATTACCAATAATTAGTAATCATTAGTAATAATTAGTAATAATAAGTAATAATTAGTAATAATTACCAATAATTAGAATAATTACCAATAATTAGTAATAATTATCAATAATTAGTAATAATTACAAATAATTAGTAATAATTACCAATAATTAGTAATAATTACCAATAATTAGTAATAATTAGTAATAATTACCAATAATTAGTAATAATTACCAATAATTAATAATAATTACCAATAATTAGTAATAATTACCAATAATTAGTAATAATTACCAATAATTAGTAATAATTACCAATAATTAGTAATAATTACCAATAATTAGTAATAATTGCCAATAATTAGTAATAATTACCAATAATTAGAAATAATTACCAATAATTAGTAATAATTACCAATAATTAGTAATAATTACCCATAATTACCAATAATTACCAATAATTACCAATAATTAGTAATAATTACCAATAATTAGTAATAATTACCAATAATTAGTAATAATTACCAATAATTTCCAATAATTAGTAATAATTAGCAATAATTACCAATAATTTGTAATAATTAGTAATAATTACCAATAATTAGTAATAATTACCAATAATTCGTAATAATTACCAATAATTAGTAATAATTACCAATAATTAGTAATAATTACCAATAATTAGTAATATTTACAAATAATTAGTAATAATTACCAATAATTAGTAATAATTACCAATAATTATCAATAATTAGTAATAAATACCAATAATTAGTAATAATTACCAATAATTAGTAATAATTACCAATAATTAGAATGAATTACCAAAAATTAGTAATAATTACCAATAATTAGTAATAATTAGTAATAATTAGTAATAATTTCCAATATTTACTAATAATTACCAATAATTACCAATATTTACCAATAATTAGGAATAATTACCAATAATTAGGAATAATTACCAATACTTTGGAATAATTACCAATAATTTGGAATAATTACCAATAATTTGGAATAATTACCAATAATTTGGAATAATTACCAATATTTAGGAATAATAACATTATTACATTATTTTTATATTTTATTATTAATATTAAAATAATATAATTTTCTATATTATATACAATATTCTTTTCATCTGTGTGTTTTCTGTCTCCACAAGTAATATTTTCATTCTTTTTCAAAATTATCAACCTACTCGCCAATGGAGAGGTGAAAGTGAATGCAAATATTACATGTGGAGACAGAATTTTAAACACACAGATGAAAGGATAATTGTATATAATATAGAAAATTATATTATTTTAATATTAATAATAAAATATACTAATAATGTAATAATGTTATTATTATATAATTTATTATTATGAAACGATTATATTAGTATTATTAAAATAATAAAAAATAAATATAATATTAAAATTATCAATATTTGTAACATGTTTTGCTTTATTCTCAACATATTCAATCTTTTCTTGAGTGTTTTTTCTAACAAATTATTCAAAACCAGTATTTCTTTTATATTTTATAGAAAAATATGGAACAACAAGGTCGTCAACAGTCATTATTAGATGACCGCATATGGATAAATCAACGTAGAAATCCAAACTGTTCTGGTTTAAATCTAGTATATATAGAGGGTGTGGACACTTTTTTATCATTT
Organism: Viscum album; assembly: GCA_963277665.1. NCBI lineage: Eukaryota > Viridiplantae > Streptophyta > Magnoliopsida > Santalales > Viscaceae > Viscum > Viscum album. Next base: position 27,274,931 of record OY728154.1, read on the forward strand.
GCGGCATCAAATCCAGAATTTGTTTCAGAAGGCAAAATAAAATGCCCTTGTAGAAAATGTGCATTGAGAACGTTTGACACGTTTGACAAAGTGGGGGGACATCTCTTGCGTTTTGGTTTTCAACCAGATTATGTTTTTTGGTATCAACACGGTGAATGCAGTTCCAGAGTAGGTGATACCAACTTTATTCTGGATCCATCCCAGTTTCAAGATTTAGTACATGATATTGCAGGTTCATCTGTTCAACATACAGAAACTCCGGCTGATATAGATTCAAATCCTGAGTTAGCACCGTTTGAATTTTATGAGTTGTTGAGGTCTGCTGAGGATGCATTATATCCTGGCTGCAAGATGAGAAAATTAGAAATAGTTGCAAAATTTATGGCTATCAAATCCGATAACGGAATGTCAAACACCTGTTTTGACCAGATATTTTCTTTACTTAAAACATTGTTACCCGAAGGAAATGTTTTGCCCACAAATTACTATGAGAGTAAGAGGCTGGTTCGAAATTTGGGACATACATGTCAGAAGATTAATGCATGTTTAAATGACTGCATTTTATATTCTGGGGAAAATGAGTCATTGCATAGTTGTCCCACATGTGGGAAACTGAGATATAAAGAAGGGAAACATGGGAAGTCTGGTTTGATTCCTGTAAAACAGTTGAGATATTTTCTGCTTACATCCAGACTTCAGCGTTTATTCATATCTAAGAATACAGTGACAATGATGTCCTGGCATAAAGAAAATATTTCAACCGATAAAAGTTTGAATCATCCAGCCGATGGTGATTATTGGAAACATTTTGATAGAGTGCATCCATCCTTTGCTTTAGAAGATAGAAATGTTCAACTGGGCCTTTCCACTGATGGTTTCTATCCGTTCGGATCTTATGGTAATCAATATTCATGTTGGCCTGTTTTTTTAACTCCGTACAATTTACCTCCATGGATGCTGATGAAGGAGCCATATATCTTTTTGACTTTACTAATTCCAGGACATCCGACGAAAAAATATTGATGTTTATTTGAAGCCATTGATTGATGAATTAAGTTTATTGTGGAGTACTGGTGCCAGTAAATATGATGTTGCTACGAAACAAAATTTCATAATGAGAGTAGTATTGATGTGGACAATTAGTGACTTCCCTACTTGTGGGATGTTATCTGGCTGGAGTACACACGGTCATAAATCATGTCCTTACTATATGGGAGAGAACAAAGCATTTATGATCATTCATGGAAAGAAACCTTGTTATTATGACTGTCATCACAGATTTCTACCAGCTGATCATCCTTTTCCCAGAAACAGATCTCATTTCAGAAATAGAACAATTGAAAGGGATGGACCTCCAAAAATGCTATCAGGTTCGGAGTTAAAATCAGTTGTATTTTTGTTACCTCCCATCACTTTTGGTCCCACAATAAAACAATAGAAAATTTCTGGTTTTGGGAAAGAACACAATTGGATTAAACGTAGCATATTTTGGGATTTGCCATATTGGTCTGATTTTTTGGTCCCCCACATATTGGATGCCATGCATATTGAGAAGAACTGTTTTGATAATTTGTTTCATACAGTTTTGGATACGCCAAGAAAGAGAAAAGACAATGTAAATGCACATTTAGATCTTGCCCAAATTTACAGGCGTCTAGATCTGGAACTGTTTGTGAATGTTAGAACAGAAAGGTTACTGAAACCAAAAGTATATTATACACTATCTACAAAAAGCAGTTTATTATTTTGTCAGTGGATTGCAGATTTGAGACTTCCAGATGGTTGTGCTTCCAATTTGGGTAGATGTGTAAATAATGGTCATATTACTCGATTAAAAAGTCATGATTGTCATGTTAGAATGGAAAGACTCCTACCCATTGGATTAAGAGGTATGTTGAATTCTGTGATTTGGGATTCCATAACAGACATGTCTCGGTTTTTTTCGGAAAATTTGTGTGGCTACAGCAGATTATGATGCTCTATGCAAACTTGAAGAAGATGTTTTTGTAATTATACGTAAACTGGAAAAAATATTTACGCTGTCTTTCTTCAACTCAATGGAACATTTGATGTTACATTTTCCATATAAAGCCAAATGTGGAGGTCCAGTACAGTTTCGATGGATGTACCCATTTGAAAGATGCATGAAAAAATAGAAAAGAAAAGTACGTAACAAAGCATCTGTTGAAGGATCTATTGTAGAAGCTTATTTTCAAGAGGAAATATCTTTTTTCTGCTCCCATTATTTTGAATCTGAGTATCCTTCAAAACACAACCGAATGGGATGGAACGAGAGGAATATTGATGAAATCGAAAATCAATTATCTATTTTCAACCATCCAGAGCTTGGTTTTGGTGCAGTTTATGAACACTGGCTTTCGGATGATGAACATCACATAGCTCATATGTATGTTCTACTCAACTGTGAAGAGATGACATCAGTTGTACTATAAGTTTTTATATCACTTATTCTATCATTTATGTTACATTAAATAACATTGTTTTTTATAGGTTGTTTGATAATCATATCAAGAAACAAATTCCGCAAATTACAGAAGCTGCTCTCGAAGAACGTTGACAGAAAAATATATCTCAGTGGTTTCAAAAACTGGTAACATAATTTCTTTATCATTTAGCAACTCATTCAATGTATAGTTTACTATATTGATAATTATTTCACAAATTTTCAGGTGTCTTGACATGATGATAAAATTGAAAAACGGCTATGTATATTGATTAACCCACCTTCCAAACTTGTTAAAACTTATAATGCATATGTGGTGAATGGATTTCGATTTTATACACATGCATATGGGGAATCAAAAAAAAAACAATGAATAGTGGAGTTAGCTTGAGAGGATCTCATCATCAAGAAAATGAAGTTGACTTTTATGGCATACTTGATGAAATCATTGAACTCTGTTATCTTGGACAACAATACATAACCATTTTCAAATGTCGGTGGGTGGATACAGAGAGAGGCATGCGTGTTCATCCGACTCATGGAATCATCGATATTAAATGTAAAAGTGTTCTCGTAGTAAATGAACCATTCTTATTGGCTCAACAGGCACATCAAGTTTATTACGTAAAGTACTGTGCTACATCAAGAGAGTTGACTGATTGGTAAAGTATAATAAAAATCAAAATTTGAGACAATCAGATTAGTTAAAGTGAATATTCTTTCACTGATGTGAAAATAATTGATGTTTTTCAAGAGAGTACTCAAAATCAATCTTTTTTACAAAGAGACATGAGTATCGTTGATGACACCCCACATTTAAGAGTCGGTGATGACAATGATGTTAATGATGTCACATATGAATTTGAAATGGTAAGAGATGAAGCAACTGGAACTCAAATGGATATCGACGATGTTGAGGAGGAATATGAAGATGAAATTGACACAGATGGAGATGATGATAAATATGAACACTGATAGAATTTCATTGTAGTTATATACAATCATAACTAATATATATATGTATATATAATAGTAATTATCAATTATTTGCTAACAACATTAACATTTTCTATTTCAGATGGACAATAACAAATTTTGTGAGTTGGCGGATGCTGACCTGCCTTTCGGTGGGGAGGCAGAATCGGGGGAGACAGGAGGTGACTCATCGAGCTGGGAGTCGTACTTTCAGTACTCATAGAAAGCATCTGGTACGTACATTATTTATAAATATTTTATATAACTATAAATATTAACAGTTTATTCTTTATTCTTATAGGCTATCGAGCACCCCGATATTATGGAGTACGACGTATATCGGAGGATGTATAGTGATCCTGCTATTATGGAGCTCATAGCTGATCGTCAACGTCACATCATGGTCAGTATTATTTGTTTTCAAGATTAAAAATTAACTACATTTAATATATTCACAATTTTAATTTTAAATTGCAACTACAGGATTCATATGAGGCCACAGAGTCACAGACCCGGCCTGAGAGTCAGGACGAGTAATCAGATCAGACCAATGGCCGTCTGTTTGATGATGCAGCATGGATGCAGGCCACCCAGTATGCCTTCGAGAAGGACCGGGTAGTTGGTATCTGCTCTCGACTGACTCCCGGAGATTATTATGGCAGTGCTGCGATGTCGGCGTCCAGCTCAAGAGGAGATCGTGCATCTTCTTCTTCTACACAGTATGAGGATCTATTGCGATCTCAGACTGCACTGATAGGGAGTCTCCAACAGGAGCATGAGCAGATGCGTCAGCAGCAGCAACAGCATGAGGAGGAGCGTCAACACCAGCAGCAGCTGTACGAGGAGCAGATGAGTCGGTTGCAGTAGCAGCATCAGGAGCAGATGGAGTACATGCACCGACTCACTCATGCTTTAGGGATGGAGTTTCCTCCACCAGCATCTGCAGATCCCCCCTCCCCCTCCCCCCTCCTTCAGGTTAGAGATTGTTTTTATGTTATAAATTTTGTTAAATCAAAATATGAATTTTTTTTCTATTCGTAGTTTCTGTCTCATTATAAAATATTATTAATATTATATTTTGAAATAACAATATAAATATGAATAATAATATTATTTATATTGTATAATATTAAATTTTATATATATATTAAAATTATATAATTTTATAATTTAATTATATTTTTTTAATATTAGAATTATTTTAATATTTGAATGTAAAATAATTCTATTATTTTTATATTAATTAAAACAACTTATTAATATATTTTTTTATTTATGAATTATAATTCTAATATTATTATATTAATTAAAATCATTTATTAATATTCTATTATTTTTATTTTTTGAATTATAAATCTATTATTATTATATTAATTAAAATAATTTATTAATATTTTTTTATTCTTGAATTATAATTAGATTATTATTATATTAATTAAAATAATTTATTAATAATTTATATTTTTTTTTATTTTTTTTAGTATTTGCGACGGGATACTATGCCTGTCACAAATATTATTATTATTATATTGATTAAAATAATTTATTAACATTTTTTAAATTTTATTTAAAAAAAATTAATTGTGACGGGCCTGTCGCAATTAGTTTTTGTGACGGGCCGGTCGCAATTACGATTTTTGAAAGTTTTCACAAATATACGGACTAATATTTGCGACGGGAAGAATCTCTGTCACAAATAATACCTTTAGCAACGGGCTCGTCGCAAGAAATTGTTGTTTCGACGCCGTTTTCTGCGACTGGCTATTTGCGACGGGACCCCATCGCAAAAGCCTATTAGCGACGGGATCTCGATGCAAATGACCCGTCGTAAATGCCATTATTTCCAGTACTGAAAGGAAACATAACATTTCCACCTTTCAATCACAAGATATCAATACAACACATTGATATAAAAACATTATGAAAACCATTTTCAATACCAAAATAAAAGAAAAGTAAAACATGATATTTGTTTTTCTTTTTAAAACTAAGGTATGACTTGTAGAGGAAACCGAAACTCAAATAATGGTCACGGCGGCATAGAAGTCATTGTCGCCACATACGTATGACAAAAACATTCCCTTTTGTCATTTAGTAAATGCTTCAAATAAAAAAGATTCCTTTTGAATAAACGTAAAAGTCAAAGAGGTTTATACACCGTAAAAAGAAGGTTGTGTATAAAACAAAATATGCCTCAATGAAAGGAGATTGAGACGAAGTCCCATTCCTCGGGTCCGACTTGACTCGATCGTTCTTTAATGTCCTGAATAATAAACTTGAGTTAATTTCTACTTTCTTGAGAACCTTATTCAATTTCATTATTACTTTTATATCACTTATTATCATGTTATAAACTTTATGTAATCATTTAAGTTAATAATGATTGTTTTGTCGATATTTGGTTCTTAAGTCGAAAGTGAACTTCTTACAATTACATGTTGTTCGTGTGGTCAAAGGTTCTTTATATCCAGAATGATATTCATGATTTAGATATCATATATATCATATATATCCATAATATACATGTATTTATAATTTTACATAATCATTTAGAGGTATGAAATAAAATGCACCGTTCATGGAGACTGAAAGCCGTACGTACGCATGAACGCTACTTTTATTTCTTTGTCATATTAATGGAATTAAAACTAAATGAGAGGTATGTATATTTTAATTCCAGAATTATATTCATCATTTAGATGTAACATACATCATATATATCCATTATATATATGTACTTATAGTAGTACATTACATTTAAGATAAGAAATGAAATGCACCGTTCATGGAGACGGTAAGCCGTACGTACGCATGAATGCTACTTTAATTTCTATCTCATACATTAATGAAAATAAATAAAAATTATATATAGGTATATTATAATTCCAATATAACATCATATATAATAACATTAAATACATCCTTTATACGTCCCACATATGGCATTAACGAATCACATCAATTTGAGGGGGCGGTAGTCCGCACTTCCTTAAATGAAGATATCGCATTTACCCATAATGGAAACCATAAAAGTATGCCCAAAATGAAAAATAAAGAAGCTTAAGGAAAATATATACATATTATATATCATATATAAATATAGTGTCATCTTAATGGCCACCTTTGAAGGTGTTAAAAAAATGTTGAACAATCATCTTTTCGGGAGGCCGAAATTCACCATCCACAGAAACAGTATGTTTTTAACCATTAGATGTAGGTGTGTGTAAGTTTAGCTCGAATACTTCTTATAAAAACATCCTAGTATAATTAATATACTTTATTTTTTACAAAAGAAATCAATAAAAATAGTTTATGGGGTTGGAGAAGTAAAATAAAACAAAAGGACTCAAGTGAAGACATTACCTTAAAATCGGGTAACTCCCTTTGGTTTGAGCTCAAAGGATTCCATGGTAAGACATCTTCCCAAAGTGAGGCTTCAAGGAGTAAGATAGGGAAGTGGAGAGACAAAATGGGCAGGTGTTGGCCGAGAAAAAGGCTTTGGAAGTGTGGGTAAAGATGTATAGGTGGGGGCCTTTTATAAGAGGAGATGAGGGACACTCTTGGAAAATAAAGAAATGTTACTTTATTTTAAAATGCGTTTCGGATTCAAAAGGTCCCACATTGTTATAATTCGAGGGTAAGGTGATAAGGGTTCTAAATACACCCATACAATAGGTTTTGGACATTTTTAGGTCATAGAGTTTACAATATCATTTCTTTTTATTTAAATCCTTTATTAATGAGGCAATCGCTGCATCATCATGATGTCATAAATAATTTAATTTATTTAAAGTCTAAAAATTATAAAAAAAATTACTATGATGTAGGAAATCTTTTTATCTTTTCAATTACTATATATAATCAAGACTCTGACTTGTATAACCCCATGTAAAAAGTGTTTTTGTAAAATAACTCATGTTAGTGTCATTTTTACTTTACATTAAATAAAAAGCTATTTATGTCATTTCCCAACTAAAGTGGCTCCATGGGGTCCCCAAGTTGACCCATGGATTGTCTTGGTCGGCCATGACACATCCAATAAGGGTTGGACATGTTTCTATGTCATTTCATATTATTAAAACCTTATTTTTACCATAAACTACACTAATTACCACTAATCGCTATTAAAAACATAAAAGTTACTATTCACCAAAAAATTATTTTAATCTCATTGAACCACATTTTACTTCTTAATGACAACCATGTATGTCGGATTTTTGAAATTCAAAACACAAAAGTGGCAATGTTTCATTTAAACGAAAAATCAGTTTCTTTAACTACCACTTAGTGGTTTCACTATTGATCAAAAATTGATGTTTTTTAGAAAAATACCAAAACTTCACCCCAAGATATATTTGATATTCCGAATTCAAAAATGATGTCTATTTTGAAAAATTGAAATCATATAAGTTACATTAATTAATTTAATAATTAATTCCCGCTGTCATGACAAATAGCGTGTTTTTATGAAACAATATGTATCAAAAGATTGACACCAGTTTAAGTCCAATTTCAAAGTGAAATTGATTCCAATGACCACCATTGGATTAAATGGTAAAAATATATTCTAATTTCACTTCAAAACCAATTCAAAAGATAATATAATCATATAAATAAATTATATTAAAAAGTATTTTTGATGTAAAATGCATGATTTTTCACTATTCATTAAAAAATGAACATTGTCAGAAAAATACCAAAAATTCACAAAAAGTAAATTTTGATGTCCCCATCATAAAGAATAATTTTATTTTGACAAAAATAGATTATAATATTGTCAAAAGATAGATTTAAAAATGGTTTTCCATCAAAAGGAAGTAAAACAATCTTTTAAAAATATTAGTGTATTTCATGCTTAAGATTGGATTTATTTTCATTTTAAGCCTCTAAAACACGATCTAATTCATTAATAGACATATATAAAAATATTTATTATTCATTACTTACATGGAATGTTACATAGAAACCTAGTAACATGGTAGTCCATGTGACCTTTGTAGATTCAATTCTCTCTTTTATAGAGGATGACTTATAAACACTTTTCATGGTGTGGTATATCAATGTATGAAATATCAAACAATATATTACCAAGATTGAGTTTAAATTTTTATGATTGCCTTTAAGTTATGTGGGGAGAATGTGATGTCCCAACAAAAATAAACTAATACTATTGTATTTGGTAGTGTGTATGATACGAGACACCAAGCACATAATGTAATATAATATTAGTATACTTAATAATTTTTTTACTATTTAAAATATATTCTATATATTTAAATGAATGCAACACCAAGTTATATTGAAATTCATGCGACGCTAACTTATTGTACATCATTACCAACAAATACCTTCCTCTATAGATAGCATTACATGAAAAAGTGACCATCTTAGGTGGCCTTCTCTTTACGCAATATCGAGTCTTACCGAGAAACAATATATAATTAAAGCATTATTATTTAATAAAATAATATTTAAACTATATGTTATATTAGTGTTTATGAATATTATTAACTAACTTGTGAAAATATATGGGTTTTCATAACATATGATTAATTCATAGGTTTAAAATTAATAATAAATTAATATAAGAACAAATTAAATATAAAATGATATTTTTATAGAAAATTATTTTTATGCTCACAAAGATGTTTTACCAAAATAAATTAAATTAATTATATTTAGTTATTGATATTAATGTAATATATCTATTACATATTTAATCAATTATTATTTATATTCACCCAATAGATTTGATAAGCATAAAATAAAATCGAATCCAATATTTCACATAAAAACCTATATTTTTATTATGGATTTTTTACCACATTTTAATAGAGAACCAAATTTAATTCATCATTTTGACAATATTAAAAATTTAATTTTATAAAATAAAATTAATTTTTTAAATCATAATTAAAATATTAATTTACCATGAATTTGTGGGATTTTTTTGAGAAACATCATATTTTTATGTATAGAGCATAATACTACGTTTTAGTTTAAAAAATCCCTTTCATTTAAATAATAATTAATGTTAAAATATATTCTAAATTTGAATTAAAGTCAAAATGGAACAATTATACATATATTAATACAATTTAATTAATTATAATTAATTTATCTTTTAAATTTAATATAAAAACATATCAATATTTTGAACATTTGTCTACTAAAACTTTTAAAACCTTTTATCTGTGAGATAAGCATTAATCCTAATTTTGTCACCGTTGTGATTTGACTTTCGAAAATCCAGCATAAACCATTTTAATAAAGAAAATATTTTTGGTCTAATAATATCAAGGTAATTTTTGACAAAAATGATTAGTGAAAGTGATTAAAATTAATTACAAAGGTTAAGGTGTAATTGGGCTTAAAATGTACTAAACCCCTAAGTTTGAAAATAACCTAGATACTTGTACAAAACTAAATGGATATAACATTTTCACCCATTAACCTTCCATTAATTATATGGGTTGGTTATTGTGGGTTTTATTAGGTAATAAGAAGTACACACCTAACTTCCTTCCAAGAATTCCAAGTGAGTCCTTTTCATCCCCTATAAAAGGCCACCACCTCTACCTATTAATCATAACTCTCAAACATCTTAAGATTGGAAAATATCTGCCCAGATGGCCTTTAAAAATACCTCCCCTATAACTTGAATCATCCCTTTCAGAATAATACCTTTCATGGATGCCTTTTGGTTTAATCCAAAATATGTTACCTAATTAAAAGATAGTGTCCTTTCTAAATCTCTTAGTTTCATTTCCATTCTCCAACCCCTAAAATATGTTTATTATGTTATTGTATAAAAAAATAGTATCCTAAACATACTTGGATTATTTTATTCTGATAGTTATACCAACACTTACACTCACCACTATCTAATGGGTAACGAACATAATGTTTCTGTGGACGGTGAACTACTACGTCACAAGACGATGATTGTTCATTCTTCAATTACCGCCTCTTGTGGTGGACATTATGATAAAAAATCTATTTATAAATATTATATATGATATTTATTGTGTATTTATACTTATTTTAAACATTTATTACACCCTCCATTAATACTTTACATTTTATGGTAATATGATAACATCGTTTGAGGAGGTGTGGACTACCGCCCCCTCAAAGTATTGTGATTCGATAACACTTATCATGGAACATATAGAGGTAGGTTTTAATTAAAATTTTGATACATACACAAAATAGATATTTTATTTATTATATAATGATTATTATGTAATTATATGGTGTTACTTACCTTCTTTCCATAAGATCCATTGAAAAATCGCAACATTACTCATACATACGTACGACCTACCGTCTCCATGATTGGAACATTAATTATTTTTTTATAACCCTATTTTATGACTGAATTTTAAAATTATATTTTTTGTATAAATTTGATAATTTTTCCATGTGTATGTTATATAAAGTCCTCTTTGATAATAGTTGACTTAAAAAAGTTGTTTTTGACAGATAAACCGAATATGATCAGAACACCTGACGTAAACTAAATTGTTTAAGTAGTTGTACAAAACATAGTAGTGAATTAAATAAAATTAATTATAAACCTGTAAAATGTTATGAATTAAGTATAAAATTAACACAAATTTATTATACAAGTAGTTAAAGGACATTCAATTGAAAGGAAACACATGTTTCGTAATTTTGGTCTCACTTTTTTTCGTGAGGCATAAATTATTATTGTAAACCTCATTTCTTATATGTGTGTGTGTGTAGTGTGCATACTTCCACATTGAAACATAATATCATGAACCCTGTTATATTAAGGGTTATTATATGTTTCATTTGATGAATATCACTTTTGGTTCTTTTGATTCATATGTAATGGATTTCGTCTCAATTTTGTTTCTTGAGGCACATCCGATTGTTTTACACCTAGTTTATTTTATATGGTGTATAAATTTCCATTGAAATTATATATAATGAATTAATTTTCCTTCATGGTATTTAATACTTTAATTTAATATTATTCCTTTATGTGTTTTAGTATTTAAAAATGTTCCAATGTGTTATGGGACACTTTGGAATGTTTAAAGGTTATATTCCTCAAGACTAATCCTAATGTACTTTAAATGGAATTATAATTTATAAATAGTATATCACCATTTTTCAATAGTCACCTTAATTCTTCACTTGTTATTTATGACCATTTTCAATTATTAGTTCCATTTTCCCACAATTTTCTTCTCAAAGTTTTTTAGAAAAGTTTTTTAAGAAAAGTTGACTTTATTTCTCTCTTTAGTCGGTGAACCTATTTTCTTCAAAACCCCATTTTTTGTTAAAATATTTTAAAAAATTATTTTAAAATGATTTTATAAAGATACTTTTACCCTTTTTAATTTATCAATATTTATATGGTATCTTATTGTCTTATTCAAAAATTAAGAATTTTATACCCTTATTCCATACAAAAGAATTATCTTTTTACCTCGTACAACAAATACAAATTTATCTGCCTTCATTTCTTTTAATCATTCTTCTCAATTTCAAAAGGTTTATTTTTAATGAATATTTTTAAGGGGTTTTTAATGAAAAATATTTTCCAAATTGTTTTAAAAATAAAAAGATGTTTTCCTCATTAATATTTTTAAGAGTTCATATTTTATTTCATTAATGAAAAAAACACTATATTTTCATCTACATGGGATTTGTTGTATTGATAATTTCCTTATTCTTCATCTAGATGGTTTGTTATTGATTTTTCGTAGAATAGTATTCACATTAACATAATTGATTTATTTGTTTATCCCCTATAAATATTCAATCTCTTATGATCATTGAACAGTGAAATTATCCTAAATTATCCATTTCATTTATCATGGATATTACTATGGGCTAAACCGTATAAAGTTTTACATAAGTTTTCTACATTGAAATTTATTTTATTATTTGGGAAAATTTCGATACATATATATACTTTATTAAATATTTATATTTGATAAGGTGTATTATTTATTTTGATCATTCAATGTGAATAAATCTTTGGACATCAAATGATGGGTGGAGCCCGAGCATTATATAGATCCTCGATAGATTGATAGGTTCTCATGAGACAATCCTATTGCACAAATTAAACAGAGGATAGATCCATAGTTTTAAACTCTCTGGATGATAGATATTAACGTAATAGGTCCTCGTGTTCCTTATACATGATGTACATTGAGAATGAAAAGAAATCATATTATTTTATATTATAATACATCCATGAGATTTTGCATCGACATATCTATGGAAACATTTTATTTTCAGTTATTTAGATTGAATGGGTTTCAGTTTCATACCTTGCCATGTTTATTTTACCTTATGCAGTCTGTTGAATGACATGTGTTTCCATTTGTTACCTTTCAATATTGCTTACATACATCCATTCAGTTTAATGATTACATGGCATGTGTGTTCTATTATTAGCCATTTCATATTGACTATTAACATTGATTCATTATTTATTTCTCATTACCTACCATTATAGTTAATTTGATCTTGCCTATATTAGGTTTTTTCCCCATGAACCCAAGAAGCTTACTATGAGAGATTTGTAGGAATTTTGAAGATGGATTAGAGTTATCCTCGAATCAGTTTATTTGTTTAGAAGAAAACAAATTTTGTTGTAATAAATGTATTCATTTGTAATACATTACTCATTTATGTATATGGTTTACCAAGACAACAAAACTGATCATTCATTTGGTGATTTATTCATTCAAATCATTTTAATGTATTTTGTAGTAGACACCAGCTCTGCGTTATCTGAGGCTGGGTCGTTACAGTCATGGTTATACATATCTAAAATCAATAATAAAAACAAAATTATTTACATATAAATATAGAAATATAGAAAAGAATCAGTGCCCCCCCAAGATGATCTCCATGAGTATCACGAGGACCCTCTCAGTCCCTTTATTTGAGCTCCCCAGTACAAGTAAATAGAAATAAGAAAGGTCCAAGTTCCTTCAAACTTGTAGAGTTTACTCATTTACCCTAGTGAAATAGAGGCCCAAATAGGGTTTTGGATATAAAACATAGTAGGATGGGACCATCGATGTCTAGATAAATCTAGACAATTCAATATAATTAAATAGTGTATAGGTATATTGATGCAATAATATAATAGAATAAATAACCAACAACTCATCCAGGTCCCAAAGGGACACCTGACAGCATTACCTAATTTTTCTTGTAGTCAGAATAAGAGTCTAAAAAGGGACTATATATATATAAATAATGTATAATGAACTATTTATCCCATGATTTAATATTTTTTATTTACTCATTTCAAAACTCCAGGGTTCACATTGATAATTGTACCTCAATACCAACTTCTTCTCATACCGAAGCCTGAAACATTCCCAAGGTAATATCATATCTTAATAGTAGTTTCGTTCTAGAACTCGATGTATTCAAATGTGGCATGATATATTCGTACCAAATTTTAATAATTCCTGAGTTCAAATTTTTATCATGTGAGTCCATACCTTAGAGTACATCATTTATTCTTTATTTATTCATTTCTTAACTCAGGGCATCTCGTGGATTCACATACCTCAATACTAGCTCGGTCTCATACTGAATCCCAATGTGTTCCTAGGTAATATCATCTCTTAATAACTTTTTCTTTTTAGATGTTGATGTATTCAAATGTGCTATGATATCTTTGTACTATATTCACTCATTACAGAGTTTGTATATTCTCTTGTGAGGCCATAACTCATAGTTCAATTATTTGCACTCTTTAATTTAACATTTATAAGACACATTTCCAATGATAACAAAATCAGTAAAGCGGGAAAGATGACCATGTTACTATGCTTACTCCCTATTAGAATGAACATGTTCCAATTCTCTTTATGCATTAGAATAATTATCATGTTACCATATATACTTCTTAATTTAGAATGACCATGTCCCCATTATCTTTACTCATAAGCACAATGACCATATTTCCATGTATTCTTCTCAATTTATAATGAACGTGTTCCCATTCATTCACAAATAACTAATTAATATATTAATTATTTATCCTCAATATCATTAATAATTCAAAATTTTGTTATACACATCAAATACATTCATTAACACAACAATTAATTATGTACACAATTTCCATTAATTAATTCCTCAATTAATTAATCAACAACACAATTCAAATCCCATAATTAGTTTTCCATAATTAATTATCTCATTATAAATCTCAACTCTCCATAATTAATTCCAAAATTAATTATATAGATTATATTATCAAAGGAACATAATTAATTCACAAATAATTATCTCAACTTAACAAATTCAATATCTCATAATTAATCTTATGATTAATTGGGTATATTACAATGTCAAATAAAATAATTAATTTATAGTTAATTATCTCAAATTATCCCACTCAATAACTCATAATTAATCCCCTGATTAATCATCCCAATTTCTCATTCAAGGTCTCAAAATACAAACCCTTGGTCTCATAATCTATCTCCCCATTCACAACCCATGCTACCAAAAAGTTTACCCACTCATTGTTGTACATAAAATCTATTCCTATCACAAGGCCAACCTTCCCATTTAATACCATTCACATTAATTAATTTTATATGTTTTTAAACACCCATTTAATGCCACTCTAATTCATAATAACAAATTAACCCAAGTGCATCAACATGTAATGGAGGAAAAACATATCCTAGCTAAGTAAACCATATTAATATAATTTAAACATCTTCCTCTAACTAAGAAAACCTAGGGAAACAAAAATCAGAAAGAAAAGAAAACTAATCAGTCAATAACTATGTTTTTAGATTAATGGTACTTCTCATCTATTAGAAGGGTTTTATTAAAAAAAACATGATTTTGTAATCTAAGAAATCATTTAACACTAATAAACAGTTCATTGAAACATTGTAGTCAAATTTTTCAAAAGCAGTAAATCAAAGAAACTGCATTTTTCTAATTAAATAACAGTTGAGTACCCTACCTCAAGTAATTGGCCAAGACAATTATTTCTAACTCAAACAACAGTCTGCTCATGTACAGACTCTTAAAAATTGGGTGCGCACACTTGGAATCGATTGCAACACCCTACAATAATATCTGACAGAAAAACAATAATGAAGAAAGGACCAACACACATCTAATTAATTACCTAGAACTCATATAAGGCATAATCACCGAATTTAAAGGGTTTGAAACCAATTGATGAGTGTATAACCTTACTCAAATTTTGTAGCGGTGATGAAAATCGAGCTGAACCACCTCGCCTTTGGTGGAGGTCATTGGAATATGGACCAATGGGTCCCAATACATCATTTACACCACCCAGAACTAAGAGAAACAATAAATCCATATTAAACCCAAAGATATGGTATCTGCCTAATGAAAACTGGGCAACGAGGAAGCTGAAATGGAAGATGCGAATTTGTAAATTCATGGATATTCTCTTACATTATCGAGACGGTCAAGATCAATGAAGGATATAGGAGAACATCTATCTGGTATAGGGATCAATGGTGGGGCATCACGTGTTACACCATGTGAGAGGTGGAGTTGCATCATGCCCATGCAGGGAGGAAGAGGGTGGTGCGCCTCCCTCTTTGGTTCTCTCTAAAAAATTAAAAAAATCTATTAATAGTATAATAATTAATATAACAATAATAAGATTTATATTATTATATTAATAATTTAATAAAAAACTTATATAATAAACCCTAAACTACCCCATTTAATCCTAATTTAATTACATTCTTTTTTCACCATTAATTTAATTTAATGAAAATCTGAATTTTAAAACTGGGGAAACTGCACTGCCAATAGATTGTGTGCATCTCGTGTGTCTGCTACTAGATACTTGGAGTATCTCGTATGGATGATGTGCATCATTTAAGTAACCATGCATAGACCATGTGAATTTCTCTTCATCAATAGTAGTGAGCCACACAATCTCTATTATGGGCCGCATGGTTTTCAGAAAAATAGTGCGCCCTTTGCAACACATTCAACACCTGAGTTTTCAAGTCTGGTGATCTTAAAACCCAATGATCTACCTACGAACCTAATCAAACCCTTACCTAATCAAAAAACATCACTTTAAATGGTCTCAAATCGCAGAACTTTATTCAGAATCTTGGTTTTAAATTCAACCCATTCGGTTATTGCCAAAAAATACATAATCCTTTGTAAAAACCACCCAGTCCAAAACACAGGTTTCTACAATCCACTAACCTTAAAACTTATCTTCCATGATAATCCATCAAGGACAATGAAAACACCACCCAGTCAACTATGGTCTTGAAGAATCATTTTAAGGACTATGTTTAATTTCCAAACACTGAATGCACCTTTAACCATTTCACAATCCCAACGACTTAATCCTTAAAAAACCCTAGTTAAGGGTCAAAATCCAACCCAAATATCGAAGTAGTTGTTAACTAAAACCATATCACCAGAGACAAAATCTTATTGGAATCTCCTTAACCACATGCTCACCGGTGGTTTCCACTAATGGTCATATCATCTGAGGTCAAATTCCCAAACAACGAGCCTTTCCTTAAAATACATTGTAGACCCTTAAACCCACACTCTCCCTTAAACTGGCGATGTTCTGTTAAAATTATTCCATCACCAACCACATATACACTGAATTCCTCACTTGACCTATAATGACTTTTATAGCAGCCCTCTCTTTTCAAACAGTAACATTTCATTACCTATTCAGAATAGTTAAACATTATATAAAAATACTCCCAAAGACCGTAGTCGGTATAATGCCTTTGGAAACATGGAAAGATAAACACTGGTACATAAGTGAGATACATTATCTACCACTATGATCTTCGTAACTAGAACCCTTATTAGAAAAATCAAATATAATACATATCTTCATAAAATAGCGAAGAAGACATAACATTGGGTGAGCACAAATTATAAGCAATGGTAAACAAGGGATACGTGTGAGCATAAACAATAGGATAAGGGTATGAGAACATGATCATGAAAATAGAATATCTTTCCCAACATATCAAAGATCATATACATGAATCATGTAATAAATCTTAGAAGTTCATAATACATGGATCAAAAGTAAGTAAATGAAAAAATCCATGAAATCTTAACATAAGAGTAAGACATGAAATTATCAAAATAAAAAATCATATATCGGTTCCATTGTAGCCAAGGCATAAATGAAAAGACCATATTAGTGTAAAAAGTCCTTTACTGGACTAGGTGAACTCCCTTTCTATCCCTATATTACTAAATCTAGTGGCTCCTCATTCCAGTCTTGTCTTAACGAACTAAGTAATCCATTTTTCCATCCATGTATTACTGAACTAAGTTAACCCTAATTCCATCCTTGTATTACTGAACTGATGAAACCCCCATTCCATCCCTATTTTACTGAACCGAGTAAACCCTTGTTCCAACCCTGTATTATTGAACTGATTAAAACCTTATTCTAGCCCTATCTATCTCATGAGATATAAATCATTACCCAATGCATTGGAGGGAGATATAGGTCCCACCTTTCACATAATTAAATAATACATAAATATTCCAAAAGATCATAAATAAAATATCATAACCCATGAAATGAAATTGGTGTTATAAACATGTAAACATATCATAACCTATTTAAAGAGATAGATTTTATAGTCATTTCATTATAAACATAACCCATCAAAATAAGCGGGTTTCAGAAGCACATAACCAATGAAATAGAAACAGGTTTCATAAACATGTTACCCATGAAATAGAAATGGGTTTCATAAAGACCATATAATTAATCATAACTCATTCATACAAAGCATATTAATAGAACCTTTTGATCATTTCCTAGAAAGTCATGAGTAATATCATTAAGAGTAATTTTAATGTGGAAATATACTATAAAACGTTTTCAAGAGTAAAATATCCTCTTTTGAAAAAGGATTTTTAATACAAAAAACCATTTAAAAATCATTTTCTTATAAAATTCCTTTAAAATATATAAATAATTCATGAGATAATTTTAGAAAAAAATTATTTAAAAACTTTAAAATATCATTCAAAACATTTTAAAAACCATTTTCTTTGAAAAAATATGAAAAATTTTAAAGAAATATTGAAAACTTTTAAAACCCTTTTCTTTTAAAATACATTGAAAAATTATAATGAAATGACGAAAACGTTTTGAAAATCATCTTTATTTAATCCTTATAAAGAATCTTGAAAATGTTTTGAAACCCATATCTTTGAAAGCACTTTGAAAAATTGTAAATAATACATGAAATCATTTGGAAAAACATTTTCGATGATAACATATTAAATAAGTTTAAAACCATTTTGAAAACAATTCTCATTGAAAATTAATTTTTTTAAAAAAATCTTAAATATTAACATTTTAAGCAATGAAAATGGAGATTTTAAGATACGATGGTGTGTAAATCCATACATGTCGTACGAGATCAAAAGAACATTCTTTTTACATGGTAAAAATGATAGAAAATTTCTTTGTTTGTAAAGTGGAAAGAAGATTCCATTGAAGATATTGGTAAAATAGAAAAAGGGTAAAAATGTATTTTATAGATTAAAGGGGTATGGTATAATATTCTTGGAAACCATTTTTAGAAAACCTAGATTTCTAACCAAAGAGAGGGTAAAGTTGGATTTTATTAAAAACACATCCTTAACAAAATTATGTATCAAATAGTATAAAATTGAAAAAATATAGGAGTATCTCATGAAATAACATAGGATAATTAAACTCATTAATTTTCTTAGGATATGGATCATATTATTACATTAAAGGAATCAGAAACACAAACAACCTTGAAAAGCAATGATATTATCTCAATAAACACTAATAACATGGTATCTTGGGATCATGCTCTCAATGTAAGTAAAGGAATTTTTATGAATCATATAATATCATGAAAATATTCATATTCATTATATGGCATTTAAAATGGAAGTATATGCACCCAAAAAAATGAATTTAGGCATATAACAAAACATGAATCTCAATGAAGGAAAATTTAGATGAATCATTTTTAACAATTCGCTAACTTTTAAAACATAAAACCCATGAAATAAGGATCATAGAATGGATATATGAATAACCAAAAATTTATTTACAAGATACATATACTAAAATCATGGTCAGTACGTACACCACCCAAAAATAAAGGGTGGTGAACATAGCTTGCACCTCACAGAAATTAATTGTGAGCTGAAAATACCCTTAGTGTATTGCATCTCTCCATACTTTTACAATATTCCTATATAATAAATATAAGTTTATTATACATATTTTAGATAATAATATTCTTATATATATTAACATATATGGATTTATTATAACCTTATATTACCTTCTTGATAATGATCCTACGTTAATGTTTCACTTCGTATAATATTCTCTTTGTTCTACACTTTTGTTTTAATTAGTTATATCATTGATCCGTATACTTATATCATGATTATTAAATATATAACCTCATATAAATATCAGGTATATCAATTATAATTATACTTTAATAATCTATATCATAATTAATTACTTAATGGAATACAAGGTTCATGGAGATGGTAAGCTCTACGTACACATGAACGTTGCTTTCTGTTTTTACTGTCATATTGGATAAAAGTATGTAAATGAAATATGCATATATAAGTATGTATATATATATCCTTATTAAATTGTCATTAATATATATTATATATCATATATATTCATTAAACACACCCTTAATACATTCTACGTGGTGTGTGAATGAATCACATCGCTTTGAGGGGTCAGTAGTCCACACTTATTCAAACGAGATTATCATATTTACACCAAATGGTAGGTAAAAAGTTGTGTTTTTTAAAAGGAAAAAAATAAGCTTCAAGACATAATAAATATAAAATTGGACATATTTAAATATATTTTCTATCATAATGGACATCATGATTAGAGGTAAAGGAGAAATGAAAAATCCTTATTTCGTTAGGAAGTAGTTCATCGTACAAAGAAATAGTATGTTAAACATCCATTAAATGGATGTGTGTGTAATATTAGGTCAGAGAAATTACATAACAACATCATAATATATGGAGGATAGTGGTTTTATCACACAAGAAGAGTATAAATATATTATAGGTGGCGGGGAAGGAAAATAAAGGAAATGAGCTTGGGAGAAGACGTTACCTCTTAATTAGGTAACTCATTTTGGTTTGGGCCAAAAGTATTCCTTCGGAGGGTTTCTTCCAAAAGATATGCTTGAAGATATAAGGGAGGATTTTTGGGACTAAATTTTTTTATGTATTGGATGAACTTCAGAGGATTTAGATATGTAAGGAATGGGTAAAATTTGTGGCCTTTTATAAGGAAGGAAAAGGACTCATATGGAATTTTTAAAAACAAATTAGGTGTTCACGTGTTCTTAACTAACCAAAGTCATACCAAACAAACCAAACTCAATAATAGAATTTTTATGGGAGAAAAGGGACATCCAATTGGTGTTAGATAAGTTTCTAGGTCATTTGGTCCCTCAATGTTATGTTTTAGTCCATAATTAAGCTTAATTTGGCCTTAACCGCTGTGATTAATTTTAATCACTTTTACTAATCATTTTGGTCAAAAAATTAAAATGGTATTATTATAATCCAAAAAATATAATTAATAAAAAATTTTATGTCACATTTTTTAAATTCCAATAATATTAGTGTAAAAATCAAATATAGTGTTAATCTCGCAAACGGGACGAAATAACAGGGTTTTAATGTAGGAAAAAGTTCAAAAGTTTTTTATGTTTTTTTAGTTACAAAGTGAAGTTTATCCTAATAAATTAATTTTATTAGTAGATGTAATATTCCTATAATTTTACCTTAAAATATATTTCTAATATCATTTATAATTAATATTTAATTAGGGAAAAAGGTAGTTCTTAACGAAAAGGTAGTATTTTCATTATTCCTCAAAAAAATGGTGTTCCTCCAAAAATTCCCAAAAATCACCCTAGTATAATTTCAACATTATGAATTCAACAATTAATTTTATTTTATCCAAATAATTTTTCAAATTTTTCTAAATTTAATTTTATTATTAAAAGCAATTCATTCCAAAAACAATATTTTTAACATAAAACCACATTACAAAAAAAATATTATTTTCATTATCAATATGAAATACTTGTATAAAACCACAATATTTAAAAATTATTTATTACTAAGTTTAATGTATAGGTTATAATTATCTTATTTAAATAATTTAAACTAAACAAAGATATGTTTCTTAGAAACTCATGATTGCATACACCATACTCCAAGTTAGTGTTTCATGTATCGAAAGCCAAGTTGGTATTGTGTGTGAAAGTAATGTTTGACATAGTGTCATAATATATATATATATATATATATATATTTCTAGTTTCATGTGAAATGAATTATATTTAAAACTTAAATTAATTAAAAAATAATAATTCTCAAATATTCGAGGTGTTACCACTACAACATATATTTCCTTTAGCGGTGGTCTTTTAACGGTGGTTTTTTAAACTGCCTCTAAACCCTATTTTTTAAGTGGAGACACTTCCCCTCGACCTCGGCCCCCCTTCTCCCTTAGACCCCCATGACCCTATATTATTCCTCTGATCCCTGCGATCCCTGAACCCCAGCTCACCTCCCCACCGCTGGTGACATTTCTTGTCGTCCATTAGCGCCATTTCTCCCAACACCCGACCTTGAACCCCCTCCCCCCCCCCAACCCCGAGACCCCACCTTCTTCCCTTGACCCCCTCGAAACCTAAACCATATCTCTCCTCCTTGCCACTGGTTATGGTTCTTTCCACCCATCAGCGTGCCTCTCCACCCATCGCCGCTATTGACTACCTTTTCCACCCCTCCACGCAGGTTTGTATACCAATATAGTGTAGTTTCGGTATGATTTTGTGAGAGTTATAGGCTAAATATTTTCTTTAGTATTTCTATGAGTGGTGTTCCATGTGTTCATCCTTAAATTACTTTTCATGTAATTTCATGATCGGGGTCTAGATACATGTCATTCCATGTTGAGGAACATGCATATAAGGGTGTTTATTTTATTTCATGGAGTGCCTTTTTTTAGTGATTGGTTCTAATGAAGTATAAATTATTCTCCAGGATGTTTTATCTTTTATATATTTAATATGGTTTTCATGGTTAGTGTAATCATGTCACTTTGGTGATGATTTTTCTCTTGGGTCTTCCAATCCAATGTTTCATCATAATATAGAATCTATAAATGATTGGGATACCCACAATTTGTCTCTATGTGTTCTCTAGGATGTGTTATCTTTGTTTGATTTAATCTGGTTTTGATTCATTTATTATTTCCTAAACCAGTGGTTTTCTTTAAAGGTGACATCATTTCACCACATGAGGTCAGTGTTTCCATTTCATTGAATTTTATTTAAGATATTTATGTGTGATTGGATTTATAAATTAATTTCTAATCTAGATAACGAGGGTTTGGTTTTTCTAGGTTTGGATTATAATGGTTTTATACAACTTAAAATTGTTTTCATGTGGCTTATAGATTTTAATTTCATGTTTAAATTAAATTGTTATGTAAATTTATATTTTATACATTTGACGTGTTTGATAAAATTAAAGTAATTGTTTTATATAATAAAAACACATGGTCATTCGATTTTAAGGGAAATTGGTTTTTCAAAGTGGGATACCCTTTGGGGGTTAAATGGTTTCAATATTTAAAAGGGGCATGTTGTTTTATGAAATGGAATTGTGATTCATTTATTTTATGATGGTTGTGTTTTTTAAATGATTATGATTTCCATTATATTGGTTTTTGGATTCCAAAACATTTTAAAAAGGTATTTACAAATGTATATATTATATGTGATAATTGAAATTCTTGGATGGAACTTTGTGATGTGATATTTGAGTTGATTGGTTTATTGTTCCCTTGTTGAGCCCCTTTTCATTTATTTATTATGTCATGTGTATCCTTGTGATGGTTTTTTATGATGTGATTCATGATTTTCCTATGGATGGGACTTATTATAAGCTAAATTTAGGATGTTGGAAGGATTTCATTATTATTCTATCCCTTTCATGTTATTATTTTCATTTTCTGACATTCACTTTAAAATGGTATCACCTCCTATAGTTATTTTATACGGAACCCTAGGATACTAAGTGGTAATTCATGAGATGTTTCTATGCACATTGAGATTACACACTTTCTAGTTACCACAAGTTATATAAAATTACGATCTAGTGGGGTGTCACGGATAAGATTGGGTTTAGAGTGATTTTTTTATGGATGTGTGATTGTTAACCTGATGGAATTAGATCCACCTTTCTTTGTATTATACTTGTCTCATTAGTTCATAATGTGTTTCCTCATGATATTTATCATGTGTTATTCCTTTAATTATATATTATCTTGTGTATTTATTTTTTACTTGGATGCAATTTCATTGAAGAATTGATCCTTCAATGATTTAGAAATCATATTGATTAGTGTTGTTCAACATGTTTATTGGCATACTTTATGACTTTATATAGGGAATTTTTCTTCATAGTTATCCTTGTTTCCTTAGATACTTTGAGTTTTTTTTAAAATTTTCTATTGAGGGGAATGTTTTTTAATTTTCTAGCCATTATTAGAAATTCCTTTGATATGTTTTTAAACCATGTAAGGGTTTTTTATAAAATGGGTGATGTTTTAAGGATAGATAAATGAGTTTTGAATTGGAATAGTTTCAGGAAAAACATCTGCAAACCATGTTTTATAAATGTTGTGCATTAATAAAGTGCAAGTTTTATATTTATTTATTTATATATCATGTTTATGGAACAAACCTATTTTTATATATTATTATCAAACCAGAAATTATAGTACCTCCTATAAAAGAAATAACAGTCAATGACTTACACTGTATATAATTAATAACTTTTCATGAAAGTTGGTTCAGTATACTCTCATGAATTATAGAAAATAATACTTCCCATTCAACTAACTTCTATATCAGAATAATCAACTTGAAAATATCCTAATGCTCTGCAAGTTGAATTCTAATATAATGCTTCATCTTAACTCTTAACTTTCATACTAATGTTAAACATCTTAAAATATATCTAAAAATACACATTATCTTCTTAAAATGTATATTTCCTAAGAAAATACTCAATATCATCTTGTTTATTCTAGTGATTTTGTAATCACATGTGTATAAGGACACACATGCATGCACATATATACTTTGATTTTCTAGTGGGTAATTTACCATATGTATTTATATAAGAAAACCTTATGTAATATATTTATATATTTTTTCAACTTGTAAATATGTTTCTCTTTCCCTATATAGTAGTAATAGTGTGTTTTAATTTTTTGTATTATTGTGTAGGCATATCATGATATACATTGATAAAATCTGCATCACATTACCAAGGAACAAACCTCAGTATGTTAAGAGTTTGAAGGAGTTTTTAGATTTTTCAATTTACAATCGATCTGTTGAAGGGAGAATAAGATGTCTATGTCCTAAATGTAAATTTAGAAGATGGTTAAAGATAGATGAAGTTTATGAACATTTAATACTGAAGCAATTCCCAAGTCAATATTTGTGTTGGATTTGGAATAGAGAATTGAATGTTATGAAAAGGTTGAGAATGGATGTTAAGACACTGAATGAGCTCCAAACGTCATTGAAAATGGAAAATTAAATGAAAAACCTAATAAATGATGCATTCATCACTACAAGACACCACTATCAACATCAAAACATAACAGAACAACCTAATAAGGGTGATACAAATTGTAACGTGACAAGTGATGTTTTTGAGACTGTAACACAACCAGAGAAAGATTGTAACATATTATTGGATCCTCCTCTTGATTCTGTAGAGTCAAATTTAATAGAAAACGTTACTGAGGAAAATACGGTTCATGATTTAGTGGATGATGGAAATCAAGATTTGTATAGTGGATGTTTGAAATATTCAAAGCTTTATTTTCTACTGAAGTTGTACTATATCAAATGTCTATGTGTAATTAAAAATAATACAATGTCCATGATATTAGAATTTTTGCGTGATGCATTTCTTGAAGAAAAAATCCCTGAGTCATTTTATGATATGAAAAATGTTTTTAACAGGATTGGTCTGAATTATATAAAAATACATGTGTGTCCCAATGATTTTATGTTTTATTGGTGAGAGGATTCAAGTAGAAATAATTTCAAGAAATTTTCTTCTTCTATATGGTTTTTAATGGGAGATTTTGGAAGCATGAATCATCATACGTTAATGAAGAAGAAGAAAGGGAACACACATGCAATGTTTTTTCGTTACTTTACTTTAAATCCTCGATTGCAAAGATTATTCAAGTCATCGAAAACCACCGAACACATAAATTGGTATTCTGTAGATAATAAAAATAATGGGTTAATGAGACATCCATGAGATTCAAAATCGTGGAAGAAATTTGATTCATTACATCCATATTTCTCTACTGATCCTGGGAATGTTCAATTGGGATTGGCTACCGATAGATTCAACGCATTTGGGACTTTGAGTACTAGTTATAGCATTTTGTCAGTTGTTTTGATCCCTGACAATCTTCCTCTGTGTATTTGTATACAAAAAACATCTTTTATCATTTAGATGATTATTCCTGGAAAAAAAATTCCTAGAAATGATATTGATGTATACTTGCATCCTTTGATTGAATAATTATAGGAGTTATGGAGCAACAGTGTTGAGAAGTTTGATGCATCTTTTAAAACAATGTTCAAAATGTGTGAAACATTAATGTGGACCATTAGTGACTTATCTGGTCTTGGGAATTTATTTGGTTGGATCATTTACATGGGTTTGGCTTTTTCTGTTTGTAACTTTTATTTTGAGCCCAAACGGCTGCCTCATAGTGGAAAATAGTGCTTTTTATTCCATCGAATATTTCTTGATGAATCTCAAATATTTCAGCTGAACATATTAAAATTTAACGGTTTCATTGAACGTAGAAAACCTCCAAAGTTGTTAACTGGTTCTGAAATATTGACACAGCATAAAAATTTTGAAATTTAATTTGGGATGGTTCATCATTTGAATGATAGTGGGAAATGGGTTCGTTGTGCATCTTCAAGTGAAATCAAAATGCAACAATGGAAGAAAAAAAGTATATTCATCAAACTTACATATTGGGAAATTATTTTTTTGTGGCATAATCTTGATGGGATGCATATTGAAAATAATGTCTGTGACAATTTTATTTGCACATTGCTTAATGAGAATGGAAATTTGAAGTATCATCTCAATTCTCGCAAATACTTACATGTAATGAACATAAAACGTGATCTCTACCTTGATGAGAATGAAAAGTATGCTTCAAAAAATTTTGCAATGAAAAATAGGGATAAAGATTCATTCCTTCAATTTTTAAAGAATGTGAAGGTATCTGATGGGAATTCAGGTAACATCTCAAGGTGTGTTGACTTGAATAATTGTAAGTTACATGGATTTAAAAGTTATTATTCACATATTTTGTTACAATAGTTACTACAATTGGCATTTCATACATTATTACCTAAAAACGTTACTGTTGTTGTACTCTAATTCTGCATATTTTTTATACAACTATGTGATAAATCTCTACATCCATTTCAACTTGAAAACCTATAGTAGAGTTTTTTATTGACCCTTTGTGCAATGGAGATTATTTTTCCTCCGTCATTTTTTACTGTCATGATGCATTTAATAGTAAATTTGGTTGAGGAAGACAAATTAGGAGGCCTCGTTCATTATCGATGGATGTATCCAATTGAGAGGTACATTATTTATATTTTTTCAGTTATGTAAATAATTTTTGGCACTTAATTAAATGCATAATTATTTTTATTTTATTTCACAGATATCTTGGGAATTTGAGATCAGACGTGAGAAATAAAGATCAAAATGAAGGCTCTATTATTGAAGGCTATTTGGATGAAAAGTGTATTACCGTTTGTTCTAGATACTTGGATGATATTAAGAAAAGATTTAATCGAGTTAGACTTGTTGATGACATAGAGAATCAGTCTCAAATACATCAAAAATAAAAAATATTTCTTGCTATTGGCTGATCAGTTGGGAGGACCTCAAATGTGACTCTGACAGAATTGAAATTATTATAGGCACATAGATATGTGCTACTGAATAGTGAAATTTCTGATCAATTTATTGAAGAATTTAGGACACATACAAAGAGACAAGTGAGAGGCTGATCACAAAACGAGAAATATATAACAAAATTTGTTAATAAAGAGCTTGTAGAATAGTTTTCATGACGTGTAATTTCATAAATATTGCAATAAATATGAATATAAGTTTGACACATATATTTTTTAAATCGAATAATGTATATGTTTTTTTCTAGTCATGAATACTAATACTTGAGCATGGTTGATAGAAGATTTGATGTTTCTTGCTCGAGTTTCTCTAAAACAAGTTAGAAAGTTTGATGCTTACGATGTGAATGGCTTTAGATTTCATACAGTCGATCAAGAAAGGGGTTTGAAATCAAATAATAGTGGAATATTTATATTTGCTAAAGTTGGATACTATGGAAATCATACTGATATTATTGAATTAAACTACCATGGTCATTTTTTAGTTGTTTTATTCAAATGAAATTTAGTCGATATTATCAGAGGTGTTAAAAGATATTCCTTGCAATTTACTTCTGTGAACTTCTCTCTCTTATTAGATGTTGGTGATCATGAACTACATGATCTATATATCTTATCATCACAAGAAAAAAATGTTATATTATGTGAATGATGTGGTGGATGAAGGGTGGAGTGTATTTTCTAATGTAATACAAAGATATTTGTATGATATGGGTAATGAAGTGGAATATTTGACCTCTGAAATTGAATATCATCAACAACATAAAGAAGAATTATTTGTCCATAATGATATTGAAAATATTAGTCTAGTAAGGATGAATGAAGTGGAGGAAGTAATGGAGTGGGAAGGCAATATGATTGAAGGGGGAAATGATTGTATGTACTGTTAATTATTATTTACAAACCACTTATTTCATTTGTGCAGTCATTCATTATAATTGTTGTGTATATTTTGTTTGTTAGTACAGGGAATCAATTATCATTTTAAAAAAAATTTCTTCATATTTTTTTTAAAAATATATGTTATGAACTTAATTTAATTCGATTAAATGAAAGATATTCCAAGGAGGAAGCCATGCACTGTTTCATCAACTAATATGACAGATGACGATCCATCTATCTCCCTCCATTTGTCATCTGAGCCACAAGATGTATTCCCCCTATAGCATCACCCCCTGCACCATTTCTCACACCCTCTATGAGAATCAATTTTGAATCTAATTCATCGACTCCCCCTTCAGAAGCCTCAGCAGTGGGGCGGCAGCGCGCCACTTCTAGTTCATCATGGGCCTACTAGAGGGTCACTGTTATATGTAAAAATTTTAATATAGATAAATTTATTGCACTTTTTGTACTAATAGTTTGTTTATTAAAAACAAAAAAAATGCAATTTTGAAGAAAAATATAAAAATTCCAGATGTGTGGAATATTAATGGAGAGAAGATAGTTTTCCCATTTGATTCATATGGGGTCCCTACGGATGATGTCGCACGATTACATTGCCAAATTCTAGGCCAGCTGGAAGCAGAGCCCATTTCCATTCCTATTTCTTATGATTATTGGAGACATATGCCTCCAAGTTGGAAAAATGATGTTTGTGATTCCCAAATAAAGGTAATTTTAATACAGTACGGTGTAATTGAATTTCATGTTATTAATATGTTCAAAATGAATTTCTGTATACAGATGTTTTTCCACTTTATAGTTGCTGATGT
The DNA here is from genome assembly GCA_963277665.1 of Viscum album. NCBI lineage: Eukaryota > Viridiplantae > Streptophyta > Magnoliopsida > Santalales > Viscaceae > Viscum > Viscum album. Next base: position 27,304,234 of record OY728154.1, read on the forward strand.
GATAGCACGAATGTGGATGTTGGAAAATCATGGTAAGCAATGGAAAGACTTCAAATGAAAATTGTGGATCGATGTGAAAGATACTTCATTGACCATCCAACAAATGTATGAGAAGATACCCATTGGGGTACCCAAAAATTAGTGGAATGTTTTTGTTGACAGACATTATGATGAGAATTATGTAAATATATATTATTATATTAACATCATCTTACATTTATACATGTATATGAAGATGAGATGGAATTGAATACATAACTATTAAATTTGATTTTATTTATTTTATGATCTCTCAAGAAAGAATGCATCAAGCAGGGCTAAGCAAGTCATCCCTCTTACTACGGGGTCTAAAAGCTTTTCTTAAAGCCGATCGACTTTGGTAATCTTTCCATTAGTTTAAATATATATAATACAATATTATCTATTTAATATATTAAATTGTTGATTTATGTTTGTATAATGTAGTCACAGAGTTTAGGGAATAAATCATCCTGAACTGAAGTGTGGATGGATGTTCACAAAAAATCTGATGGAAGTTTTGTTAAAGAGACAACAAAATAAGTAGGGATATGAACTCATTTTTTCATTATAATAACTTATTATTAGTTTTTAATATGTTAATATATATTTATATTTTATTTATAGGTAAAAATTAAAGAAATATTGGATGCCAATCCTGGGAAGTTCTACTCAGTCTCCCAGGATGACCCAGTTGCTAAAGTCCTTGGGAAGGAGCATCCTGGTAGAGTGTGTGGGTGGGTTTGGGACCCATATTATCTGAGGACTTTAGTATTCCATCGGGGATTGTAACTGCATCTACTCCTGGTTATAGTCATTCCATACCTATATATGATCATAGATAGATTTTTTCTCTATGAAATATAGTTCAAGACCAAGGGGCTCAGATATCCGCTTTGCAGAAAGAGTTGACTAATATACGTCAGCAGATGAGCAGATATCCCCTAGTGGTATTGCATAGACTGGTGGTGAGCAGGTAAATCACACAATTTTAAAAAAAAATTAGATTTAAAACTTTTATTGGTTTAATTTTAAGTATAAATATGCAACACTATTTAATTTTCAATATAATGTTCTTACAGGTGGTAGAAGGAAGTAAATATGGAGTTGGAGAGAGTGACGATATTTGTTCATCATCAGACATTGATTAGTAGTGTTGTTGATATGTTGAAAAGTATTGTAATAGTCTTTTTGTATATGCATCGTGTCTGGCACATAATTTCCTCTAAACATTTTCAGGACCTAACATTTTCTTGATTTCACATGTTTCCTTTTATGTATTTTACTAATTTCTGATTTTTGTTTTTTTTTCTTGATTTATCAAGTTTGGTATGCACCATATATGTCAACTCTTTATTGTGATGATTCATTTTTTGTGATTAATATTTTCCTAAATTTATTTTTTCATTATAATAACTTATCCTACATTTTCTAGCCCAATGTATTTACCACTACATTTCAATTCCTAACATTTAAAAATATTGAACATCAAAATTTTATACTTTCCCTGGTATTCATGATACCCTTGATCTTTTCTACATTCCCTATGACTCATTTCTATGCATTCTTCCTTATTTGAATATTAGATTCTTTCACATAATTAATGAATGAATATTCTCAATTGTTAAATTGTGTGCTAACAATTATTTTTTCCTCTATTCTGAGACACTTATATTTGAAGGTAAATGATTCATGATCATATCTAACTATGTTCTAACCATAATACACATTGTATCCTTCTTCGACCAAGCCACGTGATTTTGTAGGGATAACCACATGGTTCCCCTAACCATGTTTTGATCATGCAACCATTTAGAGGCCTCTATAATTCTCAAAACCCAAAAACAAACAACCTAAGAATTCACCCAATAAAATAATATCTCTGAAAAAAATTAAAGAACGGTAGAATGGATGTATTATTATTTTAGGGACTAGATTACATATTGACTCTATTTGATGTTTTTTGTCTTTTTATTTCATTGGATGTAGGCCTTTATATATAATTTTATGTGATCTTGGGATGTCTATTGGTTGATGAGGTATGGGAAGGGAGGCCTGAGATTTTGGAATAGTTAACACCAATCATAGTGGGATTTATGTTGATATGAATGGTTATGTCAGGGTTGTAACTGGTATAGATGGGAAAGGTTGACCCTAGGCTTGGCACTATTGTCATGAAAAATGACATAAATGCTTGTTTATAATTTTGTTCAAATGTCTAATGGCCATGTGATATGTTTTTTTGCATTACTTTACTCACCGAATGATGCATTTGGTTGTGCTTAGTTAAGCATCTCTTTTTATATTGACTATAGTATGTATTCTGTTGGTGTTTTGGTTTTCATGGAATTGTTTTTAGGGAACTGGAATAGGGGCTCCAGAAACTAGTTCTTTATTTTTTTTTGTGAATTTGCTATTTAGTGGCGGTTTTAACCACCGCTAACTATAACAGGTACATTTATTAGTGGTATTAACGGCCGCTAAATGTCATTATTTTTCTATTAGTTGCAGTTTTAATCACTACTATGGTATTAAATTTAGTGATAATTAGAACTGCTGTAACGGTGGCCCATCTTCTGCTCTATTTTCACGGTAGTTATATTGATTGTCATGGCAGTTTTCCCCAGCAAGCCATTACATTTTTTTAGCAGCAGTTTTAACCAATTCTAAAAAAAGTAATCCCCTGCCCATAAAATCCTTCATTAAAAACAATATAACCATAGTGAAATTGCGCCAACTATGATGGTTCCCATAAATCACTGCTAAATTGCATTAAATTCCACCAAAAGTTTCCCGACACAGAATTCTGTAGCATTTTTCAGAAACCCCCATGAAATTTCAATTTTCTGGTATTGTACATTCTACCCCCCTTAAAATGAATTTCTCCCTCAAAATTCATATAGGTTATAGAAGGTTTAATACTTGAAAGTTTCATTCCTAGAAAACCACATCGTAAAAATGGATAGTAAAACTTCCCTTATAAAGGGAAATTTGGAACCATAACAGTTACCCAATGTAACATATAATTGGGTTTCCATAGAGAAGATCATATGTTGGGAGTGAAGATTGGACATTGAGTAAAAGTGAGATATTTATAGGGAGTAATTGAGTTCATAAATCACATACAACTGAATGATCAAAGGAATGTTGAGATCCACAAATTTATAAATTTTTTATGATACCAGAAGCCATTAGTTTAATATAATTTAAGCTATTATGAAAATATTTCTTATATCACTTTCTGAATGTTGAGTACTTCCTGATAAATATTTATAAAAAATATTTCTTGGGTTATGCTTTGAAAAATTTCTAATACATCCATCAACTCATGGAATGAATGGGAATAAATTAACATTGATGAATAAATCACTAAAATATGATTTTAATGGATTTTAGGGGCCATAAAAGAATAAAAATTCTAACTACTTGTCTCTTAAAAAAATTAAAATGCACTAAAAATAAAAAAGTAACACTACTATTTCATTATGAATATTTATTCATAAAAAATAAATATACATTAACTGGGACTTCACATAGGTCAGTGGTAGGCATGAAACCCTTATCATCCTCCGCTCATGGGTTCAAGACCCATGTCCTTGTCATACTTGATTGGTTGACATCCAACATACATAATGTCCTTTTCCCAAAAATATAAAATATTTACATCCTTAAAATAAGGTTAATCACTTATTATCATTTTGACGAATTTTTTCAACACAAACTTTGTTCCCAAATGCTTCCTATGAAGATTAACTTACAATTTTCTTGAACGGTTAACCTTATAACCCTTATCAAAGGTGAAAATTCAATATGTTAGTTAGAGAGTCATGAAATCAACTTAACATTGATTCCCTTGTATATCACAAAGTATCCCTTTGTTTTCACTTGCCAAACATGTGAATAACCTCATAATATATTCTATTGATGATAGTAATAACCTTAATTATCAAGAATACTTTTTGAAAAAATGCATGATTCTTTATTCTAATTATTACTGGATACATCCCTTAAATCTAAAAAGTTATAAACTTCATCCTTAAGGACATGGAACATTTTTTCAATAATTAGCTCTTGGGAATCCTTCAAATTTAGTTATTCATATCTAGTATATATTTATCCAAACATCATTATCATGGTGTAAGGCATTAATTAAGGATTACCTTCCCTTAATCGAAATAACACCTTTCCATGAAACCACTTTTCTAGTCTATCATCACCATTCAAAATATTATTTTAAATTCATAACAAAAAAATAAATTGAATAATCTATACATAATTCACAATTCATAATTCTGGAATCCAAATACATAAATAATTTAATCCTTCAACACTAATGTTTGGAATGGAAGAGGTCCTTACATAGTTTAGAAGTAAATCCTTATCTTAGGGAATTTTGTTGGGTAATGTCCACATTCTCCATATGTAACACATTAAACTCCATGTAAACTCATCACTCTATGACCCTTTTTTCCTCACAAATAGCATCTTCCCCTCCATTTGAGGTATTCCTCGTGGTTCTTCATCCCTTCTTCTTGACATGCAGGAAGTCAAATCTTCATTCCTCTATGTTCCTTACCATGAAAGTACATCTTTCTCTTATTTGACCTGTTAGAAATATCCCCAAAGCTAACTTTAAGCATATATCGCAATAACTGATTCGGCATAATCACAATATCTTTTTCTTCATTGATCATCCCATTTGACTACCCATTAGAAAATCGTCCTTCACTTTAAACATTAATCAAGTTCCTTTTGGTTTCTTCCATTATCTAAAATAATAAGCATAGTGTGATTATTTCTTATCATAGTAGAAAACCACATAGTCATGAAAACAATTACTCATATGATCCCTAAATCATGACACCTCCCATAATCTATGAACCCTTGGGAATTTAATAAGTAATTCTTAACTTACTTATATTTAAATCATTTATGATGGTTCATGAAGATTATGTGAATTTCCAGAGAATATCCCCAGGGAGTGTCAAACTAGGTTTGCAGTAAGGCTCGTTGTCGTGTACCAGATTACCTCGAGTTAAGCCCTGAACTTATTTTTAGAGTTCTTACCCCTAGGTACATCTGTTCCATAGCCACTTCCACTTATAGTGTCTTGATAGGGACGCATTTCATAGAAATCACTGACTCTATCCTTTACCAAAATTCAAAGACATTTTCATAAACGTTAAAGAATACTTATACAAAACCGAGTGATCCGCTATTCTCGACCTGTATTACTGAACTCGTTGAACCCTCATTCTAGACATATGTTATTGAAATATATAAACCCTCATTCCAGCCCTTTATTACTGAGATGATTAAACCATCATTCCATCCATGTATTACTAAACTAATTAATCCCTCGTTGCAACCCTGTATTACTAAACCAAGTAAACCCTCATTCCAACCCTGTATTAATTAATCTAGTAGACCCACACTCAAGCCCTGTCTATCTCATGTGATATAAATATTTACCCAATGAATTGGATGGATATATATGTCACACCCTTCATATAATGAAGTCATGCATCCTTATTCCATAATATCATAAATAACATATCCTAACCCATCAAATAAAATGGATGTTATAAAAATGTAAAAATATCATAACCTATGGAAATAGATACATTTCACAATAATTTCATCATAAACATAACATGTCAAATAAGTGGGTTTCAAAAGAATATAACCCGTAAAATAGAAAAATATTTCATAAACATATTACCCATGAAGGAGAAATGGGTTTCATAAAGACCATGGCATTGATCATAACTCACTCATTGAAATGATATGAATGGATCCTTTAGATCATTTCCTAGAAATTCATGAGCAACATCAATAGATGTCATCTTAATTTTTAAATATATGCTAAAAAAATTCTTGGTGAAAACTCTTTTCTTGTTTAAAAAATTAGTTTCAATACATAAAATCATTTTAAAATAGTTTTCTCATAAGATACCTTGTATACTTATAAAGAACACATAAAATAATTTTGAACAAATTTATCCATGAAAACATTTAAAATAAGCTTCAAAACATTTTAGAAACATTTTTCTTTAAAAATAATTTAAAATTTTTAAAGAAAGCTAGAAAATGTTTTCGAAACAATTTCTTTGAAAATACATTGATAAATTATAAATAAATATTGAAAATAATTTGAAAATAATTTTTCTTTAAAACTTGTAAAGAATATTGATAACGATTTGAAATCTATTTCGTTGAAAGCACTCTGAAAACATGTAAATAAGGCTTGAAAAAATTTTGAAAATAGTTTTACATGATAACACAAAAAAGAAGTTTGAAACCATTTTGAAAACAATTTTCCTTGAAAATTAATTTTTTCAAATAAATTCTTAATGATTAATATTCTTATAAATTTAAAAGGGAGGTTCTATGAAATGGTGGAAAGTAAATCCATACATGTCACACGAGATCAAAAGATTAGTCATTCAGTACGAGACAACTATATTATAGTTCCTTATTCAGAAAGTGACAAGAATAATACATTTAATAGATACTAAAAATACAAAGAGGTTAAAAATGTCTTTTATATTTTATAGGGGAATGGTATAATATTCTTGGAAACCCTTTTTAGAAAACATTAATTTATGACTGAAGAGAGGGTATTGTCATGTTTTCCTAAAAACAATTCTTTACTAACTTGTGTATCAAAGAGTATAAAATTGTAACTATACAAGATTATATCATGAAATAATAGAGTAGAAGGAAAATCTCAAATGTTCTTGAGATATGGATCATATTATTTCATAAAAGGAAGGGTAAACATAAACAATCTCGAAAAGTAATAATATTGTCTCAATAAACATTTATAACATTGTATCTTTGGATCTTGATATCCATGTAAGAAAATTAAATTACATAAAGAATATAATATCATTAAAATATTTGGATACATGATATTTCATTTAAATTTAAACTATATTCACCCCTAAAAAGAGTTTAGGATCATAACAAAACATGAGTCTCAAATAAGGAAAATTGAGATGAAACATTTTTACAGATTTGGAAACTTTTAAAACATAAACCCCATGAAAGATGGATTATATAATGGATATGTTAAAACTGATAAATTTAATTACAAGATAAATATAATAAAGTCATGGGTAGTACATAAACCACACAAATGGAAAGAGCGGCGAACATAGCTTGTATCTCACAGAAATTAATAGTGAGATGAAAATCTTCTTACATTGTATCTTGGCTCTCTCGGTACTCGTAAAATCATCATGTATAATAAATATAAGTCTGTTTTATATATTCTAAAGAATAATATTCTAATATATAATACTATATATGTTTTTATTATATCCTTATATTACCCTCTTTTAAATGATCCTACATTAAGGTGTCACTTCATGTAATATTCACTTTGTTCATCAAATGTGTCTTAATTTGTGATATTATTGATCCATATAATTATATCTTGATTCCATAATGTATAAAATGATATAAATATCAGATATATACATAATAATTATATTATAATAATCTATAACATAATTAATTAAATAATGGAATACACCATTCATGGAGATGGTAAGACGTACGTACCCATGAACATCATTTTATGTTTTTATTGTCATATTGAAATAAAGTATGTAAATGCCATATATATATATATGTATATATATGTATATATGTATATATTTATATATATGTATATATGTATATATGTATATATGTATATATGTCATTTTAATGTATATTTTTTTAAAGGTTGGGGCCGAAGCCTCAATTTATTATTTAAAGAAAACAACTCTTTAGATTGGGTGGAGGGAGACCCATTACATAGCCCGATGGCCCATGGCCAAGTGGCCTGAAGACTAGGTTTGAAAGCCCATTGTTTTGGCACAAAGAGCCCCTCGGTGAATAGTACAGCTACAGTATCCAGACTGCTACAATACCTGCTACAGTACCGCCACCGCTACAGTTCCTACTACAGTGCCTCCGCCGCTATAGTGTCGTCATTTCTGCAGTTCTGCCACTGCTATAGTACTACTCCAGTTCCTTGCTACAATTCTAGTACAGTGCTGCTACAGTACCCCGGAAATTAGTCCCTTCCCAGATTTGATCCTGGGTCTTTTGGATGCCAAGCAGGAGCCTGTACCACTAGGGTACAAGCTCATTGGCATCATATTAATGAATAATTTAAATTTCTTATATATCATATATGTTCATTAAACTGATCATTAATAGATTTTATGTAGTGTGTGAAAGAATCACATCACTTTGAGGGGGCGGTAGTCCACACTTCCTCAAATGAGATTATCATAATAACACCAAATAAAATGTAAAAGATGAGTTTTGTAAAAGGAATACCGAAGCCTAAAGACTTAATAAATGTAATATATTACATATATAGATATAGTTTCCATCATAATGGCCACCATGATTGGTGGTAATGGAGAAATGAACATTCATCATTTCTTGGGGCAGTAGTTCTCCATACACAGAAACAGTATGTTCAACATCCATTAGATGGAGGTGTGTGTAAGTGTAGGTCAGAACCATTGTATAAAATAATTATAGTATTTTGAGGATACTGTTTTTTCACACAACAATGGAATAAATAGAGTGGAGGTGTTATAGAAGAAAATAACGGAAAGTATCTTTAGAGAAGATGTTACCTCTTAATAGGGTAACTCCTTTTGGTTTCACCCAAAAGGCTTCATTGAGAGGGTTTCTGAAAATAGTTAGAATTCAAGGTAAAATGGATGATCATATTCAAGAACTTTTGTCAGGTGTTTTATTTACTTAATAATATTGAGAGGTGTGAGTAATTGTTGGAGGTGGTGGCATTTTATAAGGAAGGAAAAAGACTAACATTGAATTTTTAGAAACAAATTAGGTGTGCACGTGTTCTTACATAAAAAAGCCATAAAAACCCACAGAACTCAATCATGGATTTTTTATGGACTAAATAAGAACATACAAATAGTTATATACATGTCTTTAGGTCATTTGGGCCCTTAATTTTAAGGTTTAGTCCTTAATTAAGCTTAATTTGGCCTTAACCGCAGTGATTAATTTGAATCACTTTTTCAAATAATTTTGGTCATAAATTAACATGGTCTTATCAACTTATAAGTATTATATTTAACATAATGTTTATATTGTATTTTTTAAATTCCAATCATATAAGAGGAAAAATTAATATTAGGGCTAATCCCACAAACAGGATGAAATAACGGTGTTTTAACGTAGGAAAACGTTCAAAAGTTTGCTAAGATATTTATATTCATTTTCAAAGTGAAGTTGATCTAATGAACTTAATTATATTATTATAAGTAATATTAATATGATGTGACATTAATACATATTTATAATATCATTTATCATATATAGTGAAATAGAAAAAAATGCAGTTTTTAACTAAAAAGTAGTATTATTCACTATTCATCAATAAAAATGAAGTTTCACAGAAAAATCTAAAAAATCACCCTATGATAATTTAAACATTTTTAATTCAAGAATTAAGTTTTTTTTATCGAATTTCTTTTCTAAATATTTCTAAAATTAATTTTATTATAAAAAGTGATTTATTCAAGAAACGAATATTTTTAACATAAAAGGACTTTACAAATAATATTATCATTCATTAACAATATGTTTTATTTATATAAAATAAAAATATTTGAAAAATAATTGTTTCTATGTTTAAAAAGTAGGATATAATTATATTATTTAAATAATTAAAATAGTAATAAGATATGTTTCTTAGAAACTCAGTATTGTGTGCATCGTACGCCTTGTCTGTGTTACTTGTAGCAAAATCTAAGTTTGTATTGCATATAGTGCAAGACAATTTGGAATTGTATGTAAGAGGAATTTTTTGCTTATTTTATTAATATATATATATATATATATAAACAATTTCCAGTGTCATGTAAAATGAAAAATATTGAAAAGTTAAATTAAATCAAAAAAGAATAATTCTCAAAATCTCAGGTTGTTACTAATTTCTCGAGTCAAGACATTGCTAGGATATTTTAAAACTGTCATTCCCCAACACAAATAAAGGTGTAACACAAAGAACCATGCATCATTCTTAAAATCCATATAACAACCTCTTATAAAACAAAATGACTTTAAAACATTTGTTCCACATAAGACTAACATTATCTTAGTGTCTCCAGGATGATGTCAAGATAAGGGTCATGCTTGTCTCTTTTCGAAGAGCACGGTAAGAGTAAACTTAGGTCACCAAAAATATAATTCAAACTATTACTAATGAAATCCTTTAAAAAATATCAGATTCACCTGTTGATGATCCATCAACAAAACCATGGTGCCTATATTACCCAAAGCATTTGTGTTCTTTCCAATCTTACCATTAGAACACTTCCAAAAACTAACACAGTTTCCAATGGTTTACGCGAACCACCAATCACATCAAATTCATGTTTCCAAGCAAGAAAAAACATGTATACCTTAATCTATTTGACACTATAAACCTTAGGCGTGTCCATTTCATCAAATGGAAAGACCAGCCACTCTCAAGAGTGCTATTTCAAAAACCACATGAACACTCGTGTGAAGTTACACGAAAAATGATCATCATGTCAACATCTCGCATGAAAGCTAAAATTTAAACTGACTGGCATGTTAAAACACTTGAGTCCCAAAAATTCCTCCCAAGCAGTGGGTTGAACTTACCTTAACACCTCAATCTCTCTACTCCATGTTTAACCCAAGAATAAATTTAATGACTAACCATGCCTAAGGCATGTCTAACATGCTGAACAAAGCATTCCTCAATGATTGTTCTATTATCAAGAGTCAAGATACAAAGACCACCCCTCAAAAAAAGCATTTTTATTTAAAACCCAGAATTCCTAATATGGATAACGATGCCCAAATTGCACCAACATCATAAGATCATAGAAGAATCAAGGCATCTCAAGATCTAGGGGTGCTTCCAACCGCGGGCTAGTTCCTTATATATCATAAGCATCATCTCTATCTTTTGGTCATTTAATGTGAAGTCCACTAGGCTCAAGATACCCTTTTCATTTTAGTCACTTATAATAAGAATAAAACTATAGATAAACAATCATGTCTCTATTCCAATTCATATCATTGAATCATTCAAAACTACCCTCTTATGAGTGTTTAATCAATGGACACCACTTCAGGTTCTAATTTAAAGTCATTTCACTAAATAATTTCAACCATTAAACATTTGAAAGAATATTAACCACCCAAAAGTACCATTTCACAATAAGGAACTTGGTTTTTAATCAAATCCAAATGGGAAAATAGGAAAGCTATAAAAAACTTCCTCTTTAAATATTTAACAATTAGCGTTATTTTATTGTAAATAGGAAATTTCGCTTCTAAATACATTTTAACTAAAAATGTGACCTCTAAGGGTCCCATTTATTCAATATAGATTCATTAAAAGTAAAACCCACAAGTGATGAGTTTCCATCTATAAATCCATAGAGTTTTCTAACACTTTACAAGTGGAATTTGTCTCACATTTACTCAAATCATTTTCTATTTAACATTTTAACTTTAGCAGCCAATTTTTTAATGGCCCAAATACTCGGGTTACACTTTTTTAGGTATAAGGCACCCATAAACCTTATAAATAAAACTATATCTCATCATAAATGCAACCAATAAATTTCTACCCATAAAACTATTTACATATCAAAACATCTCAAGCAAGCTATCATACGTAATAATATAGAAACATGCTATAATATAGAAGCGCTTCATAATAGCAAAACATGATAAAATCAGAGGCATCGGGGAATAGATTCATCTAAACATGTTATAAAACCAGCATGCTAAAGAAACTAAATATATGGTATTCCACCCAAGGTGCACAATCAAAATTATCAGGCATCCTCCTAATGAAACAAAATTTCATGTCGCATGCATTTTATGTTAATTTCTATCTTCCTAATATGATGCATGTAATGAAACCTACTTGCCGTATCAGGCCATGGAAAATTTCCAAAATTTTCATAATCATTAAGAAGTTGAAAATACACCAGTCACCCATGTTGAAGTCACTCAACTATAATAGAATAAATAATAAACATTAACTTCCAACCCCTGCAACTTGGTCAATCCGCATACATGGGGTTATCATTCCCAAGAACAACTATTAACTATGAACTGACACATTCCTAGTCTCATATCTACCAACCCAAAACAAAAAGACAAAGGAAAAGTTTGTCTTTGATACCACTTTGTAACAACTCAGTCAGGCTTACCATTGAACCGGTAGTTGGACCAGTTTCCATATAACCTCAAGTGTGCCTCCTCATATGCCAGAGGCTTCAGACTAGTGGATAGGGTGTAATAATAGTAAATGTGGAGATTATACCCTCATATCATATATTTCACAATAGTATAACAATATACAAATATATGACAATAGTAGGAGAAGATAATAAACAATGAACAAAACATCCAAAGGCAATTGAGATATCAACTTAATAAGTAAAATGGACAAAACAAATTTATACAATTCAAGCATGTCACGGTTTAACAAATATGGAAGTAGTAAACAAAACATCAGGATTTACATATCATTAAAGAAATAAATAAAATACTCAAATCTGAAAGGGAGATCTCCATGAGCATCTTAACTTACTGTTTGGTCCATTGTTCCTAACTCCCCGGTATAAGCAAAATGCAACAAGTAAGTTCAAAGGTCCTGAAAACAATTAGAGTTTACTCTGGTACCCCAGTGCAATGGCAGTTCGAATAGCGTGTAAGATATAAATCATAGTACTCTGGGAACACCCATGTCTAGCTCAATATAAATAATACAATGTACTTAAAAAGATTTCAGGTATATTGAATAAAAAAAGATTGAATAAATAACAAAAAAACCCCATCCAGATTACAAAGGGACACCTAATGGCATTACCGACTTCGGCTCATAGCCGGAATAAGAGTCTAAACTGGGACCTCTTATATATTAATAATGTATAACGAACTATTTATCAAATTATTTAATATTATTTATTTACTCATTTCAAAACTCCATGGTTCTCGTGGATACCCCTACCTCAATACTAACTTCCTCTCATACCAGATCTTGAAGCATTCCCTATGAAATATCATATCTTAGTACCTACGTCTTGTTGGAGAAAAAATTATTCAAATGTGATATGATATCTCATTACCTGATTTGACTCATGTCATAGTTCTAATTATTCTCATGTGAGGCCAAACCTCAAAGTACATAATTTATTATTTATTTATTCATTTGGTAACTCTAGGTTTCCTGTGGATTCCCATACCTCAATACTAGATTCATCTCATTCTGAATCTTGAAGGGTTCCCTAGTTAATATCATCTCTTAATAACTACTTCTTGATGAATCATGAAGTATTGAAAGGTTTTTTATATAATATTACATGATTCAACTCATGTGGGAGTTCAGATATTCTGGTGAGAGTCCATAAAATCGAGTTCCATTATTTACATTATTAAATTACACATTTATAATCCACATTTACAAATCTACCAAAATAACACATGTAAGTAATATGAACATGTTACCATGATTACACCTAAATGGAATGACCATGTTCCCATTCTCTTTACTCTTAAGTATAATGACAATATAACCAAGTATACTTCTCAATTTATAATGACCATGTTCCCATTCTCTTTACTCGTTATCATAATGACCATGTTACCATATATGATTCTCAATTTAGAATGTCCATCTTACCATTGTTTAACACATAATTAATTCATCAATTAATTATTCATAATCAATCTGTTTACTAATTCAACAATTAGTTAAACATAGAAAATCCATTAGTTATCTCAACAATTAACTAAGTACAAAATTCTCATTAATTAATTCATCAATTAATTAATTAAATACACAATTATCAACCCATAATTAATTTTCTAGATTTACTTATCTAATTCTGAATCTCAACACTGCTTAATTAATTTCACAAATAATTATATAGATCATTTTATAACAAGTACATTATTAATTCCCACATAACTATCTCAACTTATCCAATTCAATATCTCATAATTAATCCCTGCTTAATTATCTATATTAAAATATAAAAGAACATAATTAATTCACAATTAATTATCTTTACATATCCCACTCAATAACTCATAATTAAGCCCCTGATTAATTATCTCAATTTCCCATTCAAGGTCTCAAAGTACAAACCCTTAGTCTCATAATCAATCTTCCCATTTAAAACCCATGTAATCAAGAAGTATACCAACATAGTGTTATAGTTTAAATCTATTTATATCACATGCCTACCAAAAAATTTAATACCATTCACATTATTTCATTTAACATGGGTTTACCTTCCCATTTAATACCAATTTAATTCATAAGAACCAATTGACCCAAGTGCATCAACATGTAAAGGAGAAAAAACAACTCTTAACTATGAAAACCATATTATTATAATTTAAATAGATTCCTCTACCTAGGAAATAAAAAAGAAAATTGAGATCCACACGCTAAGAAAACATTTTAGTCTAATAACTATGTTTATATCTTGAAGGTAGTGCACCTCCGTTGGAGGGGTTTTATTAAAAAAACATAATTTTGTAATATAAAAAATAATTTAACACCAATGAAAAATTCATTCCAAAATAGTAGTCAGATTTTTCAAAATAATTAAATAAAGAAAACTAAATGATACTAATTAAATAAAGTTTGAAGACTTTAACTCAAATAATTTGCCAATCTGATGCTTTCTAACTAAAACAACTATATGCTTGTACACACACACTTCAATAAAAATGTGTGTGGGAACATGGAATAGATCAAAACACCATAAAAATATATAGAACCCAACATTAGTGTGTAAAGAAACAAAAAAATCTAATTAATTACCAAAAATTCATGTAAACCATAAGAACATAATTAAAAAGATGTGAAACCAATTAACAGTCCTATGATATTACATGAATTTTATAGAGGTGGCCAGAATTGATATGAATCACCTACCCTTCAGTAGAGTTCATCCGGATATGGTCCAACAAGCCCCAAGACATCTTCTTCACCACATAGAACTGAAAGATAACAGAAATCAAGATTAAACCCATACCTAGGGTTTTGTCCTAACGGAAACTCAGCGACAGGGAGGTCAAAATGACTGATGTGAAGGTTAAAATTCATGGTGAAGGACTTACATTGTTGAGATAGATAATATCCATGAAAGAGGCACAAGAAACAAGATAGTAGAGGGATCTGGGGTAGGGCATGCCCTGTCTCACCATGAGAGATGGGGTGCTATGTCTCGCCAATTCAGGGAGGAAGAGGGAAGTGTGCCTCTCACTTTGGTTCTCTCTAAATAATAAAAAATTCTAATAATTTAATAATAATTTATATAAGAATAATAATTAGTATTATTATCTTATTATTATTATCATTTAATAAAACACTTCATTGATAAAACCCAAATCCCCATTTAATCATTATTTAATTCAATTCCATTTTAACCTTTAATTTAAATAAATTAAAACCCCAATTTAAAATCTAGGTAAACTACACTGTTTGACTAACATGGTCTAATAGACTGTGTGCATCCCATGTGTCTAATATTGGATACATGGGGTATCCCATAGGTATAACCCGCATACTTTAACTAATCATGCCCAACCTATGTGAACGCCTCTTCCTCACTAGTAGTAGGCCTCGCAATCACTATTATGGTTGATAGCTTTTCCATACAAACCGTGTGCCCTCTATAACCCCTTTAAAACCAGATTTTCTAGGTCTGGTGCTCCTAAAACCCAATGAGCTACTTAGGAAACTCCTTGATCCCTTAACTAAGCATGAGACATCACTTTAAATGGTCCCAACTCACAGATATTCATCTTGTATCTTGGTTTTAAATTCGACATTTTCAGTTATTTACAAAAAAAATCAAAACCCCTAGTAAAAGCCAACTGGTTCAAAACATGAGTTTCTACACTTATTGTAACCACATATTTTTCAATGGGATATTCTACGATTAAATGATGAAATGATTATGAAACCTATTTCTTTTCCCCATGTAATGTTATAATGAAATTTTTATGAAACCATTTCACTTTCAAGATTATACTATGGTGAAAATTATATGATCTTGTTTGACACATATATTTGTTTTTCATTGTATGATAGGTAGTACCTATATCTTCTTCCATTGAATTGGGTGAATATTGATATCTCAAGAGATAAACAAGAATAGAATATGGATTAAACATAGTTTATTAAGGGATTATATCCAACATTATTGTTTTGAGAGTGAACCATGACTATTGTGATGTTTTTGAGAGTTGACACAATCCACTATTATAGTATTGACATTGATCCTTGAACTACAAAGTATGTTATTTTATATGTTTATTTGTATGCCCAAAATCTATTTCCTGTGAAAATTTTATACTCTCTTGGTAGATTTTCGTGATTCCATTATGATATGTCCTACAAACTAAAATTTTTTATTCCATGAATTGTTTTTATGGTCTATGATATGCTGGTTAAGGTTTTAAAATGTTATTCTCATATTATCGTACCTAAAAGTTAATATTATATTGATATCTCACTTGTTTACCCTTAATAAATATATATTTTGGCCCTTTATTTTATTTATTTTCCCCATATTATAAAGAAATGTTTTAATTATGGTAATTGTATGAAGAGTACTAAATGTAATGATCATTGTGGAAAGAATTAAGATTTTGTGTTTAGAATCAAATTGATATATACCATTATGATCATCAATATTCATTTAAAACATGTAATATATATGTATGGAAATATCAGGTCTCTATAGTTGGAATAAAATCAATGGTTTGGTTAAACATTGTAACTTATGATTTTAAAACATTGGTGACAACTCTTTGGATATGTATGAGGATAATTATAATTATGAATCAATATAAAGGAAAATGTCCTGGAATTTTGGTAAATGATACATTTAGTGGTTTGTAAGATATTATATCCCAGTTTGGATACTCCAAGAGGATGTGTCTCTATCATATAGGTACCTAGATGTAATATCTCTGAAAATGTTGCATTGTGCCAGAATCGATCATCACATGGTTTACAATAGTGGACTATTCTTAACACCTGGGGTGACACTTTAGGGTGATATATTTTTGAAATCTATGAACTCTTTATAAATCATAATTAAGGATATAAATAATGACCATGTATGACCAAGGTTTGGATTATGGTGTCATATATTGAAAATAAGGTGTCATGATTTATACATCCTACAAATTTCAATTAATGATTATCTGGATTCATGATATGAATATTGTTAGTCAATAAATGTATTTTAGTTTTATTAAATGGAGGGAACCAGAAGGAAATAGATTAATGATGAATTTGAAAGAAAATTTATTGATGTGAAACCAAATTGTTTGATGACTAGAGTAAATGATATTGTGATTATTCATAATCGGTTATCATGATATATGTTTAACAACATGCACCATAACCAAGTCATTGGATCACCAAAGAATAGACGAATATATTTTTTCAACAATTTTGGTGGTAGAGACCATGAAGGAATGAATATTTTGTTTCCTAAAAGTCGATAAAGTGGGAAGTATCACGCATGTGAATGTGTCTAAGTAATGATAAGATGTTTCATGTTTGAAGAAGAAGGGAACAAAGAAAATATTTGAAGATGGAAAATGAAATGTTAGGTTAATTCAATTTTTGAGAATAATGGTATCCCTGTGATATCATTGATTGTTAAATGTTTAAATATTTAATTTATGAAAATTTTATTAATTAATGTGCTAAATTGAATAATCCTAAAGATAATTAGAAAGGATGTATTTGTAATGGTTATACTACTAATGATGAATAGATTAAAATTGAAATATCAAAGAAAACAAGTATTATGAAAACAAATGATGAATATTGGTTAATGGTGAATGAAGAAAGTGTAATGATTGATGTTTTTTTGAGTTGGGATTAAAAGATATTTATTTTTATTAGTTGAATATTGGTTATTAGGATCATTAAACATCAATAGATTATTCTATGGTAGTTTTTAATTTAAGAGATTCATGAAAATGAAAAATGGCACAAATATTCTATAAGCATTATTTAATGTCAATGTTATATTTTAATTAATTTAATAAGAACCATAATATGTTAGTGATGTTGAGGAATCAGTTTTTTGTTTATATATATAGATGATTGAAATCTATAAAATAAATTAGATCATATTGAAATCCTTGTAACAGATTAAAATTTCTTAGACAAGAAAGGTTTCTGTTATCATTGATGAAGTTTAAAAAATTATTAGATGTATAAAATATATTCAATATTATCTAGTTTTATTCAAGGAATGTAATTATATATATTCTTTTATTATGGATTTATGTTAATTATAGTTATTGATAATTTTTATCCAAATATATGACCAAGGTATTATAATATTTAATGTTTTAAAATTAAGATATACCTCTTTATATTTGGGGGATTAATGTTAAGTTGATTTTAATTTTATATACCATATTAATATATTCTAAATTTTGGAAGGGACATAAGGTTATACATTAATTGAATGTATTATGTTAATTATTTGATTATGTTTTATAGATTATTGTATTACATCACCCTGTTATGAAATATTCATATTGGAAAACTAGTGAATGATATTTTTATAATAAATAAAGTTTGAAAGAATGAATTATCTTTATTTTTTGATATTGTTATCAATTAGTGCTTTAGACATGAAAAATTAAACTCTTATAGAATGTGATGATGGTTAAGTTGATAATGTCCTAACCAAAGAATTATTTTGTTCTTATTTAATGTAATTGAGGAGAGTAAGTATTTTTTCCCATGAAAATTCCACTATATTAATAAAATGGTGTTGAAATTAGTTTTTTTCTTATTACCATCATTTATGAGTATATAAATGGCCTTTTATGCCTTTTTTATTTTATGGGTTTGGGGTTGTTTATTTTCTTATTATCATTCACTTTCCTGTTATCAATTATCTCTATCACTCCCTATCAATATTTGGATATTCTCATTTTCTTCATTTTCAAAATCATCACTTCACATAAATGTTATCCTCTTTAGAAACCCAGTATATACTATTTAGGCGACCTCCACACATCCCATTATATATTTTCAAGAGGTTGTTTATTAACTCTTTTTACTATTTGGTATTTCTATATGGGTATTATCAAATGTTAAAAAGGTTTTTACCAAGAACATTTCAAAAATTTGGGGGGTGATTTATTTAAGCGTTTATAATATAACATCTAAAAACATTGTGATCTAATTTATTTCTAAATAAATTTAATAATTTAAAAGTTTTCTGTTCCAAAAAACATAAATTATTTCTTCATAAGATGCTTTACTTATTTTTCTGGCATTTCATGAAAAACTAAATATAGACTTCAATTCACACAACATAAGTATAAATGAAACACCATATACTATTAAAACATTACTATTTAATACAATAATTATGACCTATCTGTTTAAATGGAGGGTATTAATATGAATAACTATATAATGAATATATATTGTTTTAAATTTTATGAACAATGTACTATTTTTGGACTAATTAATCAGAGATGAAAATTAAATATATTATAATATAAACGAAATAATATTCTGACAAAATATTTTATCAAAAAAAAATCTTTTGAACACAAGACATTAAAAAAGTCACTTGGGATAAATTCTTTTAGTGAAATTTATATATTATATAATTATTATAATATTTAACATTACTCTTTTTTAGGCATGACATAAAATATTTTTAATTTTACAATTTAAAACAGTATTTTTCTAAAAAGTAGTTATATAACATTTTGAAAAAAAATTAAAAACATTTTATGAAAATTTTTGGTATTTATTTCAAAAATTAAATTAATTTTTTAGATAATAATTTCAAGGTTATATTAGGGTAAAAATTTTATAATTTTCTATGAAGATAAATTTTCTAATAAATATTGAAAAATACTCTGTTTTGTTGAAAATTAGATTTTCTTTTAATGAATTTAAAAACATAAAAACTATTTTAATATGGTTTAAAAAGTAAAATTATTTAAATTATATATAAATTAATACAATTTATATCATTGGAATCAATTCAGTTAATAAATATTTCATAAAATCATTTAAAAACATTTGAAACTTTTCCCTTTGGAAAAAAACTACTTTTTCATTTTTTTAGAATGAGGAAATGTCCAAAAGGACAAGGTGAAAATAGATTATTTATTTGTAATAGAAATATTTCATATTTTATAGTAATTTAAACTTAATTTTGGATGATAATTAATTGTAAAAATGTTAAAAATCAATTACTGCAGTTAAGGGGAAATTCTGATTACTATGGGGATAAACTAAAATGATAAGGGGTAATATAACCAATAAAAATTTATAGAACCTATTTTTTTTGGAAATATATAGACCTTTTAACTACTAAATTTCTATATTTTTCTATTTTTCCCATGTTTCATGTAAATATCATGGGAATATATCTATTTTTAAAAAATTACAATTATGGCACTCATCTCACTTATAAAAGGCCACCCCTCTCCTCTTCTTTTCATAATTACAAAACAAAATGGTATATCAAATACATGACCAAATCAAAAACATAATTCCCTAATAACATCCAATAATTCATATTTTTTTGGTATAAATTCATCTAATGAAGAATTTGTTTTCAAAGCAACTGAAGTTTTTTGAATTAGAGGTGACGTCCCTAATCGAGTGTTTTATTTAATTTCAACATACACCTCCAACAATTATTATTAAAACATTATGATATAATATACTAATACTATTCCATATAATTATATGTTATTATGTTAATTTTATAACCTAAATCAATATCGTCTTCCATCAATTTGGATATGAAGTCATCATTTGTGCGTACGATGAACTACCTCCTCGTGAACTGATGTTTTTCATTTTCACCACCACCGATAACTAATGGATATAATGATGTATTAATTATTAATATCTTATATCTTTCATATTATTATTCTTATTTAATTATAATTCCACACTTACCTTCTTTCCTCCTGACCCATTGGAAAAAAATAATGTCACTCATGCGTACGATGGACTACCACCTCACGAACCGATGTGATGTGTTTTTATTTCAATTTACTATGATGGTAATAAGGGAAGATTAAATTAATATATATGTAATTTTTAACAAAATTATAAAATTTTAATTTTAATTATCTCATATACCATCTTACATTCCATTTTTTTGGGGATTCGATAATGTCAAACTTGTATAAGGAGGACTACCGCCATGCGAAGTGATGTGATTTTCTTTTTCACTGATGCTTTGAATTAAATGTAATAAGGATACATTTAATTAATATATTTGATATATATTAAGTAAAAACGTTTTTTATAGTTATTATATTATTTACCTTTCATTCATTTTATATTTCGATAAAACCGAAACATCGTTCATGCGTATGTACGACATATCGTATCAATGAAGGGTTTAATTCATTCACTACCTCTAACAGTTATATATTACTCTAAATATATATATAAAGATTATATAAAATATTTATATAGTGGTAAAAATTTATTTATATTATGTAAACATGATCAATGAATGTGGATAAGAAATATTAAATCAAAACACTCTTGAAAAGAAAATTAGTTATCACCAAAAATGTTGTTTTTAACAAGGGAATATTAATTTTTTAAAATAAAACTTCATAATAAATAATTTATGGTTATATATATATATCTATCTAAAATACATTAATAATTTAATTATATTTAGTATATATTGTGTTTTAACTACTATGAACTAATTCTAGATAAATGGAAATCGATTTTCGTTGACTTTTTATTTATATTAGATAATTTGTATATTAACCAAAATTTTCATTTATCTGGTGTATATACCAACCATTATTATATTTTTTGATTCATATCCTAATAGTTAAAGGGAATGAAATATATTTTTGAATCTCTTTTCAGAGTGTATAGAGTTCAAATGTTACCAATGTTGTAATGATTTTTTATGAATTTTACTTCATTGAGACATATGTTATTTTATGAACCAAAATTCTTTTGTAATGTCAATATACATCCCTATTTACGTTTAATATTGTTATTTTGTTTTTTATGATGAAGTAAAATCTATTTATTTATATTTATTATTTTATGGGGGTTATGATTCAATAATACCAATGTTTTATGTGTTATATTGTACAGTGTCATCATTTGTTAGGATTTCACATGATTATGCTTATAATGATAAAGTCATCTAATCTATCTCTGAAGAAACACATTTATTTCCTTAAAAATTCGTTCTTTTTATATAATACTTGTTTTCCCTATATTTTCAACTCTTTATGTAAAAAATAGTTAAAAATAATGTTTCCAAGAAAAATCATTTTTATTTCTATATTTGGTCAAAACCAATTTTTTTCCAAAACCATGTATTAAAAATATATATTAAAAAATATATTTTAAAAAATAAAAATAATTTATAAAATAAAATTTTAACCATTGTACGAATTTTAAAATAATATTTTTGAAGGAATCAGCTTATCATTTCATAATCAAGTTCGATTTCCCTTTTATTAAAAATTTGAAAGGAATTCTTTTTAACATGTGGGACATGAATAGAAATTTCCCAATGACATTACCATATTTTCATTGAAGATTAATTTATATGTTTTCAATATAATTTTCAATTAATAAAATTTTTTTAATATCTGATGAATTTTTCACTTTTAAAAATATATTTTCAAAGAAATGATATATTCCACATTAAACATTCAATGTTATTTTTATTTGAAAATCATATTCCATCTAAGAATAAATCCTATGATGTTAATTATGATTTACCAGGGATATTATCCAAGGATGGAATTCTTATATATCTATTAATGGATTATGGTTATTATGAAAATATGTTTATTAAAATCATTTCCCCACCACTGGTTATACAATGATAAAATGTATATAAAAACTAATTATTTTTAAAAAGGTTATTTTTTGATGAAATGATAGAATGATTTTCAAACTTTTTTATTTTTCATAAGTTATATAGAATTACTTAATAAACCCAATATATTTCATTGGTTCTAATATAATGAATTTTTTATGATCTCATGTCACAAATATATATGATTTTATCATGTGACCGGTGGGACCTATATCTCTGTCAAGTTCCTTGGCTAATGTTTGATATATAATGGGATATATAGAACTGGAATGGGTGTAATCCTTGTTTAGTAAGGGACGCTTTCTACTATGATAGTAATGTTATTGAAACATGAATACTATTATGATTTGGGGAGTAACCCAATCCATTATAATAGTATTGGAAATGATCCTTGAATGAAAAATTAAATAATTTTCTATATATGTGTGTATACTAAAAATCCATGCATTATTCCAATGTTGTTATATCATAACTAATTTTCATTGATTCCATTGTGATTCATGTCTTATAAATTTTCCAAATTTCATTTATGAATCGTGTTTATGATCTATGATTTGAAGGGTATGGTTTCCAAAAATTGTTATCATGTTACCATTCCCATCTGCTAATGTTATATTGATATCTTTATTATATACCCTTATTGAGCATCTGAGTTCATGCTTTATTATTTTTCATTTCCCAAATATACAAAGAATTGTTTTATGTAGGGTATTTCTACGTATAGTACTAAATCGGATGATATTTTTGGGAAATATTGAAGTGTTTCTACTAAATAAGAATATTGGGTAATGTTTCTCTAAGGACACAAAACTATTGTGTTCTTCAGACATGTGTCTATGTATTATAAGGTATATTCATATGAAAGAATTAATATATATGTAAAAAAACCTCAGGTTTATACAATTACCATTGGAAACGTTAATGGGATATAATTTAGGGTATCACTGATTTTCATCTTATGGATTACTTTTTCTTTTCTAGTAAATATTATTACCCATAATGGGTAAAAAATTTAAATTATTTTAAATGTATAATGGGTTGATGAGTGGTTAAAACTAATAGATAATGGTATATAAATCACATATACATGTCAAAATATTACTTTATGTCATTAGTTAGATGCATCCTCAACTTTCAATCAAGATCTATCAATTTTGTGTCATGTTAATATTATAATTAATTTATATTTAATTAAAATTTTTTAAAATTTCATATATGAACCTCCCATTAATTATAAAATGGAACCACTAATTACCCATTATTAAAAAAAATTAATGCATTTTTATTAGCCAATACATTCTGTAATACTGTCATATCTTATTTTCTCTTGTATTGGAGAATTTCAATTTTACAAAATACCATCCTTCTAATGCCTATTGGTTCATCCGATAAAATTTGGTCATTAAATATTTATAACTCTTAAAATAGTATTTTAAATTCTATTTCCTTATCAAAATCAGATCAATATATGTTATCCATTAAAAATAATGAATTTCATATATTCCATATAGTGAATTGTTATTATGATGATGGAATAATTGTTTTTACCTCCATTCCATCCAATGGGAAAGTAAAACATCTTTCATGTATACGTGTGGAGTACCACATATATGAAGCAATTCATTTCGTTTTTCATCACAATTAAATTCTAATGACAAGTGGAAACATCATTAGTTCATATATACAAATTATTATATCCACATTGTAATAAATATTTTTTCTTATGGTCCCTTTATATGGATAGTTAAAAAACTCAAGATAATCGTCAAATATGATACACATGAGAATATTTTAATTTTTAAAAAATTGAAACTTGATTAGTGTACAGTAATCTGTGGTTTAAAATAGAAACATGTATTAAAAAAGTAACATTCATCAACAAAAAATGTGATCCAAATAAATTTGTAATAATAAATGTGTTAAAAGATGTTATAGGTATATCATATAGCTATTGAAATGTATGATTATGGTTCTGGAATAGATTTATAATAAATTCATATTTATTATAACAGAGGTTTTAACCTTTCAGAGGAAATAAGTTACTTTAGGTAAGGTATTTATGTTTCGTTCTCATTTTATTTAGGTTTTTTTATCCCTGAATAAACATTAAGGGAAATTATAGAATCTATATCTAATAAAAATATTATTTCTATATTCTCAAGTTATTTTAAGATGTTTTGAACAATTATTTCCCTCCATTTGGTACTCAAAATGTTTAATAATTTTTTAAGAAAATCTTACCTTATTTTTCCTCTTCTGGTTGGTAATATCTCTATTCAGAATAAATACTCAAAGAAAACCTGAATATTTTTACTATAATTGAATGATTTTTTTAATTTCATTTTTTACCCTTATGTATTATATATTAATTTTTTTAATGAATCATATTTTCAATTTATAAATTATCTAGGTTTAACAAAAGAGGTAAATACAATATTTTTTAAAAAAACTATAGAACAAAGAGGATTCCCTTAGATCATGAACCCTTAATATTATTTATATTTATTTACACGTTTAAATTTTTATTTTAGAAAAATCAGTAATATTTTCTTCATTTCTAGAATTTAAATAATTTATTTTAAAATGAAAAATATATTTTCCATAATAAATATTACAGTGATATTTTAAATTCATTTATCATCAATGATAACATACTTTTATGTTACAAAAGATTTACTAAGGATATGATCAAATTTTGTCACAATTCAAATTTCACTATGTTCTTTATGATTATGATGTTGACATATTTAAGAAAATTCTTTAATTTCCGTGGGTCATCCATTAATTATAAGATGAATGATTTATGCTCATATTCCATAATAATGAATGGATTATGATTATCTGATGAATGGTACCAAAATTATAAATCTATCCAATCATTAAGAAATGATGAAACTTTTATTGAACTCAGAAAGGAAAGTGGATTTAAGAATCTCACAAGACATTATGTGGTTATGAAACCCTATATGATGACTCATTTAATAAAATCTTTAGAGAATAAAAAAACTACATATTTTTTACTCCAAAGATAATGTTAGATATAACATATTTAAGAAATTTTATAATGATGTTATGATTACATTGTTATTATTATATTTATTCTAATGGTTAATCTTGAATATTCCAATGAAATGTGGAACTGATTATTATATGATACCATGGATTATGATTGAGTTATGATGATTTCTCACTCTTTTGATTCATGTCTTATGAAATGACTGTTTTTTAGAAAATGACTCATTTTTGTGATATATTACTTATTAGGAATGAATATTTTAATTTATTATCTTAATCTATTGCTATTATGCATTTCCTATTCATTAATATCATTATTGATTCATATGTTTAATTTTTACACTTATTGAGAATTTATACTCACTATTTTCGAGGTTTCATTTTCCATTATTATGAAGAATTTTTTTTATGTTTGGTATGACTATGAAATTAACTCTATTAGAACAATTTGGTGGGATATATTGAAGGCCAATAATGAAATAATTTCTTAATATATTCTCAAAATACACTATTAGTTTTCAATTCTGAGGTGTATGTTTTTATTAGATGTGTTGAATATAAAACAAAAATGATAAAATATTTATTTTTTTAAGGCTTAGGCTACATAAATTGGTATCAATGTTGTGTTTAATTGATATTAGTTATTAGGATTAGATACCATTGTTTAAAACATGAGGGATATGTATATGAATATGAAAACATGCTAATGTTTTGAAAAATATGAGTTTTTTTCAAGAAAATGAACCTCTATATGGATACTAGAAAATTCATATTGTTGTATAATAGATGAAACTATGGGTTACAACTCTGAATTTGGTTGATTGAATATTAACTTAGTTGTTTTGAGTGCAGAATGAGTGGGTGTAGGTTTATACACAAGGATATACACTCCTGGGGGATATGGTTTTCTCAATTAAATTTTTTTTATATACCATTATAATGGATTTAAATAGATAATAACCATTTATACCATAGGTAAAACCTATGTTATCATAAATCATAAATAATGTGTGAGTATTTAAAAATACAATTAATGATTTTTCATGATTACAATTTTTCTCACCATGACTATTTTTTCACATATAATACTTTCTAGTTTTGTTTAATAGAATGAACGAAGAGGAATCATGATAATACTAAATGTGATGTATTTAAAAATAATTGTCCTCTTAAGAAATATAATTTTATGAGATTTATAATAAAGAAATTATTTTTATGGTTATGTACCATTTATAATACAGTAATCATGTTAATATTTCAAATGAGAAATAGGGGGAACAATGTACAGTTCAGTTTGTCACAAAAAATATCCACATTCATTTAGCGTGTCTCCAAATCCAAAAATTTATAAATAATGGTTTGGTAAAACTATTACGATATTTTATGTCATCTAGTTATCAGAGACTAAAAATGTTATAATCACTATTTATAAATAATAAGAAGAATTATATCAATGGATTACTCTAATCAATAATATGAGGTTTAAGGAGGAAATTGAATCCTTAACATAGGATTTGATTAAGAAATAATTATTAAATAAATATTTTATTAAATACATTTATATTAAAATGGAGAGGTAATTCCATAATACAATGTTGTTGGATGATGTACCAATATGTATATATAAAAATAAGTTCACCAAACATGTCTGGTATGCATTAGGTTTTATCATCGATCCTGAATGAAATATGAATAATTATTTTCAATCCCAATAAAATTAAACTAAAAAGAATATTGCACAAAGGTCATAGTTCGATATAAATAAATCATTTGATTTGCACTGAATAAGAAAATGGAAATTGGGGACTTTTAGTGTTCTCTTATTTTTGTGGAAAAATTTAAATATGGAATTACATTGAAATTATTTTAATAAATCCCATTGTAGATGGAAAGTAATTATTTTTTTATATTATATACATGGAAGTAAGAATGAATAAGATTGTCTCATATGATATAGTAAATGTCTTAGGGGTGGAAAAAAAAGCCATCAAGTAAAATAATGCTAATGATATGCAAATAAGTTATTCCGGGATATAAATTGTGAAAAAACTGAATAAAATGTTCCACTCAGACCCTAATATTATAATTACAATTGGAATGTAAATTACACCAATATACTTAGGAAATTGTATGTTAATGATGAAAATTGGTAAGAAAAACGTCATAATCCTAGATTCAAAATGAAAGATCATGCGATCACAACTATTGATGTTCATAAAATGGATGAAGATATAAAATATACATTTACCATCAACTCTAAAACATCAAATTTTTTATTTTACTATAGATTTACCCACTCAAATATATCTAGAAATTATTTTAAGGGTCTAATATCACCATATCAACTATAAAAGGATTAGTTAGTAGTAAAAACTTCTATTGGTGTAGTGACTAAATCTTGTGTCTATAGATCCCCTCTAATATAAATATATATGAACGTGTTTCCTAAAAATCACATGATTACCCAACTAGAATAATTTGAAGAGATTCGGATAATGGGTTATCACCCACTATTTAGATCCAATATCGATTAACAAGGAATGAAATTCTAGATTGATATTATACATCATCATTTGATCATCCTTCAATGTAAGGATGAATATTAACATCCAATGGTTGTTAATTTTTTTTTATAATTCTTACTAACTATTTAGTTTAGATATTTATCTAAAAGGGTTATGGATAAACTTTTTAATGATGATGTTACTAGTATTATGTAATGCACTAATTTATTTCCCATATACATTGATTTTGTCCCAGGAAATATGAGCTCGATCATTCTTCAGAACTCACATTTAGTGTTACGCATATTTCAAGGGATCTATTCAGTATGTCCTTGACTTATTTTTTTTAAATAGAATAAGTAAATCCAATAGAATTTTTAATTAGGATTCATACACCATACTACATCACAATATAGTGAACCTATTCATTTTTTCAATAGGAATGATGAACCCTTGTGTCTTTTTATTGATGATGAATAACATAAGAGGTTATATATCAATAAAATATTTCATCTTCAGCATACTCATGTCTTGTTTAATAAATTACATTGATCTAAATATTTTAAATGACTAACCATAATTCCAAAAATAATTAATTGAGGTTAAAGAGGATGATATAACCAATAAGTACTTACCTAAAGGTCTGGTAATTATTAATTTGTAGCTAATTAATTTGTACATACAAAATCCATCTCTATCTTCATGGATGTATTGAATAAATTATCTACAAATTACCTAGATCATTTTTTTTAAAATATTATTAGATAATATTCTTATATATGTGAAGAGTATATAAAAAATATAGATCATTTGATATTTTTTTGGAGACCCTAAGGATGGATAAATTGTATGGTAAATTTTAATGGTGTGCATTTTAGCTTCAGAAAGATTCATTTGTGGGTCATTTAATCTCAAATGAAGGTTTATTTGTGAATTCCTCACTGATTAATGTTATCAATCAATGTTCCTGAAAACCCATTATAACTGATATATATATTTATGTTTCATTTGATGGATAATACCAATTATTTATGATAACCTTTTCGTATCAGTCTAATCAACTCACCCTGTTGACTCAGGTAAGAGTATATAAATTGAAAATAGTTTAATGTGAGTCGAATTATCAAGAGTTAGAGAGAAAGATGTTCAATTAACTTCGGCTCATAATACCATGTAATAGATAATGGTTTATGATCTGTAGTGATGCATAAAATAATAGAATGAGATGTTTCCTAATTAAAAATAGCATGGTGGTAACATATTCCCCATGCTAACTAAAAATACATGATCAAAATTACATGAATCGTGATTTGGAGAATGAAACAATAAATATACCTTAGATTAAGTGAATTCATTATATTATGGTGAGTAGTTTGACATATAAACATATCATAAAATCTTTAGTGTATATTCACATAGAAATAGTTTAATATTCTCTACAGAAGATGAATGGAGATTATTAAAGAAGACGATATCTCAATACTTTTCCACCATGGGAAGGTAAACAAGGTGGATAATAATCTAATACGATGGTATCATGATTGTATTTATGTTATAAGGATCTAAATATATCTAATACATATTCATTGGTGATGATGTAATATTAACTCAAGAGGAAAGAAGATAAATTATATCTTTCTTAGAAGAATGTCCATCCATGAATCCATGTGAGGATTATATAGGCATAGAAGGATGATATGCAATGGTAGATAAAAGTAAGGAATTTTACTGAGTTCAATATTTATTATAATTAAATGATAATTTCTTAAAATAGATTATGTTTCGTTTCAATATATAAAGTGATGTAATATTGCTAATATTATGGTTATAGTGAATCATTTACTATTCATCCAATATGTAAAAATATCTATATAGGTCTAAAAGAATATTTCTAGTCGGATTAGAATAAAAGGTATATTGCATAGTGAATGATGATAATAAATCATCACATTAAATTTAAATTATAGAAATTTCATCTTGACCATATTTCCATGATATACATTAAGTACGTAATAAATTTTCATAGACTACCACATTAAAATTTATTTAAGTGGGATCTAAGTCTTAATTTGATGTTTTGGAGAATGATTCAGTATGATCTGTATATCAAGTTTATTATTTGATCTTTGTATCATCTATAGATATATGATATATCTAGGAGGAAAATTCAAACAAAAAATTCATTTTGAGAACTTTTTTATGGATTTCCAGGGTGGTCGAGATGAACATTATCCTTTGGTGGAGTTTTCCTACAACATTAGCATTCACATGATCATTTAGAATTATATTTATATAGAATACTATTGAAAAAATTATAGAACATAAATATTATAGGATATAATTTGAGAATTAAATCTATTGGGACTAATCTTTCTATGAAAATGTCATAGATTTTTAGAACCAATCAAAAACATAGTAGGGTAGCATATTGTCAGTAGACGAGTTATGTTGACGATCATTAAAGAAAATAATGATTCTTGAGGATTTTGATAAGGAATATATATGAATATATCCTGAATATAATGATATAAAATTTGAAAATATGGTAAATATAATCACTAGAATGTGTTTCCCTTTATTTTTTTTATTATATATTTTCGGTATCTTCTCACTTAGAGCCTCCATTACATCTCCAAAAAATAAACGATATTCTATATCTATCTTTTTTAGAAAATTACATACCTGATACTCCACATTAACTAAAATCATTGTAAATTTCATTAATTGAAGATATATCTTATGAAGAATAACTGGTGGATATTGTGTATCAAATAGAGAAATTTTTGTGGAACAAAATAGAACACCTAGTTAATATTGTTTGGAATATAAATAAATTTATTGAAGCAACATGTGAACCCAACGATGTTATATAGTAGAGGAATACATAGTTGATTTAATTAGAGTACTGAAATATATAAGGAAATATTCATATAAGTAGGTTGGCATGTAACCACATGATATTTTATGATATATTTATCTTCTAATAAATTTAATTTCATTGATTCCAGGAATTACACTAAAACATGGTTTAAATAAACCATGATATACAATATTATTTTTATTAAATAGTTTGATAATTATCTATTAACTCTTTTATATTAAATTTTTAATAGGACTAAATAAATGATAAAAAATTGTTAATTACACATAAATATATTGAATATATATTTTAGAAATTTATCAAATACTTTAAATGTAAAAAATGTATTTTTTTGGAAACATATTTTTAAAATTGATATGTTTTTAGATCTTAATCACTTAAATTAATAGATATTAATGAATTATTTTAATTATATATATAGATTATGTAATCAATAAATTTTTTTCCAATTCATCTAATGATTCATACTAGGAATGGGAGTAAAATGAACCCATTTTATTCATAAAAATATACTTCTAAAAACTAATTTTTGTTCATTATTTCAACATTATACTATAATGGATTCCTTCCACTTCTTGAATTAAATAAGAAAAAATGGATTACATAAATCAAATCACGAGGTTTAAATTTGGTAAATATTCCCCTTTTGTTTTTTCACTATTAATAGAATCCACGGTAGTTAAATGTATGCTCCGTAAGTGTAAAATATGTAAAAAATGGTAAAAATATTTGGAAAGGGCAAATAAATCACCTAAAACCTATCCTTTATTTCATTAGATAGGTTCATTCTAACATTAATATAATTATCTTTAAAAAAATTCAATTTCATTACACTTTCATTTGATATTGAACTGAATATGATTTTATTAAAAAAATGAATAAAAAATGGCACTCTCTTTTTATAATTATGTTAAATATTTTTTTCATAGGGACAAAAGATGTTATATTTGGTTGTAAATTTTTATTTGAAATATTATTGATTTTTTTTATTCATGGATTTCATAAAAAATTTAATGATTACAATAAATTAATATGTAATTCTAATAATGTATTTGTTCAAGTAATTAAAATATAATCTAAATATTTTTTATTTTATTAAACATAAAACAATTTTTATAGATTTTTGTGTTAAAAAATAATTTATATTGTTATAACATATTATTTATGTGTTATTGTTTATTGAAATTCCATTTCTATATATTTTATTCCAAAAATAAAACTATGTGAGTGAAACCAAAAATTACTATAATGGTATCTTATGTTAAATAATGTTTAATTAAATGTTTCAAAATTCATTAAAATATTTTCATAGGTCAAGTGATTATGATATGTTATATATTATATATCATTTTCCACTTATGGATCAGTTTTATTTTATAATGTCTTTCATGACTTCTACTGTGTAAAAAAATATTGATATTTTGGTAATCATTAAAATCATTAAAATGGGTTAAAACAATGAAATATAGATTAAAAATACACCTAAACATGTTAAAATATTACTCAATAAGTGTATTTGAAATCATCTTCATCCTATATTCTTGTTTTATCAATTTGGATTCACATAATAATGAACATTAATTTATATAAAATTCATACATTATGAAATAATAGTAGGTCCCATACCCTATCTTTTGAAAGGTAAACTCATCTTATAACCTTTTAAAAATGATTTAAAATTATTGAGTAGTCACTCCCTATGTAATATAACCTTTTTATTATATAACTTTTCATTACATTTTACAAATAGAGGATCTTTAATGTTTTGTGTCTTGTAAATAAGGTAAAAAACATAACAACATAAGAAATTCTTACAATCCCATTAAAAATATTTATCATAGGTTCATACTAAGTGTAATTACTGCATATCATAACATGGGGACATACATCAATGTAAAGGGTGAGAAGAAGTCCCAGTAAGGGTAAATATGGGAAATAGTTTACCTATGATATCAATAAGAACTTGCTAAAATACATAAAGATATAAGCAATGTAAAAAATTAGCATGTCATAATAAAAATAAAAGGAATCATAAATTGAAACCTTTTCTACAAAATTTAATTTAGACATTCATATGCATATCATCAAGTTCCATCCCCTAGGTGTTGTAAATATTACCAATGTTATTTACCAAGGTATTGTAAAACTTATCATCTCTAGAGATTAATTTCTTTACCCAATTCATTGAATTTATCTCAAGGAACACACTTAATATTTATTTGTTATCATCTGAGCCACATATATTATAATATAAAATTTCATAACTATCCTAAAGAGATTAAAATAAATGGGTTTCATATCAGAATCGTAATGTTTTAAAAAGTGATTAAAACATGATCATTATGTCATTTATAACCCATGAAAAGAGAATAAAGGTTTTATGTATGTAAATTAACGAATAAAATGTATACTTTTTATGTATTTATTAATACCACTAGAAATGAAATTGTTTGGAAAGTCATATAAATAAAATAAGATAATCTATTAAGAAAGAAAAAGATATTT
Organism: Viscum album; assembly: GCA_963277665.1. Lineage (NCBI taxonomy): Eukaryota > Viridiplantae > Streptophyta > Magnoliopsida > Santalales > Viscaceae > Viscum > Viscum album. The sequence continues at coordinate 27,338,106 of OY728154.1, forward strand.
TGAGACAAAAAATCTACAGCATAATGACTATGCAACATGCGATTAGAAAACATTAAAAATAGAGAGGGTAAGGGTAAACGATTCATAAAGGACTCATAATTTAGTATAGGGACATAATAAAATAGAAATAAGAACATGGCATGGAAACCTGAAATATATACCACAAAAAAGAAAACTTTATTGGAAAGAAGAAAAGCTAATAATTCCCTTACCTTAAAAAGTAACATCTAAAACTCTATAATCAGGACCCTGGGGTCTTGAGGACACCTTGAGAAGACTCTTTGGGAGGTAATACTATCATAAATTCTTGGAGAAGTATTTTTAAATGAATTTAAATGAAGGAATGGGTGGGTAGTTACAGAAAAAGTGAGGGAATATTTTATTAATTTCAAAGGACACCTCATTAGTTATATTTGAAAAACTATGGGATTTCCCATGGTTTTTCTCATGGTAATGCACACTTGGGACACCTCATATAATATTTTAATCCTTAAGAGTTTAATTCTATTATTACATCATGATTATATCATTATTAAATTTTTATGATGTCATTAATGTTACGAAAAACTGAAAACAGTATTTTTATTATTCAGTGAAAAATCAACCATTTCCGAAAAATCACAAAAAAATTACCCTAACAATTTTTTGACATATATAATTAAAAAGTGAACTCAATTTTATAAAAATTAATTTAATTTTAATTTAAATTTAACAAATAAAATATTAAAAAATAACAAATTATTTCTAAAACATTTATTTACTTATACTATGATATAATTATACCACATTACCACTTAAGATGACTAAAAAAATATTTTTAGTTCTGTGGGTGAGGTTACAATTAAATTGGTCAAATTACCATTCATAAGGCTAAAATTAAAATTCCAAAGTGTAAAGTTACTATTTTCCAAAAAATTACTCTCATCTAATTGATCCATATTTTTTACCCTAATTACAACTATGTATGTCCGATATTCCAAAATCATTTTACAAAAAACGTTATTTAATAATAATATTTTTTTTAGTATTCATAAAAGAAAACTATCCATTAAATACTATTCATAAAAATACTATTCATCAAATAGTATTCCCTAAATAGTAAAAAATTTAAACTTCTTAGAAAACATCTTCGAACATCATCCAAGATTACTTTTGACGTTTGGAATTCAAAAATAATGTTTATTTTACCATTATAATTATCTATGTATGAGAAATCTCTAAAAAGTTAAATTTTTTTCTTCTAAAATAAATTTATCAATTGTTTCTTAATTGAACATATATTTTATTAAGAAAATATATTCTTAAAAAAGAAATGATGAAATAGTAATTTTTTTATACCATGGGATTACACGAAGAAACTAAGTCATCGTTACATAACCCCTTATAACACCTGAATAAGACCTAAGAGTAAGGTGTGCAATTTTGATAGAATCTTGGGGAATCTTAGAAAAAAATTACCAAGTGGTGATTTCTATAAACCATAACTTCTTAAGTAGTAGATTCTATTCAAGCATAACATGTTAAAGTTTGACTTGGGGTTATTTCAGAGAAATGCCCAGTGATTCCAACTCTTTCCCAAGCTCCAACAAATGGTCTTTGTGTGGCCTGATTATACTAGTTGAGGCCACTGAATATTCTTTCTTCAACAATAACCATTATCTTTTACACTTATAAACACTAATATTAACGTTAATATTATAGTATCCAATAGTCAAATAATAGTCGAAACCCAACGGTCTCATTTCACTTTTACTCACATCATTAATAAAGGGATATTGTCTCATTGATTACAAAAAATAACATGACATACATTTTCAAGAACCTATTATTATTCAAAAAGATTGGGTCATTACACTCCTTTCCCTATTAATATAAAAGATCCATTCCTAACATCTTATATATTTTAGTATACAATAAATACAATTCAATGAACGATTCAGGTCTAAGCTAACGAAGGTTTCTCAACAATGAGGTATAACTCATAATGGTTTACATTAAATTTCATTTGTTCCTCAACCTCCACTAAATATATATTATCCCATAAAATACAATATCTTACAAATAAATAGTATATTTAATTGTTACAAATATTATGGAAACCCCATTATCCATATCCTTTCCATCATATAGGAAATAGAAACATCGATAGTTTATATGTTTGGACTGTCACCTCCACGGAGTGATTTTTTTACATCAAAACTTTAAATAAATGGTTATACTGATGGATTAAATGAATAGATATGAAATTTAAAATATTAAAATATTTCTATAAATTATAATTATTTTTAAATTTTCTTTTATTCCATCCATCTAATTGTGGAAAAATCAATCTGGCATACAGATGGACTATTTTTTCAAAGAACTAATGAAATTAATTTCTCGTCATGACTTTATAATAATATTTATAAATTTTTATATAATAGTTCAAAATGAGAATAATTTATGTATTAAAAAAATTCAGTTTATCATACCATTATCACTGTACAAGGACTGAGGTAGCCAAACTGAAACATGCTTGAAAAATGAAGCAGTTATCACATATAATAATTATTTTAATAATGATTTGTTAATAAACTTTTGATAATATTTTATAATTAAATCATACGATATGATACATATATGATTATATTTTCGGAATCCATTTATAATAAATAAATATTTATTTCAAATGATGTTTGAAAACATATGATGTAAGATAGGACTTGAGGAAACACATTTATGATCCAATATCATTGTAATCAGATTATTTACACATGAATTTACATTGATGAAAATTTTATTATGATTTCTGATAATCTCCTTTAACTTTCTTCTCATATGGTTATTTTTGGAATGTTTAATTTTTAGTTTAATTTTAAACTTTCCCTTCACAAATAGTTTCATAAAATTTTATAGGAAATATCAACCTCTTCCCCTATTTTTTCAGGAATATTTCTCTCCTATATCATTATTCGGGGAAACTATTTCTAGATTATATGAAATATTTTATGATTCAATTTTAAATATATTTTTACCCTTGACATGATTGTATAAAACATCTTTTAAATAATAAACTAATCATTGCCTAATTGATGAACTCTTTATAGAATTGAGGAAAAAATTACAATAAATGATAACAGTGTAAATGGAATTTCCAATAGTCATGATCACCTAATTATATGATTATTTTCTTATAATTTTCCATGTTTATTATTATATAAAATTATATCCTTTATATTTTGTGAATTTATTTTTATAATGATGTGATTTTAAAATGAGAAGATTATTTTAGTCAAGAAATTTTCTCATGATATTTTAATTGAATTTTTCATCTATGATAACATCATTTCATGTTAAATATTATTTAATTTATATGTGATCCAATTATAACATATATATATATATTAATTGTATATTTTATGACCATGGTGATGAGATTTGTAGAAAAAGCATTTATTTTCCATGAGTTATGAGATGATGCTTTTATAAATCTTTTATGATATTGTTCATGATATATGAATGTATTACGATGAAGTGGTGGGTAAGACAATAATTATATACACATAAAATTAATTAGTTATTTATGAATGTGTAATTAGAATACTATGATATGAAATAGTTAATAATTTGTTAACATATAATGTAGTTAAGTAACTCTTAATAGATGATGTAATTTAAAAACCTCTTAAGAGATGAAGGAGTTAACTTATTATAAGTTACTCATAAAAGAATGTTGTAAGGTCACTATTTAGTTTATTCTATTATTAAAATATTATTTTGAATATAATATTTTGATTATGGTTACTATTGATCCAAAAAAATCTGATGTCATTCTTTAATTCCTACCACATGTTATAATGGTTCGGGATTAATTTATGATGATTCAACTCTGAAATTATTCCTGAATTTTGAAATGATAATATTTTGTACCATGACTCGTGTTTATTATTTATTTTATATCTAGTTTGACATTTGTATCTTATTATCATTATCTCATACCCTTATGCATATTTTATTCTCAAAAATAATCATAGATTCATTATAACCATTTTTAGCTTTACTAATAATTTGATACCACACTTAATTATGTTTCCATTCCTAATGTTATGAATAATGGTTTTATATATGGTGTGTATGAAAATGATAATATATTGGACGAAAATAGGGTGGAAATTAAAGAATATTCATGTAATAATTTTTTTGGTATTTAGTTTCAAAAGTTAATAACCCTTTATATATCAATACTGTGCATTATAATGATATGTTTTGAATAATAATGAAAAATGATATAATATTTATTTAAGATATTCTCATGTTTCCCCCAGAGAACAAAAATAAATATAAATCATTATAGAGTAATAATTTTACTATATCTATATATAAAAGCTCCTAGGGAAGGTAATTAATTTTTTTGGGCAACTCAAATCTCAAGGAAACTTTATTAGGTAGTTTGAGTAATGTCTAGATAGTGGGATGTTATGTAAATCCTAGAGTGAAGATGGATAAATAAGAATCATTATGATACCTAACCAAAAAATATTATTTGTTCGTAATATTTAGTGTAATAATTCTTCGATCAATGGGATTTAAACTAGCTTTGGAATAGTTATTGACACTAGGTCTAATCATTATAATATCATATGTTGCCTTTTTATGATAATTTAATTTCATAAAAACATGGATGAATATTCAAACCTAGGGTATTGTGTCTTAACTAGATGTATGTTTTTATTACTAATTGATGTATATTATAAAAACACAATAATTCCTCCCCCATTTTCTATAGTTCATCTATTCATGGGGTATTTCAATTTGTATGTAATTTATATTCTAATTTCTGAATAATACTACACCAAATAGGTCATATTTACATAATTTATCTGATATTTTCTATAAACCAAGTAATTATGGGATAGTTTGTTTAGGATATTATTGTTTGTACCAATATAGGCCTTCGATGATTCAGGGGTTTGGATGTTGTTAATTATGGATAATTTAAGCCTTATAGATAAAATACTATTATAATTAAATTAATTGTATTTATAACTACAAATGTATATTTAAAATTTTAATGTCTTACATGATAGGATATTTTAATGAATAATTATATTCTCATAGTCATTTACTAGAATGTATGATTTATATATTATTAAAGTATTTATGACCCATATAATTAATGAATTCTCTAATGTGATGGTAATTTGAGTTATTTAAAATGAATGATGTTATATTGTTTAATTCAAATGTAAATAGTAAATTATGTCCCTTATGAATGGTATATTATTCAATATTATTTTAAATAGGTTTAATTAATAAAATATTTATTTAATTTTGGGAATATATGTAGAATAATAAAGATAAATTTTAGAATCGAGATATTATTTGGTGGAACATTAGTGAACATTATACTTATATGAGTTCAAATTATTTTTATAATATTACATTATTAGGGTAAATATAGATTACTATATCGTATTATGTGAATTTGTAAACTTTTGATTAATGGTTTATTTATCATTTTGAGGTTCTCCTAGTAGTGATTAACGATATATTTGGAAACATTCACCGTATTTACGGTTTCGGAAATAACATGGAATATTTTTTATTATGTAGGATCAATAATTTTGGGATAAATGTTATTTTAATATTTGGATAGAATTTAAAAATTAGGTTTTCTTATTTATTTATTTGAATTATTTTATTTATTTAGAAATTAGTCATTGGTGTATTATAAATTTAATAATTTACGTTGAATTAGTAGTGTTGTTTATGATTATGGATATTATGGTTAATTTATTTATTATTTTAATATCATTACTCAAACTAATATATTTTTTAAGACGACATTATGATGGAGGAATAAATTTTCTAGATATCTTTCATAAACTCAGTAACAATATTCTATATTGGGTATCATAATCCCATAAAATTTGAGTTTTTCCAAGATTATAAAAAAATTAGTTATTTCCATTCACCATTAGGAATACGAGGTTAATTCATGGTGGAATTAGATCTAAACAAAAAAAATTATAATTTTTTTTGTATGAAATATAAATAAACATATACGTATATTTTCTCTTATTTACTATTGATATGTTAAACAAATTCATCATATACAATAGAATTTTTGTTATATTAATCAATTCATATGTGGAAAAAAATTAATTCTTATCACAGGATGACATCATGAATTAATTCAAAGGTATGTTTCTCATTAACGTATATAATAAATTCAAGAAATATTTAATTTAGGAATTCTTATTTTCTAAGATTGAAAATAATGGTCATGACCCGTCCCCCAGGGCCCGTGCCGTGACTACCCCAAGCCCGCCTTCCATAGTCTAGGGGCTGGCGACTAAAATCAAAGGCATATTCCCAAAAACTAGGAAGGCATTGCCTTTACAACATGTGAACACACGCAACCAAACACACAGGAAGATATGAACGCAAGTCAAACGTATAGTAAAAAACTGAGTACACCAAGTAAAAAGGGTCCAGAATACAATCCCAACTAGAAATTATAAGTACAACTGAAATGAAATAAAACTGATGAAGAGAAAAGACAGCTACTGGATTGTCCTCTGAGGTTCCTACCTGAAGGGTAGGTACAGATCTCCTCCCCAGTAGTCTGTGTCTATCCATCTTTTCCACGTACCGAAACACCGTATGGTCCACCTCTGAGCACCGTCCAGTCCTGGTACTCTCAGCCTCAGTCAGCGCTCTCTGTCATCTACAACCAACACAACAATGTGAGGGCATAGCCCATGCAGGGGTGAGTATAACAATACAAAGTAGGGACTTCGAGACCCTCAAGGTCTCACAAAATCCAATAAGGATAAACCATATAGTATGAAATCAACTGATAACCCTTTTTAGTTATATGCCCATAGATATACCTAAGTTATCAAGTGATCCATCTCAATCATGAAGAAAACACAAAAAAACTGACTCAGCTCAACCAGGATTTTATTCTACGGGTAGTATCATGTAACATCTGCAATTACATTTTTAAAACCTCAACTGCTGGAGAACTCCTCCTCAATCGAGTATAGTGGGCCTGCTGTGACACCAAGCGTGATTCCCACTAACCATGGACTGTTGAGGTACTCCACCTGTCGAGTACCGGGGATCTTCCACATCACCAAGCGCACTCCCCACCGTGGGTCTGCCGCATCACAAAGCACACTCCCCCTTTTAACCTACTGAGTTACTCCTCCTTTCAAGTGTCGTGAGTCTGCCATGACACCAAGGTCCTCCCCGCTGTGGGTCTTCCGTAACATCAATGGGCTTCTCACTGGGCTAGTAGAGTCACTCTGAGTCAAAACATTTAGCATTCGTTAGGTCTCAGCCAGCTACTAGGTCTCCACACTATGCTCACTCGTCACTGGGAGGATCCACTCCATGAGCTACTGGCCAATACTCCAACTGTCACGAAGTCCCACAAAGAAGTATCTCAAAGGTTCTCCACGTCATAGGGGTCTCAACGCAATAGTCAATGCATCAAACGGATGCCCGGTCTGTGAGTTATTAGTCATTTAGTTTAGGGGGCCAGGTTGGATTCATGCTTGATCCAAACTAACCATTTAACCTCTCAAAATAAAACTGAAATGGAGTATACTCAAAGGGACCGTCTCGATCCAATATTTCTAGAACTGCTGACAGTTCGTCAAACGGACGTCCAGTGCCAAAGATATGGCTGAAGGAGCCTAAAAGGGTCGCAGTGGGCAGGGTCCGGTCCGACCCGGTAGGACCGACCGTGCCCGACCTGGCATGGGTCGGCCCGGTTCAGGTCGACCTAGAATGGGTTGACCTGTCTCGTGATTCGTCCCGGTCTGCTGGGGGTCCGGAAAGTCGCGAGGGGCAACGGAGCCCGTAGGGTTCACAGGGCGGCGCGACTATGGGGGTGTCGCGGGGGAATGGGGCCGGTTCGATCGGGGTGCCACGAGGGGTGCGGACCGATTCTCCTGGGGTGTTCTGGGGGCATGGGCCGGTTCTGTGGGGCCACCGCGAGGGCGCGGTCCCATTTTGCAGGGGCTCCGCGGTGCGCGGTCCAGTTCGATCGGGGCGCGGCAAGGGGCACGGGCTGCCCGGAAGGACAGTGGGCGACGCAAGCTGGGAGGGTCGGAGTGCCGGTCGGGGCGGCTCGTAAGGGATAGTGGCGGCATGGTCTGTTCACCCAATGGGTGGAATGGCCGGTAGGGGGCGCGGGCGGGGTTGCATGGTCGACGGGTGGCATGGCCGGCTGGTGGTGCAGCCTGCAGGTGGCGCGGTAGGGTAGGCTCGTCCGGCAGGCACGGGGCTGGTTCAGCCGAGAGGCCAGATCACCACAGAGGTGGCATGGGTCATGGTGGCCACGGGTCGCATCATCGTTGCGTTCGTCACCATCTTCACCATCCATCATTCAGAAGATTATACCAAAGAAGAATGGCGGGGGGTCAGGCCATGTTGTTTTGTCCCTCACCTTCTGTAACGACCCAAAGTTTCATTAATGGAAAATACCTCTTGATCTTATTAAATGTCTCTTTATATAAAACTTTTTTATAAAATATCAACTTCATTGGTTTTATGATAAGAATTGTGACTATTACTTTTATAGTTGTTGATCAGTGATCACATGATTAGTATAAATATTGGTCTTTAATACATCCAATTTTACTTAGACAAAGGAAGCGATGGCCTCATCCAGTAGAATTTCCCCATATGAATCCCATTTATCATAGCTCGGAAAAGAGGTGGCGTACTTGGGCTTCGCTCTGGACCAAGCCCAAGCTGAGCTTCATCATTTCAAGCTCGAACATGACCGTCTATGGGAAAAGTGGAAGTTGATTGAAATTACCACTCGAGCGATGTTATCTGAGCCACCCCAAGAGTATGTCACCATCGCACACCTTACCCTTTGGTATTATGAGGCTATTTTAAGGGGTTATGTAAAAAATAAGTAGTACTATGTTCATGTGCATTATTTTTGTATATAATAATGAATATAATTTCTTGTCATTTTTAATACATTGTAAATAGTTTCTAAAGTACAAATGGTGTTTTTAGTTATTATTTAATTAAGAAATATATTTTATTAAATTAAGGGATTTTTGAATTAAATAATATTTTAATAAAATAATAATATTATTATTAAATTAAGTTTTATTAAATATAAATTATCCTATAATTTTAGGAATGCAATTAAAATTTTTATTAAGGGTTGAAAGCCATTTCTATCAAAACCCATGAATTTTCAATAAATGTCGGTTTTTATTTTAAAAGTGAAATTTAACATATTTAGAAAATTATTTAGACAAAATAAATGATATTTCTGGAATCAGGATGTCTAAATTATCCAACGGTGAATTTTTCATAATTTTCTGAGACAGTGAAATTTTTGGGTAAAAATTAAATGCCGTTTAAATATATAATGTGTTTTATGACATCATAATGACCCAATAGTGATGTAATAAAATACTATAATCTTTATTTTTGGCCAATATATGTTTTACCATTAAAATAATGTGATTTTGGGTTTTTTTGTCTTACTATTCAAAGCATTAATGGACCCCTCAAGACTTATTCAACACCTTACCTTTTTAAATTCATTTCCATGGGAGTGTGACTCACCTCCACATAATAAGCCCTAATATTTTAAGAATTTATGAATTTGGCCTTATAAAATATTGTTTTCCTCTTCCCTTTTCCAAAAAACATAGGCAAAAACCATGGTATGGTTTGTGGTTTGGATTAATTTAATATAAGGGGTCCCAAACCTAAATAATAAAGAATTCCCTCACATTTCCTATATAAACTCACCCAGTCTCACACTTCCTCCTCACTCAAAGCCTTTGGAGTTCATCCAACCTCTACCCTACTCTCTATATAATCCTCCCAAGGTGCCCCATTCTCCCATGAAGCCTCTCACAAGCATCTCTTTAGCCTTTGGAAGCACACTTCCAAGTAAGGGTTTTTTCTTCCTTTCTCATTTTGTCCAATTTTCTTTAAGTTGTTTTGCCATTTTAATTTCAATTATGAATGTTGGGGTTTGGTTTTCCACCTCCCTCATACTGCCCTCTTTGTTTTTTAATGATGGGAGACCCTTTCTCTCTCATTAAATGTCTCCCTTGTACACCTGTTACTATGCCAAAATTCTGAAAGGAACTTCTCTCTCCCCTTTTACATTCAGGCAATAATTTTGTATCGTGAATCTAAATTCCATTATAATTGTTGGGACATGTATCTATATGACCTCCTTACTTTACATTAAATGTAAATATGATCAGGAACTCCTTTCTCTCTCATCAACCATTTTTATGAACTCTTATGTCACACCGTTACGCTGCCGAAATCCCACCGATTTTCTATGCCAATGCCATTGTGTAGTGAATACCATTCCCATTTCTCCATCAAGGGTATTCACCTCTATGAACATTTACTTATTGATTGTAAAGTTTCATGTATGAATTACACATTCTTTTATCATGGAATAAATTATTATGCTTTATGAATCCATGTTTTATGATCCATGTGGCACACTTATGCATGAAATAAAATGTTTAAGAAGCATGCACCCTTATAGTGCTCCAATGCATTTGGTAAAGTATAGTATCATGATACGTCATGTTCAATGAGTGTTGACTCATTCTAATTCAAGTGAAACTAGGGTTTACTCGTGCTTCATGTGCAATGAGGGTTTACTCATGCTCCATGTGCAATGAGCCTTGGCTCATGCTAATTCCATGTTAAGTGTTGTTGCCACATTTCCATGTTATGATTATCATGCTTTATCAAGACATTATGTTCATGTTTTTATTATGCTCTATTGATATGCCTATTGTCTAACATTTATTTTATTCCTCATGTTATTCCCTGTGTACTCCCTTACTGGGCATTATAGCTCACCCTTTTCTTATGCTTGTCCTCAGGTTATCCCATGCAATGCTAAGTACGAAGTAATGTAGTGGTCATGTAAAGGAATATTTCAATAAAGATGTTGTATTTCATGTTTTATGTTTTTATGTAATGATCCTAAGCCCCAAAGACACTAAACCTATCGATCTTCTTTGTTGTATCAAGTGATGTTGTATGTAATAAATCATGTTTATGATGTAATAAAAAGATGGGTTGTCATAGTTGGTATCAAAGGATAGGTTTGGTTGTTTTTTGGTATTAGGATTAGAAAACCCTAGTAAAGCCTTAGATACAAGAATAATTACAATAAAAACGTCCCTAAGTTTTGGTGAGTATTGAGTAAGTGGGTTATCAAGCAAATACATCCCTGTCTGGATACGAGCAGGTAGAGGCGGCTCTGGCAGAGATGTATCCTAGTGGTAAAACCCGAAAACACAGCTTTGAGCTAAACTCGAACGGGAAATGGTGCGAGACAACGGGCCTTGCTGCACTCTTGGTAACGACACTCCCGAGGGATATGCTTTGGTAAATTCACAAGGTTAGTATGAACCCTTATTAAGGAAATTAAAAAAATTCCCCTAAGAATATATGTTAGAAAGTAGATCATGAAAAGCCTAGATTGAATCCTATAGACTCATGAGTTAAGGAAATGAAAGTTTATTTATAAGTCATCAACTTTTTTATTTGTATTACCCTTTATGTGTTACCCCTAACTTTCCTTTTATTCCAGCCAATGGCCGGAAATAGGAGGACTCGGGCTAACAACCGTTGTGAAGATCAGTGTGGTGACTGTACTAATGAGATGCCCAATCCAATGGGAGCGGGAATTGCGAACTTTGTCACACTTCTATCTCAGCTAACTCAAGCATTGAATAGAAACATGGGTCGAATGGAACGTCCAAACCCCCCTAAGAAAGAACAAGTCGCTATCAAGAGCTTCATGAGAAAAAGGCCTCCTACTTTTAGTGGATCATTTGATCCCACAATCGCTGAACAATGGATCAACTCAATTGAAAAGATATTCTCCATCCTTTAATGTTCTGAACAAGAGAAGGTTCTCCTGGCGGCTTATCGTATGGAGGGTGAAGCTGATCAATGGTGGATGTTGATCAAAAATACGAAGCCTGAGGAGGAGATCGAGGCGTTGGAATGGAAGGATTTCCGGAAGATGTTTTTCGATAAATATTTTCCGTGAACCCTCCGGCTTAAGATGGAAAGGGACTTCCATTCCATCAAGAAAAAAGATGAAGAATATGTTAGAGCATATGAGGAAAACTTCACAAGGCTTTCATGATACGCTTTCATCTTTGTCGTTATCCTAGAATTCAAGGTTGACCGCTTCTATGGGGGGCTGAAGCCTAGCCTACGGAAAGAATTAGTGATCTGGGACTTCGACAGCTATGAGGAAATTGTCTGATGTGCCGTCAAGGTCAAAATAGAGATCGAAGAATCACAAGTGTATCATGGGGATAAGAATCATAAGGTGACGTCAATGATGGTGGGACGATGGATAAATCCAACGGTGCTAAGAAGATCCAGCACCCCACTTTCCAAAAGTGTGGAATGAAGCACCCTGGAAATTGCCTTAAGCGGATGAGTAAATGCTTCAGGTTTGGAAGGGAAGGGCACCAAGGTGTTAACTGTCGGCAAGAAAGACCCGTGGCTGCGACAGAGGAGAGGAATTCTCCGTTTGAACCTCAACATGTTGTTCAATTCTACAAATTCAAAGAACCTGGTCATTATGCAAATCAGTGCCCTAATCCAAGGGTTTTCGGAGACAACCGACAACCTCTAAGGCATCAAGGAAGAGCTTTTCCCATCACTTCTACCGAAGTGAACCCCGACAACGAAGTGGTGATAGGTACGCTAGTTATTCATTCAATAATAGAGAATGTGATTTTTCATTCAGGTTCTACGCATTCTTTTATATCCCGAATGTTTAGTAGAACAATCCCAACACCACCACAAATCATGGAAGTGAAGATGTCAGTGAGTATGGAAAATGGGGCAATCATTTCATCCCACGAATATAAGTACTCCCCTATTATAATTTGTGGATTGAATTTCCCGGCGAACCTCATCATACTCCCTCTGGTGGAATTTGATGCAATTCTTGGCATGGACTGGCTTTCCTTATATAGAGAAAACATAAATTATCGAGAGAGGGAAATCACACTCCATATGGAGAATCGACCCCTGATTATTTACAAGTGTAAGGAGGAAGAGGAATCTCCTTTAGCTCCATCATCTCAAGCGTGGATATTACTGCCTTATGAGCACGCATATCTGGATCAGATGATTGAGTCTAAGGAAGAAACCATCCTTGAAGGAATGCCTATTGTGAGGGAATTGCCTGAAGTGTTTCCCGAGGAACTGCCTGGTCTTCCTCCTAGAAGAGATGTTTAATTCTCAATTGAACTTATACTCGGTGCTTTACCAATATCCAAAACTCCATATAGAATGGCTATTTTAGAGCTTGAAGAACTGAAGAAACAACTACAGGCGAATCTGGATAAAGGTTTATATGCCCAAGTGCTTCACCATGGGGTGCACCAGTCCTCTTCATCAAGAATAAGGATGGTTCAACGCAGCTTTGCATCGATTATCGTGAACTTAACAAAATCATGATAAAGAACAAGTATCGTCTCCCAAGAATTTATGACTTGATCGATCAGCTTCATGGAGCACAATACTTCTCCAAGGTAGATTTGTGTTTGGGATGTTATCAAGTAAGGGTGAAGAAGGAATATGTCCCCAAGACTACTTTTCGTATAGGATACAAGCACAATGAATTCATATTAATTCCTTTCGGAATCACTAATTCTCCAGTAATCTTCATGGACGTAACTAATAGAGTCTTTAGAGATTACCTAGACAAATTTGTGGTAGTATTTATAGATGATATTATAATATACTACAATCCCAAGGAGGATCATGAGGGGCCTTTAAGAACTGTACTGGAGACTTTGCGCAAGGAGAAGCTCTATGAAAAGTACAGCAAGTTTGAGTTCTGGTTAATGTAGGTCTCATTCTTGGGCCATATCATCACAAGCAATGGGATATCTGTGGATCCCTCCAAAATAGATGCAATTGAGGGATGGATGAGGCCAACATAAGTAACAGATATCCGTAGCTTCATGGGGTCACCTGGATATTATCGACGATTTGTTAGAAATTTCTCACGATTGTCCAACTCTCTGACCAAGCTAACTCAAAAGGGAGTAAAGATTTCTTGGAGTGATGAATGCGAAGAAAGCATTAAGGAGTTTAAAAGGAGGCTTATCACTGTGCCTGTGCTCACTTTACCCACAAGTGGGGAACTTTTTGTGGTATTCATTGATTCTTCAAAGATGGTCTTAGGTTGTGTGCTAATGCAGAATGATAAAGTTATATCCTATTCCTCAAGGCAGTTGAAAATCCATGAGCGAAACTATCCAACGCATGATCTGGAGTTGGCGGCGGTGATCTTTTCCTTGAAAATCTGGCGGCATTATCTATATGGGGATAAATGTGTGATATATATTGACCAAAAGACTCCTAAATGTATAATCACACCGAAAGAGATTAATATCTGCCAGAGAAGATGGATAGAGCTCATAAAGGATTATGACTGTTCAATCCATTACCACCCAGGGAAAGCGAACAAGGTGGCAGATTCCCTAAGTAGAAAGGACCCATAGATTCTATCAATGATGAAAATTGAGAAGGATCCAATATTTTTAGACATGATGAAAATGGACATGGGAATCATAGAGAAGGGAACATAATCAATCCTTTCACAAATTATTTCTCAACCATCTCTTTTGGAAAGGTTAAAGGATGCTCAATAGGATGATGTAGGAATTCCAGAAAAAGTGGAAGCTATCAACAAAGGGAAATCCTCAGATATTAATATCAATGAAGAAGTAATTGTATGGTTTGGGAAAAGACTATGTGTTCCATCAAGTTCGGAGCTGAAGAAGGAACTTTTGGATGATGCACATAGTTCAAATTTCTCTATTCACCCAGGGAGCACAAAGATGTATCGAGATCTCCGAGAAAACTATTGGTGGGATAATATGAAGAAGGAGATTTCTGAATATACATCAAAGTGCATGTTGTGTCAGAAAGTGATGGCAGAGAGGTAGAAATCTAAGGGGTGATGAAACCATTGCCCATACCTGAATGGAAATGGGAAAACATCATCATGGACTTTGTCACCGGACATCCGAGGAAATCCAAAGGAAACAATGCAATCTGGGTTGTTGTGGAACGTCTTAAAAAGAATTTACACTTCATTACTATTTGGGAGGATTTATCATTAGATAAACAGGAACATATATATATCAGGGAAGTGGTAAGGTTTCATGGAGTACCACTATCTATTGTGTCTGAACGAGATCCAAGATTCACCTCTAAGTTTTAGAAGAGTCTTCAACATGCTCTGAATACTAAACTGAACTTCAGTACGGCCTATCATCCTCAAACTGATGCCCAATCCAAGAATACTATCCAAACACTTGAGGATATGTTGAGAGCATGCTTCATGGACTTTAAAGGAGGATGGGATCAACATCTTCCTCTGGTTGAGTTCTCTTACAATAACAATTTCCACTCGAGCATCCAAATGGAACCATATGAAGCCCTGTATGGGAAAAGGTGCAGAACACTAGCATGTTGGGATGAGGTCGGTGAACGTAAGCTTCTTGGTCTAGAAATGGTCGAGGAAATGGTGAAGAAGGTGAAAACGATTCAACAGCTTATCAAGGCAGCCCAGTGTCGACAGAAGAGTTGTGCAGATAATCATCGAAGAGACCTTCAGTTTAAAGTTGGAGACATGGTTTTTCTACGCATATCTTCATGGAATAAGTTCATGAGGTTTGGAAGGAAAGGGAAGTTAAGTCCAAGGTACATCGTCCCCTTCGAGATTGTTGATTGTGTCGGGGTTGTGGCCTATCGACTAGAACTTCCTACTACTATGGACAAAGTACATGATGTCTTTCATGTATCCCTCTTAAAGAAGTAAATATCGGACCCTTCACATGTACTCTCTTCTGAGGAGGTACAATTGGAAGACAATCTTTCTTATGAGGAGCAACAAGGGAAGATCTTAGATCGTAGAGAAAAAGTTCTACAAAATAATACAATGCCCCTTGTCAAGGTGTTGTGGAGAAACCCCATGTTTGAAGAAGCAACTTGGAAATCAGAAGAAGTGATGAAGCTGAGTTACCCACATCTATTTTAGTGTGGGAAAAGGAAAATTTCTATGGCGAAATTTCTTAAGGGGGGAGTATTGAAACGACACAAAGTTTCATTAATGGGAAATACCTCTTGATCTTATTAAATGACTCTTTATATAAAATTTTTATATAAAATGTCAACTTCATTGGTTTTATGATAAGAATTGTGACCGTTATTTTCTAGTTGTTGATCAGTGATCACATGATTAGTATAAATAGAGGGCTTTAACACATCCAATTTTACTTAGACAAAGGAAGCGATGGCCTCATCCAGTAGAATTTCTTCATACGAAGCCCATTTATCGAAGCCCAGAAAAAGAGGTGGAGTCCTTGGGCTTCTCTCTGGACCAAGCCCAATCTGAGCTTCATCATGTCAAGCTCGAATGTGACCGTCTATGGGAAAAGTGGAAGTTGATTGAAATTACCACTCGAGCGATGTTATCCGAGCCACCCCAAGAGTCTTTCACCATCGCACACATTACCCTTAGGTCTTATGCGGCTGTTTTAAGGGGTTATGTAACAAATAAGTAGTACTATGTTCATGTATATTATTTTTATATATAATAATGAATATAGTTTCTAGTCAATTTTTATACATTGTAAATAGTTTATAAAGTACAAATGGTTTTTTTAGTTATTATTTAATTAAGAAATCTATTTTATTAAATTAAGGGATTTTTGAATTAAATACTATTTTAATAAAATAAAATTATTATTATTAATTTAATTTTTATTAAATATAAATGATCTTATACTATTAGGAATGCAATTAAAAAATTTATTAAGGTTTGAAAGCCATTTCTATCAAAACCCATGAATTTTTTATAAATGTCAGTTTTTATTTTAAAAGTGAAATTTAACATATTTAGAAAATTATTTAGATAAAATAAATTTTATTTCTGGAATCTGGATGTCGAAATTATCCAACGGTGAATTTTTCATAATTTTCTGTGACAGTAAAATTTTTGGGTAAAAATTAAATACCATTTAAATATATAATGTGTTTTATGACATCATAATGACCCAATAATGATGTAATAAAATACTATAATATTTATATTCGGCAAATATATGTTTTACCATTAAAATAATATGATTTTGGGTTTGTTTTTCTTACTTTTCAAAGCATTAATGAACCCCTCAAGAATTATTCAACACCATGCCTTTTTAAATTAATTTTCATGGGAGTGTGACTCACCTCCACATAAGAAACCCTAATATTTTAAAAGGTTCAGACATTGGCCTTATAAAATATTTTTTTCCTCTTCCCTTTTCCAAAAACCATGGTAAAAAACCATGGGATGGTTTGTGGTTTGGATTAATTTAACATAAGGGGTCCCAAACCTAAATAATAAAGAATTCCATCACCTTTCCTATATAAACCCACACAATCTCCCACTTACTCCTTACTCAAAGCCTTTGGAGTTCGTCCATCCTCTACCCTAATCTCTCTATAATCCTCCCAAGGTTCCTCAAGCTCCCAAGAAGCCTCTCACAATCCTCTCTCTATCCTTTGGAAGCTAACTTCCAAGTAAGGGTTTTTTCTTCCTTTCTCATTTTTGTCTAATTTTCTTTAAGTTGTTTTGCCATTTTAATTTCAATTATTAATGTTTGGGTATGGTTTTTCACCTCCCTCATACTTCCATATTTATGTTTGAATGATGGGAGACCCTTTCTCTCTCATCAAATGTCTCCCATGTACACCCCTTACTATCCCGAAATTCCGAAAGGAACTTCTCTCTCCCCTTTTACATTCAAGCAATATTTTTGTATCGTGAATCTAAATTTCATTAAAATTGTTGGTACATGTATCTATATGACCTCCTAACTTTCCATTACATGTAAATTTGATGAGTAACTCCTTTCTCTCTCATCAACCATTTTTATGAACTCTTATTTCACGCCGTTACGCTGCCGAAATCGCACCGTTTGTCTAAGCCAATGCCATTGTGAAGTGAATAACATGCCCATTTCTCCATCAAGGGTATTCAACTTTATGCAAATTTATTTATTGATTGTAAAGTTTCATGTATGAATTCCACATTCCTTTATCGTGGAATAAATGATTATGTTTTATGAATCCATGTTTTATGATCCATGTGGCCCACTTATGCGTGAAATGAAATGTTTAAGAAGGGTGCACCCATATAGCACTCCAATGCACTGGGTAAACTATAGTATCATGATACGTCATGTGAAATGAGTGTTGACTCATGATAATTCAAGTGAAATGAGGTTTTACTCGTGTTTTATGTGCAATGAGGGTTTACTCATGCTTCATGTGCAATGAGCCTTGGCTCATGCCAATTCCATGTTAAGTGTTGTTGCCACATTTCCATGTTATGATTATCATGATTTATCATGACTTTATGTTCATGTTTTTTATGCTCTATTGATATTACTATTGTCTAACATGTATTGTACTCCTCATTTTATTCCATGTGTACTCCCTTGTTGGGCTTTATATCTCACCCTTTTCTTATGCATGTCGTCAGGTTATCCCGTGTAATGCTAAGTACGAAGGAATGTAGTGGTCATGTAAAGGAAGTTTTCAATAAAGATTTTGTATTTCATTTTTTATGTTTTTATGTAATGATCATAATCCTCAAAGACACTAAAAATATAGATCTTATTTGTTTTATCAATTGATTTTTTATTTATTAAATCATGATTAAGTTGTAAAAAAAAGCAGGGTTGTCATATCTTCCGTGTTTAGGGTGGTAGCATTTGTCTTAACAAGAAAGAAGAACAATGAACTTCAAATTTTAAAACCTTTGCAACGATTATTTCCCAAACTGCAAAAGAAAACAAGGAATGCATTATCATGCAAATAAATCCCCTACCACATTCGTTGAAATGGAACGGGAAGAAGTTCAGATGTCAATTAGTAGTAGATAAGGACGTCCCATGTCGGAAGAAGTCCTGAGGAAGAAGGTCGAAGGAGGTTGGTGTTCTTTGTTAGTGGAGCGTTCTTCGTTGGTGAGAACGTTCTTCATTGGAGCATGCTTTTTTCATTGGAGAGTGTAATCCTCCATGTGTTGGGCGTCGCATCACTTTACCAGCGCTTCGTCGCTTGGTGAAGTCATCCCAAATCCTCCTCCCAAGCTATATATATATAGGACTGGGGATAAAGGTAATTAACAATCATTGAATTTATAACGGTTCATTTCTTAGGATCCTTCCTAAATTCCAATAATGTAGTTACTTAAATTAAAAAGGGTAAAGTCAATTAACTAAGTTTGCACATTTAAAGGTATGTGCATTGGCACAATTAATGTGGAGGAAGTTAAGAGGCTCCTCCACATTAATGAGGGGGGTTGAGAATTTCTCTCAATTAAATGGGGGTTTAATCTCGGGTGGTCCCCACCACCATAACCACTCATGGGAGGTTATGGTTCGGGTGGTCCCCACCACCATAACCTCTCATGAGAGGTTAAGTTCTGGTGGTCCCCACACCTCAACTTCCACATGGAGATATAGTTCCGGTGGACCCCACCTCCCAACACCCACATGGGCATTGCAAATAAAAATAAAAATGTCATACACTTTTAGTTTTTATTTTTATTCTAACATAAAAACCCCTAAAACTAACTTTCACCCTCGAACAACTGTCATCGAGATGAAAGTATTCTTAAGCGAATATCGGCACTGTGAGTTCAACGGTCCCCTCAAATTTCAATTCTGAGCACCGGTTCAAAATATAGAAAAACACACTTGCACATTTACTGAACGTACCCAAAAAAAGTTCGTAAATTCATTACAGGCACTCCGGGCCTTGGAATCACGCGCCATCAATTTTCCTGGTGTAAGAACCTGTGTTTTTTCGGACTGTATTGTTGAGTAGAAATTTGATTTTTTTTTCTGTTGGATGTTCTTAAGGGGTAAAATGGTCATTTTTCCCTAACATCTTATGTCGAATAATTTATCTGACATCTCTGTTAGTCCCAGAATATGGTGTTTACCCTATGACATGAGTTTGGAGGAAATCTGAGCTGTTAGAATTTTGGTGGAATATTAAATATTATTGTATAAAATATTAAATTATTCACGTAGGTTCATTTGGAAATAACATTTAAACGGGGAATCAAATTTAGATTCTGCCTGCGTTGTTGAGTCTGGAATTGGGTGTATATTCTAGGGGAGTCATAAACTCATGTCGGGCACCGGGGCTGGCACGGGCCCCTTTTTCTTCCTTTCCTTTTCTTTTATTCTCTATTCTTTACTCCTCCTCCTTGGGAATGTCTCCTACACTGATCCTCTTTGTCTGTGACCTATGGTAGAATTTGGAGATCTTGAAAATGGGAGAGAAGGAAGGTGAGAGGGGTACCGATTCGAAGCTCTCGATGCACTGAGTCGACGTGCAGCAACCATGAGCCGTGAAATCAACCAAAGCTTCGACAGTTTCTTCCCAAAGGTAGGGAAGTTTATTTTTTAGCCATATATCCCATATTAACAAGTTTTTTATGTCTTTTAAGCCTTATATTTCTTGCTTGTGTCCTCTTAAGGAAGAATTTAATGTTTTGGGGGTGAAAACGGGTGTTTCTAGTGTGTTTAGGGTTTTTCTATTAGAAAACCCAGAATACACGACATGTATTCCAGGGGTACATGCCGTGTGTTCTTACTGTTCTGGGAAGATTAAGTTTTCTTAATTACCCGCCATGTACTTTGAGTACACGCTGTGTAGTGGGTGGCTGTGTGGCTTGTCGTGTGGAGTAGAACACGTAATAGTGTATTTTTTGGAGTACACGTCGTGTAGTGGTACTTGGGAAAGTTTTTTAGGGAAAACGAACACAGTGTATCTCTTTGTGAATATTATACACCATGTACTATTACACAGGTAGGCCCAATGTGCTCTGGCCATGTGCTCTGGCCATGTACTACTTCAACTTAGTAATTTGGGGATATCTTATGCTCTGGAAGTCAGAATCAGGCGTGTGAGTAGTGGAGTCCAGGCGTGTTTCCGTGTATATCGCAATGGTGGAATTATTTTGAATTATAGAGGTCATATAAATGGGGTTTGGGGGGGTTTCTATCTAAATGTTGTGGTTTTCCTCCAGTTATCGTGTTCATTTGTCACCTGAGAGTGAGACTTTGTGTGGTTGATAGGTTGGGTGTTCGGACCAACTTATTTGAGACCTTTAATATGATATGAGCTGTGATATATCTACCATAACACATAATTTAGAGGATGTTTCCCTTGTGATACGTTACCATCTAGACTATGAGGCTTTGAGACCGGGTACTTCTAAGGATCCTCTGAGGGATGACTTTACTTGTTTGTTATCCTAGGGATTCCCTTGTAGGATCTCTCTCTTGTTCTTCCTTTGATATGAACCATGTTGTGGAATTCATATGTTATCCTTCCATTGAGGATTCCACGTAGGATTACTCCCTTACTCTTCACTAAGTATCCCACATAGTTTGCCTTCACTTGTGTTTACCGGGAAGATCTCGAGTATGATGCACCCTTTTTGGTTGACCTGAGGGACCTAGTGGGTGCCCGTTGTTTGACCTACCCTAAGTTTTTATGTCATGTTTGGTTAGAGATGGTGATCGGGTGTCATATATAACCCATGACAAACTGGTAATTCCTTTGGGATTGGGATGTATTGTTGGGTTGGGAATTCAGGCGACCCACACTATTTGTTTATATCTGACTTGGTTGCTGATGTTGTAGTGTTTACCAGAGGTGCTTTCTAGTTGGTGGCTATTGAGCCTAACGCGATGTGTCATTCTTTTTTATTTGGATTCAAACTATTCCTTGTTTGCCTAAGTAGAGTTGGTTTGATATTGAATAGTCTTTTTCACCTTGTTGTGGATGTGTTTTCCAATATTACTTGATTTTGACTGTTTGGTCTAGCTTGCATGTTAGGCTACCTTGTCTCCATGCCTAGTATTGTAGGATGGAGTATTGTTCCCTGACATGCTTGTTATGCTATATACTGGTTATCCAAGTAGCTCTATATGTTTACTTTGTCCATATATCATTATAATGCACTTACTGGCACAAGGTCGTGAGAACCTAGTGCTATAGACTATAAGGGGATAGACCGAGTGAGCATTCTCAGAGAGTCATGGACATTATAGACTATAAGGGATAGACTGAGTGATCTTCCCAGATAGTTTTGGATATTATAGACTCTGGGGGATATAACGAGTGAGCTTCCCAGAGATTCTTGGATATTATTGACTACAGGAGGATAGACTGAGTGAGCATCCTCCTAGAGTCTTTGTTTTGTTTGAATTTTTCCTTATACCACTCCACGATATAGGAGGAATTGACCAAGTTATCTTCCTTAGAGACTCTATGATCGACCTGAGGATATAAGAGGAATTGACCAAGTGTGCTTCATTAGAGTGTCTCTAGACCTTGGGGATACAAGGGGAATTGACCGCGTGGTCTTCCTTATAGATTCCCTGACCATCTTAGACTATAAGGGGAATTTACTGAGAGTGCTTCCTCAGAGAGTATTATAATTTTTGTATGAACAAACCAGAGGGGTTAGGCTGAGTTTACTGTCCAAATGGTTAATGGTTCTTATTAGGTAGGACCAGAGGGGATGGTTGTGAGTACTTACCATAGGGTTACCCATTGTGTTATCTAATTGCTTGTGTATGATTGGTTGAACTAGAGGGTAACTTGTATTTGTTTAGCTTGTTCAGAGGCATATCTTCGGCATTGGATAAAGTAGGTACATGTTGATTGGATTAAGAACCCAGAGATTCACTTAATGATACACCTGTTGAGTGGCACGACATCCAGCTTAATTCCCTTTCACAAGATGTCCATGAGATCAGGCTTATGTTCCCAAGGATCGACTAATGATGTTGTATCTTGTTATTTGAATCACTTCATCTTGAATATTCATATTTATGTATATGTGTATAGGTATGGGACTATACATGTGTATGTATATAGACACGGACATACACGGTGGCACATTCCTAGTTGATAGGGTTAACATACCCTAGGTTTGACTGTGGTTGCAGTTTTATTTACTTCCTTTTGTTGTTTTCTAGCTAGGCTGAGCACGTTGTTGCTGCATACACATAGCAGCACAGTTATAAGTTGCTTCTCGGGGTTCCCTTCTGAGATTATTTCTCACCCCTACATGTTCACCTCAGTGTATGTGTAGACCTTATGTCTACTTTTCGGGTTGATCACAAGTTGCATAGCGGATAGGGCTAAGGCCCAATGTTGCATGATTGAGAGGAGCTGCTCGAGTGGTTCTACTGATCTGGATGCTGTAGGTCGACAGTGTCAGGAGATCGGGTACGTGGATTGGCTCGGATTTAGTATAAGAGCCTTGTACTTTTACTTTCAGTTTATTTTGTACTTGTATTTGTATGGACGGCCCAGTGGGTGACTGGTGTGGTATTATATTACATAGTTGTTCGGGATTTTACATCATTTTACTGTTACAACTTATTCTATTTTAGTGGTTTACTACTTCCTCACTTTGTTTACTTTTTGCTGTGTATGATACTTAGTTATTTACATTGTTTTCTCACTCTGGTATGAGGGAATAGTCTCCCCACTATCACGCGCTAGGCCCTCACTGCTAGTCGGTAGCCTCTGGCGTACGGGGAGGCCCGGTTGAGGCCTTGTAGCGAACCGGCTGAGATCACCGGTTTAGTGGCTTCTAGGTCGGGAATTTACACACGGACTCATAAAATTCCCATATATATATAAAAATATTACATGTAAATTCTAGGTCTTTACATTCTCCCCACCTCAGGCTTTACGTTCTCATAATCTACAACTCAAACTAAGAGAACAAGTGGGGGTACTGAGCACGCATCTGAGCCTCCATATCCCATGTACTCTCCTGGAGGTTCACGTACTTCCAGTAAACACGTACCATAGGCATCGACCATCCACTAAGGACCCGCTTATGTCGATCCTCAATCTCTACTGGATCCTCGGTAAAAGTCTCCCCATTGTCGATGTCCAGCTCGCCATGGTCGATGATGTGAGAAGGGTCGTGCACGTATCTCCTCAACTGCGATACATGGAAGATGTTGTGCACCTGGTGTTACTAAGGTGGAAGAGCTAAGAGGTACTCCACCTTACCAACTCTACTGAGGACCTAAAAAGGTCTGATGAATCTCAGAGATAACTTTCCACATCTGCCAAATCTCCACAAACCTCATCGAGGTGAGACCCGTAGAAAGACGTGGTCGCCATACTTAAAATCTAGATGTCTCCATCTCCTATCATCATATGACTTTTTCCTAATTTGCTCAGTCTTGATCTGCTCCTGGATTACTTGAACCTTCTCTTTGGTAGCATGTACCATCTCTGGTCCCACTAGTGCTGACTCCCCTGGGTCAGTCTAACACAAAGGTGATCTGCAAGTTCTCCTGTATAATGCCTCAAAAGGTGAGATATCAATTGTGGAGTGATAGCTATTGTTTTACACAATCTCCCCCAAATTAAAGTGATCCTCCCAGTTTTGATTGATGTCGAGGACACAAGCACACAGTATGTCCTCGAGGGTTTGAATAATCTACTCAGTCTGACCATCAATCTTAGGATGGAATGCAGTGCTCAAATGAAGCTGCATCCCGGAAGCCTCCTACAACCCATTCCATATCCGGGAAGTAAAACATGTGTCACGATTGAAGAAAATCGTCGAAGGTACTCCATGTAGCCACATAATCTCCTACACATAGAGGCATCCCAAGCTCTCTACTGAACCCTGAACTCTGATCAGTATGAAGTGGGTCGGCTTGGTGATTTGATCAATGATCACCCAGATAGAGTCATGACCCCATGGTGTATGTAGAAGTTCTATCACAAAGTCCATGGATATCTCATCTCACTTCCACTCTGTAACCTCTAAAGGTTGAACCAAGCCTACTGGTACCTGATGCTCTGCCTTCACTTGTAGACATGTGAGGTATCGAGACACAAACTCTGCGACTTCTTCCTTCAATCCCAGCCACCAGTGCTGTCGTCAGAGGTTCTGGTACATCTTCACCACTCCTAGATGTACTGCTAGAGGGGATGTGTGGAACTCCGTCAATACTTCCTCTTAAAGTGACACAGGTACCATGGTATGTCCTCTGAAGAGGATGATTTTCTCCCCACCTTCAGAAAATCCATCAGGTGACTGCCCTATGGATATCTGAGTACATAGTGTCTCGCAGTCTGGGTCCCTGAACTGTGCCTCCCTGACTCACTGAAGAAGTGGGGGAGTTACTGTAAGAGACTGTAGAAAGGATGCTCCGTCTCTATCCACAAAGGATATCTGCAAATAGCCAGCTGATTCATCGCATCGCCTAGAAAATATATACCAGATCTCCTACTGAGTGCATTTGCTACAATGTTCCCTTTTCCAGAAGTATATACTATATCAAAGTCGTAGTCCTAGAGGAACTCAATCTTACGTCTATGTCTTAGGATCATTTCCTTCTAGGAGAAGATATACCTTATACTCTTATGATGAGAGTACACTGTAAATCACTCGGGCATAAGATAGTGTCACCACATCTTATAGGCGAAAACCACTATAGCTAACTCCAGGTCATGGGTAGCAAAGTTATGCTCATGTTTTCTCATCTTTCGAGAACCATATGCGATCATTGTTCTCTCTTGAATCAAGACACATTCGAGTCCGTTCCTTGATGCGTCGTAGTAGACTACGTACCCTGAACCTTCCTCTGGAAGCCTCAAGGTGGGGGGACTAGTCAGCCTCTACCTCAGCTCCTGAAAGCTCTGCTAACATCTCTCCAACCACCCAAAGGGTTTCCCCTTAATCATAGATTTGGATAGTGGTGTTTCCACTCTAGAGAAGTATGGCACAAACATTGGTAATATCCAGTCAATCCCAGGAAACTACGTACCTCTGTCACACTCCTGGGTGGCTCCCAAGCAAGTACCACCTCAATCTTCCCTAGATCCATTACAACTCCAGCCTCCGATATGACATGTCTTAGGAAGTGAACTTCTCTGATATAGAACTAGCACCTCGAGAGATTACTATAAATTTGGTGCTCTCAGAGTGTTCCCAGTACTACCTCCAAATGATAGGCATGCTTCTCCCCAGTAGTTTAGTAGGTCAGAATGTCATTGATGAAGAGTACTACAAACCAATCAAGGTGTGGCTGAAAGACCATGTTCATGAGTCCCATGAACACTGCTAGAGCATTTCTTATGCCGAATGACATACTCAATAACTCGTAGTGGTTGTACAGTCATCTGAAAGCCCTCTTCTACACATCCTCATCTCAAACTCTGAGTTGGTGATAGCCTGATCTAAGGTCTATCTTTAAGAACCACCGTGCTCTATTCAGTTTATCAAAGAGGTCTTCAATCCCCAGGAGTGGGAACTTTTTCTTCACGATCACCTGGTTCAGGCACTAGTAGTCAACACAAAGTCTCATGCTCCCATCCGTCTACTTGGTGAATAGAATCAGGGTTACCCAGGGAGAAACACTGGGCGGAATGAATACCTTCCCCTGTAAGTCCTCCATCTATACCTGAAGCTCATGAAGCTCTGTGAGATCCATCCGATATTATGGTGTAGATATCGGTTTTTTTCCAGGGTTCAAGTCAATGTAAAAGTCCACCTATCTGCAAAAAGGTAGGCCTGGGACATCATCAGGGAAAACATTCATGTACTGGTCCACCACTACAGGATAACTCAGACTCTCCACATCAATAGCTCCGAGGGTAAGACTAGCCAACTTATGAGTGATCGGATGCACTCTCCTCTAAGCAAGTCCATCCTATGCTACACAGACTCCCTTCTCATCATTTAAGGTAAACATGGTCCCATCTGTGTGGACACGTAGCACATTGCAACTAATACTGTCTATCTGAGCATGGACTGTAGATAACCAATCCATACCCAAGATGACATCATAAGGCCTCAACACCACTACTAGGAGATCCCATCCAAAGCTCTCTCCTCCTAGAGTAAGCTCACACTGTCGACACTAGTGTGTAATCCACAAATCTGCTCCCGTAGGAGTCTCTAGTCGTATGGATCGAACCAACAGCTCTGTCGGAATCTCCGATCTCCAAACTAGGGAAGTGGAAATAAAAAAATGACTGAAACCTATGTCTATAAGTACTGCAGCTATGGTGGAGTAGACACAAATCGTACCTCGAATCATCTCTGGAGCGTCATTTTCGTAAGCCTCAACGGCCTAGAGCTGAGCTCTCCCATGTTCACATGCTACCTGCGGTCGGGGTGGACCTCCTAGTGGTGGTGGTAGTAATATCTCAAATCGTAATCCACCGCCAGCTTCATGACCAGCTCCTCTACCACGTCTGTCTACTCCCTTTGGACCACCCCGGTTTAATATCTGTCTCTGCCTAGGTGGTCCTTTGACCGTCTTCGGATCATCCAAATGGCGGGTCGGACAGTCATGATCCATGCGACCCTGCCCACTGCAAGCATAACATTTCCCGCTCCTGGGATGTCAGTCTCCACTTCAGGTTCCCCGCACAACTGATCCTGAGTCATGCGGTCGTCCACCAATATGTCTGGTCCTCTTGGACCTCTGTGATGTCTGTCAACATCCATCTCTAGAAGACTCTGATGCGTGATGATTGGTGGTGGATCTCGCTGCTAGAGACTGCTCATCAAGGGAACTCTCAACCAAGAGGGCTCTCTCTAACACCCATACCTGTGTTGGGATGCTAAGTGAGATCACTGACGCCCTCATATCCCACTTGAGTCCCTTCTCGAAGGCCCGGGCCCTCAAGAATGGGTCCTGCACTATATCGGTGGAGTAGTGTGAGAGGTCTGTGAACCTCGTTGAGTACTGAGGTACAGTCTTGTTGCCCTGCTGCAGATGAAGTAGCTCTTAAATGTGCATTGCGTGAAGAGTCTATGGGACAAACTCTTCTCGAAATAGGCTCTCGAAGTCTACCCAAAGAAGTGTCACCTCTTCATGGACCTGGAGCATCAATCTCAACCATCTCTCTGATGCTTCCTATAGAAGGCTCGCAGCAAGAATCACCATGAGGTCTACTAGTGTCCCCACATAGTTGAAAACTCTCACCATAGCCTCCAGCAAATCTTCAACCACGTGTGGGTCCGTCTCTCCCCTGAACCTGGGTGGCCTCTAGCACTGGAACTCATGCAACGCGCTTATGCAGCGTGCACCATCTGCTGTTGGGGCTGGTGGCATCGGTGGAACAATGGGGATTGGTAACACTGGTGCCTCCACTGGAAAAGGGCCTTACACCAAAGCATCTTCGCTCAGTGGACTATCAGTGCGTACAACTCTCAGTACTCTAGTCATCAATCTGGATGGAGGAATACTGAAAAGAAACAGGTACGCTATGGTTAAATGTTTATACCTGGTGAGCTGACCTGGTGAGCTGACTTAAAGAAAACATTTTAAAACACCCACGCAATCAGTGTTTTCGTGCACTGAGTTGGAAATCAGAAGTCAGGGTCCTGGTGTATGGATACTTTTTCCACCGCCCCAACACTGGACTCCCTAATTTTAAAACCACGCTAACTACACATAACACAATTTCTTCACAGAAAAGATTAGAGTATTAAGTTCTTCTGTAGAACTGACTCCTTTGACACCAATTTTTCGTGACCCATCCCCCGAGGCCTGTGTCATGACTACACCAAGCCCTCCTTCCATAGGCTAGGGTATGGAGACTAGCACCAATGGCGTATTCCCTAAAACTGGGAAGGAATTGCCTTTAAAACATGTAAACACATTCAACCTAACACACAACAATATACAAACTCAAGTCAATTGTATAGTAAACAAGTGAGTACAATATGTACAAAGGGGCCATAATACAAGCCCAACTAGAAATTATAGGTAAAACTGAAATGAAATACAACTGATGAAGAGAAAATATATCTACCAGATCGTCCTCCACGGTTTCTACCTAAAGGGTAGGTGCAGATCGCCTCCTCTTCACTCTGCGTCCGTTCGTCTCCTCTACATACCGACACACCGTATGGTCCACCTCCAGGCACTGTCCAGTCCTGGTACTCTCAGCCTCAGTCAGTGTTTTCCATCATCTACAACCAACAAAACAAGTTGTAGTCATATCCCATGCAGAGGTGAGTATAACGATACTCAGTAGGGACCCCGAGACCCTCAAGGTCTCAAAAAATCCAACAAAGATAAACCAAAAAGTATGAAATCAACAGATAACCCTTCATAGGTATATGCCAATATGTAAACCTAAGTTATCAATTAATCATTCTCAGTCATGAGGAAAACACCGAAAAAATAACTCAACTCAGCCAGGATTTTATTCTAGGGGTAGTATCAAGTAACATCCCCAGTCACATTTTCGAAACCTCAGTTGTTGTAGAACTCCTCTTCAATCGAGTATAGTGGGCCACCCATGACACAATGCACGCTTCCCACTAACCTTGGACTGTTGAGGTACTCCTCCTGTTGAGTACCATGGATCTTCCGCATCACCAAGCGCGCTACCCACTATGGGTCGGTCGCGTCACCAAGCGCGCTCCCCCTCATAGCCTATTTAGGTACTCCTCCTATCGAGTACCGTGGGTCTGCCGCGAAACCAAGGCGCTCCCCACTGTGGGTTTGTCGCAACACTATGTTGCCCCCCACTAGGCTATTAGAGTCACTCTGAGTCAAAACAGTCAGTAGTCATCGGGTCTCAGCCAGCTACTAGGTCTCTGCACTACGCTCGCTCGTCACTGGGAGGATCCACTCCACGAGCTACTGGTCAATTCTCCAAGTGTCATGAAGTCACATGAAGAAGTATCTCAAAGTTCTGCCATGTCATGGGGGGTCTCAATGCAAGATAATCCGCGTCAAATGGATGCTCGGTCTGTAAGTTATTACTCGTTTAGTTTGGGGGCCTGGTTGGATTCATGCTCGATTCAACCTGACAGTTTCCCATCTCGAACCAAAACTCCAGTGGAGTATACTCAAAGGTATCTTCTCGCTCTAAGATTTCTAGTGTCGTTGAAGGTTCTTCAAATGTACATATGGTTCCAATGATATGGCCGAAGGAGCGTAAAAGGTTCATAGTGGGACCAGGTCTAGTCTGGCCCCTTCTGACCGACTTGGCCCGACCTGTCATGGGTCGACCCAGCCCGAACCACTGGGTTAGGCCCAGCCCATGATGTGGCCCGGTCTGCTGGGGGTTCAGCGAACCTCGAGGGCCACGAGGGGCCACGGAGCCTACGGGGGCCACGGGGCGACTCAGCCGTGGCGGTGCCACGAGGGAGTGGAGCCGGTTCAGCCAGGGCGCCATGAGGGACATGGGCTGGTTTGGCTAGGGCACCACGGGGGTGCGGTCCAGTTCATCTGGGGAGCCGTGAGGGTGCGGGCCAGTTCGTTCGGGGTGCCTCGAGGGCACGATCCGGTTCGTTCGGGGTGCCACGAGGGGCGCGGGTGGCTTGGGAGGCCGGCGGGCGATGCGAGCCGAGAGGCTCCGAGGGGCCGGCGGTGGTACGGCCAGTTCGGCCAGCCGGTGGCATGGTCAGCGTGGGAGTATATTGCAAGTGACGCGGCCGGCGGGCGGCGCAGCCAGGGAGGCTCGACCGGCGGTCACAGGGCTGGTTCAACCGGGACACCGGAGCGTCGTGGGGGCTGCGCGGGTCGTGGTGGCCATGGGTGGCAGCACTGTTGCCTTCCTCGCCTTCATCGCTTTCCTTCATTCCTAAGAGTACGCCAAAGAAGAATGACAGAAGGGTTGGGCCATGTTGGTTTGGCCCGCACCCTCCACATTTAGGGTAGTAGAATTTGGTTCAACAAGAAAGAAGAACGATGAACTTAAAATTTTACAACCCTTGAAATGATTCTTTCCCAAATCACAAAAGTAAACAAGGAAAGTATTATCACACAAATAAACCCCCTACCTCATTTTTTGATGTTGGCACTCGAAGAAGTACGGATGTCAATTCACCATAGATGAGGACATCCCATGTCGAAAGACGTCTCAAGGAAGAAGGTTGAAGGAGGTTGGCATTCTTCATTGGCAGAGAGTTCTTTATTGGGGAGCGCGTTCTTCATTGGAGAATGCGTTCTTCATTGGAGAGCGTAATCCTCAAAGTGTTGGGCGTCACGTCACTTTACCAGCGCTTCGTCGCTTGGTGAAGCCGTCCCAAATCCTCCTCCCAGGCTCCATATATATATAATAGGGGGGAAGCTAGGTAAAGATCATGGAATTTATGATGCTTCATTTATTAGGAACCTTCCTAAATTCCAACGATGTTGTTTCTTAAATTAAAAATGGGGAAATCCAATTAACTAAGTTAGAACAATTAATGTTATGTGTGTTGGCACAATTAATTTGGAGGAATTCAAGAGGCTCCTCCACATTAATGAGGGGGTTTGACAGTTTCGCTCAATTAAAGGGGGTTTAATCTCGAGTTCTCCCAACCACCATAACCTCTAATGGGAGGTTATGGTTCAGGTTGTCCCCACCACCATAACCTCTCATGAGAGGTCAAGGTCTGGTGGTCCCCATAACTCAACATTCGCATGGAGGTTTAGTTCCGATGGACCCCACCTTCCAACACCCATATGAGTGTTGCGAATAAAAATAAAAATTCCATACACTTTTATTTTTATTTTTATTCTTAAATGAAATACCCAAAAACTAACATTCACCCTCGACAAATTTTCGTTGAGTTGAAAGTATTCTGAAGCAAATACCGGTGTTGCGAGTTCAACATTGCCCTCAGATTTCAATTCTGAGCACCGTTTCAAAAGTTTGAAAAACCAACTCGCACGTTTACTGAATGTACACAAAAAAAAGTTTAGAAATTCATTTTAAGCACTCCGGGCCTCGAAATCACGCACTGTCAATTTTCGTGGACTTGTAAAATTCCCATATATTTAAAAAAATTACATAGAAATTCCGGGTCTTTACAATAATAACTATATATCTTAAAAAATATTTATTTAATATTATTCGTATTTAAAAAAATATTAATTTTGTTAGGAAAAAATGATAATCTCGGGATGTTATTTCTTTATTGGGGTAGATGTGACAACATTAGTCTTTTTAATAGTACATCTCTTTTATGATTTATTATTATTAATGATTATGTCTATATTGAAAATGAATATATGATTATATCTTTTCTCAATTTATCTTAAAAATTCATCAATATAAGAATTATACATTTAAAATTATTTAGAGTAATAAGTATTATAACATATGTTTTTTGAAAGGGTTAAATATTTTCCATTATCATATTTGGTATTTTTTTAATTTAATTATTATATATATTAAAAACTTATTTTCATCATAACTTTAAAAAATCATGTTAGTATTTTTTATTTTTATTATTTTTTATGTAGTTATATCCTATTATGAATAATTTTTATTAATTTATTATTTGAAAAAATTGTATGTATTCTAAATTAAATAGTATTTATCTATATTTTATATTATTATATAAAAGTAAAATCTCTAAATTTTTTAAAACAAATTTTTTGATAGCTATTTATTTTTGGTATAATCTTTTCAAAACCATATTAGGTTTAATATATTATATTTTGGTTTCCATGTTTATCATTTTGTTAAATATAGAAAATAATAGAGACTTTGTAAAATCCTAGTATTTTATCACATCAAAATGATTTAAATATGTAATTTTTTTTGTAACATTTGTAAATTATCATAAAATATAATATCTCATAATATCTTATAAATATTATCAAATTAATAAATATTATTTTTAACATAAATATAAATATGAAAACATTTATTGTCAGAGATGTTGTGTTTGTATGGCATTTAAAAAGTCTAATTTTTCTCTTTTAGATAGCTTCTATGAAGGGATTTTTCACTACTCAGACATAAGGGATAAATTATAACTAATATATGATGTTGAATTGTATTAATTTGTTTTATAATTAACTAATATAATAATTATACAAATACATACCAAACACAAGCGCATGTTAATAAAACTATAAATTTTATCATCAAATTTTATCCAGATATAAATGGGAATAAATATAATTATGAAACTATTTTGATAAATATATTAATTAAAAATAAAACATATTAATATTTTTAATATTTGTAAATCCTAAAAAGGGGAAAATTACAAAGAACACTGAATCACCATCAATTTGATGCTTGTTTCAGTATAATAAAAATCAAAATAATTTTGAAATATATATATATATATAATGATAATGTTATTGGGAATTATAATTTTGAGTAGTTTTTAAGGGTAACAATTATACATAAAAAATATTTATAATTTTAAATTTGAATTAAGATCTTATCTACATAGTAGTAATCCCAAATTATAAAAATAACCCTTAAATTAATTTTAATTGGAATTTGATGATAAAAAACATTTATAAAACTTAAAAATTTAATTTATAATTATATAAAGTTAGTTAGGATTGTGAAATTTATTATAAAGTCATCCTTTATC
This sequence comes from Viscum album, assembly GCA_963277665.1. Lineage (NCBI taxonomy): Eukaryota > Viridiplantae > Streptophyta > Magnoliopsida > Santalales > Viscaceae > Viscum > Viscum album. The sequence goes on from OY728154.1 coordinate 27,371,575, forward strand.
TATTTAGTAGCATCCTTCCAATTGAAAATGTCATTCATGAACATTAATGACTCATTATTTGAGAAAATTCTGCTCAGTTTTGATTATATGAGCAAAATCATTATACAGTTTCCAAAAACAATTATTCTTTTATAAAATATTTTCCATCAAATCAATGGAAATGAAATTAATCAATCATAGTAATTTACGACCATAATCAAAGAGGCTTATCAAGGAATATTTATCGAATATTGAATATTTTATAAACTATTAAACTCTTTTTCTTATGAAATGATATGATGAATTTACCTTCACAAATATAGGCATTAATATACTATTTTATGATTTACTTTACCATTAAATTATATCATATAGTTTTTAGAGATTGTGAACTCATAGACCTCAAAACAATTGTATTGAAAAATTATAATTTACTAATATAAAAAAATATGACATCAAGGGAATTAGATGTGAAAATTATAGTGAAATGAAATTATATGGGTTCTAAATAAAATAAATAAATAATATTATTTTCTTATTCAGAAGTTTATGGGACATATAAGAATTTTAAAAACTCAAGGTAATAGGATTCATAAATCAATTTTCATTTGTTGTGTAATATTTTTTCATCATTAAATATGTTATTATTAAATTATTGGAATCATATGTATGGATAATTTTATATTTTATTCACACTTATTCAATGTATACTAGAAATTATTTCACATGATCATCTCCTTGATATACTCTTAAATATAATGTAATGAACTTTTTAAGTGTTTACATTCCATTATCACTTTAAGATCATAATTTTCATTCTCTAAATTGATATTTTGTGTAAATATGTATTAATTATCACTAAATTAATATTTATTTATCATAAATGAGTTATTTTTATAGAACACATTTGGTTCTATCATTTAACCTCCCTTTGGTTCAAAATTTAATGAAATGGTTTTTGGTAGGTAGAAAAGTCAATATCCATTCTTTTTATTATGATACTTTTCCACCATGAAAATATTAATAATATTGTATATTGATTGGGATTACATATACATAATTGATTCCATAAAAAAAATATAATATTGGATTCCCTTTAGAATGGATTAATTTGAATGTTTTAAACACTATTTACATGGGACAATTTGAGGTATCATTATAAAATTATGAACATATACATTTAAATATATGTTACTAAAAATAATTTAATTTATTTAAAATTTCATTGAAAAGATTTCATGTTGATGTTTTGAGCCTGCATTTCAAGTGGATTATGCCTCAAGATCCAAGGCTAGACAGCTTCGTTCTGGCAAGGATGTATCTTTTTCTGGTGTTATCTAGGCACTCACTCAGTCCACCCCGAAGGTGGATCTGGTTGAATGTCCCAAGGATGGTTCAATTTCATAAAAATTCGCTATCAAAGCTAACCAAAAAAATTACTTTGTGATAGACTATACTAATTCCCCTTATTATTAATTTCTCAATCTTAGGGGTCTTGAGAGTTAATGTTGTAGTAACAGTATCCCTAATCTATTGTTATCTACTACTATAGACTCATATTTTAAGGGTCTGGTTCTAGTGGAGGGTGAATGTGTAACCTTGAAGGGGGTTTTCGTAATGTGTGTCCATCACAGGTGGTTGAGGTATGGGATGCACAGACTATGGGTGTGGCTAGTGACTTTGTCACACTACTTACGGATTAGGAGGAAGATCCTCCAATACATGCTATGGTCGTGGATGGTGATTCTAAAGCCCCGAAGATTGAATAAGATCCTAATAACCCTCACACATAGACTGAGGAAGGGACTTTCTATGTTGTGGGTATTGCTACAACTAATGGGTGTGATTCTGATGCAATGGTTTCAATTCCAGATAAGGATGTTTCTCCACAGGAGAACGATGTTGTTCCATATGGGGATTCTACTATGTGTGATCATATCACATTGGTTTGAACTCCATAGAAGGATGGTGTGCCGCATGAGGCTGTTATGCTCTTGTATGATGAGGCAACATATCTTCAACTAATGAAATGGGGAAGAGGACATCATCCGGATTCTGGGGCGCTCAATGCCGATACAAGAAAGAGGTGATCTCTGCTATTTGTGTTGAAATTCCCCATATTTTTGTTTTGTTGTGTTTTTTCACATTATTAAAATCTCCTCCTTTCCTTTAGTTTTGTTACTTTTATTTAATAAATTTCAGAGTCATGGTCGTTTATTCCATGGCAGGGCTATTTTGGTATAATAGATTTTATTATATGACATCCCTTAATAAGGATATAAGATCACCCCTTTATCTTATTTTCCTTTTCTCCATGGAATAAATTAGATTACAATAATTATTAAATTATATACTTGAGAGATTAATAATGTAATAGAAATCATCAATGTGGAAAAGAATACACTCAATTAATGTATATTTACTGTTATATAAGTGATTATTATATTTGAATAAATATTTAAAACTAAATGGTCTTCATACTATTAGTGATGTTATATTTTTTAAACCATGTAATTATAGGATTGTTAATTTTACGTTGTTTCAAATATACCCCTCTTCTTTAGTTAGAAATACTTGATCCCACAAGACCCATAAAAAATATAATCTGAAACACTTATCCATACTAAATATATTTCAAATTACATTAACCAAACACTTATAGGATCTTTATCTATGTTCTTGTGTGATAAAAATTGAACCCATCAAGTCATAAATTTCATAAAACAACTGTAATATTGAGGAATGAATCAACCTTATTTCACTTCATTCAATTTAATTTTTTCTCATATTCTTAAATTCTCATTTCATCCTCTAATAAAACCACTAAAAAATTATGTATGATTATATAAAAAATTATTTTAAATATTATATATTTGTTTTCATATATCCTTTTTATATTATTCATATTATCTCTATCCCTCTAATAGAAATATCTCATTAATGGTCACTTTACACACATGAAATGATGTTTTCAATTCATTATATATAACGTCCTTTACGGATGTTTAGTGCAAGATATATATATATATATATATACATACACATTTATGATACTATAATTTCATTAATTTTTTTATAATTAATAGGTATTATACCTTTTAAATTCATTGAAAAGAAAATACAGTTGATGGTATGTTTGACCAACAATGGAGAAATTTCCAATTCAATACATATCACCACCTTCGTGACTAGTTTGTTTCAACTATTCGTAATGAATTTATAATTATTTTTATATATTTTTTATACATTTTTTTATTAGATGACGAATCTATAAATGAACATGAATTTAAAAATTAAATTAAATTCAAAACTCGATAATCAAAAGACAAATATTGTTCAACCATTTTACCATTAACAATATGGTAATAACTAAATTAAATTTAATATGCTTCTACACGAGTAACATAAATAGACATATTATAATTAAATTATAAATATCTATAAATCATTAATTGGTTACATATTATTAGATAATGTGGTAAAATAAAATAGTACATGAGATAAGGGATCATTGAACACTTTTATTCTCTTTTTTTACATACACTTTCTCGCTATTTTATCTTTTCTTATTTTAAAATAAATTAAATGAAATTTTTTTACTTATTTTTTATTATTATGAGTTTATTCAGGTTTATAATTCATTTTGGTGACTTATTATTTTTAATTCTATGATTATTGGAATTTACTTTATTCATAAATTATTTCCTCGATTATTCTTATGTCTATACTTATCTTACTTGTTATCATGAATTTTTTAAATAAAATAATTGAATATAAATAATTAGAACCTCAATTATTATTTTGGAAATATCGGTGTTTATACATCACTATATTTCCTAAGAAGTCATTATAAATCAAATTAATTTATCATGGTTTTATATTAGTTCTATCGTTAATATTGGTTTCCTTTCTAAGTGACAGGCATGTTAATAGGTATATGATTCTGTTATTGGTGAGAATAAAATTTTATATCCATAAAATTAATGAGGTAATATGTTATTTCTCATTACATATTTATTCATAGACATGATTAATTATCTTTTTTATAATGTTATATATTGACATAGTATAGTTATATTTTCTTAAAATGGAAAGGTGTCTTGACAGTAAGCGTACACTTATGATGTTTCATTGTTATATGTGTTGCACATTTTATGTCTTGTTTAATTGATATATATATATATAATTTTTATTATAATTATATTATTATTATTTGATGATTATTATTATAATTATATTCTTATTCTATTATTATTATTGTTATTATTTTCACCTTTGTACTCGTGTTAATTCATTTTTCATGTTCCTTCATATCATTCCCCCTGAATATGCCTTCATCTCACCATCTGACTAATTTATGTCATTAGTTAATTAGTTTTTATAATCTATTAATGAAATACATTATTATTTAGAATAATTAATTTCAATATAATTAGAATTATTTTTCCTTGAAATATTTTTTATATGTCTCTTGATATGTATAGTGTGATACCAAATGAATAAAAGGAAATAAATTGATAAAATAGTTACAACAATCATTTATAGTCAATAATATTTATAGTTTTGTTATCAATTTATTATCACAAAATTTAATTTTCACCAATAATTGATACTCTAAAATTCAACAACTATATAATTAATTAAGGACAAAATCATTTTATTCCTTATGTTTGTAATATATCTCAAAATAAAAATAAATATGTGATTATAAAATAGTTAGAATAAAATCAATAAATCACTGTGAGACTGCATGAATCCATCTTCATCATGGAAAACCATTAATCTTAATAATTAAGGAATTATTTTAAAAGAACATGTGATAATAAATATCTAAACATCCTCTTAGGAATCTCATTATCATACCTCTCTAAAAATATTTTCCAATTCGTGCCATAAATCTCTTTTATAAAATTTTACAACACATTTACAATTCATTCATTTCATTTTGAATATCTTATTCATAATCCAAAACCAAAATTAACTTTGTATCACTACCCACTAATATGAAGAAATTTCATTAATGAAAACATATTATAAAATATTATTTTTCATTGGGAACAAAAATTTCTATGTTTTCCATGATTACAACTCAACCACATGACCATAATACATAAAATCCTCAAATTTGGATTTTATTTCAAATACCATTTGGTGGGATGTTTAAATAAATATTTATAAACTCAATACATATTACTATTTTAATATTTTACAAAAACCATATCATCTTATGACTGAGCATTGGGTACTCAACCGTATATTTCAATCACATAAAAAAGGAATATTATTACCTTCTTATTTGGAGAACCATAAACACTATAGTATCCAACCATGACAATGATAACTCTTCCATGACACAGTTTCCTAACCATTTATATTCTTATATATATATGTAGATGTTTTCTCTATTCTCAATAATCCATGATCAAATACCATGATCATTATATACTTTATTCCAGAAAAAACTATTACCTGAAAATAAGGTCTCTAGTTGTTTATTTTTCATTGAAACCCATATATCATAACTACATCACTCATAAATATTACATAATGAGGATTTCTGAAGGAAAATATGACCACTACACTATGAGAACTGTAAAATTAAATATCAAACCACTACAAAAATTTTCCATTCATTGATCATTACCTCTTCTTAACCTTATTAATCTATGTGGGTGTGAATGGAAATAATCTACTGAAAAATGTTTTTTTCAAAAAATACAACACAAGTAATATATATCATACGTATATCAAAATAACTATCCACTATCAATATCTAAAATTATAAAAGGAATTTGATTTATTTTAACTTCACTTTCAATCTTTTTTATGGTTTCTAAAAATTTGACATCACCAGGTTCTACTTTTTGTGAGATATTAAGATAAAATAATAGATATAATTAGGATCTTGGTCTTCTCGAAAACCTACTGATGAAAAAATAATTTTCACTCCATATCAATCAAGGACATAATTATTAAACTCCAAAATCAATCTTGGATACCAAAATAACAATCCGAAAGTAATGTTGATGAAGAATAAGGTATCTTAGAGGTGATTGAGGCGATAAATATAGAAACCATGTGACTCAAAACTGGATACAAGGTATCAATACATGGTCTCAAACACCATACCTTATTGAAATGAATAAATATATTAATTTATACTCACATTTCATGGAATTTTATATATTTATGGTGATTATATCAAACTAATTACCGAAAAATATGAAAAATTAATAATCATTGTTCAAATTCATGAGGATTGTGTAGGTGACTATGCATAAAACAATTTCAACACCATAAAAGAACATTAGTCATACACAATAATTAGGATCATATAAGTGACCTTAAATTCTCAGAAACACCCCTCTCAACCCCTCTTTAAGATCCAAATTCCCAATACAAATACTAATTATGGAAACTAACCTATTTTGGTTCTAATATCCTAATCGAAATTCAATTTATATATCACATAACAATGAACTCTAAAAATTAAAACTGTGAAAATAATTATTCCAAAAAAAAACAACATACATCCCTATATCAGTTTCTTTCATCAATATTATAAATTACATATATAATGATGGTTTTTATACTTGAATTAATATTTTATTTTTATTTTAAATTTTATTCTATTAATTTCAAATTAATCAATATATTTGTTAATAAATAATTTTATAGAATTCGATCATGAAAAAAAATTGTTAATATTAAAAAGGTGAAAATTTATAATCATTATTCATACATATTTATTTTTAAAATATACTAATATATAATATCCCATTTGATAAATAATCTATGTATGGTGGGAATTTAAGTCAATCATTTCACAAGTAGGGGTCCTAGATTTTGACTATAATATTTTTTTCAGAATGAGTGATTTGAAGTTGGATTCAAGATTTATATAATTTTAATCCATCGTATTATTAATATTAATGTAAAAAAATTTGTTACATATTTGGATATTAATTTTAATTTTATAAATAAAATTTTACTATGTATGTATAATACATGTAATTAATCTTATAAGTGTAATTTTTAAAATGATTTATGCTTTTTAAATTGGTCAAAGTGAAGATAAACATATGAAAACTAAATTAGTTATGTCTATAAAAAATGAATACATGAGACACATATATAAAATATGGGGATAAAATAAATATTTAAAATAACAGATCTTTGTTGCATCCAATCGAAATACTCATTAATTATTTCATCATTCAATATTAGTAAACATAAAATCTAGGTCCCCATGTTTTATATTTTATAATAAATCCTAGATATGGATAGTATTAATAGTTAAGTAACTATATGTGACTATGATCATTGGTTTTTTACTTTACTTGTTTACCCAAAAATCTATGTTACTCAATTAATGAATTTAAAATTATTTATTAGAACAATATATGTGTGTTTTTGTCTTCTATTATATCCTAGAGATATATATATTATAATTGAGAAGTTGTAAACCCTATTTACTAATAAAATTTATTATATGTTTATATAAGTATGCTCATATATATACCTCAATAATGGAATGTTTGAATTAATCAAATTTAGGTGGTAGTGGTACACTTTTATTACTATAATATTTAAAAACATGAAGATATATATTTTTATCCACTGTTTCAAAAATCCTTTTCAATACAATTAATTTTTCTTAGTTTATAGTAATATTTATACTCATGGTTTCAAAAATCATGGTTTCTACAAGATACAAAAACGGTCTTGATACTTTAATGCAATAATTTTGAAAATATATTTCTTTTTTATTTATAAAAATAAAAAATATTTTTATTATCATTATTTAATTTATAATTATATAAATTAAAAATAAAATTATTATTATTTAATCATATATATTCAGCAATTTTGTAGTAATAATAAATATTAATTTGTTAACAATTTATAATTTATTAATTTTATGTATTCATTAAATAAGGAAACATTATTGTATATAAAATTAATATGAATGGACTAGCGGTTAGTGTGTATCCATATGGTAGATTTCAGGAGTTCAAATACAATAAATTTAATTATTTAAAAAAATAATATCCTCCCATATTTTGAAACACCATAAAAACATCTACCTTCTTGGATGGTTTTCATGAATCATGGTTGATTATTTATATTCCAAATTTAACACCCCAATATTTTTATGGTATGCCTCTTTTAAAATTTATCATCTTCGATAGCTTATGCTTCATGTAACACCGAGTTTAAAACCGTAATATACTATTAAATATGATCATTTGAGTAGTAAAGTGACCATTAAGAATAGTAATATGACCAATAGAATAGTAACCCCACCAATGAAAGTATAGATAAATTTTATGAATCTTTTTAAAGAAAATATAATATATTTTTATCATTGAATGATTAAGTAAATTTTTTAAAAATGATAAATTAAGTATTTTTATTTTTGTTAAACTTAAATGTAAATTCACATTTTTTATAATTAAAATAATTATTTAAAATAAAAATTTTCTTTTTGAAATATATTTATAAATTAATATTTTGTTGGCTTTGGATTATAATATAATTTTATGACACCTTAATTAATTTTTTAATGTTTCATAAAATCGGTTATAATATTAAAATATGTATTTTTCAAGTAAATGATGATTTTATTTAAAAATTAAATATATAATATTTATAAAATTAATTTTATAAAGTGGTGTCCATTTTTTAATTCTATAAATACAAAATGTTTAGGGTGATGCTTTGGTATTTTTCTAAAATAGTTCAATTGTAGGTGAATAGTGAAATATGATAATTTTTCGTATTTAGTAAATTCATGAATTGTTGATTTATAGATGATTTATGGATGATTTAAACCCATAATATCGAACAATACTTCATTATTTAAATATATTTAGTTACAATTATGAAACAATTCATATTCTTGATCTAAAATAATTAACAAATGAATAAAATATTCAAAAAATACCTCTCTCTCCTCCACTATAAATACCACCCTAACCACCTCTTCTCATCACACATAAAAAGCCTTTAAGGTCACCTATATTCTACCAAATTTTTTTCTCCCAATCCACTCCCCCATGTTCTGGTCCAGCTGGTCTCACCAAATGTCTATTTCAAATCTTCTTACACAGGTTCTCGTGGCGAAGTATTCAAGAGGAAAATCCTTTTTTCGTTCTCTGTCAATTTCAATTTATTTCATTGTTTATTATTCTATACTTACCTATTAAATCCAAACAGGAATGATAACTCTATTATCTTATATATACTTGATTATTATTATTTTAATGGAATATCTATCATCAAAACACTTCTCCTCCCACATTTTATTATAAAATTGAAAACATCGTTTCTGACAGGTCGATTTACCACTATCATGGATGATGGGACATAATTTTACATTAAATCGCTCAAATAATGGATATAAATCCAAAATTATGGTTAAAAAATATTTTATTATAAATTTCATATATTATGTTTTGTTCTGGAACCAATATATATACATGATATTAATTAATAAGACTAAACTAGTTCATGACAATAGAAAATATGCCAAAATAATCGTAGAAATTATCAATAATGTTCTATATAATGAATTATCATCATATATAAAATAATAATAATATATAATACCATTAAATAATTAAGATGTTAATTAGTAATCTATTATTTAAATTATGGTGAATTATTTCCATTTTACATGATCTTTCATACATGTATACAAGTGAATCAGTCATGAAATTCAAGGAAGCAAACACTCCCGAATAAATAAATTGAATATTATAACTCATACAAAAATACATAAATGAACTCAATAAAATTATACTAAATGAAAATAAAATATAGGTTGTTAATTAAATTATTTATAAATATAATATCATTATCCAGGATATTAAATACAATTGTAGAACACATTCAGAAATTAGGTACAGTTTTTTTAACTTTCATTTCCTATTCGGGTTATGATTTCTCTCTCTTTACCCCAATTTATTTCCTTATAATTTTTTATAGTTATTACAAATTCTATTTATATGTTACATGCACATGTATCCATATCTATTTATCTTTCTTTTATGGGGAAATAAATGTTTTACAAAATTCCCTTCATAATTCTTCTTGATATGCAAGACCGATTAAAAGGAACTTCTCGATTTATTGACCATTTTAAATTATCATCCATATTCTGTTTAAGGACACAATTATTTTTCAAAAATAATTTATTTTTTCATGAAAACTTTTTTTTTCATTTTTGGTTTTCTAAAAACAATTATGAAAAATATAAATTATTTTTTTCCAAAAAAAAACTATTCTATGAAAAGTCGAAAGGGTATTTGTTTCAAGAATTTCTTGATGATTTTTTTAATTTTTTTTAATATATTTCAACCCCATATATTGAATCTTATAAATTATTGGTGTTTTTCTTCTATGAAATTATCTAATGTATTTTATTAAATTTTTTATGATTAGTTTGACTCTGGATATGCTATATTGATACCATTCACCATATTACTCAGAATGGTTCGTGTTTATGTTTATATTTTAGGAAATGTTATTTCGTTTAATATGTAGATGGTGTTTATGTTTCACCCCATTAAAATTAAGAGGGAATTCGTTATTGTAAGTGACTAGTGGGGCCCTTCATTGGCTTTCAATGAATGGGTAGGTCTCAGGAGATAAAAAATAAATCGATTTAGTCGAGGCTTAAACCATTTATTTTTATTTGTCTTAGTCGAGAATGGATGGTATGTTTATAAAGTCCAAAAAATTTCATTTCATAAATAATATATTAACAATTGATATCCCATGTGAATATTCTACTAGTATAATACATAAGGATTTTTTCAGTCTCAGGTTATTATTTATGTGGAGTTATTTATTCATATTTTATTCCAAATATATTATAACAATGATTATGTTTTAAAGGTATTTAATTAATCTATTCACTTTTCCATATTTAATATTTTTATGATAGATTTCTTTATATTACTTACCAAAAATGAGCATCTGATCTCACCCCATTATTAGGTTTTATTTTTCCCCTGATGCGAATATGTGTATTGTAAATGACTTGAAAGGATAATTTCGGAGTTTATTTTTTATCCTATAGAGTTTCTTTGATGTCATTCTTTCATGTTTTAATTTAACAGTTATTTTTTTATCTTATATTCTAAAAATGATAAATTAATAATTCCCTTATGATTTGATTTTTTTTATTATACAAATTTAATTAAGGCGCTGACTCTCGGATACTGGGTTTAGATAATTTATAGTTGGTGTGAGAAGAAGTTTCGTAGAAACCTTTTAAACAACATTTAGAATATATATATATATATATGAAAAACACTAATATAGATTTTGAGGATAACCATATAAGAACATCCAATAATTTTTGTAAGGTTGAAATTATATGGTTCTTCCATGAAATACATCATTTCTGGATACTACAGGTGGACGTGGTTCTAGAAGTGATTTACCTTGGGGTAACAAATCCAACAAGGTGCATTAGTTCTAGATCTGTGTAACCTGGTTCATGAAAAAGGGTTTTATTGTTGTACCATATTTGAAACACTCGGGGGATATTCATATGATAATTTACATTATCATTACAAACAATTATAAAGGATTTAAAAGTAAATATGTCCCCAATAAAGCCATGTTTTGATTATCAGGTCATATATGTATATTTTTTTCAATTTATCTTAAGTGTTATTAGTTTGAAAATATACATTGTCATTAATAATCTAATTTGGTGTAGGCCATTTTTATAAATGTCACATAGTGAAAGGAATAGAACTCATGTCAATGTGAATATCCCATATAGGGATATCCCTCCTATGAAATATTATGATGCTGGATCTAGAGATGAAACTGGAGTATAGAAACAAATAACTATATTGGGATAGATGAGTTAAGTTATGAACAATAACCATAAATGTTTGGATAATCCAAATCCAAAATATTTTGGAGTAACATTAGAATGGTTTATGAGATAACAGCATCTATTTTTAAATGGGACTACAAACCCATTTTTAGAAGGGTTGTGGATATGTTCCTTAGAGAAGATATTTCACACTTTGAGAATTAATGAAATGGAAAAGGTTATCATGTAATTTTATCATCTCTCAGGAGATGATGATCAATAATGGCCATTTATTCAAAAAACAAATGAGGATGAATAAATTAAATATATGGAATGGAAATATTTTAAATAAATTTTCAAAGAATAATATTTCCCTCATGAACAACAAGATTATTTGGAAAGGAAATTCTTTAATATCCTAAAAGGGGAGGATTATAATGTTTTTAAGTATGATGTAAACTTTTCAATGTTATCAAAGAATTTTGCAGACTACATATTTAATCCAATGATAAATATTTAATGTCTCACTGATGAGTTAAAACCTATCCTCCAAAGGGAACTTCACTCCCAAAATTTCTCATCATGCTAAGAAAAAGTTTCATGTGATTTAAAGAGGGAGAAAGAATTATATAAGTATTATGAGTTTAAGGGTAAACAAGAGAAGAAGAGGTTAGTGGAGAAAATAATGGATAAATAGAAGAATAAAAAATGTAATTTCACAACATGTGATACTTGTGGTTGGAAACACCCTTGTTCCTGCTTAAAATGAAAACAATTTGTTTACAAGTGTGGATAAAAAGGACACCAATCAAGTGGGTTATAGGGAAATAAAGAAGCTAGTAATGATCAATGATTCAATTTTAAAGAGATGGAAAATTATGAAAATTATTTTCTTAAGAATAAATCAATCCCACCCCAGAAAATTTCAAGGTATCATGGCCAAGTTTATGAAAAAAAACTATTAAGGTTGATGTTCTTGATAATGCAGTGGCAGGTACATTAATAATCTCCTCAAATTTAGCTAAATCATTTTTTGGTACTGAGTCATCATATTCCTTAATATATTCCTTATTTTCTTTAAAAATTAGATATTTCATGTTCACCATAATAAGGTAGTTATCATTAATGACTCCAAGTGGAAACCTTATTGTAACAAATATGTTTCAAGTAGTTCATATTATTGCACATTAAAATCCTATAATTGGTGATTTTATCATTATACCAATTGTTGAATTTTACATAAAATATTTTATGGACCGTATTTTGAAATATAATGTAAAGATTTATTACAAATATATGGAAATTATGATTCAGGATGAAGTTATAGAATTTCCCATCTTTAGAAGGGATACCTCATCATCTGATTTATATATGGATCCACTTCTAGTAACTATTCTAAATGAAATTCTTCGAGGGGGATATAAAACATCATCTATGGATGAGGAAATAAATCATCAAATTGATTATTTACCTATTTTTCAAGAATACATCAATGCATTTCAAGAGTACTTTCTTGGACATCATCTAGAGTGGGAAGTTGAATTCTCTGCAGATTTAATTCCTGGTGTAAGACCTATATCAAAGATTTCATATAGAATGGCCAAAATATAATTGGTAGTGCAAAAGAAAAAAATAGAGGAATTTAATAATGAAGTATTTATTCACCATAGTGTTTCTCAATGGAGAGTGTCTGTTATCCCTATAAAAAAGATCGATGGATCCATGAGACTATGCAATGCCTATAGATAAATAAATGCTATTATAATAAAAAAAATATCATCTTCCTCACATTAATGATTTATTTTATCAACTTCATATAGCTCAATATTTTTCTAAGATTGACATTTCATCTTGATATCATCAATTTCATTCCAGGATGGAATAAATTCTAAAGAAAACATTTCTAACTAGGTATGAACATTTCACATTTATAGTAATTCTTTTTGGATCGACAAATTCACCTTTTATTTTTATGGAAATAATGAACAGAGTGTGCAAGTAATATATTTATGATTCTGTTGAGGTATTTTTTTATGATATATTTATATATTTTAAAAGATATTAGGGCCATGAGAACCACTTTTGGTTTGTTCTATATAATATTATAAGAATAGAGTTATAAGGTATGTTTACAAAGTGTGAATTATTGATTCAAAATATTTATTTTATTGGAGATATTATCTATTAGGATGGAATATCTGGTGATCCTATTGAGACAATGGTAGTCCAGGAGTGTCCTACACCAACAAACATAACTGAGGTTCATAGTTTCATTAGATTAGAATGTTTTTATTAGTATTTCATTCATAATTTTCTTGGATTAGCTAACCCAGTAACCAATCATAATCATAAATGGAATAAATTCATATTGATAAAATAATGTGAAGAAATATTTTATTAATTGAATCGGATATTACTAAATGCTCCAATATCTACTCTACCATTAGGAAATGGTGTATTTTTTATTTATAGTTATGCATCAAAGAAGGGACATTGATATATCCTTATTCAAAATGATAGAGTTATAAACTATTCATCAAGGTAGTTAAAATTTAATGTATAGATTTATCCAACTTGTGATCTTCAGTTAGAATAAGTAATCTTCAGTACAAATATATGGAGACACTATCTCTATGGTGAATGATGTGAGATATATACAGATCACTTGCTTTTGGAATATATCTTCTCATATAATGAAATCAAAAGGAGGAAAATATGATTTCTTGAGATACTCATGTATTATGATTAATCAATACACTACCACACAACAGAGGTAAATAAGGTAATAGATGCATTGAGCATGAATGATCATGGATTTCTAAGAACATTGATAATTGAAAGGGATATTGTGTTCATTGATCTAGTAAATATGGATTTGAGAATTATCTATCAATATGAAACATCACAACCTTTTCAATTAGTTAATAATCTATATTTTTTGTAATTGAAAAAAATTTCTCAGTCTGGTGATGGGAATTTTTGAAGGTAGATTACAGTTGTGAATGATTGGATATTGGAATACTTCATTTATAAGGATGGAACTCTAAAATTTGGGATGAGACATTGTGTTCCATCTATACCCAATCTAAAAACGTAATTATTAGATGATTCTTGTAGATTTTATTTATCTATATTCCCTAGTATAACTAAGATGTATAGAGATTTGAAGGAAGTTTTCTGGTGGGATAATATTAAGCAGAAAATTGTCGATTACGTATCAAGGTGTTTAGTATATCAATAAGTTATGGTGGGAAACCAAATCCTAGAGGAGTAATGAAACCTCTGCATATTCCTACATGGAAATGGGATGATATTACTATGGTTTTGGTAATGTTATTACCCAAAACTCTAAGAAATAATGATGTAATATGGGAAATTATTGATCAAATTACGAAATGAGCATATTTTCACACTATAAGGGAGGATTTTCCCCTGGGGTCCCTTTCAAAAATATGTGTTAATATTGTTTTAACACATCATGGAGCACCTATTTCTATTTTTTATGATTTTTATCCGTGATTTACATAACAAATGAAAAATTCTTTAGAAACCTTTAGACATTTCTCGTTATTTGAGTACAACATATCAACCTCAAACTGACAAGTATTCTGAAAGGACCATTCAAACCTTAAAAGAGATGTCGAGATCATGATAATTTGACATTAAAGGTATTTTGGATTAGTATTTACATTTGGTAATGTATAATTAAATAAATAGATTCCATTCAAGTATTCAAATGTCACCATATGAGTCATTGCATGTAAATAGATTTCATACCCCAACTTGTTAGGTTGAAGATGGTGAAATGAATCTTATAAGACTATAATGCATAGAGGAAACAATAAAAAGGTAAAGTCTATTCACAACCGTATCAAAGATGCTCAAATTTATGAAACTATGTTAGTAACAGAAGAAATGATTTGGATTTTCAATTGGCAGATCATTATTTTTTGAATGTATCTCCATGGAAGGGTGTTGTAGGATTTAGAAAGAAAGGGAAACTGATCCCTAAGTACATTGGACCTTTTTGAATCCTATAGATAATTGGAGTTGTGGCTTATCCTTTGGAAATATAACCTATCCTTTCTAAATTACATAATGTGTTCCAAATCTCTTTGTTGAGGATATAAATTTCAGATCCAACACATGTCCTCACTTATGAAGGAATAGAATTAATACCTGATTTGTCTTGATCTTAAGAGCTTATCCAAACTTTGGACACTAAATAATAATGATTGATAAATTGGATTACTCAACTGGTATTGGTACTTTGGAAAATTCATAAAATTGAAGAGCCATCATGGGAACCAGAAAAAGTTATGATGAAGAACTATAAAAATAGTTTTATGAGGTGGAACTCTAGAAATTTTGAGGAAAAAAATGGATGAAGGATTGGAGAATGTAATACCCCAAGATTGTATGGTAATCCTCTTCTACATTTTAGCATCTTTGATATATTATGCTTCATGCAACACTGAGTTTTAAATAATAACATATTATTAAG
Source organism: Viscum album (assembly GCA_963277665.1). Classification (NCBI taxonomy): domain Eukaryota; kingdom Viridiplantae; phylum Streptophyta; class Magnoliopsida; order Santalales; family Viscaceae; genus Viscum; species Viscum album. The sequence continues at coordinate 27,387,897 of OY728154.1, forward strand.
CAAGACACTTAGAATAGTAATTTGACAATTTGGAATACTAATATGAATAATAGAATACTAACTTCACCTATGAAAGTATACATAAAATTTATTTAGTATGAAAATAAAATATATTTATATAATGTAATAATTAATGATATATTTTAAAAATGATAAATTAAGTATTGATATTTTGTGAAACATAAATGTCAACTCACAATATTATAATTATAATAATTATTTTCAATAAAATTTATTTTTAGAGAATATATTCATAAATTGATATTTTTTTCCGAATGATTATAAGATAATTTTATGAGACCTTAATAAAAATTTTAAAGTTTCATAAAATGAGTTATATTCTTAAAATTAGTATTATTTAAGTAAATTTGGATTTTATTTAAAAATTAGATTTATCAAATTTTAAAATTAATTTTCATAAAATGGATTTCATTATTGAATTCTATGCATAGTAAAAATGTTCTGTTTAAATTTAATTATTTTTCTAAAATAGTTGATTTTTTGGTCTATAGTGAAATGCGTTAATTTATCGTATTTGATAATTACAGGAATTATTGAGTCATAGATAATTTATGGATTTTTTAATATTATTATATATAACAATATTTAATTATTGTAATATATTTAGTGATAATTATAAAACTATTCAAAATCTTGAGTCCAAATAATAATCAAATAAATAAAATATTCAAAAAACACCCCTCTCCCACTCTATAAATATAACCCATCACCACCTCTTCTCATCTCACTTCCATATAATTTAAGATTACGTATATTATACTCATTTACTCTCCCAAACCTCTAACCTATGTTCTAGTCTTGTTGTTCTCACCAAAATACCATTTCAAATCCCCTCAAGGAGTTTCTCAAGGAGATGAATCCAAGATGTATCTTTTTTATTTCTATTTCTAGTTATCTTAATTTATTTTCTTCTTATTATATATAAAACTACTCTATAAAAACCTGAATTATAACTATAGTATATTATATTTCATTTATTTTTATTATTTTAATATAATAGCCATCATCAAACCCCTTCTCCTCCCTCCTTTTATTCTAAAAATGAAAACATAGTTTGCAATGTTTCGATTTACCGCCATTGTGGATGATGCGACTTAATTTTACATTTCCACCTTCAAGGATGTTTATAAAAAATAATTATGGTTAAAAATTATTTCATTATGCATGTTATAATTTATTTATTGTTCTGGAACTAGTATATACATGATATTAATTAATAATCCAAAAATATTTTTTACGATTTAAAAATAGCCAAAATAATAAAAATAATTATCATTAGTGTTCTATCGAATGAATCATCATAATATGTAAAAAATAATTTATAACACCATTAAATATTATAAATGTTCATTAATAACATATATTTTTAATTTTGGAGAATTATTTCCCTTTTATATGATCTTTCATACATGTATACAAGAGAATCAATCCTGAAAATCATGGAAACGAACACCCCCAAACGATGAAATTGAATATTATAACCCTTAAATAATACTTAAATGAACATAATAAAATTATAATAAAATAATTATGTATTTATTAGGTTCTTTACTAAATTATTAATATATCTAATTTCATTATCAGATCATTTAGTACATGTGAATAACACTTTCGAACATAAGCAATGGGTTTCTTCCTGAACAATAATTTTCATTCGGGTAATTATTTCTTTATCATTACCCCAATTTAATTCATAATTATTTTAATATAATTATTATAAATTATGTTTATATGTTCCAGACTCCATTATCTAGATCATTTCAACTTTATTTTGTGGGGAAATAAATGTTTTAGAAGGTACTATTCTCAATTATTCTCGATATGCTGGTCCGATTAAAGAGAAATCCTCGATTTCTTACCCCTTTTCTAGTACAATAAATTATATTTTTTAAGACACCATTATTTTTATAAAATCACTAATTTTTTCATGAAAAACTATATTTCATACTTTAAGGTTTTATACAAACAATTATGACATATACAAATGATTTGTTTCCTAAATAACTCTTCTTTGCAAAGTAGAAAGGGCATTTGTTTCAAGAATTAATAAATGATTTTATTAGAGTATTTTCTTCTATTTCACTACACTAAGTTTAATATTATTATTAATTGGGTTAATATTCAATTATATCATCTACCATTTTTTGTTATATTTTTTATAACCAGTTTGACTATGGATTCCCTATCTTGACACCCTTCACCATATTACTCAGAATAGTTAGTGATTATGTTTATTTTTTTGGGAAAAGTTATGAATATCTTGTTTTTATATAGTTTTTATTTTTCACCTCATTCATATGAGTAATTAATAGTACATTTAATGTTATGGGTGGGGCCCAAAAATCTCTCTTTGATTCATCAATAGGTCTCATAAGAAAAAACAAAAAAAAATCCTGGCCTTATCCATTTATTTTAGGATGTCATGGTCGAGGCCCCATTAGTTTGTTTATAATCAATGGAATTATGCATTGACTAAATATTATATTAGAAATTTATATCCCATGTGATTATTTTTCTATTATAATAGTCAGGGTTAAGTTTCATTCTAATATTATTATTTATATGGAATTATTTATTCAGATTTTATTCCCACCATAGTATTCACAATATTATGTTCTAATAGAATGTGTTTTAGTTATTCACCTTTATTTATTGATTATATTTAAGATATATTCCACTATATTACATATACTTAATTATAATCTAATCACACCCCTTTATTTTGTTTTATTTTTCCCTTGGATGTGAAGATGTGTATTATGAATGACTTATAGGGATGATCTTGGAGTTTATTGGTGTTTCCTATGGTGTTTATTATGGTGTTTCTTTGTTCTTTTTAATTCAAGTTGTAATGGAAAAATTATGTTTGTATATGGCCTTCCAAATATACTAAAATACTTAGTTTTATGGGATAAAAATTTCTTGTTCATTATTCCAATGTAATTATGTAAGGCACCGGGTCTAGGCTACTAGGGTCAAGGTATTTACAATAAAAATTTTCTCCGACATTATTTTTTGATATATTTATATATATTTGTTCCTTATAACTATGATATTTGTATATTTATTTAGGATTTCTATGGTTTTAGAATGTTATAGTAGGATAATATAGAGTTTTTAAGATAGAAAATTTAATTTTCATAATATTTAATTTTCATAAATAATGACCTTGAATAGAAAAAATTAATATATCATAGACCGTAACATTAATTTAAAATCCATTATTATACTATTATTTATGATAATTTATATAAATTAATGAGTGAATGTTTATTTTTTCATTTATATACACTTATGTGATAATTTTTAAAAAAAATATTGTCTATCTTTCAATAATTGGTATTAATATTATGTTTTCATTGATGATACATCAAGAGGAAAATATGAATCTCATATAGTCTCCCAAAAAATAGATTTTCAGACATATATGAGTTTAGTTATACAATACCTTTTAATAATGAAATTTATTATTTTATATAGCTTAATGTATTTAATATCTTACTAGTTATTCTGAAGAAATGTGGAGGTCAGTAAAAACATAAAAAATACCTTTCGTTTTTCATGAAATATGACATGAGTTAATACTAATTATATTAGTTTAGCCATATGACATGATGATACAACTACCACAGAGTGTCCACCACATTTTGTTGTGATTTTTGTTACTACTAATAACTTCCCAATATCTATTTGAGAAAACAATTATTATTTTTATGTCTATAAAATAATTGAACACTTTATAGTTGAATTAAAATTATTTTATAATAAAAGAATTAAAAAATTACATGTTTTGGTGTGGTTAAATTTTCAATATATTATTGGTAAAATTGTGGAAGAATCAGATACAATGTCCATGGAATACTAATTAAAAATGTGATTAACTTTATTGGAGCCAAACTCATATAAATGTGTATATGAATATATTAAATAACTACAGAAGTTAATTTATCATAAAAATGTTTTTAATACTAATATATCAAATATAGAACTAATCCATTATTTCATAAATGGGATTCATATTGATAGCATAAATCCATTTATGTTTGTGTATAACTATTATCATGAAGCCATTAATTAATTATAAGAAATATAAATTTCTCCATCACTGGTAGTTAAACATTACATATTAGAATACTATAGAATAATCCATAATATGAATTTTAGGATTCGACTGTCACTCCATTAGTTTACCCAATGAAATTTTACTTAGTGATCAGCTAGTGTTGTAAAACATTCTACTAGTTAATAATAATAAATCAAATCCAATCATAATACTATATTTAAATTTAAACATAAGGAAAAAGACAATAAAATAAATTATTGAAATTTAAAAAAAAATTAATGAATACTCATAGTTTTGTTAGAGTATTCTTAAAATATAAAAATTAATTATAAGAAATTCAAGTGAAATTATTGAATATAAATATGTAATAATGGAATGAATAAGTGATATCAATCCTATGATCTTATCTGATTCTAATTCTGGTGCAATCAACTGAAGAAAATTCATTACATCATGTATTATATGATCAAAATATTCTGCATCAATAACTCATTTTAATTACCACATAATATACTTATAGTATGAATACAAGTTTTCATGGATTTTAATATTTTGTGAGTAATTAGAAAATTTTCTCACTAAAAATGGCAACACATCTTTATGATGATATTGAGATACGTTTTCTGTACTAAATATTTAGACATATAATATTGATAAAATACGAAAAAAAATTAACTCTATTGTTGACTCAAGTATATTATTGGAAAACTCTATTATTCTATATGGTCGAAATTTGTTTTTTGTATTAATACAACTCTATTAAATAGTAGATATTTATGTTCATGATTTTTACATTATTTTTCAACTATTATTATTTACATTGTTAACTCTATACAGATCATGTTCCACTAAGATTTATATATACAACATCACAATGAAAAGGAAATATTTATTTATATCCTAAAACAAAATAAAAATAGTTTATTAGGGATACATTTATTGTTGTAATTATTAAAAATACATTCATTGAAAAATCTTTTGAAAACTCTCAAATTACATAAAATTCACACATATACCATAGTATTTGATAAATTGGAAATAATATTTCTATCAATGATATATTTAAAATTACACAGTATAAACACATAAAGTTAACAAAAATGTTAATCTCAAAAATAAAAAAATCTTCTACCCCCAATGTTATGCCTTTTCCCCACCTGAAAAATAATTTTTTATTATTCATAAATGATATCCATCAATAAAATATCTTTCCATCATTTATAAAGAAGCATAAAAAACTATATTGTCTTATAAATTTTTATTAAAATATTAATAACAGTTTATAAATCAAACTCATTGATGTTATTAATATTTTCATTAATTATTATATACCCCCTTTACTGATATTATATGAAATGTGCATAATTTGTGTGAAATATTAATTTTTTAATACTAAGTATAATTTTTAAGCATTTTTAGAAGTAGTCCAATTGAGTCAGTTTACTACTGTATTTATACCTCTCCACCTAATGATAAAAATTGTGTGATTATTGTTTTTTAGGATTCCTATTTTAATATAAAACATTTCCTTTGAAGGGATCATAGGACAATTCTTCCATTTAATGGATCACATGGACTACACAAGATGACCTAATGAATTTGTGGAGAAATAGGACCAGCCATGATGAGTGAGTTACTGGTCTAAATCCCGAAGCCCAAATTTTATAAAACACTTCCATATTTTCTTGATTATCCAAAAGAATCATGGATAAAAATTTCAGTGCCCAACTACAAGAACATGGGGCCCAAATGAAGATTTTAATTCTAGCTCACCATTCTGGCCGGGAATTAAAATCCGCACACTATTCAAGACATATCGCATGATGTACTCATCAAATCGAGCTGAGTGTTTTCAGTGTGAATGAGGATATATATGAGTCCGACTTTTTTGAAGAAATAATTCGTCTTTGAATGCATCTTCAAATTCAAACATCATTTCACATTTTGGACTTCAAAAATATTATATTTAAATAGACTAATTAAATGTTTTTAATAACTCGGTCATAAATTTGGCTACATAGGTCCAAATGAATCCAAATTTTGAGAGATGTCAGAAAATTATATTATCTACAATATTGAATAATTATATTTCTCTAGATTCAGCTGTCTGAATGGAAAACATGGCGATGAAAGTGGAGGGACAAATTGGGAATGAAAACAGTCCACTTCCTTGGGCATTAAATGCAACCCCCTCCACTCCTTCAAAGGGGTTGGCATTTCAAAAAAATAAAAGCATCAATTGGAAAAAACAAATCCATGCCAAAGTCTTGGTAGGACCTTCTATACTCATGTTTTCACTTGATATACCCTTCCTCCTCTCTTTTCTTCCTTTCACTTTTGTGTTGTTCTTCGTTTGTAATCTTGTAAGTTTATGTTTTGTAATTATTTTTTAATGCAAGTTTTTTCATCAATATCACTTATTATCTTCCACCTCCTATAGTTTAATATTAATTTTATTAAAATGGTTTATGTACAGTTGAATCCCCTTACCTTTTTTTTGTTCCTCATTCAATCAAAAGTCCGTTTTTTTAATTCTCATCATTGTTTGTGTGAGTGTGCATTGGACGTACCACTCTTTCATTATCACTTTATTTTTCTTCTCTTGTTAATTCATCATCATTAATTTATAAACTATATTAATATTAATATAAATCGATGAGTAAATATATTATTTGGGTGAGTCAAAATTTAGTGATGTTGAGTTATTGAGAGTATTTTCTCGATGAATATTCTTTAATTTAACATTGTGTGTGTTGGACTTGACATGTATTGGATTAATGACTTGTTTTGTTTAACGTGTGGTTTCCATGGATTATTGTAACCATAAATACACTACCATAAACAAGATATGATTGATATTAGAACCCTAAGTTAAGTTAGGGCTTGGATTAAAGCCTTAACACTTAGTAATTTCAATCACCATTATCTTGCGAAGTGGGTGTTAAATTAACTGCAATATAAAGCAATGTTCTCATATATCACAAACTTAACTCCCTAAAAATGAACTCACCAAAATATTTATCAAATTATTAAATCAAATACCAATAATTAATCACTTCATTTAATCTCTGCAAACAAACCCACTAATCATAATACAATCAACTAAAAACAAACACCTATTAAAAAGTATCATCGTCTAGGATTCGACCCGAGTGCTGTTATACACATTAGCAGAGCACCAGAAGCATTACCAGTTGATAGGCGAAAATTGGATGCATGTTTCACTCATCATTAATGAAGCTAATTAATTCCATAGTTTAATAATTAATTTATTTATAACTTTTTATATACCTACCTAGATTCAAAATTAGTCATCTCTTCACATCATCAATTATACGAATTCTATATTCATTTTTCATTGGGTGTGAATGTATAATTAATGATTCAAGTTGTATAAAGTAATATTTTTAGTATAAACCATTTTTATGGATTTAAAATATTATTCTTCTAGATAATGTTGAATTTATACTATGTGTTGTGTTTTATTTTATGAAGTATTTATTTCCCTTTCATCTTAACGATGATCAATTAAATAATTATTAATATATTTTTTACATTCTCTACGGTTTGAAATTTTTACTATATTTACTCATGAATGAATGCAAGAAAAATTAAAGTGTGAGGGGGTTGTAAATTGTATAGTATTCCTCAAACCATTTATTATTTACAACTACATATTTATCTAATAAATGTCAGCACCTTCTTGTTAAATGCTATTTTTAAAATCATGCGCTCTCTTTTCCCAATAATTTTTTTATTTATTTAAAAAGATCTATACAATTTATTTTAAGTTATATTGATCCACTCCACATTTTATTAAACACATTGGTAAACCATATTATTGTCACATTGAAATAAATATTGTATCCCCAATGTAGATTTATAAAAAAAATTCATATTCTATCTTTGTTGTTTTGTATTTGAAAATTCATTCTAGATGACATGATATTTTTTTTCAATATTGGATTTTCATCAGGGTATGGGTGATGAATGTTTTTAATATATTCAAAGTTCCATAATGTGTGTCCTTAAAATATACAAAATATAAAAAACATATTCTTCTAAAGAGTTTACACCAAGGATTCATACAATTATAAAAATTATTTATAAATTTAACTATATTTCATATAAAGTAAACTAACTTTTACAATAACTATATCAATTAATTAAATTTCGATATATTTAACATCAAATAATATTTTATAAATCCCACAAATTTTTTATTTTTTGTTTCATTACTGAAAATTAATTCATTGATGGAACTTATTATTTTTATTTTTAGTGTTTTCATGTCTTTATATGATTCTCATTTTTACAAAGAAACTAAAAATTCATCCACCAATCCTAGTTAATGGTAATGAAAATATCTTTGAAGTCGTCCAAAATTATATGAGATGTATTGTATCATAATGTATACTTTTATGTATTATGTCACATCCATAGGTAAACTAGTTGATTTTATAAATACAAATTGTTGAATTATTAATGAAAAAAATTATATATTGGTGTGTGGTGTTCAAATTCTTATGGGATGGGTTTTTATATATTAGAAAAATTAGATTTTCTTCCCAACGAATCATTGTTATGAGAGGATTATACTCTTATAGAATAAATCATATAAAATGGGAAAATGAATCTATTAAAAAATGAACCTATAAATTTTTTATTAAATAGTTATTTGTAATATTATTTCAAATCTCTCAATAATTTATCAAGATAGTATGGAATTTCAAAATTATATTAAAGAAACAAAATATGGTTCTTATGTTAGGAAGATTGATTAATTTTTAGTGATTTCAATTCCATCAAATCTAACCAAGTAACATTTTATCATGAAACTATAATAATGATAACCCAATTGTATAGTCCATGCTTATTGTTTCTCACCATATCTACCACAATTTGATAATTTAATTAGTGACCATATGTCAACAGATAAATTACCATGAATGGGAATATAAAATTTCTATCACATTTTACCAAAATATATGAAAAATAATTTCAATTTATAAACCAAAAAAATAAATAAGTCCATCCAAACAATATAATCAACTAAATAAATTTAAGATCAAGGTGATTAAAAAATCATAATAAATGAGGAGCATTGATATACTTGAAACATACCATAAATTATCCTTGATTAATCCTCTAATTTCAATCCCCTCATTTTAATTTTATTAATAGGATAAATATTTAATTATTTAGTTTTTAAAAGTGTTCAATTTTGTATTCCCTAAAAGATTAACTAGTGAGGAACATTTTTTTAAAATATATTTCTCATTTATTTTCAGACCAGAGTATTTTATTTTCTTCCACATGATAATTATAATATTTTAGAAATATTCAAATATTTATGATCACTCAAGACAAATTATTATATTTTTAACTTATTATAATAATCAAGGAAGATATAACAATAAAATGATCTTAATTGATTCCAATTCCCAAATCATACATGTAAGGGAAAACATCATTCCATATATCTAATCAAAAAAATATTGTTTCTCAATGAATTAGTGTGACTAACTTGAATGATTCTCTTATGATATTTACAAATGTTCTTATGATTTAAAATATGTAATGTGAATTGGGTTTGAGTTCTTTATTATAGTCATTCCATCCTTTTTGGTGTCACGATAGCCTTTTTAGGTCCCACCATATTTTTTGTAGGTCCTGAAATTTTTGTTAGAGTTATAAAAATGAGGGATTGAATATAGATTCACTATAGAAGACATAAACTAAATGGTTGGAATTATTGGATTCCCATTTTCCTTCATTTATCTACCCAATCAAATATTAGATATTATTATTAAATCATATCCTCTTCATGGAAAATTTTAATCATTATGCCAACATGGATATATTTTTCACAATCAACTTCAGGTGGTTGAAAATCCATAATTGTAAAAATGTTATTATAAAAACATAGAAAATTTATTATATAAAACCTAAATAAAAATTAACGAAATATATGTGTGTTCATTAGAAATTTTATGTTATGGTATAGAAATGTTTCATTTTTTTCTAAAACATAATGTGAAACCAATATTAAATTATAAACGATCGTATGATAATTTGAACATAACACATATTTTAATTGGTATTTGACCATTTATTCTATAACAATTCATAATACTTATTTAAGAATTCTGATAAAGAATTGCATAATGGGGTAATGGATGATACATTGAGAGCTCACATGAGTAGGATATGGTTCAAGATATCTTTATTGGGAAAGTAAAAATTATTAACAATTATTTTTAATAATTTATAGTAAAATAAATGAATAATGTATTATAATATTGGTTAAATGGTCTTATCCCTTAAACGATGAATCAATCAATTATTGTTTGGGTATCTTTACACATTGATGTTTCTAGTGAAGATATTATAGATAATTTCTATTATATATAATTAAATATATATGTTTCTATAAAACTTTATTTTCAATTAATAACAAAAACAATTTCTTTCCTTCTATAAATAAAATATAAATGTGGAATATTGCAATTAAAATATATAAGAATAAAGTTCATATGTTAATGATATGTGATAGCTTTAATTAGGAATTAATGGTTCCACAAGATTATGATTTGGGAAATAATTCAATAGTGGTTTGGTGTACCATATCTCTGTATGGTCCCAAGTGATAAAAGATATTGGAAAGGCTATAAGTGTAATCGACTAAAGTTTGTATTGGGGGATACTCAATGTGGTAGTTTACCAAATGCGTTTATAACGAGGGATACATTTACATGATACAAATAACATAGTGATAAATTATAGTGGACTTTATCCCCCAACACACTCTCAATGCCCAATATGGAATGACCAGTTTTTTGAACTTATTCTATCGTATGCAGCCTCAATTAATTACACATCATTGAAATTTATTGATATTCATTATAAGCATTTGAAAATTAATTTCTAATCATTTTATCACATAGATCATAATAGTGATAATTTCATATTAAATTGAGAATGAAAAGAGAAATTGGACTAATTGGAAAATTATTTGTATTTTATATAGCTCATAATAGTGATAATTTCATTACTGTTTCTCTTTTTTATAAAGATTATTTCTATTGGAACATTTGTATATGGATCGCAGATAATAAATTTCATTAAATTATAATTTTAAATTATTTTTTTATTTCTGATTTTTGTGTATGTATAAATTTTTAACTATAAAATTAAACATTTAATAACTAATATGGGTTGAGACATTATAATTGATATTATTTTGTTTTAATAAAATTATTAAACATGATGATTACCATTTTATTTATTACCTCTAGGTAGTTTTCATTAAAAAATGATTTATTATAGGTGTTGGTAACATTTTCTATCTCTTTGGTTCCATGATAGGTTTTTTAACAAAAAACGAATATGGGTTTATGTGTTATTTTTTAACTTCTATAATGACTAGAGAAGATAACAGTTATAAAATAACATCATATTGGTATTTTATTGTAAATCGTACCTTCACATTATATGACTTGTTATAATTGGTTATTAGGTAAAAAACTATTTATCAATGAAATAAAATAATCATTTAGTTTACATAAAATCCCAAACAATAAATATTTATTTTATTAATAATCGTACAATTTTCGACAACCATGAATTAATCACATTGAAATAAAAAAATTGGGATAAAGATCCCAACGTTATTATATAATGAAATTTTATGGTATTTATTTTTCCTCTATCTGACAGTTTTTTATGTGGTTTATGATATTCTTGATATAACACATATTATGATGACTTTCAATTATCCTAAAGAAATTGATAGTGATCCATGGTCCACTACTAATTGAAAATTGGAATTTTTTAATTTCAATGAATAAAAAAATCAGAAATGCATCATTGAAATTTTTGGTCTTGAATAATATTATGGGTATATGATCCCCCATATATTCAATTATGTGTCATTAATAGCTGTGTTTTGGTTTTTTAGCCTTATTTGTTTTTGTTTGTACATTTATTACAATCTTTATTTTTGTAGTGATATTATCAATGATTTTAGGTATAGTTTAAATAAATGAGTTATGATCTTAAATGACGATTTATAGACATGGAGATAGTAATAATCTCCATGATAGTTATTCAAATTATATGTACTCTGTTTTTTAGTGAGTGGTGATACGAGAATCACATATTATAAATCCATCACATTATTAATATAAAATTTCAAGTTTGGATTAGATATTTTTTGTATTTATGGTGTACTTATTGGAATTTCTATACTCACCCCATCAAGGGATCTTTTATAGTGATTTTATGTGATTAATTTCAATATTAAAACAAAATATATTACAAATTGGATAAAAAATGATGTTATGAAGAATAGTTATTGAACCTATGATTTTTTCACTAATTTCATTCTTTCATTGTTCAATTAATTATTTAATTATAAATGTAATCACACAAAATTACTAGTATCAGTACAATTTAATAAATTAATCTCCATTATGACCTTTGTATGGTAATTTTACACTTTAACAAGATGGTCACCTCTTATTTTATAAACACATGTAAAGTAATATGAATCATACCCTAACCAAAATGATAAATCCTGAAGTACTCTTCTAACTAGACAATTGGAGGAGACATCTTTAATTACATATGTCCCTAACCATGTACCACATTCTAGTATACATCTCAATTTAACTATTGTAAAGGAATAAATATAAATTTAATGATTAATTGAACCATAGTGAAATAATAAGTTTAATGAAAATTAATGGAGGAGAAATGACAATTTTCAATCTAAAGTCCCCACACAATGAATAACAACACCAATTTAAAAATGAAATATATATTTTTATATATTAAAACTCAACAATGGATCAGTAGATTCTCCCCCTCATAATTTACATTGATGTGAAATCTCTCCATTATAATGGATATTATATATTATAGGGGTTAATAGGAAAAGAATAAAAATTAAAATATAAGAAATATTGAAAATGGTATCCACATATTTTGAATATATTCATTATGTAACACCCTGACCCCAGTTACCAAGAGTCGGTGCGTTATTTTAATACATTGGCATGATTACAAGGAATCATGTCCCGAAGGACCGATCAGTTTAGCAGTCTTGAAAAATATATTACATACATGAATGTTACATTACACTTCATAACATACAAAACAACATAAATAATCCTTTATGAATTCCATTATTCCCTTGTCTTAACCCTGCATATCAATCACAATACACTTCTTGGAATCCTGGAAAAAATAAAACATATAAAGGGGTGAGATCAGATGCTTAGTAAGTATAATAATACAATGGAAACTTTCATAAATAAGCATAAACATTTAAGGAAATGTATAACTAAAAGAAAAGCCTTTTAAACATGAACTTCAACATAATATGGAAGAAATAAAATGAAATAATTCCATTTACCTATTCACATTGACATTATACTAGTCGAATAATCACATGAAATATCACTAACCACTTTCATAATGATGGAATGCATAATTTTGAACATTAATTTCTTTGTCAAGGCCTCATGCCAAGACCTAGGAACTAACTGTAACCGGAACCCAACCCGGAGCGCCTCTAATAACCAGACACCAACCCGGAGTCCCTCTAATAACTGGACACCAACCCGGAGTGCCTCTAATAACCGAACACCAACCTGGGGTGCCTCTAATAACCAGACATCAACCCAGAGTGCCTCTAATAACCGAACACCAACCCGGAGGATCTACTATAACCGGGCCCCAACCCAAAACATACTAGTCCAACACATTCATCTTAAAAAGAAGATGAAATATAACATAAACATTCGTATTAAAACTAGCATACAAAATGTCAATACTTTACCGATAAACCATGAATGGTATAATAATAATACATCCATAGACAGACATATCACAAAACCTTCAACACAATATGGAAGATTTGTATCATGATAAATCAACATCAAAACAAGTTTAAAATCTATTAAAGGATCTTGACATGGATGAAAATGATTTGTAAAATTCTTTTAGAGAAATACACCTTTTTCATGAAAACATTTAAAATTCACACAATTTAGAAAATAATTCCATTAAAAATATTTGTGATTCAAAGTGTCCCACACCACTATGAAACGTTTTGAATGTAATTATCATTTTAAAAACATTCAAGCCCATATAAATAAATCCTTAAAAACCATTTTAAATACATGGACATTAATGAGGAAGATTTAGAAGAATAAATATTTAAAAATTTTAAAATTTTGTTTTAGTAAAAAAGAATTCCCTTAAAATAATCCCTTTGAAAACGCTTTCATAAAACATGGACATGGATAATTAATATGTCCTAGTAGATACTTACGTAAAAACAACCTCAGATAATAATGAGATTGTAAAATTAACCCTTACCAATTTGGTAAACATACACCCCATGAAAGAGGTATCATACAATGAATATGTAAATACACATAAATTATAGTGTATTACATAAAGAATACAATTATGCTCAGTACATACACCAAATAAAAGGTAATGGTGGCAATATGGCATGAATCTCATGGGAATAAGGAGTGAGATGAAAACCCCTTACCTTGTTTCCGACTTGACCCCTTCATTATTTAACATCCTTAATAATAAACTAAAGTTAATTTATACTTTCTTAAGAACCTTTTTCAATTTTATTAGTCCTTTTATATCACTTATTACCATGTTATAAACATTATGTAAACATTTAAGTTAATAACGTTTGTTTTGTCCATATTTGGCACTCGAGTCAAAAACGAACACATTATTGTTACAAGTTGTTCACATGGTCAAAAGATCACTATATCCAAAACTATATTCATGATGTAGATATCATATATATCATATATATCATACATATACATGTATTTGTAATAGTACATATCATTTTGGGGTAAGAATGAAATGTACCATTCATGGAGACGGTAAGCCGTACATACGCATGAATGCTACATTAATCTCTATTTATTTTTTTAATGGACTTCAAACATAATTATACATAGTTATATTATAATTACAGTATAATATAATATATAATATCATTAACTCCATCCTTTATACATCTCACATATGGTATTAATGAGTCATATCACTTTGAGCTGGTGGTAGTCCACACTTCCTCAAATGAAATTATCGCATTTACTCATAATGGAAACCGTTAAGGTATGCTATAAAAGAAAAATACATAAGCATGAAGATACAAAAAACGTAATATATATCATATATAAATACAGTTCCATCATAATGGCCACCATGAGAGGAGGTAGGAGGTAATTGAACAATCATCGTTTCGTGAGGCGTTAGTTTTCAATCCACAGAAACATTATGTTCTTCACCCATTAGATGGAGTTGTGTGTAAGTTTAATTAAAATATATCTCATAACAACATCCTAGTATATTTAATATACTGTTTTTGTTATAAAATAAAGTAATAAGAAGATTTTAGGGGTTGTAGAAGTAAAATAAAATAAAAGAAATTACGAGAAATTGTTACCTTTAATTTGGGTAACTTACTTTGTTTGAACCAGAAGGACTTCTTGAAGTGCCTTATACCAAAGGTAAGGCTTCTAGGAGTAGGGGAGGGATGTAGGGAGATTAATTTCGCAGATTTTGGATGTGCCTAAACGCTTCATATGTGTGAGTAATTGGTTATAAGTGGTCTTCTTTATAAGGGGGAGGAGGGGCTCTTTATGAAAGTGTGAAAATATATTTTTATGATATAATGATATTCGGTTTCAAAATGGAAAAAAATCATTAGAGTCAAAGATAAGATGACTCATGGTCGAAATAAAATCATCCAATAATAATTGGACATGTTTTGGATATTATTTTAATAATTATAATCTAATTTATTTAAATCATTTATTAATGAGGTAAATACTACATCATTATATTGTCCTTAATAATTTAATTTATTCGATGTCTAAAAATTATAAAACAAATACCATGATTTAGGAAATATTTTTATATTTCCAATGAATATTTATAATCAAAAATATTACTTATATAACACCGTATAAGAATTAATTACTAAAAGTTTTTTGTTTATGTCAATTTTTCCTTTACATTAAATTAATTAATATAAAGTGTCATTATCATTCATAAGTGGCTCCATGGGATCCAAAAATCGACCCAAAGATTTCCATGGCCGTCCATTACTAATAAAATAAGGTTAAGACATGTGTTAAGGTAATTTTGAATTATTACAATATTCTTTTTACCTTGAATTACCTTATTTACCATTAACTGCGGTAAATAAAAGTAAAAGGTTACTATTCACAAAAAAATAATTTTTATCTTATTGAACCACATTTTACCCCATGATATTAACCGTGCCTATAAGATTTTCAAAATTCAACTCACAAAAGCGGTAATATTAAGTTTTATGTGAATTTTCAAATTCTCCTAGGAGGTGGGTAAAAGACAGTGAAAAGTTCAATAAAATTTTTATATATCTAAAATTATTATAAACTGACTCCAATGAATTACAATGAACTTATATAAGTATTATGTATCTATTTTTACATAAATTATTTAAATAAAAATAAATAAATATTTAAATAAAAAATTTGTTTTAACCAATAACTCAGTGTTTTTCACTATTCATGAAAAATTGATGTTTCTCAGAAAAATACCAAAAATTAGGGCTAAGATATATTAGATATTATGAATTCAAAAATTATGTCCCTTTTACCAAATTCAAAATATATAAGTTTCATTAATTTATTTAAAAATTAATTCTCATTGTCAAAACAAATAGCGTGTTTTTAAAAAATAATTACTATCAAAAGATTGACACTTGTTTATGTCTGGTTTAAATGTTAAATTATGTCCAATGACCAAAATTATATTAAATAGTAAAATATATATTATAAATATACCTTAAAACCACTCAAATTCATAATTTATCACTATTAATTATTTCCATTAAAAAATTTGTTTTTAATTAAAATTTAGTAATTTTCAATATTCATCAAAATATGAAAGTTATCCGAAAAGCACCAAAATTTCACCCTAAGCTAATTTCGATATTCCGAAACCAAAAATGAAGTCCATTTTGAAGATAAAATTTATAAAATTTCAAAATGTGGTTATTACTATTCATAACGGCTAGTTTGATTGGTTGTGGTGTGTTATAAGTCGAAGTTGCGTACAACACACGCTACTGTATTATTCAAAGTGAAGCGTACCGTGGAATATTGAGGTGTTACATTCTCCCCTCATTCAATAAATTGTGTCCTCAAAATTTGAAATTGTTCTTCGAAAACAAATGGTTGAAAATAGAAAATATATTTTTGGGAAAACCCACATCAGAAATTGGGCTAATAAAATTAATCTTAATAAGAGGAAAAGAGAAATAAAAGGGTCACCACCAAATTATGATCTCGGTTAGGATAACATTGGTGTAAATTAGAGACATTTAATTGGAGGAAGATATAAATATTTATAGGGAGTGATTGAGGTCATCAATTACAAACAATTGTATAATTGTGGGCCTCAAAGCCACCAATCTATGATGATTTAAAATACCATCGGTTCAAAAAAACGTAAGGAATTAGGATAACACATTTTTGGTTTTAAGATCCCCTCCCTAATGTTTAATAATTAATTTATCCATAAAATAAGAGGAAATATATATATATGTGTGTATATATATACTTGAAAAGTAGAGTTTCATCCTTCAACTAATTCCTACTAAAAACTCGCCTTTCACTCTAAAAGATTTAATATATATATATTCTATTTATCCAAATCATATAGGGTTCCAAAAATAATAAATTTATAATTCACAAATCAGACCCTTAAAAATTACATTATTCTATCCAGGACATCACGTGGGCTAGTGGTAGTTGATACACCCTTGTCACCCTTCGGTTGTGGGTTCAAGTCTTCCAGCCTTTCCGGATGCGACGACTTGTCACCCAACCTCCGGTTTGTCCTTTTTATGGAAATACAAAAATAATCTCAAACTAGAATTATCCAAAATACTTCTACCGAAACTCACAGTCCAAAATTTATAAGGTAGGTAAACACAATGAAGAAACGTTTTTTCACGTAATAGCATGTGAACACCTTCATCATGTATTCTTTTAAAATATGGTAACACCCTGAATTACCATAAAACTTTATTGATTATATTCATGCTACCTTATTCCTTATAAAATATTAGATATATTCCTTATATCTAAAAACTTTGAATATTCCAACAATGATGAAATAAACAAATCATTAATCAGTTCCAAGGTAGTCAAGAGTATCCAATATAATTCTTCCAAATCAACCATCTCTTATTCCAAAATTACTACCTTAGTATCAAGACCATATTAAGGATTACCTTTCCTTCAACCATGTATTTTCAAAAAAAATAACTTATTGTTGAGTCACTTTTCATAGTACCATATAATCTCAAATCCTCAATGAAATAGTACTGCAGTATAATCCTTATTTATCTCCATAATTCATATAACTAGTACATCGTTGATACAACACTCAAATTAAATAATTATTTAATAACAACATAAGAACACTAGTCATTCCTCTTCATCTATGGTAGTACCATAACTTTATTATTATCCAATAGCATCATTTGGATCGTACTCTGATGATTTGGACATTGGTTTTCGTAGTGTCCTAACTCATTGCAGTTGAAGCATTGAACATTTAAAAACTTTTTCTTACCCTTGCAATCACATACTTGGTGTCCTTTTTCTCTACAATAATAACAAACTCTCATTACCTTCAATAATTTACCAAGGTGATTCATTCCACATTTATCACATATTGGAAAATCCTTCTTTCCCTTATTCCCTTTATCCATATTTCATTCTACCATCCTTTTTTTCTCTAGCTTCCCTTCAAAGCCATAAGATTCAGAGAGTTCTTTACTAATCTTTTGATACTATTTATTCATATGATGATAATATGAGGGAGACTATTTCCTTTATAAATTTTGTCTTAATACCGTGAATGATATGACACTTCTTACTCTTTGGATCATACGTATTGCTGGAGTTCTCCTTCCTTCTACTGGGCTTCATTTCTAAAAAATGGAATACACTAATTTAGTTTATGAATCCCAATTAATAATTCCAAACATATAAAATACCTAACATAAATTGAATAGTTCATGGATATAATCCATAATCACAAAAATGTTTTCTTTGAGGAGGTATATAACCATAAACTCATCATAGCGGTTTGTAATGAAAATGAGAATTATACTAAGAATATCCCCCGGGAGTGTCGTAACCAAGAGTGTATCAAGGCCCATTAATGTGCACCAGTTTCCATTCGAGTCTAGCTCAAAGCAGTGTTTTCGGGTTTTACCCCTAGGTACATCTGTGCCAGAGCCGCCTCTACCTGCTCGTATTGAGACAGGGATGTATTTCTTGGAAAACTCCCAAAATCTCTACGATACCAAAATTCAAGGAAGTTATTCTATAATAATCCTCAAAGTGTATCTTAATGTATTCTGTTCTAATAAAAGTTTATCTAAATCTAGTTTCCAAGGATATTTCCAAACTTCCTCTGATACAAACAGTAACTCCCCGACCCCAGTTACCCAGAGTCGGTGCATTATTTTAATACACTGGCATGATTACAAGGAATCAAGTCCCGATGTACCGATCAGTTTAGCAGTCTTGGAAAATAGATTACATACATGAATGTTACATTACACTTCATAACATACAAAAAAAAATACACAATCCTTTATGAACGCCATTATTCTCTTGTCTTAACCCTGCATATCAATCAAAATACACATCTTAGAATCCTGGGAAAAATAAAACATAGAAAGGGGTGAGCTCAGATGTTCATTAAGGATAATAATACAGTGAAAACTTCCATAAATAAGCATTAACATTTAAGGCAATGTATAACTCAAAAAAGCCTTTTAAACTTGAATGTCAGCATAATATGGCAGAAATAAAAAAAATAATGCCATTTACTTATTCACATTAATATTCTAATGGTCTAATAATCACATGAAATATCACTAACCACTTTCATAATGATGGAATACATAATGATGAACTTTAATTTCTTTGTCATGGCCTTGTGCCAAGACCTAGGGGCTAACTATAATCGGAACCCATCCCGGAGTGCCTCTAATAACTGAACACCAACCCAGAGTGCCTCTAATAACCGGACACCAACCTGGAGTTCCTCTAATAACCGGACACTAACCCGGATTGCCTCTAATAACTGGACATCATCCCGAAGTGCCTCTAATAACCGGACACCAACCCGGAGGGTCTGCTGTAACCGGACCCCAACCTGTAACATACTAGTCCAACACATTCATCTTATGAAGAGGATGAAATATAACATAATCATTCATATTAAAACTAGCATACAAAATGTCAATACATTACCCATAAACCATGAATGGTATAAGAATCACACATCTATAGTAAAACATATCAAAAAACCCTCAACACACTATGGAAGATTTCTATCATGATAAATCAACTTCAAAACAAGTTCAAAATCTATTAAAGGATCTTGACATGGATGAAAATGATTTGTAAAACTCTTTGAGAGAAATACACATTTTTCATGAAAACATTTAAAAGTCACACAATTTAGAAAAAAAAGTCATTTAGAGACATTTTTGAATCAAATTTTCCCATACCACATTGAAAATTTTTAATGTAATTATCATTTTAAAAACATTCAAGCCCATATAAATAAATCCTTAAAAACCATTTTGAATACATGGACATTAATGAGGAGGATTTAGAAGAATAAATATTTAAAACATTTGAAATGATATTTTAGTAAAAAAATTCCACTAAAATAATCCCTTTGAAAACTCTTTCATAAAACATGGACATGGATAATCAATATCTCCCAGTACATACTTACATAAAAACAACCTCGTATAATAATGAGATTGTGAAATTAACCCTTACTAATTTGGTAACTTATGAAACATACACCCCATGAAAGAGGTATAATACAATGAATATTTAAATACACATAATTTAAAGTTTATTACATAAAGAATACAATTATGGTCCGTACATACACCACACATAAAGTAATAATGGCAATATGGCATGAATTTCATGGGAATAAGGAGTGAGATGAAAACCCCTTACCTTGTGTCTGACTTGACCCGTTCATTCTTTAACATCCTGAATAATAAACTAAAGATAATTTATTCTTGCTTAAGAACCTTTTTCAAGTTTATTATTCCTTTTATATCACTTATTACCATGTTATAAACATTATGCAAACATTTAAGTTAATAGCGTTCGTTTTGTCAATATTTGGCACTTGAGTCAAAAATGAACACCTTATAGTTACAAGTTGTTCACATGGTCAAAATATAATTATATACAGAATGATATTCATGATGTATATATCATATATATCATATATATCATATATATCATATATATACATGTATTTATAATAGTACATATCATTTTGGGGTAATAATGAAATGTACCGTTCTTGGAGACGGTAAGTCGTACATACGCATGAACTCTACATTCATTTATATTTATTATTTTAATGGACTTAAAACATAATGATACATAGGTATATTATAATTAGAGTATAAAATCATATATAATATAATTAACTCCATCCTTTATAAATCCCATATATTGTAACGCCCCGACCCCAGTTACCTAGAGTCGGTGCATTATTACATAACATTGGCATGATCACAAGAAAGATCAAATCTCGAAAGACCGATTGGTTTAGTAGCTTTGGAAACACTAGATATATTCATAAGTCTTATATTACATCATAAAATGAAAAACTACTACAACAACATATTGTCTCCATAATCCACACTCATATCCCCACATAACATCCCTGCAGGTCATTCATAATTTACTTCTTCACTTCCTGGGAAAAATAAAACATAGAAAAGGGGTGAGATCAAATGCCCAGTAAGGATAACAATATAGTGGAAGCATTCATAAATAAGAATAAACATTTAAGGCAATGTATAACTAAAACAAAAGCCTTTTAAACTTGAACATTTAACATAGTATGGAATAAATAAAATGAAATAATGCCATTTACTTATTCACATGGTTATTCTACTAATCGAATAATCACATGCAAAATCAATAACCACTTTCATAATGATGGAATGCATAATGCCAGACTATCATAACCACATAGTCAAGGCCTCGTTCCAAGACTACAAATAAGATTTTGTCAAGGCCTTGTGCCAAGACACTAGTTTGTCTCATGGGACCTACCGATGCATCGAGGAGCTATAGCGGGCTCCACCCGTCACTTATTAAGTCCAATGCATTCCTCATATGAACATGTTTAAACATAACATAAACATTCGTATTAAAACTAGCATACGAAATGTCAATATTTTACCACAAACCATGAATGGTATAAAAACAACGCATCCACAGTCAAACATGACTCATTCAATACAATATGGAAGATTGTATTGTATCACATTAACCTCAATCAAGAATAATGAATGATGTTGAAATAAATGAAAATAATCCTCAAAACTATTTGAGAGAATTATCCCCCTTTTCTTGAAAACATTTAAAAGTCACACTATTTTTCAAGAAGCCATTTAAAAGTAAATTTTTGAATCAAAGTGTCCCATACCACTTTGAAACTTTTTAAAAGGAGTTTTAATTTCGAAAACTTTAATGTCCATATAAATAAATCCTTAAAACCATTTTTAAAACATGGACATTAATGAGAAAGATTTAGAAGAATAAGTCTTTAAAACATTTAAAAATGGTATTTTAGTTAGAGATTCTAACCAAAAGAGACACTTGAATACAAATAATTGAGGTAATCATAACTTTGTAATATCATGAGAATAAAGGGGTTCATGATATACTATGTCAAAGTACATTATATACACCACATAAAAGTGATTTGGTGTATATCAGCAAAGAAGTCTCAATGGAATGTAAATTGAGATGAAATCTCTCATAAAGGCCGTATCCTTAGGTTAAGGATAAATCAACGACATAATTATGTGTGACAAATATAAATACACTAAATATGATTGGATATTCAGTGTAAAACAATCAAAGGATATTCACACATATTCTTGTAAAAACAACACCAATGAATTGGATGTTTAACTCAACAAATGGTGAATGAGTTAAAATTACTCTTATCAAATTCATATCAATGACTTGAGAATTACCAATGAGTGATTATGTGTATCAAACTTATATACACAGGAAGGGGAGTGGAAATTATGACATAATCAAATGAATAGTGATTCCACACATAATCATTGAGTAATATAATCAATGAAATATGCGTAAAGCCAAATGAGTGGGAATTGAAATCTCAAATTCCCTTACCGATTAGGTAACATACGAAACATACACCCATGAAAGAAGTATCATACCATGATGATGTAAATACCCATAAATTAAAGTATATTACACAATTAATACAATCATGGGCAGTACACATACACCACATGCAATAATTAAGTGGTGATCAATGGAAATCTCACGAAATTAAAAGTGAGATAAGAAACCCCTTACCACGTTAATCAACTGAGTCGTATGGCCAAAAGTTAATAACCACCAAATGATTTACAGAATAACATGAATATAAATATAATCATGAATATATATCAAATGGCAGTACACAATACACCACTTTCAATAATTTAGTGGCGAAAAATGGAAATCTCACGGAATTGAAAGTGAGATAAGAAAATCCCTTACCACGTTAATCAACTGAGTCGTATGGCCAAAAGTTAATAACCACCAAATTATTTACAGAATAACATGAATATAAATAGAATCATGAATATATATCAAATGGCAGTACACAATACACCACTTTCAATAATTTAGTGGCGAAAAATGGAAATCTCACGGAATTGAAAGTGAGATAAGAAAATACCTTACTTTGTACTTTTTCCTTGGTCGATGGTAGGTTTACCTCGTGTATAATGGTGAAATAATTGTTATTGAATTATAAAAGAATCATTTACTTTAATATGATATCATATATGATCTTTTAACATTGATTTGTTAATAATATCTTAGAATTATCGTCATTTCGGGTGTTAACGGGTTCATTTTACTTTATACTCATTGTTATGTGAGCCATATTCGTTATTAATGGGATGTATATTATTCATATCCAGAATGATATCAAGTCCTTAGATACTATTTTTAAATCATCAAATGATAATTATACTTGAATGGATATGATGGACGATGAATCTCATCGCGTTCGTGGAGATGGTAGTCTGTACATACGCACGAGCGACAATACCATTCTTTTGATACTAAAATAATATATAATTGGATTTTATATCATATATACAGAATCATTATCATGTTATATTTATTATTTACATGAGTTACACATCATTATTATACCCATCCAAATAATATTATATTGAATAACAATTACACCACGACGTGGAGACGGTAAGCTGTACGTACGCACGTATGGTGACATGTTATTCAAAGGGTGGATAGAATAATTAATATGGTTGTACCATATTTATAATAACATCACATTATATGTGAGATACTGGAGTTATTATTTTATAATGGTAAGAACAAAGAAAGAAGAAGTGGAAGAAGAAAGGAACATGAAAAGGTGTGGTGAAAACATTACCTCTTCTTCGGGTTCTTCCTTTTGATTTGATCAAAAGGGCTCCTTAGGTTGGCTTTCTGATCAAACTGAGGCCTCTAGGTTGTAGTGAGGGAAGTTGAGATAGTATTTGGGCAGGGTTTGGCCGAACAAAAGGGCTTTGAAGGTGTGAATAAATGAGAAGGAGGAGTGCCCTTTTATAAGAGGGGTGAGGGGCACCTTTGGAAAAGCTAGAGATATTAGTTTATAATAAATTCATATTCGGTTTCCAATGGCTCCAAAGTTGACTATTCAAAGGTTAAGGTTGGGATGGGTCGAAAACAACTCAACCAATAGAATTTAGACAGGTTTGGGTACTTATATTAACCTTATCTTTAAGTATTAACTCTAAGTTAATTAGTTTCACCTTTACAATGTCTCTTTGTATTTTTATATTATATGGTTAATAAACATACCATATACATACAAGAGACCCCCAAGTGGTCCATTAATGCTAAACCTATAATTATATAAGTCTCGTTTCCGAACATTTGATTTTTAGGAATTTAATATCAATTAATAATATAATATTTGTTTTAAAAACTCTTTTATGTCAATTTTGACACTATTCAATAGTTGATTTTTGTGAAACTCATAACAGATTGATTACTTCGAAAAAAGTCAATTAAATCAATACTAATATATCATATTATCCTAGAAAATTATTTTAATTCATTAAAAGTTTCATATTATATTTATTTGGGTATTTTTAATATCAATTATTTTGATTTTTCACTATTATAGTAATTACTGCATCATCATTGTGTCATAAATAAATTAAATTATTTAATGTCTAAAAATTACAAATAAAATAGAATTATGTAGGAAATCTTTTTATATTTCTAAGGAATATTTATAATCTAAAATCCAACATATATAACCCTCTCTAACAATTGTTTTGTTAAAAGATATATGCTTGTGTCATTTTTGTATTTATTTTAACTTAATTAAAATAAAGTGTTATTATCACTTACAAGTGGATCCATGGGGTCCCCAAATAGACCCAAAGATGCCCATGGTCGACCATGTATCAACCAATAGGGTTAAGACACGTTTTAGGGTAATTTAGTATTATTATAATATTATTTGTTAACCCTTATTTTCCGGATTTACCCTTAACCATGGTAAATAAAATATTTACCGCAGTAATTATTCAAAATGTCTAAAAATAAAAGTTACCTATTTACACAATTTTAACATCCTGATTCCAAATATGGAATCCATTTTTCTAAATTCAAAACACAGAAGTGGCAGAAATTAATTAAAAATTAATTCCCGCTGTCAAAACAAAAAGCGTGTTTTTAAGAGATAATAACTATCAAAAGATTGACACTTGTTTATGTTCGGTTTAATTGTAAATTTATGTCCAATGACCAAAATTATATTAAATGGTAAAAATATATTCTAAATATACTTTAAAACAACTCAAATTCATAATTTATCACTATTAATTATTTTTATTAAAAAAGTTGTTTTTAATTAAAATTTAGTAATTTTCACTATTCATCAAAATATGAAAGTTATCCAAAAAGTACCAAAATTTCACCCTAGGCTAATTTCAATATTACGAATCCAAAAATGAAGTCCATTTTGAGAGATATAATTTATAAAGTTTCAAAAATTATGTATTACTATTCATAACGGCTAGTTTGATTGGTTATGGTGTGTTAAAATCTCGAAGTTGTGTACAATGCACGCCATTGCATTATTCGAAAGGAAACATACCGAGGAAACTTGGGGTGTTACATTCTCCCCTCCTTCAATAAATTGCGTCCTCGCAATTTTTAAAATTTTGCTTGGGAATATAATGGAAAGTCCCACATCGGAAAAAGAGCCAATAAAACTATCACTTTAAAAGAAAGAAAGAGAGGTATAAGGGTCATCCAAGATAACCCATACTAGGATTCCATGTAAGAAAACATGGATATGGCAGATAAACTAAGTGTCAAGTTCTGATGGAGAGGGATAGAAATCATGATCAGGAGAAAGTTAACAATGAGAAAACCACAAACTTGTGTTGGGACAAACGACCATTAGTCTCCTAGTAGGAAAGTAAACAGACAACATTTTTTTTAAAGTTACATTACATAAGGAAGAGGAATTCATTTATGATATTGACTAAGAACATTATGTGATATACTTACATTTTAAGTAAATTTTCATTCTTTAATAAATTTCCACCACTAACTCAATTTTTTTTAAACGATGAGTATTCAAGAAGACTTGGTCACACTGGAAGAGCTAGAATAAACTTCTATAGAATCACATGATCTATGCAGGATAAACCATATATTTACATTGTCTTTGAAGATTAATCAAAACCAAAATGGTTAGTGAATGATCTAATGATCCCCCAAAAGGATATTCATTGAGATAAATATGCACTAATCTTAATTTCTAAAATTAAACCAACAATACCCCAAAATTAAATAGATACCATTCAATAACCAATTTTCCTTAAAATCCTTTAATATAATCCAAACTAATATTGAAACCCAAATCATCGAAGAATTTGATTATGTAGTCTCCCATGTTACATTGTATCTCCAAATGACATCAAATACTCTTAAAGTCACATACTTAAAAGTAATTAACATCATCACATATTCTCTGTTATAGGTTAATAATTTCCATAAATAACCCAAATCACTATAAATCAACAATAAAAACGTAGATAAAAATCCACCATTACTCTACAAATGAATCCCCATTGTATTCTATTTTCCTTGGGCATATAGTGTTTTCAACAAAGCGAACATCTTCCAAAATAACATTTATCACTTAATCACCAAATCATTTTCCTATACCAAGGGTATTCATTTGATAAGACATAAGAACCCAAATCATCTTATTATTGATCAATAAAATCATTTAACAAAAAAAATAGTCACATTAACCAGGGACTTCACGTAGTCCAGTGGTAGGCGATAAATCCCAATCGCACTTTGGTTGTGGGTTCGATTCCCACAGCTTTTTCCGACTCGACGGGTTGTCACACGGTCTACGTGTTGTCCTTTTTCAAAAACTATATTTTATAATATTACCAAAATGAGATAATTTCCTCAAAATAACATAATTTAATCACAAATGTTATATCATAATTTGCATTTTTATCCCAAATTATAATAACTTATAATTTTCTCAAACCCCAATGATCATATAAAACCAAATGGTTATTTATACCTATATCCCCAAGAGAAGAGACAATTCTTCTTCAAATATCATTCTCACATGGCAAACTGCGGGGTTACAAATTCAAGAGAAAAGTATTCCAAAGTACCCATCAACAAGGAGTGCTAATACTTTTTAAGTTTTTCTCCAACCATTTATTTCCACATATCTTCTTCTTTGACCAAGAAAATATCCTATAGAATAGGACATTCACTCGGGTAATGGCCAGGTCCCCTAAATTTACGGAAAATGACTGTAAATGGACTCTTGGGACCATTTTTATCTTCTTCCATAGTACTCTTCATTTTTCATCGGCAATTCTTCACTTTATGTCCTTCCTTCCTGCACGTAAAACATTTCGTTGTCCCATTGAGACACTTTCCTGGGTGTCTCTTTCCACATTTCCTGCATGATGAAAATTGAGGTTTCTTTTCTCCATGGTCTCCATTGCTGGAGATCTTATCATTTATCACCTTTCTCTTCCTTGTTGAGTCTGAGAGTTGGTTAATATATATGTTGTTGATCATATTTTTGGAAAACTGATTTGGCATAAAGACGATATCTTTTATGCCTATCAACATTCCATTTTGTTGCTCATTTCCACCACCATTCCCACCTTGTACATCATTCTCAAAGTCACTATGACTTCCTTGGAATCCAGCCATTGACTAAAACCAGAAAGCATTGTGTGAGTAATAGTAGTCGCAAAATCATCTAGAGATTAAAATGTCACCATATTCTCAATTTGAAACATATTAGGATTAACCAAGGTCATTTACTCTCATCTTATGTGTATATTACTTAAATCGGTTTGTAAAGAAAATGTAAATTATACTAAGCATATCCCCCGGGAGTGTCGTAACCAAGAGTGCAGCAAGGCCCGTTGTCGTGCACCAGTTCCCGTTCGAGTCTAGCTCAAAGAGGTGTTTTCGGGTTTTACCCCTAGGTACATCTGTTCCAGAGCCGCCTCTACCTGCTCGTATCCAGACAGGGATGTATTGCTCGGAAAACTCACAAAATCTCTACAATACCAAAAGTCTAGGAAGTTCTTCTATAGTAATCCTCAAAGTTCATCTTAGGTCTACGTTCTCTAATCAGAGTTTATCTAAATATAGATTCCATGGTTTGTACTAAACTTTCTCTGATACCAACTGTAACGCCCCGACCCCAGTTACCTAGAGTCGGTGCATTATTACATAACATTGGCATGATACCAAGAAAGATCAAATCTCGAAAGACCGATTGGTTTAGCATCCTTGGAAACACTAGATATATTCATAAATCTTATATTACATCATAAAATGAAAAACTACTACAACAACATATTGTCTCCATAATCCACACTCATATCCCCACATAACATCCCTGCAGGTCATTCATAATTTACTTCTTCACTTCCTAGGAAAAATAAAACATAGAAAAGGGGTGATCTCAAATGCCCAGTAAGGATAACAATATAGCGGAAACATTCATATATAAGAATAAACATTTAAGGCAATGTATAACTAAAACAAAATCCTTTTAAACTTGAACATTTAACATAGTATGGCATAAATAAAATGAAATAATGACATTTACTTATTCACATGGTTATTCTACTAATCGAATAATCACATGCAAAATCAATAACCACTTTCATAATGATGGAATGCATAATGCCAGACTATCATAACCACATAGTCAAGGCCTCGTGCCAAGACTACAAATAAGATTTTGTCAAGGCCTTGTGCCAAGACACTAGTTTGTCTCATGAGACCTACTGATTCATCGAGGAGCTATAGCGGGCTCCACCCGTCACTTATTAAGTCCAATGCATTCCTCATATGAACATGTTTAAACATAACATAAACATTCGTATTAAAACTAGCATACAAAATGTCAATACTTTTACCACAAACCATGAATGGTATAAAAACAACGCATCAACAGTCAAACATGACTCATTCGATACAATATGGAAGATTGTATTGTATCACATTAACCTCAATCAATAATAATGAATGATGTTGAAATAAATGAAAATAATCATCAAAACTATTTGAGAGAATTATCCCCCTTTTCTTGAAAACATTTAAAAGTCACACTCTTTGTCAAGAATCCATTTAAAAGTAGATTTTTGAATCAAAGTGTCCCATACCACTTTGAAACTTTTTAAAAGGAGTTTTAATTTCTAAAACTTTAATGTCCATATAAATAAATCCTTAAAACCATTTTTAAAACATGGACATTAATGAGCAAGATTTAGAAGAATAAGTCTTTAAAACATTTAAAATTGGTATTTTATTTAGAGATTCTAACCAAAAGAGACACTTGAATACAAATAATTGAGGTAATCAAAACTTTGTAATATCATGAGAATAAATGGATTCATGATATACTATGTCAAAGTACATTATATACACCACATAAAAGTGATTTGGTGTATATCAGCAAAGAAGTCTAAATGGAATGTAAATTGAGATGAAATCTCTCATAAAGGCCGTATCCTTAGGTTAAGGATAAATCAACGACATAATTATGTGTGAAAAATATAAATACACTAAATATGATTGGATATTCAGTGTAAAACAATCAAAGGATATTCACACATATTCTTGTAAAAACAACACCAACGAATTGGATGTTTAACTCAACAAATGGTGAATGAGTTAAAATTACTCTTATCAAATTCATATCAATGACTTGAGAATTACCAATGAGTGATTATGTGTATCAAACTTATATCCACAGGAAGGGGAGTGTAAATTATGACATAATCAAATGAATAGTGATTCCACACATAATCATGGAGTAATATAATCAATGAAATATGCGTAAAGCCAAATGAGTGGGAATTGAAATCTCAAATTCCCTTACCGATTAGGTAACATACGAAACATAAACCCATGAAAGAAGTATCATACCATGATGATGTAAATACCCATAAATTAAATTATATTACAAAATGAATACAATCATGGGCAGTACACATACACCACATGCAATAATTAAGTGGTGATCAATGGAAATCTCACGAAATTAAAAGTGAGATAAGAAACCCCTTACCACGTTAATCAACTGAGTCGTATGGCCAAAAGTTAATAACCACCAAATGATTTACAGAATGACATGAATATAAATATAATCATGAATATATATCAAATGGCAGTACACAATACACCACTTTCAATAATTTAGTGGCGAAAAATGGAAATCTCACGGAATTGAAAGTGAGATAAGAAAATCCCTTACCACGTTAATCAACTGAGTCGTATGGACAAAAGTTAATAACCACCAAATGATTTACAGAATAACATGAATATAAATAGAATCATGAATATATATCAAATGGCAGTACACAATACACCACTTTCAATAATTTAGTGGCGAAAAATGGAAATCTCACGGAATTGAAAGTTAGATAAGAAAATCCCTTACTTTGTACTTTTTCCTTGGTCGATGGTAGGTTTACCTCCTGTATAATGGTGAAATAATTGTTATTGAATTATACAAGAATCATTTACTTTAATATGATATCATATATGATCTTTTAACATTGATTTGTTAATAATATCTTACAATTATCATCATTTCGGGTGTTAACGGGTTCATTTTACTTTATACTCTTTGTTATGTGAGCCATATTAGTTATTAATGGGATGTATATTATTCATATCCATAATGATATCAAGTCCTTAGATACTATTTTTAAATCATCAAATGATAATTATACTTGAATGGATATGATGGACAATGAATCTCATCGCGTTCGTGGAGACGGTAGTCCGTACATACGCACGAGCGACAATATCATTCTTTTGATATTAAAATAATATATAATTGGATTTTATATCATATATACAGAATCATTATCATGTTATATTTATTATTTACATGAGTTACACAACATTATTATACCCATCCAAATAATATTATATTGAATAACAATTACACCACGACGTGGAGACGGTAAGCCGTACGTACGCACGTATGGTGACATGTTATTCAAAGGGTGGATAGAATACTGAATATGGTTGTACCATATTTATAATAACATCACAGTATATGTGAGATACTGGAGTTATTATTTTATAATGGTAAGAACAAAGAATGAAGAAGTGGAAGAAGAAAGGAACTTGAAAAGGGGTGGTGAAAACATTACCTCTTCTTCGGGTTCTTCCTTTTGATTTGATCAAAAGGGCTCCTTAGGTTGGCTTTCTGATCAAACTAAGGCATATAGGTTGTAGTGAGGGAAGTTGAGATAGTATTTGGGCAGGGTTTGGCCAAACCAAAGGGCTTTGAAGGTGTGAAGAAATGAGAAGGAGGAGTGCCCTTTTATAAGAGGGGTGAGGGGCATCTTTGGAAAAGCTAGAGATATTAGTTTATAATAAATTCATATTCGGTTTCCAATGGCTCCAAAGTTTACTATTCAAAGGTTAAGGTGGGGATGGGTCGAAAACAACTCAACCAATAGAAGTTATACAGGTTTGGGTACTTATATTAACCTTATCTTTAAGTATTAACTCTAAGTTAATTAGTTTCACTTTTACAATGTCTCTTTGTATTTTTATATTATATGGTTAATAAACTTACCATATACATACAAAAGACCCCCAAGTGGTCCATTAATGATACACCTATAATGATATAAGTCTCTTGGACGAACCTTTGATTTTTAGGAATTTAATATCAATTAATAATATAATATTGGTTTTAAAAACTCTTTTATGTCAATTTTGACACTATTCAATAGTTGATTTTTGTGAAACTCATAACAGATTGATTACTTCGAAAAAAGTAAATTAAATCAATACTAATATATCATATTATCCTAGAAAATTATTTTAATTCATGAAAAGTTTCATATTATATTTATTTGGATATTTTTAATATCAATTATTTTGATTTTTCACTATTATAGTAATTACTGCATCATCATTGTGTCATAAATAAATTAAATTATTTAATGTCTAAAAATTATAAATAAAATATCATTATGTAGTAAATATTTTTATCTTTCTAAGGAATATTTATAATCTAAAATCCAACATATATAACCCTCTGTGACAATTGTTTTGTTAAAAGATATATGCTTGTGTCATTTTTGTATTTATTTTAACTTAATTAAAATAAAGTGTCATTATCACTTACAAGTGGATCCATGGGGTCCCAAAATAGACCCAAAGATGCCCATGGTCGACCATGTATCAACCAATAGGGTTAAGACACGTTTTAGGGTAATTTCGTATTATTATAATATTATTTTTTAACCCTTATTTACCGGATTTACCCTTAACCATGGTAAATAAAATATTTACCGCAATAATTATTCAAAATGTCTAAAAATAAAAGTTACCTATTTACACAATTTGAATATCCTGATTCCAAATATGGAATCCATTTTTCTAAATTCAAAACACAGAAGTGGCAGAAATTAATTTAAAATTAATTCCCGCTGTCAAAACAAAAAGCGTGTTTTTAAGAGATAATAACTATCAAAAGATTGACACTTGATTATGTTCGGTTTAATTGTAAAATTATGTCCAATGACCAAAATTATATTAAATGGTAAAAATATATTCTAAATATACTTTAAAACAACTCAAATTCATAATTTATCACTATTAATTATTTTGATTAAAAAAGTTGTTTTTAATTAAAATTTAGTAATTTTCACTATTCATCAAAATATAAAAGTTATCCAAAAAGTACCAAAATTTCACCCTAGGCTAATTTCGATATTACGAATCCAAAAATGAAGTCTATTTTGAGAGATATAATTTATAAAATTTCAAAAAGTAGGTATTACTATTTATAACGGCTAGTTTGATTGGTTATTGTGGGTTAA
Source organism: Viscum album (assembly GCA_963277665.1). Taxonomy (NCBI): domain Eukaryota; kingdom Viridiplantae; phylum Streptophyta; class Magnoliopsida; order Santalales; family Viscaceae; genus Viscum; species Viscum album. The sequence continues at coordinate 27,421,601 of OY728154.1, forward strand.
AATCTCGAAGTTGTGTACAATGCACGCCATTGCATTATTCGAAAGGAAACATACCGAGGACACTTGGGGTGTTACACATATTGTATTAATGTGTCATATAACTTTGAGGGGCGGTATTCCACACTTCCTCAAATGAAATTATCGCATTTACACATAATGGAAACCATTAATGTATTCTATAAATGAAAAATACATAAGCATGAAGAAACCAGAAACATAATATATATCATATATAAATACAGTGTCATCATAATGGCCACCATGAGAGGTGGTAGGAGGTAATTGAACAATCATCATTTCGAGAGACGTTAGTTTGTCGTCCACAGAAACATTATGTTCTTCAGCCATTAGAGGGAGGTGTGTGTAAGTGTAATTCAAATATATCTCATAAAAACATCCTAGTATATTTATTATACTGGTTTTATTATAAAATTAAGTAATAAAAAGAGTTTATGGGTTGTAGAAGTCAAATAAAAGAAAAGAAATTAAGAGAAATCGTTACCTTTAATTTGGGTAACTTCCTTTTATTGAACCAAAAGGACTCATTGAATTGACTTCTACCAAAGGTAAGGCTTTTAGTAGGAGGGTAGGGATTTAGGGAGCTTAATTTGGTAGAGTTTGGATGAGCCTAAAGGACTGAGATGTGTGAGGAATTGGTTAGAAGTGGTCTTTTGTTATAAGTGGGAGGAGGGGCTGTTTAGGAAAGTGTGAAAATGTTATTTTATTATATAATGATATTCGGTTTCAAAAGGTCCAAAAATCATTAGTGTCGAATATAAGATGACTCCTGGTCTAAATAAAATCATCTAATACGAATTGGACATGTTTCAGATATTATTTTAATAATTACAATCTAATTTATTTAAATCATTAATTCATGAGGTAAATACTGCATCATTATATTTTCCTTAATAATTTAATTTATTCGATGTCTAAAAATTATAAAACAAATACCATGATGTAGGAAATATTTTTATCTTTCCAATGAATATTTATAATCGAAATGTTTACTTATATAACACCATATAAGAATTAATTACTAAAAGGCTTTTGTTTATCTCAATTTTTCCTTTACAGTAAATTAATTAATCTAAAGTGTCATTATCATTCATAAGTGGCTCAATGGGGTCCCAAAATCTACCCAAAGATTCCCATGGTCATTCATTACTCATCCCATAAGGTTAGGACATGTGTTAAGGTAATTTTGAATTATTACAATATTCTTTTTACCTTGAATTACCCTATTTGTGGTAAATAAAAGTAAAACTTTATTGTTCACCAAAAATTATTTTTATCTTATTGAACCACATTTTACTCCTTGATATTAACCGTGTCTCTCATATTTTCAAAATTCAACTCACGGAAGCGGTAAAATTACGTTTTATGTGAATTTTCAAATTCTCCTAGGAGGTGGGTAAAAGACAGTGAAAAGTTCAATAATATTTTTATATATCTAAAATTATTATAAACTAACTCCAATGAATTACAATGAACTTATATAATTATTATGTATCTATTTTGACATAAATTAATTTAAATAAAAAAAATAAATATTTAAACAAAAAAATCGGTTTTAACCAATAACTTAGTGTTTTCTCTATTCATGATGAATTGATGTTTCTCAGAAAATACCAAATATTTGGCCTAAGAAATATTTTATATTATGAATTAACAAACTGATGTCTATTTTACCAAATTAAAAACTTATAATTTTCATTGATTGATTTAAAATTTTATTCTCGTTGTCAAAAACAAATAGCGTGTTTTTAAGAAATAAAAACTATCAAAAGATTGACACTTGTTTATGTCTGGTTTAAATGTGAAATTACATCCAATGACTAACATTATATTAAATGGTAAAAATATATTATAAATATACCTTAAAACCACTCAAATTAATAATTTATCACTATTTATTATTTCCATTAAAAAAGTTTTTTAAATTAAAATTTAGTAATTTTCACTATTCATCAAAATATGAAAGTTATCCGAAAAGCACCAAATTTCACACTAACCTCTTTTCGATTTTCTGAATCCAAAAATGAAGTCCATTTTGAAAGATAAAATTTTAAAAAATGGGTATTACTATTCATAATGGCTAGTTTGATTGGTTGTGGAGTGTTATAACTCAAAGTTGCGTACAAAACACGCTACTGTATTATTCTAAGTGAAGCGTACCATGGAAGCTTGGTGTGTTACACATTAATTATAAACTCTTGAGTGGGATCCTACAATAATGTGGACTCAGGTTATAAAAATTATAAGAATTAAAACACTCTCAGTACTTTCATCTCGACACACTTGGAATGCACTGTTTGTTTATTCAAGGTCGGTATATATTTAAAAATTTGTAATGCATGAATCTAAAATTCAATAAATAAAAATTTATATAGTATATGATATTTTAACTACCTAGTTTTATCACACATGGATGAGCTTATAGAAAAAAATAATATATTATTAATTAAATACAACTTTGTAAAAATAAATGTTATACTATTTGAGTATTATGGGCCAGTGATAGTGATTTTTAGATGTGGAAGAAAAGAAACTAATGGTACCAGGTAATAGAAAATCTAGATTCATGATATTTCAAAGAATAAAAAATGAAAAAAAAATATTTCTCTGAATCATGTCTATGTGAGTCTATTGTCTTAGGTATACACTCTCTAACTCAAGAATCTCCTTTTACTATAATAAATTACATCAAGGAATATACATATAGGCAACCCGTAAACATTTGTACACAAAACGCATAATTGGTCCAATGTTCATATAAAAAATCACTAATTGATAATGTATTAAAGAAAAATCTAAAAATAACCTATTAAAGAATTGAAATAACTCATATATTAAGATAAAAAATATGATAAAATACATTAATGATAAAACCCCACTATGAATTGATTATTTAAAATAAAATAAATATTATATCTCTTCCCATTCATTAGAAACATTTTGTAAGAAATCAAAAACACCGTCATGCTATCAATAAAAGGAACATGATGAATAAAATAAAAAACCTATTGAATTGGTGAACATTTCCTGGTAATAGATTCTATAGTAGATGAAACTCACCTTAGGTCCTAGTATCAGTCCTTCGTTATAGCAGAGACAACACCCCCATTATTTATATGCATTGATCCACACATACAATATATTAACTCTCCCAAAAATCCATAGTATAATTAATCCATTTAATAAATTGGAGTTATGATCACGTCCAAAAAAGATCTGATATTATTTTTGAAAATTTAGAATTTAAATTTCTGACTAAATCAGGTTTATAGTGTGATATCAAGTGTTGCAGCTCTATACAATTTGTTTTCTAGGAATATATCTTAGTGAAAAATCATAAAACCAATTACATTATATCATTTTAAACTTCATTCATAATTTCTATCATATTTAATTCAAAATTATTCAATTCTATTATCATATAAAATATTGAGTGTGTAACATCTCAGGTACTTATAAAATATCTTTTTCATTCAAGAATTAATTAGTAAAATTCATTTTATATTTATAATGATATAATATTAATTATCGAAATTAAGTAAAATATACTAATATAATAGTAACCTAACATATACGTGTATAAATAAAATTTATTTATCTTATATGTAAAAATATGATATATTTATATCATGGAATAAGTAAATATATGTTGAAAATGATTATTTTATTGTTGGTATATTTTTAATAAAGAAATTTTTTTTTACAATTTCATAATTAATAAAATGCACTAAAATAAAATTATCTCCTACTAAATAGATTCATAATTAAATATTTTGTTGTATTATGATTATATTATAATTTTATGAGACCTTAAATAATTTTTTAAAGTGTCAAAAATCACTTAAAAATTTAAAATTTGTAGTTTTATCACTAAATGATGATTTTAATTAAAAATTAAAGTTTTCCTATTTATAAAATTATTTTTATAAAATTTAGTCTATTTTTTAATTCTATGCTTTAAAAATAAATAGGTTGATTTATTGAGATTTTTCTAATGTACATGAATTTTTTTTAATAGTAAAATACCGTAATTTACTGTATGTATACATTATATGATAAATAAACTATTCTAAGAGTAATTAATGATGTAATCACCATAATATAAAATTCCACTAAATTATTTTTAATACATTTTTTATAATTCTCAAACTATTCATACTCTTGAAAAAAATAGTAAACTAATGAATAAAATATTAAAAATCCCCTCTCATCCACTAGAAATACCACCCCACACCACATCTTCTCCTGAACCCTCCAAATCCTTGATTCCTATCTAAATTATTCCAAATACTCTTCCCAGTACTTTCCCCCACATCTAGTATTCTTTTATATCAACAAAATAAAGAAATCCAATTTCTCTAAGGATATTCTCAAAGAGGAGAATCCAATAGTTAAAATCCTCCTTCATTATCTTTTATTTTATTTTAAATTTATTTTATTTTATTATTCTCCCCTCACCTTCCTTGTCAAATGTTATATGATAACTCTGGTATATTACAAATATTATAATTTTATTATGTTAATGGAATTTCCATCATCAATCCTCTCATATTCTTCCCTTATTCTAGAAAATGAAACAACCATCTGTGACGTGTCGATTCCCCACCTTCATGGACATCAAATATTCCTTTTCTTTTCACAACATTAAGGATATTCATAAAAATATATTATGGTTAAAAACAATTTTAACATGTCTATTATGTGTTTTTTAATGTTATGCAACCAATTTATAAACATTAAATTCAATAAAATGAAACTAATTTGTGATGGTCGGAAAAACCCACCAAAAATAAAACAAAACATAATCATTATTGTTTTATCTAATAAATCATCATAATATCATATGTAAATTATATATAGTATAATTTAAAATTATAGAAACATGTTAATACCATTTTTTCACTTTTTGTGTTTTTCTTCCATTTGAAAATAGAATTTATAATGAACCAACCATGGAATCCATGAAATAAATACACCCAAAACAATGAAAATAAAACATTACTATTAATAAATTGGTGTAAAATTTATATAAAAATACCATATAGGTATTATAAATTTTAAAATAGTTCTTTTATAAATTAATAACACTATTTTAACCATTACTCATGAGTTTTGAACGTGTTTTAAGGAATTTAAACCAAATGTAATGGAATTTTATTTAATTTCCCACTTTTAATTTCTATTTTTCAACATAATTATAATTGAATGTTTCTTTAACATATACAGCATGAGATTATTTTCCTGCATTCATGATTCCCTAGTTTTTTATATCTTATTCACAATATTACACGACTATTTTCAAAGTAAATATTTTTCCTTGTATCTATGCAGTATTCATTAGAATTATGTGATTTTCCTCAAGGAATTTATTTATGATTCAAGTATTAATGTTATATTATTATGTTTTGGTTCTTGTAAATTAACTATCATTAATGGTCTGATCTATGTTATAATAATCTTTCTCTTTATTACACACTTAAACGTGATTTATTTCACAAAATTTCAATTAATAAAACTCTGAGTATCTAGAGGTCTAGTGTGATGGGGAATTATGAACACTAAATGAAATCTTATGGCATAAAATACAACATTGTATTGAAAACTTATTTTATAGGACCACAACAATCCATCGTACTTAGCATTTCATGGGATAACCTGAGGACATACATATGAAAAGGGTGAGATATAAATCCCAGTAAGGGAGTAAACGAGGAATAACATTAATAATAAAATACATGTTAGGAAATAGTAATATTAGTGGATCATATTAAAAACATTAACATAAAGTCATGAAATAGCATGATTATCATAACATGGAGATGTGGTAACAACATTTAACATTATATCAGCATGAACCAAGGCTCATTGCACATAGAGCATAAGAAAACCATCATTGAACATGAATTATCATGATTAAACCCTCATTTCACATGAATTATAATGATTCTGCACTCATTTAACATGAATTATCATCATACTATTCTTTTTCCACAACATTGGAGTGCAATTTGGGTACACCCTTTATAAACATTTCATTTCATGCATAAGTGTGCCTCATGGATCAAAAAACATTGATTCATTAAAAATAATAATTTATTACATGAATAATATATGTGTAATACATAAATATATGTCCCAAGTCAATAAGTACATGCACATAAATGTGAATACCCTCGATAGATAAATGGGTAGGGTATTCACTTACACGATGATTTTGGCATGGGAAATTTCGGCAGGATAATGACGTCAAATAGAAATAATAAAATGGGTTGATGAGTGATAAAGTGATATATTATCATTTATACATTAAATGTCAAGTATGGGGTAATGTAACATAATATACCAAGATATGTAATGGAATTCAGATGCATAATATTAGATAATTTCTTGAATGTAAATGGGGAGAGAGAAATTCCTTACGGAATTTCAGCATTGTAACGGGTGTACATGGGAGGCATTAATGGGAGATAAATAGGTCTATAATCATTAAAAAATAATTAGGGAATTATTTTGGAGGTTTCAAATCATACCCCAACATTTTTAATTGAATATAAAAGGGTATAACAACATAAAGCAATTTTTACAAAAATGAGAAATGAGGAAATCCCCTACTTGGAAGTATGATCCCAAAGGCTCGGGAGAGGCTTGAGAGAGGCTTCCTGGGATCTTGGAGCACCTTGAGAGGATTATATATAAGGGATATAAGATTTTGGTTGAGCTCCAAATGATTTTAGTGAAGAGGAATGGTAGATTTAGTGGTTTTATATAGGACAGTAGAGGGGGTTCGTTATTATTTAGGTCTTAGACACTACACATTAAACTAATCAAAACCAAAAACCATCCCAGGGTTTTTCCCATGGTTTATGAAAAAAGTTTATTGATAAAAAATATTTTATTTTTCCAATGTAAGAACGTATTAAAAGATTAGGCTTTTTTATATGGAGGTGAGTCACACTCTCAGGGAAATCATTTTAAAATGTTGAAATATTTTATAAGTCATGGAGGGTCCACTATGGAACCATAAAATTAATAAAAAAACCTAAACCACCATTATTTTAATTCTAAAAAATATATTAGGCCGAATATCCCTTTTATAGAATGTTATTACATCACTATTGGGTCATTATGATGTGATAAAGCACATTATATATTTCAACGGTATTTAATTTTTACCCAAAAATTTGACTATATCAAATAATTATGAAAAATTCAAAATTCTATAATTTCTACATCATAAATCCAAAAATAATATTCAATTTATCTAAATAATTTATTAAATATTCGAATTTTAAATTTTAAAATAAAAATCGACTTTTATCGAATATTCATGGGTACTAACAAAAACATCTTTCAAACCTTAATAAAAAATTTAATTGTATAAAATTTATATGATCATTTATATTTATTAAAAATAATTTTCTAATATTATTTAATTAAAAATTCCATTAATTCATAAAAATAAATTTCTTAATTTAACATAAAATAAAAACACTATTTGTTCTTTAAAAACCATTTACAAAGTAAAAATAATAAAATGAATGTATATTCTTAATTTTATACAAAACTTATGCAAATTATTATAGTTTTATGTTCTTGTTACATAATCCATTGTAACGTCGGCATAAGACCTAAGCGTAATGTGTTCGATGGTGACAAACTCTTGGGCGGCTTGGATAACATTACTCAATCTCTATTAATTTCCACTTCTCCCTTAAGGGATTCTATTCAAGCTTAAAGTGTTAAAGCTTGTCTTGGGCTTGGTAAAGAGTCAATCCTAGTGATGCTTCCTATTCTTTGAGCTCTGACAAATGGGATTCTAATGGAGAAATTCTACTAAACGAGGTCATCGCTTCCTTTGTCTGAGTAAATTGGATTTTTTTAATGCCTTATATTTATACTAATCATTTGATCACTGTTCAACGACTATATTAACAACAGTAATAATTATTAATGGTATTTTAAAATCCAAAAGCATAAAACAAAGAAAGTGAATATGTTTTATATAACCATTTAACATAATTGGACATTTAATTAGATCAAGTTGAATTTTCATTAATAAAATTTGGGTCATTAAAATATTTCCCCTTTAGAAGTTTTACCCTCAAAATTTACTTTTTCCACTCTAAAATAGATAAGGGTAACTCTACTTCACCACTTCCACTGATTCCCATGTTTATACTATAAACATTTGATTTCACCACAACACTTTTGATGCGGGGAATTTTCTTATTTCGTAGAACTTTCTTCCTATGATTTAAGGTCTTCACTAGTTCTATACATAAGAGTGATCATTCTCCAATGGTACCACCTATGGATTTAGTACTTGTGATAGGTCAGGTATTTACTTCCCCAATAGTGATACATGGAATAAATCTTGTACTTGAGATAGGTTTTGAGGGAGTTCTAGTCAATAGGACATTGCTCAAATGTGATCAAGGTTCTCAAAAGGGCATATGTACCTTGGACTAAACTTTACCTTCATCCCAAATCTCATAAATATCTTCCACAATGATATTAAAAGGAATACCATGTATCCAACTTCAAACTCTAGGTCTCATAGAGGATTATAATCATATCTCTTTTGTCAACTCTGGGCATATTTAATGAGCGGCTGAATGGTCATAACCTTCTCCGCCATTTCTTCGACCATTTCTAGACCTTGGAGTTTTCACTCCCCAACATCATCCCCGCATGTTAGTGTTCTGAACCTCTTCCCTCGAAGGGCTTCATAAGGAGCCATTCATATTCTTGTGAGGAAAATGTTATTTTAAGATAACTCAACCAGGGGAAGATGTTGATATTATCCTCCTTTTAAGTCCATTGAGAATGCTCTCAACATGTCCTCAAGTGTTTAGTTAGTATGCTCATATTGGCCATCAGTTTGAGGATGATAAGTCATACTGAAGTTCAGATCAGGATTCATACTGTTTTAGAGACACTTCTCGAACTTAGAGGTGAATATTGGATCTCTATCGGACATAATTTAAAGAGGTACTCCATTAAGCCTTACCACATCTATGATGTATATATGTGTCAGTTGATCAAATGAAAAATACTTCTGAATTGAAATGAAGATTGAAGTATTTTTAAGACGATCAATAACAACCTAGATAGCATTGTTTTTTTGGATGTCTTCATAAGTCTGGTGAAAAATCACCTGGTGATGTTCTCACATTTCAATATTTGCATGGGTAATGGTTGCATAATCCCCTTATACTTCTACCTCTTATCCTTCGCCTACTGAAATACCATGAACTTTTATGTATACTCAGAAATTTCTTTCTTCATATTATACCACCAATAATGCTCTCATATATCTTGATACATCTTTGTGATTCCTGGGTTAATGGAAAAATTTGAACTTTGTGTGTCATCAAAAAGTCTATTCTTTAACTCTGAATTTTATGGAACATATAGTATTTTCCCAAATATATCATTTTCTTCTTCATTAACATTTAACTCTAATGATTTCATTTTAATAATAGTTTCCACTTTCTTCTGAATTACCACATAATCCTTTTGAGCATCCTCTAACCTTTTCCAAAGAGACGGTTCAACAATCATTTGTGAAAAGATTGATGATGTTTCCTTCTTTATGATTCCTATTTCCATCTTCATCAAATCTAAGAATATTTGATCCTTTTCAATTCTCATAAATGATATCATCATTGGGTCCATTCTACTTAGACCACCAACCACCTTATTAGCTTTCCCACAGAGGTAATGGATTGAGCAGTCATAGTCTTTCATCAGCTCTAACCATATTCGTAGGTGCTTGTTCAACTTTTTCTTGTGCTATACGTGTAGAGACCCGAATCTTGATGTACATGAACATTAAATTACTTTTTTGGAATACTTAGTACATTACAAAAACACACACAAGGACCGTAATAGTTTAGTGTCTTTGGAAACTCGGAATATAATCTTCTAATCATGGTGAAAGATCTTCAACATCTCCCATAAAGATATTCCTTTTTTTTCTTACCTAAAACCTTTCTTTATATCCTGGGGAAAAACATAAAAGGGTGAGCTTAAATGATCAGTAAGGGTAAACAAAAGAAATATCAATCACATCATATACATAAGAACATAACTTTTGGAAATCTTAACCTGTAAAAGAGATCATAATTTCATAACCTGGGATAACTCATGGCAGTGAAATGTAATCACAATAATCATAACATAAAACATTAAACTTTTTGGCATACACACATAATCATAGAGAATCATTTCTTGTTAGTCAAGACTCATTGCCAAGACTATCTTAGTGGACAAAGTCCCTTTCTGAACCGAGTCACCCTCATTTCAGTCCTGTTTCACTTAACCGGTATAACCTACCATTCCAGCCATGTCTATCTCATGAGATATAAAATCTTTACCCAATGCATTGGAGGGAGATATAGGTCCCACCCATCTCATAATGATACCATTCTTACGTGTGCCACAAAATCATAAATCATACATCATAGCATAACCCATGAAATAAAATGGGATTCTTAAACATCATGCCATCATAACATAATCCATAAACAATTGATATCATTTCATCATAAGAAAATTGAATCCATTTAAATCATAGAGAAATTTTACTTTAAACATACACATATTAAATAATGTAATCTTAGATGTAAAATAGTTTTGACAAAACACTTGAAATGAATTCTTGAGGAAAATATCCTTTCTTCTTTAAAAACACTTTTCCTTTCTTAACATGTCATACAATTATAAACTAAAAGAAGTTGATTAAAAATAAACTTTAAAACTTGTAAAGGAAGCCTCTTGGAAATAATTTTTAAAAATCCATTCATGCCGTATAAGTTAAGAAAAACATTCTTCGTACTTTTGTCGGAAAAGTAAAAAAGTACCTTATATGGTAACCAAACGAAAGATTCCATTCATACAATGTGGTAAAAAGTAAATAAAGTGTAAAAATGACTTTAAACATCTATGGAAGAATGGTAAACATTTTATGAAGTCATTTTTAGGAATCATTGTAATGGATGATAAACGTAACCCCAGTAAATACTTACGTATAAGCAATCTCGGATAAAAATGAGATTGAAAATTTATCCCTTACCTTAGGTCTGATTTGCTTCGTAAGTGTCCGAACCTCCTGTATAATGATTTAAATAAGGTCATTGACTTATTACAGAATCATATTCATTGTTATTATATCATATATGGTTCACTTATGACTTTATATTACCTGTTCTTTTGTAAATTCATATTAAAGTAGCATTTTGGGTAAAATCGTCTCATTTGTCGTTCGTGTTTTAACTTTTAATTATTCATATGATTACTTAGATCATTATTACTTAATTATATAATATAAAACATGATTTATATATAATATATATTCAGAATATACATATATATAATGGATTGATAAATGGAAAGAAATACACCGTTCATGGAGACAGTAGGTCGTACGTACGCATGAACGCTGTTTTCGTTTCCTTATTGAATTGAGTGGAATTAAGTAGATTACATACATATATATACACATAAATCCAGTAGCTTTATAACTTCATATATTTTATTATTATTTCTTATATATAATTTATAATCATTCTTAAATGGTTAACATGGAGAATGAATCTCATCGCGTCGTGGAGATGGTAGTCCGTACGTACGCACGAGTGATGATATCATTTCCATAATTATTAAATTGAATTGGAGTAGATGATACAATATATCAGAATCATTATGATGTTATAATAACTATGTATAGTTATTATTTACACCATAATACCCATCCATGTAAGGTGTTGGTGGAAAAACAGATTACATCACGGTGTGGAGACGGTATTCCGTACGTACGCACGCGCGGTGATTTCTTTTTCTGTAGGATGGATAGATGGTGAATTAGGATTGTTTCATACTTATAATAACATATCAGTATATGAGTGATACTGATGTTATTACTTCATAATTAAACAACCTAAGATGAAGAAGTGGAAGAAGAAATAAAGGTGAAAGAATTGGTAACGGAAATTACCTCTTCTTTGAAGCGCATCTTTGAGACCTCCTCTTAGGGCACTAAAATTGGTCTTTGAAGAAGACCAGAACCTCTAGGATGTTTCTAGGGAAGTGGATAAGAGATTTGGGCAGGGTTTGGCCGATCTTGAAGGCTCAAAGTTGTGTGAGGAAGAGAGGGAGGAGGTGTCCTTTTATAAGGGAGGAGAGGGGCACCTTAGGAATATCTAAAAATATTATTTTATATTAAAGTCAAAATAGGTTTATAATGGTTCCAAAGGGTCTTATTTAGAAGGTAAAGTGGGGATGGATCTAAATCCTATCAACCAATAGGATTTAGACAAGTTTAGGTTATTATTTTAACCTTATCAATTAGATTTAACTCTAAGTTAAATAATTTAACTTTTACCGTGACTTTTTGTTTTCTTACACTATATGGTTAATACACTTACTATAACATGCCAAACGAACCCCAATTTGTTTATTATTAATATATATATCCTTATCTAAGTTATTTGGCCGAACCTTAGATTTTTAGGAATAAAATAACAATTAATAATATAATATTAGATTTAAAAACTATTTTGTGTAAATTTTGACACTATTTGATATATGTTTTTTGTGAAAGTCATAACAGAATTATATGTTAGAACCAAGTTTATTAAATCAACACTAATATATCATAGTAACCTATAAAATTAGTGTAATTCATAAAAAGTCTCAAATTACATTTATTTGAGCATTTATAACATCAATTATGTTAACATTTCCTTAAAAGGGAAATTACCGCATCATCATTGTGTCATAAATACATTAATTTATTTAAAGTATAAAAATTATAAATAAAATATAATTATGTATTAAATCTTTTTAACTTTCCAATTAATATTTATAGTTAAATTTATCTTATGTATAACCCCATATTAAAAATGTTTTAGTTATTAAACTTTGATTTTAACTATTTTAACTATTCATTAAATAAAATAATGTTAAATGTCATAATCTAATCCAAGTGGACCTAAATGGTCATATTATATTAATAAGGTTGTTTTTGGTCGAATTACACTTATCAAATAGAATTAGGACATGTGTTAGGGTAATAATAATATCATTTTTACCTTTAATTACCCTATTTACTTTTAACCGTGGTAAATAAAAGTAAAAAATTACTATTCACCAAAAATTATTTTCATCTCATTGAACCATATTTTACTTACTAACATCAACCGTGTCTCTCGGATTTTTGAAATTCCACTCACAGAAGCGGTAAAATTAAGTTTTATGAAAAATTCAGATTTTTTAACTACCACTTAGTGGTTTCACTATTCATCAAAAATTGAAAGTTTTCAGAAAAATACCAAAAATTAGGCCTAAGCTATATTTGATATTATGAACTCAAAAATGATTTCTATTTTACCAAATTAAAAACATATCAGTTGCGTTAATTAATTTAAAAAATTAATTCCCGTCGTCAAAACAAAAGGCGTGTTTTTAAGAGATAATAACTTATCAAAAGATTGACACTCGTTTATAACTGGTTTAAATGTGAAATTACATCCAATGACCAACATTGTATTAAATTGTAAAAATATATTCTAAATATAATTTGAAACCACTAAAATTAATAATTTATCACTATTAATTATTTCGATTGAAAAATTTGTTTTTAATTGAAATTTAGAAATTTTCACTATTCATCAAAATATGAAAGTTATCCGAAAATCACCAAAATTTCACCCTAAGCTAATTTTGATATTCCAAATCCAAAAATGAATTCCATTTTGAAAAATAAAATTTACAAAATTTCAAAAAATGGTTATTACTATTCATAACGGTTAGTTTTAATAATATTTTAATAGCATATTGTTGTTTAGTGAAGCTCGTTATTACGTACTACACACGCTATCGAGGAAGGTCACGATTGCGTGTAATGCAAGGCAAGTCAAGGATGCGTGCTGTGCAAGATCCTTTTGGTGTAGCGTACAACACAAGACATTAGTGAAATTAAAAAAAAATTTCATAAAATCTTGGGCTGTTACATTCTACCCCCCTTAAAATGAATTTCGCCCTCGAAATTCGTCGGGGTTATAAATGGTTTACTACTCGAAAGTTTCTTTAATAGAAACCCACATCGTAAAAAGGAATACCAAAACCAATATTTAAAAACAAAAGTATGAAACGTAATGGTTACCGAAATAAACTAATCACTGGGTTTCCACATAGTTGAAAATATGGATATGGAATAGAAATCTAACCATCATGTTCTGATGGAGAGTGGTAGAGAACATGGCTATGGAAAAGCTAGCAATCACAAATCCATAAATTTGTGATGATCTAAGGTACCATCTGATTAATCAGATATAAGAGCACTAGGACAACATTTTTGGTTTTCAAGATCGTTTCCCTAAAGTTGAAGAATTTGAATTAGAATAAATACTTACTTTATTTTGGTACAATCTCACTGTTCTTCGTGCCTTGAACAATTTCCACTTCATCTATTAAATAAATGAAGTTGAATTTGTTATTCGTGAAGTGTTAGTATGACAGGTCATTCCACCTATCTCAAACAAAAGGTTAGCAAAAGTTATTAAATATACATAAGTCATTCTTTAGTGAGATTAATCATATATGGTTCCTAAAATGGACTTATACTTCATATATCATACCGCTTAATAAAATAAAACTAGTTTCTACTAGACAGGGACTTCTTGTAGGCCAGTGGTAGGCGATAAAGGCTAGTCACACTTTGGTTGTGGGTTCGATTCCCACAGCCTTGTCTGACGCGATGGGCTGTCACTCGTCCTGCAGGTTGTCCTTTTTCTAAAACTATATTACTATAACATCCCATCAATAATATCTAAAAACTTTTATCCTTAAAAAATAATAACTTATGTCCAACATAATCCATTCCAATCTTTAGGCTTATCCATAATACTGCAGTCCACTCTCATAATATAATGAAAACGATTACCAGAGATTTAATATCATCGTTGATCCCCATATATCATAAGATATGTCTTGTTGGTCACATTCCAATCATTCAAAGGCCTTAATCATGTGTTATCTTTAATACCCATTGAACCTTAGTGAAAACATGAATTCAATTAAAAGTTAACACTTTCCACATACCAAAATCCTCAAAATTCTATATACTCAAACCATGATATCACTTAGTCCTTATATCAATCATGAGCTCATGAATACTATTAAACATTTCATTTTCTCGTTTTCCCTTCATTATGCGCATATCATCTTATTTCCAAAAATATCTCAATCACTTTGAATACCACATTAGACCAATACATAAATATTCCAATACTCCATGATACAACATTATTTTTGAATCCCATTACATAAACACTTAATCATTCCACCACATCGTTGTCATATTCAACATCACCAATAGTGATCTCATGTGACTTCCCTTTGTCCTTTTCCTTAAGCGGTTGCTCATATCGATCATCACTAACCCTTGGATTAGGGCATTTATTAGCATAATGCCCCATTTCCTTTCACTTGAAGCATTGAAGTGTTGGTGGTGCGTTCTCTGCAGTGTTTGCTTTATTCACATCATTAGAAACCCTTTTTCCCTTACTTCGACACTCAACTGCTCGATGACCTTCTTTTCCACACTTAAAACATTTTCTAGTCCCTTTAAGACAATCTCCACCATGCTTCTTTACACACTTTGTGCATAAGGAAACATTCATATTCTTTTCACCATTATTCTGAGATTTCTCCTTGAACTCCATCTTTCGTTTCTTGTCAAAACCATGAGATGGATATGTAACACCAACTTCCATTTCTACCTTGATAGTACAACGCACAATTTCTTCATAGATAATGAAGTATCTTATAGCTAATGCCCTTTGAAGACTTGGTTTTAAGCCACTAAAAAATCGATCAACTTTACTTTCAGGTTGGATGATAATGCCAGATGCATACCTTGCAAGTCTTGTAAAATTCGCTTCGTATATACTAACAGATTCATCATCCTTCTGCTTTAGCTCAAGAAACTCCTTTTCCATCTTTATTCGAAGAATACGAGGGAAGTAATTACTGAAAAACAAGTTCTTGAACTCGTCCCATTCCATGGACTCAATTTCATCTCTTGGCCTCGTATTCTTGATAAGATTCCACCATTGATCAGCTTCACCTTCCAAAGGATATACTGCTAATATGACTTTATCAGGTTGATAACATTGAAGAACTGAAAATATCATTTCAGTGGTACTGATCCATTGTTCAGAAACAAGTGGATCGGAAGTCCTACTGAAAGAAGATGGACGTTGCCTCATGAAGGACTCAATAGAATATTGTTCCCTTCTCTGCTCATTTGGAAGTCCAGAATGATTCATAGCTTGTGTATGTATAGCAATAAGCTTTTTCAATCCATCTCCCATAACATTTGTTTGTTCAGGAGGACAATCATTGCATTGTCCATTGCATTGATCAACACGGTTCCTTCGGGTTCCAGCCATCGTCTAAAACCCAAAAAGAATAGTGTGAGAGGCAAAAATCATGCTAGGGAAAACAAAATTATAAAGGGGGAGTATCCTCAATATCTAACTTCTTAGGTTAAATTATATGATTGTTACCTTAGTTCTAGGACTGTATCATATACGTATACTTATCCTTAGGGACATCCCTAGACATACCATAGAAATATCTCTAGGGATCTCACTAACGTTTTCGCATCCTAGTTTCCAAAGGTTGACTAAACCATTCCTCTGATACCAACTGTAGAGACCCGAATCTTGACGTACATGAACATTACATTACTTTTGCGGAATACTTAGTACATTACAAAAACACACACAAGGACCGTAATAGTTTAGTGTCTTTGGAAACTCGGAATATAATCTTCTAATCGTGGTGAAAGATCTTCAACATCTCCCATAAAGATCTTCCTTTTTTTACCTAAAACCTTTCTTTATATCCTGGGGAAAAGAAAACATAAAAGGGTGAGCTCAAATGCTCAGTAAGGGTAAACAAAAGAAATATCAATCACATCATATACATAAGCACATAACTTTTGGAAATCTTAACCTCTAAAAGAGATCATAATTTCATAACCTGGGATAACTCATGGCAGTGAAATGTAATCACAATAATCATAACATAAAACATTAAACTTTGTGTCATACACACAGAATCATAGAGAATCATTTCTTGTTAGTCAAGACTCATTGCCAAGACTATCTTAGTGGACAAAGTCCCTTTCTGAACCGAGTCACCCTCGTTTCAGTCCTGTTTCACAGAACCGGTATAACCTACCATTCCAGCCATGTCTATCTCATGAGATATAAAATATTTACCCAATGAATTGGAGGGAGATATAGGTCCCCCCCATCTCATAATGATACCATTCTTATGTGTGCCACAAAATCATAAATCATACATCATAGCATAACCCCTGAAATAAAATGGGATTCTTAAACATCATGCCATCATAACATAATCCATAAACAATTGATATCATTTCATCATAAGAAAATTGAATCCATTTAAATCATAGAGAAATTTTACATGAAACATACACATATTAAATAATGTCATCTTAGATGTAAAATAGTTTTGACAAAACACTTGAAATGAATTCTTGAGGAAAATATCCTTTCTTCTTTAAAAACATTTTTCCTTTCTTAACGTGTCGTAAAATTATAAACTAAAAGAAGTTGATTAAAAATAATCTTTAAAACTTGTAAAGGAAGCTTCTTGGAAATAATGTTTTAGAGATCCATTCATGCCGTATAAGTTAAGAAAAACATTCTTCGTACTTTTTACGGAAAAGTCAAAAAGTACCTTATATGGTAACCAAACGAAAGATTCCATTCATACAATGTGGTAAAAAGTAAATAAAGGGTAAAAATAACTTTAAACATCTATGGAAGAATGGTAAACATTTTATGAAATCATTTTTAGGAATCATGGTCATGGATGATAAACATAACCCCAGTAAATACTTACATATAAGCAATCTCGGATAAAAATGAGATTGAAAATTTATCCCTTACCTTAGGTCTGATTTTCTTCGTAAGTGTCTAAACCTCCTGTATAATGATTTAAATAATTTCATTGACTTATTAAAGAATCATATTCATTGTTATTATATCATATATGGTTCACTTATGACTTTATATTACCCATTCTTTTGTAAATTCGTATTAAAGTAGTGTTTTGGGTAAAATCGTCTCATTTGTCGTTCGTGTTTTAACTTGTAATTATTCATAGGATTACTTAGATCATTAATACTTAATTATAGAATATAAAAAATTATTTATATATAATATATATTCAGAATATACATATATATAATGGATCAATAAATGGAAAGAAATACACCGTTCATGGAGACGGTAGGCCGTACGTACGCATGAACGCTGTTTTCGTTTCCTTATTGAATTGAGTGGAATTAAGTAGATTACATACATATATTTACACATAAATCCAGTAGATTTATAATGTCGTATATTTCATTATTATTTCTTATATATACTTTATAATCATTCTTAAATGGTTAACATGGAGAATGAATCTCATCCTGTCGTGGAGACGGTAGTCCGTACGTACGCACGAGCGATGATATCATTTCCATAATTATTGAATTGAATTGGAGTGGGTGATACAATTTATCAGAATCATTATGATGTTATAATAACTATTTATAGTTATTCCTTACACCATAATACCCATCCATGTAAGGTGTTGGTGGAAAAAAAGATTACACCACGGCGTGGAGACGGTATTCCGTACGTACGCACGCGCGGTGATTTCTTTTTCCGTAGGATGGATAGATGGTGAATTAGGATTGTTTCATACTTATAATAACATATCAGTATATGAGTGATACTGATGTTATTACTTCATAATGAAACAACCTAAGAAGAATAAGTGGAAGAAGAAATAAAGGTGAAATAATTGGTAACGGAAATTATCTCTTCTTTGAAGCGCCTCTTTGAGACCTCCTCTTAGGGAAAACAATTGGTCGTTGAGGAAGACCAGAACCTATAGGATGTTGCTAGGGAAGTGGAGAAGAGATTTTGGCAGGGGTTGGCCGAGATTGAAGGCTCAAAGTTGTGTGAGGAAGAGAGGGAGGAGGTGTCCTTTTATAAGGGAGGAGAGGGGCACCTAAGGAATATCTCAAAATATTATTTTATATTAAAGTCAAAATCGGGTTATAATGGTTCCAAAGGGTCTTATTTCGAAGGTAAAGTGGGGATGGATCAAAATCCTATCAACCAATAGGATTTAGACAAGTTTAGGTTATTATTTTAACCTTATCAATTAGATTTAACACTAAGTTAAATAATTTAGCTTTTACCGTGACTTTTTGTTTTCTTACACTATATGGTTAATAAACTTACTATAACATGCCAAACTAACCCCAATTTGTTTATTATTAATATATATATCCTTATATAAGTCATGTTGCTGAACCTTAGATTTTTAGGAATAAAATAACAATTAATAATATAATATTTGATTTAAAAACTATTTTGTGTCAATTTTGACACTATTTGATATATGATTTTTGTGAAAGTCATAACAGAATTATATGTTCGAACCAAGTTGATTAAATCAACACTAATATATCATAGTAACCTATAAAATTAGTGGAATTCATAAAAAGTATAAAATTACATTTATTTGAGCATTTATAACATCAATTATGTTAACATTCCCTTAAAAGGGTAATTACTGCATCATCGTTGTGTCATAAATAAATTAATTTATTTAAAGTATAAAATTGTAAATAAAATATAATTATGTAGGACATCTTTTTATCTTTCTGATGAATATTTATAGTCGAACTTATCTTATGTATAACCCCATATTAAAAATGTTTTAGTTATTAAACTTTGATTTTAACTATTTTAACTATTCATTAAATAAAATAATATTAATTGTCATAATCTAATCCAAGTGGACCTAAATGGTCATATTATATTCATAAGGTTTTTTGGTCGAATTACACTTATCCAATAGAATTAGTACATGTGTTAGGGTAATAATAATATCATTTTTACCCTTAATTACCCTATTTACTTTTAACCGTGGTAAATAAAAGTAAAAAGTTATTATTCACCAAAAATTATTTTCATATCATTGAACCAAATTTTTCTTACTGACATCAACCGTGTCTCTTGGATTTTTGAAATTCCACTCACAGAAGCGGTAAAATTATGTTTTATGAAAAATTCAGTTTTTTTAACTACCACTTAGTGGTTTCACTATTCATCAAAAATTGAAAGTTTTCAGAAAAATACCAAAAATTAGGCCTAAGCTATATTTGATATTATGAACTCAAAAATGATTTCTATTTTACCAAATTAAAAACATATCAGTTTCATTAATTAATTTAAAAAATTAATTCCCGTCGTCAAAACAAAAGGCGTGTTTTTAAGAGATAATAACTTATCAAAAGATTGACACTTGTTTATAACTGGTTTAAATATGAAATTACATCCAATGACCAACATTGTATTAAATTGTAAAAATATATTCTAAATATAATTTAAAACCACTAAAATTTATAATTTATCACTATTAATTATTTTGATTTAAAAAGTTGTTTTTAATTAAAATTTAGTAATTTTCACTATTCATCAAAATATGAAAGTTATCCGAAAATCACCAAAATTTCACCCTAAGCTAATTTCGATATTACGAATCCAAAAATGATATCCATTTTGAAAAATAAAATTTACAAAATTTCAAAAAATTGTTATTATTATTCATAACGGCTAGTTTTAATAATATTTTAATAGCATATTGTTGTTTAGTGAAACTCGTTATTGCATACTACACATGCTATCGAGAAAGGTCGTGATTGCGTGTAATGCAAGGAAAGTCAAGGATGCGTGTTGTGCAAGCTCCTTTTGGTGTAGCGTACAACACAAGACATTAGTGAAATTAAAAAGAATATTTTTCATAAAATCTTGGGCTGCTACAATACGCGACACCGTATTACATTACAGTATACGCAACACTATTCTTGGCTCGTGTTACACACAATTTCAAGTTCGTTTTGTAGAAATTATTCTACACAACATTAAGTATAGATTTTTTTTAATGTACAAATGAAATAAGTTTTGAATTATGTTATATGCAACACCAAATGGAGATTGCCCTACACGTAACCCTGACCTGACTTGAATTACACACAATCGTGATCTTCCTCGATAGCATGTGTTGTACGCAATACCGGGTTTCACTAAACAACTATATATGGTTATAATATTATCAAAAACTAGTCGTTATGAATATTATTAACTAAATTTTGAATTTTATAACATTATTATTCATCATACACATTTTATAGAACATGGTATAAGAACAAAATAAATTTTTCGTGTAAAATAAGTATTTTTAAAAAAATGTTGTTTTGCCGCCTTTTGATGGCACAACCACTTTAAATCTAGTTTTTAACATGTTTATAAGTTTAATTTGACAAAATAAAATTCTTATTTGGAATCAGGATATTAAAATTTACTTTTGATAAATTTTTTATATTGTTCTGATAACCATCATATTTTAATGAATAGTAAAAACACGCTATATTTTAATTAAAAACAACATTTTTCATCGTAATAATTTATGTGGTTAAATTATAATATTGAATAGAATTAAAGTATAAATAGAATATATTTTTACAATTTAATATAATTTATTACATTAGTATTGATTTTACATTGAATTCATAGGTTAAATCAATTCAATCTTTTGCAATGTTTTAAACGAAAACCTGTTTTCTTTCGACAACGGGATTAAAATTAATTTAATTTCTGCAACTTCTGTATATTAAATTTGGAGAAATGGATTCCATATTTGGAATTATTGGGTCCAAATTAAATTAATAGACTACTTTTTATTTTTGGGCATTATGAATAGTAACTACGGTAAATTTTATTTACCATAGTAAAAGGTAAATCAGGTAATTAAGGGTAAATGTAATATTATAAAATTACCCTAAAACTTGATTTAATACAATTGGATTATTATATTTCATCCTAAGTAATATTTGGGTCGAAATGGAATCCATTAGAACCCACTTGGAGGTGATTAAGACCTTTAGTTTATTTTATTTAAAGGAAAGTGAAATATGTCTCACTCAAACATTAATAATTAAAGTATTTCTAATATAACGTTATATAGAATATAAATTCGGTTATAAATACTCATTTTAAATATAAAATGTTTTTCTTTATCATGTTAATTTATTTGTAATTTTTAAGAGTTATTTAATTACCTTATTAGCTAATACATTAATGATGCAGAAATTATTTATTTAGTAAAAAAATCGAAAATATTGTTTTTATTTAAATAGTAATACATATTAAAGGACTCAAAAACCTGAACAAAACTTATTGGTAGTGTATCTATACTCCATAATCATTCAATGACCGAATATATGACCGTTTAGAGTCTTATAAAAGTGATTATGACACTCATATTATTTTATTTTTTATGATGTCAAAGTTGTCACCTTCATAATTTAATAAATATAGCTTTTTAAAATTTGGGTGTTTTAGAAGATAAATCTGACTAAATTTATTATTATGAAATATATAATATTTATCTTTATCCTAGTATTTTTTTTTAATTTTCATACAACAAAGAATTATATTTAATAATTATACAAAAATGTTGTAGTAATTATTTTATTAATAGAAATATCAACTAAATGGTTTACAAATAGTAAAATAAATATTATATGAACTATTTAATGTGATCAACTAATTTTATAGTTTACTATGACATTTTAGGAACCTATTAAATATTTTATTTCGAATATATCCTCTGTGTGGATTTTATTTAAATTAAAATAAATGAATAGAGTCAAAATTGACACTACTGTTATTTTATAATGATAACATATTATTAAATTGTTTAAAAATCATAAAAATCAGTAAAAATTTTAAATTGAAATTTATAAAGTCTAAAATTTAATAAAGTATCTAATTATGGATAATTCACAGCACATAAGTAATTATTTATAACAATTTAAAATTTGGAATCTTATTACAACTAATAAAATTTAATAGATTAAATAAAGATAAATCAAGTTGATAATGTTTATAATAAATTCCCTAAATGTATAAATTTAATTTTTAGATGATATGCCAACCCTATTGCATCACATATTCAAATATGAGTCATTTTTGGAGGTTTTTAAGTGGGGTTAGATTTATTATAAATTAATATTTTTAATATTTCCAAAGGTACCCCTCTCTTCGCTTATAAAAAGGGAACCCCTTCCCACTTCTCTTCACACCCTTTTGAGCCTCGAAGCTCAGCCAAACCCTACAAATTCCTCTTCTCAACCTCTCTAGTTATACCATATAGGTTCTTGTCTTCTCAAAATCCCAACCCTTGTGCCCTAAGAATAAGTTTAAAGGAGGTGCGTCGAATAAGAGGTAATCTCTTCTACCGATTCTTTCAAGCTTATTTCTTCTTAAACTTCTTATTCTTTAGTTGTTTCATTATAAAGTAATAACATCAGTATCACTATTATACTGATTTGTTATTATAACCATGAAACAACCCCATTTAACCTTCTATCCATCCTACAGAAAACGAAATCACCGCGCGTGCGTACATACGGAATATCGTCTCTACGCCGTGGTGTAATTTGTTTATCCAACACCACCTTACTAGGATGGGTATAATGGTGTAAAAAATAAATATACATAGTTATTATAACATCATACTGATTCTTATGTATTTTATCATCCATTCCAATCCAATTTGATAATTATGGGAAAGATATCATCGTTCGTGCGTACGTACAGACTACCGTCTCCACGACGCGATGAGATTCATTCTCCATGTTAACCATTCAAGAATGATTATACAGTATACATAAGAAAAAATAATGAAATATATGACATTATAAATCTACTTTATTTATGTATATATATATATATCATCTACTTACTTCCATGCAAGTCAATAAGGAAAGGAAAACAGCATTCATGCGTACGTACGACATACCGTCTCCATGAACGGTGTGTTTCATTTCATTTATCTATCTATTATATATATATATATACTGAATATAAATGAAACATAAATAATGTTTTACATTTTTTATGTAAGTAAATCATGATATAAGTAATAATAATATCAATAACAACAAGTCCAAACACGTACGATAAATGAAACGATTTTACCCAAAACGCTACTTTAACATGGAATTGACAAATGAAAAGGTAATATAAATACCTAAGTAAGCCATATATGATATAATAACAATTAATATAATTCTTTAATAACTCAATGACATTATTTAAATCATTATACAGGAGGTTCAGATACATACGAAGCATATCGAACATAAGGTAAGGGATAATGTTGTAATCTCAATAGTTTTCTATCCGAGATTGCTTATATGTAAGAATTTACTAGGGTTATATTTATCATCCATGTACAAGTTTTATACAAATGTTTTCATGTATGTTTAAAGTCCTTTTTATCCATTTTTGACTTTTACTACATGGTATGTATGGAATCTTTCTTTTGTTTACCATACGAGGTACTTTTTGACTTTTCCTACAAAAGTACGAGAACGATGTTATTTTTAACTTATACGGCATGAATGGATTTTTACAGTTTTATAAAAGCCTCATTTACATGAAGATTCCTCCATAGGATTTAATGATTATTTTCAACAAAATACTTTTCTTTTAAAATTGCTTGGCATTTTTTGAAAAGAAAATGATTTTTAAGAAGAAAGGATATTTTCCTCAATAATTCTTTTCAAGTGTTATATCAAAACCATTTTCCATAAAAGATGACATTATTTCATATGTGTATGTTTCAAGTATAATTTCTCTATGATTTATATGGATTCACTTTTCTTATGATTAAATGATATCCATTGGTTTTATAAGGATTATTTTATGATGGGATGATGTTTATGAAACACATTTTTATTCTTTGGGTTCTGATGAATGATTTATGATTATGTTGTGGCACAAGTAAGAATGATTTCATTATGAGATTGGTGGGACCTATATATCCCTCCAATTCATTAGATAAAGATTTATATCTCATGATATAGACATGGGTGGAATGGTAAGTTAATCTGGTTCAGTGTTACAGGACTGGAACGAGGACTGAACTCAATTCAGAATGGGACTTTTTCTACTAAGATGGTCTTGGCAGCAATGCCTTGGCTAATATGGAAATCATAACATGAGCTTAATGGATGACAAAATTACATGTTTTATTACCATGATAGTTTATCATGACTAATGTTCCTTTATGATCTATGCCTTGTGTACTTCCAATATTTATGTCTTTGCTCATGATTTTGATGTTTAGATTTTATGTTCATGTTTTTGCATTCAAATGTTTATGGGTTGTTTTATGTTCTCTATGCTTACCCTTACTGAGTATTTAAGCTCACCCTTTTTATGTTTTCTTTTCCCCAGGATTTAAATAAAGGTTTTAGGTAAGAAAACAAAAGGGGAAGATCCTTATGGGAGATGTTGAAGATCTTTCACCATGATTAGAAGATTATTTTCCGAGTTTCCAATGACACTAAACTATTACGGTCCTTGTGTGTCTATTTTCATTATGTATTAAGTATTCTGGAAAATTAATGTAATGTCCATGTACGTCTATCTTTGGGTCTCTACATTTGGTATCAGAGGAAAGGTGTAGTTAACCTTTGGAAACTAGGATGCAAAAACTTTAGTAAAATCCCTATAAATATTTCTAATCTATGTGTAGGGATGTACGTAAGGTTCATTATAAGAATAAGTTAGAGTCCTAGAATTATGTTGATGATCATGAATAACCTAGGGTGAACCTAAGGTGTCATCGATTAAAGAATTTTTTATATGTTATAAATCCCATAAGTGACTTCTTATGATTATGTGGTTCCTTATTATTTTAATTATTTCTTACACTATGGTTTCTGGTCTTAGTCAATGGAGGGAATGAGAAGGAATTTAGTTAAAATTGATTCCAATGGAAAAATTGGTGACTATAATCAATGAAATTATGTAACACCTAGAGAGAAAGATATTGTGATTATGCAGAATCAGACATCTCGATATATGATTAACAAGGTGAACTTTATTTGTATTCATAAGTCATCAAATAAGAGGAAGATGGAATTTTATGCATGTTCGCATGGTGAGGAGAATAGAGAAAGGATGATTGATATTTCTAAACAAGGGAAGAAGAACCTTGAGGAATAACTAAAATGGAGGGGAAGATGTTATCTATGTGGAGAAAGGGGTTATATAGTGATAGACTGTTATGGAGTTAAATGTCTTATCTGTGGAGAACATGGGTATTACCCAACTCAATTCCCTAACCTAAGAGGTTACTAATAAATCAATGATGGACTTATTCCATGGAAATCATTGAAGAGGATGGATTAAAGTGTTTATGTATTGGTATTCATGAATAAAGTTGTTAAGGTACTTTTATGGTATATTGGAATATCTATGTATTGGTCCATTGTGGTTTTCCATAAGAATATGGCATCGGTAATCATGAAAAGTAATTGAAATATTTTTGGAAGGAAGATTATATGCACATAATGAAGGCATAAAGAATAAAGGAAATGAGATCATGACTGATATAAGGACAAAGTGATATCATGGTTTGAGTATATAGAAATTTTGGGATTTTGGTATGTGGAAAGAGTTAACTTTTGACAGCACTCATGTTTTTACTAAGGTTCAATGTTAATACATGATTAAGGTATTCACATGTTTGGAATGTGACCAACAAAATATATCTTATGATATATGGGGGATAAATGATGGTATTCACGTGCTTGTTATGTGACCTTTCTAGTAATCGTTTTCTTTATACTATGAGATTGGATAGATGTATTTTAGATAAGTCTAAAGATTGGAATAGATTATGTTGGACATTAGATTGTATTGTTTAAGGATAGAACTTTTTTCGATATTATTACAGGAATGTTATAATAATGTAGTTTTAGAAAAATGCACAACCTGCAGGACGGGCGACAACGCATCGCGTCAGACAAGGCTGTGGGAATCGAACCCACAACCGATGTGTGATAGGCCTTTATCACCTACCACTGGCCTACAGGAAGTCCCTGGTTAGTAGAAACCATTTTTATTTTATTATGTGGTATGGCAGATGAAGTATAAGTCCATTTTAGGTACCATATACGATTAATCTGACCCTAGATGGACTTATGTATATATATTTTGCTAACCTTATGTTTGAGACAGATGGAATGACCTATCATTCTATCGCATGATCTGCTAACACTTCACGGAAGACAAATTCAACTTCATTTCTTTAATAGAAGAAGTGGAAATTGTTTAAGGCACAAACAACAATGAGATTGTACCAAAATCAAGTAAGTATTTATTCTAATGAAATTTTTCAACTATAGGGAAATGATATTGAAAACCAAAAATGTTGTCCTAGTGCTCTTATATCTAATGAATCAGATGGTACCTTAGATCATCACAAATTTATGGCTTTGTGATTGTTGGATTTTTCATAGTCATGTTCTCTACCACTCTCCATCAGAACTTGATGGTTAGATTTCTCTTCCATATCCATATTTTTCACATATGTTCTCCTATGTGGAAAACCAGTGATTAGTTAATTTGGGTAACCATTACGTTTCATAATTTAGTTTTTAAGGTTATGTTTTGGTATTCCTTTTTACGATGTGGGTTTCTATTAAAGAAACTTTCAAGTAGTAAATCATTTATAACCCCAGCGAATTTCGAGGGCGAAATTCATTTTAAAGGGGGTAGAATGTAACACCCTGAGATTTTATGAAGAATATTATTTTAATTTCGTTGATGTCTTGAGTTATATGATACACCAAAATTAGATTGTGTTATATGCGACACCGTATTAGCTTACAGTATACGCAACACTATTCTTGGCTCGTGTTACACACAATTTCAACTTCGTTTTGTAGAAATTATTCTTTGCAAAATTAAGTATATATTTTATTTAATGTATAAGTTAAATAATATTTGAATTATGTTATATGAAACACCAAAGGGAGATTTCACTACACGCAACCCTGACATGGCTTTCATTACACGCAATCACGACCTTCCTCGATAGCGTGTGTTGTATGCAATATCAGGTTTCACTAAACAACGATATATGGTTATAATATTATAATGAACTAGCCGTTATGAATAGTATTAACTAAATTTTAAATTTTATAACATTATTATTCATCTTACACATTTTCTAGAACATGGTATAAGAAAAAAATAAATTTTTCGGGTAAAATAAGTATTTTTCAAAAAATGCAGTTTTGCCGCCTTTTGATGGAGAACCCACTTTAAATCTAGTTTTTAACATTTTTATAAGTTAAATTTTACAAAATATAATTCTTATTTGGAATCAGGATATTAATATTTACTTTGGATAAATTTTTCATATTGTTCTGATAACTTTCATATTTTAATGAATAGTAAAAACACGCTATATTTTAATTAAAAAAAAACTTTTTTCATCATAATAATTTATGTGGTTAAATTATAATATTTAATGGTTTTAAAGTATAAATAGAATATATTTTTACCATTTAATATAATTAATGTCATTATAATTGATTTTACATTGAATTCATAGGTTAAATCAGTTCAATCTTTTGCAATGTTTTAAACAAAAACCTGTTTTCTTTCGACCACAGGATTAATGTTAATTTAATTTCTACAACTATTGTGTATTGAATTTCGAAAAATGGATTCCATATTTGGAATCATTGGGTCCAAATTATATTAATAGACTACATTTTATTTTTCGGCATTATGAATAGTAACTACGGTAAATTTTATTTACCATAGTAAAAGGTAAACCGGGTAATTTAGGGTAAATGTAATATTATAAAATTACCCTAACACTTTTCTTAATATATTTGGATGATTATATTTCGTTCTAAGTCATATTTGGGTCGAAATGGAATCCATTAAAACCCACTTGTAGGTGATTAAGACCTTTAGTTTATTTTATTTAAAGGAAAGTGAAATATGTCTCACTCAAACTTTAATAATTAAAGTATTTATAATATAAGGTTATATAGAATATAAATTCAGTTATAAATAATAATTTGAAATCTAAATTTTTTTTCTTTATCATGGTATTTTATTTGTAATTTTTAAGAGTTATTTAATTTCCTTATTAGCTTATACATTAATGATGGAGAATTTATATATTTAGTAAGAAAATCAATAATATTGTTTTTATTGAAATAATAATACATATTAAAGGGCTCAAAAACCTGGCCAAAACGTATTGGTAGTTTATATATACCACATAAGCATCCAATGACCGAATATATGACCGTTTAGAGTCTTATGAAAGTGATTATGACACTTATATTATTTTATTATATATGATGTCAAAGTTGTCACCTTCATTATTTAATAAATATAACATTTTAATATTTGGGTGTTTTAGAAGATAAATCTGACTAAATGTATTATTATAAAATATATAAGATTTATCTTCATCCTAGTATTTTATATTTAATTTTCATACAACAAATAAGTATATTTAATAATTATACAACAATGTTGTAGTAATTATTTTATTAAGAGAAATATCAAATAAATGGTTTTACAAATAGTAAAATAAATATTATATGAACTATTTAACGTGCTCCACTAATTTTCTATATTCCTATGACATTTTAGGAACCTATTAAATATTTTAGTTTGAATATTTCCTCAGTGCAGATTTTATTTAAATCCAAATAAATGAATAGTGTTAAAATTGACACTATTGTTATTTTATAAAAATAACATATTATTAAATTGTTTAAAAATTACAAATATATTTAAAAAATTTAAATTGAAATTTATAGTCTAAAATGTCATGAAGTATATAATTTTGGATAATATACAGCACATAAGTAATTATTTATAACAATTTAAAATTTAGAATCTTATTATCACTAATAAAATTTAATAGATTAAATAAGGATGAATCAAGTTGATAATGTTTAAACTAAATTCCCTACATGTATAAATTTTATTTTTTGTTGAGATTACAACCCTATCTCATCTAATCTTCTAATATGAGTCATTTTTGGAGGTTTTTAAGTGGGGTTATATTTATTATAAATCAATATTTTTAAGATTTCCAATGGTGCCCCTCTCCTCCCTTATAAAAAGGGAACCCCTTCCCACTTCCCTTCACACCCTTTTAAGCATTTAAGCTCGTCCAAACCCTACCAATTCCTCTTATAAACCTCTCTAGTTATATCATATAGGTTCGGGTCTTCTAAAATGTCCAACCCTAGTGCCCTAAGAGGAAGTTTAAAGGAGGTGCGTCGAAGAAGAGGTAATCTCTTCTACCGATTCTTTCAAGCTTCTTTCTTCTTCAACTTCTTCTTCTTTAGTTGTTTCATTATAAAGTAATAACATCAGTATCACTAATATACTTATATGATATTATAAATATGAAACAACTCCATTTCACCTTCTATCCATCCTACAGAAAACGAAGTCACCGCGCGTGCGTACGTAAGGAATACCTTCTCCACGTCGTGGTGTAATCTGTTTTTCCAACACCACCATACGTGGATGGGTATAATGGTGAAAAGAATAACTATACATAGTTATTATAACATCATACTGATTATGATATATTTTATCATCCACTCAATTTCAATTAGATAATTATGGGAATGATATCATCGCTCGTGCGTACGTACGGACTACCGTCTCCACGACGCGATAAGATTCATTCTCCATGTTAACCATTCAAGAATGATTATAAAGTATATATAAGAAATAATAATGAAATATATGAAATTATAAAGAAACTATATTTATGTATATATATATATATATTTCATCTACTTACTTCCATTCAAGTCAATAAGGAAAGGAAAACAACGTTCATGCATACGTACGGCCTACCATCTTCATGAACAATGTGTTTCATTTAATTTATCTATCTATTATATATATATATAATGAATATATATGATATATAATTCATGTTTTATATTTTTAAAGTAAGTAAATCATGATATAAGTAATAATAATATCAAGAACAACAAGTCCAAACACATACGATAAATGAAACGATTTTACCCAAAACGCTAATTTAACATGGAATTGACAAATGAACGGGTAATATAAATACCTAAGTGAACCATATATGATATAATAACAATTAATAGGATTATTTAATAACTCAATGACATTATTTAAATCATTATATAGGAGGTTTGGATACATACTAAGCATATCAGACCTAAGGTAAGGGATAATGTTGCAATCTCAACTGTTTTCTATCCGAGATTACTTATACGTAAGTCTTTACTGGGCTTATATTTATCATCCATGTCCAAGTTTTATAAAACAAATTCCATGTATGTTTAAATTTCTTTTTACCCATTTTTGACTTTTACTACACGGTATGTAAGGAATCTTTCTTTTGTTTACCATACGAGGTAATTTTTTACTTTTCTGACAAAAGTACGAGAAGAATGTTATTCTTAACATATACGGCATGAAAAGATTTTTACAGTTTCATAAAGCCTCATTTCCATGAATCTTCCTCCACAAGATTTCATAATTATTTTCCACAAAATAATTTTCTTTTAAAATTGCATGGCATTTTGTGAAAAGAAAATGATTTTTAAGAAGAAAGGATATTTTCCTCAAGAATTTTTTTCAAGTGTTTGATCAAAACCATTTTCCATAAAAGATGACATTATTTCATATGTGTATGTTTCAAGTACAATGTCTCTATGATTAATATGGTTTAACTTTTATTATTATGAAATGATATCCATTTGTTTTATATGGATTATTTTATGATGGGATGATGTTTATGAAACCCATTTTTATTCTTTGGGTTATGATAAATGATTTATGTTTATGTTGTGGAAAAAGTAAGAATGATTTCATTATGAGATGGGTGAGACCTATATCTCCCTCCAATTAATTGGGTAAGGATTTATATTTCATGATATAGACATGGCTGGAACTGTAAGTTAATCTGGTTCAGTGTTACAGGACTGGAACGAGGAGTGAACTCGATTCAGAATGGGACTATTTCCACTAAGATGGTCTTGGAAGCAATGCCTTGGATACTATGAAAATCATAACATGTGCTTAATGGATTCCACAATTACATGTTTTATTACCATGATATTTTATCATGACTAATGTTACTTTATGATCTATGGTTTTTGTACTTCCAAGATTTATGTCTTTGCTCGTGATTTTGATGTTTAGACTTTATGTTCAAGCTTTTGCATTCAAATGTCTATAAATATGTTCTTTATGATTACCTGTACTGAGTATTTGAGCTCACCATTTTTATGTTTTCTTTTCCCCAGGATTTAAACAATGGTTTTAGGAAAGAAAACAAAAGGGGAAGATCTTTATGGGAGATGTTGAAGATCTTTCACCACGATTAGAAGTTTATTTTCCGAGTTTCCAAAGACACTAAACTATTATGGTCCTTGTGTGTCTGTTTCCATTATGTATTATGTATTCCAAAAAATTAATTTAATGTCCATGTACGTCGTGATTTGGGTCTCTACACACCTTCTTCATTATATCTAGAATTCCAAACCACTATCCTTCTTCACTTCTTCATTTTATTCTTTTTGGAATGAGAATCCTAAAGATCTTCTCAAATACCTCATTAATCTATTCTTAATATCATTAACCCTAAATATCTTCAATATTCTGTTAATCCAACCTTGGATGATACATGAATCATTTCTTCATTCCACATGCATTAAATCATAATTCATGGATTCTTTGTTGTGAGGGATGTGTTCTTCATTAACACATATCTTCTTCTTTGAAGATTAGGACAAACAATCCTATTTTTTGATTCACAGCCTTCATCCAATTATAATTCATTGGATGGATCTTCAACACTTCATCCTCTTAGTTACTATGGATGTATCTTTTCTAATTTCCTCATGTGATCTCAGAACGAGGGGTTTCACTTTACCTCAAGAAGATTGGTGTAGTGATACCATGTGAGCAACCAAATAATGTTTTTCATATCATGTACGTTTTGGGCTTGGCATGGTATCATAGGCTATTTGGTTAGGATTTCTCTCATCTTTCTTCACCCATGATAGTTTTCACCTCTAAGGGGTGAAGTTTTAATTGATTTCAATGTGTCATGCGTATTTTGAGGAGCTTATGTGGTGGTTGAATACTATCCCCTGATTTGATTTTTCTAGTGTCTGGTGAGGGATATGTGTTTTACAATGATAGCATAGGTATAGCCTATAGATGTGTGCGGTTGAAGGATGACCATTTAGTGGAATATATATCACACAAACTCTGACCACAAGAAAATAATTACCCAACCTGAGACCATGAGTTAGTGGTGGTGATTAGTTCCATAAAGGTGTGGTGTCGTTATCTTCTCAGGGAGAACTTTTTAAATTCTATTTATTATAGTATCTTGTCTAACATGTTGTCCTAGAAGGAATGGAATTTAATGCAGCATCATTGGGATGATTATCTTCAAGGGTTCAGTTTCAATATCATCTATACCCCAGGAAAAGGATTTTTGTTTCAGATTCCGTAAGTATGAAGGTTCCAGTGGAAGCATTAAAGAATCTAGTGATGAGTATACATTTATGGTTCTCTTCCCCAATTGTATTTGGAGACCATGGAGAATAGTGGGGGTGTTTTTAGAGCTTTTTTTCAATTTGTATCTTCCATTAAGGAGTTGATTCGATAAGGGAAGCCCAAAGATGATATGTTCTAGCATTTTATGTATTTTTTAAATGTTGGGGAGGTGCCTTGTGAAATGTCATTATCTCCTGAGGTATTTTCATGATTCAAGGGTCACTTCATGGTTATGTGTAAAATATAGAAGGTGGTTATGTATGATAGGACCCAGTCTCAGTGGTTCATTCATCCTAGTTCCACCAAGATGTTCTATGATGTGTGTCGGCATTTCTGGTATCCATCTATGAGAAGAGATGTAGTTGACTTTATATTACACTGTTATACATGTAATCAGGTTAAATAGGTACAATATAGGACCACTATTTTTCTTCATCCATTACCCATTCCTATATAGATGTGGGATAATAAATCCATGGATTTTATAGTTATCTTACCTCATACACCAAGGGGATTTAATTTCATATGGGTAGTGATTGAATATCTAATTAAATCAATCCATTTCATTCTGATCGAGTATTCAAAAAAATTAGATGAGTTGGGATGGTTAAATGTTAAATATTTAGTGAGGCTTCAAGGTGTGTTATTGACTATAATTCCAATATGGACCCCCCATTTTACCTCACAGTTTTGGGAAGGACTTCAGAAGGATATGGGGTCATAGGTTATGTTGAGTATGACATACCACCCTTAAATAAATTGTCAGAGAGAGCAGGACAATCCGATATTTTAGGACATTCATTGAACATGTGGGTTTAATTTTAGAGGCTCATGGTATATTCATTTAGGGTTGGTTGAGTTTCCAGATGATAACAATTATCAATAATCAATTAGGATGTATCCCTTTGATGTTATTTATGGACATCTGTGTCGTTATAGTTTGTGTTTGGATGAGGTGGGAGAGACATCATTATTCGGACTGAGCCCTGTACTGGAAATGTATGGGTAAGTCAATTTGATCTAGCAGTGTTATTTCATAGTGCAGTGGCTCCATAAGTCTTACGTTAATTAGAGGAGCTGAGCATTAGAGTTCTCTATGGGTTTCTAGGTGTTCTTGAAAGTGGAACCTCATTTGGGTCAGGGTCATTTTGGTATGAATGGGAATATAATGTTGAGGTATTTTAGACATTTTGATATCATCAATAAGGTTAGTAAGGTGGAATACTAGTTGGATTTTTCCTCCCAGTTAACATACTCTCAGAAGAAAATGTATACTCCTGATACTTCTAATATGATGAAATGGTTGGAGTTGGAGTTAAATAATGATCTTTCTGTGTTTGCGTATCCAATTTTGATTTTGGATTTCTAAGATAAATGTCTTCATGGTAAGTCCATATTGTTTCTCTAAATTCATTTTCATAATGGTAGTGATGAGCCTAAAACATGGGAGAAAAAATCTTGGGTCAAGGAGGAATATCTATATTTGTTCTCTAATAATACCATGGAATTACTTTCTAGAGAAATATTATTTTAATGGTGGGGAGAATTGTAAATTCTATGATTTTATTGTCAGGTATTCTTTTGTATAATTTTTATATTATCTTGTTTTATTAGTTTTTGTGATTTTTTTGGTGAAAATGGTATTTTTGGACCCAATATTAGGTGGTTCACATTTAGGGCATGATTAGGGAATCCTATCCACTAGGATAGGGGGAAATATGTTCCATGGATAGTTGTTATGTCCAAGATACATGGCCATCCACATGGGCATGTTCACTTCCCTAAAAAACCATGCGGCCTCGTTCCTCTTAGAAAGAGAGGGTTGCACTATTACCACACGATTTGGAAAACCATGTGACCTAACCTTATGGAATTTCTTGATCATTAAAAATATTAAAATTAGCCTTTGCCCCCACCTATTTAAAGCCTTTTTATCCATTTCTCCTACCACGTAGGATTTACAACCCTAGACACCTCTCGCCTTCTTTTTTTCTCCATTAGGCCATGAAATCATGGGTGGATTCAGATATGGATCATCTAGAATCTTCAAGTAAGAATCCTTCCTCTTGATTTATTCTATCATTTAGGGTTCTTCTTCATCCCACTTTGAGTTATACTTTTCATGTAGGTTGATTTATCTTGTGATTGGTTTATTTTGAGTTTTTTGGTAAAATATTGATGTTTATGGTTATATCTTTCCATTATGGGGTTCTATGGTAGTGTAGTTATGGTTTTCTACTGGATTCCAAAAGTTTTGAAGTGTTAGGTAGGTTATTCCATTATTTTATATTATTATATGTTTTTTTTAATTTTTGGTTTCATAAATGTGTTATATGGATTCTTTGAATGGTGAGAAATTTGTTATCAAAGCGAATTTAAGTGTGTATGGTTTGGAAGATGTTTTTATAAAAAGAAGTTAATTTTTTTCACATATACCAATTTTTTATTCTTTATAAATGTCTTCAATGGATTTTGTTAAAGATGTGAAATAAATTTTAAAAGGGTTTCAAGGTACATTTGTGATGGAATACGGTTTTATAAAGGAAATGTCTATTTGTTTCATGTGATATTGTGTGTTATGTTTCGTAAATGTGTGCTAAAAATCATGTATGTAATTCAACACACATTAAAAACTGGATATGGTGTGCGTATAGATTTAAAAATAGTCTTATTTATGTAAAATGGTGGTTTTAATGTGAGATTTTATTATAGGATGAATGTGCTCATGAAATAAATGGATTTTAATTTGTGTTCATGATTCTTGGAATGTGTGTGTGAAAGTGATGATTTATGTAACATTGGAAATTGAAATTGAACACAATGGAAATCCAAAGTATCTAGGTGGACAAACTAGAACTAGTACTCTAGTTGATTCGCTGGGGTTAAAGTCTTGTTTCTTCTAGAAGGATTGACAATAAAACAATAAATAAACTTGTGATATGATCAGATACCACTAGACCTTGGGATGTGTTCCCCTCTAGGGGATCATTCATAGGGAAATTGTGGGTTTTGGTTTATATTTGGATACCAATAAATCATAGAATTTTTTCCCTCTAGTGGATCATTCATAGGGATGTTGTGGGTTTTGGTTAGAGGAAATCGTGATTGAGGTATGAGGTTCTTATGGTCACAATAGAACTAGAGACTATAGATATATCTTGTGAAATGTTGTTCTCTTGTAATGTGGTGTTTTTTTGATAGGGTGTTTACCATCATTATAAGGTGGACCTTGGGTAAATTTTAATTTCAATGCAAGCTTTTTTTGTGAATGTCTTTCTTAAAAAAATCCTTAAAAGGTATATTTAAAAATGATTACATGTTATTTATTAAAACATCCACGGTGATTTGAATTATAATTATATAGAATGGAATAATTTGGTGGAAATCTAAAGGTCATTGTATCACACTATAAATAAACCCTTGGGTGTATATAGACTATCTTATATATGAACCACGTAAAAGCATGATGTTCTATTGTGGTGATGGTGACGCCAATTGCTAGTGTTCCACTTGATTAAGGTGGGTGTGTTTGCAGCTCGAGCGTGATGGGCCCCTCATTTCAAGGAGGTGTTTGAGTTGTGGTTTAGTTTTCTCCATTTCCTTTGAGTTACATTAGTTATGATTAATGTTGTAAAACATTTTTTCTCAATATTGTTTTATACCTCCTGGGTTTTGGATATTAGTTATGTGATGATGTTTTTTTCATATTGGTTATTTATTGTTAAATACTCCTTCAAATCATTCACAAAAGTTTATTACTGATACCTAGGAACTGTTTTCTAGCCCATGGGGATTACGAACACCATTCAAGCTATGTCTCTAGCTAGGTTGGGTGTCATATTGGATGACACCCCGGCTTGGTTAGTGACATTCCATAACATGTTCAGTGTCTGTTCCAACATTAGAATCAAAATTATGTGTTACCCCAGATATAGATTCTAGATCAAACAATATATATTGATATTTACTTACATATTAGATAAAATCCTCTTCTTATACACATCAATTGAATTGTCTTTTTCCCTTTATATGTTCTCTATAAATTTTTGTACTTATTTTAATTTATCTTACATTCTATGAAGTATTTGTTCATATATTATAGAGTATGGATTCTATACCTAGTTATAATGTTTATTATATCATTTCTAGTGTTGGATCTTCCTCTTATGTCCATTAATTTTCAAGGGCACATCCACAAATGTATTCTCTATATGGATTCAATGATTCATCTTAAATTTCATATATACATGTCTAAAAATACCCAGTTGTGTAAAAGTGGAAAACAGAATAAAAAATAAACCATAATTAAAATCATAAAATATAAAAATATGATAAAAGAAATTTTATAAGGTATTAAATTAAAATATTCCCTAAAACAAGTGCCATATAATGGTTCTAAAAATTGATACTCCATGAATGAGTTCTTACTTACTCTTAATTCAGTACAGATTTATATATTTATAATTCATGAAGTCCCAAAAACATTAATCTATAACATTGTGTTGTATGACTTTAAAACTATCTAGGTAAATCCTATACAGGGAATTTCAATAAATAATTAATTTTTTAGTAAATAAATACTACTATACTGTAATAAATATAATACTATTTGTTATGAAAGAAAGATTGATAATGGTTTTGATAGGGTTATGAAATGATAAAAAATCTACTGAGTGATTTTATACCCACTTACATGATATAATAAAGCATTAATAAATGAATAAAAAATCATATAGATTTTTGAAGAACATCAAAGTGAGTACCTTAGGCTTGGTATACACTCTCAATCTTCAGAATCTTTTTTCGCATGGTCAATTACACTACAAAATTAAAATATAGATAAACCTAATTTTTTTAAATATAAAACATAAAAACTACAATGTCCATTGATTAAACTCTCTACTTGATCATTTTTTATAAACAATAACAAAATCTCATAAAATAAATATAATTCCTTATAGAATTAGAAAAAAATAGATATAAGAATTGATATGAATGAATAAACCAAAGTTGAATCATATATTCAAAATAAACTACTTAGAACATAAGATTATTTTAATTGAAGTCACTAAGGAATGAATAAATTTACCCCATGTACTATAAATTAAAGGGTGAGTAAAAATAAAATAATAATTATTTTGAATTCGATTGAAATTGATTGGGGATGGAATCTGTAATAGCAATACTTTACACCATAAAATGGTCTCTTTTATCCTTTATAGAATGGATAAACACAATTATTTATATGAAACGGCCCACCCATGGTTAAGAATCAATATTCCCAAAATTACCTTTATATGGTTTTAAAATAAATTATTGGAGTCCACTATAATGGTAAATAAAGATCTGATTGAGACTCAAATAAAATAGAATTTAAATTTTTTTTATTGGCATGGGTTTATTGATTGAAAAAACATTCCAAGCCATGAAATTTTAGACTACAAAAAAAATTCCTTTTTACTAGACATCTCATTGATTATTTTTGTACAACAACACCATTTTGAATATATGAATCATGTCATGAATTTATCAATACAATGTGTCTTTGATTTTCTAACACTAATATTCAGTTATCATGTGATCAAAATTTTTTCATTAATATTCAAATTAAATTCATAATTATTACATTTAATTAATATTAATTGAAATTAACTTCAAGAATAAAATGTTAAAATTGTTATTTAATTTATAAATTTCTGTTATTATGGATTTATGAATTAAATATAATTGTAACCTTTCATCTTCAGATTAACCAATTTAATTACTTTATTGGAATGATCATGACACATTATCATGAAAACATTAAATGGATTATTAAATAATTAATTAAAATCACTAATAATCTATAAAAGATTCAACACTCTCCATTCCTCATTTAAAAATCATACAATCCTAGTTCCCTTCTCATCTTGACCAAACAATATAGTCTGAATCATTAAATGTAATAATCATTTAAATAGGGGATAATGGATATTAGTTTTCATGCATAGACTATATGTGAGGATGTTATCATAAAAACACATAATTCAGTATAAATTTGGATCCTTAAAACCCTAATATTTTTTGAATGGTTTCATTTACAATAGAATATAACGTTTTTTGAGTTATTTTTTAATCATAGAACCAAATTTTGAAACAAACTAAATAATTTTTCATAGATTGATTGTGACATGAGTAAGTGAATTGGTATGATCAGTACCATATATTATAATTATATTAAGTCACTAATGAAGGTTTCTTAACATGCCATAAAGAAAAATAATTTACATCGTACAATTTTTTTCAGTAGACTCATGTAATCATCTAATCTCTCCACCCAAATATACATTCAGTATAAAGCACGCAAGGAATCCTTTATTTATATTAGTCATGCCTAAAATAATTAGAAACAACCAATTATAATTATTACATTATGAATAAAATATTTCCACCACCCTTCCCATATGTATCTATAAATAATATTCATCATGATTATTCAATTATCACCAACATTTCATTTTTTTAGTACAGAAAATGAAATATATTGTTCTAGTGAAGGGTATGGGAAATAAATATAAAAATAATTGATCCATTCCACATATAATATTATCTTATATGTTAAAATTTATTATAAATTTTTATTTTCATTCTTGTTTATATCCCCTTTGATTGGTTCAATAAACAAGAGTGAGGAGGTCTCATATTTCAAGGATCAGTCAAAATGATGATCTAGTGATAAATAGTGGGTAATGGATTGGAAATTGGTCTTATTGGTCATGGGTATACAATAATGTAATAGGTTGTGATTAAATGGTATGATAAGGTAGAGTATTCATGACTATTAAAACAATAAATGAGAAGATTTTATAATTTATCATTACAATATTAGGGAAGATGTAATCAGACAATAATGATACATAAAATAATTTTATATAGTTAACTTACTAAAATTGCATAGAAATCATAAAATATTTGATGATTTTTCAATTTTTTAAGACATGAATAATATTGATTTTTAATATTATAAATATTATTATTAAGATAGGTCCTACTCACATGTGTTACTCAGAAAGCACAAATATAAAGTTTTTGTTCGACTAAATTTCATTGGGAATCCTATGAATATACTTTTTTCCATTGATCATGAGATTTTGCCTATGTTACATTTAATTTAGTCTACATTGCACTAATTTAGAGCTATTTGTTCCTCTTTTCCTCTATAATGTGGTATATTTTTACGATTTCATTACTGATTAGGGAATACAACACAAATTTAAATCCTTAATACATTGTTATACATTCATTCAAGCTATAATTTGAATATTTATATATTATGATATGATCACACCTTCTTGAATGTATTTGATAATATGGGGATTTATTGTGGGAGAAGATATAAATGAAAGAGAATGTTGGGAAAAATCCCCTAAGATATCATTTAAGCATTTTTGAGGTGATTTTGTTTGTTG
Source organism: Viscum album (assembly GCA_963277665.1). Classification (NCBI taxonomy): domain Eukaryota; kingdom Viridiplantae; phylum Streptophyta; class Magnoliopsida; order Santalales; family Viscaceae; genus Viscum; species Viscum album. The sequence goes on from OY728154.1 coordinate 27,462,645, forward strand.
ACAATGTGGGCCTCCATGTTGTGTTTGTTCACAAAGCAGACCACAATGTAGAATTTGTTGAAAAAGGGTTTTACAAGGTGATTTTTCAGGTTCAAGAGAGGTTTTTGGCTCTCCAAGTTTGATTGAAGAACCTCGACAAAGGAATGGACGATCTAGAGGTGGTACAAATAGAGCAGATACAAGGTGGCACTGTTTTCCAATGTTTGCCAAATTTTTGGGCCTGAAAATCGAAAAATGGATAGATGTGTTTTTGGAAAAGGGAGGTGTGCGAAAAAGGAAAGTGGTGCATGAAATATCAGCATGGTTCATGAAATAGAGGATCGGTGTTTTTCGCACAAGAGGTTTTTTGAGATCCGAAGATCAAAAATTGGCAAAGTCATGAGGTGCGCAAAATATTGGAGCAGTGCGAAAAAAACGTTACTTCGAAGAAGAAGTGTTTTTTGCAGTCAAAGTGAATTACGCACTCAAGGATGGTTTTTTGTGCACGGTCATTTTTTCCTATAAATATGAAGTGACCCCCCTCCTATTTGTGGTAGATCAAGACATAGAGAGTATCTGAGCTATAGTGCATGAAATTGGAGTTCGCAAAGGAGTTGCACGTAAACAACAAGTTTGTACGTAAAAGGAGTATATGCACATAAAGCAAAGGTTGCATGTAAAATATGGGAGTTTCGCGTAAAAGTAGTATTTGCGTGTAAAGAAAAGGTTGTGCATTAAAGAAACAGTTGTGAATAAAAGAATTTAGTTGGCGTAAAAGAAGTGTTGCGCGAAAAGTGGATTTCGCACAAGGTAAGGGAATTACATGCAAGGTGCAGTAAGGGATGCACATAAAAATTGGGGTTACCCGGTACACCTGGTGAAAAGTGAGATTCATCTGCAGGTGAATGCTGGACATCAACAGAGCATTTATAAATAGTTAAAGATTCAGATTTCATTAGTGATAATGAAGATACATACAGGTCTATAATCTGTGAGTAGATCCTTTCCAGAAAAGTGAGCAATGGAAGAGGAAGAAGTTGATCCTCTCCACTAACAATGAGCCAGAGATAGAGAAACAGGGAATGACCCTTGGGAAGTAGTGAGCTAACCCAGAACATTATAAAGGTAGTGATCCTGGGCATAGAAGTGATCTATCCCAAACATTGTAAATTGGAAATGAGCTTTAGTGGATTTGGTACAACATAACATCACCTTTGTATGCTCCGTAGATGTCTCCCAATGAGGGTGAACCAAGTAAAAATTACTGTGTCCCGTGCATGATTTAATTACTATATACAATTTTCTACGGAAAGAGAGAGAAAAGAGTTTTTCTTAATAGTGAAACGAGATCAATAGGGGCAGTTGTATTAATCTGTCATACCCTGATTCACCCCCCCCCCCCTCTTAGGGTATCTAACCTAGTGGACCTAACAATTAGTATCTGAGGGAAAGGATAATATCAGTGGTTCTCCCTCAAATGTAGGTCACCAATCATAAAGGTGTTTCGATCTTCGACGGGATAAATTTTAAGCTGTGGAAGAATCGAATGCAACACTACTTTCGATCTTTGGGAATGGATGTATTCATAGGAGAAATTCATGGTATAATAGCCGATATTAACATTGGTGCATTATAAGAAGATGAGCATAGAGAATTGGATGCAGATGCCTAGGGAATTAATTCTTTATGGGGAGCCATATCCAATGTTATCTATACAAAGGTGATGTCATGAAAAACCTCACATGCCATGTGTGAAAAGCTGTTAAATATATATTAAAGAGATACAAAGGTCAGAGAAGCAAAGATACAAGTGTTATGGAACAAGTATGAAGATCTGAGAATGAACCCGAATGAATCTGTTGATTCATTATTTGACGGTGTAAATGTTATAGTGGAAGACATGCAAGGTATTGGGGAATTCATTGAAGACATAAAGATTTTAAAGTGCATATTTATGATACATCCCCCTCGGTTCAATCTGAAGGTTTTAGTTTTGGAAGATAAAGACTTGAAAGAGATGACATTGGGTGACCTGCACAACACCCTTGTTGCATATGAAATGAGAAATGATGATAACAATGCTGTGGAAAAGGGGAAATCTAAGGAGGTGGAATTCAAGGCCTTGAATAATCTCACCATTGAATAATGTCATAAGTATGAAGAGACAGATGAGGTGATGTCATTTATTTCATCAAATCTACGAAGAGGAAAAGGAAAGTTCAAGGGGAAACTTCCAGTGGCTTGTTTTCGGTGTAGAAAGGTTGTCCATCTTGCAGCAAGGTTTCCAAAAAAGATCCAAAAATATGATTATATCAATGAATTTTAAATTAAAAAGAATAATTCTTCAGCCGATGTGAAAGGCAATAAGCGATTCAAGAGAAATTTCATCAAGAATAAGAATCTATTTTCACAATAATGTGACAATTCAGATGAGTTTAAGGTTGAGGAGGTTGAAGAGATAGATAACTTCCAAGATCGTGGAGAAAATGTCATGGTGGCAGTTGTTGTTAGTACTCATAGGAAGGAAGAAACTGATATTGATGAAGAATAAGATGTTTAAGGAAGAGTTGATATGCAAGATGAGTTAGAGGATTCTCTTAAAGAGATAGGTGTTTGTAGGTCTTAAACAAAGAAATCCAATAAAGTTGTCCATAACGCCAAACTCAACATGCAGAAGTAAGAACAAGAGAAGTCTGAGTTAATGGAAGAAATTGAGAAACTCATTTCATTAGTACCAGATAATTTAGAATCAATTAGTGAGTACAAACTCAATATTGAAGAACAGAAGGAGATTGATGTCTTGAATATCACAGTGAAAGATCACATCAAGCGTATCAAAGAGATTGAAGGGGAAGTTGTTGGTCTTCGAAGAAAAGTTAAAGACCATGAAAATCCATTGATTCCCAACACATTCACGAGAATTCAGTTCATTCTGAGGACTGAAAAGATGATAGAGGGGCCTATTAGTTCAGTAGGAAATAAGTAGAAATCGTGCTCAGACGTTAAGTTTGATTCGGCGCCTGACCAGAAATAAAAAGCAGTTAGGGTTAAAGTCAGACCACGAGTGCCCATTTCAATATTGAGGGTTGATTTGGGCACAAATCAGAATCATAATATTCATAGATTCCAAGAGGAAACTCATAGTGAAGATGTAACATGAAGGAATTCACCTTATATCATGTGTTATTGTTGTGGAAAGATGGTACATTCATAGTATGTGTGTTCCATAACTAGGGGATAACGAAGGGCACAAGAACAGAGGTTATATCCAAATAGAGAATGGTTCTCCAGAACATATTTTGAAGGACACTATTTCTGGTGTAGAGGATTTGGGAGCATGGCAGGTACTATACTTCAACCATAGAGAGGAATGTGCCTAAGCAGAATCAAAATGTTTGCAAGTAGCAGATCAATGAACCAATAGGTGTGTTGAAAATGAAAAAAACATTTACAGCATTTCAATATGGATATGGGTTATCATACTCTAAGAAAGATCAAAAGTCTCAATCCATTCCGAGTGTGAAGCAAAAAATATGAACCAATAAGAAAAAGGATGAGAAGGCAGTGGTGGAAGAAATTTCCCTTAAATAATCATATCGCTCTGGTGTGTGGATACTTGATAGTGGGTGTATGTCATATATGATAGGCAATATGGATCTGGTACATGCATAAAATATGACAAAGAATTATTTTTCAAGTTTGGTAATGATGAAGGCCATAAGATAATTGGATTATGAAAGTCTATATTTAATGGAAAAGAAATAAGATGTGATGATGTTTTGGTTATAGAAGGTCTTGGTAATAATTTTCTCTGTGTTAGTCAACTGTGTGACTCAGTTCATTCAATATAGTTTACCAAGAAGATGTGTGTTGTCAAGGGAAGAGATGGTATAGTAATCATATAAGGAAAAAGGACATAGGGGAATCTCTAATTGGTAAGTGGAGAAGAATATATGTTCTTTTTGTCTAGGACGGAAGAGAACAATCTATGGCATAAATGACTCGGCCATCAATGCCATCCATCCTTAGAAGATCTGGTGAAGTGTGATGCAGCTAGAGACCTCCAAAAGCTATCACATGATCGTAATAATACGTGTGATTCATGCCAACATGGTAAGATCATCAAAAATATGTATAAATAAAAATAAAAGAAGTCATCAAGAGTTCTAGAATTGGTGAATACTGATGTTTGTGGGCCTATCACACTAAGAGAAATGGATGGAAAGAGGTACTACGTTCTTTTTATTAATGACTATAGCAGAACGGAATGGATATTTTTTATGTCTCATAAGTATGATGTGTAGCTGCTTAAAATAGTACCAAATGGAGTGTGAAAGGATGCTTGGACAAACAATTCTAATGTTTTGTACAGAAAATGGTACGAAATTCACAAATAGTCAAGTGGAAGACTAGCTCCAGAAACATGGGATAAGGCATCAAGTTTCCTTCGTAAGAACTCCCCAATATAATGGAGTTGTTGAAAAGAGAAATCGGATCATCAACAATATGGCCAGAACGATGCTTATAGAAAAGACCTACCAGAGAGGTTCTGTAAGGAATCAGTGTTGACATCGGTCTAAATTTATAATAGAGCTCTGTTGTGTTTGAAAGAAATAAAGACTCCATATGAGATGTGGTATGGAAAGAATCCAATAGTGAAATACTTTTTAATATTTGGAAGTAATTTTTTCATCCCCAATAAGGAAAAACATAGGAAATATAATCCATGGAGAGATGAGGGCATATTCCTTGGCTACTCAAGAAAAAAGCAGATCATACAAATGCTTTAACAAAAGGATGAGAAAATCTGTTGAGAGCAATGATGTCACTATAGTGGAAAATGAAGATATCATTCAACATCACAATGAAAAATTTATTGATGAATGTGATGAAGAGGAAAACAATGCAGGGTCAGCAGAATTGGATGATGTAGATTCAGAAGAAGATGCTGATGATGATCATGAGGAAGTAAAATCTATAACTGTACAAAAGACAAGAAGTCGAGCTGAAATTGATATGTACAATATCATTGGTGATCAGTTAGCTCTAGTTCAAACAAGAAGAATCAAATTTCTGCAGCATAAATCTTTCTTATCTCAGGTAGAGCCTAATTTTGTTGTTGATGCAGCTGAAGAAGAAAATTGGGTTCAGGCTATGAATGAAGAGCTAGATCAGATTGAGAAGAATCAAACATGGGAGATTGTTTCGAGGCCATTAGATAAAAAAGTTATTGGGACTAAATGAGAATATCACAACAAGATAAATGAATATGGAACAGTGGTCTGAATCCAGTCATGACTAATGTGCCAAGAATACTCCCAAATTGATGGAATTGATGTCGATGAGAAATTTGCACCAGTTTCAAGGATAGAGACAATCAGATTATTCCTAGCCATTGTAGTGCAATGGAGGTTCAAAGTATTCTATATGGATGTAAAATCTGTATTCTTGAATGGGATTATAGAGTAATAAGTATATATCGAGCAGTCGGATGGTTTTATCATTCATGAGAATGATAACAATATTTTTCAGCTGAAGAAGGCATTATATGGGATGAAATAAGCACCGAGAGCATGGTACTCAAAGCTTTATTAGTATTTAAAGAAACTTGGTTTCCAGCGTGGAGGAGTGGATTACAATCTCTATTTCAATAACAAAAATAATCAAAGGATGGTGGTGTAGGTTTTTGTCGATGACATAATATTTAGTGGGTTAGATGAAGCACAGTGTAGACAGTTTTCCGAATTCATGAAACATGATTTCGAAATGTCTATGACTGGTGAGCTGATATTTTTCCTAGGATTACAGGTGACACAAGGATGGAATGACGCATTTATTTCTCAATCTAAATATGCCAAAGAGGTTCTGAGAAGATTTGTAATGGAAAATTACAAGTAGATGAATACTTCGGTTACTACTCGGATGAAATTATCGAAATATGCAAATGGAAAGGCAGTTAATATCACAGAATACATGCAGATTATTAGGAGTTTACTATATCTGACAGCAATGAGACCTGATATTTTTTTATCCACATTCCAAGCAGCAAGATATCAATATAATCCCAAGGAAATCCATATTCTTTTAGTGAAAAGAATACATCAGTATATCAATGGAATGGTGGATTTCGTCTTGATATATAGTGACAAATATTAGTTAGAATTAGTGGGATATAATGATGCAGATAGGCCCAGTTCATTAGATTATAGGAAATCAACATCAGGAGGTGCTTTCTATCTTTGTGGATTGTGTATTTCTTGGCTAAGAAAGAAGCAAGATTTCATTTCATTAAGCAATTTGAAAGCTAAGTATATTGTGGCTACTCAAGCATGCACACAATTATTGTGGATGAAGCAGCAGCTTGATGATATATGAGTTGAAGTGAAGTCTCCAATCGGAATCCAGTGCGATAACTCAAGTGCTATAAATCTCAGAAAAAATCTCTTCCATCACTCAAGGACAAAGAACATTTAGATAAAGTATCATTTTATAAAGGATATGGTTGAGCAGGGAATTATGAAGTTTGAGTATGTGCCTATAGAGCTACATGTTCCTGACATTCTGACAAAGTCCTTACCCAATGAATCATTTTTCAAGGCATCGACTGGCTCTGGGAGTTCAGTCGACTCCACGCAGTTGAAAGAGTGTGGTTGTAGAAACCCACCTCCCCTCTCCTCAAGATATGGTGTTTTTCCCTAATGTTCTAATATGTGTTTTCTACTCTGTTGCAAACCATAAAGGAGTTACCTTGGGGTTCATTGACAAAGGGGGAGAAATAGTGATTCCTCAAGTGGGAGAAATTGTGGCTAAAGAAGAAAGAAAATGTCTTAGTCAAAGACACTGTGAGAAGCTGAAAGTTGGAGCAATAAGATATGGGAGATCAATGAGATAGGGGGAGTTGAAAGTGGAAGAGGAGTTGAAGATGTAAGCAGACAGTGAGAGTTTTAAATCTAACGATTCTAGAAGTGACCGATCAAATAATATATATCACACAGTTGAGGATCGTGATAATTGCAGAAGAGTGGTGTTGGAATGGTTTCATAAGGTTTCCATCTATCACCAATTGGTGTTAGTGTGGTATCAATAATTGGTATTAGTTTTTTAACTGATATTAGTTTGGTGTCAGCGGTTGGTTTTTGAAATTTTGATTATTTAAATGAAGTGATTAATTGAGTATCCTTTCATTTACTCTTGTTTCTCATGGCGAGCATTTCTCTTTTGGGCTTAGAGTATGTGTTGAGTGAATCCTTGATAGCTATCAGAATCGAAAGAGGTGAATGGTGGAAGAAATTGGAAGAATCTTTAATGAGGAATCAAAGTGCAAAGAATTTTTATGAGAAGAGTTGTAAACAAACCCAAAGGGGGAGATTCTTGGGAAAAAATCCCTCAAGGTATCAATGAAGCATTTTTTAGGTGATTGTGTATGTTGACACTGTGGGCCTTCGTGTTGTGTTTGTTCACAAAGTAGACCATGATGTTGAATTTGTGGGAAAAGGGGGTTTGCAAGGTGATTTTTAGGGTTCGAGGGATGTTGTTGGATATCCATGATTGATTGAAGAACCTTGATAAAGGAATGGATGATCTGGAGGTGGTACAAAAAGAGTAGATACTTGGTGCCATTGTTTTCCAGTGTTTGCCAAATTTTTGGGCCTAAAAATCAGAAAATGGAGAGATGTGTTTTTTGAAAAGGGAGGTGCATAAAAAAGGAAAGAGGTGCACAAAAAAGGATTGTGGTGCATGAAATATTTGTGTGGTCCACGAAAAAGGAAAGAGGTGCATGAAATATCAGCGTGGTGCATGAAATAGAGGATTGGTGTTTTTCGCACAACAGGTGTTTCGAGATCAGAAGCTCGAAAATTGGCAAAGGCATGAGGTATGCGAAATATTGGAGCAGTGTGTGGAAAATGATGTTGCCCGAAAGATGTGTTTTTCACGCTCGAAGTGAATTACACACTCAAGGAGGGTGTTTCACGTGGGGTTGATTTTTCCTATAAATATGAAGTGACCTCCCCCCCTCATTCGAGGTAGCTCAATACTTAGAGAGTATCCGAGCTCTGGAACTCGAAATTGGATTACACAAAGGAGTTGCGCGTAAACAACAAGTTTGTTCCTAAAATCAGTATTTGTACGTAAATTAAATGTTGCACATAGAAGATGGGATTTGCGCATAAAAGCAGTATTTGCGCGTAAAGAAAAGGTTTGACATAAAAGAAACAGTTGCGCGTCAAAGAATTCAGTTATGCATAAAAGTGGTTTTTCATGAAAAGTGCATTTCAAGCAAGGTAAGGGAATTACATGCAAGGTGCAGTAAGGGCTGTGCGTAAAAATTGGGGTTGCCCGGTACACCCGGTGCAAAGTGAGATTTATCTGTGGGTAAAATTTGGACGTCAACAGAGAATCTATAAATAGTTAAAGATGTATATTTCATTAGTGATAATGAAGAGACATGCATATCTATAAACTGTGAGTGGATCTTTTCCAGAGCAGTGAGAAAAGGAAGAGGAAGAAGGTGCTCCTCTCCACGAGCAGTGATCTAGAGAGAGAGAAACCGGGAGTTTCCCTTGGGGAAGCAGTGAGCTAACTCTAAATATTGTAAAGGCATTGATCTAGGGCATAGAAGTGATCTACCCCAAACATTGTAAATTGGCAGTGAGAATTAGTGGATTTGGTTCAGTGGAACATCATCGTTGTTGCTCCTTGGACGTATCCCTGTGAGGGTGAACAAAGTGAAAATCAATATGCCCCGTGCATGATTTAATTTATGTTTATACTTTCCTACGGGAAAGAGAGAGAAAAGAGTTTTTCTTTATAGTGAAACAAGATCAATAGGGGAAGTATTTTTAATCTGTCATTCCCTGATTCACCCCCCTCTCAAGGTATCTAACCTAGTGGGTCTAACAAAGAAAACTTCTATAAAATTACATTTAGGGGTAATACTATATTATGTAAAATAACATATATGTTGAGAAATTTATTGATAAACCCACCAAACTAATATTGTAACTGAACATCATATATTATGGTTTTAGAGATCCACTGTATAGTGGTATATAACCAATATAATCAGTTAATAATTTCAAAATATTATGATAACAATTTTGAAAAAATGGAAAATAAAATATGGAAATTCATTTGGAATAGAAAATATATTGGTTCTCCAATAACACAATGAATTATTAATAAATGGATATATGCTTTCCTTGTATAATGTTGTATTAACTAATTAGAACTACATCAACTTAAAGGTATTTTATAGGATAAATATGAAAATATGGGCTTGACTTTCGGATAAATTAAATCAAACACATCTTATCGGTCCCAGTTTAATAATTTATTACTATTATAACCGAGAATATTAAAGGATGCTATATAAGTACTCTTTTTTCCCAAATCAATGGAAAAATAAATAAATAGTTTAAATAGTATATAAGGGAATGATATCAAACATTGGTGGCTAATGATCATTGGATTTTTGGTTTATATTACATTCCCATTTTCTAATGATGGAATTAATACCCATAGAAAATAGTCTAACCAAATGAAGGGTTGTAATAATGATTCAAAGATATGGAAACCTATCCAATGGATATAATAGAATATTAATGTTATAATTTTAGTTGATATTTACTAATAGAAATTAGAAAATTTAGACATATAAAGCAATCTTATCGCTTATCTATCTACGTTAAATGATCATGAAATATTGATAGAAATAAAAAATTTATATAACTATAAAAATGAATGGAATAAATTTAATTTTATATATATAGAAATTAATGATTCTAGATAAAGTGATATAGTGAATTTTATGACATTATTTTAGGATCACCATTAGATTAGATTCTCCTTCTTCGCTAAATTTTGATTTGTGTGATCCTGAGTGGGTTAACAGTTCGTTTTTTAAGGAAATTTCTTAATTTGAATTAAATCATAATTATCAATCGAATTAGAATCTAATTATCAAATCCATATATAATTAAATATTTGAATTCCTGATCAATTAGAATATGACCATAGGGGAATAGAAGAAGAAATCAATGTTAATTTACAATCCAATGATATTTGAGTAAGGAGTTAGTGCACTAATATAAGAACCTAGATCATTCTTTTTAGGTACGTTTTTTTTTCTAGTTGTTTTTGAGAAAATAGGATTTTTTCGAAATTTCATGAGTACACTCCATGTACTTATATGTACACGATGTGTACCCAGTTGTCGAGGGTGACCATGTACTAGCCTTCAAATGGTCGTGTACATGGCCATGTGTGGTGACCTAGAGACCACCTAAAGTAGAGGATAGAAAAGGCAAGTACATGTCGTGTACTTTTAAAGAACACACCATGTAATCTCTTATTATTTCATTAAATAGACCGGGGTCACGTCTAATGGAAAGAACTCACTTCTTGACCTATCTCATCTAGGATCATCTGTACGGCAATGTATCTTCTCCAAGCCCTCGACTCACCGTCCGTTATCTGAATCGAACTCTGTCGGTTGCGTTGGAATCGCATTGGTGAGTTCTCTCTTATTTTTGAACTTCATTTCCTGGTTTATCCTATCTTGTGAGATATCATTGGTTGAATTTGTTTAGCTATTTTATATATCTATGACGTTCTAGGGAGATTCAATGCCTGAGGTTCATATATATCGATCTCCCAATGCCGATGTAGGTGGTTTGTGCCTTTCTGTAGATAGTAGTTGAATTTGATGTCAAAAGTACCCAATACCCAAGAACAGGTATTACATGTTTAAGGTTTTTATCCCTAATATTTCCTGTTATGCCTTGTTTGTTTGGATAGATATTAATTGTTGTGAATAGGGTTAACTTTTCCATGCTATGGATGTTTTTCCCATGTTTGGTTGTTTTGACCATTTGGTCTAGTTTGCCTATTAGGATGCTTTTCGTTCAATTCCTAGTATTAATATGAGGGAGTGATTATTTTCTGAAATTGTGTGAGATTTTTTATAATGTTTATCCAAGTAGTTATTGAGTTTTACTTTGGCTGCCACATATCGTTTGTGCACGACTGACTTAAACAGGTCCATGAGAACCTGGTGTCGAAAACCATCAGAAGAATGGATGTTGAGGGCTTCTACAGAGAGTCTGTTTACTATTAAGTTGTGAGACCATAGGGGGGATGGAATTTTTTATCCCTCAGAGTGTCTTTAGTTCCTCGATATAGGACACAGGGGGAATTGGACGTTGAGTGCTTCCTTAGAGTTCCTATTAGTCACTGATACGAGACCACATGGGGAATTGATGGTGAGTGCTTCCTCAAACTTTCTTTGCTAAAGCTGAACCAGAGGGGTTAGACTTTTTGTACATCCCAGAGGGTTTCTTGTGTTTGATTTGTTTTAACTAGAGGGGTTAGGCTGTGAGTACTTCCCACAAGGTTACCTTTTGTGATTAGATTCGTACATGGTTTATGAATGTTGAATGCATTTGAAACTGTAGGATTGTTTACTTTTGAGTACTTCCTTGTTTACTGTTTCTTTTTGATTATTGGCTTCCATATATATTCACTAACTATTAGGAACAGATCATTGGGTGTCTTCTTATTGGGATTAGTCTCACACCCTGTTTTGGTTATGTTTTTAGTCCCAAACATATTATATTGTTGTAGGTATAGATAAGGGAAAGCTCCCTTCTACTTTAAGTACTTGATTGTTGTGGAACTAAGGAGCATGGGACCAAACTGAGGCTTGTGATGTTGTGAAGTTATTTACTTTCCTTGATTTTGTACTTTGGTTTAGTACTATATTCCAACATTGTGATTTTTTGGACGCTTTCTTAGACATATGTATCTTGCATCATCTATATATGTGTGCTCCAATTGTTTATTACTTTTGTTGTTTACTTATTTCATGTTTTATAGCTTCCTATATTTCTCTCTATTTTACTTCCATTGTGTTACTCTTCTATTGAGGGCATAGTTTTCCCCAATATCACACCCAATGCCCTCACTTCTAGTCAGCATCCTCTGGCATTTGGGGAAATTCACTTGAATCCATGTGGCCAACAGGGTATGGGGAACCTCTGGGCAGCTCCCGGAACCAGGAAATTACAAAGTGGTATCAGAGGAATTATTTTCCTCTTAACATACTATTTCGAGTCTATCTCCTCGGATAGGAAGGAAATATGTACTTGGTAATAAGATGTTTTCGAGAGTAGCTAACTCGTGTATAGGGAAAATCCAATTTACCTTGGTTATTGTAATTTTTCTGGTTTTTCAATTTTAGAGTTGATTTGATTTCACTGTTGGGTGATTCGCATGTTTTGCGCTATTATTGTTGATATTATTGAGGTTCCATTTCTGTTACAACCCGATGAGATGAGGGTATTCTATCTCAAACATTATATAATAACATTCTATATATCACAGGTCATGCATTATTTCTATTCCATTTAGGGTGCATTACTGATTTCTTGATGTTGTGATAGATGTTGTGTTATATATACATGATGTTGTGATATATTCCTTGATAGAATACATTTTATTTGATAGGGTATTGATAATATGTAAGAATTAGTTTGAATGAATTCCAAACATTGGTTCTTGAGGTGTTATGGGCCGTCATGGACCAGAATTTGGTGGTTAATTACTCTGTTATTTTTATATATAACATGTATAATATTCCAATATTTGATTTGCAAGAGTATGGGATGTCATGGATCGGAATTTTGAACCTTAATGTTTGTTTCAATATTTTCTGTGTTCTAGAGTAGTTCTGAGTCTTACTGTTCGTAAAACCCCATAATACTTGGCGTGTAATGATGAATACATGCCATGTATCCTTCTATTTGGGAAGGAACTATTTTTCTTCAATACACGATGTGTATTGTATGTACACACCGTGTAGTCTCTAACCATGTCACTAGCTGTGTGGGAAGTGACATGGGGTTGGTAAATATTTGTTGGGACACGCCGTGTATGGGATGTACACGTCGTGTTGAGTAGACCATGTGTCCTTCTGTGTGACTAACAACATAGACGAATAAAACATACCTCATACACGTCGTGTCAAATTTGAACACACCATGTAGTGTAACCCTTGAATCTAGCCATGTAACAAACAACACAGGATGGTGGAATCCTTCTAGTGCACATCGTGTCTGGCATAAACACACCATGTATTGTCAACTGTGTGTCTACCCCTGTGACTAAAAACATGGAAAGTTGAAACCTAAGAAGTACATGTCGTGTCCATCTGTAACACACTATAGAGAGTGATCTATGTAACAGGCCATGTGACTAACAACACGGGTCGATGAAGTTTGTCAAGTACATGTCATGTATAGCACTAACACATCGTGTAGTCGTGTTCTAGGGAAACTGTGTGGCTTAGACCTGTATAAGAACTTGGGTAGGGGAAGAGGATTCAATTACATGTTTTGTGTTAGGACAACATGTCATGTGCATGGGGTTTTACATGACCATTTTTTATAGAGGTACACAACCATGTAAAGGATTAAGGGAACATGTCGTGTAGTGTTCATACACATCATGTAATCATGTTTTTAAAAAATAGAATGCTTTATTTCTCCTTTTACCTTCTTACACTTATAAGTTTCAGTGCTTGTTAATCTTAATCTAAGTTGTGTGCTTGACCTTGTAGATTCATGAAACTGAGATTTCCTCCAGTTGTCTGCCAGTTATAGGGCAGTGATCAGACACCAGACATAGCTGATCAGGGACTACCAACAGATCCTCCTTTAGTGCCAATCTTGGCACCAGCTGTCATTCTGGACATAGGTGTTGATGCATAGTTCTGAGTGGGATTTATGAGGTTTATGTAGACCTTCTGAGTAGTAACGCATCCTATCCCATTTATGGTAGATTTGACGTGGTTTTTATAATAGCATCATCCTCCCACCATCACATGTGAAGGAGGATCTCAGGCAGTAGAGTCATTGTTAGAATCCATGCTATCTATCTTTGAGCATCTGGAGACGCCTCCAGAGAGGAGGGTGAATGTGAGGACCGGACTCCAGAAACCTGGGATCTGGTTCCTTCTGAACATGATGCATGTCTTGAAATAAAAACGTGCATTGAAAAAAACACATCATGTCTCATACAGAGGAATGAGTGAGACTCGGGCTTTGGGAAACAGGAAACTTCTGAAACAGTTCATCTTTTAAAATATATTACCTGATAATTTTAAATCAAAACGTAGGGTGAGCATTGAAATAATTAGTAAGGGGTTCTAAAAAAATAACAACAGTGTGACTCTTGAAAACATTCGTTTAAAAATTACATGTGGAACATTGTCTTAAGTAAAACTGTAAAAAATAACCTCAAAGTGCTCAACCAAGATTTTCATGGAACATATGAAACAATTTTGACATTTCTCAAAGGAGTAATAATGGTCTTCATAAACAAGTACGACATGTGATACATAAGTATAAAATTAAACAGATAAGAGTAATGCTTAATAAGAGTTGCGCATAAAGGAAACAACTTCAATTTCATTTGCTAGTTACTATCATACTAAGTGATAAACACAAATCAAGCTCCAAAATTATACTAGTGAAATAAGAACTTTATAAAAACATAAATGAAATGGTCGTGAAAGAATATGAATTTTATATTGAAAAGAACTTGTAACATAACTTGAATTATGTGGCATCAAAATTTAACATAGAAAATCATTTCCATATCACTATGGTCTATCCCCAAGGTGTCATTAAAAATTACCAAGGTCCATCTCCAAGGTATCATTAAACTTGTCATCTCTAGAGATTAAGTCTTTACACAAATAATTGGAGCCCTATCGGGGCACAACCTTAAATTTGTCTATATTATCATGTGAGCCACATCGTTCATACATTACCTAAATGGTATGTATATTCAATATGTCCCATACCACCTTGAATAACTCATTCATTTTCATTTTACCCAAGGTGTACCATACCACTTTGGGTAATCTAATTTCTTAGTTCATTATCTTGACATGTCAAAGGCTTGCATTATGTACAATCATAACTTAAATAAATAATGAACCATTACACATTTTTCTAGTACATGATACGACAGTTAACATTACAAAATATTTCAATAACTAATCAAAGGAATACATAGTTTAGTAAACATTATTTCCACAAAAGGTAATTTCTAAATCATATAAAAGGATGATACAATAAATGATGAATTATTATTTCATGGAAATGAAATGCTTAAAGAAAACACTTTCCATTAGTTATGGTGATAAACAGGTCATTAAACCATAGCTTGATTAACTAATAATATTCACCAAGGAAGTTTCATTGCATAATAAGATAGTAAATGGACACAACATGATAACATGGTCCCATAATTTTTAAATCCTCTAACATATTTTAATCAAGCCAAAATATATACTTTATCGTAAAACACATCATGGGTAATGTCAAATAAACTTCTTTAAATATACATGATTCGCATAAAATAATAATTTACTTAAATATTGATATCCATCCTTTAAAAAACATAAATTTGATTTGTATTGGACTACATGTATATGAGTACATAGATATATATATATACAATGTTTACAAAAAGGGTGTTTTCATGGTAAAAATGGTTTCAAACAGACCTCATAAATACATAATACCTAGTATAACATACTGGATCATATTGGAAATCTAAAAATATCTTGGGTTTGGGTTATAAATATATTTATATACATATAAAAAACTATATATTTCGAATATTTCTATATGAATAGGTTTTGTGAAATAAAACCGAATGAAAACAATCAAAACATAACACCCAAACGTCTTGTCCTACGTAGGACGATCCAAATAAAAAGAAAATATAACCTATATATATATATAGAAAAAACATATACATGAACTATATTTTAAAGGGTTTCTTTTAATACAATGCAAGATAATCCCTTGCACATGTAATCTTTGAAGTAAATTTTATGGAAAAAACCCCTAAAACTATTTTAAAACTGCATGGTTTTAATTATACATATTTATATATATATAGAAACCATATATATCAAAACATAGAATAGTAGTATTTATTAATGAAATAAAAACATAAAACATCCTTACTTATACCCTACTGAAAACACGATGGAAAACCCTTTTGAAAACAATATAAACCGAGGGATTTGTATTAGGTATATATACATATATAAACTTTATATATCGGGTGTATAAAGTGTATATTTCTCCAAAAATGAAAACAAATCATGCAAGAACCCTTAAAGGGATTAAGGGGGATGCTCAGATTAAAAGGGAGCTCATTGGTTTTGGTGGAGAGTTTGGAAGGAGTTCTGGAGGAGAAAAAGCCAATGGGGTTTCATGAGGAAAGATGGGGGGTTTAAGTAGAGGCTCCGATGCAACAAGTGACTCAACCCCAAGGGCAGGCCAGCGTTGAGAGGAGGGGGTGTGTGGGGGTGAAGAGGAGTAGTTCAAAAGGAAAAGGCTGAGTCGTCCTCGTGTGTGAATGCCTACTGGTGCGGGACCCCGACGCGAGAAAGAAGACGCTGGAGGGGTGCAACGTGGAGATGAAAAGAACAACCCAAATTAGAACAGGCGATATCAGATGGTTAGTGAAAGAGTGGGAGATGGGTTTAGCAATTTTAAAGAACCAACTACCAAGATTATATCTCGCGAGAGATCAGGCGGTCACAGAAATAAGAGGGGGCGATCGCGTGGTTAATGAAATTGGATGGACATGATTGAAGCAGAAATCGATCGAACGGTTCAGAATGCGTGGAATGCATCCCACATCGAAACGAACCGAAGAAGAGGTGTGTTTTATAACTCATAGCACGCTTCCTTAGGAGAAATAATACAACACACACACTGGGGCCTTATACACGGGCCACATGCGGGCCTTGGCCCAACCCTACGCAACACGCTCCGCGGGAGTTATACATGGGCCCACGTGCTACTAGATGAATCTATGCTCGGGTCGGACATGGTTTACACCTCTACACCGCTCAGGATCCCGATGGTCGGTACCTCAGGTCCCTAGGGGCTCGGTCTCGGCCTTGAGAGCTTGTACCCAAGGGATACCCTCGTCTTGGCCGGGTCCCTACATAAATTTTTATTAAAAAAATATTTAGATATACTAAATAATTGTTACAAGTATACTTAGTTTCAATATAGTGTGAAATATGAATATTGGTAAAATTGAGTTTTTATACAATAAAAACAAATAGTTTTAACTCAAAATTTTCAAATTTAAAATCCCATTGTTGATTATGAACAATACATTATATTTTCATATAACCCTTTTAAAATATATATATATATCTCATAACTAACATACTAAAATTTTATAAATATTAGGAAGTTATATCTATTAAAATCAAAAATCCAATTTATAACATACTCCACTCTTTGGTTCACGAAATTATTTTTAAAAGACCAATAGTTTTTCCCAATTCAAAATACATAGTTTTAGAGGTCCAATAAGATATAATTTCCAATTATAACGGATACCCTTTAAGCATAACTTTCATCACATTTTAAAATACTATGTTTTCAACCATATAGGTATCAATCATGATTTTGTAAAAACAAAAACATTTATTTTCAAGAATATTGTTTTTATTTTAAAACAATATTTTTTTTTGTAAAATATCTAGACATTTTAAATTTTTGAAATATCATATGATTATAAGAGCATTACAAAAACCATGATTTTATATAAAGATAAACTTTATCAATGTAAACCCAAAGGTTATCTTGAAAACCCCAATGGTTAAATATATAACGGTCAGAATTTCTTAAAGGACCATTATAAAAACAGGGGTAGGGTGTTTCACATTTTCAAAACACTTGACCCTTGGTGGATGGATCTCCTCATTCCATTGGTGCTGAGTACGTGTTCTTTGGTTCTGGATATTATGTTTTTCACACTTAGGGACCCAGAAGATGAATACTATCTGATTACTCGAGTTGTGATTCTTATTAGTCTTGTTATGGCCATGTTAAGTCCTTCACATGATGTTCTTGGTTAGTTTGGGTCTTTGTAGAAATGTAACATTTTGATGTATACCGGTACTCTTTATTCCACTTGTTTTTCATCTATTTAGTTTCAATCCCTTTATTGGTACCAAAAACAAACCATGTAAAACAAGAACATCATTATAAAACATAACATTGTTCACTTAGTCAAGTTCAAAAATCCTGGGGCGTCACATTATCCCCCCTTAAAAGAATTGTGTCCTCGCAATTCCTTTCATAAAAACTCACTAAGAGGAAACTCCCAGTTGATTCTAACATATTCCACATCGTGGGAAATCATCCGGTGTGCTCAACAGAAGGCCCACATTGACGCTCAACTCCTCAAGTTCTCTGATCCAAATATACATGGGGCTGAAGGGGTTGAAATCTTGTGCCAAACACTTGGGATTCTAGAGGGAGGTTTGAACAATACAGAGTTTGGAAATGTCCATATGGACAAACGTACGGAGAACTCTCCGAATTATGTCTCGTTCGAGAATATATAAATCATAGACATTGTCATAGAGTCTAACACTAAGGAGTTGGTACGTATAGGTTGTACAATCATTTCCCTCTAAGGCACCCTCTTGATATTTTACTCTGGCCGTGTAGTTCTGGCCTAGGTTGAAACACAAGAAGAGCCCTTCGTGGTACTTCCCCCTCCGCTCACACACGGCCAATTGTGTTGAGCCTGTGCGGTAGAAGATGTAAACGTTCCCTTGATAGGTGTAGAGAATATCCAGACCATTTGTCACCTCAAACAACTATTTTCATGTACCTCACAGGTTTGCGAAAGGACGATACTCATCTTCACATGTTTTGATCGCAATGATCTTCAATATCTCAGTATGAAGAGATATCATGTGCGTTTTTCCTTCCATCTGAAAGATTAAGATGAGAGTTCAATTACTTGAAAACCATTCAAAGGTATAAACAAAGCTAAGACAGGAAAGGGAAAGGCAGCATTTCAAAAAGTATAAGTTTATTATTAAACATTAGTACTCGAGTTTCCCCTAATGACTTACTACATGAACGTCACACAAAGAGGCAAAACTCCCTATCTCCTCAAACCAAACACAGGCTAAGCATTCAGGGTGAAACTCATGGGGGCACCTGTGACATCTCTTAAGTTTAGCATGAGGGGTATGAAGTTGGGAGACGTCAGAATAAACTTTTTTTCTTCAATACAGTCAGGTGGACTCATCTTCTAACATTCTGAACTTCAACAACTCTCCCCAGAAGCTATAATAGATGTTTTGATAGAGGTAGTCCACTCGGAGTTCATCGGAAGCAACAACCTCTTGAAAAGCATCGAGTGTCAAAAAACCAAAGTCATAACCTACCATGAACACATAGAAAATTCCCTCATGGTACCTTCCCAGATGTACATAGGAGGGAAACTGGGTCATCATCATACGGGGTAATCCATTCCTAACCCCCAGTGTAGCTGGAGAACCCGAGGTGAGTTGGACATGTTGTAAAGGTGTTTGTATGTCATGCTAATACGGGAGATGTTTAAAAAATTCTCTCGACTAGCTAAAGACATAATGGTATTTAGGGCATTAATTGGGAGATACAAAAGATTAGTACCTTCATTTTCCATCTGAAAATTAAAAAACTCATTTTTTTGTAATACTGATGTATATTTTTCCTTATTTATGTTCTGGTTTTCCATATTTATATAAATCGAACCCTCTGATACCAACTGTGAGGACCCAACTCCAGAAACCCAGGAGTTGGTGCCTTATGAACATGATGTGTGTCTTGAAATAAAAAATGCATTGAAAAACACACATTATGTCCCATACAGAGGAACGAGTGCGGCTCGGGCTCTGGGAAACATGAAACATTTGAAACGGTTCATCTTTTAAAAGCTAATACCAGAAAATTTTAAATCAAAATGTAGGGTAATCATTGAAATACTCAATAAGGGGTTTAAAAAAATAAAAACAGTGTGACTTGAAAAAATACATTGAAAAATTACCTGTAGAACATTATCTTAAAGAGAATTGAAACACATAACATGAATGTGCTCAATCAATATTTTCAAGGAACATATGAAACAATTATTACATTTCTCGAAGGAGTATTAATGGTCTTCAGAAAAAAGTATGACATGTGATACTTATTTATAAAATTAAACAGTTAAGAGTAATGAATAATCAGAGTTGCGCATAAAAGAAACAGCTTCAATTTCATTTGCTGGTTACTATCTTACTAAGTGATAAGCACAAATCATGCTCCAAACTTATACTAGTAAAATAAGAACTTTATAAAAACATAAAGGCAATAGTCCTGAAAGAATAGGAATATTATCTTAAAAATAACATGTAACATAACTTGAATTATGTAGCATCAACATTTAACTTAGACAATCATTTCTGTATCACCAAGGACCATCCCCAAGGTATCGTTAAACTGGTCATCTCTAGATATTAAGTCTTTACCCAATGCATTAGAGCTCTATCAGGGCGTACCATTAAATTTGACTTTATTATCATGTGAGCCACATCATTCATACTTTACTAAAAAGTTTTTATATTCAAGATTTCCAATACCACATTGAATAACCCATTCATTTTTATATTACCCATGGTGTCCCATACCACTTTGGGTAAACTAATTTCTTAGTTCATTATCGTGACATGTCAAAGGCCTTCATTATGTACAATAATAACTAAAATAAATAATGAACCATTACACATTTTTCTAGTACATCATACGACAGTTAACATTACAAAATATGTCAATAACTATTAAAAGGAAAACATAGTTTAGTAAACATTATTTGAACACAAGGTAATTACTAAAGCATATCAACGGATGATATAATAAATGATGAATTATTATTTCGTAGAAATGAAATGCTTAAAGAAAACACTTTCCATTAGTTATAGTGATAAACAGGTCATTAAACTGTAGCTTGATTAACTAATAACATTCACCAAAGCAGGTTCATTTCATAATAAGATAATAAATGGACATAACATGATAACATGGTCCCATAATTCCTATATCCTCTAACATATTTTAATCAAGCCAAAATACACACTTTTTTGTAAAACACATCATGGGTAATGTTAAATAAACTTCTTTAATAAAACATGATTCGCATAAAATAAGAATTTACTTAAAGATTGAGATCCATCCTTTAAAAATCATAAATGTGATTTTTATTGGAATACATGTATATGAGTACATAGATATATATGTACAATGTTTACAAAAAGGGGGGTTTCATGGTAAAAATAGTTTCAAACAGCCCTCATAAATATATAATACCTTGTATAACAAACTGGATCATATTGGAAATCTGAAAATAGCTTGGTTTTGGGTTATAAATATATATATATACATATAAAAAACTGTATATTTCAAATATTTATATATTTATAGGTTTTGTGAAATAAAACCGATGAAAACAATCAAAACATAACACCCAAACGTCATGTCCTACATAGGTCGATCCAAATAAAATGAAAATATAACATATATATATAATATATATATAGACAACCTGTATACATGAACTATATTTTAAAGGGTTTCTTTTAAAAAAAAGTATGATAATCCCTTGCACTTGTAATATTTGTATAAAATTTTAGGGAAAAAACCCCTGAAAACATTTTAAAACTACATGGTTTGCTTTATACATATTTATATATATATATATACCATATATATGAAAACATAGAATAGTAGTATTTCTTAACAAAATCAAAACATAAAACATCCTTACTTGTACCCTACTAAATCAAAATGGGAAACCCTTTTGAAAACAATACAAACCGAGGGGTTTGTATTAGGTATATATACATATATAAACTATATATACCGGGTGTATAAAGTGTAGATTCTCCGAAAATTAAAACAAAGCATGCAAGAACCCTTACAGTGATTACGGAGGATGCTCGGATCAAAAGTGAGCTCATTGGTTTTGCTGTAGTGTTCGGAAGGAGTTCTGGAGGAGAAAAAACAATCGGGGTTTCATGAGGCAAGAGGGGGTTTAAGTAGAGGCTCTGGTGCAACAAGTGAATCAACCCCAAGGGTAGGTTGTCATTGAGGAGATGGGATAACAGTGCCCTAGGAGGGGGTGTGTGGGGGTCAAGAGGTTCAGTGAAAAAGGAGAAGGCTGAGGCGTCCTTGGGTGTGCAGGCCTACTGGTGCGGGACCCCGACGTGAGGAAGATGATGCTGGAGGGGTGCGACGTGGAGATGCAATGAATGGACCAAATTAGAATAGGTGAGATCAGATGGTTGGAGGAAGAGCGGGAGATGGGTTGATTTATTTTAAAGAACCAACAGCCGAGATTAGATCTCGCGAGATATCATACGGTCACATAAATAAGCGAGGGTGATCACGCGGTTTAGAAAAATCGGACGGATGTGATTGAAGCATAAATTGATCAAACAGTTCAGAACGCGCGGAATGGGTCCCACATCGAAATGAACCGAAGAGGAGATGTGGATTATAACTTAGAACTCGCTTCCTTCAGAGAAATAACACAAACACACACACCAAGGACTTATACACGGGCCCTATGCGGGCCTTGGACCAACCCTACACAACGCGCACCACTAGCCTTATACACAGGCACGTGTCCATCTCGACAAAGCTATGCTTGACTGGGATCTGGTTGACACCTCTACACCGCTCAGGATCCCGATGGTCAGTACATCAGGACCCTAGGGGCTCTATCTCGTCCTTGAGGGCTTGTCCCCAAGGGATGCCCTCGGCTTGGTCGGGTCCCAACCTAAATTTTTAATAAAAATTTATTTATATATACTAAATAATTGGTACAAATATACTTAGTTTCAAAATAGTGTGAAATATGAATATTGGTAAAATTGAGTTTTTATACAATAAAAACAAATATTTTTAACACAGAAATTTCAAATCTAAAATCCCATTATTTATTATGAAGAATACTTTATATTTTGATATAACCCTTTTAAAATATATATATACCTCATAATTAACATACTGAACATTTATAAATATTAGGAACTTATATCTTTTAAAATCAAAAATCCAATTTATAACATACTCCACTCTTTGCTTCACAAAATTCTTTTTAAAAGACCAATAGTTTTCCCCAATTCATAATACATAGTTTTAGAGGTATAATAAGATATATTTTTAAATTATTACAGATACTCTTTAAACATAACATTCATAACATTTTAAAATACTATGTTTTAAACCATATAGGTATCCTTCGGGATTTTGTAAAAAACAAATAGATTTATTTTCAAGAATATTTTTTTTATTTTAAAACTATGATTTTTTTAAAAACATCTAGACATATTAAATTTTTTTAAATATCATAATATTATAAGATAATTACAAAAACCAAGCTTTTATAAAAAGATAAACTTTATCAATGGAAACCCAATGGTTATTTTGAAAACCCCAACGGTTAAATATATAACAATCATAATTTCTTAAAGGACCATTATAAAAACAGGGGGTAGGGTGTTTCACATTTTCAAAACACTTGACCCCTGGTGGATGGCTCTCCTCATTCCATTGGTGCTGAGAATGTGTGTTGTGGTTCTGGATATTGTGTTTTTCACACTGACGGACCCAAAAGATGAATACTATCTGATTACTCGAGTTTTGATTCTTGGAAGTCTTGTTGTGGCCATGTTAAGTCTTGAACATGGTGTTCTTGGTTAGTTTGGGTCTTTGTAGTAATGTTAAATGTTGATGTATACAATTTCTCTTTATTCCCCTTGTTTTTTATCTATTTAGTTTCAATCCTTTTATTGGTACCAAAAACAAACCATGTAAAACAAGAACATCATTGTAAAACATAACATTGTTCACTTAGTCAAGTTCAAAAATCCTGGGGCGTCACAGTAAAGCTTACTACGTATATGCTTTGGGATTCCTCCAAGAGATGGTGGGATGTTATCTCAAAGGCGGGATGCCAGCAGGTCATGGCTTGCGATGGGCTCTAGCATGCCTTCTACAAATAATTTTATCCATAGACATTGAGGGTCGATCAGGCCTGTGATTTCATGAGTCTTGAGCAGGGTAATCTTTCCGTTATGGAGTATTCTTCTTGCTTCACAGAGCTACAGTGCTTCATTCCCATCCCAGGAGGTGATGAGTTATTCCTAGCGAAGAAGTTTGAGTATGGTCTCAGGCACGACATTGGATCTCAGGTGAACTTCTTCAGTTGACTTCCATCACTTCTATAGTCAACCAGGTGCTGATCACTGAGCGCAATCTTGGGGATTTTGGAGTTTTGAGCAAGGGCTTCCCAACATCCAAAGTTAGTATCCCTCTTACTGACATCAAGAAGCATTGTAGGGAGTCTATGCATGGAGATCTGAGGAGGTGAGATACATCTTATGGTATCCAGGTGGTGTGTTACCAGTGTTGGAAGAGTGGTCATATGATTACACATTCCTGAGAGACCCAGGGGAGTGCTCATTATACAGCAAGATGGGTCACCTTTACTGTTTATGTTAGTTCTTCTCACTAGGAGCTGGTGACAGGAGTTCTTCAATAACTCCTCGTTCAGGAGCAGCACCACCAGTTTCTCATCAATCAGGGAACTTGAGTTCTTTAGACCATTCAGGCCGAGGTGGTGGTTGTGGTCATGGTATCCAGTCGCCCAGATTTCAGCGAAAACAAGGTTTATTAGCTCAGGGTGGTTAGGTAGAGAAAGTCACTATAGTGGGTTCCCTCAAATTATTATTGTGATTTTCAGGTTACTTAGGTGCAACAGAGTGGATGACCAAGGTCGTCTCTCAAAGGAGGAAGTAAACCAAAACAGATTTATAAAGGTATTATATAAATAAAATAAAAGAGAATAAAAAATTACTTGAGAACATGTGGGTTTTATCATTTATAAAATTAGAAGATGTTTTTTGGAAGAATATTTCTTTTTTTTGTTTTTAATTTTGAAATGAAATTCGATTAAAATGACACAACAATAATATATATTTTTAGGAAATGTTTAAAAAGTTATAATTGGTCTAACTCTACCTATTAATTTAGTTATTAATAATTATCATTTAAATAAATATCCACTTAATTATGATCCCCTAATTTTTTAACCCTCTAACCCTATGGGAGTTAACTTAACTACAAAGATGAAATTACTTAAACCCTAGGCTAGCTTCGGAACATGAAATCGCAGAACCCTGATTTGATTGATTTTATGAGGTTAGCATATGGTCAGTGGTTAATTAGAGAACATATCCACTCTATAAATGATGATTAGTTGATATTAGATATTATATTTTAACTCTACAAATTTATCCTACATGGTCTTGTATTATCGATTAAGTTTTCGCTCTCACAATTTACACAAAATATCGAACTTGTGTGTTTTTGTGTTAATTGTTCAATTTCATGCTTAGATTATTTTAAATTAAAAACTCAATTAATAGATCATTTTATCTGAATTAAAGTAGTTCATTTTTTCAAAATAATAAAATTAAGAGGTTAAGAGATTTATCGATTACAAAAAAACTACTCTTCCATGGGTGGTGTAATCATCGTAGAAGCGAATAGAATTTGCAATGGTTTATAATGGGTATAACCCAATCATGCTTCTACTCAATAATTCCTACCCAATTATAAATATTAATAGAAGAATAAATTTGAACAAAATAGAATAATTTAGAATAAATAAAAGAAGAACAAATAAGTTTATTATGAAAACACAAACATTACAATATGAGGAAAAAGAAGAGGGATTTGATGAAGGGATCCTCACTTCCAGAGATATCCTTATTTAATTTCTTGGGTAATTTGAGTGGAACATATTATATTATGTCCTAAACTTCATAATTCACATCCCAACCCCTCAAAATATTAAAAAAACTAATTTATAGACTATAGTGGAGGCTAGGTTACAAGTGGTTTGAAGCGTGAATGGGGAAATTCGGCCAAATATTTTAATCCAAATTGCACCGCCTATTTGACCACCAAAATGTGTGAATAATCTATCCTTCCATAAGTATTTTTTCTTGAGAAATTGAATCTTCAATCTATTCTCAAATTTTAGGCCTAATCAATGAACGGATGAAGAAGTTATGACCCAAATACAGAACCCATATCCATTTAGGCTTGTCCAGCCTGACATTGACTTAATGGCCCATTTAATCCATCCAAATACTCTCTTTAGGTCTAGTGTCATGAATAAAGGTTGTATAAAATTACGTTAGTAACACTATTATAGAATTTTATGTTCAAATAAATCATATTAAAATATTTATGTGTGAAATACTATTGTGTATTTTAGAATTGTAAAACAGGAATTTTCATCAAATTTTCAAATGAATGATCTAATCCCAAATATTTCATAAATGGATATATTTAGCACAATGTGAGGAAATTTTGTCATTTATTATCAATAAAATATTAAACAAAAGAGTGTTTTATCAACTCCCCCACACTTACCATTTTGCACTCTCGGGAAAAACGTCTTATCCTGTAAACATCAATATCAAATCAAAACAAATTTTAAAACACATATCCTTAAGATCCAAAAATTCCACACCAAGAAACAAAAGATATCGTTCCTCATAATAAACCATTATTTCAAGTTCTCCATTTATATCATTCAATATATTTCCACTTCATTTATCCTCCCATGCACAAAACACTTACCTCACTAGACTTTTCTCTTATCACACAAATGTCAATTTTTCAACAATGTATTTCTCATCCAAACTCATACAAGGGTCACCATAGGCTTGATAAATTCATACATCACCACTTGATTTCAGTCAAGGACATATGTTTATCATGAGTACATTGCAGGGTTGTTCTATGGCTTTTGGTTGGTAGGATTTAGATGTGAAAATATCTGAGGCTGAATGAGGATGGTTTGACTCTTTTTTGAAGCAAAATTGCATTAATCTAATTTTCCCTTAAATATGGTCTCCTCCTCAATACCCATAGCATCAATTAATCTTCATAGTCATGAAAAATAAATGAATCTTCAAACCATTCATCATTTGGGAAGAAAAAATTTCAATCTTCTCAAACATGATTTTCATGAAAGCTCTAGATAGGTACTACTTTCTTCCTTTATTAGAAGCTTCAGAAAGGCACAACTTTCAATATAATGATTTTCTTTTATAGAAAAAAAATCTCTTTAGAAATTAGGTTTCCACCCAAAGTATAAAATAATGTGGTATAACAACACAAGACAACTTTTTACCACACTTAAGTTCATCTAGATTATGAAATTTCACTTCAAGAGTAGGTTGGATATGAAAAATTGGCTTGTAATTTGGATAACCTAACAGGATGTTCATGGATTCTGAGGGCTACAAGGATTAAATGTTCATGGTAGGCCATTATAAAAAGGATTATTTTGAATAGGGTCTTCAATACTAAATAAATTACTCAATCATTTAAAACATAAGTACCTCAAACCCTCAAGTTTTGATATGAATAAATAAAATTTTGGTTAAATCAAGCATGGTTTGGTTATCTCAAGAAATGAGGTAAATGTAAAGAATATGAAAAATAATGGTTCAAAAGCCTCACATGAAAGTGATTTCAAATATAAAGACAGTGACATGTGGAATGGGATTCAAAATTCAGAGCACTTTTCATGAAATTACTAAATATTTTAACTTTAAACAATGACATTTTCAGCATTCATTTAAGACCAGTTTCAAGGGATAAATTGTTTCATTTATTGATATGGATTTCAAAATTGTGATGAGAATCATTTCAGCTAAAAATTTTCAATAAAAACAAAAAAATTGAAAAATAAACACACAAAATTTTAAAAATAAACAATTTTTTTGTTTTTTTAGATATCATTGAAAAACACGAACACAATTGAAATTACTAAACTAAAAGTTTCCCTCCCCCACACATAAAATATATTTTTTGTCTTCAATGTGAACCCATGAGATGATATATTCACATGAAATGCATAATTTTAAATATGAAAAATAATATTAAAGTGAAAGGGATAGGAACAGCCTGCTATACTCAAGTGATGATGGGGTCATGCAGTGTGATGAAATCCACTGCATCAGTAGGAAGTCCCTCAATATATTTCTTCCAATGTTTCCCATTGACTGTAAAGCTCCTTCTAGTGTCCTCTTGTGCGGTCTCCACTGCACCATAAAGAAAAAAAATAGATACAATATAAGGACCTAACCACATGGAATGAAAGTTACCAAACATTAGCTTCTGGCATGAACAATAGAGAAAGACTTTCTCTCCAACTTCAAATTCTCTTTTCTTGATCATTCTATCATGAGATTCTTTTGATCTTTCCTTGTAGAGACATGAGTTCTCATATGAAGACAATCGAATCTCATCAAGATCTTGAATTTGCAGCTTCCTTTGGATTCCAGCTTGGGCCAAATCCATGTTACATTTCCATATAACCTAATAAGCTCAATGCTCAACTTACATAGAGAGATGACACGATTTCCCAAAAACAATCTGAAATGTGGACATACCAATGGGTGTCTTGTATACTTTCATATAATCCTGCAATGCATCATCCAATCACTTGCTCCAATATTTCCTATTCGGCTACACGGTTTTCTCCAAAAAAAAATTCAACTCAGGATTTGAAACCTCAGCATGGCCATTTATTTGAGGGTGGTATAGTGTTGTAGTTTTATGTGTCACCCCATACTTTTGAAGGAGGGAAGACAAATTATGATTGCAGAACTGTGTCCCTTGGTCACTGATTATGGCCTTTGGTACTCCAAACCATCAAAAAATCTATGTTTTGAAAAAGTCCACTACAACATGAGAATCATCATTCGTGGTGGAATTATACTTTACCCATTTACTCGCATAAACAACAGAAACAAAAATATAAAAAAAACTGAATGAACTAGGAAAAGGACCCATAAAATCGATGCACCATACATTAAAAATCTCACCAAATATTATGGGTTGTTGGGGTATCTCATGTCTTCTAGATATGTTCCCAGTGTGTTGTAAATGAGAGCATGACTTACAAAACACATGGGCATCATGGAATAAGCTAGGCCAATATAATCCAAAGTCCAAAACATTCCTAGATATCCATTGGGGTCCAAAGATTCCACCACAAGAAAGTGTATGATAGAATTGCAGAAGAGACTCAAACTCATGATCAAGAACACACGTCTAAATAACTTGGTCACTACACATGCACCAAAGGTAGGGATCATCCCACACATAATACCGAGACTGGATTTTTAATTTTTGGACTTGATGATTATTTAAATATGTTGGGATCTAAGAGGAAACAAGGTAGTTAATTAAATCAGCATACCGAGGATGCATACATAAGAAGGAATAAAGATGCTCATCGGGAAAAGTGTATTGAAGTGGTACCTGGTCCAAGGTTTAATCCTCTAGTTTGTGAGTAAGCCTACTCATGTGGTCTACAACCAAGTTTTATGACCCCTTCTTTTCCTTTATCTTATTGTAAAATTCCTGAAGAAGGAGCATCAGTCGGATAAGTCTGGGCTTTTCATCCGGATTCATCAAGAGGTACCTCAAAGCTGCATGATGAGAGAAAAAACTACTTTAGATCCAAATAACTAAGAAAGAAATTTATTTAAATAAAATATGAGAGAAAGAAACTCCTTTTACATGGTTTTGTAATTTTATTGGGCCGAATCAAATGTCCTCGAAGCATAGGTGATCACATGTGAACATCCCTCCACCCTCTGAGATAAGACAGCTCCAACCACGAAGTTGGAGGCATTACACATAAGCTCAAAAGGAATATCCCACCATTGAGGCTGTATGATCGGTGGAGTGGTGAGACACTTCTTTATCTCATCAAAGGGAGTCCTGCAAGAATCATCAAACACAAAATTAGAATCCTTTTGAAGTAATCGTGACATAGGAAGAGCAATCTTACTAAAATCTGTGATGAATCGCCGATAAAATCCTGCATTCCCTAGGAACGATCTAACATCACGCACACATGAAGGATATGGTAAGGATGAAATAATATATACCTTAGATTTATTAACCTCTATCCCATTTTTTGACACAACATACCCTAAGACGATGCCATGCTCTACCATGAAATGACACTTTTCAATGTTCAAGACTAGATTCTTCTCAATACAACAACTCAACACCTTTACCAAACTACTTATACATTCATCAAATTAGTATCCATACACTGTAAAATCATCCATAAGTACCTCCATGCAAGTCTCATTAAAATCAGAAAAAATAATCACCATGCATCTCTGGAAGGTACCTGGGGCATTGCAATATCCAAATGGCATCCTCCGTTAGGAAAATGTGCCGAATGAATAGGAGAATGTAGTATTCTCTTGATCCTCCATAGCTATAGGAACTTAAAAATATCCAGAAAATCCATCCAAGAAACAATAATGTGTCTTCACAGCTAGTCTCTTAAGAATTTGATCAATAAATTGGAAGGGGAAATGATCCTTGCGAGTGGACTGATTTAGTTTCCTATAATCAATACACACACACCAACTGTTTTGCACCATCATTGGAACTAACACATCTTTCTCATTTTAAACAATAGTAACACCACTTGCCTTAGGTACAACCTGAATAGGACTCACCCACTAGGAATCTGAGTTGTGATAGATTATACCTACCTCGAGAAATTTTTCTACCTCTTTTTTAACAACCTCCAGAAGGGTTGGATATAGTATCCTTTGTGGTTGCCTCACTGTTTTAGCCCCATCCTCCAAAAGAATCCTATGCATGAAAATGGAGGGTATAATACCTGATATGTTAGCCAAGGTCCACCTGATTGCCCTAATGTTCTCCCTAAAAAGATTCAAAAGTGTTTCTTCATGTTCAAAAGGTATATTGTTAGCAATGATAACAGGTAATTTCTCACCACTCAACAAGTATGAGTATTTGAGATTAGGTGAAAATGGCTTGATTTCCAGTGTAGGGGGTGGTGTATGGATGAGGACATAGAAGGAATTTAAATATGCGCACAAAGAGCATCGGTATCAGAATATACATCGCCAAAATCATAGAATAAAGCATCAAATCCATCAGCATACTCAACAGACATGTCATAATCAGAGTTCAAATGATCATAATATGATTCCATTTCCAAATAAAATCTAAGGGAGTCTTGTGAATTAGAAATAGGTGTGGAAGTACTCTTAGACATAAAACTAGAACCAATACTCATAATCTCCCTAAGAATGGAACAATAAAATTCCGTGGGGTTTCTATTTGGTGGTTCAAATGGGAGATAACAAAAGTAGAATGGTCCTCTAAAGGGTACTTCATGGAGTCCATAACATTAAATATCACAACATCATCTCCAAAATCCAAGGAAATTGTACCCTTATTGACATTTATGATAGTTTTTGTAGTTTGGATGAAGGGTCTACCTAAAATAATGGGAGCATGAGAACTTACCTGATCTTTCTCCATTTTAAGCATGTAGAAATCTACTAGAAAGAACGTGTCTCTTACCCAGATAAGTACATTCTCAAGGACTCCTGCTGGATATGTCATATCTCTATTCACCAATGGTACCACTACTCTCATCGGTTTCATCTCACCATCCTATAAAGAATAGAATACAGATTAAGACATTAAATTTATGGAAGCTCCCAAATCACAAAGAGCATAAAAAAGTGTAACTCTACTATAGTGCATGGGATGCTGAATGTCTCTGGATCCTTTCACTTTGTTGGAATTTCTAAAGTTGGTGTAATGATTGTTGAAACATTCCTTCCAATATTGATCATCTCATTTCCCTTAATCCCTCTTCGATTAGTACAAATTTCTTTTATGAATTTGGCATACCTTGGGATTTTCTTAATGGATTCAAGTAGAGGGATGTTGATCTCTACATTCTTGAATGTGTCTAAAATGTCATTTTTCATCGCCTCCTCAACCATATTCTTGGTTTGTACAACCCTATTTTTAAAAGGAAGGGGTTTAATAGGAACATCATTAACATTTTTCTTTCCTTTATCTTTCTCCTTGGATTTATCATCAATTGGTATGGAATGCGGCTTCTCCAGATTTGAGGTGAATCCCAGTAGAACAATAGGTGGAGAAGCATTAGTTGTTTGCTTCCCACTTCTCAATGTGATGGCACTGAAATGACCCTTTAGATTTGGAGTAGTTTGGGAAAGTAGATTTCTGGAATTCTTACTTACTAGTTCATGGAGGGAAACGAAAATCTAGCTCATTCGATTTTTCAACTCCCTTAGCTCTGAACCTTGACTCTTAAACTCATTCTGCTGATTAAGAACAATTTTTTTCAAAAGATCATCAGTGTTAGAATCTACCTTGGGTGGGGAATTCCCTTGTTATTGACTTGTTGATTCTTGGGCTTCAAATCACCATTGGGGTTGTTGGAAACCCGGTCGGTAAGGCAGAGTCTACTGAATGTTTTGTTGAAAATGGGTCCTTTGTTGTTGTCAAGATGCATACCTCATATCCAATTGATCCTTCCACCCTTGGTTGTATGTTGGAGAAAATGAATCAAACTTATTTTGGGGATAAGTTTGTTGTTGTTGTTGCTGATATGGTCTCCCAGGAAACACTTCTTCACAATCTTATGTTTCTTGTAGTTGGGGGAAGCAGTCAGTTGGGTGGCTTGTCTTAGTGAAAATTCAACAAGGCCTTGAAGGAGGCGGTTGGGATTTCTTTTCAGCCAATGAAATCTGCATCACCATAGTGGTCAATTTTTATAACATAGAATCAATTAAATTACTTTCAAGAGAAGGAATTAACTGATATACTCATCGAACATGTGGTACCTCGATCTCAAAAATGTTGGGAGTTTTGGGAAATCTTGACAATAAATGCCCAGGAAGCTACTGGTATCTTGTCTACCAATTCCCCTCCAAGATAAGCATCTCCCATGCTCCTCTCTATAGGTGTGAGTCCAACATAGAAGTATTGGATGAGGAGTGTCTCACTGATTTGGTGATGTGGGCAGCTTGCGTGCAACTTATTGAATTGCTCCCAGTATTCATACATTGAATCCCCTTATGCTTTCTTGATCCTAGAGATATATTTATGAATGTATGTATTCCTTGATGATGGAAAAAATCTCTGCAAGAAAAGACATTTCAAATTGTTCCAACATGTCACATCTTCAGGTTGAAAATAATACATCCAATCTTTCACAACTCCATCAATTGAGAATAGGAATTCTCTAAGTTTGATTTGATCTTTAGAAACATTTCTTGGTTTAAGGGTTGAGAAAAATACATTAAATTATTTAAGGGGTTTATTGGGAACGTCACTAGAGAGGACATGACATTTTGGAAGCAGGTGAATAAACCCAGATTTCAGTTCAATGTCTGATTCGAGATTTGGGTATGCAATAGAGTTTGGTTGAAAGTTAATTTCTCATGCAGCCAATTCTCGAATGATTCTATTAAGTTCATTATTATTGTTTTCAGACATGGGTTTGTGTTTTATGTTTTTTTATATAAGTTCTTCCAATTTCAATGATCTTGGAGTGTAGTAATTCTCCTACTGGTTGAATGTTGAAACATCCCGTAGAATGAGAATGTATTATTCGAGCTCGAAGTCTAAGTTCAATCTTAGGATCATGATCTAAGAGATATTTGGGATTATTTCATGTTAAAAATAAATTTAAGATAAAAAGAAAATTATGAATTTGGACCATAATAAAAATCAAATAAGTCTGAGTTGGTTCGATAAAAATAAAATAAGAGAGTAAGAGAAAAAAACATGAGAAAGGGTAAAGAAGAAAGAAAGAGGATAAGAAAAGAACTAAATGAAATATAAAATGAATACATCTAATTGGTTTAATATATTATTTGCCTACCCAGAAATTGTTCAAATTTTAAAGGCACTATCATGGGAACCCTAAAATGATTAGTGTGATTTTTGGGTTACTTTGGTGTAGTAGAGTGGCTGAACAAGGACGTCTATCAAAGGAGGAAGTAAATTAAAACATCTTCTTAAAGGTATTCTAAAAATAAAATAAAAGGGAATAAAAACACAACATGGAAGTATGGGTTTGTTTATAGTTTGTAAAACTAGAAGAAGTTTTCTGGAATAATATTGCATTTTTTGTTTTCAATTTTGAAATGAAATTCGATTAAAATGACACAACAAGAAGATATTTTTTTAGACAATATTTAAAAGGATTAATTGATCTAACTCTACCTCTTCATTCAATTATTAATCATTATAATTTAAATCAATATCCACTTAATTATGATCCTATAATTTTTTAACTCTCAAACCCTATGGGAGTTAACTAAACCACAAAAATGGAATTACTTAAACCCTAGGCTAGCTTCGGAACACGCAATCGCAACACCCAGCTTTGATTGATGTTCTATGGTTAGATTATAGTCAGTGGTAAATTAGAGAACATATCCACTCTATAAATGAGGATTAATTGAGTTTATAGATTATATTTGAAATCTACAAATATATCCCGGGTGGTCTTGTATTACCGATTATGCTCGCGCTCTCATAATTTACACAAAATATCGACCTCGCATGTTTTTGTGTTAATTGTTCAATTTCTTGCTTAGTTTCATTTAAATTAAAACCTAAATTAATAGATAATATTATGTGAATTATATTAGTTCATTGATTCAAAATAATTAAATGAAGAGGGTAAGAGATAGATCAATTACTAAAAAGACTACTCTTCCATGTGTGTGTAATCGTCGTAGAAGCGAATTGCATTTGAAATAGTTCATAATGGGTATAACCCAATCAAGATTCTAATAAATAATTCCAGCCCATTTAATAAGAATAATAAAAGAATAAATTTTAAAAATACAGAATAAGAGAGAATAAATAAAAGAAGAATATGGAAGTTTATTAAGAAAACACAAACATTACAACATGATGAAGAAGAAGAGGGCTTCGACGAAGGGATCCTTACTTCAAGAGATACCCTTATATAATTGCTTGTATAATTTGAGTGTAACCACTTCTCCTCTTCCCTAAACTTCCTAATTCACGTACCAACCCCTCCAAATGAGAAAACACTAATTTATAGAGTGGAGGGGAGGCTAGGTTACAGGTGGTTTCAAGTGTGAATGGGGAAATTCGGCTTAATATTTTAATCCAAACTTTACCACCCATTTGACCACCGAAAATCGTGGATAATATCTTCTTCCATTAGGATTATTTTTTTGAATAAAAATCATAGATATCCTCTAAAAATTTGGGCTAAATCCAAGCGCAAATGAAGAAGTGATGGCCCTAATACAGAACAAGTGTCCATTCTGGCAAGTCTATCCCACCATTCACTTAATGGCCCATTTACTCCATCCAAATACACTTTTTATCTCTAGTGTCTTGAGTAAAAGTTGTGTAAAATTAAGATAGGAATACTATTACAAAACTTTAGGTTCAAATAATTCGTATTAAAATATGTATGTGTGAAATACTACAATGCATTTTAGAAGTGTAAAACTACAATCTTCATCAAATTTTCAAATGAATGATATAATCCCAAATATTTCATAAATGAATATATTTATCATAATGTGAGAAAATTATGTCATTTATTATCAATAAAATTTTCAAAAATTAGTGTTTTATCATCCAGGGTCACAGGGCCATGGTACAGGTCAGAATTTTGCAGTGGAGCAGACCTAGCAGGAGTAGGATCCCAGAGCCTCTACAATTCAAGGTATGATCCTAGATGCCTCTATTTTATATTATACTCTATTTGATAAAAGAGATTCTCATAGTTTTATATATGATTCTGGGGTGGAGAGCCTTGGGATCTGTATCTTTTCTTCTGCTGATATCTTGACGTTAGACACTCTGTTGGGGACTAGAACAACTAGTGTACGTCAGTGTAAGGATTTCCCCCTTGAGGTTAGTGGGTGTCACTTCTTATGTGACCTCTAGTTCTTAGAGATGACATGAAATGAATTCATTCTTGGAATGGACTGGTTATTTCCCTTCCAGGTTGTTGTCAGATGTTATTGTCGTAGGATGAGTTTCACATCATCAAAGGGTGGATCGTTTATTCATAAGGGTGAATGGGATGTCCAGGCAAGCAGAGTAGGACCCGAGCATCATGGGTTAGGAGGAGTTATAGCCCATATTTCTAGTCTATATTTGGATTACTAGGGGACTTCAAAGTTGGAATTTCCTCCAGTGTAGGATCGTTTCAAGGATGTCATTCTAGAGGACCTTTCAGGTTTTCCTCTGGAATGAGAGGGGGACTTTTCTATTGAGATTTTTCCAGGAGCGGCACTAGTGTGCATTACTCCTTATAGGATGGCTACACTAGAGTCGCAAGAGCTCAAGAATCAATTTTAGGAGTTGTAAGAAAAGGGTTTCATCTTACCTCATACTTCTCCTTGATATTCTCATGTCCTGTTTGTGAAGAAGGCAAACTGTATCCACAAACTTTGTGTGGATTATCAGAAGTATAACCAGTTGACGGTCAATAACCAATATCCCATTTTGAAGATTGATGATCTTTTTGGTCAGCTTCAAGGATCTCATGTGTTATGAAAGACTGACTTGAGGCCCAGTTATCATTAGTTTCATGTTAGACCATCTGATATACCTCTTACAGCCTTTCGGAGCAGGTATTGTCTATATGAGTATGTTGTTATGCCATTTGTTCTCATGAACATGCCTGCAGTTTTCATGGCACTGATGAACCGAGTGTTCCATCCATACTTGTATTCATTCATGGTAGTCTTTGTGGAATATATCTTGGTGTACTCTCACACTTGACATGACCATGATACTCATCTTGATATCATCTTGAGTATACTGAGAGAGCATCAGTTATTTTATAAGCTCTAAAACTTCCCCTTTTGGATGGACCAAATTCACTACTTGGGTCATGTTATCTCAGAGACAGGAGTATTAGTTGACCCAGAGAATGTGAGAGTAGTAGTTTCCTGGGAGCATTCGAAGAACGTTTTTGAGGTATGAAGTATTCTAGGGCTGGCTGGATACTACAGACTTTTCATACAAGACTTTTAACGCTTAGCAGTGCCACTGAAGGGTCTGACTAAGAAGGGTGAGATGTACTTGTGGTCAGATTATTGCGAGTCGGCCTTTCAGGATCTAAAAGGGAGGTTGAATTCAGCACTGATACAAGTATTTCTAAAATTGGGCAAGAACTATATTGTCTACTGTGATGTATTAGATATCGGGCTGGGAGAAGTGCTTATATTGGGAGAAGTGGTCATTACATATGGTTCTTAGCAGTGGAGCCCACATGAGAGGAGTTACTCTACGCACAATCTCATGTTGGTTGTAGTTGTTCATGCTTTATGCTATTGGAGACATTATCTTATTGGAGATAATTTTGTGGTTTTCACCGACCAAAAAATTCCCAAGTATATCTTCACT
The DNA here is from genome assembly GCA_963277665.1 of Viscum album. Taxonomy (NCBI): domain Eukaryota; kingdom Viridiplantae; phylum Streptophyta; class Magnoliopsida; order Santalales; family Viscaceae; genus Viscum; species Viscum album. The sequence goes on from OY728154.1 coordinate 27,499,877, forward strand.
CAACGTGACCTGAATTTGAGACAGCAAAGGTGGGTTGAGTACCCTCAGTCCTTTGACATTGATCTTTCCTACATGCCTAGGAAAGGAAACGCAGTGGATGATGCACTGAGCAGGAGGACTCAGA